>CM032131.1:30444577-31902077 GCA_018894105.1 Jacaranda mimosifolia | reverse complement strand
ACCCTGAACCCTGAACCCTGAACCCTAAACCCTAAACCCTGAACCCTAAACCCTGAACCCTGAACCCTGAACCCTGAACCCTAAATCCTAAACCCTAAACCCTAAAACCCTAAACCCTAAACCCTAAACCCTAAACCCTAAACCCTAAACCCTAAACCCTAAACCCTAAACCCTAAACCCTAAACCCTAAACCCTAAACCCTAAACCCTAAACCCTAAACCCTAAACCCTGAACCCTGAACCCTAAACCCTAAACCCTGAACCCTAAAACCCTAAACCCTAAACCCTAAACCCTAAACCCTAAACCCTAAACCCTAAACCCTAAACCCTAAACCCTAAACCCTAAACCCTAAACCCTAAACCCTAAACCCTAAACCCTAAACCCTACACTGAACCCTAAACCCTGAACCCTGAACCCTAAACCCTAAACCACTAAACCCTAAACCCTAAACCCTAAACCCTAAACCCTAAACCCTAAACCCTAAACCCTAAACCCTAAACCCTAAACCCTAAACCCTAAACCCTAAACCCTAAACCCTAAACCCTAAACTCAACCCTAAACCCTAAACCCTAAACCCTAAACCCTAAACCCTAAACCCTAAACCCTAAACCCTAAACCCTAAACCCTAAACCCTAAACCCTAAACCCTAAACCCTAAACCCTAAACCCTAAACCCTGAACCCTGAACCCTAAACCCTAAACCCTAAACCCTAAACCCTGAACCCTGAACCCTGAACCCTAAACCCTAAACCCTAAACCCTAAACCCTGAACCCTGAACCCTGAACCCTAAACCCTAAACCCTGAACCCTGAACCCTAAACCCTAAACCCTAAACCCTAAACCCTAAACCCTAAACCCTAAACCCTAAACCCTAAACCCTAAACCCTAACCCTAAACCCTGAACCCTGAACCCTAAACCCTGAACCCTAAACCCTAAACCCTGAACCCTAAACCCTAAACCCTAAACCCTGAACCCTGAACCCTGAACCCTGAACCCTGAAAACCCTGAACCCTAAAAACCCTGAACCCTGAACCCTGAACCCCCTAAACCCTAAAAACCCTGAACCCTGAACCCCCTAAACCCTAAAACCCTGAACCCTGAACCTTGAACCCTGAACCCTGAACCCTGAACCCCTGAACCCTAAACCTAAACCCTGAACCCTGAACCCTGAACCCTGAACCCTAAAACCCTGAACCCTGAACCCTGAACCATTGTCAACTCTGAACCCTAAACCCTAAACCCTGAACCCTGAACCCTGAACCCTGAACCCTGAACCCTGAACCCTGAAAACCCTGAACCCTAAAAACCCTGAACCCTGAACCCTGAACCCTGAACCCTGAACCCTGAAACCTGAACCCTGAACCCTGAACCCTGAACCCTGAACCATTGTCAACCCTGAACCCTGAACCCTGAAACCCTAAACCCTGAAACCCAACAATACTTGGTTAACCAAGCAGGAGGATATTGAAAAATTCGGGGCCTCATACTATGTTGTCCCATATTTTATGAACTTTGACTTTATTTCTCTTCTTTTTAACCATAGCATGGAAGAATTTTGAATTGCTTTCCCCCTCAACAATCCACTTCCTTGCAGCTTTCTATTTCCGGTAAATCTCTTCCATCGTTAGAACTTAAGTAAGTTTTGCCGCCACTTTGTTCAAGTTTATCAAATTTTGATCTGTAGGATAGTGATCGTAGATCTTTTCATGCTCAGCCACCTTCTTTTCTACTTTTTCAACATTCTCAAAAATGTTTCCAAAAGTTTCTTTATTCCATTTCTTCAGTTGATATTTAAGATTGTATAGCTTCTGTTGAATCTTTTACATACCCTCACCATTCACTGGATATTGCCAATTTTTTTCCGCAAAGTCCAGAAACATGTCATGCCACATATTTTGGAAATGAAATAAGGATGGTCCAGTAGTATAATCTGAAGTAGACACTAGTTGTGGGCAATAGTCCGAGACCGTCTTATTGAGATGCTGAATTCTAGTGCTTGGAAACGCATAGATCCATGAACTCAAGTAGATAAATCGATCTAAGCATTGCCATAATCTATCACCGGCCCATGTGAATTGTAACCCTTTAAAGTTAGAGTCAGATATTCCACAATCCAGCAACGCATCAGCAAATTCCTCCATGGCTTTATTCTTAGGTGCCGCACCTCTAACTCTTTCATTTTGGTTGAGAATAACATTAAAGTCTCTTCCAACAACCCAAGGTTCTTGATTCTGACTTATATTGTATAACTCATCCTATAGCATCCTTTTGTTAGCCCTTGTATGTTTCGCATATCCATGTGTCAAGAAAACACACTGAGGTGTTATCTACAAAAAACCTGAGGTGCAACAACTGATCATGGTCCAAGAGAACATTCATGCTAGCCCCATCCCGCAAGAGGCACCAGATTTTATTGTTTTAGTTTGCAACTACATTGCCAAACCCAAATCTTCTCAAATGATATCTAGAATCCAGTTGAATCTTTGGTTCAATAATAATCAAGATATTTGGTTTGTGATTCTTACAGAACCTTCTAACATGTTTCTATTTGAGGAGTGATCCAATACCCCTAATATTCCAAACAAAGATCTTCATTTTAGGGATGGCAGCGTCCGAAATAGCTCTGGAGTAGCTTTGGGTTCTCATTCTTGATATACGAGACCTTGCGATGACAATCCCACCTCTCTATCTGGAACCATCAATAGATCTTCTACGGGATCTAGGTATTCCTGCATCCTCAAACATTTCATTTTGTTTTTCAAAATTGTATAGAGATGGAAACGAAGCATGGGTTGCATGTTTTGAAAAATTGCATGCCATTTGTCTCTCCTCATTAAATGAAGTATTGCTATTTTCAGGTATGTCTTGATCTTCAATGAGGCCAAAGCATATGTTGGTCACTTCACAGACGTTCACATTTAATGCTTTTCAACTACTAGCTAGTATTAAAAGAATCATCTCAAGGGTAGTAATTTCTCTCACTCCAACCTCTTCAAAAATCGAGGCAGCTTTTCCATGTACGCCGAGGCCATGCAATGCAAAATCATTCTTTTCAGCATCATTTTGAGCAACACTCCCAAGGCCATGCAAATCCACATTTTCCTCAAAATTTAAAGCCACATTTTCACCACTTAAGGCGGCATTCCCAAGACCATGCACTTCAATTTCAATTTCAGCCACATTTTTGTCCCTTATGGAGATATTCCCAATGCCATGCAAATCCACATCTTCAACAACATTTGAGGACACATTTTCAGCAACAATTAATGCCGTATTAATTGAAACGGTATTCCCAAAGCATGCAAGTCAACATGCAAAGCTATATCATCACCACGACCATCTAATTTTGAAGATTCACCAACTTACCAAGTAGCAATATTTATGTTCTCATTTTCAAAGTTATCATTATCTTTTTCCTCAATTTCCGCGCCTTCAGCACTATCAAAATCCAAATTCTTCTCAAAATTTTTGCAATCATCATCATTCCGTGCATGCAATTTTGACCCTGCATTAGATGATTCACCCACAAAATATATATCATCATATTCTCCCATCATAATTTGTTTACCCTTACACGAGTCCGAATTGAATGCATGGACGCCCTCTTGCTCCTCTGTTTCTGCCTCCAAATTTAAAGCATCAAACCTGTTTTGTTGTGGTTCACTGGGGGTCAACGGCTACCCAAGAGCAGAGCCATGAAAAAAGGATATTCTGCATTCAGCCCTCGTGAATCCATCTTCAGCCCGATTGGGTTATAGACAACAAGAGTTTTGTCATTCTGAAGCTTTTTTCTCAGCTCTTGAGGCCTCCTCTCTTGCTAAGGCCTTGGTGCATTCCCATTCTCATAGCATTGCTCACTACCATGACCTAAGTGCTTACAATAGGAGTAGAATTTTGGTAAGTTCTCATACACAACCTTTTGCTTAAAAATCTTATCACCAACACCAACATTAATAAAGCTTGGACGAGGGTCTTCCAAATTCACCTCAATACAATTTGAGCAACACTCATTTTTGATTTATTGGTTGTGGCTTCATTAAGTCTAAGAGGTCACTCAATCATCTTACCCATAGCATGGAGAACATTATTCTCAATCAAATGAATCGGAATCCCTGGCAACTAAAACCACACCGGGATAATCAAAGATTCTTGCTTGGGATTGAAATTTGGTGTCCACTTAAATAGTCTTATAGGAAATCTTTTAGAAAACCAAATGCCTTTCAGCCACATCCATGAATAATCCTCTTCACACGATAGGATTATCAAGATATGTTTTATGTCAAGGATCTGGACTGAGTAATCTCCCTTCAGCTTCAATGAGTCAAAGTAAGTTTCCATTTTATCCATAGTTGGGATGCTATGAGAAAACTTCCCAACAAGAGTAAACTTATATTTTTCCACGAGTGGTGCTATCTCTTCCTTCGAGAATCTAATCCATGGTTCCCCGTCCTCCATTGACAGGTTCCAATAGGGGAAGGGAGTGGTTCTGTGAAAAAATATTTCATAACAAACTTCAATTGAGCCTCTGTGTGCTCATAAGCATTTCTTCGAGCACCGCAAGTCACATCTGTGTAAGATCGGAGCGGAGAGCGATTCACATCTACACTCTGGGTTTACATCTCCATAGTCAATCATCCATAGTATTCATCTACAATCAAAAAAACACGCAAATCAAATAATGGAATTTCACGATTCCAAAGCCCAGATCCTAAAGACCCGCGACGGCGAACTCGTGAGAGCAAAAGACATGAGCTAAGTGCTGAGAGTGTGGGTTAGGGTCTAACAAGAGTTGAGGGTCTGCCGTCGGTGGTGGGCGACGGCGGACGGTGGTTATGAACAGTCAGTTGCGGTAGGGTAGCTTGGCAGCAAAGGATATAGGACTTGGGCACTTTCTAGTGAGAAAGCAGAGAAAATATTGTAGAGAGAGAAAGTTGATGGAAAGTTTGGTTTAGATTTAGGGTTTTAGGGTTCAGGGTTCAAGGTTCAGGGTTTAGGTTTAGGGTTCAAAGAAAGGTTTAGGGTTTAGGGTTTAGTGTAAAGTTTTTAGGGTTTTAGGTTTAGGGTTCAAAGTTTTGGTTTAGGGTTTAAAGTTTAGCATACATGATTCAGGGTTTAGGGTTTTAGGGTTCAGTTTTATGGTTTAGTTAGGCTCGGCTAACTGCCTTTATCGAGCACTTTCTCTCCCACTTTCTCCCTTTGGTTGGAATATGGAGGAGCTACGACTCTCCTCTATACTGCTTCTTTAAGATGCCGTTTGCTTGAGATTTTCTTTGGGTGAGCTCGATTTCACTTCCTCCTTCGAGGTAGCTTAAATCCCAAGAGGTTGAAAAAAGAACTGACTCAAAGCAACTCCCAAGAGCAGGGTTTAAGGAGTGTCACTTCCTATATTAGATGAAGATCAAATCCATCTCATATTTGCGCAAGTGATAGTCAAGAACACCTTCGCTTTATCTCTAGGAAAGGCAATAGTGGAAGGTTGTATACGGGACTACTTGATGCTTCTAGAATGGGGAACAAGACAAAGTCAGGTCATAATCCACTCCCAATCCTATAGGGAGATGTCAAAGCTACGAGAAGGTAGCTATCTGCCCCTTGAAAGTGCAGGGCAAGGGGATCGTAGATTGGAGAGATAGTCCATCAAGGAAGAACAACTATAGCCTAACGGAGCACCAGGAAACTAACAAGCTAGGGGGTTGAATACAGTTTGATGAACGATAAGCTTCCGACAGTTGAAAGATCGAGCATAAACCCTAGTAAGGTGAAGGCTCCAACTACAATTGAAATATCCCCTGGTGGTCGGTATAGTTAGACTAATGGTTGAATGGATATTGCAAATGGTCCTCTCCTAACATACGATGGACTAGGTCTGATTATCAGAGTGTTCGATACAAGAAAGTAGGGGATGTAGTAAAGAGAAACAATAGATCTGTATGGAAAGAATTAGTGCTATGGTTCCTGCATGAGAGATACAAGGTGGGTTTAAGAAGTGCAACTATGCAGTAATTTTTTTAGCAGTCGGTCTATCACTCCTACTCTTCCTCATTGGGGAGCATATCACTTGCTTTCGTCTTTCTATTTAGGGTTTTGGGGTTTTAGGGCTCAAAGCAAAGTTTTAGGGTTTAGGTTTCGGGGTTCAGGGTTTTAAGGTTTACGATTTAGGGTTCAAGGCAAAAGTTTTGGGTTTTAGGGTTTAGGGTTTTTTTTTATACACACACACATCAGGAGTTCATTAGGGCTCGAACTCCTGACCTCCCACATTATGTGAGAGACTTATGTCGATGGGCCACAAGCCACTCGGCGATTTTAGGGTTTAGGGTTCAAGGCAAAAGTTTAAGATTTAGGGTTTTAGGGTACAAAGTTCAGCGTTTAGGTTTAGGGTTTAGGGCTTGGGGTAAAGGTTTTAGGGTTTTGGATTTAGGGTTTAAGGCTCTAGTTTTGGGTTTAAAGTTTAGGATACACAATTTAGGGTTTAGGGTTTAGTTAGGCTCAGTTAACTACCTTTATCTAGCACTTGCTTCCCTCCTTTCTCCCTTTGGTTGGAATGTCGGGGAGTTACGGCTCTCCTCTATACTACCTCTTTAAGATGCTGCTTGCTCGAGCTCTTCTTTGGGCGAGCTCGATTTCGTTTCCTCCTTTGAGGCAGCTTAAATCCCAAGAGGTCAAAAAAAGAACTGACTCAAAGCAGCTACCAGAAGCAGGCTTTAAGGGGTGTCACTTCCTATATTAGAGAAAGATAAAATTCATCTCATATTTGCGTAAGTGATAATCGAGAACACCTTGGCTTTATCTCTAGGAACAGCAGTAGTGGAAAGTTGTGTATAGGACTACTTGCTTATGCTAGAATGGGGAACAAAACAAAGTCAGGTCATAATCCACTTCCAATCCTACATGGGATGTCAAGGCTACGAAAAGGCGGCTATCTGCGCCTTGAAAGTCTAGGGCAAGGGGTCATAGATTGGAGAGATAGTCAATCAAGAAAGAACAACTATAACCTAACGGAGCACCAGGAAACTGACAAGGTAGGGGGTTGAATATAGTTTAATAGAACGATAAGCTTTCGACAGTTGAAAGATTGAGCATAAACCTTAGTAAGATGAAAGCTCAAACTAAGATTGAAATGCCCCCCGATAATCGGTATTGTCAGATTGATGGTCGAATGGATACTGTAAAGGGTCCCCTCCTAACATATGGTAGACTAGGCCTGAATATTGGAGTATTCGATACAAGGAAGCAAGGGATGTAGTGAAGGGAAATAATGGCTCCATACGGAAAGAATTAGCACTATGGTTCCTGCAAGAGAGATACAAGGCGGGTTGAGGAAGTGCGACTATATTGTTATTTTTTTGTCTCTCTGTTGCGTAACGCCAGTCTAGGAGTTCGATTGCACTTTTTTTAGCAGTCGATCTATCGCTCCTGCTCCTGCTCCTGCTCCTCCTCATTGAGGAGCAGATCACTTGCTATCGCCTCTCTATTTAAGGTTTAAGGTTGAGAGCAAAGGTTTAGGGTTCAAGGCAAAAGTTTAGGGTTTTAGGGTTCAGGGCAAAAGTTCGGGTTTAGGGTTCATGGTTTAGGGCTAGGTTTGGGGTTCTGAGCAAAGGTTTAGGGTTTTTTTTTACAAAGAATAGAGGCTTAGGTTGCCTCTATAGGGTTTAGGGTTGTTAATTTAACACTTAAATTAATCAAATCAAAATTGACTGTTAGATTGGAACCTTGAAAATCGATCACCAAAGGGTGATTTTTCTAACACTTGGAAAATTGCTCTATCAATTTTGGAAGCTATTTGGCTTTTGTGTGCGACCCAATAGGTTCTACCATTTATTGGACATGGGCTCACAACTCTTTGTGACTTTTGAATATTTTATATTTATTTTAGTTTAAAACTGCTTTTAAACTAATTGACTTTATTCAATTAATCTCATTAATTGAAAAGTACCCAATCTCCATGGTTAATGTCTAACCTCAAGCCCATGGAGTCCAACTAATTGGTTGAAATGAATATTTTGGAGAACCATCATAGCTCTACGCGTACCATGCAAATACGGTCCTTCCGTCTCCTATCTCCCGAAAAAGGCCTAAGGCAAGATATTTGTCGGCTCCCTAATAGCCTTAATACTATGTCTCTATTCTCAATGTTCGATTCCCTTGTGTGACCTCACCTTTGGAAAACTCCTTTTTCAAATTGTCACACCACCTTGTATAAGGATTTATTGATATGGATCATTATAGAATACATAGGAGATGCACTCACTCTTCACAAAACTGAAAAGTGCGATTCCATCTTGGATCTCGTAAACCTCTATGCCAAGGAAAAGCATGAGGACCAAACACGAGGTTACCATGGATCCTCAAGTCAAAGGACTAATAATATGCAGTAGCGTAAGCGGGAGAATTGACCACTACCAACTTGCCACTACGGCTATCTAGTGGATTCTCCAGAGGGTCTTCAGTGCCTTGTTCTCTAACAAGCACCCACTAACATACACCCGTATCTCATACAAATTGCCCATGGAACGGAGCAATATCCAACTCTAGGATTTATGCATCGTTAGTGCAAGTCTATCGGGATCTTAGATACCCCGTCTCATAAGATCCTATGACTTGGAAGATTTAAGATCACGACCGTGTGAGACTTATTCCATGGTCACCGAACCAAGTCTCGTAGTCATAAGTGATCTTAGGGATTCATCCAAATGCAAGTGAAGTAATACAAAGCATAAGATGAAGGCGACCATATAAAGAATATCATTCAATTAATATTGTTTTACAAGGAAATAGCTTTTACAAGGCCAATCTAATTGGCTTGCTCGACACTATTCCAACAATCCCCCACTTGCCCTAAAGCCAATGCCCCATGCCCTTGAGACCTATCTTCTCAAGATGTTCTTCAAAGACCTTTTACGTTAGGGGTTTAGTCAGTGGATTTGCTATATTCTCTTTCGAGGCAACTTTCTCTACTCGGATGTCACCTCTATCAATAATCTCCCAGATCAAATGATAATGCCGCAAAATATGCTTGGATTTCTGATGAGATCTTGGCTCTTTAGCTTGCGCTACTGCCCCGGTGTTGTCACAGAAGACAACAACTAGCTCAGCAATGCTAGGCACTACATTCAACTCTTGAATAAAGTTTTTCATCCAAACACCTTCCTTTGCAACTTCCGAAGCCGCAATATATTTTGCTTGTTTGGAACTCTTCCAACTCACCGTACCACCATTGAGGCAAAATATAATTCCAGAAGTGGATTTGAGGTCATCTACATTGGATTGGAAATTCGAATTTGAAAATCCCTCTAGTTTCAATTCTTTGTTGCCATATACCAAAAATAAGTCCTTAGTCCTTCTCAAGTACTTAAGGATTACTTTTACAGCTATCCAGTAACTCTCTTCCTCAGTCTTGGGGGTTATAGACTTTGAGAAACGAATACCAGTCCCATGGGAAGAAATCCCTTCTTGGATTCTTTCTTCCACACTAAACCTCTTTAGTATCTTGTCAATGTACAGGATTTGCGATAGCTGCAACATCCTCTTAGATCTATCTCTATCGATACGTATTCCCAATACGTAGGATGCTTCTCCCAAATCCTTCATGGAGAATTGTGTAGATAACCATGCTTTAGTAAACTTAAACATTTCTACCTTATTCCCAATAAGAAGGATGTCATCAACATAAAGCATAATAAATTGTACTAAACTCCCACTAGCCTTCTTGTACACACATGGTTCATACACATTTTTGACAAAGCCAAATGATTTGACCGTTTTATCAAAACGTATGTTCCAACTTTAGGAGGTTTGTTTAAGTCCATAAATAGATCTCTGGAGTTTACATACCTTTTGCTCACTCCCCTTGGATGTAAAACCTTATAGTTGCTTCATATAGATTTCTTCTTCAATGTCACCATTAAGGAAAGTGATTTTCACATCCATTTGCCATATCTCATAGTCATAATATGCAGCTATGGCAAGCAAAATCTGAATGGACTTAAGCATAGCGATCGGTGAAAAGGTTTCCTCGAAATCGATACTGGGTCTTTGAGTGTAACCTTTTCCCACTAGTCGTGCCTTAAAAATCACCATTTCTCCATCTACTCCAAGCTTTTGCTTATAGATCCACCGTAACCAATGGAAACTATTCCCTTTTGGTGGATCTACCAAAGTCCATACTTTGTTTGAGTACATGGAGTCCATTTCGGATCTCATGGATTCAAGCCAACGTCCCAATCTATGTCCAACATAGCTTCCTCATAGGTCTTCAGATCATCATCCGACTGACCTATCTCATGAAGCAATCTGAACCTTTTGAGTTGCTTCTTGATTTAGTCCAACCTACGTAGAGGTTGTGCACAAGGCTTTACTTGCTCGCTTGTTTCCACTATGTGTGGGATTTCATTATCATCTTGACCTTCATCAAGTTCAACAACATTGCCATTTCTATCTAATAGAAATTGCTTTCCCAAAAAGTAGGCATTCCTCGAGATAAAATCTTTTGTTCCTAAGGATCATAAAAGTAGTAATCTATAAATTCTCTAAGGTATCCCACAAACTTGCACAAGGTGGATCCACTATCCAACTTATCTTCCATTGTCTGTCTCACATACCCGGGAGATCCTCAAACCTTAAGATAATGGTAAGAGTGTGCTTTGCTATGCCATATCTCATATGGTGTCTTGGGTACCGACTTTGAAGGTACTATATGTAGTAGCTTTGCCGCAGTTTGTAAAGTGCATCCCCAAAAGGATATATGCACATCAAAAAAGTTCATCATGGAACATACCATGTCCAATAAAGTACGATTTCTTCTTTAGGCTACTCCATTGTGTTAGGGTGTGCTGGGTGGAGTCCATTGAGAGAGAATCTCATTCTCTTTTAGATAATCCAAGAATTCAGTGGTCAAGTATTTTCCTTCTTGATCTGATCAAAGAGATTTAATTTAAAGGCTTTGTACTTGTTCTTCATAAGAAACACGTTTTCGTACCGACTAAAGTCATCGGTGAAGGTGATGAAGTAGGAATAGCCTCATCTTCCACTAACTCTTAGTGGTCCAAAACATTCGTATGGATCAAATCCAAGAGACTTGTGGAGCACTCCGTTTGCCCTACAAAAGGAGCTTTGGTCATTTTTCCCTTTAAACAAGATTCACAAGTAGGAATGTCCTCAACGCCACTAACATTTAGTGCATTGAGAGCTTCTAACTTGCTCATCCTATTCTTAGAGATATGACCAAGTCTTGCATGCCAAAGAATGACATCTTCTTGGATATCTAATTTTCTTTTACTTGATTGAATGTGCATTAGTGAAGGTTGAGAATCAAGTATGTACAATCCATATATTAATGTACCTTGAGCAATCAAAGAACCATTCTTTAATGCCATCAATTTCCCATTCGATATAGAAAAATCAAATCCTTCATTATCAAGAATAGGAATTAAAACAATGTTCTTAACAAGGTGGGGTACATAATAAACTGGATCAAGTACAATGCAAGCATTCCCCAATGCTAACTCGATAACGCCTTGGAAAGTAGCTGCAACTCTTCATCCATGTCCTAAGCGGAGGATCATATCCCCTTCACAAAGACTCTTTCTTATTTTCATCCGTTGTAATGAATTACAAAGGTGAGAACCGCATGCGATATCAAATACCCATGTGGAAGAATTAGTCATCATGTGGACTTCAATAAAGTACATACCTTTCTCAAGGGTTGCAAGGTAAGCTTTGCAATTTCTTTTCCAATGCCCTTTTTTGCCACAGTAGAAAAAACTAGCTTTAGTTCTAACCTTCTTCTTAACTCTCCTGGAACTTTTCTTAGGTTGTTTCCCTTTCGAGGAAAAACTCTTCTTCCTCTTACCTCCTTTTCTAGGACCCCTAAGGCCCTTCAACTTGGAGGAGGATGCAAGCATAAAGGGCTTTTCCTTTCTCATAGTCATCTCCACGGTCACAAGCATATTGATTAATTCATTAATCATAACATCTTGCTTAGACATATTGAAGTTCATAACGAATTGATCATACGAAGGTGGTAATGATTGTAGGATCAAATCCACGTAAAGGTCATTATCCATGACCACATTTAACTGTCCAAGTTTCTCGATGAGTCCTTCTATCATCTTGAGGTCATGATCATGGACATTGGACCCTTCACTCATCCTTGCCCTAAAGAGCCCTATAGATAAAGCGAACCTTTCATGTGTACTTTGTACACCATACAACTTTTGCAAGTGCACAAAGATCTCTCGAGCATGCTTCATGTGCTCATGAGTCTTTTGGAGCTCATTAGACATGGATGCCATCATGACACCCCTCACTTGTAGATCATCGTCTACAAATTTCGTGAACATTTTACGTTGTGCATCAGTGGCGTCATCACCAAGTGTGTCCACAGGACTTTGATAAAGGGCATAAGTCCACTTTTTAGAGTCAAGAATGATTTTAAGGTTCCTTAACCAATCTTGGAAGTTTGGCTCAGTTAGTTTATTGGTTTCCAAAATGCTTGTGAGTGGATTTTTGTCCATTTTGATTGAAGATTTCGAAAATCAACAAGAGGTGAAAAAAGAGTATAAGCATGTGATTGATTTGATATTAAAAACATGTTTATGGTCTTTCAAGCATGTTATCCTCCCACTATTTTATCAAATCCTTCACCCCTAGAAGAATTCAGGAAATCATATTTCCTAGTGAGAATCAAGATCCCAAAGACTTGCAAGTGGACCCCCGTGACTGGATGTAGATCACACAAAAGAGGTAGCATCTTCATGCCATATACTATTGGTAAAAGGCTTGGATTAATTAAAACTCTTTTAATTTGTATCCATTTTGACTTAATATTTGAAAAGCACTTAGACATTCTAAGTAGAGGGTTTTTACTTGCAATGATCTCATCATTTTATCTTCTTATTTAGGTTTTCTATATCCTAAACATGCATATCATACATCAATAGGATATGGAAAGCATAAATAAGTAAATGTGCCTAGCATGCTCCTAGGGTGGGATAACCATGAGCCTAATCAAGTAGTGCACTTAGAGTCATAGGTGTACCATCTAGTTGATTTTAGGTGGGCTAATTAAATCTAGCTATTACATGATTGTATCCCATACATTCATGGGCCTTCAAAAGTCTCCATGCCTCCATTGGTCTCCATTGCTCTGTGTAACATTACATGAATAGGAAATTCTCACTCCTAGTGATTCAACTCTCATAACATTTACAAGGTAGAAATAAAGAGGCATGCAAGCCTCAATTTAATACAACCCATTTCAACAACTTGAAATAATTAAAATTAATATTAAAGGCCCATGATCATCCCCATTCATTCATCATCCATTCAACAATTAAATGAATAATAAATAAATCTAGAATTAACAATTAATTCCATCAATTAAGTGCTTATCTCATAAACAAATAATTGAACAAGTATAACATTTAGGCCATTATTGGAAGACAAACTTTAACCAATTTTCAAAGGCATTAAAAAATGTCAAACATAATTTTGAGAACTTGGACAATGTTTGTGCATCTACCATGTATGGTGCAAAAACATTTCAAGCACAAAAGGAGTTAGAAAAAAAAAAAAAACTCAAAACTCACCGAAACCATAAAACAGGGGCTGCCGCCCAGTCTAGGCACATGGCTGGGCAGGCTACACGCACAGTGGATGCCTGGTTGCTACTCAACAGCCCCTTATTTTAGGGCTTCAATGTGTGTCAAGTTATTTTCCACTCAACTTTCATATATCAATAGTTTTAGCACATGTTCCCAACACTTAAACATGCATTATAGATGGATTTTCAAATTTAAAACCTCTATTAAAAAAGGAAATTCAAGCGCACAATCATGCCTTCAAAAATTAGAGAAAGCTAGAATCATATTCTTCAAAATCTCCAATACAACTCCAATCAAATTGGATTAAAAAATGACTAAAACTCTTTTGATCAAATATCAACATGCTATATAACCATATAACATCAATAAATGCTAAATCAACATTCAACATTTATCACTATGAATTGAAACATACTAAAACATGAATCAACACTTAAATCACATAATAGCATGCTTTGAATTCATCAAGCAATAGAGCCACAAGCATCATCAACCAAACGCTCCAATCCATCACTTGGATCAAGTATTTGGTGATATTGATCAATTCATCACATGAACCAATCAAAACTTCATAAACTTGAAATTAACTAAGCTACTTGAGATCCCAAGGATCTAGTCATGCTATAGATCTGGATTAGGATGAAGAATTACCTCTTGTAGTTCAAAAACAAAGAGAAGATAAACTATCTCTCACGAATTCAGAAACTATCTGGAGCTAGCACAGCAAAAAGACAGCAACGTTTTCCCAGTATAAACTGCTCCAAAATTCACGAAATTAAATATGGAACACCTATACACACAGGGTAAGCTAATGTGAAAATTTGGAGCCAAAAAATGCTTTTGGATCGCTCCATAAAAACTCTCCAACCAGAAGCTGCTGCAGATGGATCTCCAAAACTGAGCAAGTCAAGTGCCTTGCCTCTATTGATACGATCCACACACCAAAATATCTCACAATTTCCCCTTACTAGAAGCTGGAGTTAGAGAGGGGAAAATGAGGTAGAGGAGGTTGATTTTTAGGTTGGGAAGAAGAGATGCAAAGCTTCAATATATGATGCAATGCATGGAGAGAGAGATTTTGGAGGGAATGCATGAATCTAATTCTCACACTTTTCAGCAATGCTTATTCGAATTTTGCACACCCTATATATCTATATATAAAGGGTGGAAGGTGTGATGCTAGTTGGCATCACACCTTCCTCAAGGTGACCGCCTGAGTGGCATACCAAGTTGGCAAAACTCAAATTCAAGTCTTACTTGAATTTAAAGTGCATTTCAATTTCATTTGGAATCTAATTCCAAATTAATTAAGATGCTAATTTAAATGAACACTTTATTTAAATTTTCCCTCCAAAAAGTATTCTTCCCATTAATTAAATTAAACCCTTTAATTTAATTAATTAACCTTTGATTTAACTCTTAAATCAAACAAGCTTAACTCTTAAGCTTAAATTAGTCAACTTAACTCTTTAAGTCAACTTGTCCAATTGATGGTCAACATGGTACCAAATAATTAACTCCTTCATTATTGGTCTAATTTAACTCTTAAATTAGTTGATTAATTTGACACTTAAGTTAATCAAACCAAAATTGACTGTTACATCGGAACCTTGAAAATCGGTAACCAAAGGGTAATTTTTCTAACACTTAGAAAATTGCTCTACCAATTTTGGAAGCTATTTGGCTTTTATGTGCAACCCAATAGGTTCTACCATTCATTGGACATAGGCTCACAACTCTTTCTGACTTTTGAATATTTTATACTCATTTTAGTTTAAAACTCATTTTAAACTAATCGACTCGATTCAATTAATCTCATTAATTGAAAAGTACCCAATCTCCATGGTCGATGTCCGACCTCAAGCCCATGGAGCCCAACTAATTGGCTGAAATGAATATTTTGGAGAACCATCATAGCTCTACGCATATATGCAAATACGGTCCTTTCATTTCCTATCTCCCGAAAGAGGCATAGGGCAAGATATTTGTCGGCTCCCTAATAGCCTAATACTATGTCTCCATTCTCAATGTTCGATTCCCTTGTGTGACCTCATCTTTGGAAAACTCCTTTTTCAAATTATCACACCACGTTGCGCAAGAATTTCTTGGAATCGATCATTATAGAACACATGGGAGATACACTCGCCCTTCACAAAAGCGAGGAGTCCGATTCCATGTTGGATCTCACAAACCTCCATGCCAAGTAGCTCATACCCAACCTTAACCCGAAAGACCCGCTAAGTGGTCAAGGAAGAGTCAAAGCATGAGGACCGGACACAACGTTACCATGGATCCTCAAGTCCAATGACTAATTATAATATGCACTAGCATAAGCGGGAGAATTGACCACTACCGACTTGCCACTATGACTATCTAGAGGATTCTCTAAAGGGTCTTCAGTGCCTTATTCTCTAACAAGCACCCACTAATATTCACTCGTATCTCATACAGATTGCCTATGGAATGGAGTAATATCCAACTCTTGGATTTATGCATCGTTAGTGCACGTATATCCAGATCTTAGATGCCCCATCTCATAGGATCCTATGACTTGAAAAATTTAAGATCACGACCATGTGAGACTTATTCCATGGTCACTGAACCAAGGCTCGTAGTCATAAGTGATCTAAGGGCTTCGTCCAAATGCAAGTGAAGCATAAGATAAAGGTGGCCATATAAAGAATATCATTCAATCAAGATTATTTTACAAGGAAATAGCTTTTACAAGGCCAATCTAATTGGCTTGTCGGGCACTATTTCAACACCTTTTACCTCCCTTTCTAGCACCCCTAGGGCTCATAGACTTGGAGGAGGAAACAAGTGTCAAAAGTTTGCCCTTGTCATGGTAGTCTCCTTCTAGATCAACACTTGATCAATAAAACTCGAAGAGGATGTGGGGATTAAATCCTCATGGAGATCATTGTCCATCACTATGTCCAAGTAGAAAAAGCTTCTCCAAGCTTAATCATCTTTAGACCGTAGTCGATGACATTTGACTTCATATCCATCCTAGCTTGAAAAATCTCCTTTAACAATATGAACTTTTCATGCCTTGTTTGCTTTATAACTTTGTAAAGTTTAACCAAGGTACTTATTCATGTATCCTTGAGACTTTTAAAGTTTGTAGATGCCTTCACAAGACTATGGGATAGGATGATCATAAACCCAATCTGTGAACTTTTCACGTGTCTCTTGATCTACATTAACCCCCATGGGATTAGGAGCACCTTGATATAGGGCATATATCCGCTTCTAGGAATTTAGAACAATTTTCAGGTTAAGTCAATTGTGGAAGTTTGGCCCAGTTGGTTTATTAGTTTCAAAAAAAACATTGAGTGGAATATTAAGCTATTCTTCAGATTTCACAAATCCTCAAAGGCAAAAAAGAGAATAAGCATGTGATTGAATTTGATAATAAAAACATGTTTATGGTCTTTCAAGCATGTTTTCCTCCTACTATTTTATCAAATTCTTCACCCCTAAGAAGAATTCGGGAAATCATATTTTCTAGTGAGAATCAAGATCCCAAGGACTTGCAAGTGGACCCCTGTAACTGAGTGCCATCCACAAACAATCGAAGGGTAAGCAACTTTTGCTAATTGCATCTCATGCAACTCTTGATAAATTTTGCCTCACTTTTCACATAGACCCACGTAACCGTGCGCCATCTATGGTACTAAGTGTTAAGTCAAACCTACCAATCAATCTTTGACTCAAGACGGGCACCACATCATCCCCCGTAATCGAGTGCCAATGTATGGGTGTTCCTAAGTCAAAGTACATCTTATGCTAATTGCATGCTCACAACTTTCCTCCTAAGTGTGACCCCCGTAACCGAGTTCCATCACACAAAATTGGTAGCATCGTCATGGCATGCACTATTAGTAGAAGGCTTGGATTAATTAAAACTCTTTTAATTTATATCCATTTTGGCTTAATATTTGAAAAGCACTTAGACATTCTAAGTGGAGGGTTTTTGCTTGCAAAGACCTCATCATTTTTTATCTTCTTATTTAGGTTTTCTATATCCTAACCATGCATCTCATACATCAGTAGGATATGAAAAGCATAAATAAGTAAATGCGCCTAGCATGCTCCTAGGGTGGGATGACCATGAGCCTAACCAAGTAGTGCACTTAGAGACATAGGTGCACTACTTAGTTGATTTTAGATGGGTTGATTAAATCTAGCTATTACATTCATGGGTCTTAAAAACTCCATGCCTTCATGGCCGTCTTTTCTCCATGCAACTTTTACATGAGAAGGAAATCCTCACTCCTAGTGATTCTACTCTCACAACATTTACAAGGTAGAAATAAATAGGCATGCAAGCCCCAATTTAATACAACCTATTTCAACAATTTGAAGCAAATAAAATCAATATTAAAGGCTCATGATCATTCATATTCATTCATCATCCATTCAACAATTAAATGAATAATAAACAAATCTAGAATTAACAATTGATTCCATCAATTAAATGCTAATCAAATTAACAAATAATTGGCCAAGCAAAAATAGGCATAACCAGTACGCGTCTCATTTTTGCAACAATTGGAAATCTACTTTAACAAGATTTTAAAAGCAATCAAAAATTTCAAACATAGTTTTGAGAACTTGCACAACACTTGTACATGTATTATGTTTGAAATAAAACACTTTTGGACACTAAAGGAACATAAAAAATTGGTCAAAACCCATCCACCCCGAAACTGGGCACTGCTACCCCAGCCCGGCCGCATGGCCTGACAGCAAGTGTGCACGTTGCCCAGCCGGTGGCTGGCCGAGCGTGGCAGCTTGCCCTGTTTTTGGGTGTAGACTAAGTCAACTCAATTTTGGTTCAACTTTTGTGCACCAAAAAATTTAGGACACCTCATAAACATTAAAACACACATTATAGATTAAATTTCAAATCTAAAACACCTTTTAAAATCAAATTTTCAAGTGCTCAAACATGCTTCAAAAATCAAGTTAAAGTGAGAATCTTATTCTTCAAAAATCTCCAATTAAAATCCAATCCAATTGGATCCAAAAATGACCAAAACACATTAAGGTGAGATTTATCATGATATATCAACATATAACATCAATAAATGCCAAATCAATATTTATCATAAATAGCTATGAATTAAAACATACTAATCATATGGATTAACACTTAAAACACATATTAGCATGCTTTCAATTCATCAATCAAGGAGCCACACACAACATCATCCAAACACTCCAATCCATCATATGAATTGAGAATTTGGAATTTGGTGATTATAATCAATCCATCACATAAATCAATCATCAACAAAAAATCCAAATCTAAGCATGATTTAAGCTTTGATACCACTTGTAAGCAAGTAAGGCACTAGGATCCAATTATAAAAACTTCAAAAGCTTAATAAACTAGTGCTTACATGCTAACTAGGATCAAATCATGCCTAAAACTGGGTCTGGTTGTACTTCCTAAGGCTCTCTAAGTAGGAAATTGGCCCTTTTCCATTTGTGGATTGAAATCGAGCTACCCTCGTCCTATCGGATAGGATGCCTGATTTAGTATGTGGTCCGGGAGCTGCATTAGATTATTTTAATTAGTTAAGGGGCCCCATAAAAATGTCTATAACTCTAGAATACCCATATAGTGAGTGGAGACCCTTTAGGATAGAGCTTAATAACTCCTTAGCTCCATAACTCATAGCTCAATAGCACAATTAGCTCATTAGATACTATAGGAATAGGATCGGTAGAGCTCTTACTCAATTCCCTCATAAGATTCGAGAATTATTGGGCTTGGTTAACTGCCTTGATCGAGCACTTGCTCCCCTCACTTCTCCTTTCGGTTGGAATATCGGGTAGCTACGGCTCTCCTCTTGGCTACCTCTTTAAGATGTTGCTTGCTCGAGCTCTTCTTTGGGCAAGCTTGATTGCCTTCCTCTTTCGAGGTAGCTTAAATCCCAGTTGGTCGAAAAAATAACTGACCTAAAGTAGCTCTCAGGAGCGGGCTTTGAGGGGTGTCACTTCCTATATTATAGGAAGATCAAACCCATGCGTAAGTGATAGTGGAGAACACCTTGGCTCTATCTCTAGGAAAGACAACTGTGGATAGTTGTATACGGGACTACTTGCTGATGCTAGAGTGGTGAACAAGACAAAGTCAGGTTATATTCCACCCCAATCCTATAGGGTGATATCATGGCTACGAGAAGACGGCTATCTGTCCCTTGAAAATCCAAGGCAAGGAGATCGTAGATTGGAGAGATAGTTATTCAAGCAAGAACAACTGTAGCCTAACGGAGCACCAGGAAATTGACAAGCTAAGGGGTTGAATCAACGGTTGAAACATTGAGCATAAACCCGAGTAGGATGAAGACTCCAACTACAATTGAAATGTTCCCTGATGGTAGGTACAATCAGACTGATGGTCAAACGGATACTACAAGGGGTCCCCTCCTAGTATATAGTGGACTAGGTCTGAATATCGGAGTGTTCGGTGCAAAGAAGTAGGCGATGTAGTGAAGGGAAACAATGGCTCCATACGGAAAGAATTAGGGCTACGGTTCCTGCAAGAGAGATATAAAGCGGGTTAAGAAAGTGCGACTATACAGTTATTTTTTTCATCTATCTGACACGCAACCCTAGACCTAGAGTTCGATTGCACTTTTTTCTACAGCCGGTCTATCGCTCCTACTCATTCTTACCGGAGAGCAGATCGCGTGCTTTCATCTCTCTTTAGTCGACCTTTTAAAGGCGTTGGGTCTGGTTGGACCTCCTTAGGCTCTCTAAGTAGAAAATCGGCCCTTTTTGGTGGTGGATTGAAATTGAGCTACCCTCGTCCTATCAAACAAGATGCCAAATTTACTATATGGTTCGGGAGCTTCATTGGACTATTTTAATCAGTTAAGGGGCCCTATAAAGATTCATATAACTCTAGAATACCCATATAGTGAGTGGAGACCCTTCAAGATAGAGCTCAATAACTCCTTAGCTTATTAACTCGTAGCTCAATAGCGCAGTTAGCTTATTAGCTATTGTAGGAATAGGATCGGTAGAGCCCTTACTCAATTCCCTCATAGGATTCAAGAATTGTTGGGCTCGATTAACTGCCTTGATCGAGCACTTGCTCCTTCCTTTCTCCCTTTGGTTAGAATGTCAAGGAGCTACGGCTCTCCTCTTTACTGCCTCTTTAAGATGTCGCTTACTTGAGATCTTCTTTGGGCGAGCTCGATCGTGCTTCCTCTTTCGAGACAACTCAAATCCCAGGAGGTCAAAAAAAGAATTGACTCAAAGTAGCTCTCAGGAGTTGGCTTTGAGAGGTGTCAGTTTCAATATTAGAAGAATACTGGATCCATGCGTAAGTGATAGTCGAGAACACCTTTGCTTTATCTCTAGGAAAGGCAATAGTGGAAGGTTGTATGCGGGACTACTCGCTGATGCTAGAGTAGGGAACAAGATAAACTCATGTCATATTCCACTCCCAATCTTATAGGGAGATGTCAAGGCTACGAGAAGACGACTATCTGCCCCTTGAAAGTCCAAGGCAAATAGATCGTATATTGGAGAGATAGTTATTCAAAGAAAAATAGTTGTAGCCTAACGAAGCACTAGGAAACTGACATGCTCAGGGTTTGAATACAGCTTGATAGAATGATAAGTTTCTAGTGGTTGAAAGATCAAGCATAAACCCTTGTAAGATGAAGGCTCCAACTATGATTGAAATGCCCCTCAATGGTTGATATAGTCAAACTGATGGTCGAATGGATACTGCAAAGGGTCCCCTTCTAGTATACCGTGGGCCAGGCCTAAATATCGAAGTGTTCGGTACTAGGAAGAAGGGGATGTAATGAAGGGAAACAATGGCTCCATACGGAAAGAATTAGGGTTATGGTTCCTACAAGAGAGATACAAGGCGGGTTAAGGAAGTACGACTATACAGTTATTTTTTTCATCTATCTGACTCGCAACCCTAGACCTAGAGTTCAATTGTGTTTTTTTCAGCAACCAACCTATTACTCTTGCTCCTTCTCATTAAGGAACATATCGCTTGCTTTTGTCTCTCTTTAGCCGACCTTTTAGAGGCCCTTATCATGCCCCAACCCTCATGCTTTTTAGGGCTTACGGCTGGGTCTGGTTGGACCTCCTAAGGCTCTCTAAGCAAGAAATCTGCCCTTTTTGGTGGTGGATTGAAATTGAGCTTCCCTCATCCTACCGAATAGGATACCTAATTTAGTATGTGGTTCGTGATCTATATTAAACCATTTTAATCAGTTAAGGGGCCCATAAAGATATCTATAAGTCTAGAATACCCATATAGTGAGTAGAGACCCTTCAGAATAGAGCTCAATAACTCTTTAGCTCCTTAACTCATAGCTCAATAGCTCAGTTAACTCATTAGCTACTATAGGAATAGGATCGGTAGAGCCCTTACTCAATTTCCTCATAGGATGCAGGAATTATCGGGCTTGTTTAACTGCCTTGATCGAGCACTTACTCCCATTTTTCCTCCCTTTGGTTGGAATATTGTGGAGCTACGGCTCTTATCTTTATTACCTTATTAAGATGTCGCTTGCTAGAGCTCTTCTTTAGGTGAGCTCAATCACACTTCCTCTTTCGAAGCAGCTTAAATTCTAGGAGGTTGAAAAAAGAATTAACTTAAAGCCATCTCTCTATCTTCAAGGAAGAACAGTTGTGGCCTAACGGAGCACCAAGAAACTAACAAGCTAAGGGGTTGAATACAGTTTGATAAAACGATAAGCTTTCGGTGGTTGAAAGATCGAGCATAAACCCTAGTATGATAAAGGCTCCAACTACGATTGAAATGCCCCTCGATGGTCGGTATAGTCAGACTGATGGTCGAATGGATAATACAAGAGGTCCCCTCCTAGTATACGGTGGACTAGGCCTCAATATTGGAGCGTTCGATACCAGGAAGTAGGAGATGTAGTGAAGGAAAACAATGGCTCCATACAGAAAGAATTAGGGCTATAGCTCCTGCAAAAGAGAGACAAGGCGGGTTAAGAAAGTGTGACTATACAGTTGTTTTTTTTTTTTTTTTTTTGTCTGACTCACAACCCTAGATTTGGAGTTTGGTTGCGCTTTTTTCAGCAGCCGGTCTATTGCTCCTGCTCTTCCTCATTGGGGAGCAGATCGCTTACTTTCGTCTTTCTTTAGTTGACCCTTTGGACGCCCCTAGCATGTCCCAACCCTCACTCTTTTTGGGGCTTATGGGCTGGGTTTGGTTGGACCTCATAACGCTCTCTAAGCTAGAAATCGGCCCTTTCCAGTGGTGGATTGAAATTGAGCTACCTTCATCTTATCAGACGGGATGCCTGATTAAGTTTGTGGTCCAGGAGCTACATTAAACTATTTTAATCAGTTAAGGGGCCCCATAAAGATGCATATAACTCTAGAATACCTATATAGTGAGTAGAGACCCTTCAGAATAGAGCTCAATAACTCATTAGCTCCTTAACTCATGGCTCAATAGCGCAGTTAGCTCATTAGCTACTACAGGAATAGGATCGACAGAGCCCTTACTTAATTGCCTTATAGGATTCAGGAATTATCGAGCTTGATTAACTGCCTTGATCGACCACTTGCTCCCCTCCTTCCTCCCTTTAGTTGGAATGTTGGGGAGCTACGACTCTCCCATTTACTGCCTCTTTAAGATGCCGCTTGCTCAAGCTCTTCTTTCTACGAGCTCGATCACATTTCCTCTTTCGAAGCAACTTAAATCCCAAGAGGTTGAAAAAAGAACTGACTCAAAGCAACTCTCATGAGCGGGCTTTAAGAGGTGTCTCTTCATATATTAGAGAAAGATCATATCCATCTTATATTTGCATAGGTGATGGTCGAGAATACCTTGGCTTTATCTCTAGGAAAGGCAGTTGTTGGAGGTTGTATGCAAGACTGCTTGCTAATTGTAAAGTGGGGAACAAGACAAAGTCAATCATATTCCAGTCCCAATCCTATAAGGAGATGCCAAGGCTATGAGAAAGCGGCTATCTACCCCTTCAAAGTCCAGGGCAAGAAGATCATAGATTGGAGAGATAGTCATTCAAGGAAGAACAGTTGTAGCCTAACGGAGCACCAGAAAATTAACAAGCTAGGGTTGAATACAGTTTGATAAAACGATAAGCTTTCGGCGGTTGAAAGATCAAACATAAACCCTAGTATGATAAAGGCTCCAACTACGATTGAAATGCCTTCTGATGGTCGGTATAGTCATACTGATGGTCAAATGGATACTGCAAGGGGTCTCCTCCTAGTGTATGGTAGACTAAGCTTGATTATCGAAGTGTTTGACACCAAGAAGCAGGGGATGTAGTGAAGGGAAACAATGGCTCCATACGAAAAGAAATAGGGCTATGGTTCATACAAAAGAGATACAAGGCGGGTTAAAGAAGTGCGACTGTACAGTTATTTTTTTTGTCTATCTGATGCGCAACCCTAGACTTGGAGTTCGATTGCACTTTTTTCAGCAGTCGGTCTATTGCTTATGCTCCTCCTCATTGGGGAGCAGGTAGCTTACTTTCGTCTCCCTTTAGTCGACCCTTTGTAGGCCCCTAACATGCCCCAGCGCTAACACTTTTTAGGGCTTATGAGTTGGGTCTGGTTGGACGTCCTAAGGCTCTCTAAGCAGGAAATTGGCCCTTTCTGATAGTGGATTGAAACTAAGCTATCCATCATCCTATCGGACGAGATGCCTGATCTAGTATGTGGTTCGAGAGCTACATTAGATTGTTTTGATTAGTTAAGAGGCCCTATAAAGATGCCTACAACTCTAGAATACCATATAGTGAGTAGAGACCCTTCAAGATAGAGCTCAATAATCCCTAAGCTCCTTAACTCATAGCTCAATAGTGCAGTTAGCTCATTAGCTACTATAGGAATAGGATCGGTAGAGCCGTTACTCTATTCCTTCATAGGATTCGAGAATTGTGAGGTGGGTTAACTGCCTTAATTGAGCACTTGCTCCCATCCTTCCTCCCTTTGGTTAGAATGTCGGGAAGCTATGACTCTCCTATTTACTGCCTCTTTAAGATGTCGCTAGCTCGAGCTCTTCTTTGGGCGAGCTTGATCGCGCTTCCTCTTTCGAGGCAGCTTAAATCCCAAGAGGTCAAAAAAAGAACTTAAATCCCAGGAGGTTGAAAACTGGGATCTAATTATAAAAACTTCAAAAGCTTAATAAACTAGTGCTTACATGCTAACTAGGATAAAATCATGCTTGAGATTCAGATTAGGATAGAGTGTTACCTTGAAATTGCAAAATCTAAGGAGAATAAGGTGAACTCTTTATCTTTCTAAAAATTGCCAGAAAATGCACAGCAGGAGATGAATGATTTTTTCCTTCATCAAATCACATCCAAAAATCACAAAAAAATTACTGGAGATGCTCAACACTTGAGGAACTCTCACTAAAAAATTCAGACCGAAAAGTTTTGTGGATCTCCTAGAGAAAATTGCCAGATTGAACTCTGTGCAGTGGATCTCCAAAACCATTGCAAACAAAGTATGACAATAGTGAGAAGGATGCTGATAATGGTGGCGAAGCAATTAATGAGGATGAGGTTAATGGGGGACAAAATGATGATACCTCCAATACTGCCTCGAAATTAAATGAAAGCTAACTCTACTATCCTGGTAGCTCTTTCCATTAATGATGATGATGATTGTGGAGACGGACTGATAAGACCAATGCACCTACCGAAGCCCTCACATACATGCAAATTGTAGATAAATTTAAGGAAATTGATTCTACACAAGCAAACTAACTGCTATGCCCCCTATTTCAGAACCTATCAGCAATAATGAGCAAAACTTCTTCAACCACTCCACTGACTCTGTTTCTTCACGCGCTGAGAGACAGCTGGAAATATCTAATTTGAATTTAATGCTATGCACACTCAATGAAGAAGTTTTGCATGGGACGGAGTTGGATATTTAAATTTTGAATCAAACTTTGTCTTTCTTGGGCACGTCTGAGGAGGAAAGCCTACATGAACAGCATCACGTAGAGGTAGAAATTATGGCAGATGCAAGGGTTTCTAGATACACGAGTAGATCATTTGAGGAACCCAGCACTAAACGCAGCTCAGGTTTTGTAAGGATCTACACAAGAAGCTGCTCCCGAGCAATAGTCTCTCGTTCACCATCCCCAGAATGAATATAATCCTTTGGAACATTAGAGGGGTGGGAGACCCCCTCAAGCAGAAACATGTAAAATGAATATGCAAGAGAACTAAGCCTCAAGTTTTGGTCCTTATTGAGCCCATGGTTAACTTGGATTCTGGCTACTTTTGATGAGGTTTGGATTTGCTTTGGTGATGGCTAATGAAACTAACAAGTTATGGTGCTTTGCTAGGATTGGGACTTGTATGGAACTGCTGTATAACTATCCCCAAGTCCTACACTTGAGAATTTGTGATGACTCTCACTCGACAGGATTTCTTTGCTCGTGGGTTTATGCCAAACATACTAGAGCTGGAAGGAGAGAATTATGGGACACCATGAGGACTCTTAGTCATAATTCTGAACCTTGGCTGGTTGGAGGCGACTTCAACATGGTCTTGTCTCACTCTAAAAGGTGTGGAGGTGCTGCTCTAAAGGTTAGGGTGATGGAGAAATTCGAGAATACGATTGTAGATTGTGGCCTCTCTGATGCTCCTTTTGAGGGCTCCCAATTTACCTAGACAAGAAATAAACTATGGCAATGCTTGGAAAGGTTATTGCATTCTAATGCTTGGATGGAAATATTCCCAAATGCATGGGTGCAGCATCTTAATAGAACTGTTTCTGATCACTGCCCGTTGTTTCTCTCTATTACTTCAG
The DNA here is from genome assembly GCA_018894105.1 of Jacaranda mimosifolia. Lineage (NCBI taxonomy): Eukaryota > Viridiplantae > Streptophyta > Magnoliopsida > Lamiales > Bignoniaceae > Jacaranda > Jacaranda mimosifolia. The sequence goes on along the minus strand of CM032131.1, from coordinate 31,875,657 downwards.
AAATGAACTCAGGGTCATCACCATTCAAATTCCAAAACATGTGGAGCATACACCATAAATTCATTGGATTCATGAATAAAGTGTGGCAATTCCCAGTATATGGATCATAGGTGGTCAAGTTTCAACAGAAACTTTACACTCTAAAGATTCACCTAAACTAATGGAATAGGGATGTATTTGGAAATATATTTCATGCTACTGAACAAGTAGAGAAAATAGTGGCTGAATGTGAAAAAACATATGACTTAGAGCCGTCAAACAGGAACCTCATTAGCTTAAATAAAGCCACGATAGTGCTAACTTATGTGTTGACAATAGAGGAAATATATTGGAAATAAAAGGCGGCTTGAAAATGGTTAAAGAAAGGTGAAAAGAACTCAAAATACTTTCATTCTTTGGTTAAGAAGAAGAGAAGTAGGAACAAAATTCATAAGGTCTGGGAGAGTGATAGATACCTTGAAAAACCTCAAGAAATCAAAGAGCCTGGGATGAGGTATTTTCAACAAATTCTTGCCCCAACAGATGAGTCAGAAAGTAGTGAAGAGCTTATACACATAACCTAGAAACTATCTATGGAGGACCAACAAAAGTTACTGGCTCAGCCAAGCTTGAATGACATTAAAGAGGTGATCAAACAGTTTTTTTCCTCACTTTTATCAAAAGTGTCGGGAAATCATAGCCCAAGACTTGCATGAAGCTATGTTGGATTTCTTCAACAGTAGGCAAACCTTTAGAAGCTACATGGCCACCTCCATTATCCTCATCCCCAAAGTACTTAATCCTTCTACATAGAAGGAATACCCCCAATTAGCTTGTGCAATGTTATAAGCAAAATCCTCACCAAGCTAATGAACAACCAAATTGGTGATCTGCTCCCGAAAATAATCTCTTCAACTAAAAGTGGTTTTGTCAAGCGGAGGTTTAGCATTAGCAAAAAATGTGAAGAAGACAACATAGTGCTCAAACTCGACATAGAGAAGGCATATGACAGAGTGAGATGGAACTTTCTCTACCTCATGCTGAGAAAATTAGGATTTCCTGAGCAATAGATAGGCCATGTTACAAGAATTGTGGACAATTGCTGGTTCTCAATCATTATCAATAGTGAGAGTACCGAAATTTTTAAGTCTACACATGGATTGAGATAGGGGGACCCTATATCCCTAACCCTTTTTATCATTTCTATTGAATACCTATCATTTAGCTTGGACAATTTATTTCAGCAGAATCAACGTTTGAGATACAATACCAAAGGTTCTCATCTTGTATCTCATCTTGCCTTTGAAGATGATACAGTCATTTTTACTAATAGCAACAGAGAAGAGCTGCATGAAATCATGAAATTCCTAAAACACTATGAGCTGGCATCCAGTCAAAAAATTAATTGCTCTAAAAGTGCCTTTATTATTGACAAAAAAATTGCTTGCTTAAGGATGCAGAGGATTCAACAAGCTACTAGATTTGTCCTGAAATTTCTGCCAGTGTTATATCTGGGAGCCCCGCTGTATATGGGCAACAAAAAATTAGATCTATTCCTTAACTTGATTGAGAAAATTAGTAGTAAAGTCAGAGGGTGGGAAAAATTACTACTCTCGCATGGTGGTCACTTGGTGTTGATCAAAAGCATTTTAAGTTCAATACCTCTCTATCTCCTACAGGTTCTAAACCCTCCAAAGAATGTCCTTAAGCGGATCGAAATGATATTTACCATATTTTCCTAGGGCTTGTATGGAGGTTAGAAGAAGCTTCATTGGGCTAAGTGGAATAAAGTGTGTTATCCCACTCAAAAAGGCGGATTAGGAGTTCGAAAGCTGGGAGATATGGCTCACGTATTCACTTACAAAATGTGGTGGCACTTTCGAAGTCAGTCATCTCTCTAGGCAAAATTCATGGCATCAAAATATAGCCCGTGCTTCCATCCAACATGGGAAAAACCTCCTTACTTCATGTCACCAATCTAGAGACATATATGCCAAATTAGACATGGAGTAGAAAAATTTTGTTGTTGGTCCTCGGGGTAAGGAAATGTTTTCTTCTGGCATGATAACTGCTTTGGAGAGCAGGCTATCAAAAATTATGGCAAGAAAGCCATTGGAACCATCGGCCGGTTAGAGCATATTGGAATTACAATGAATGGAACACCCATAAATTTCTGAAAGACATATCTCTTGACATTGCCCAAAAGGTGTGGAAAATTCCATTCAACCAAGATGATCAAGATAGATTAATTTGGAAGCCATCCTCAAATAGGGAATTTACATCTAAAGAGATGTAGATGCAGATCAAAAAATTGAAACCTATTCGGCATCTCTTTGAAGAAATTTGGTGCCCCCAACTCTCAGCCACAATCTCAATTTTCACGTGGGGGCTTCTCAATAATTGGATCTCGGTGGATGCCCGCATACAAAGAAAATGAATTCACTTAGCATCAAAATGTGCTTGTTGTAACCATATTGAAACCATTCAACATGTCTTCATCAACGGACCAGAGATAACTAAAGTATGGAAATACTTTGCCCAATGGTTTCATATAGCTCTGTCAGCCACGTCAAGTATTGCTATTATGCTAAACTATTGGAAAATCTCAACTGCAGTTGAAGGTAAAAATCATGCTCAGCTTATTATTCCAATCCTAGTTTACTGGTTTGCATAGTCAGAAAAAAATGATGTGAAGTATAGAAATAGGAAGTTTAATGCGAATAGCATTATCTCTAAAGTGGAGCAGCACTTGAAACTCCTATTTAGATGTCAAATTATGGGTAAAAGCATGTGAAAATGTGATATTTCAATTACTCGAGAAATGGGGTTTGTTTCAGAAGAGTGCCACCTTAAAAGTACATAAAATAGGATTGGTATAAGTTGAACTCACACAGTGCCACGAGGGGAAATCCAGGTCCTGCTAGAGCAGGCAGCCTTATTCGAGATGACCAAGGGAATGTAGCATATGCATTTTTTGAATAATTGGGGCTTGCAAACAACATAGAGGCAGAACCTATCGCCTTAGATAATGGGATTGATTTATGTTGTAGCAAAGGTATCTAAAAGGTGTGGATTGAAATAGATGTAGTGGTTGCCATTTTGATGGTTGAAAATGGGCAGAATTTTAACTGGCAATGGCACCATATCATTACTAGAATTCAATAGAAATTAAAATGTGTGACATATTATTTATCTTATATCTTTAGGGAAGCCAATAAAACAGCTGACTGGCTCTCAAATAAGGCATGTGATGAGATGGCTTCTAAGCTCCTAAATGCTAATGAAATCTGTCGAGAATTGAAGGGCATAATTAAGTGTGATAAAATGGCATTTTCTTACTTCCGAATCTCCAAAAATAAAACCCAAATGATAGTAATTTTTAGCTGGGTTATTAGGGACTCAAATGGCATTAGTGTATGCCATGTAAGCTTCAACTAGAAGGTGCTGCCATAATGCATGGGGTTTTGGGAAACAAGCAAGCAAAAGTAGAAAGATATTACATTACTGGAACTTGGCCTTGCATGGAATTTGGACGTGCATGGTGTTGCTAACTTAAGAACCTCCATGTTGGGATGATTGAAGAACATTTTGCTGGAGATTATTGGGCTGCTAAGCTTTAATGGGCTGATTCATCATATGCTGGGCTAATTATTTGGGCTCTCTACTTGGATAGAAGGCGGATCGCTGGGTGAATTAGCTGGAAGATTACGGGCCAGTGAGCGCTGGTGACTAGCTATAATGGAGTTGAGGTGGGCTTGAGAGTTTCGGAAGTTAGGTTTGATTCTTTCTATTGAAATCAACTACTATGTAGGCGTGAATTAATATTAAGTCACCTGGCTTGAGGGCTGGGAAGCCGAATTACAAAATTCGAACCTCTACAAGGGCTGGAAGGCTTTAAAAAATTGGGCACGAGAACCTTCGAACCTGGGCTAATGGCGAAATTGAAGTACCTACCCAGTTGACCTGACTGGATATTGTTGCTCAAATCCACAACCCATTAATTATATTAAGTTCCATTAGTCATAGGAGAATATGATGTAAAGGAGTGAGCCATTCCTTATTTCTTGCTTTTAACTTAACTCTCGTGTAATCATCTTTCGTTTGCTTATATATATGGTAGGGGTCCATGCCAAAGTCTTGGACATGGCACATGCGGCTTTTTGAAAAAAAAAAAAAACTGAACCCCAAGCCCTAAAACCCTGAACTCTGAACCCTAAACCAAACAAAAACCATGAACTTTCCTCTCTCTAGGGGTCCATGCCGAAGGTCCTCTAAATTCACCTCAACACAAACTCGGGCAATACTCAATTTAGATTTATTTGTTGTGGCCTCATCCAACCTGAGAAAACGACCGATTAGTTTAATCAAAGCATAAAGAGCATTCTTCTCTATCATGTGAATTGGGATTCTCTGCAGTTGGACCCACACTGGAATAATAGATGACTTTTGTTTAAGGTTAAAGTCTGGTGTCCAAGCCACATCCTCAAATAGTCCTCATCGCACAAGAGGATTATGAAGACGTGCTTCAAATCAAGGATTTGAACAGAGTAGCCTCCCGTCAGTTTGAAAGAATTAAAATAGATTTCCAATTCGTCCGTAGTCGGGAATCCAAGAAAGAACTTCCCAAGTAAAGTAAATCTATATTGGTCCATGTATATCACCATTTCCTCCTTTGTAAATCGGACCCAAGGTTTTCTGTCCTCTATTGGAAAAACTTCGATGGGGGTTGGAAGTGGAATGGAGAAAAAGGATTTCATCAAAAAATTTGTATAGGTTTCTGAAATCTCAGTATTGTTCTGGGTATTGCGAGTCGCATCTATATATGAGCGGCGTGGGCTACGATTTTGAGGCTCTATCTATGTTCAAGCATCTAAGCAGTATATCCAGTCGAAGCTTTGAAGCTTAAACTGGAAAGTCAAAACAAAAATCAAGCTATCCGCAAGGGCGATGGAGAGTGGGCGGTGGCAGCAGATGCAAAAAAGTAAGTGGCGGCTTAAAGATTTGGTGGTGGGCGAAGTCTAGAGAGAAGGCAGAGGAAATTCTACAGAAAAAAAGTTCATAGTTTTTTTTTTGGTTTAGGGTTCATGGTTTTTTTTTTTTTTTTTGGAAAAAGCCGCATGTGCTATGGGGGAGTTGGCATGGACCCCTACCATGTATATAAGCAAATGAAAGATGATTACAAGTGAGTCAAATTGAAAGTAAGAAATAAAGAGTGCCTCACTCCCTTACATCACATTTTCCTATGACTAATGGAACTCAATATAATTAATGGGTTGTGGATTTAAGCAGTAATATCTAATCAGGTCAACTAGGTAGGTGCTTCCATTTCGTCCTTGACCTAGGTTCGAACCCTGGTTCCTACGCCCAATTTTTTAAGGCCTTCCAACCCTTGTAGAGGTCCAAATTCTATAATTGGGCTTCCTAGCCCTCAAGCCAAGTGACCCAATATTAATTCACGCCCGCCTAGTAGCTTATTTCAATAGAAAGAATTAGGCCCAACTTTCGAAACTCTCAAACCCAATATTAGTTTAGGGTTTTGGGTTTTGGGTTTAAGGTTCAGGATTTTGGATTTAGCCTAAACCTGATCTTTCAACTGCCAGAAGCTTATCATTCTATCAAACTATATTCAAACCCCTAGCTTGTTAGTTTCCTCGTACTCCGTTAGCCTACAGTTGTTCTTCCTTGAATGACTATCTCTCCAATCTATGATATCATTGCCTTGGACTGTCAAGGGGCAAATAGTTGCCTTCTTGTAGCCTAGGAATAGGATCGGTAGAGCCCTTACTCAATTGCCTCATAGGATTCGGGAATTATCAGGCTCGGTTAACTGCCTTGATCGAGCACTTGATCTCCTCCTTTATCCATTTGGTTGGAATGCTGGGGAGCTATAGCTCTTCTTTTTACTGCCTCTTTATGATGTCACTTGCTCGAGCCCTTCTTTGGGCGAGCTCGATCGCGCTTCCTCTTTTAAGGCAGCTTAAATCCCAGGAGATTGAAAAAAAAATTGACTCAAAGCAGCTCTTAGGAGTGGACATTGATGGGTGTCACCTCCTATATTAGAAGAAGATTAGATCCATCTCTTATTTGTGTAAATGATACTCGAGAACACCTTGGCTTTATCTCTAGGAAAAGTAGTAGTGGAAAGTTGTATGAGGGACTACTTACTAATACTAGAGTGGGGAACAAGATAAAGTTAGGTCATATTCCACTCCGAATCCTATATGGAGATGTCAAGGCCATGAGAAGGTGGCTATCTGCCCCTTGAAAGTCCAGAGCGAGGAGATCGTAGATTGGAGAGATAGTCATTCCAGGAAGAACAGCTATAGCCTAACGGAGCAACAGGAAATTGACAAGCTAGGGCGTTGAATAAAGTTTGATAAAATGATAAGCTTATGGCGGTTGAAAGATCGAGCATAAACCTGAGTAAGATGAAGGCTCCAACTATGATTAAAATGCCCCCCAATGGTCGGTATAGTCAGACTGATGGTCGAATGGATACTGCAAGGAGTCCCCTCCTAGTATACGGTGGACAAGGACTGAATATCGGAGTGTTTAGTACCAGGAAACAGGGGATGTAGTAAAGGGAAATAATGGCTCCATACGGAAAGAATTAGTGCTATGGTTCCTGTATGATAGATACAAAGCGGGCTAAGAAAGTGCGACTATACAGTTATTTTTTTCATCTGTTTAATGTGCAACCCTAGACTTGGAGTTCGATTACGTTTTTTCAGTAGCCAGTCTATCGCTCCTACTCCGCTTTATCGAGAAGTAGATCGCTTGCTTTTGTCTCTCTTTAGTCGACCCTTTGGAGGCCCCAAACATGCCCCAGCCCTCATGCTTTTTAGGGCTTACAGGCTGGGCCTGGTTGGACCTCCTAAGGCTCTCTAAGCTGGAAATCGGCCCTTTTCGATGGTGGATTAAAATTGATCTACCCTCATCCTATTAAACGGGATACCTGATTTACTACGTGGTCCGGGAGCTACATTAGACTGTTTAAATCAGTTAAGGGGCCCCATAAAGATGCCTATAACCCTAGAATACCCATATAGTGAGCAGGGACCCTTCAGGATAGAGCTCAATAACTCCTTAGATCCTTAACTCATAGCTCTATAGCTTAGTTAGCTCATTAGCAACTATAGGAATAGGATCATTGGAACCCTTACCCAATTCCTTCATAGGATCTAGGAATTGTCAAGCTCGGTTATCTGTCTTGATCGAGCACTTGCTCCTCTCCTTTCTTCCTTTGGTTAGAATGCTGGGGAGCTGCGGCTCTTATCTTTACTACCTCTTTAAGATGTCTCTTGCTCGAGCCCTTCTTTGGGCAAGCTCGATCACACTTCCTTTTTTAAGGCAACTTAAATCCCAGAAGATCGAAAAAAAACATACTCAAATGCAGCTCTCAGAAGTAGGCTTTGAGAGGTGTCACTTCCTATATTAAAGGAAGATCAGATCCATCTCATATTTGTGTAAGTAATAGTCGAGAACACATTAGCTTTATCTCCAGGAAAAGCAATAGTGGAAGGTTGTATGTGGGACTACTTGCTGATGCTAGAGTGGGGAACAAGACAAAGTCAGGTCATATTCCACTCCCAATCCTATAGAGAGATGTCAAGGCCACAAGAAGGTGACTATCAGCCCCTTGAAAGTCCAGGGCAAGGAGATCATAGCTTGGAGAGATAGTCGTTTGAGGAAAAATAGTTGTAGCCTAACAGAGCACCAGAAAACAGACAAGCTATGGGGTTGAATACAGTTTGATAGAATGATAAGCTTCCAGTAGTTGAAAGATCAAGCATAAACCCTAGTAAAATGAAGTCTCCAAGTATGATTGAAATGCCCCTCGATGGTCGGTATGTCAGACTGATGGTCGAATTGATACTGCAAGGGGTCTTCTCTTAGTATACAATAGACTAGGCCTGAGTATCAGAGTTTTTGATACCAGGAAGCAGGGGATATAAAGAAGGGAAACAATGGATCCATATGGAAAGAATTAGGGCTACGGCTACTGCAAGGAAGATACAAGGCAGGTTAAGGAAGTGCGATTATACAATTATTTTTTTCATCTATCTGACATGCAACCCTTGACTTGGAGTTCGATAGCGCTTTTCTTAGCAGTCGATCTATCGCTCCTACTTCTCCTCATCGGGGACCAGATCGGTTGCTTTCCTCTCTCTTTTAGTCAACCCTTTGGAGGCCCCTAGTATACCCCAACCCTTACGCTTTTTTGGGCTTACGAGTTGGGTCTAGTTAGACCTCCTAAGGGTCTCTAAGTACGAAATTGGCCTTTTTCGGTGGTGGATTGAAATCGGGCTCCCCTCATCCTATCAGACGGGATGCTTGATTAAGTATGTGGTTCAGGAGCTACATTAGACTGTTTTAATCATTTAAAAGGCCCTATAAAGATGTATATAACTTTAGAATACCTATATAGTGAGTAGAGACCCATCATGATAAGGCTCAATAACTCTTTTGCTGCTTAACTCATAGCTCAGATAGCTCATTAGCTACTATAGTAATAGGATCGATAGAGCCATTACTCAATTCCCTCATAGGATTTGGGAATTATCGAGCTCGATTAACTGCCTTGATCGGGCATTTGCTCCCGTTCTTCCTCCATTTGGTTGGAATGTCAGGGAGCTACAGCTCTTCTCTTTGTTGTCTCTTTAAGATGTCGCTTGCTCGAGACCTTCTTTAGGCGAGCCCGATCGCGCTTTCTCTTTCGAGGCAGCTTAAATCCCAGGAGGTCGAGAAAAAATTGACCCAATGCCACTCTCAAGAGCGGGCTTTAAGGGGTGCCACTTCCTATATTTGAGGAAGACATAAGTGATAGTCGAGAATACCTTGGCTTTATCTCTAGGAATGGCAGTAGTGGAAGGTTGTATGCGGGACTACTTACTGATGCTAGAGTAGTGAAAAAGACAAAGTCATGTCATATTCCACTCCCAATCTTATAGAGAGATGTCAAGGCTATGAGAAGGCGGCTATCTGCCTTTTGAAAGTCCAGGGCAATGAGATCATTGATTGCAGAGATAGACGTTCAAGGAAGCACAACTGTGGCCTAATGGAGCACTAGAAAACTGACAAGCTAGGGGGTTGAATACAGTTTGATAGAACAATAAGCTTTTGGATGTTGAAAGATCAAGCACAAACCCTAGTAAGGTGAAGGCTCCAACAAAGATTGAAATGCCCCCCACTGTTCGGTATAGTCAGACGGATGGTCGAATGGATACTGTAAGGGGTCCCTTCCTATTAGACGGTGGACCAAGCTTGAATATCGAAGTGTTCAGTACCAGGAAACTGGGGAAGTAGTGAAGGAAAACAATGGCTCCACATTGAAAGAATTAGGACTATGGTTCCAACAAGAGAGATACAAGGCGGTTAAGGAAGTGTGACTATATAGTTATTTTTTTCATCTGTATGATGCGCAACCCTAAACCTGGACTTCGGTTGCGCTTTTTTCAGCAGCTGGTCTATCGCTCCTGCTCCTCCTCATTGGGGACTAGATCGCTTGCTTTCGTCTTTCTTAAGTCAACCCTTTGGAGGCCTCTAGCATGCCTCGGCCCTCACACTTTTAGGGCTTACGGGTTGGGTCTAGTTAGAATTCCTAAGGCCTTCAAAGCAGGAAATCGGCCCTTTTAGTTGGTGGACAGAAATCGAGCAACCCTCATCCTATCGGAAGGGATGCCTGATTTAGTATATGCTCTGAGAGGTACATTAGACTATTTTAATCAGTTAAGGGGTCCCATAAAGTTGCCTGTAACTCTAGAATACCCATATAGTGAATAGAGACCCTTCACGATATAGCTCAATAACTTCTTAGCTCCTTAACTCATAACTCAATAGCTCAGTTAGCTCTTTAGCTACTATAGGAATAGGATTGGTAGAGCCTTTACTCAATTCCCTCATAGGATTTGGGAATTATCAGGCTCGGTTAACAGTCTTCATCGAGTACTTGCTCCCTTTCTTCCTCCATCTAATTAGAATATTTGGGAGCTACAGCTCTTCTCTTTACTGTCTTTTTAAGATGTCGCTTGCTCGGACCCTTCTTTAGGCAAGCTCGACCACACTTTCTCTTTCGAGGCAGCTTAAATCCCAAGAGGTTGAAAAAAAAACTGACTCAAAGCAATTCTCAGGAGCAAGCTTTGAAGGGTGTCACTTCCTATATTAGAGGAAGATCAGATCCATCTCATATTTGCGTAAGTGATAGTCAAGAACACCTTAGCTTTATCTCTAGGAAATGAAGTAGTGGAAGGTTGTATGCGGGACTACTTGCTGATACTAGAGTGGGGAACAAGATAAAGTCAGGTCATATTCCATTCCCAATCCTATAAGGAGATGTCAAGGCTATAAGAAAGTGACTATCTGCCCTTTGAAAGTCCAGGGCAATGAGATCGTTGATTGGAGAGATCGATGTTCAAGGAGGCACAGTAGTAGCCTAACGGAGCACTAGAAAACTAACAAGCTAGGGGGTTGAATATAGTTTGATAGAACGATAACCTACTAGCGGTTGAAAGATCGACCGAAAACCCTAGTAAGGTGAAGGCTTAAACTACAATTTAAATGCCCCCCTGATGTTAGATATAGTCAGACTGATGGTCGAATGGATACTGCAAGGGGTCTTCTCCTAGTATATGGTGGACTAAGCCTGAATATCAGATTGTTCGGTAACAGAAAGCAGCAGATATAGTGAAGGGAAATAATAACTCTATACGAAAAGAATTAAGGCTATGGTTCTTGCAAGAGAGATACAAGATAAGTTATGGAAGTGGGACTATACAATAGTTTTTTTCATCTATCAGATGCGCAACCCTGGACCCAGAGTTCAGTTGTGCCTTTTCTGCAGCCGATCTATCGCTCCTACTCCTCCTCATCGGGAAGCAAATCACTTCCTTTCATCTCTCTTTAGTCGACCCTTTAGAGGCCCGTAGCATGCCCTAGCCCTTATGCTTTTTAGGGCTTATGGGTTGGGTCTGGTTAGACCTCCTAAGGCTCTCCAAGCAAGAAATTGGCCTTTTTTGGTGGTGGTTGAAATCGAGCTACCTTCATCCTATCATACGAGATGCCTGATTTAGTATATGGTCCGGGAGCTATATTAGACTTTTTAATCAGTTAAGGAGCCCCATAAAGATGCTTATAACTCTAGAATACCCATACAGTGAGTAGAGACCCCTTCAGGATAGAGCTCAAAAACTCCTTAGCTCCTTAACTCATAGCTCAATAGCTAAGTTAACTCATTAGCTACTATAGGAATAGGATCGGTAGAGCCCTTACCCAATTCCCTCATAGGATTCGAGAATTATCGGGCTCAATTAATTACCTCGATTGAGCACTTGCTCCCCTCCTTTCTCCACTTGGTTGGAATGTTGGGGAGCTACGGCTCTCCTCTTTACTTCCTTTTTAAGATATCGCTTGCTCAAGCCTTTCTTTAAGCGAGCTCAAACGCGCTTCCTTTTTTGTGGCAGCTTGAATCCTAGGAGGTTAAAAAAGAACTAACTCAAACCAGCTATTAAGAGCGGGCTCTGATGGATGTCATATCCTATATTAGAAGAAGATTAGATCCATCTCTTATTTGCATAAATGCTAGTTGAGAACACCTTGGCTTTGTCTCTAGGAAAAGCAGTAGTAGAAGGTTATATGTGGGACTACTTGCTGATGCTAGAGTGGGGAACAAGATAAAGTCAGGTTATATTCCACTCCCAATCCTATAGAGAGATGTCAAGGCTACGAGAAGATGGCTATCTACCCTTTGAAAGTCTAGGGCAAGGAGATCGTAGATTGGAGAGATAGTCATTCAAGAAAGAACAACTATAACCTAACAGAGCACTAGGAAACTGACAAGCTAGGGGGTTGAACACAGTTATATAGAATGATAAGCTTTTGGCGGTTGAAAGATCAAGCATAAACCTTAGTAAGATGAAAGCTCCAACTACAATTGAAATGCCTCCCGATGGTCGGTATAGTCAGATTGATGGTCGAATGGATACTGCAAGGGGTCCCCTTCTAGTATACAGTAGACCAGGCCTGAATATTGAAGTGTTTGATAATAGAAAGCAGGGGATGTAGTGATGGGAAACATTGGCTCCATATGAAAAGAATTAGGGCTATGCTTCCTGCAAGAGAAATCCAAGGTTCGTTAAGAAAGTACAACTATGCAGTTATTTTTTTCGTCTGTCTGATACGCAACCCTAGACCTGGGGTTTGGTTGTGCTTTTTTCAGCAGTCGGTCTATCGCTTCTGCTCCTCCTCATCGGGGAGTAGATCGCTTGCTTTCATCTTTCTTTAGTCGACCGTTTGGAGGCCCCTAGCATGCCCCAGCCCTCACACTTTTTAGGGTTTACGTGTTAGGTCTGGTTGGACCTCCTAAGGCTTTCTTAGCAGGAAATCGGCCCTTTCTGGTGGTTGATTGAAATAGAGCTACCCTCCTCCTATTGGACGGGATGCCTGATTTAATATATGGTCCAGGAGCTACATTAGACTATTTTAATTAGTCAAGGGGCCCTATAAAGATGCCTTCAACTCTAGAATACCCATATAGTGAGTAGAGACCTCTCAGGATAGAGCTCAATAACTCATTAGCTCCTTAACTCATAGCTCAATAGCTCAGTTCGCTCATTAGCTACTATAGGAATAGGATCGGTTGAGCCCTTACTCAATTCCTTCATAGGATTTAGGAATTGTTGGGCTCAGTTAATTGCCTTGATCGAGCACTTGCTCCCCTCCTTCCTCTCTTTGGTTTGAATGTCGGGGAGCTACGGCTCTTCTCTTTACTGCCTCTTTAAGATGTTACTTGCTCGAGCTCTTCTTTGGGTGAGCTCAATCGTGCTTCCGCTTTTGAGGCAGCTTAAATTCTGCGAGGTCGAAAAAAGAGCTAACTCAAAGCCCACTCCGCAATCTCTCATCTAATGAATATGAATTTTCTATAGTTTTTCCTTTGCCTAGCTTCCCATTGCTAGAACTTCCAGCGCTAAAGTGGTTGGTGGGGTAAGGCAAGAAACTCCTCTTTTTGAAGAAGAGTGCCTGCCCGAGCTATCTTAAAATAAAGCTCTGACGGTTAGCTATAGGTAAAGTTCTCCCACAGCCAGAGACAGAGGCCGCTACTCTTTTAAAATTTGGGAATCTGTAAGGAAGGATAGGACACAGAATAAAGACCTAAAGTTGGTCGTCGAATAAGACCGAAAATCAAAAGATGTTTATCAAAGAATGAGAGGGACTGACTAGATGGCTGTCAACTAGCTCTAAACGTTGCAAAGCCTTTAGAGTGCCCCTGAATGGCAGAAAAGAAAGATAAATAGAACTCTATCCAAGCTACCGAGGAAGGAAGAGGAAAAAAGAGGTAACCATCAAACTATAGAATCTCACCTCAAATAAAGGCCCTCGGAAGATCCTACAGTATAGAAAGCTACAATAAGAGAATACCTGCTGAAAGCTTCCCCTCGATAAACCTTTGGAATACAGATCGTCGAGCTGCCGACAACTCCCAAGGTTCACCAAAATAGGAGGTACTCTACAAAAGACTATTGACTGACCTGTCGAGCTTATCTGAAACCAAGTAGGCCACACCTCTGAAGACTCAATATGAATGAAAAAGGTCTTCCCCCGAAAGTCGTCTGCTTTCTCACCGATTACAGAAATGCAGAAACTCTTTCTAGAAAAAAGCTTCCCTAAATTATTGTAGCATTTAGATTGGGATAAGGCCCTACCCTAGCGACTGTTCCTTACATTTAGTTCTTTTCTTTACCCAAATAAGGGGGCTATCATTATGCGAAAGCAAAGGCAACAAAGTTGTGTACCAAACCAAGTGGTTTTGTAGTCGACGTGGGCTAGGAAGTAGCAACTTTGGCTTGGCTATCCCCCACTACTATGGGTGAAAGGTATTAGATTCGGCATTAGCGGCATTAATTCTCATGGCTAAAATCTATTTTTGATTATTATTAAAGGGTCTAGTCCTAAGATCAGGAATAATCCTCCCAAGCTTGAGAGTTAGTCTTTCCTTCCTTATTTCATGGGGGGCTTTTAAGAAAAGTTTTTTGAACATACTAGGTTTGGCCGTCAGACCTTCTTTAGAGGGGAGGGTAATTTCCTATTCTGGCGGATTCAACCCAGAAGGGGGTTTCAGTAACATGGAAAGTGACAGTAAGGCCTCTTATTAGAAAGATTTTGACATCGACGTCTTAACAAAGCCTTTTTTGAAACAAAAATAGGGGGCACATCAGTGAATTCTTCAATCCCAAGGGTAGCAAGCGATGAAACTGGACCTTCAGGCCAAAGATTTGTGGTCTGGAATGCTAGCATGGAGTCCTCAATCCGGGATCGAATTGTACGACTGGAGCAGGGCAATAGTCCCTTTCTTCTGGATAAGCCCAGGGGGAAATATTTTAGCGACCTAAAAATAGAATTAGGTAAGGCTACCTCTCATAGTCAATACAGCAGATTACTCGACTTTGAGAACAGGGAGCTCTTGATCCGGGAGTGAAAACATGATTGTTTGTCTCTTTTTCAATAGATGTTTTCTCAGTATCCTGACATGGCCGAACAGGCCCCATACGATCCTCAAGAAGCCTTGGAGGAGTTCTTAACCAAGGGGCGCAACCAGCTGGACTAGCAGCTACCAGACTTCTCTGTATGAGGTAGAGACATTTTTAAACTCAACTGGTTAGATATAGTGAGACAGGGCACCTATATCATAACCACCATTTTCACATAATTTGGCGAGTAGAGATAATTTAAGTAAGGAAACAGGAGTGAAAGGAGCTTAGAGAAGTTCACAAGGCTGGACAGAGGAATAAGGGAAGTCCGGATATAGGACTCTTTAAATCAGTAGGTGTGGTAGGAAAGCAGCCATTTTTCTCTAAAAGTCTAAGCAGCTGAAGGCAGTCCGGTATGTTCACAGCTGGCCGAATAGATACTGTAAAGGGTGTCCTGTACTCAGGTCCATATACGGGGATGCTTTGTATATGCAAATATAAGGACAAGCGATTCAGGAACAATGGCTCCATACGGGATCAACACTGATCCCTTATGCTAAGCTTCATTAGAGAAGATAAGTTACTCATAAAATGAAAGCACAGAAAGAAGAGAATAAAGAGAGCTGAAGCAAGAACCTACTTTTGGGTCCAAGATAATATCAGGTTTTGTCTTCCTGCTATTTGTGGCGAGGTGCTTCCAAGCATGCCCAGTCGTTGTTTTGGAGTCGAAGTTCGTTTCCAAGCTTAAAGTCCACGGGGAGATATATCCATCTTTACCTATTATAAGAGCACACACAGACTTCTAGGATAGCAACAGCGGGCTCCCAAATCACTAGTTGATGGACTATCGCCAAGCAAGAAACCGAGACTTTAAGGATGACCCATATCAATGCTCGCTGGGCTATCTCACATGGGCACTCGTTTGAGAATTTCTCTTTGCATGTGCTCTTTCACTCAACATCTTTCACTTGTCCCACATACTGAGCTAACCATTCTGTATTCTTGGAATAGCTACCCTTCCCTCTCGAAAGACCAAGGGTAGATAAGAAGCAAACTGTCTCACAACCTTTGTTCTAAATCCAGCTCACATATGGAGTGGTTTTTAACCTCATCAAAACTCCTCCAAAATTCATGAAAATAATATTACTACCTCTCAATACCTTGGATGAAGCACAGTAAAAAATTTGGATCAAAAAACTTTCTAGATCTCTCTGGAAAAATTCGCTAAACCGGACTCTGTGCAGGTGGATCTCCAAACCGTAGCAAACTAACTTTTTTGCCTCTATTGATATGATCCGCACACTAATTAGATCTTCAAAAATCCCTAGTCTATAAGCTAGAATTATGGTGGAGGCCGATTTTAGATAGGGAAGAAGAAGAAAGGAGCAAAGCTTTCAACATATGAATACAATGCTCGCAAGAGGTTTTGGAAGGAATTGCAAAATAATCTAATTCTTTCACACTCTATATCTACATATAGGGTGAGGTTGGTGTGATGCCAAGTTGGCATCACACCTTCCTCAAGGTGGGTGGCCCACTTGCATTGCCAAGGTGGCAAATGCAAATTCAAATCCAATCTGAATTTCATGTGCATCTTAATTACATTTGAAATCTAATTTCAAGCTAATTCAAATGAACATTTCATTTGAATTTTCCCTCCAAAATGTGTTCTTCCCATTAATTAAATTGAACACTTTAATTTAATTAATTAACATTTGACTTAACTTTTAAGTCAAACAAGTTCAACTCTTAAGCTTGATTTTTGTTAACTTAACTCTTTAAGTTAACTTGACCAATTGATGGTCATATTGGCACCAAATAATTAACTCCTTAATTATTGGTCTAATTTAACCCCTTAAATTAATTGATTGATTTAACACTTAAATTAATCAAGCCAAAATTGACCTTCAAAATTGATACCTTAAAATCGGTCCACTAAGAGATATTTTCTAACACTTAGAAAATTTTCTCCATCAATTAAAAAGCTAATTGGCTTTTGTGTGTGACCCAATATGTTCTACCATTCATTGGACATGAGCTCACAACTTCTTGTGACTTTTGAATATCATATATTCATTTTAGCTTAAAACACTTTTAAACTAATCTACTCGATTCAAATAATCTCATTAATTGAAGAGTACCCAATCTTTATGGTTGATATCCAACCTCAAGCTCATGGTGCCCAACTAATTGGCCGAAATGAATGTTTTGGATAACCATTATAGCTCTATGCTTACCATGTAAATATGGTCATTCCATCTCCTATCTCCCAAAAGAAGCCTAAGGCAAGATATTTGTTGACTCCCTAATAGCCTCGATACTATGTTTCTATTCTCATTGTTTGATTCCATTGTATGACCTCATCTTTGAAAAACTCCTTTTCTAAATTGTCACACTAACTTGCGTAAGGATTTCTTGGAATCGATCATTATAGAATACATAAGAGATGCACTCGCCCTTCACAAAAGTGAAGAGTCGAATTCCATCTTGGATCTCACAAACCTCTATGCCAAATAGCTCATACCCAACCTCAACCCGAAAGACCCTCTAAGTGGTCAAGGAAAAGTTAAATCATGAGGACCAGACACAAGGTTACCATGGATCCTCAGGTCAGAGGACTAAGAATATGCACTAGCATAAGCTAGAAAACTTAACACTGCCACTTTGGCACTACGGCTATCTAGTGGATTCTCCGGTGGGCCTTCAGTGCCTTGTTCTCTAACAAGCACCCACTAATGTGCACACATATCTCATAAGGTTGCTCATAGAATGGAGCAATAACTAACTTTTGGATTTATGCATCATAAATGCAAGTCTATCTGGATCTTGATGCCCCGTATCTTAAAATCGTATGACTTGGAAGATTTAAGATCACGACTGTGTGAGACTTATTCCATGGTCACCAGATCAAGTCATGTAGTCATAAGTGGTCTAGGGGCTTCATCCAAATAAAAGTGAAGTAATAAAGAGCAAAAGATGAAGATGGTCATATAAAGAATATCATTCAATCAATATTATTTTACAAGGAAATAGCTTTCAAGGCCAATCCTATTGGCTTGCTGGGCACTATTCCAACAATCTCCCACATGCCCTAAAGCCAATACCCCATGGCCTTGAGACCCATTTTCTCAAGATGTTCTTCAAAGACCTTTTACTTTTAGGGATTTTGACAGTGATTCTACTAAATTCTCTTTTGAGGCAACTTTGTCCACTCAGTTGTCGCCTCTATCAATTTGATATCATATATCAAATGATAATGCATTTTACCGTGTTTGGATTACTGATCAGATCTTGGCTCAAGTCCTTAATTATCTTCCAAAGACAATTATGGGCTCATGCACGTTAGGCACTACATCCAACTCTTGGATGGAGTTTTTATCCAAGCACCTTCTTTTGCGGTTTCCAAAACCACAAATTATTTCACCTCAGTGGTTGGTGTCTAGTTGGAACTCTTCCAACTGACCATGCCACCATTAAGGCAAAATATAAATCCATGAGTGAATTTTAGGTCATCTACATCAGATTGGAAACTTGAATCCAAAAACTCCTCAAATTTCAATTCTCCATTGCTGTATACCAAAAATAAATCTTTAGTCCTTCTCAAAACTCAAGGATTGCTTTAACGGCTATCCAGTGACTCTCATTGTGATTGGATTGGAACCTAGTCGTAATAGTTAGAGAGTGTGCCACATTTGATTTTGTACATTGAACTGTATACATTATGCTACCGATAGTGAAGGCATAAGTTATGTGGGACATCCTTTGTCTTTCATTTTCAGTCTTAGGGGCTATAGACTTGGAGAGTCATAAGCCATGTCCTATGGGAAGGAATCCCTTCTTGGATTCTTTCATACTAAACCCTTTTAGTATCTTATCAATGTACGGGATTTAGGATAGCCCCAGCATCCTCTCGGATCTATCTCTATAAATATGTATTCTCAATACATAAGATGCTTCTCCCAAACCCTTCATGGAGAATTGTGTAGATAACCACGCTTTAGTACACTCTAACATTCCCACCTCATTCCCAATGAGAAGGATGTCATCGACATAAAGCACAATAGATTGTACCCTACTTCCACTAGCCTTCTTATACACACATGGTCTATCCACATTTTTGACAAAGCCAAACGATTTAACCGTTTTATCAAAATGTATGTTCCAACTTCGGGATGCTTGTTTGAGTCCATAAATGGATATTTGAAGTTTGCAAACCTTTTGCTCACTCCCCTTGGATGTAAAACCTTGTGGTTGCTTCATATGGATTTCTTCTTCAATGTCTCCATTGAGGAAAGCGGTTTTCACATTCATTTGCCATATTTCATAGTCATAATATGTGAATATGGCAAGTAGGATCTGGATGGACTTAGGCATTGTGACTAGTGAAAAGGTTTCCTCAAAATCTATACCAGGTCTTTGTAGGAATGGCAAAATAATCCCCAATTTTGGGGATCCCCGCGAGGATCCTCGAATTCGGGTCCCCAAATTCGAGGAATTTTTCTCCGCGGGGATGGGGATGGGGAAGAAATCCCCCCCCGAAGCTATTTCGGGGATGGGGATCATACTCCCCACCCCGCGGGGTCCCCATCCTCGTTAAAATACCCTTAATATATATGTGTGTGTATATTATTTTTTATTATTTTTTTATACTTTTTAGTAATTTCATATAATTTATAAAAATTTATTAGTCATAAAATGTAAATAAATAAAATAATTAATTTAGACTTATTTTTATTTTTAAATTTTTATTTCTAAATTTTATTTGCTCTCTCCTAAATTTTAAACCCTAATTCATACCAATTTGCTTGAAATTAAGACTTAAAGCTGCTTTAATCATGTGCATAGAGGTTATTCTTTATTTTTAGTCCATTGTATGTACACAATAAAAAAAATAAACTAACTTTGGGGATCCCCGTGGGGATCCGTCGGGGCTCAGGGAATGGGGACAGAGGCAAAAAAATTCCCATGACGGGGATCGGGGACGGGAGAACAAATGGGACTTGGGGATGGGGACGGGGATGGGGACGGGGGAGTAACTCCTCGCCCCCGCCCCACTCGGGTGCCATCCCCAGGTCTTTGAGTGAAACCTTTTACCACTAGTTGCGCCTTAAAAGTCACCACTTCTCCATCTACTCCAAGCTTTCGCTTATAGATCCACTTGCAACCTACGGGAACTATTCTCTTTGGTGGAACTATATATTTGTTTCTACCGCTTGTAGGATTTGATGATCATCTTGAACTTTACCAAGTTCAACAACAATACCTTTTTCTATCTTACAGAAATTCCTTTTTTAAAAATGTGGCGTTCCTCAAAACAAATACATTTTGCTTCGAGGGATCATAGCTATAGTAACCCATAGACTCTCTAGGATATCCCACAAACTTGCACTAGGTGGATCTTCTATCCAACTTATCTCCCACTGTCCGTCTCACGTAGACGGGAGATCCCCAAACCTTAATATATAGGTAAGAAGGTGCTTTGCCATGCCATATCTCATATGGTGTTTTGGCACCGACTTTGAAGGTACTATGCTTAGTAACTTCACTGTCGTCGATAAGGCGTATCCCAAAAGGATATAGGCATATCGAAGAAGCTCAACATGGAACATACCATGTCCAACAAAGTACGCTTTCTCCTCTCGGCTACTCCATTATATTGGGGTATGCTGAGTGGAGTCCATTGTAAGAGAATCTCATTCTCCCTTAGATAATCCAAGAATTCGGTGTTCTAGTATTCTCATCCTCAATCCAATTGAAGAGCTTTAATACTTAGACCTATTTATTTTTCCACTTCATTCCTATACACTTTAAACATTTCAAAGGCTTCAAATTTGTACTTCATAAGATACATATGCTCGAACCGACTATAATCATCGATGAAGGTGATGAAGTAGTAATAGCCTTCTATCCCACTAACTCTTAATGGTCCACAAACATCCGTATGGATCAAATCCAAAAGACTTGTAGGGCGCTTCGTTTGCCCTACAAAGGGAGCCTTGGTCATTTTTCTTTTTAAACAAGATTCATAAGTGGAAAGACCCTCAATGCCACTAACATTTAGTGCTTTGAGAGCTTCTAACTTGTTTATCTTATTTTTAGAAATATGTCCAAGTCTTGCATATCATAACATGGCATTTTCTTAGATATCTAATTTTCTTACATTGATTAAAGTGCATTAGTGATGGTTGAGAATCTAATATATATAATCCTTTGTTAAGTGTACCATAAGTAATTAAAGAACCCATTCTTTAATGCCTTCAATCTCTCATTTGATATAGAAGGATCAAATCCTTCACTATCTAAAATGGGAATTTAAATAATGTTCTCAACAATATATAGCACATAATAGCAAGGGTTCAATACAATTACGGAGTTCCCTAAGTCCAACTTATTATATGCCTTCGGCTTTGGTCACAACTCTTGCTTCTTAGCCAAGGCGATGGATCATATCCATATCACTTAATTTTATTCTTCTTTCTTATTCTTTGTAACAACTTATAAAGATAAGAACTACATGCGATATCACATATCCATGAGGAAGAATTTATCCTTAAATGCACTTCAATAAAGTACATACCCTTCCAAAGGGTTGCAAGGTATTCCCTACATAATGGCTTCCAATGGCCTATCTAGCCAAAGTAGAAATAAATAATATCGACTATTTCCTCTATAATCTTCTTGACTCCTCTGGATGCCTTTAATTATTGTTTTCCCTTGGAGCAAGAACTTTTTTCCTTTTACATCCCTTTCTAGCACGGCTAGGGCCCATAGATTTGGAGGAGGAAACAAATGTCAAAGGTTTGCCCTTGTCATGGTAGTCTCCTTTTAGATCAACACTTTGATCAATTAAACTCAGCGAAGATGTAAGGATCAAATCCTTATGGAGATTATTGTCCATCACCACATCCAAGTAGAAAAAGCTCATCCAAGCCTAATCATCTTTAGACCTTAGTCGATGACACATGACTTCACATCCATCCTAGCTTGAAAAAATCTCTTTTGACAACATGAACTTCTCATAACTTGTTTGCTTTACAACTCTTGTAAACTTTAACTAAGGTACTATTCATGTATCTTTAAGACTTTTAAAGTTTGTAGATGCCAATATGAGACTATGGGATAGGAAGATCCTAAACCCAATTTGTGAACTTTTCACATGTCTCTTGATCTACTTTAATCCCCATGGGATTAGGAGCACCTTAATGTAGGACATATATCCGCTTCTAGGAATCTAGAATAATTTTTAAGTTTAAGTCAATCATGGAAGTTTGGCCTGATTGGTTTATTGGTTTCCAAAATAACATTGAGTGGAACATTAAATCATTCTTGAGATTTCACAAATCCTCAAAGGCGAAAAAGAGATTACGCATGTGATTGAATTTGATATTAAAAACATGTTTATGGTCTTTCAAGCATGTTTTCTCCCACTATTTTATCAAATTCTTTACCCTCAAGAAGAATTCGGGAAATCTCATTTCCTAGTGAGAATCAAGATCCTAAGGACTTGTAAGTGGACCCCCGCTTTGAGTGCCATCCACAAACAATCAAAAGGTAAGAAACACTTGCTAATTGCATCTCATGCAACTCTTGATATATTTTACCTCACTTTTCATGTAGACACCCCATTTCGAGTGCATCTACATTACTAAGTGTTAAGTTGAACCTACCAACCAAACTTTGATTCGAGATGGCTCTATGTCATCCACCATTTCAAGTGCCAATGCATGAAGGTTCCCAAATCAAAGGTGCATCATATGCTAAGTATATGCTCATAGCTTTCCTCCTAAGTGTGACCCCCGCTTCGAGTCCCATCACACAAATTCGGTAGTGTCGTCATGGAGTATACTATTGGTAGAAAGCTTGGATTGATTAAAACTCTTTTAATTTGTATCCATTTCGACTTAATATTTGAAAAGCACTTAGACATTCTAAGTATAGGGTTTTTGCTTGCAAAGCTCTCATCATTTTATCTTCTTATATAGGTTTTCTATATCCTAAACATGTATCTCATACACCAATAAGATATGGAAAGCATAAATAAGTAAATGCACCTAACATGCTCCTAGGGTGGGATGACCATGAGCCTAACCAAGTAGTGCACTTAGAGCCATAGGTGCACCAACTAGTTGATTTTAGGTGGGTTGATTAAATCTAGCTATTACATGAGTGTATCTCATACATTCATAGGTCTTCAAAAGTCTCCATGCCTCAATGTCCTCCTTTTCTCCATGTAACTTTTACATGAGAAGGAAATCCTCACTCCTAATGATTCTACTCTCATAACATTTACAAGGTAGAAATAAAGAGGCATGCAAGCCCCAATTTAATACAACCCATTTCAACAACTTGAAATAAATAAAATCAATATTAAAGGCTCGTGATCATCCCCATTCATTCATCATCCATTCAACAATTAAATGAACAATAAACAAATCTAGAATTAATAATTAATTCCAACAATTAAATGCTAATCAAATTAACAAACAATTGGTTATGCATAACACTTATGCAACATTTGGAGATAAACTTTAACAAGATTTAAGGAGCTTGAAAAATGTCAAACATAAAATTGAGAACTTGCACAACACTTGTGCATCCATAACACATGATTTAACATCATTTCTAGCCATCAAAGGAGCCCAAAAATTGCACAAAACTCACTCAACCCGTGATCGGACGCTGTTGGCCAAGGCAAGCACATGGCTAGGCAGTAAATCTCGGTCACTACCCTACCATTGTGCATCAAAGCCAGCAACAGCCCTGTTTTTGGGTTAAAGGCAAGTTAAGCCATTTTTGGCTCAACTTTTGTGCACCAAAAATGCTAGAACTGACTCTAAACATTAAATCACACATTATGGACCAATTTCTAGATCTAAAATACATTTTAAAACTAGAAATTTAATTATTCAATCAAGCTTCAAAAATGAAGTTCAAGTAAGAATCGTATTCTTCAAAAATTCTCCAATAAAACTCCAATCACCTTGGATCCAAAAATCACCAAAACTCTTTTAGCCATTCATCAACATGCTATATCAACATATAACATCAATTAATGTTACATCAACATTCAACATTAAAAGATATGAATTAAAATATACTAATAATATGAATCAACACTTAAAACACGTATTAGCATGCTTTCAATTCATCAATCAAGAAGCCACACAGAACATCATCCAAACACTCCAATCCATCATATGAATCGAGAATTTGGTGATTTAGATCAATCCATCACATGAATCAATCATCAACAAAAAAATCCAAATCTAAGCATGATTTACGCTCCGATACCACTTGAAAACAAGTAAAGCACTAGGATCCAATTATAAAAACTTCAAAAGCTTAATAAACTAGTGCTTACATGCTAAATAGGATCAAATCATGCCTAAAATCCAGATTTAGATAGAGTGTTACCTTGAAATGCCAAAATTCAAGGAGAAAATGGTGAACCTTTCACCAATCCAGAATCTGCCAAAAACCACGCAGCAGGAATGGAGTGATTTTTAACCTCTTCAAAACTCTTAAAAAATTCATTAAAAAATATTGGAACCTATAAACAACTTGGAGGAAACACATTAAAAAATTTGGATCAAAAAAATTTCTGGATATCCCGGTAAAAATTCGCCAAATCAGACTCTTTGCAGGTGGATCTCCAAACCGTAGCAAACTAACTTGTTTACCACTATTGATATGATCCACACACCAATTAGATCTTTCAAAATCTCTAGTCTATAAGCTGGAATAATACTAGAGATAGGCTATGGTAGAGGCTGATTTTAGGTAGGGAAGAAAAAGAAGCGAGCAAAGGTTTCAACACATGAATGTAATGCTTGCAAGAGGTTTTGGAGGGAATTGCAAAAGAATCTAATTCTTTCACACTTTCAGCAATGACCTATCCTCACACCCTCTATATCTATACATAGGGTGAGGTTGGTGTGATGCCAAGTTGGCATCACACCTTCCTTAAGGTGGGTGGCCAACTTGTATTGCCAAGTTGGCATCACACCTTCCTCAATGTGGGTGGCCAACTTGCATTGCTAAGGTGGCAAATGCAAATTCAAATTCAATTTGAATTTCATGTGCATCTTAATTATATTTGAAATCTAATTTCAAGCTAATTAAAATGTTAATTCAAATGAACATTTCATTTGAATTTTTCCTCCAAAAATGTGTTCCTCCCATTAATTAAATTAAACACTTTAATTTAATTAATTAAGCTTTGACTTAACTCTTAAGTCAAACAAGTTCAACTCTTAAGCTTGATTTTTGTTAACTTAACTCTTTAAGTTAACTTGACCAATTGATGGTCATATTGGCACCAAATAATTAACTCCTTAATTATTGGTCTAATTTAACCCCTTAAATTAATTGATTAATTTAACACTTAAATTAATCAAGCCAAAATTGACCTTCAAAATTGATACCTTAAAATCGGTCCACTAAGAGATATTTTCTAACACTTAGAAAATTTTCTCCATCAATTAGGAAGCTAATTGGTTTTTGTGTGTAACCCAATAGGTTCTACCATTCATTGGACATGGGCTCACAACTCCTTGTATCTTTTGAATATCATAAATTCATTTTAGCTTAAAACACTTTTAAACTAATCGACTCGATTCAATTAATCTCATCAATTGAAGAGTACCCAATCTTCATGGTCGATGTCCAACCTCAAGCTCATGGAGCCCAACTAATTGGCCAAAATAAATATTTTGGAGAACCATATTGCTCTACGCTTATCATGCAAATATGGTCCTTCCGTCTCCTATCTCCCGAAAGAAACCTAGGGCAAGATATTTGTCGACTCCTTAATAGCCTCGATACTATGTTTCTATTCTTAATGTTCTATTCTCTTTGTGACCTCATCTTTGGAAAGCTCATTTTCCAAATTGTCACACCACCTTGCGCGAGGATTTCTTAGAATCGATTATTATAAAATACATAGGAGATGCACTCGCACTTCACAAAAATGAGGAGTCAGATTCCATCTTGGATCTTACAAACCTCCATGCCAAGGAGCTCATACCCAACCTCAACCCAAAAGACCCGCTAGGTGGTCAAGGAAAAGTCAAACCATGAGGACCAGACACAAGGTTACCATAGATCCTCAGGTCAAAGGACTAATAATATGTACTAGCGTAAGTTGGAAAACTTGCCACTACAGCTATCTATTGGATTCTCCGGTGGGCCTTCAATGCCTTGTTCTTTAACAAGCACCCACTAACATGCACCATATTTCATACTGTTGCTCATGGAATGGAGCAATATCCAACTTTTGGATTTATACATCGTTAGTACAAGTCTATTCGGATCTTAGATGCCCCATCTCTTAAGATCCTATGACTTGAAAGATTTAAGATCACAACCATCTAAGACTTATTCCATGGTCACCAAACCAAGTCCCATAGTCATGAGTGATCAAGGGGCTTCATCTAAATGCAAGTGAAATAATAAAGAGCATAAGATAAAGATGGTCATATAAAGAATATCATTCAATCAAGATTATTTTACAACGAAATAGCTTTACAAGGCCAATCCTATTAGCTTGCGAGCACTATTCCAACATGTGCATGTGTGTGAGTGTGCGTGTGTGTATGTGTGTGTGATCATGTGTGTGTGTGTGTGTGTGTGTGTGCCTGTGTGGATTTGGGTGTGGTGTGTCTGAAATTGTGAATAGAAAATAAAATATATTGTTTCAAATAAAATCGAATATATACCCCTTCACAATTTTATTTGAATTTCTAGCTTAAAAAAATAGAAAATAAGAAAAACATATTCGAAAATCCTTAATATATACATTTCTTAAATAATGAAAATACAATCAAAGATCTTGTTTATTAAATTTTCTTACATATTCATTTGTTATTGAACATGAATGTTTGCGTGCACGCATGTGTGTGTGTGTGTTTATGTTTGTGTGTGTGCGAGTGTGTGTGCGAGTGTGGGTGTGTGTGTGTGCACCTATGTTGATTTGGGTGTGGGTGTGTTTGAAATTATGAATAGAAAATAAATTATATTGCTTCAAATAAAATCATATATATACCCCTTCACAATTTTTCTTGGAATTTCTAGTTTAAAAAATAGAAAATATTAAAAATATATCCAAAAATCAAAATCCTTAATATATATATATTTCTTAAATAATGAAAATACTACCAATGACCTTGTTTATTAAATTTTTCTACATATTCATTTGTCGTTGAACGTGTGTGTGCATGTTTGTGTGTGAGTATGAGTGTGTGTGCATGTGCGCGCGCGCATGCACATGTAAGTGTGGGCTTGTGTATGTGTGTGCATTTATGGATTTGGGTATGGGTGTGTCTAAAATTGTGAATAGAAAATAAAATATATTACATCAAATAAAATCATATATATAACCTTCACAATTTTCTTGAAATTTCTAGTTTAAAAAATAAAAAGTAATTAAAATATTACTGAAGATCCTTACAAATTATATTTCTTAAATAATGAAAATACAACCAAAGATCCTATTTATTAAATTTTCTTACATATTCATTGTTATGGAAAGTATGTGTGTGTGTGTGTTTGTGTGTTTGTGTATGCATGTTTGTGTATGTGGGGGGGTGCTTGTGTATGTGTGTGTGAGTGTGAATGTGTTTGTGCGTGTGTGCGTGTTTGTGTGTGTGCGTGTGTCCCTGTGTGGATTTGGGTCTAGGTGTATCTGAAATTGTGAATAGAAAATAAAATATATTGTTTCAAATAAAATCAAATATATATACCCCTTCACAATTTTATTGAAAATTCTAGTTTAAAAGAATAGAAAATAATGAAAATATATCCAAAAATCCTTAATAAATATTTCTTAAATAACGAAAATACAACCAAAGATCTTGTTCATTAAATTTTCTTACATATTCATTTGTTATTGAACGTGAGTGTGTGCGTGTGTTGTGTGTGTGTGTGTGTGTGCGTGCATGTGTGTGCGGGTGTGCCTGTGTGTGCCTGTGTGGATTTGGATATGGGTGTGTCTGAAATTCTGAATAGAAAATAAAATATATTAATTCAAATAAAATCATATATATACCCCTTCGCAATTTTCTTGGAATTTCTAGTTTAAAAAATAGAAAATAATGAAAATATATCTGAAAATCAAAATCCTTAATACATATATATTTCTTAAATAATGGAAATACTATCAATGACCTTGTTTATTAAATTTTTCTACATATTCATTTGTTGTTGAGCCTGTGAGTGCGTGTTTGTGCGTGCGTGTGCGTGTGTGAGTGTGGACGTGTGAATGTGTGCGTGCATGTATAGATTTGGGTGTGGGTGTATTTGAAATTGTAAATAGAAAATAAAATATATTGCATCAAGTAAAATCATATATATACCCCTTCGCAATTATCTTGAAATTTCTTGTTTGAAAAATAGAAAGTAACTAATATATTACTGAAGATCCTTTCTAATTATGTTTCTTAAATAATGAAAATACTACCAAAGATCCTATTTATTAAAATTTCTTACATATTCATTTGTTATGGAGCGTATGTGTGTGTGCATGTGTGTTTGTGTATGAGTGCGGGTGCGTGTGTGGGTGTGTGCGTGTCTGCGAGTGTGAACATGTTTGCGCATGTGTGCATGCATATGTGTGTGTTTGTGTATGTATGCGTGCGAGTGTGTGTGTGTGTACGCGCACGTGTGTCCCTGTGTGTGTGCGTGTGTAGCCTTATCCTCTTATTTTGTAAGATTTTTTGTTCCAAAACTAAAGGAATAGCAAAGAAGTGGCATCGATTTTCTTTTTGCAGTTCCGTATCGAGTAGTATTGACCTTTCTTATCACAGAAACCTATCTTACTTTCTTCTCGAGTAGAGGTAGTTAGTTTGTGGAAACAAAAAGAGTTTGTGTTGAAAAAACACAAGCTAGCTGCTCGGTGTCTCAAATTGGTATGTCCTCGTTAGAGTGTTGAGCAAACTCGTAAAAGCACCAAGCCCAGACCTTTGGTTGGGGAATACCTGTCATGCCCCAAATTCGGGACATAACACGATAGTGCCCCTAAGTTCAAAGACTCAGAGACACTAGGCCTAAAATCCAATAGAGCTTTCTGAATTGCCACAAATTTTATTAACCAAATTCCAAAATAAATCATCACAATGAAAGTTAATTCCAAACATTTGTCTTAACAATCGAACTTGAGTAAATGAGATCTCAAAGAAAATTTCCTGAGCAACTAACTAGGAATCAAATAACTTATTCTAAAATGCCAATCTCTTATCCCCATCCCCAAAACTGCTCATCTTCCTCGTCTTGAACTAAGAGGGTGTTTGGCTAAGCTTATTTTAAACATTTTATAAGCTCCTACATCTTATAAGATGTTTTTGGAGCTTATAAGATGTTAGATCTTATTTTTAAAATAAGTTGTTAAAGTGTTTGGATAAAATAAGATTTTAAAGCTTATAGGATATTAATAATGGTAATTTTGTAATTAAAATGGTTAAAAATGAAGGAGCTTGTTAAAATCTTAAAAATAAGTTAGGGTCTCCTTACTTTTTTTAAAAGAACTTATAAGCTCCTAACATCTTATTTTAGGATCTTATAAACTCTTTTTTAAAAAAAATTACCAAACACTTTTTATCAATTTATAAGCTCTTAAACATCTTATAAGATGTTTTGAGGAGCTTATAAGCTCACTCAAACACCCTCTAAGTTCTTTGCAAAATGATGGATTAATAACTTATGAACGACATTTCGCTCTGTAAATAAATCTCCTTTCTCTTTCTACCGGATTTGAGCAAGTACAAATATCATGAAAAATCATTGAAAACAAAAAAATATTCACTTTGCAGAAATATAACAATTAATGTAAAAATATTCAAGAATCTTATTCTCAGAGTCAAACACATATCTTTTCAGAATAATTTAGAACAAAAGTTACATAATTTATCAGAAACTTGCAATTCATTAATTAACCATGTCCATGAATTCTCGGGATTCTAATCGGTTATCTTGGTCAAGATCTTAACTACAACACCATTAAGTGGCTTCAGAATTCTTAACTACAATGCCGTTAAGGGGCTTCAAAAATTTTAACTACAACGCCATTAAGGGGCTTCGAAAATCTTAACTACAATGCCTTTTAGGGGCTTCAGAAATCCTAACTATAATGCCGTTAAGTGGCTTCAGAAATCTTTTGCTCTTGTAACCCCATAGCACAGTTATGGAACTCGTTCCTACTGACAGTTTCTCAATTATTCAGAGCATAGATCATTTGCATCATTTTTATTCAATAGAGAACACTATGTTTTATGTAAGACTCAAAATATTTTGTTTCTACATGCTCAAATCCTAAAAAGTAAATTTTATCATGCGAAAAAAAAAAAATGTCTTATGTGTAGGAAATATTCTACAATTAAACCATTAGATCAATAGTAAACACCTATTTTTTTAATGCAAAAATAATTCATGAAAAAGAGTATTTTCAATAGAAAAAGAACAAAGATTTAATTACTTGGGAATACTAAAACTCAAGACTTCTCTAGGTCTAATCTACCACTTATGCATCCTCCACCAACTCTCTGCATATGATTTCTTCATTTCCTACTACCAAGCTAGGTATTTTGGATAGACTAAAACTCTTATCAGAAATAGATGACTAACATCTATTCAAAATCCTAACTCCTCAAATTTGATCAAATCTCAATCCCAGCTAATGATAACTCAAAGCCGTAGAAATAGTTCAAAAATCCTAACCTTATTAGGATTAGGTAGTTACTGAAATCCCTATATCTTAACTTATCAGAATTGAATAATTACTGAAATTTCTAAGCTCATGACAAATATTAGAAATTCTAACTTTTCATGATTTAATTATTCTGGATTTTAGCTGACTATTACTATAGTTTAGTAATTAAATAATAGGGAATATTTATGATGAATTTTCGCATGAAAATATAGCGGTACCAAAAAAAAAAGTTCTAGGATTCTATATCACCCATATTTACATGATTTTAGCTAACCAATATGACTAGATACCTTATGGGGGTCAAAAATTATCGAAATAGAGTTCTAAAATGGTGGGAAGACCTCTCGAATTATCCATCTATCCATAAATCTGAAAATTTCATAAAAAATCATTTTCATCATCTTTAACTTGAAAATCATGGACCTAAGCCCGTAATTACTTTATAATAATTTGTGGGGTTATTTTCTACACTACTTATGGGCTTAATCATAACTTAAAATAATCTAAATAGATGGGGCTTAATACATATAACAAGATACGGACCAAAGATTAATATTTCTTTCATTATAAAAATATAATCATGGCTTATATCATGTTGCTAATTCCCAATCTTCTAAACATAATTTGTCTACCTCTAATGTTTGTTCACATACGATTCATATAATTATGGCCCAAGTCAAATAACCTTGAATGAAAGACTAATTTTTAGCTCCAAAATTGATATCCATAGAGCAGCTAACTTAATTGTTAATATAAAACTCAATAAATAAAGTTCCATCAAATAATTGACCTAATAAATTCTACATCTTCAATCATCACCAAGCAATCCTAAAAATCTAAAATCTATATCCCTTGAATTGCAAATAAAATCAGAATGAGTACCTAAAATAGGATCCTTAACAACTCCAAAAGAAAGAATTTAATTTATATCATATTTACTTTCAATTAAAATTCCTTAAATGTTAATCGAGTCCCAAAATAAATTATATGCTCAAATTCTAGGAGAAGAGCAACCCAACAATATCAGTAAAGATCAAAATCAACTAATATTACTCCATTATTCATAACATCCAATATCACATGTATATATATATATATATTTTTTATTTTCCTCAAAAGATAGAAGTTCATTACTAACCACGCTTTTTTTTTTTAATTCTGGATCCCATAATATCGAAGTCTAGCCTTAATGAAATTCAAGTACTTCAAGAGGTATAATTAATAAAACTTCTAAGATAAACTATAATAATTCATCTAAAAACTTGTGGTATTACAATACCATAGCGTACGAGGAAAGAAGACGACTATGGTTGATAGTCTGTGGGAAGGTGGATCATCCCTAGCCGGCCCCTGACTATCAGAAAAGGCCTAAAACTTAACTTCTGCGCAAGAACAGCTGATAGATAGAGGGGAACCCGCCGTGCTATTTATATACTCTACTAAGATTTAGATTATATTGGCTGCTTTGAGGAGCGATATGTTCATCCAACTAGAAATAGCGTAGAAGAAATAAAAGAATGCCCAAAAATTCCCATGTCTTTCTTAGGAAAAACCTGAGAAAAGTTTCAAATCGAAGAGAAGTCCGAAGCTAAGTCCTTTTAGTCCTGAAATTCTCCTTATACAATTGAACATAGTAGTATAAATATCCTTCGACCGTTATCTCCTCATCTTCCTATTTATAAGCCACATCTTACTTCGACGTTTCCAATTTTCCATAGAATCTCCAAAACTTTCCTAGCCATTATCGTTCTCTTTTTTTATCTTCTTTATCTAAAAATAGGTTTGATTTTCTTCACCTATGAGAATGTCCACCAATTTTTCTTTCATTCATCAAAGCTCATCCTAATATCAGTAATCTCTACCATATTTATAATGGAGTTCATCATTTATTGATGGACTTTTCTGGATTTAGACGAAAAAGATGGAAATGACTGTTCCAAATTTTGATTCAAATTTCTCTTTTCTTATCTTATGAAATGCTTATTATTATATTATTAGATTAGCATTGATAGTCTTTAATTTGAAGTTTATGCTGTATAAGATCAGGCTATTGGCCTTTTATCTGCATCGACCAGAAGGGGTTTGCTTTGTTTGGGATGAACTCGCAAAGACTCGACCCGAGTTCCCTCATAGAGTGGAGTCTTTTAAACTCCACTTTCTTAGTGAAACTTAAAAAAAGAGTGATCGCTCTTTTAGCTTACTTTTAGCCATGCAGGGCGGCTATCTGTATATGTCCCAAAGTGATATCTATTTTTTTGGTTTGGGTATACTTAAGAAAAAGGGTTTGGAATTCGACCTCCCTTTATTCGCTATGAAAAGGGGGCATTGACTCCTTTTTTGTTTAGGGTCCCCCTTTTTCAATTATTTATTGAGTCTAGTGTGGAATCACCATCATTACATATTCATTCTTAGTTCGACTGCTAGTCTAGCGAGCCTTCCTAGCCGCCTAGAGTGCAGCCTACCTGCTGAAGACCGTAATGTAAGTAACTCAATGCTCCATACAGGGAAAATAAAAGCATAATTCGTTTGGATCCTCCCACATGTTCAATCTTTTCTTAGCAGTTTCCCCAGATATTTTTATCATTAATGAACCTTCATTTTGCTCATTCATGGAGCAGTATTTAGTACCTCTAAGAAATATGATTATCTATCATTAGTCAATAATGTGGGTTGGCTTGGATTACTTAGTATTGTGCGCCTAAGAGGGCAGAGCCCTTTAGGATGCGGAGGAGCTATAATTATCCAGCTTCCTAATCGAATGTGGTATTAGGTTTGGACCGCAGGGAACCATAGCATAGAGGGAAGTCTAATCCTTTTGCCGCAGCAAAGCTGGCTAATCGTACACAACAAGCTCGAAGACCCCTGGTTCTGGAAGGCACATGAGTCCGAATGCTATGTTGAAAGTGCGACTGATGCTTTGTAGGTACCTATGCAGGTGAGGCATCGATCAATTTTAGAAATGGTGGCAGCGTTGCAAGGCACTTCAAGCGAATGTGCTGCAACCTAGGGATCACCAGGTAGCTCTTTTGCTCTATAGGGATTGGAGGGCATAGCACAATTCATTTTGGATGAGGGTCGTTTGCCTAGGTGACTGATCCTGCCATAATATACTCCTACCTATACACCAACAACCGAAGTCGAGCATACATACTACCTTCTTCATGCATGAATAGCTGAGAGAAAAGAAAGGGTGCCAGATGATAATGAGAAAAGGCACCGCGTCTGGACGGGCGAGCGGAATGGATGAGCGAAAGGTGTCAAGCCATGTAGTGGAGAATATCCCAAGTCTCATGTAAGACAACCACTTGAAGCACCTCGAGGTCGAAGAACTGAGGGAATTTCTCGAGCACATGATAGGTAATTGAAAGATAAAACTAGCCTATTCATCATGGGGAATCAATGCTCCGGACCGAATAGAGCTTACCTACGACACTTGACTTTCTCTGATGCATATAGCTTAGTTGCGCTTACGCGGCCAGTTTAGCTTCCTCTCTGGTGGCCACTTTCTTTATGGGGGATGATGTTGAGGCAATAAAAAAGTAGAAGGCACATTATTGTAAGGCCATTGAGATCAAGGATCTGGGAACTCTGAAGTACTTCCTAGGAATAGAAGTAGCCCACCCAAAAAGGGAATCTATTTTTCCCAATGGAAGTATGCTATTAATCTTTTTAAGGAGACTTGTTTTTAGGGAGCCAAGCCTGCTAAGCAAGATAAGATACATTTTGATTTCCTCTTCGGTGGACCTACCTCTGCATGACCTTGGACGAGAAGAGAAAGACTTTTTCTTACGCGAGCTTTCTCTCGTAAAGCCAAAGACGCCCCAAGATAAGGTCAAACTGTTGAGAAGAGGACATGGTCAATAGAACCTGGCTGGATTTGGGCTGGGACCATTCAATATCAGCTCTGAAAGAGCTCGCTCATGCTAGAGGGAGCATCCTCACTTAGTGATCGGTCCGCTAGTTCACGCAAATTCGAAGAAGTTATCACGGATGAGCCACATGTAGGGAAACTTGCATGTGTGGTTCTAGCTGGGCTTTCCTGAGGTATCTAATAACCTTGCTTCTACTCGCTGTTGGCGCACCTCTCCTAACTATTGCCTATTTATTCTAGAATAATCTTTTTAGGAGGGACAATTTTAAATATTTCTACCAAATCCTTCTATTATGTTGTACGATCGGTACTATTTCGATATGTTTCGATTCTTCCAAACAAGAGAGGTTTGATGCTTTTGAATTTATTGTATTAATTTCACTTCCTACTCGTAGTATGCTCTTTATGATCTGAGCTTATGATTTAATTGCCATGTATTTAGCTATTAAGCCTCAAAGTTTATGTTTTTATATGGTCGCAGCATAAAAAGGAAAGTCTGAATTTTCTATGGAAGTCGGCTCAAAATATTTGATCTTACGTGCATTTTCCTCTGGAATATTATTGTTTGGGTACAACCAGACAACTATCGATATCTATTTTTATCTTTTCTTAGAATATTGTTGTTAAATATATCTATCAATATATATATATTTATCTATATTGATCGGATGGGGTATTACTTAGATGTGAAACTTGCAGACCTTATTGGTTGTGATATTGATCTTACGGGGGGAGCGAAGAATATATAGACTTGTAGAGACCCTCTATGTAGTTGTCTATCTAGGGGGATCAATCTACATCTTCCTCCAGAGCCCTAGGGTTGTGTCTCAATCTCCTATGTGCGAAATCTAAGAGACTAGTTCCTAGGGAGATTCCCCTTGGTCTAATTCCACACTTAATGACGAAAGTAGAGTCAGCTTGGTGTAAAGTAAAGATTGGGGGAGTAGAGAAAATTCCCTTCTGGGGTATTCCAAAGGTGTAACCTAGGCAACGAAAAAGGGGCTCGATACTTCAACTAGAGGAGCGACCAGTTGGTTCACCAAACTTCGACCCAGCATCACACATTCTCCAGGTCTGAAGGGATCTAGTGCCCAACTACCGACTCTTCCCATAATTACGTTATCGGAGCCAAGCCAAGAATGGCCATTAGTGGCACCACTTTTCACGATTAGAGAGGCCCTCTTTAATACATTAAGAAAAGATGTTCACAGGGGCCGTAACGACTCGTTATAGGAATTTAGACCACCTACATGCTGGTAAACAAAAACCACCTCGATCGGATTAGCGTAAACAACAATGTTGAATTAGGTTGCCCCTTACGTTGAAAGAATTCACACGCGGCCACTGGTTTTCCCAAAATAAATGGGAGATCTACTGCTTACTGCTCACAAAAATATCCAACCTATACATCGTTCGCATATCTTTCTGATCTCCTTTTCTTCTATTCATCAATTTTTTTGCTTTGACGACTAATTCAAAGCCATTAAAGATGGGGTTGATGGTAGTTAGCTAAAAAAGGGAAGAGATGAGAACCTTGGGGTACGCTCACTTCTATATTTTTGCTTAGGTTATCGAGATTCTCAATCGCTCTTTTTAGTGATGAGGAATAGTATATGAATAAATGGCGGTTCTTAGATGAAGGAATCGTTCCTCTATAAAAAAAAGGCACTTCTACTTATAGAGCTTACACGTCTGCGCATAGAATCATTTTTCGCCCTTCCATTTTATTTTTACCATATCATAGGTAGTTGGGTCAAAATTCGTGTGATGGTTCGAGAGTAGTTTAAAATATTCTTCACATCCCCAGAGAGATACATTGTTGCTATTGTGACTTGGTTGTCAAAAGTCTTCGATCAAATAATCATACCATTATTCATTCTAGTATGATTCATATGTTGAGGTTAAAGAGTACGATACATCAGTGTAAAAGGTTCAAATAAGGATAGAAAAAAGAAGAGCAAGAAGAGGGTATGGGGACGACGGTTTGACTGCAACATATCTCATGAAAACGGTTATGATAGTGAAAAAAACTAAAATGAAGGTCACTCCCAATACAAAGGAGCTTCTTTCCTTTGAAATCAGCTAAGCATCTAATAGCTAAGAAGGCAAAAAAAGGATCATTTCATGCGATTCAATCTCAAATCAGCGGATTCCATGGTAAATAGATAGGCTATTCAATAAGTGAAACTAGAAAATAGCCTCTTCAGTTTGATTCCTTCATCAAGAAGAAATGAGCTAGACTTGTGCCCTGCTATCGGTGGTTGCTGGCTGCCATCCTTGCCCGAATGGTACGAGGGGGCCCTGCCCATCTCTAAAGATCAACTTGACTAGATGGATGTACTCATTTGAAACTCTAGGGCAACTATGAATCAAGATCAAGACCTTCCTCGGGCATTCATATATATGGTGAATCACTATCTACCTAGGATTTCAGTTTTGATAGAGACTGGACTTAGTGCTAATCACATGGATGCTATCTCTGAAGACTTGCCTTTTGACAATTAGACTGAGATGACTATTCCTTTTTTGGCTATGAACTCCTCCAATCTTAAGAGCTCAGATTCTCATGGGCTAGCGAAGGAAAGGGATCTGATTAGGCAATTCCAAGAGAAGAAATCAATCGATCTACCGCTTTTAGACCAGAGTAAGGAATAGGTCACATAGCTAGCAAGCGAAGACTAGATGTCAGAAGATTCGAATAAGGAATAATAAGTTACCACGTTTAAGGAAATGAGTGATTCCGCCCTACTTAGGCCATCCAGGAGCTAAGCCCCAAAGGAAAGGTCGGCTGGATGAAGCCTGCTAAGGAATGAGAGTTGGGGAAGAGCAGGAGAGCAAAATTGACCCTTTGAAAGGAAAAAAGTAATATAAGGAGTTTCAACTTCTCTCTGGGCTTTTTCTTGAACTGACTTGAAGCGAAGGTTTGAAGACGCTCGACCAAATGAAGGGAGAAGAATCGGGCAGTGTACTTCAATAGGATGTGAAGAAAGCCTTACCCAGGATCTTTCAAACTCTTTTAGAAAGCTAGCGCTATCTATCTGTCTGCAAAACCTCCATTTTTTTTATTTGCGTAGCCGATCCCTAAAGGTAGTTTCTCACTCTCTAGGCCCTTTCTTTTCTTTTACTAGAATAGTCAT
The DNA here is from genome assembly GCA_018894105.1 of Jacaranda mimosifolia. Classification (NCBI taxonomy): domain Eukaryota; kingdom Viridiplantae; phylum Streptophyta; class Magnoliopsida; order Lamiales; family Bignoniaceae; genus Jacaranda; species Jacaranda mimosifolia. The sequence continues at coordinate 31,838,508 of CM032131.1, read as the reverse complement.
CCCAATAGAGAACGATCCTTTAGTTCTATCTTTCTTTATGTCTACAAGGATAGAATCCTTTCCTTTTCATTAACCAAGGCCTTTTTTCTTATCTTAGTAGAATGGATTATTTTGATCGATGAAGACAGAAGGAAAAAGGATCCTCCACATTTAGTTTAGGTTGCTATGTGTCGATCGGAAGATGCCATGTCGAGGCTCCGACCACTCCCTTAAAGAGCCCAAGATTGCATAGAATGATGTTGATGAAGGAGTTGAAAGTCCTTTGACTGGCTCCGCTCAACCTTTTCCTGGAGCACTTTTCGCACCTTAGTTCGCTAGCTTTGTTGTATGGAATGACCTGACTCACTTCAGGGGAAAAAGTGGTGACCTAATAAAGGCAAAGAGTTGGGTTCTCTACCACACCAAGCCTGCCGTTATTGGGTTTTCCCTTTCGCCAAAGCTACTTGGGAAATTTCCACGAGCTTCCTTTCCTGGTAGGGTAACCTTTGTCTTCATATTCACATCTTTTTATTACTCTTTCATTGCGCCTCTCTCGAAGTCAATATCCAATGAGACCAGATCAACCAGAAACCTTGGTGTGCTAACAAAGCATTCGTTCTTCACTTCTCATTTTATTTCCTAAGAGTTTAGAAGGAGCTAATCATTTTATTCTTGAAAGCTTTAATTCATAGCCAAAGGGCACGAAAGGGAAATCCAGAGAGGAAGAATTCATAGTTAGAAAGTATTATGTCATCTTCTAATAGGGAAAGGGTCCTTCGCTAAAAGGTGAGACAGAATGGATCGAACGCTATCACCTCCGATCGCTTCATTCATTTCATATAGATATAGGGTGAATGGGGTGGGGCTAACTGCTTTTTCCAGATAAGGTACTAGATTAGTGGGCCCTGCTGTTATATTACTTCCATTTCTAAGCATGCCTCTCTTTCTAAAAAATGAAGGTCTTCCGTCTCTTTCGTTTGAATCAAGAAAATAGAAATAAAAAAAGAACTTACGATCCCTAGGCGGGCACTCAGATTGGCATGAGGCTTTTGGTATGAAATCATTATTGTTGGGAGTCAGAGATCTAACTAAGACAGTTGAGGATTCAAAGATGATCATGAACCTGCAGAGCCAGACTGAAGAAAGAAAGACCTCTGGGGAACTCTACTACGTGATCCCAAACCCAGGTTTCCCTAGGCACAACTTGAAACTAGCTCAACGCAAATGCATACACAAGGTCACCAACAAGTTGGTCTCACTTTCCAATTTGTCGCTGCACGCATGCCTATGCAGCGGACAGAAAGCCAACTAAGATCCTTTTTATGAAGGTTCAGTTTCAGCCGCCGTCAAAAAGAAATGTGCTTGATCACCTAGACCATTTGATACCAATCATCTTGCCCATTCATAGATAAGAAAGACAATAACTCGTTCCCTTTTTGCTTGCCCTGAGGTAGAGATGTGTGCTCGAATAAAAACCTCACTCCCTACTCAAAAAAGTCTTTTTGCCCAGCGATAATCCCCTAACTTATCAAGGACGACATCAAGTGGCGAAACCACTTATTCTGGTTACCTTTTTGCTACCTTGGTGAAATAAATTTCATTAGTAGTTAATGAATCCAAAAATGAAAAAAAAAATTCCAATTAATAAGAAACCTAAAGTTAGATTAGTAAGTCAGATAAGTAGCTAATAGGAAGCCGATTTCTTTCAAAAGCAAGCACTTTGGTATAAGCAAGCCGATGAGTTTGCTGTGAGAAAGAAAGTTCAATCAAATTATTTAGGATATTTCCTGCTTATATTAGCTATCTGTGATAAAGGTAGAAGCAGGGTCTCGGGTTAGGGCAAAAGCATATTTCATTTTACCTGCATTAGCGTGTTACCTGCATATATATATATATATACATATATACATACGTTCCCTTTCAATAGAGTTGTAGTTCTCCTTGATGACGATTCAACCAAGGGAATAGTTAGGTTCCATTTTTCTTGCGAGTAAAGTTTTAGTGCCTAGCTATCTAGTTCCAGTGCCAGTTGTTTCCTTGCATTTATAAAAAAGTGCTTCAATTTAAATGCAACTAAGAATCTCCAGACCAGTTCCTGTTGGAGTAACCTATCCAGTTTGAGGTCTTCTAAACCTAATATCCTACTCTAGATTCCACTCTGCTCCTATATCAAATCCATCCTCCTTCATAGTTCACGTTCATAGAGAGAGACTTCCCAAATGTAGACTCCAAGTCACTGAAACGAACATAATGCTTTAGTAAGCCACCCAATGTAAGACGAATTACCTCCCATCCGTTCTAGCTACTCCACACTGGCCCACATATTTGCGTATGGAGACATGTTTTATTTTGTAAACAGGGGACATAGACCCTTCCTCAGAGACTTGCCCCCATTGATTAGCCTGACCCAATTCCAATTCAAGTTCTTATTCACTGGAAATGCTTCCTTTACTGGAGCTGGTAATGGAAATGCTGAAGTTTGAGCTTGTGTTTTCCTGTCTTCTCTGCCTTGTCCACTCCACTTTATTTGCTGGATGAAGGATACGATTGTCGAAGCTGAAGTCCCATTCAATTCATATAACTTTACCTACTACCCTCTTACACGCACGCCTACCAACTAGAATGAGGACAATCAGACTAACCCAAAAAAACAAAATAACTATCACTCGAGAAATCGGCCCTTTTTTTGTCTTTCTTGCTTGATTCCTCTTTCATCTCAGTGTCTTATTCGGTTTCCATGTATACTATTTCCCTATCGAACTAAGGGTTTTGATCGAATATTCCTCTCTCTACCTGAATTCAATCAGTAAAAAAAGAAATATAGAATAAAGAATGAATTTCCATAAAATATGTTCCACAAGGCACTTGTTCAATAAATCAGGAATAAGTGAAATGCTTACAAAGAGAGACCGACCTTCGTAGTGGACTCTAAATCCTAAGTTAAGGAAAGAGGAAGCTGATTTAGTCAAGAAGTATGCATGAGTTCTTTCTTTTTTTTTGCATTACGTGGTTCAGCATTCTCCCTTCACCTTGAACCATATCCCTACTGTGATTGACAGACATGAGACCTCTATTGATGGATCGGATCAAAGCCCTTCTATTGCCTAATACCAAAGGCATCGAAGAAAGCTTGTGGATAAAGTCCACCATCTTGAGCGAAAAGATTGATAGTTTGACTTGAGTGGTCTCTTCTAGCTAGAGCTAAGATTTGAATGCTCTTTTTACCATTCCTCCTATCTCATATTCAATCACGAAATCCAGTTGACAAAGAGGCAAGGGCTCGTCATACCATTCTCTAACAAAGAGAAAAAGGAAAGAGCTCTTGTTGCTTTAAAAAAGATATGGTGAAGAGCATCTGTGAGATGAGGTAGAAAGACTTTAAAGTGCCCACTCGGATTATGCCTACCTTGGCTACTGGTGAAGATGGAGTCAATTTACTAAACCAAAGCCATACCTAAGTGACTTAGAAAGCAACTTTGTCTTAGTCTTTCTACCTTGCACTTATATCATAAAGAGCTTAGAAGGCCTTCCTCATTTCGTTTCCAGAATATATGGTGTAAGCACCATGATTTTTATAATATAGTTAAGAGGAATTAGGATATGCCTGTGTTAGAGAATGGCATGTTCAAGCTTCAGCAAAAATTATTTAGACTCAAGATGCATCTTAAGTGGTGGAATAAACAAATTTTTGGTAACATATTTGATCAAGTTGAGGAAGCTGAAAATGAGGCAAGACAATGGGAGGATAAGTTTGATTTGGATCCTTCATAAACTAATCTGATCAACATGAATATGAATAGTGCCATTCTTACTAGAGTTTTGGCTATGGAGCAAGAATATTGGAGACAAAAGGCTGTTATAATATGGGCATCAGAAGGTGAAAGAAACACCAAGTTCTTTCATTCATTGGTTAAAAAGAAAAGATCTATAGCTGTTATTCACCAAATCACAGAAGGAGATCAAGTGCTTACTAAACAAAAGGATATTAAAGTTTCTGCTGCTCAATTCCTTGAAAATCTGTTGAATAAAGAGGTTATTAATTGTATAGCTGATGATTTTGATCATGTTCCCAGCTTGTTATCTGAAGAAGACTCTGAAGGCAAGAATAGTGCTAGGATCCAATAATCAAAACTTCAAAAGCTAAAATTAACTAGGCTACTCAAGCAAATCAAGGATCTAAACATGCTTGTGAAATGAATTTAGATAAAGGATTACCTTGCTAAGCTAAATTCCAAGGAGAAAGTGAAGAACTCTTCTTCAATCCAGAATCTGCTAAGTAATGGCGCAGCAAAAATAATGCAACTTTTGCACGAGTTAGTCTTCTCCAAAAATTCTGAAATAACTCTAGTAGCTCCTCAACTCTTTGTGGATCTACTATGAAAATTTCAGATCAAAACTCCTTCTGGATCTCCTGTAAAAAAATCGCCAAGTGACTGTTCCCACAAGTGGATCTATAAAGGCTTAGTAAACCATTTGTTTTGCCTCTATCGAAATGATCCACACATCAAGAAAATTTCCAATCACTCCTCACAATTAGTTGGAGATTGAGAAGAGAGATGAGAGGTAGTGGCCAATTTTTAGGGGTTGGAGAATAAGAGGAATGTGATCTTCAACACATGAATGAACACCTTGAAAATTGGAGGAAAAAAGTGAGAATCTAATTCTGCACTTGAAAATGCATGTGACCGCCCACCTCACCTCTATATCTATATATGGAGGAAGGATGGTGTGATGCCAAGTTGGCATCACACATTCCTCAAGGGGGGTCCACCAATCATGCTTGCAATGAATTCAAGTTGGCAAAATTCAAATCTAATTTGAATTTTGTGTGCATTTCAATTATATTTAAAATTTAATTTCAAATTAATTAAATGCCACACTAAAATGATCATATCATTTCAATATTCCCTCCAAAATATATACTTCTCTTTAATTAAATTAAATAATTTAATTTAATTAATTAACCTTTGCTAAAGCCTCTTGGGAGACAATATGACTTAAACAATTAAATTGTTTAAATTGTTTGAGAGTCGAAAAATAAATTGGGAGTTGGCAACCAAACAAGGCCTAAGCATAATTTGGTGATGGCGTAAGCCGTCAGGAATCGGTGGTGATGGGAATATGTAAGTAGGACATGGGAAGAAATGTTGGGGTTAAAACATTTATCTACTTTTTATTTTCCAAAAATAAGAATTTAGAAATTGAATTTTTAGAGAAATGAAAATGAAAATTAAGTATGTAATTATTTATAAAAAAAAAATGAATCTTAAAGATATCAGATAAATTGGATATATGATTGATTATGAGCTAAAATGTAATAATAAGAATAGATATTATAAGTATAATGAATTGACGTGTGTTTGGGTGTGTAGGTAGGGGGGATCTTTGTGTGTGTGTGTGTGTGTGTTTTGCATATGGATGGGTGGGTGCGAGTGTGTGTATGGGTGTATGGGGAGGGAGAAGTAGTGAATAAAAAATACAACATTTTAGATTAAAAATTAGAAAATAATGAAAATATAACTAAAGATCCTATTTTATTAAATTTCTTACATATTTATTTATTATTGTGTGTGGCAATGTTTCTAAAATCATACCTAACAAAGAACCGATAACATAATTGGTTACTAGTTTTACCAGTTCAACCGATATGATGTCATAATGACATAATAATTATATTTAATTTTATAAATATATATTTTAATAGTAACAAAAAATAAAACTTCCAATAATATAGAAAAAAAATATTATTTGAAAAAATTTCAATTCTTACTCATTTTTAAATACGTTCTTTAATAAAAATACCACTTCACAGTTAGTCAACTATAAATAAATAAAAAAATAATATTTAATATTAATTTAAGTAATCGTTCGTTTTATAATTTAAAATCAAATAAAAACAAACTTTTATACACTAAATATTCAACACAACTTAAGAGAGATTAAATAAAATAAAACAACAAAATAAACATAAGCATCCACATATAACTACTACTTCATTAAATTTCAAGAAGATAAATTCATGTTTCAAAAAACTATATGTCCAAAATCTTTTGTCATCATCTTCAACTCATAACATTTTTTTCTTTTTTTATATTATTTCAAATAAAATTATATACATACCATGTTCACGATTTATTTGGCATTTCAAGTTTAAAAACTAGAAAATAATGGAAATATAACCAAAACATCCTATTTCATTAAATTTCATATAGATCCATTTGTAATAGTGTGTGTGTGCGCGCGCGCGTGGGTGGGCAGGCGTGTGTGTGTCTGTGCGTGCGTGTGCATGTGTGTGGGTGAGTGTGGGTATGTGCGCGTATGTGTGGGTGTTTGAAATAGTGAATAGAAAATAAAAATATTTTACTTCAAATAAAATTATATAATATATATATATATATATATTTCTTCACAATTTATTTGTGGTTTTTAGTTTAAAAACTAGAAATGAAAATATAACTGAAAGATCCTAAATTGTTAAATTTCTTACATATTCATTTGTAATTGTATGTGTGTGCGTGTGGGTAGGTGTGTGTGTGTGTGTGTGTGTGTGGTGCATGGGTGTGCGTGTGGGTATGCGCGTGTGTGGGTGTGTTTAAAATAGTGAATAAAAAATAAAATTATTTTTTTTCAAGTAAAATTATATATACCCATCATAATTAATTTGTAGTTTCCAGTTTGAAAACTAGAAAACAATGAAAATATAACTAAAAGTTCCTAATTCGTTAAATTTTTTGCATATTCATTTCTAACTGTATGTGTGTGCATTAAAGGGGGGCGGGGGAGAGGGGGTTGGTTGTGCGTCTGTGTTTGGGTGTGTGTGTTTGTCTGCGGGTGTGCACGCGTACGTGCATATATGTGTAGGGGTGTGTGTACGTGCGGTGTGTGTGGGTTTCTTTAAAATGGAGAATAGAAAATAAAAATATTTTACTTCAATAAAATTATATATATATACCTCTTCACAATTATTTGTAGTTTCTAGTTTAAAAAATACAAAATAATGAAAATATAACCAAAAGATCCTACTTCGTTAAATTTCTTAGATATTCATTTGTAATTGCATGTGTGTGTATGGGTAGGTGGGTGTATGTTTGTGTGGGCGTGTGTGCCAGTGTGGATGGGTGGGTGGGTGTACGTATGTGTGTGGGTTTGTTTGAAATAATGAATAGAAAATAAAAATATTTTTCTTTAAATAAAATTATTTATTCATAATTTATTTGTAGTTTCTAATTTTAAAACTAGAAATACATGAAAATATAATCAAAAGATTTTAGTTCGTTAAATTCTTACATATTCATTTGTAATTGTATATATGTGTGTTGAGGGAGGGGATGTATTTGGGTAGTGAATGTGTCTCCATGTGTGTGTGTTGTGTGTGTGGATTTGTTTGAAATAGTGAATAGAAATTATAAATATTTTACTTCAAATAAAATTATATATATGTATCCCTTCATAACTTATTTGTAGTTTCTAGTTTAAGAAGTAGAAAATAATTTAAATATAACCAAAAAATCCTAGTTCATTAAATTTCTTATATATTCATCTGTAGTTATTTGTGTGCACGTGTGTGTCTAGCGTAGGGGTGCAATCGAGCCGAGTTTGGGCAAAATTTTTGAGCTCGAGCTTAACTCGACAAAAATTCAAGCTCGACTTGATAAGGCTCGAATTGGCAAATGAATTATAAAGAAATGTACGCTCGAGCTCGAATTTGAGCACGAACTCGAAATAAAAAAATAGTAATATAATATATATTTATTAATAAAATAAAAAAATAATATTCAATTATATATAGGCTCGCGACCCGACTCGTGAGCCTCGAGCCTAGTATAGATAGGTCGAGATCAGCTCGAATTAGAGCTCGAACTGTTTCAAGCTCGAGTCGAGCTAACTCGAGCTTAGCTCGTGAAGCTCGCGAGCCGACTCGACTCATTTGCACCCCTAGTCTAGTGTAAGGTGTGTGCGTGTTGGTGGGTAGGTGTAGAGCCCTATCCGGGAGGTATCTGCTTTGGATCGAGATGCTACTACAGTTGAATTTTTGAAAACCAATTACACCCTCCAAAATTCTCAACATGAGAAATTTCATAATTTAAAATTCAAGCTAGTCATGCTGAAAATGACAAGTAAAACCCAAGTTCTTATAACAAGTCACAGTTTCTAAAAGGCTCATAATTTAACTCATATATATACATAATTCATCAGAAACTCTAACATGTCACACTTCACAATAGAAAAGACACTAACTTATAACATATGCCCCTTTTTTACATCACAACTATAACATCTCGCATACCTACCATTATAGATGTCGTGATAACAATATTTACACTACACCAACAGGTAGCCCAAGCTCAAGGTGCTTGTATAAATGATACGACCGTAAAACGACCTACCCCCTTATATCTCCTCAATCTCGTATAAATGATACAACCATAAAATGGTCTACCCCCATATATCATCTCGATACGATCGTGAAACGGCCTTCCTGCCCCTTTACATCCCCGCAATCTTGTATAAATGATACTATCGTAAAACAGCTAACTTTCTTATATTGTCTCGATACGATCATGAAACGGCCTGTCCCCTTATATCACCTCGATGAGTGGCCAACTCGCCAAACTGCTGCAGCACGAATCGGTAAAACTGATCCTTGCCATCAAGCCTCCCCCGAGGGCAAGATCACAACCACAAGAATTAGAAGGACCAATCCTTGTCGATCAAACTTTAGGTCACAATCAACCCCCGACTACCCAAAGTCAAGATCGCAAATCAAGTTAGTTAATAACATTGTTTTTATCACCAATACAACGATACAAATCTAGAATAGTAATCCAAGCATTTTGCTAGGATTGGCACTCAGCCCAAATAGATTTTGTGTATAAGTATTTATAAATAAATTCAATAATCAAGTATGCCGATAAGGCCATATGATATCAATAAATAATTCAGATAAGCCAACATGGCCGATTTAAGTTGTAATGGATAACAAGAGTGCTGGCAAGGCCATGATTGTACTGAACAATATTAGAAGCAAGAACTAATAAAACAAACCCTTACAGGGGTTTACGAAACAAGTAACAGATGGCAAACAAGATCTCAAATAATTAACGAGTGTCAATAACAAGAACAAGTACGTTACACAAGCACGTTGAACCTTCACAAGGGTCATTCCACAAAAATAAATAGAATCAAGGCTAGAATGGCATAGCCTCACAGGGCATACAAAACAAACATCCAAGAGGTTAGATCTTCACCTCAATAGCCTCAGATCTGCTACCACAGCCTACTGGTTCGTGGGACCCACTTTTTCGTCACCTAATCCAAAAGAATAGGTCCACTGTCAAGATCCTCATTTAACCCTATTAATTACAATTATAATATCAATAATCTAAGATCGACAACTATTCGTCTAATATGGCGGTTTTAGGGTTCCATCAATACTATCATTATAGTACATCTAATTATGCTGTTAATACGGGAATATTTACGGAGTCTATATTGGTACTGGCAAAAGGCATAGTCAGGTCCTTATTTATATAATTGACTTCATCTCATTATCCAAATTAGAACAACAATCCAACTATCTTAATTAGCCCAATTATTGTTACTTAAGTCTCAATTTCACAAGATTAGGGTTTTAATTGCTTAATTAACTTAATTAACCCAAGATTATCACATGATAATACAATTTCGAGTTCACTAACTTATATAAATATATACATGTCTCAATGTTTTCGATCAAATCACGCGTTCTTCCCAATTATACAAAATGTTGCAAGGCTTGGAAGGTATATACATACACATGCAAAAAATTTAAACCCATTTCCATTTTTTAACTAATTTCTTGTTATTGGAATGTAATTTCAATGATCAAACTCCGTGCATGCGACCACCACGTCGAGATGAACAAAATGTCCTAGCGCCGCCGCTGTCGCCGTTAGTCACCGTCACCACCAGAAAATGCTCCTCAGCTCCACGAATCAAACCCCTCAAATAATTTTTGAATCCTACGTCATTTGACCAGTCAATTGGCCAAAAAAATTGAAATCCCGCCACCAATGCCTTCGCTCGATTTTCTTCCAATTTCTTCGCCGTTGGTGGTCCAGTTTGGACGCTCAAGCTACCGTTGTAATCCTTGAGTTGAGGACTACAAAACCCACTACTCACAACCAAGGTTAAGTCGTCGGAGATAGGAAATCTATCACAACCGCCGTGAGCTCACCTTCGGCTTCAAATTCCCAGCGATTCACTGGTAGGTTTTGGAAGAAAATGGTATGATTGTGTTCCTTGTTAGAGAGGAAGAGAATGATACCAAATTTGATAGGGTTCAAGTCGCCGGAGAAGGTCGCCAGTGAGAGTTGACTGTGGGTTGCGTAGTGAAAAATGAAGAAGAAATGGGTGTTGACCGTGGTTGGAGAAATGGAGAAGAAATGGAGAAATAAAGAAGAAAAGAAAGGAGAATTTCACTATTTAAAATCCATTTTTTCATATTTAGAGATTGGCCCCCAATAGTTTATGTCTATTTTCAATTAAGTCCTTCCAAAATTCTTCCATCTTCCAATTAAGCCCCCAACTATGTTAGTGCCTCACATCCACCCATTTGAACCAAAATAATTCTATTTTGACCCACAAAGTTTCAAGACTCTTGAAAATCAAGTTTTCTCAAATTTCAAATCAACCCCAAAACTTTTGAAATTCTTACAATCAAGTCTTTTTTATTTTTTATTTTTTTTTCGAGCCTCAAAATTTGTCAAACTTAATATTTTAATTTTCAATACTTATTTTCTAAAATACCAAATTTAGGGGTGTTACACTCCTCCCCCCTTAAAAGAATTTGATCCCCAGATTCTCATCTTATATTCAAGAAACTTATAACATCGATGGGTATAGAAGGTATTGACACAAGTACACTTCTTCAGTGGTGACACTAATTCTTTTTCACAAATGTCGATTATTAATATCCATATCTATAATGGTTTGATTGAGGCCTAGGTTCAAAGTTTAGTTTAGCTTCAAAGTGAGATAGAAAGATGTAAGAGAATGAGTCGCATTAGTTTCTCAAAATATTGTGAACATAACCATACCTTAGACAACTAGGGATGGAAACAGGGCAGGTCTGGCAGGACCCGGGACCCGCCTCGCCTGAAAATTGGAAAACCCAAAACCCTCCCCGCCCCGACTTTGGCCCCGAACCCTGCGGGTTGGACCCGCCTAACCTAATTTTTTTTTGTATTTTTTTTTTACCCTCTCTTCTTCATCATCACTTGAATGTACATATTTTGCTGTGGTGGGTAGCGAGTTTGAGAGAATAAAATTGAAACAAGTAAAAAGAAAGAGAAGCCCTAATTTTTTAATATAGTATTATAGCCTACTGGATACTTATACTTATATATAATATATATAAAAAATATAATATAAATATATATGTAATATATATATGTTATATATAATATAATATATAATATATTACTATACGGGACGGGTCTAGGGCGAGTCCATCTAAACCCATAACCCACCCTGGACCCAGGCGGGTCTTTTTAATCAAGACCCGCTCCTCCATTTACCCGAACCCATTGCCATCCCTATAGACAACATCCTGCGAGTCCGACATATTTCTCTTAGTAGGGGCATTAGCGCAAGTCGGACCCTTTTATCTTTGGCTAGATTCCATAAGCTGTTTTCCCTTGTTTCTTTGATCATTGGAGGCGAATTTCCTACCCTTAGGACAATTCTTAACAAAATGTTGGTCACTGCCCTATCGCATACATTTTTCATGCTTTTTCCAACATGTAGATTCATTGTGACGGGCGTCACCACAAAATTCACAAGCTTTTCTTGGAGTCAGTTGGGTTGGACATGTGTTATTTCCACTAAGAGAGAGGTGGTTGACCGATGTCTGACCTTGAACCCTCTATTATTTCTCTTTCCTTAATATTTGATTCTGTCTGCATTGCCCTATTCATGGCCTTGCTATAAGTGGGAAATTCACAGGTTAAGAGAGCTCTTCGCAACTCAATCTTTAGCCCTTCAACGAATTTTCTTATTCTACGTTTCTCATCACCCAATATATGAGGTACATACCGGATTAAACGATTAAATTTGGCTTCATACTGGTACACTGACATAGATCCTTGAGTAAGCTCCATAAATTCCCACTCCTGAGCATTCTTTACAACTTCAGGCAAAAATTTATTCATAAATTCGTTTTTAAAGTTCTCCCAGGTATGGAGAGTTCCTTCTTGGTTCCACTGTTGGTCCAGTAACCTCCACTAATGATAGGCATCTTCTCCCAAAAGAAAGGTGGCATGTCTAACCTTCTGTTCTTCTGGATAATATAGTGCTTCAAAAATTTTCTCAATCTCTTCAACCCATGTTTCTGCCATCTGATCATCTGGTTCGCCGATAAACCTCGGGGGGTTGTGTTTAAGGAATCGTTCCACATTCGACCCATAGCAAGTTTTTCAATATTTTGAGAACCGACAGCTTGACTTTGTTGTAGACAAGATTGCATAAACTGCTCCCACATGGTAACCATATGTTCTATAGCCTATCCTCCAATTCCCTGGTTTAATGGTGGGGTCGGTAATGGTTCTGTCCTCTAGTGCGGGGTGTCCTTGATTAGAAGCATTTCCCATTTGACCCTCTTGTGCTTCATCTAGATTGACAGTAGGTCGTCGTCTATGATCTCGAACAACCCACAATAAGGGGAATGGATGAGGTTGCTCACGTGACATCACTTAGTATATACCATCTTTCAGTCCTATTAACTATGTGAAATTTGCAGTATTCAATAGGAGACTCCGTTAACATTCAAACTTCTAGCGGTTTTTATCATAATGTACAAGGGAATGTTGAGCACAAGTATATTATGAAATAGGAATATGTTTATATCGAATAACACTAGCAAGTAAAACCACATTGATTCATACATAAGTTCATATAACATATTTGCTAAACTCACTCATTGTCTGACTATGGATGAACAAGTTAACCAATTCCAATATTATCTTCAAAACAACTCATTTCATTTTACTCCTCATAAGATTATATATGAAACATATATGTCTTTATGTAAATACGTATAACTACATACTTTAAGTATTCTATATGTCCCATAATGTTGGATCCTAAAATTTTTCAGAAAAATGTTATTCCTTTCTTCCTCGAATTTACAGCACACTTTCTAGGAGTCTCATTTCTCATAAGCGATCTTTCCCACTTATCCGGTATCAACGTATAATCAAACCAGGGTGCTCTTCCATTGTTAATAAACTAATTACCTCAGATATTTGAGTTGCAATCATATATACACATCACTCACTGATCATCTTACATGATCTCCCTACGAAAATATTTCTTTATTTATCTCTCAATGCCACCATGTAGTCATACAGATCAGTCCTATTATTGAAATGCTAGTTCCGAAATAAGCTCATCATCTAAATCTCTATCCCATGTAATACCAAACACTTATTATCTCCAACAACCTTCCAGTTTCCATATTCTATTATCACAAAATGCTCCGTCAACAACGTGATTCCAAAAATATTATCCCACCAAACATTAGTAAAGTCACATGCGTGATACCTTAAAGTAATGAATTGTATACTGGTTGGCCATCCCAGTACCAGTCCTTTATTTTCCGATATCATGCATTATCCCAAAATTCGCACCTGAATAAAATTGTCAAGTTAAACATAATTCCACTAATCTAGAAATCTCATATTTCATGGACCCTGTCCCAGCATAACTCAGGTTTCCAAACCTAAGCTCTGATACCACCTCTATAATCCCCCATCCGGGAGGTACCTGCTTCAGATCGAAGTGCTACTACAATTGAATTTTTCAAAACAAATTACACCCTCCAAAATTCTCAACCTGAGAAATTTCATAATTTAAAATTCAAGCTAGTCATGCTGAAAATGACAAGCAAAACCCAAGTATTCATAACAAGTCATAGTTTCTCAAAGGCCCATAATTTAACTTATATATATATATATATACATCATTCATCAGGAACTCTAACCTATCACACTTCGCAGTAGAAAAGACACTAACTTATAACATGTGCCCCTTTTTACATTACAATTATAACATCTCGCATCCCTACCATTATAGATGTCGTGATAACAATATTTACACCATACCAACAGGTAGCCCAAGCTCAGGGTGCTTTCTACATTTCAATCTGACCAATGAACAAAAAGATAATACGAGAGCGTAAGTCCAAATGACTCGGTGAGGCAAGCATTTGTATGTATAGGAAGAATCAAAACGAAATGGAATACAATATATATTTACAAGAAGAATATTCATTCTGAATACAAACAACTACAAATACAAATTACGATAACTGGATTTTGAAGATTTGGAAGAGTTTACAAAATCTACGAACTAAAACCATATCGACGAAGAGTCATTTCATGTTTAAATACATTACATAGAAAATCTCAAAACTCGTAGACATGATTAGTTTTAAAGAACTCAGTAACAAATTATTTTGTTCAATTTTATAGAACAGACTAGACAAGAACATTTTATAAAACCAGTGGTACAAGCATACTTCACATGTACGATCGTGTAACGGCCTTCACCTTTATATTTCCCAATTATGTATAAATGATACGACCTTAAAACGACCTACCCCCTTATATCATCTCGATCTTGTATAAATGATATGACCGTAAAACGGCCTATCCCATTATATCTCCTCGATCTTGTATTCTTGTATAAATGATACGACTGTAAAACGGCCTGCACGATATGACCGTAAAATGGCCTACCTTCTTATATCGTCTCGATACAATTGGGAAATGGCCTCCCCCCTTATATCGCCTCGACAAGTCGCCAACTCGTCAAACCGCTACAGCACTAATCAGTAAAATTGATCCTTGCCAATTGAGTGTCCCCCGAGGACAAGATCGCAACCACACGAATCGATAGGACCGATCCTCGCTGATCAAGCTTTAGGCCACAGTCAACCTCCAACTGCCCAAAGTCAAGATCACAAACTAAGTCAATCAATAACACTATTTTTATCACTAATACAATGATACAAATCTAGAATAGTAATCCAAGCATTCTTTTGGGATTGGCACTTGGCCCAAATAGATTTTGCATATAAGTATCTATAAATAAATTCAATAATCAAGTATGCCGACAAGGCCATACGATATTAATAAACAATTCAGATAAGCCAACATAGCCAATTAAAGTTGTAATGGACAACAAGAGTGCTGGCAAGGCCATGATTGTACTGAACAATATTAGAAGTAAGAACTAACAAAACAAACCCTCACAAGGATTTATGAAACAAGCAACAGACGACAAATAAATAAGATCTCAAATAATTTACAGGTTTCAATAACAAGAACAAGTATGGTACACAAGCACGTTGAACCCTCACAGAGGTCATTCCATAAGAACAGATAGAATCAAGGCTAGAATGGCAGAGCCTCATAGGGCATACAAAACAAACACCCAAGAGGTTAGATCCTTACCTCAATAGCCTCAGATCTGCTACCATGGCCTATTGGTCCGTGGGACCCATTTTTTTGTCACCTAATCCAAAAGAATAGGTCCACTGTCAAGATCCTCATTTAACCCTATTAATTACAATTATAATATCAATAATCTAAGATCGACAACTATTCATCTAATATGGCAGTTTTAGGGTTCCATCAATACTATCATTACAGTACATCTAATTATGCTGTTAATACGGGAATATTTACGGAGTTTATATTGGTACTTGCAAAAGGCATAGTCAGGTCCTTATTTATATAATTGACCTCATCTCATTATCCAAATTAGAACAACAATCCAACTATCTTACTTAGCCTAATTATTATTACTTAAGTCTCAATTTCACAAGATTAGGGTTTTAATCGCTTAATTAACCCTAGATTATCACATGATAATACAATTCCGGGTTCACTAACTTATATAAATATATACATATCTCAATGTTTTCGATCAAATCACGCGTTCTTCCCGATTATACAAAATATTGTAAGGCTTGGAAGGTATATACATACACATGCATACAATTTGAACCCATTTCCATTTTTTAACCAATTTCTTGTTATTGGAATGTAATTTCAACGATCAAACTCCGCGCATGCGACCACCGCATCGAGATGAACAAAATGTCCTAGCGCCGTCGCTGTCGCCGCTAGTCACCGTCACCACCAGAAGATGCTCCTCAGCTCCACGAATCAAACCCCTCAAACAATTTTTGAATCCGACATCATTTGACCAGTCAATTGGCTGAAAAAATTGAAATCCCGCCACCAATGCCTTTGCTCGATTTTCTTCCAATTTCTTCGCCGTTGGTGGTCCAGTTTGGACGCTCAAGCTACCGTTGTGATCCTTGAGCTGAGGGCTACAAAACCCACTACTCACAACCAAA
Organism: Jacaranda mimosifolia; assembly: GCA_018894105.1. Lineage (NCBI taxonomy): Eukaryota > Viridiplantae > Streptophyta > Magnoliopsida > Lamiales > Bignoniaceae > Jacaranda > Jacaranda mimosifolia. Next base: position 31,822,124 of record CM032131.1, on the reverse strand, counting down.
GTTCAGTCGCCGAAGATGGGAGACCCATCACGACCTCCGTGAGCTCACGTTCGGCTTCAAATTCTCGGCGATTCACTGGTGGGTTTTGGAAGAAAATGGTATGGTTGTGTTCCTTGTTTAGAGTGGAAGAGAATGGTACCAAATTTGATAGGGTTCAAGTCGCCGGAAAAGGTCGCCAGTGAGAGTTGACCGTGTGTTGCATGGTGAAAAATGAAGAAGAAATGGGTGTTGACTGTGGCTGGAGAAATGGAGAAGAAAGGGAGAAATAAAGAAGAAAAGAAAGGAGGATTTCACTATTTAAAAACCATTTTTTTCATATTTAGAGATTGGCCCCCAATAGTTTATGTGTATTTTCAATTAAGTCCTTCCAAAATTCTTCCATCTTCCAATTAAGCTCCCAACTATGTTAGTTCCTCACATCCACAGATTTAACCCAAAATAATTCTATTTTGACCTACAAAGTTTCAAGACTCTTGAAAATCAAGTTTTCTCAAATTTCAAATCAACCCCAAAACTTTTGAAATTCTTACAATCAAGTCCTTTTATTTTATTTTATTTTATTTTTAGCCTCAAAATTTTTCAAACTTAATATTTTAATTTTCAATCCTTATTTTCTAAAATACCAAATTTTGGGGTGTTACAGTGGGTGGGTGGGTGTACGTGGTTTTGTGTGAGCGCGAGTGCGTGCATATGTTGAGTTTATTTGAAATAGTGAATTAAAATAAGAATATTTTAATTCAAATAAAATTATATATATACCTTTTTCACAATTTATTTATAGTTTCTAGCTAAAGAACTAGAAAGTATTGAAAATATAACCAAAAAATCTTAGTTCGTTGAATTTCTTACATATTCATTTGTATTTGCATGTGTGTGCGTGTGCGTGCGTGGGTGGCTGGTTGTGTGTGTGTGTGTGCGCACGTATTGGCTTATTTGAAATAGTGAATAGAAATTATAAATATTTTACTTCAAATAAAAAATTATATACCTCTTCACAATTCATTTGTAATTTCTTGTTAAAAAAATAGAAAATAATAAAAATATAATCAAAAGTTCCTAGTTCATTGAATTTCTTACATATTCATTTATAGTTGATTGTGTGTTGTGTGTGTAGGGGTGTGTATGCACATGTGAGCGTGCGCGTCGGAGTATGTGGGTTTGTTTGAAATAGTGAATAGAAAATAAAAATATTTTACTTCAAATAAAATTATATATATATACCCCTTCACAATTTATTTGTATTTTCTAATTGAAAAACTAGAAAATAATAAAATATTGTTAGAATTTTAGCACATAAATAATTTGTCTCGTTGAGGAGATATTTTAGTGCAAAAATCAATAAATTATTGAATGAGCAAATTCAGTTAAAGAAGTGAGCTATTAGCTAAAATTAAATTAAGACATGGAAGTAGGTGGATAGTATAATAATATACTATCAATAATCCAATGATAATAATAATATTTCTATATAATTATTATTAGGATTATTTTAAATTTCGGATATTGAGACCGAAATTAATTCATCCAACAGTCATGTCTAATTTCTTAGAAAATTGCAACCCATGTCTTTTGAAATTTAAAATAAAGGTTACAACATTTATTTAGTCTGACAGAATTAGGGACATGTCTTACAAGAATAGACACATGTCTTATAGGAATAGGCACTTAAGTCCTATAAATATAGGTGTTGTCTAGTGTCAACAAGAAAGAAAAAAATACACTAGCATTCTAGCATTCTAGGCATTCATTCTCATATAGATACATACACACTTTTCATTAAACACAAGAGGTTCAAGTTAGTTAGGTTTGGAGGTTCAACCAATAGGAGTGCCGCCTTTGGTTGTTTGGAGTCGTTGTATCTTGGGAGGTTGTTCGTCAGTAGTCCTCGGGCACCGGTGGGAGGCGAATAAAACCTTAAGGAAGCTGTGCTCGTGCAGGCCTCGACTCGCTATTTATTTAATCCTCAGTTTATTGCTTCTGGTTTGAGTTCTTGACTATCTCTTTACTTGTTATTTGGAGGTTTTAATTATTTCTCCTATACTAGTTTTGTGCTTAAATTTATGCTACTGCATTATATAATAAATTCTTATGTACCAAAATCAGTCCAACAATCTTAAGGTTTTATGTTTCCCTATCTATATAATTCAGTAGCTTTATAGAACTCATTTAAAATTGCCGTTTGAATTTATTTGCTTCAAAACTTATATATTTAATACTTATTTAAGTAAATTTTATATGGTGTTAAGTGCTTTCTGTTTTATGCAATTAAATTATATATCAACATAGACCTATTGTTTTTCTTTTTGATTTTAAAGTCTATATACACATATATGGTCAAAATCTATGCAAAGTATACTTTGGTCAAGTTCTGCTGAAAGGGTGCAAACTGCATGCTTTTTAATTTTTCCACAAATTGCGTGACGGGCATCTTGAATTTCGTGTAACATATGCACATATACACTAATTTTCCCATCAATTTAAAGGCTTTAGTTTCTATGTCTGTGTTTATATATATAATTTGGCAGTTAATTTATGTGTCTTGCGTTGGCCCGAACTCATAAAATATATGTATATATATATATATAAATTGTATGTTTCTGTCCATAAACTACGTGTCACACACATTGAATGTCGCATAAAATATTCATGCACAAGTTATTCCGTTCCTATGTGAAAGGTTGTTTTTTTTAATTATGTTGTCTATATAATTTAGTGCATTCAGTGACTATCTTTGAGTTCTACAAAATCTAATTATTTCTTAGTGTTCTAATAATTTGAAGGATAACTTATATATAAATATACTCTGTCCAATTTTACACTGCTTCTACTTTATTTAGTATATCATTATTCCTTTAAATTGAATTGTAGAGATTAATTATGGCTACAAACAATGATGTGCCAAATGTTCCTAATGAGCCCAACATGACTGGCGTTGGTAGTGGAACACCGAATGCTCTCATTGGGCCACCTCCAGTTGCCGCTGCCCCTACTCCTGTTGCAGTTGGACAAGCGGAGAAACCAGAAAAATTCAACGGGAAAGATTTCAAGAGATGGCAACAAAAAATGCTATTCTATCTCACCACTCTGAATCTTGCGAGGTTCTTGAGGGAAGAACGTCCTGCATTAGGGGCAAATCCAGATATGCAGACTATAGCGGCTGTTGATGCATGGAATCATGGAGATTTTTTATGCAAAAACTATGTACTTAATGGGCTAGATAATGCACTGTACAATGTTTATAGTCCCATTGCTACGGCTAAGGAACTTTGGGAATCACTAGAGAAAAAATACAAGACGGAAGATGCCGGCACGAAGAAATTTGTTGTTGGTAAATTCCTTGAATTTCTAATGATTGATTCCAAGTCTATAATGTCACAGGTAAACGAGTATCAAATGATACTACATGAATTGGCTGCCGAAGGAATGGCATTTGGAGAAGCGTTCCAAGTAACATCCTTGATTGAGAAGTTGCCTTAGGGATGGAAAGACTTCAAAAATTACCTCAAGCACAAGCGCAAGGAAATGAACCTTGAAGACTTGATTTTGAGGCTAAGAATAGAAGAAGACAACGGGCTTCCCAAAAAGAGAGGTGGTGGCAATGCTTATGAGAGCAAAGCAAATGTGGTGGAGCAAGGGCCATCAAACAAGCGAAAAAGAGACTCGCCCAGCCAACTAGGTGAGAAAAAGAAAAAGAAGTTTGAAGGCAACTGTTATGTTTGTGGCAAAGCAGGGCATAAGGCCAAAGACTGCCGAAACCGTCAACAAGGAGGGACTCCTAAAAAGGGCGGGTTTTCAAAGAAGAGAAAGACCGCCCATGCCAATATTACAGAAGTGGACAATCTATCGGATGGTATTGGTGACTTGAACCTATCAACCGTGGTTTCTGAGGTGAATCTCACTGAAAATCCTAAGCAGTGGTGGGTGGACACTGGGGCTACTCGACACGTGTGCTCGGATAGAAGCATGTTTTCAACATATGAGAATGCTGAAGGTGAAAATTTGTACATGGGCAATTCTTCAACCTCCAAGGTGCATGGAGTTGGGAAAGTAGTGCTCAAAATGACCTCTAGAAAGGAGTTGACTCTCAACAACGTGCTTCATGTGCCAGATATAAGGAGAAATTTAGTCTCAAGTCCTATGCTTAGCAAAAATGGATTTAGCCTAGTTTTTGAATCCGACAAATTTGTACTTACTAAAAGTGGTGTGTATGTAGGAAAAGGTTATTTGTGTGATGGTCTTTTTAAAATGAATGTAATGACCGTCATACCTAAAAATGTACCAAAAGTTGTTATTAATGGAAATAAAGTAAGTTCGGCTTACTTGTTGGAGTCTCTAGATTTATGGCATCATAGACTAGGGCATGTAAATTTTGGTACTTTAAGTAAACTAGCTAAAAGTGGAATTTTACCTAAGTTGGATTTTGACACAAGAACTAAGTGTGAAGTTTGCGTTGAGGCAAAAATGACGAAAACTCCTTTTAAGGCAATTGAAAGAAGTACTGAAGTATTAAGTTTAATTCACACAGACATATGTGACTTAAAAATGATGCAATCAAAAGGTGGAAAAAAATATTTTATAACCTTTATAGATGATTGCACAAGATATTGTCATGTTTATCTACTTTCTAGCAAAGATGAAGCTATTGAAGTATTTAAACATTACAAGAGTGAGGTTGAGAATCAACTTGAAAAGAAAATAAAAATACTTAGAAGTGATAGAGGTGGTGAGTATGTTCATCCATTTGAAGAATTTTGTGCTGAACATGGAATAATTCATGAAGTAACAACACCTTATGCACCACAATCAAATGGTATTGCTGAACGCAAAAATCGAACTTTAAAAGAAATGATGAATGCATTATTAATTAATGCAGGGGCACCTCAAAACATGTGGGGAGAGGCAGTGTTGACTGCAAATCATTTACTTAATAGGATACCCCACAAAAGAAAATTACAAAAAACACCATATGAGGCATAGAAAGGACACCCACCATCTTTTCAATATCTTCGAGTGTGGGGGTGTCTAGCTAAAGTGGGAGTACCACATCCTAAAATGGTTAAAGTAGGACCAAAGACAGTTGATGGGATCTTTATTGGTTATGCACAACATAGTGCCGCCTATCGGTTCCTTGTACATAGATCTGTTATTAACGACATTCAAGTTAATATGATAATCGAGTCTAGGAACGCGAACTTCTTTGAAGAGATATTTCCTTGGAAAAAGGAAGAAGAACGACTAATATTCAAAAGACCTCGAGAAGTTCAAAAGTCGAATAAGGAAGACATTGAGCCGAGACGTAGCAAAAGAGCTAGAATGGTTAAATCCTTTGGACCCGACTTCTTGACTTACATATTAGAAAGTGAACCGCGGACGTTTACAGAAGCTATGACGACTCCTGAAGCTCCTTTGTGGAAGGAAGCGGTAAATAGTGAAATCGAGTTCATCATGCATAATCATACTTGGGAACTAGTGGATTTACCTCCTGGAAATAAACCTTTAGGGTGTAAATGGATTTTCAAGAGGAAAATGAAAGCTGATGGTACGATAGATAAATACAAGGCGAGACTAGTAGTCAAAGGATATTGACAAAAGGAAGGTCTTGATATTTTGATACGTACTCGCCAGTTACTAGAATAACTTCTATTCGACTATTAATTACCTTTGCTGCCATTAATAATCTTGAGATACATCAAATGGATGTAAAAACGGCATTTTTAAATGGCGACCTCGATGAGGAAATTTATATGGAACAACCTGAAGGGTTTGTGGTTCCAGGCCAAGAGAAGAAGGTGTGTAAATTAATTAAATCATTATATGGTTTAAAACAAGCACCTAAACAATGGCATCTTAAATTTGATCATGTGATGATAGCCAACGGCTTCAAGATTAATGAGTGTGACAAATGTGTATATATTAGAGGTACACCAACTGGATATGTCATTGTATGTTTATACGTAGATGATACGTTAATCATGGGAAGCAAAAGTGACATAATCAAAGAGACAAAGAAATTGCTAAGTCGCAATTTCAATATGAAAGATATGGGGTCTTGCTGATGTCATGCTCGGAATCAAAATTATAAGAACACCGGGCGGGATAGCATTAACACAATCGCACTATATTGAGAAAGTGCTACAAAAGTTCCTAGATCCCGCTAGTAGTCCAGTGAAAACACCAATAGATACAAACCAGAAGCTCACCAAAAATAAAGGTAAAGGAAAAGCTCAAGTGGAATACGCGCGCATAATCGGAAGCCTCATGTATATAATGAATTGCACGAGGCCAGATATTGCGTATGCAGTTGGTAAGCTAAGTAGATATACAAGCAACCCTGGACAAGAGCATTGGAATGCTATTGTCAGAGTACTAAAGTACTTAAAACACACCACAAAGTATGGGTTGCACTATACGAAATATCCAGCTGTAATTGAGGGATACAGTGATGCAAATTGGATATCTGACTCAAACGAGTCCAAGTCCACGAGTGGATATGTATTCACTTTAGGTGGAGCTGCCATATCATGGAAATCCTCGAAGCAAACTTGCATAGCGAGATCAACAATGGAATCAGAGTTCATAGCATTGGATAAAGCAAGCGAGGAAGTAGAATGGTCACGCCAATTTTTGGAAGATATTCCAAATTGGACGAAATCGGTGCCGGCAATTTGCATCTACTGTGATAGCCAATTTGCTATTGGAAGGGCACAAAGTAGTATGTACAACGTTAAGTCTCGACATATGCAGAGCAGACATAACACTGTTAGACAACTGCTTTCTAGTGGAGTTATCTTAATTGACTACGTGAAGTCTAAAGATAACCTTGCGGATCCGCTAACTAAAGGTGTAAATAGAGAGCAAGTAAATAAATCATCGGAAGGAATGGGCCTTAAGCCTTTCAATAACTGAGTCACCATAACGGGAACCCTACCTATGTGATTGGAGATCCCATGAAGTAGGTTCAAAGGGAAAAACAAGTTATGCAACTGTGACTCGATGTGGAAGCACTGTGGGGGGCAACAACCCTCTAGCCTATTCCGTTGATGAGCAGACAGTGCACCCTGCAAAAGTTCTAGGTTAAGCATTGCTTTTAATGGCTCTCATATCTTGATATTTTGAGTGGGGGTGCAGCAGGAACCTCTTAATGAGAAGTCACCTATATGAGTAAGGATTGGGCCGATCCTATGAGAAATTAAGGCTGAATTCTCAAAGTAGTACTCATGAATACCAAGAATTGTTCAGGGCCGAAATGAACACAACAGTTAAACCATAAAACTGACTATTGAGTGGTGTTGTGTGCAGTTCTATTGTCTTGGTGTACACCGAAGCCGAACAGTTCAAGACATCATGTTCACTGGTTGACAAGTACATCCGATAGTGCTCACTAAGGAAGGTTCAAAGCCAAAAGCTACCTCTCCCGATGCAATATGACTTGAGTTGAACCTCTGTCGTGTCCTTGCATTCATGAGCATATCTGTCAGACTATTTGCTCATTCATGTGGGGGATTGTTAGAATTTTAGCACATAAATAATTTGTCTCGTTGAGGAGATATTTTAGTGCAAAAATCAATAAATTATTGAATGAGCAAATTCAGTTAAAGAAGTGAGCTATTAGCTAAAATTAAATTAAGACATGGAAGTAGGTGGATAGTATAATAATATACTATCAATAATCCAATGATAATAATAATATTTCTATATAATTATTATTAGGATTATTTTAAATTTCGGATATTGAGACCGAAATTAATTCATCCAACAGTCATGTCTAATTTCTTAGAAAGTTGCAACCCATGTCTTTTGAAATTTAAAATAAAGGCCACAACCTTTATTTAGTCTGACAGAATTAGGGACATGTCTTACTAGAATAGACACATGTCTTATAGAAATAGGCACTTAAGTCCTATAAATATAGGTGTTGTCTAGTGTCAACAAGAAAGAAAAAAATACACTAGCATTCTAGCATTCTAGGCATTCATTCTCATATAGATACATACACACTTTTCATTAAACACAAGAGGTTCAAGTTAGTTAGGTTTGGAGGTTCAACCAATAGGAGTGTCGCCTTTGGTTGTTTGGAGTCGTTGTATCTTGGGAGGTTGTTCGTCAGTAGTCCTCGGGCACCGGTGGGAGGCGAATAAAACCTTAAGGAAGCTGTGCTCGTGCAGGCCTCGACTCGCTATTTATTTAATCCTCAGTTTATTGCTTCTGGTTTGAGTTCTTGACTATCTCTTTACTTGTTATTTGGAGATTTTAATTATTTCTCCTATACTAGTTTTGTGCTTAAATTTATGCTACTGCATTATATAATAAATTCTTATGTACCAAAATCAGTCCAACAAATATAACCAAAGGATTATAGTTCATTAAATCTATTACATCGTCATTTGTATGGGGGGGGGGTAGGTGGGTGTGTGGGGGGTGGGCAGGTGCATGATTGTGTGTCAGTTTGAAATAGTGAAGATAAAATAAAAATATTTTACTTCAAATAAAATTATATATATTGCTTCACAATTTATTTGTAGTTTCTGGTTCAACCAAAAACTATATATATAATTATATATGTAAGTTCTGTTTGAATAGGAAACGAAGCATATGTTTAGATAGCAGTAGGGCAATAGCCATGCATACTTAGTGATATGGGATAGTTCATGAGGTGTTGAGTAGAAGGTGTAAGCAATTGAGTTTTCTAAAACTCTTTTTTTTTGGAGGGGGGGGGGGTGTATCTCAGAGCTTTGGGAATGTTTCAACAAAATTTCTCCTATAGTAAGTCTTGTTTGTGTTGGAAATGAAGAATACATTTAAGGAGGAGCAAGATAGTAGCTATGCACTTTCAGTGTAATGTGCTAGTTCTTGAGGCATTGAGTAAAAGACCTTGACAATTGAGTTTTTTGATATTGTCTTTTATGGGTGTATCTTGGCGTTTTGGAAATGTTTCAATGAAGTTTCACATTGATTAAATCCTCTTTAAATTATAAATGAAGAATACATTTAGAGAGTAGTATGACAGTCGTACTCTAAGTGCTATGAGTGAATTCATAATGTGTTAGTAGAGGGCATAGGAAATAGAGTTTTTTGAAACTGTTTTTTTCTTTTTTCCTTTTTTTTTTTTTTGTTGTGTATTAGAGCTTTGGGAATGTTTCAACCAAGTTTTTGTTAGAATAAATATCCGGCTAATTTTATTGACGTGTATCACTCCTCCTAGAACAATCTTACTTGTGGAGTATTCCTCAGAGCTTTGAGAATATTTCCATCAAATTTCTCGTACAGTTTTCCAAGCACTTTTAAGTGCATCAAGTTGCAACTTGAAGCGTTGAATAAAGAGTTTTGGCAGTCAATTTTATTTTGAAACTTTTGTGAAAAACATAAAGAAAAGGCAAAACGGAAGGAAGAAGGAAAAGAAAAATTAGATCGTAAGAATAAATGGAGGTTTTCAATATTAATCGGGGGTGTTTACTTATTTTTATGAGAGGTAGGAAGTGTAAATTGAATTTAAGTTTAATTTGGGGGTGAAGTGTGAACAAAGAAAAATTGATAGTTCAGGGCTGATTCAGAAAATGAACATAAATTTGTGGATTTGTTGATATAAAATTTCGGCAGTTGCATTTCTTGGAAGTAACCTGCTAATCTGGTCTTTTACTTCTCCTACAATTACTCTCGTACTTTTGTCTTTTTCAGTGTTCGTTTCTTCTGTGTGTCCTTCGTTCTTGTGCTATCTTTCTTGCATATAAAATCAGATCAGGTTATAGATTAAATTGAACTTGGCTGTATCGTGTGAAACACATTCACGTACGGATCATCCTCTAGTAAATTTTTATTTAACTACCGTGGATATCAAAAATAAGAATTCTGTCCATCTACACGAATCCAGTATTGCTTCAAGCAAATTCGCAAACAGACAGCGCAATTTGTTTTCCTCCAGAAGGGGGCCCAGTTGAAGAAATATCATTTACCGGAATAGATATGTCGGGAGTTTGGAGATGGAGAAAATTAAGAGAGGTGGCATTCGATGCATCCAAGAATGGTGAAGGTTGGTGGAGGTGGAACCATCCCCTGTTGCAAAAGCGGGGTTTGGTTAATTGCTTGCACGTGGGGTCTTATGTGAAGCGGAGGGAGTCCTTGATTGGAGTGCAGGAGAGATACAAATGGGACCACGGCAGCAGCGGTGATGAGCACCAATACACTACTCGGAGAATCAGGGCGGAGGCCAATTGCCCTCGTTGCTCCAAGCAAATGGATCTCCTTTTTACCAACCGCCCACACCACCTCATTCCTCCCTCCTCGCCCAATCCCAGTTTCGATGGACTCGGTGGCAATGCGTATGCGCCTCCCACTTTTCAGAATAATAATATTATCAATCATAACAGCAATAGCAAGAGCAACAACTCCTCCACTGACAATACCCATGACAGCAATAATAACTCCACCAAAGATGGAGGTGGAGGAGGAGGAGGAGGAGGAGGAGGAGGAGGGAATGCTTTCCAGGCCGTTAATCTTTGCCCCAATTGTAAGACGGCCTATTACTTCAGACCATTCAAGATGTCCCCTCTTCAGGGAAGTTTCATTGAGATTGGCAGGGTGAAAAGCAAGAATTCTAATTCTGACAAGAAGTTGAGCGATCCTCAGGACCATGGGAACAGGCTTCGGCCATCCTTCTGGGAGACCTTGAGGTCATATGGCAGCGAGCCACCCGAGAACTCGCCTCCACCTCCCCCCCCATCAGGGAATGGGATTGCTGTCCATACCCCACCTGGTCCACCTTTTGCTCCTGGTGTCAATGTTATTCGAGCATCAGGTCCTAGCGGCAATAGTGGTGGTGGTGGTGATGGCACACGCACTGGTGTCAACAATGGAGAGAAGAGCACTTGGGGTGGGTCTAATCTTGGTAAAAATTTGCCAACACCAAAGGAGATCTGCAGGGGACTTGACAAATTTGTTATTGGCCAGGAACGCGCCAAAAAGGTCCACTTTATTACTCCTTGCCATCAATATTTATGTTATCATGAGGCATGTCACTCCATTTGCCTGTACATTACCAATGAGTATCCTCAGTTATATGTGCAAAGCTTTTCCCAATTCCAGCATCAATACCTTTTCAAAATTATCAGAAGTCATCCATGTAATAAGAGTTCTCAAATTGTTTGAGCTTAATGATTATCCATTTGCAGCTATGCTAATGCATACTCTTGATGTAATCTTGTTTCTAGGATCCATGTGGTCATTCACATACAGTGAATGTCTTCTGCACAATTATCTTTATGATAAGCATTTCGTCAAATTACTTATGCCCATCTTCCTTTCAAATCGACGCATTTTATATAATTTGTTTACTGATATGTTGGCAGGTGCTTTCGGTGGCTGTGTACAACCACTACAAAAGGATTTATCATGTATCCTTACAGAAGGGGTTGGTGACTCATTGTCTTTCTGCTTATTTATATAGTTATTCATTTCTTTCTGGTTACATAGTAGAAAAGGAAAAACAAACTCTAAGGTCTCTATAAGCCAACTGCAACCTTTTCTGGTTATCATGCCTTCTTGATTTCTTGAGGTGGGGCTACGGTATTGCTAAGTTTTGGTCGATCATCCCAATAGTTGCAATTCCTTGCCTCAATGTTTGTTGAAGTCTGCAACTCATCCTCTCAACCAAGAAGTTTTACATTCAACGATGCTTCTGTGGTGATGGGACTTTATAACTTCTTTTTTTCTGAATCAGATTAATCTCACTCAATTGTTGTAATCCTTTTCTGTTATAGAATTTTAAGCCCTTGAAAAATGCTTTGAACTTCTGCTTCTAAGCTTGTGCATTCTGTTATCCTTCCAAATACCCCAAGATTCAAATACCTCTTATCATATCTGAAAATTTCCACCAATGGTTGCTGGCATGGGGTTTCCTTTAGCACACACAGTTTTTTTAAGCTTCATGGTACCTGCAACGGCAAATTCCAAATTTCTGGATTCCGTAGGCTAGCACAATCTGTTCTTTATGATCCCCTTCAAAGATTTCCATGTTTCTGTCCCAAACCAAATAGTAATTGCAGAAAGAGTCTCTCACGGAGGATTATGTATATGCTGTTAAGATTATATTAACCATTCTTTTTTATTAAGGTTAAAATTGATCCCACATGCTTTGTTAGATTGCACAAAATTCCAAATGATCCTCACTTCTGACATTCTCTAAGACAATGCAAGGTAGTTTCAACATTAGTGCCACACCTCTGACAGGTTTCTAAATCACACAACTTTCTTTTAATTCTTGGCACTTTAGTGAGAATTTTATCATGGTTGTAAGAAAGTGGAGTTCGCAAAGCCAGCTCCAATTTTCCTCTCTTGGTTTTTTTGGTGTTTTGGGGGGGGGGGGGGGGGGGGGGTTGCGGTGGGTGGGGGTTTGGTAGTGAATTTCTCATTCTATAGATACCCTATGAAGGGGTGTCGGAGGGGGAGCAAGAGCATAAAGATTTAAGGGAACATATCCCAAAAACTACATGTTCTGAGTTGGAAACAGAATCCAATTATAAATCTTGTTTGTGATGTCTTTGCACGGCCAATTTAATATCTTCTAGTTCTAGTCACATTTTACTCATTTATGATTTAAATTGTGGATACTAGGTCTGAAGCTGAATCATGCAGATTAGATGACGACGACAATGTAGACTTGGAAAAGAGCAACGTGCTTTTGATGGGCCCAACTGGCTCAGGTATGATTACAATGTTTCAAGCTTATGCTTCACTCGTTCTTCGGTTCAAATTGTGCTGGCGTCACTATTTTCACCAGATGAGTGTCTTCATGCTCATGGCTGTGTTATCTCTAATAAGTTATTGAATTGTTTATTGCATGGTAAATAGGTAAAACACTACTTGCAAAAACTCTTGCTCGTTTTGTCAATGTACCTTTTGTCATTGCGGATGCAACTACTTTGACACAGGTAAGCGATTGTTTTCTTACTTTTTAAATGTTTTCAAATATACAAGCCCTTTCCAATTGAAAAATGAAGACCCATTCATGCACTCATCCTTCTGTCTGAAAAATTGCCTGTGAATTTCATATTAGGTCTTGTTGGGGGGACTACCATTTGATTAAGAATGGCTCTTGTTGATAAAGTTGTCTGTTCTTGTTAGTCAAGTCACATATATATGATTGTTTGCTCATACAGGATCTCTGTGTTGGATAAGGTTGTCCAACAAATATTGCAAAGGCTAAAAAATGTAAATGAATAAGTAGATAAGAGAAAAATAACCTTGGAATCTCTCAAAGGCTGATACTGAATCTTAAAATCTCGCTAAGGTCTTCCAAGAGAAATCTGTCGGTAAAAATAGATTATCTATTAATGATAACACAGTCTTTGATGCCAGATTCTATAACGAAAATAACAATGAAACATTGTGGCCTTGTTTGGTTATGTTTTGCTTGTTTTGGGAAAAATGTCTCAAAAGAATGAGTTTGTGGGGGTTGGCTTGGGGAATTTGATTTATCATTTATGTTTGTTTTCGCTCTTTGGAGTGATTAGAGATTGTTATGGGAGAGAATGGTGTGTTTGGTTTTATTTTGAGAAGAGACATCATTTTATCAGGGTAGGCTGCTAAAAAGGCTTCTATGCTTGTTCTCAAATCCACAGCACACTTTCTATATGTATCTCATGTCCTTGAAGCTCTAGCTTTCCCCTTAGGTCAAAAAGGAGTTATAACTTATAAGTTCAAATAACCTTCTTTAGATAAAAGTAATTGAAAGGAAAAAGTCCTCTATCTGGTATGGGCCTTATGCCTATTAGATTGGAAGAGAGTTCTTGCACTCCTCTTTCTTGATGCTTTGAATAGCTCAGTTTCGTAAACAAGGGAATGATCCATGATATTGGTTGAATTAAACGACTTCAGAGGGGAAGCAACTTCCAGTAGCTACCAAGTTCAGAATTGTCAGCTCATGAACTGACTGAAGGAGGGCTCTGATGTTAGGCTTCAGGCTGTGATGTCAAGTTTGTACCTTATTGTCTGATTAGTGGGGGGTGAAGATGTGATTTTATATTATTATTTTGTGTATTATACTAGTAATGTGAGAAGATATATATGTATATATGTAATTAATGTGGAATGAAAAATTGTTGCCAGTGCTTGACAATATGCATTACGCTAACACACGATGAATGTAGAAGTATCTTTTGCATTATTAAGCTTCTGACTGAAGAACCCTTAAATTCAAATTAAATCAGAATTTCTCCTCCTGTAGCAGAAAATTTCTCCATGAAGACAAAATTTGCTGCCAAATGTATTAGAATTACCATAGATTTCCATGGTAATAAAACCTTGCCAGCCACTTGGTTCAGACAACTTGGCTGTTGATAACAACTTAATGCAGAGTGAAAGGGGAAGTATGGAGTATCCTTGATGAGTTTTCGGATCACATGCCTAATGAAAGCCTAAGCTTCCTTAATGGCTTAATGTTTGGTAAACAACATGCAATCGATCTAGTTCCAGCAGGAACTTTATGTAACTATCCACCTATTATATGAGTCCCACAGACCATTCTGAGCTTAGAAGACAGGTGGATGAGCTATTGGCAAAATGTTTCACATGAGAAAGTGTAAGCCATGAGTGAGCCAGCTTAGCTCATCCCATAAAAGTGTTAACAAGTTAATGAAGCTACTGATTTGTCCAAAATAGGCTACTAGAGTACACATAAGTATTCAACTTACAGATTGATAGAAGTATATTTCGCAAATTCTATAGATATATTCTATGAAATTCATTCGAGGAGAAATCTTGGAAGGGCATAGAGTTTTATTTAAGTTATGGAGATTTTCCTAGGTTAGTTTTCGTTTATTGTTTTTATATCTTCTTCTATTTCTTGTCTTTAAAATCCTTCGAGCCTGGGCAGATTGGACAACCCTGAAAGCTCAATTAAAGGCATGCCCTGAATCAATCAAAATCCCAACAGAATTTGCTATCCTGGGAGTTGCAAATGACTAAAAAAATGACTAAATTGTTTATTTGTCAATTGTGTTGCTTATTTGATTCATTCTCCTCAGACAAGTATTATTGGTGGGAATACTAATTTATCAAGCTAAGATTTCTGTTGATTTTATTATCTAATCGAGTAATCGTTTCAATCATGTCATGCATTTTATTCATTGCCCTTGCAATGTTGTAATTCTTGCTGTATTGCTAGTTTCCTGAGTGAGCATGTAGAAATATCAGTCTTGCATCATTCATTGATTGGGGATCGAGGAAACCTTTTCCTTTTCATTCTAAAATTCCTTTTTGTGTTTTGTTTCTTTTTCCTCATTCTCTTTAATGCATCTAAAAGCAAGTTTTTCTCTTTCGCAGGCTGGTTATGTTGGTGAAGATGTTGAATCAATATTGTACAAATTGCTCACAGTATGCTAATTATTTCTTCTTTAAATGCTTGGTCTGTGTTGTTATGTTCAAATTGTTCTACCGCAAGTGATGAAAAGAGCTTGTTGACCAATGAGGCGTGCATGTTCTTAAGATTCACCACTTAAAGAAGTTAAGGTTATTATATATACTTACTGCTGTAATTATGCTGTAGTAATATCAATCAGTATGTGAAGGAGAACATATTTCCAGTTGTGATGCAAAAAACATTCATCATTAAAAAATAGTGCCCCAAAATTTTAATTGTTAATCCTGAATAATTGAGGTATATGTTATAGGTATGAATGCAATGTTCTAAAAATTTCACATTCTGGACGCCTTTGCATTAGCTGTTTATCCGGAAAAATGCATTTCTCGTCTGTTAAGTTTGGCCTATTTCGTATTTAGTCCTATATCTTGCCAAATTTCACATTTAGTCTTGTATGTTTTTAACATGTTTGGCATCACAAGTTGGCAGTCACTGCATGTGGTTAAGAGATGAATTTTTTCTAAGTTTATGTTTAGTGTTTCTTTTTTTCTTTTCAAACTTTTCTCAATATGTAGGTCTTTGTTTCTTGTTATCTTTACGTTCATGTTACCGAGCACAGGCTGCTAATCTTTTGCAATAAAAAATCGATAGAAAATAGGTGTAACTGTGTGAAAGCGTATTGAACCCATAAACCATGATATACATATAAAGTGGCAAACAAAGTTATCAACTCAACCTATTTATCCCTGCTAATATTTTATGCTATGCCACTTAGTTGGAAATATTATTCAATTAGTAATGTACATTCTGTATAAGTGTCTGGATTTGCTTTCTATTCATAAGAAAGTGAAAGAGAATGTAAGATTATACATTTTTTCTCCATAAGGTGATAAAGTGGGGGATTAACTGAAATTAAAAATTATTTAGTTATCTTATCTGTATTAGATTTTAGTGTATACCACTTATTAGTTTTCTTTTTCCCCAGAAAAATGCAAAGAGAAGAAAGAAAAAAATGTCTCTGCATTTTGACGGAAAAAGAGTGTCTAAGTTGGCTTTACCTTAGCATATGAATTAAACTTACTCTGTCATGTTTCCAAATTTGCTTCAAGGTTGCAGAGTTTAATGTGCAAGCTGCACAACAAGGGATGGTGTACATAGATGAAGTAGATAAGATAACTAAGAAGGTTCATGTCTTTCCTGTCCTCTTTCTTTGAGGTTCTATCTACTTTATAACAATTGCTTTGTTTTTGTGGTGTTGTTAGGCTGAGAGCTTAAACATCAGCAGAGATGTTTCTGGTGAGGGTGTTCAGCAGGCACTGCTGAAAATGCTGGAAGGGACTGTGAGTTATCATACCTTTACTTGTGACATTGATTTTCTTTTGGTGATTATACATGTTTCGTTTTAAGTAAGTGACCTAGAACAGAAAGAGGGGCATCTCACTAAGGAAAGTGTTCATAGTACAGTCTACATTCAGTTTCATTTACTATAATCATAAGGAACATCGACATAGTTTATGCTCTTGTTAAAGTTTGGTCACATGGGTCATACGTACATCTAGTTTACGCTGATGCTGTTTACCACCATATTGTAATTAGTGTTCAAAGCTACAGTTGCTTATTATTTTTGTGATTTTGGCTCACTGGTCATATCTTTGGTACAATGTTTTCTCTTTCTTCTTTGATACTCTTCATCTTCTTGTTACTTGTGTCCCTGCATCTCTGCAACAGCTCTGTAACAGAGCTAAAGCTTCTTACTGTCATTCTCAGGTCCCTTCCTATACTCTAGTGCTCAATTCATACTTTTCTAGCTCTGAGTACCAATTGGAATCGATTATAAAAGCTATTAAAATATATATAGGTACTTTAAACTGCATGCACTTTCTAGTTTTATAGGTTACCTGCATATCACCAACAAATTTTCCACTTGTGTAATTGATGTCATGGCCCGTATATATTTTAGATGTTTTAATTTTATGTTTCTCTCACCTTTTCGTATTCCAGATAGTAAATGTTCCAGAAAAGGGGGCAAGGAAGCACCCTCGGGGCGAAAATATTCAGGTATTATGGTCCTAATTGTTTTCTTCGCTCCAATTTCTTGCTGACTCCCATTCTGAATCTTCTTTTCATTTCATTCTTAATGTTTTTGACATGAGTAATCCAGCTGCACATATGTAGCATCTAATCTTTGGTGAATCACATATTTTGTATGACATGGAAAAATTATTTGCATTCAAGGAAAAATATCCAGAGCAGGAAAAGGAGAATTGAGACAAATAACTGTTTGCTGTCCCCTCTGTCTTTTTCCTGTATTTACTTTGAACAACTTCCAGAAATAAGACAAATGTTTTAATTAAGTAAGTGGGAAACATGAAAGAACAATAGGAGGCAAGCTCTTGTGAACACCCAACAAATCATGACAGAAGCCCAACAAAACTTTGAAGGAACGAGAGATTGGGAAGATTTAACAGGAATACTCCAACCTACTAGTTTTTGTACGCAGGAGATCATTCTTGGGGTGTCAAAACACTTAGCTTTCTTTTTAACTTGATAAAAATTCATTGGTATGGTCCATATGGAATTTAACTGCTCTTGCTTGCTAAATCAGAAGTACTTTTCAACATAAGCTTTGAAGGAAGTGCTTTGATACATTATCTAGTGGTCAGTAAAAATGCACATTTAATAAGCATCTGGAAGAATGCACAAAACAAGAACTTAAGAACCCACTAGTGCTCACATCTCTGAAGTGGACTTTCTGGAAATACTACTTATTCTAGAAGACCATTCAAATTATGAACGATCATTCAGCACTTTTTCCAAAGGATTTCCAAGTCTAGAAGCTCATCCAGGATGGCTTCAGAATACCCTCAAAGAATCTCAGTGGATCTCCATATTCTAGTTGAATATTTCATTTCTTTTGCATTTTGATGCTCAAACTTGTTTTTCCTTTTCCAGTTCAGGTTTCATGGCGGCTTAAAACAAGATCTTGGGCTAGTTGTTTAATTCTAGTTGTTTAACCCAATTCTCATCCCTAATGCTTTTGATAGTGTTTTTTGGTTAGGAGTAGTGTCTAAGCTAGAAAGAATGGCCCTGTGATGATATGACAAGTTTTTGTATGATATGAATGTATATGGGATATTTTGTGCGGGCTCTAGTTCCTTTTCTGAGAGCAATTGGACATGTAAATTTTCGGGCTTAGAATTATCCTTAGGTGTTTCAGAATTATATTCAGCATTGCGTAGAGATTATACCGTATTGTTTCTAGGATTAGAATCTGATGATTGAACTTGCATGTTCTGAGATTGGCACCTTCTTGAAGTGCACCTAAAATAAGCGAGTAGAGCCTACTTGTCAAGGTGGGATTTATTCTTTCAAGACTTGAGGGTCTAACCATGACTGAGAATCTAGCTGCAAGTTTGATTAAGAGGAATCTCATAGTGGTGCGTAAGATTGAGGAGAAAGAGTTGATTGCGATTGGAAGTTGGATTGAGAGATGGGAAACTCAAGAAGAACTAGGTTGATAGCCTGGGGATCAAGTTTCCCTATATTTTGAGAACGCATGTGAATAAAGACAACACAACCAGATACTTACCAAACTGGGTTATTAGATGGACCAAAATTTGGAAAGAAAGTTGAAAGTTTAGGACCCTAGTAAGAATATTGATTAAGTGAGCTGCTGTTAGAACTTCTTCCCCCTAGTACTATTTTGGCACATTTTTTTGGGAATACAAAGGCTTTTGTGGTAGCTAAGAGGTGTCTATTTATTAACACAAGAAGACTCATGGATAATACTTTCTGGTGAACACAATTAGAAAGGGAATGATTACCAAAGTCTTTTGCATTATGAGATCGAAATCTCTATATTCCCACCCCAAATTAATATTTGATCATATCATAAATAATTGGAAAAATTGAGCTAACATCAGATTTAGCTTTTAAGAAAAAGATGTCCAACTTATGTCAATACAATCATTAATGAATGATACAAACCACCAAGCATATTAAAAATATTAGCAATAATAGAGGGACCCAAATATCACTAGTAATTAGAGTGAAAAGGCAGTGTTGCTCTTTCTTTACTAATTTGAAAAGAAGCTCTCTTATGTTTTGTGAATTCACAAGCATCACATTGAAATTTTTTTAATGCTTATGCCTTTAAACAATAAGGGAAACATTACTTTGAGAACTAAAGAGATGAATTGTCCAGGCTAAGATGAAGCCAAATCTTATCTTCATTGGTTTTAACTAACTCTGTTAAGAAGGATAGGGATAGCAGGCTCTTATCTTTAGGTTGTCCATTTGATTCCTGCAAGGTAATAGAGTACATCCACTTCTTTAGCCAATCCAATCATCCTCTTCATGCTCTGTTAGTGAAATCACAATGGGAAGGATAGAATGTCATAATGCAATTAGAATCAGTGGTGGTTGACAGGAGATTGGTACAGTATTTGGAATATGGAGGACATTCTTAAGTCCCACGTGCTTATTTATAGGGATATCTCCTTGACCAGCCATGATTGCAACTAATGAATCTGCTACTGTGATCTTTCTATTGCTAGGACGTGTGGCATATGAGGTGAACTTTTATGAGGAATGTTTCATGTGATCTGTTGCCTCAAGTCAACAACCAAGAATTTTGGGGTGGAATACTATCCAAAGCACTAAGACAATGAGAAAGAGAAACCCAAGAGGATTTAGAAGGATTACATGTGACTGCCAAAGAGTAAGACAATGAGAAAGAGAACCTGAGAGGATTGAGAGGGATTAGTGTGAATGCCAAAGAGTAAGTACCTGTTTTGGGTGGTGGCTCCTGCAAGGTTCTCATCAGCTTCTTTAATTTCTTAAACTTATGTTTGTTAAATTGTGAGGCAGGTCCAGTACAAGCAGAGGTTTAGAAGGAGTAGAGGGCAGAATTGGAAATAACTCGGAATTTAACCAATAATTGGAAAAAATAGCAATGAAGGCCGAAAAGTAAAGGAGCTTAAGGCTCTGATACCATGATGAAAGGAACGAGTTCTATTTTGTCATGTTGCTTGGAACAAATAAATACATTCAATATATATACAAAAAGAAGATCACTAATTTGGGCCACTATTGACTAATCCTAGTCTAGGCAACTTCCTAATTCTAAAGATAAAAAGCAATATAAATCAATCTAATCCCTATGAATTAGGGATACCAAGTTCAGATTTTTTTACCTGAATTTAGGAAACCTCAGAGCCCGTTTGGTTTTATTTTCATTTCCATCATTTTTAAAATGTTGGAAAGTAGTTAGTGGAAATGAGTTGAAAATGAATTTGTATTTGGATGAATTGTTGGAAAAGTAATGATTATGTTGGGTTTAGTGGGTTGTAAGTGGAGAGAGAAATAATAGAATAGAGAGAGAAGATATATAGGTTATTGGGGTATGTGTTTTGAAAATGAAAATAAAAATGATGTCAGGTGAAAATGTATAAAAAGTGATGTGTTTCATTTTTTGAATGGTAGAAAATGTGAAAAGGGGTTTTGAAAATGAAACCAAACGGGCACTCAGTTTCCATTCATGACTGCTAACCTTGACTGCAAGCTTTTTAAGCAGCTTCTTACTCGCTAGTACTTAAAACATTTTTTAATATATAGATCTTTTACTCCTGTGCCCAGTGATGCTCCATCTGTTGTTTTGGTTCCACCCTGGGTGTATTTTCCTTTCAATCTGGTGGGTAAACTGAAAACTATTAGTTCTCCCTCCCTAACATTTCAATATTTCATCTCTATTGTGCTCCAAGTGCTATTTTGAAGTAATAAACTAGTTTTTCAGCTTTTTTGTGGTTTATGACTGCTTATTCTTTTATAATTGCTTCCCTTGGTCTTTGCTAAATATATGATCAGTCATATTGTTATTTTCACTTCAGATAGATACTAAAGACATCCTTTTTATATGCGGAGGAGCTTTTGTTGATTTAGAGAAAACTATTTCTGAAAGGTGATTTCCATTCATGCTAGCTCGTCCTCATCTGACAATACTTTGTCAAACTGCACTAGTGCTTGTTGTTTTTGAACTTGGATGATCTTAACAAAAAAATTTAACTGTGTTTCGCCAGACGACAGGATTCATCAATTGGATTTGGAGCTCCAGTACGTGCTAACATGAGAGCAGGTGGAGTGACTGATGCTGCTTTAACATCATCCCTGCTTGAATCTGTAAGAATAAAGAGTTTGGAATCTCTAAAATATATCATTGGCTTGCCTGGATTAGAGAGAATTTTCATTATTAGCTCTAAGCTGTATTTCAACTCTGAAAAGGTGAACTTTTTCAGGTTGAAAGTAGTGATCTTATAGCGTATGGCCTCATACCAGAATTTATTGGGCGCTTCCCTATTTTGGTTAGTTTGTCAGCCCTTACAGAAGACCAACTTGTTAAGGTAATAATGATTAGATCTTTTTTACTAATTGTTATTTCCTCTTATCTATTGAATTTGAAATTTAATTGCCTGGCTTGGATGTCATGCACAGTTAGCATAATAGCGTGTCACTGAAAAGTTGGGATATTTGGTTCTTGGATGAAGATTGAGTTTCACTGATACATTACATGCCTAGTTTATAGTTAAAGACCGAAATATAAGATGTAGTGGTCTAATTCAAAATAAAAATTCTATTATACTAGAGAGCCTTTACTGTCTGAATACAGGCAGGCTGCGGAAGCAGATTACTTTTGGCTCTTTAAAGGATCTGCAGTGCTTTCCCTACAAAATAGTATTAGCCTAGCAACTAAAACTCATTAAGATTCAAGAACATCTCATTCTATTATGGCTAAGGAAAGAAAATACTATAAAAACTCAATTTGACTGAGGGACTGGCATCAACAGTAAATCTATTGCGAAAGACCACATAGAAACCATAAATATTCTCTGAGACTGGATTTCTGTGAAAATGAAATTCTCCCTTGGAGAATATATGCGATTTTCCATTTTATTCCTGGTGGTTTGATGAATTATCAACTTTTCATCTGGTGCATGGCAATCTTTCATACATGTGCTTATATTGAAATTGCCTACATCAAGTAGATACACGTGTCTCTATTATATACTTGTGGAAGAAGTATCTGACATGCAATTTAAAGCTTCATTTATTCTAGGGATAATTGCACCGTTTCCTCTGTTAATGTAGGAACCTCCCATTTTGGTTTCATAATTACAACTGCATCCCTTGTAATTTATCTTTGTCTTACAGTCACCTCCTTTTGTTAGTCTAACTAATGGAATTTGATGAATTTTGCTGACCAAATACCCTTGGGGGTACTTGTAACTTTTCAAACTTACAAGGGTAGAACAATCAGTTTAAATCATGGCATAGTCAAATTAGAAACTCATAAACAAGTTGACAGAAAATATATCAGCATCAACTTATCCATGAGCTGCTTTAGTGGAAACTAATCAGGCATAGGATATTGATTAGTAGTAGGTTCAGTTTACAGTGCAACAGCAGCAACAGGTTCAAAAGCAAGCCCATCAGCAAGCTCCACGACGGGTTATCCATGGTTTAGATTTTTGAGTTGCATGGAAACATTTCAATGATGGCCTCAAGTCCCTGCCAAAAAGAAGTAAAACAACCACTTAAATCAGCAAATAACATTTCATGACAATATTTCAATGATTCCCCCTTGTAGTTTTAAAATAATTGTAATTATACTCCCTTATGTTATGAGAGATTACAACTAGGGTTCCTATTCGAGAAAAAGAAAGTGCAAAAAACAATGTACAACCAACTTTCGTTTTCTTCGACTGTTCAACGACCCTAACTAAAACGTAGGGAGAAATGCTGATAAATTTGAAAAGAAAAAATAAAAGAATATCCTTGAAAGCATATAAAATACAATAAATACATCAAAATATAAGAAGTATAAGTAAAAGATGTTTGCCTGCACACCTCAATATTTGTTGTGTTTTAAATCCTAAAATACCATGGGTTGTGGGTAGGGTTTTGGTGATGGAGTCATTGATAATGGAGAATGATGATGAGAGCCCACTAAAGTCACGAGAAACAATGATGATAGACACTTGGTCCAATGGGAGAGATTGAGAAGGAGAGAGAGATGGAGAAATGAGAAAGAGAGTAATTACCCCTTTGCTTTACTGAAGGTGTCTCTAAGAACTTTGAAATTACAACCACCTCCTTTGACATTTATAGCCATTGGGAAACCCCAAAATGTTGTGAAATGACTGATATTGAGGAGTTCGACCCTATCTCTCTCTTCTGGGTGTTGACCCATCAAGACGTATAACAAGCAAGTCCCGTTCCAACCTCCACGAACACGGGACCTCGACCTCCACCTAGGTGGTGGTAGCTCACTGTGCTAGGGGCTGCTAGGGCCCCATCTCGAGAAATAGTCCATAGTGCCCCTCTTCAAAGGATGGAAGATCAATTAAAGGAAGGTTAACAAGGGGTAATTCCCAAAAGATGCCATATAAAAGCTAAGGAATTCGCCCGCTAGAGGAAAACCCATTATTTTACATTCTGCCTTGGCTAAATTAGATTCCTCTTTCTTTCTAGATTACTGACTTAAGGGTTAAGCGTCGGAGGATCTTAGTTGAGAACTGCCTCAACAAGCCTAATGGGGCTTTTTTGGTTGCAGGTTCGACCTCCATACCACCCTTTGAGCTAAGATTCGACCTCACCAACTACTTCGATCTATCTTGAACCTCCTACACCAATCCTCCAAAAAACCACTACATCAGTAACTCTTTCAGCCTTTGTTAAAAGTTACAAACCGACCTGAGGTTTGTCCAAAATACAAGGACCTATCATATGGTTTATCATATTACAATTATCTTGCTGAAAGTTAGTCCATTTTACAACTAAACCTCCAAGATTTATCCAAATTATGGAACTTAGTGAACATAAAAAGCATTTAAACCATATACAAAAAATAAATGTCCAAATCATCGACAATATGCTTGGATCTAGACCTAAACTTGGACCATTGTTTCTTTATCATTTTCTCCTCAAACACCAATATTGTGCTCATGATCAAGCCTAAACATCAAGTTGATTGATTTAGGAGTGGAGTTATGCAATATGGGTGTCGATTGCAATAATGGTGATAGTGACTCTGTAGCATAAGTGGTCAACTGACTATTCACGGTGATAGGGACACTAGCACTGTACTACTACTTAGAAGTGGGTTATTTGACATGGGCAGTATGTAATGGCGACGTTAGCACTCTACTTCTCAATGGCATGGTGACCTACTTTCTACAATTGAGATTTTCATGTGGGTGTGAGATTGACTAGGTGTGGGGGATGAAGAGAAGTTTAATAGCTAATGGCATACATGAGATTAGATATTTTATGGTGGAAGAATAGCGCGAAAGACAATAATGGGAGTAGATAGCTATGGGTGAAGTTGGCAACTTGGGCTTATGGGTTTGGGAGGTTGGTGGGAAATTTTAAGTTGAATATAAACATCTTTTATGTTTTATGTATGTTTCAATATTTCTTTTTTCAAGAAAATTTATTAACTTTTCTCTTCTAGTTTTGATTTATCATTAAATGTATGATGCTGTTTGAAAAATAGAAGATAAAGTGACAAAGAAAATGAAATATACGAGGTATGTTAATTATTTTTTATTTTATTTTCCAATTAAAGTAATTTAAATTGTGCTTAAACATATTGTAGAATATAATTTTGAAGTTTTGTGATTGGTTTACAATATGAAATTTCAAGAGAAATTGGTTTAAAATGGACAAATATTCAGGATTTGTCTATATTTGGACAAATTGGCTCCGATATGTTATTTTCCAGATTTCCATGTATCACTTCATCTCATTATTTCACATCATGATTGTTAGCATATTTGTGATCCTCAGGTTCAAGGCATAGAAATCATTGGTGGTTAGTATAGGATTAATAAGATGACGATAAAGTCCACAAGGTGGATTTCTGCTTCAATGTAGATAATGGCTCTTAATCATGCATAAATTATAAAAGTTCAAGATACATAACAACTTTAAGTAAGCATATAGAATCATTGTAAAGGAACGGGATAATTGCAATAGCCATTCATTTGGCTGCAGAGTTTCATCTTATACCATTACTCTGCCCCTTTCCTATTCATTTGGCTGTCATAAACCTAGGTATATGCCAAAATCTACAAACAACTGCCCATAAATCTCCCCATCTCATGGCGTAGAGGCCTAGAGGGAATGGAAAACCAAGGTTGTCAAGTCTAACTAATAAACCTGTTGCTAGCACAGCTTATATTTAACTTCACTTGCCTAACTTGTGGGCCCGTTTCATTAACATTCCAAGCATGAGAAGCAATCAGGCCATTTGCGATTCTTGGATCATATTGTGCTAGTACATGCATTGACCTCAATTGCCAAGTATAGAAAGAAATTGCTGCATGTATTCAATCAACTGCTCATGTGTGTGATGAAGTACACATCAGTGTCTTGATCCTATATATTTTGAGTTGCATATGTTTGAAAGTAAACACCTTTTGGTAAATGCAAATAAAGTTCCCGCCATCAATTATATACGTAAAAGTAACACCGGATCAAGACCTTTTTCTATTTTTACCTATTTGTTTTTTTCTTCATCTATGTACTTCCATCCCTCTATCTCTTCTACTTGCAAGTTTTGGTAAGTGCAAATGAAGTTCCAATATCGGTACAAATTTATATACAAACAAGATACCAGAGCAATAACTTAGCAAGTTTTGCTTTACACTTTCTTGGACTCTGTAAATCTCACTTTTTATGCTTTTATTATCCTTTACATATGTATACATGCACGCGCCCGCGCGCATGCACATATATGTGAAATATTCTTTATTTGGAATTGAATACATTTTTTGACACTAAAGTATCTAAGCCAAGTAATGCATTGTGGTTGTTTTTCTTCTCCAAATTTTATTGATGTCTTCATTTCCTTTACAGGTCCTGACAGAGCCCAAAAATGCACTTGGTAAGCAGTACAAGAAGTTGCTTAACATGAATAATGTAAGCCTTTTTTTTTTCTTTTAACATGCAGTTGGAACTCTTTGTGTCCTTGGTCCATTGAGAATGCTTGGCATCAAATTTTGTTTACATAAACTCCAGGTGAAGCTACATTTTACTGAGAAAGCCTTACGACTGATTTCCAATAAAGCAATGACCAAAAATACTGGTGCTAGAGGATTAAGAGCCATATTGGAAAGCCTTCTAACAGATGTTATGTACGAGGTAAACCTAGTTACTGTGGACCTTATTCCTCAGATTTATGGTCATCTTCACATTAATGTTTAGCATCTCTTCACCTTTTTCTGTTAGCTTGTAGCCCATAAGCATTGCTTTGTCCTTTTTAGATTCCAGATGCCAAGACTGGAAAAGATAGAGTAGATGCTGTGGTGGTTGATGAAGAATCAGTAGGTACAATAGATTTACCTGGATGTGGGGGAAAATTACTTCGTGGAGATGGTGCTTTGGAGAGATCCCTTGCGGAGGCCAACTTCAAAAATCAGACTGTATGATATATTAATAGACTTAAGAATAGATTAAGCTTTTAGTTGGCTTTTGTTAACACTGCATATATGACTTGGTTCTCAGGAAGGAAAAGGTGCAGCTGAAGCAGCACTGCAGGAAGGTGAATCGGAGGTCTTATCAAGAGCAATGAGCATGTAGCGTCTATTGCAATCAAGATCCTGACCTTGTAAAAAGGTTTTTCTTTTGTTTCCCCCCTCCTCTTGATTGTATTATATGAACTTATTCATTCACTATTCGTAGTTGTCATCTTCTGGGAATACATAGAAGATATAGATGAATGGGCTGAGGATAAAAGATAAGTATAGTATTTAGAGTTCTAATGTAGACAATTCAACGTAGATATTGTCATGGGGAGCCAATAATTGTAAACAAGTGAAGTTTTACATTTTTGTAATTATTAGAAGCAAATTCATCTTTTTTTTTTTTTACCACCTATTGTCTAGTTTGCATATGTACTAAGGTCTTATGTTTTAATTATATATTGTGAGGCAGGTTACTACTCTAGTTTAAGCCTAATGACATCCATACTTTGACCTAAAGTTCTTAAATTTTATTAATTTATTATTGTACATTAATGCATTCAAGGAATTTATTACAACAATTTATTGCTGATGGGTATTTCACAACTTTCTAGCATATTTCAAATATGCCATTTAGTCAGCACGGGCATCGACACCTTGCCCGATCGACTGGAGTGATTGATCAACTTGAGAATGACCATTCAGCCCTCAACTAGAAAGATTTAGGCCCAACAAAGTTCCATCACCTCGACCAGAGTGTGGATAGATGACCTACAGGCAAAGGAAACATCTCGACCTTGGAAGGTCAATTAGAACAGCATAGAGCAGTCCTACACCATCAAATACAGCCGCATTAAATGCGCCACAACTACCTCTCTGCCGTATTAAATGTTCTGATAGGTGGCATGCCTTCGCATTAATGGTGCATACTCCCTTCTTGTACCACCGTTTTGCAGAATCAGAGTAGTGCACACCTCTATTGTGCCGCCATGTCCTGAAGAGTGGGAGGAGGCGCCACTTGCAAAAGTACAAAGAAGAAAAAAAAAATCTAAAACTAAGGACAAAGGCCCCTTTTATATAAACAAGGGCATAATTGATATATCATCCTCTCAAGAGAGGCTATAAATATTCCATTGCCACCCTTCAACAAGGTATGCTCACTATCACTTAAGGTCTCACTCTGTCGCTCTCTTTTTTGGTCGATTAAGTATTGACTTAAGCATCCGAATGCTTTAGCTAAGGGTTCTTTGGCTAGCCTGACGTTTGCTGTTGGTTGTAGGACTCAACCCGACTACACTTAAACATTCCATTCGGACTCTTATTCTGGTTGAACATATTGGGCCTTAGCCTAATACAATACCAAGCAGATCATTCCATCATCATTTGGCGCCGCCTGTGGGAATTTGAGTCCACGACTAAGAAAAATGGTAAATACAAAGCGAGTCGTTTCAGAAAGAGATGAGCTTAGAAGGTCCCCAACCCCTTCTCCTCGTACTCAGCAAGAATAGGATGTGGCGAGATCTAGTTCCTAGCTAAAGCAAGTGATAACATTGACCATGCCCCAACTCTTACAGTTGATAAGTGAGCAAATATCAGCTCAGCTTTTGGCTTAGTTGTCAGCTGTCCTCAACAAGCACAACCATTAGCCCGGACCAGCCGCTAGTGCCACCCTCCACCCCTCCTAGCACGAGGAGAGGCCCCAGAAAAAGGAGAGGGGCAGACAAGAGATGAGATGCCCCCTACTCGACGTGAGGATAGTCCAGGCAGATTCCCTCGAGATGACACTCGCTACATCCCCGAAAAGAAGTGACGGGTTCTGTTGATCACCTTGCTCGACCCATTCAAGCGCAGCAGCGCGATAGGGTTGAGCAAATGAAACCCCAACTAAACAGAAATATGCCCCCAGGCTGATCGAGAAGAGTGAGAGGAAGTGTCATATCAGGTCCAACAACTGAATAGATGCCTTGAGGAGATTTTGAGGAGAAACACAAAGAGAAACCTTCAACATGACATTGTGCTTCGACTTCGCTGCAAGCAGGAGTCACCGTTTGTGTAGGAAATAATCGACGAGCTCATAGCTGTCGACGCTAAAGTTCCAACCGGGCTGCCCAAATATGATGGCTCAACCGTAGTCGACCATAATTTCGACTTCAAAACACAACCACGGCTTCTAGCCAAATCAATCGTATAAATGAGAAAATCATTTGTAGTCGACCGCAATTTGATTTCAAAACCACAACCATGGCAGATATAGCCTGCTCACTCAGTAAATGAGAAAACCATTTAAAGTCGACCTTGTAGTCGACCACAACTTAAAATTGACCCCGTAGCCAATCATCATATTAAAGCCACCCAACAAACGTACACGTTGCGACACAAAGTTCACTCAACAGCTTGAATTCAATCCAATAAAGTCAACCGATGATCAATCACGGCTTCAAGCCAATTCGCTTGATTACGAAGAAAATATTTTACGTTTGCCCAAAAGTCGACCACAAAGAATATAAATTGAAAATTTTGAAAGATTTATTGAACTACTTCCTTTAAAATCGATTTCATAATCGACCGTTAACTTTGTTCTAAACCAATTAAACATTGTTCGCTTTTTCATTAAAAGATTGCATTGTTTAGTGAGTTACATGGAAGAAAGTTTATTTCTCCATTTATTTATACTAGAAAGGTGCATGTGAGTTGCACGTGACTTAATAATTTTTGTATTTATTTATTTTATGAATTATTTAATATTTATATCTAATTTAAATACTTATCAAAAAGACACACAAAAAATAAAAAATAAATTATCATTTTGAGTTGTAATAATGGCAATAAATATTATGAATTGTATTCAAATAGAACCAGATAATTCATATCTCAAAGTTGATAATAAAAACTAATGCAACTCATAAATTGAAAAACTCTTTGGTAGGAAACATACAACCAAAGTATTGTCTAATGAAAATATATTGCAATGCTTTCTAGTCACTAACTTGAATTAATTTTTGAACATAATTTATACAGTAAGTTGATTAAAATATAAGCAATTTAGTTAATGGCTAGTTAAAAGGCAAAATATACATCCAATAAAATTGATATCTTAACTACCATTTATCGAACTAAATGATTAATATATATATATATATAAACTATGTACAGATATTGAAGTATAAATAGTAGGGAATTCATCTGGATTTTAAAGAATATTTTGATAAGGTTTTAGTAATCTTATTTTTGTGATGCTTCTTTGAAACTCGAGCATCATATTCCATTTATTATTAGCAACTCTTGAAAAGATGTTGTGCCTTCAACATGGTTTAAGAACAATTTAAGTCAATCTCTTTCTCCTTCTAAGGAATTGCACCGTATATACGACCTCTGACATCTCATTTGTTCATTTCATTCAACTTCGTTATGTGTCTCAAATGTAGCGTTTTGGATGTTCCCTATACAGATACTTCTTTTATTTATCACTTTTAGTACATAGAGAAATGTTTTGTAAGCATTATTTTGGAGATGTGGTCATATATATTGAATGTTTTATAAATTTTGATTTGCACAATAAGTGGCAGATTGTTGATTTGGGAGATGGTTGTAGATTAATAGTTACATATATATTTTATTCAAATTGAATTAAAAGGTGTTCCGCATTAAATCTGGAGCAAAGACCCTCTGAGCACTAGGGATGGCAATTTATACCCGATCCGAGGGTACCCACTCCAATTCGCTCCGATTGGGGCAGGTAGAAAACCCGACCCGAAGTATTTATACATGTTTATATTTAATTTAGTTTTTTACAAAAAATATATATACAAGAAACCTTAAACTATGTTGGCATTTTTTTTTCTTTTCCTCCCATTCTTCACAATCGTGACTCCCAATAGTAGATTCAGAATACTTAGAAAATGCTCAAAAGCTTTCTAATTATTTGTTTTACGTAAAATTCATATGATATTTGAGTTTAACTATAATATTTCATTAATTATATTGAAGAGTAGATTCAGAATGCTTTGAAAATGCTCAAAAGCTTTTATGTAAAATTTATATGATATTTGAGTTAAAACTGTAATATTTCGTTAATTGTATAGTGGATAGTATTTTTAAAAAAATATATATTAATTAGGTGCGGGTAGGATCGGGTAGGGTTCGGGTTTTTACTCCAAAAACCCGCGGGGCGGCTGGGGGTTGTATATAATCTTTGCGAGGCGGGCTAATGTTGAGTCAAAACCCGGCCTAACTCGCCTCGTTGCCATCCCTACAAAGCACCTTTAAAATGCTTAATTTCATTATTTATTAGGTGATGTTAATGGTCTCTTTCTATCATATATCTTGTAGACATACTGTATCATATTTCATTGGTGTCACTACAAAACATATCTTCATATTGATATGACAATTGTATCTGAATAGCATACTAACTACTGGTTATTGAGTTCTACAATACGAACACTAATTAATTATTATACAATCTCTTTTATTAAACCAGATACACATATTTTCCTTAAACAATGCTTTCACAATATGAAGTGGATAAAGAGATTTGCATTTTCCATCAATCGTACAAGAATTATACTTATTTCTATCTATACATGATACATGAGCTGTAGAGTATAAGATTTTTTTCCATATTTGGAAGTTTTGTATACACAAATCTATTATAGTAATCTAGCCTTGTAATTTTATACTTAAACTTTAGAATTATCTCCATATGAGCATATGGTGATTTTTTTTTTCCTGTAATTTAGACATATACAACAATTTCTCAGATATTTGCTTCATAAACAACTGGTGTTCCATACATTCTACTTTTGGTCAAAAGATTCTATAGGTTAAATTTGGTGCTTCATAAATAATTGGTGTTCCAGACGTTCTACTTTTACTCAAAAGATTCTAGAGGTTAAATTTGGTGGATCTTGAACTCTTTGACCATCGTAGAGGTTTTCTTGTATTTTTATTTTTTGTTGCAAGTTATTGTAATAAAAAGATATATTTTTCCAAATCTTTGGACTAATACCAATACATTAAAAATATATGATTCATATCTCTTGAATCTTCAATAAAAGATATTGAAGAGTAATTCTTTCTTCAACTTTCTTCTGCTTCACTACCCTTGTCTCTCCTTCTGATGGTGCTATCCATCAATTCATGGAGTAATTCACATCTCAATTTTGATAGGTTATGATGGTAGTAATGCAATCTTGAGGTCTCCAATTTTATATGATTATGTGTTGAAGATTGATCATTCTTTGTATAAAAAAATTATAATCTGAAATTGATAATACATATAGAAAATAACATAAGTTTAAAACTTGAAATTTTTAATTGTGCAAGTGCTTTACAGATTCATTTCTTGCATTGACTAAATTTTGTATATTAATAGCAAAATGAAAACAATCTCTTTGGAGTGTTAAGAGTAATAAACAATGAACAAATTTTATAAACATGTTTATTGTTCTCTAACAATATAGTTGCACTACGTGTAAGGGTCGCTTGGATAGATTCATTCTTCTGAATCGCATTATTGAATGTTTTAAAATCTTTTTTAATGTGACATACTATATTACCTTTTGAGAAAATAAATGGATATTGCAATAGGTCGTAACATCCATAATAATATGTTCTTCTATGTTTTATGTCCTCAATGTGCATGGACAGCAACATCTCATTCCACTAATATATTATGATTATACCCTTGAACCTAAATTGCCACAACACATTTGTCTATTTTCACACCTTTTGAGATATGGGGCTGAATATTATTCATTGAAAGGTAATCCTTTTAACCTTCTAACAATTTTTGTATATGGACGTATCTCGATTTATTTTGTAAGTTTCCTCACTATTGCTTTTAATTATAAGTATGATTTTCTACTATCTTCATTCTATTCTGAAGCTCATATTCAACTTTGACAAAAATAAAGCTAAAAAGTACTGGGCCCATTTCCATTTGGAATTAGTCCTAGAAGATAATGATATAGCATGCCTTGTGTTCAAAAGATATAAACTTCATAATTTGCATATTCAAACTCTTTATCTAACTTTAAATGTGAAGTTCAAAACTCAAATATTTTTCAGAAGTTCACAACATCTGAACAACTTATGCAATTTATTTGACTTTTGAGTAAGTGTAGCTAGTTTTTCTATTGCCATAATAATATATGCAAGACTCATATTCAAATCTTACAACATTGTTATGATGCAATTGAGTACCTTATTTATTTCATAAATCTTCAAGTATATAGATCATAAACTATCAAATCTAATCAAAAAATGAGATTAAGACTTAAATATTTTTGCATATAACAATTTTCTGTTCGCGCGTATGATATTTATTTAAACGCATAAAGTACATCTCATCATAAAGTATGTCTTTATTAATAATTACTGATCCTTTGATTGATAAGAATCATTTGTGACCTTAGAAAATATTGAATGGACAAATACCGACAATTGAATTCTTTAGGAACTAATTCTTTTTCATCCAAAGCTACAATTTATGAAGAGGTGCTACTTGTTCCTTATGTTTTTTCTCTATTGATAATTTAATTGACTTTCTCTTTTTTTTTTGGGCTCTTAAGTTTTATTTATGTATTCCTATCTCTTTGTAGTACTTAGTATGATATGTTTCTTCTTTATTCTATCTAGTTTTCATTATCGAAACACATCTGCTATAAAATAGCATTAAAAAATTATGCCCATATATTTAAAATATAGATGAGATTTTTCAAAATAACCATATATGACGATATTTTAAGTACACACTAAAATATCTAGTACAAATCATTTATACGAAGTTGAATTTATGCTAAAAGTTTACTAATACATTACCATTTTAAGAAACTTTTACTGAAAATTGAAAAAATGAAAATATGTGAATTGAAAAATTACTGAAATAAAATATATCTTGAAGAGCTTCATATTTAAAAGATATAATTTACATGTACTTTTTTACAATCTAATGACTAATAGTAGCCGAAATTATTGAACTATTTTATTTTTAGGTGATATTTTAATAACTTTTATTTTTTAAGTTTATTTTCTATCGTCTCATAAATTGAATTTATGAAAGTTCTTATTATATTTTAATTTAATTTTTTTTCTTTTTTGTTTATTGAAAATGTATAAACATGTGTATTTACTTATTATGTTTGCATTTTTTTATAAACAATAACTTTAAATTGTTATCTTATGAAATAAAAACAAAGATATGATTTTAAAATAATTTAGAGCAATTTATAAATTATTTCCCTATAAATTTTAATTAAAATTTTTTATTACTTATTTAATATTAGATTTTTAATGGACCACTTGTTTTCATCTAAAATTAGAAAGAAAGAAAAAAAAATTATGTGTACAAACCGTGCAATTTATCTACAACGAATCTGTTCTCGCTTTTCAAAAAAAATATTCTCTTCCCAGTCAAGCTAAAAAAGTGAAAGTTAAATTCTGATTAGCTTTAAACCTTAAAATATCATCATGTTAAATATGAATATTACATTATTTTATAAATTTTTGTTGGTAAAAAAATGTGTGAAAAGTGTTTGATTAAAAGATTACTATGCTGATGCATATTTTTGCAAGATCTGAATTATGAATTAAGTTGGCCATTAATATGATGTGACATAAATTTTTTAAATGTAACTTCATCATTTGAAATAGTTGTATCTTATTAATTATTTAACATTTAACAATATAAGAAATAAAAACTTTTGGTTGTTGAATATTATGTATTTAGTGGACATATACTTCTTATCTAGTTGGTATATACGTCATAGGGTATGGATGGTGACACATGGATTAATGTGTGATTTTATCCAATGAAATGTATTTGTTGATCTTTCATCTTATATCGTAAATGAAAGCATTTCACTATGTCATATTCATGTTATTACAAAAATCAATATATATTTACACTTTTAATTTTAAATAATTTAAATGACATAATTATCAATCCAATAATACTTTTTTTTTTTATTTGGAAAAATTCAAGTCAATTATATAATGAATGAGTTATACTTGTTATATCATTAATGTACACTATAAGAATGTTTGCATATGATTAGTTAAGTTATACCAAATTTGATCTTCAGAAGGTTTTCCTCATCCTATGTCATGCCCAAAATAATAAATTTAGTTTGATCTTGCATAAGGTTATTTGAAAAATATATAATTATTTATATTTCTATCTTATTATCCCTTAAAAATAATTTGTTGAAAGTTAGTAACATCTCATAATCACTTTAAGTGAAAAGATTTTATTTGATTATTTTTTGCAGCTTCTAATAGTGTTATCAGCTATATATTATTTTTCTTTTGATCCACTTGTTATCTCTTAACTTAAGTAAATAGGAATATAAGATTTTCTCATATGTGTGACATACTATAAAAGCATCTTTTGCTACTAGTTCCCAAGAAAATAGCTGTGAACATCTCAATGTAAGTATTGACCAAAATATATTTCATAAATATATATATACACACACACATAAATAAATCAAAAGAAGAAAAATTGAATAAGATCGACTTAGTTTATCTTTTTTCATTATCATATTGTATATACTATTACACTTGAGTTTGACATCTATTTAGTTATATAACAAATATATTTCTCTTTTTAATCCTTGAGAAGATACCCATATTTGCACGAACATATCTATAAAATATTATCCTATTTCCTCATCAAAAATTGAATAAGACTTAGTTTATCTTTTTTCATATCATACTATATATATATATATAATATTACATTTGAGTTTGATATCTATTTAGTTATATAACAAATATATTTCTCTTTTTAATCCTTGAGAAGAAACCCATATTTGCACGAACATATCCATAAAATATTATCCTATTTCCTCATCAATTTTGAACTTTTCTTAATCATATAACTATAAGCTAGACTTAATCTATTTTTTTATTATATGCATATTAAATTTACTATTATTTTAAATTGAACACATACTTTGATGATATATATATATGAGAAATATTTTTCTCTTTTTATTTTTAAGGGAGAACTCAAAAAGAATATCTCCACGACATATTTATAAAGACACATTTTTGCCTCATCGATTGAGTTTTTCTTAATTAATTTTAATATAGTTATTATTTTATATGAGTCTAACTAAAATAAATTTAATTTGATGGCAATTTATCATGAAACCATATGTATCATTCTAATAAAGTGTTTTAATTTATTAGAGGAAATAAGATTTGTTACCAAGTTGAAATTTTGCTTTGTGATTTTCATGGGGTGGCACGTCGATCGGAATTATATATATATATATATTTGTATATATGCACTTAAATACTTTTTTGTCATATGTTTGGGGAGATGCATTTGAATGAAGAAACTATCAATGAGTTTTCTTCTAATTTTATTTATTTATTTTTTTCCTAATCACCTAAACATATGACAATAGTACTAAAGAAACCAGTTAACATGACAGCGACCCATTTTAGCACTCTATTATGTTAGTCAACTGAATTATTTATCTAATACACACACACACGCACACACATATAGACATAAGCAAGTCGGCAAATGTCATTATAACTTATAAAGATGAGTCGAGAGACAACGTTGCAGAGTGGGTATATATCTGTAACAGTATATGAATTGAACATATCGTCAAATAAATTGTGAAGTAATTTATTATTAGATATTTTAAGAATATTCAGACAGCCATAAACACTTATTGCCCGCGGAGTTGAAGGCATCATTAGTTTAATTTTTTTAACTTAATGTCCAATGTTTTATTAGCTTAATCTTAATGTCCATTAATTAATTAGTTTAGCATTTAACTTAATTTATTTTTTCAAGCCAAAAAGTCA
Source organism: Jacaranda mimosifolia (assembly GCA_018894105.1). Taxonomy (NCBI): domain Eukaryota; kingdom Viridiplantae; phylum Streptophyta; class Magnoliopsida; order Lamiales; family Bignoniaceae; genus Jacaranda; species Jacaranda mimosifolia. Next base: position 31,785,425 of record CM032131.1, on the reverse strand, counting down.
ATAGGAGTGGCTCTAACAGCCCAGAAAGGACAACCTCCACCCGGATCTAACTTTAATTTTAGTATTTCTTTGCATTATTTCATCTGAAATTTCAGTAATAATATTGTAATAAATTAATTCAAAGATTAAATAAATTTTTTAACTTTGTCATGTAACAAAATGAGTTGTAATTTTGAAATATGAATACTTGCAGGTAAGATAGTATCTGACTAAACTTATTTAAAAGATTTTATAAATTCCTGTGTCGTACAAAATATTTTAGAAAACTATAAGATGTTAGATTTTATTTTTGAAATAAATTATTGAAGTGTTTAGATAAAATAAAATTTTGAAGTTAATAATATGTATCGAATGATAACTATAATCTCATTAGATGAGATATAATTTAATTAATTAATTTTAATTTAATTGTAATTTTCTACGAGTCTCAGTAAATACGTTGATAGAAGAATAAATTTCAATACACATAATACATGATTGGTAAGTAGAAAAATTAACTCAATGAATTTAACGTAATTATTAAAGAGAACTAAATGTAAAGTAAGATTCATAAATCAAGTCATGTATTAATATAGAATATACATGAATTTATTAAATGCAATCCATTATTTGAAATAAATATATAGTTCATTCATAGAGACTTTTGACTATTACATTAGATATTATGTATTCAGTAGAAATAGTCGTAGAATATAAATAGCGCACATGATTCATGAAATATTTTATCTAGTGAAATGTATCCATTGATACACTATCTATTCATACTTCTTATAAATGTGATGTGATATATTTATATTTAATGTATATATGTTTGTTAGGATGAAAAAATTGATAGAATTAATTTAGTGAATTTTTCTACGAGTTTAATTTGATATAAATTTAAAATAAGTTTTTTAATTAGTAATGCGTGTAATAAATAAAATGCATATATAAGTCAAAAGACATAATAAATATAGTTTATATACATCAATTTAATTATAATTTACCACTAATCCATATATGTTAAATGCATACTATAGAATTAATGAATTTTTTTATGAGTTTAATTTAATATAAAATTTAAAATAAATTTAATTAGTAAAACATGCATGTAATAAATAAAATGTATTTACATTTGATAAGTCAAAAGGTATAATAAATATGGTTTATGTACACAAATTTTATTTAACAATTCAATTGTAAATACAACGAACTTGTTAAGGATACAAAGAAGTTAAGCCATTAAAAGGATCACGCTAATCATATTCTTCAAGTAAATGGAATTTGCCACATGTTAACAAATAAATGGTGCAAAAAAAATTTATTTCAAATCAATAGCATAATGAAACAAAGAGAACTTTACTAATAAATTACAAAAATAAATTTAATTTAATAATTTAATTATAATTTAACACTAATCCATATATAGTAAATTCAATACTATAGAATTAATTTAGTTACTTTTTTACGAGCTACATTTAATTTAAAATTTAAGATAAATTTAGTTAGTAATGCATGCATGTAATAAATAAAATGTATATACATTTGATGTATGTACATTCAATGTATATACATTGGACAAGTCAAAAGGCATAATAAATGTGGTTTATATACATAAATTTCATTTAACAATTTAACAACAATTTAATTATAATTTACCAATAATATTTTCATTAGATAGGAACATTTTTGTCTTCACATAAAAAGAAAGAAACAAATATACTCATTCATACTTTTATAAGTAATATAGATAATCAGACTGAACAGTAGAACAAAAAGCAATAAAAAGAAGCTAGTCGACAAAAATTGATCCAAACAGATGATATTATAAAGTAAAACATCAAATTACATAACCAATGGTTGTTTTTACAAATGTTTCACGCCTTGCAGGGTGAATCTAAAACAAAATAGAACAATCGAAAGAAGCAGTCTCAGCTCAACCCAGCACCTTCCCCTCGGCCACCTCAAACAGCAGCCACCTCATTAACAACACGATCGAGCTCATCCCCAGAGTTCACCGGCACGACAATAGGGGAACCTTCGACCTCCTAGTCAGGTGCTAGCTGGACGACACCTGCAGGTCGAGAAGGACATGCCTCTTCCGTCAGAAATGTTCGAGCAATTGGGGGGAAGTACGCTGCGGTATCAACTTTGCCCTCTTTGACGTCAAAGGCAAAATCACTCACGAAGGTGAACTTTTTCGCCACCTTAACCGCCTCCGGATGGATATAAACCCCAGTCACCTAAGTTGTTGCCCTCTCGTCGATAGGCAGTGCTTCAGGATAGTCTTCGAGCTGCTCATTCTACAGCACATTCAAGCACTGCTTATCTTCTGGTCGAAACTGGTAGCCTAGAAACTCCAATTGCTTTACGGCCTTCTCGAAAGCCTCTTTTGCGTCGTCGACTGCAAAGATAACGCTTGCATCCTGGAAAGTGGGGCAAAGCAGAAATTATTGGACTGCTTCATTTTGAATGCCCGGCAGCATCTTAAAGAATTCATCCGGAGCATATCGAGTGGTGTTGTTATACCCTAGCACTCGACCAGCATTGTGAGCTGCTTATGCCTTTAACCTTGCCTTGCACAGAAGCTCATCAAGGCGACTTTTTTCAGTTATAGCAACCACCAACTGTGCATCCTTCTCTTCCACCTATCGAGTCAGCCCACTGATCGTCAACTCTAGTGAATCGACCTGAGTCTTGGCCAATTCAGTACCTTTTCGCTCCTTTAAGAGCTCCTCCCAATAACCGAGAGCCAGCTCGACCCTTCGATAAAAATGGTAGCCTATTTGGCTGACCTGCGACAAGAGCAAGTTTAGTCGAGAAATTTAAACGTGAACCTAAGCAAAATAAGTAAAATGTGACTAGACACTTACCATGTTCGCATAGTATGCAAATGCTTTCAAAGCTTCCAGTTGTCCCATCTCCAGCAACTTCTTCTGGTCGGACATGAAAAGCCCATCCATCAACACTTTTAGGGGCCCATTCCAGTCGATCTCATCCCTAACATCGATGCCGTATTTTGAACCCGATGTCAGGCCCAAATCTTGGGAAAGGAAAAGTGGGCAATGGGAACAAATCATTGTCTGGTCGACGCCCGAAGAGAAAGGGTTCACTAGCCTTCCCTTTTCTTTTTTTAGTTTTGTCTTCTTTCGAGTAGGAGCTTGCTCGTCGGCAATTGGTCTTTTCTATCGAGGCACTAGACTACTAGCCTCAACTACATCTGGTTGAGCCGGAGGGGATGTAGGCATTGGTGCATGTCGCGGAGCACTTTGGGAGGCAATCTCCCGACGAGCTAATACTTGGCGGCACTCTTGTGCCCTCTATTACCTAGCCATCACTTGCTGACGAGTGTAATTCTTAATTTCTGCTCGATCTAAATTGACACAAAAATGAATACATCATTATCGATCAGAAAGTGTATAAATCAAAAGGCGACAAAAATAAACAACGGTATCTACCTAGTCAAGCTAGAACGTCCTCTGTTGCCTAGCCATTACTTGCTAACGAGTATAATTCATAATTTCTGCTCGATCTGAATTGACACAAAAATGAATACGTTATTATCGACCAGAAAGTTTATAAATCAAAAGGCGACAGAAATAAATAATGGTATCTACCTAGTCGAGCTATTGGCAAATCCAGTTGAGCAGGCAATAAGCCTGCTAGCACCAAATTCCTCTCCTCGACATACCCTGATACTTTCATTTGACCAAATTCGACTAGATCTTGAATAAATATGTTAGGCCATGTGGGGTTCTCGTTCCCAGGCATCTTGACATGCCCCCTAAGCCACCCCCTAAGTATATTAAACCCGACACCACCCGAAGCTTGGACCAAAAAAATAGCATTTTTCCACGGTTGGCCATGTGAAGAGGTAGGGGTCACTATGAACCTTCGATGAGGACGGGCTGCAAGATAATAAAAGTCTGACTCCTTAGTACTACCCAACTTCTGGGACATCGGGAGGTGGAAGAGATTGCTAAAGTTTGCAAAAGTTGAAGGTTGGTTATGTATCAACATTAAAATGACAAAACTATACAAGTTCGAGAAACAGTTTAGGAGTAGTTGGTTATGCAAACCTAAAGACCAGTTAAGAGGTCGACTATGTGCTGTGCTATAGGGAGCCTAATGTCACAGACTTGTTTCTTACAAGCTACCATGCAGCGCTTAAACTCTTGTTTGACTTCTTTTAACACTAGCTAAGTCAGCCTCACCCTTCGAAGTTTAAGTGTTGTGTGTGCTAAGAGTATTAGCCAAACGTTAAGAACAAAAGAGAAAGTTGAGAGAGTTTAGACGAAAATGGTAGTTAACTTGTTTACTTGATTCTTAGTTAGTTTTTACAAGTAAGCTCTTATCCTATTTATACTATTTTTCTTCCAAATAAACAGTGGAGATTGATTTAATCCTACGGTCTAAATTTACTAGTTTAGAGATTTTCTAAGACTAGAACTCTTCAAAACATTCTATAGGTTTCTATACATTTCTACACAATTTCTACATAATTCCTACAACTATGTAGAAAGTTATATAAACTATTCTAGAGAATTCTACATAAATTTTCATACTTTCTACAAGTGTGTATAAGGTTCTAGAGACTTCTAAAAATATATATAAGGTTCTAAAGACTTCTTTGACCTTTCTTGACCTCCATCATTTTGCTCCCGTGCGCGCGTCTTCGATTGGGGCGTGACATTAAGCCCACACTTCAGGGCATCTTCAAAAATTGTTATACAACCAGTTGAAGGTTGATGCATCCTACCACTAGGTCTAGGGACGATCAACTCGAACTCTAGGGTAACATGACACAAGTGTCTGATTAGCTATGGATCCCTCTCTTTGATCGTAGATACAATCTCACTATAGTAATCAGCAATAAATAGTCTATCCCGAGACATCGGAGCTCGACTTGCCTCCTTATATGACCCAACCTCGCCACCAACCTCAACCCTAGTATCGCCCGAGCTGCTAGAAGAGCTAGAGCTATCACTGGAAAACTCACTAGTCCTACTAGTCTAGTCGTCTACCCTTCTACTCGAACCCACATCAGAATAGGTCTCATTAGAATTACTACCCCTAGTGCTACCTTCCCCGAAAACTCTGAGCATGTTTACTATGAAATACTTGGTTGAAATAAATAGGAATAAATCTGCTCGAGATTGAAGGGAACTTACAGTCAGCAAGAAGAAAGCAAACTTGACTACTGAAGAGAATAGAAAAATGCAGAACTCGACCTCTCAAGATGTTGTAAAAGTGTAAATGAACATTTTTCACTGCGCTATTTATAGGCCTCAGCCAGCGGGTAACTTAACCGGCTAAATCGACTGGCTATCGGCTATTAATTGCATAATCGCTAGTTACTGAGGCATGCTGCACAATGTAACTGGGCATTAAATGCTTTGAAACACTTGTTGAGTTTCAAAATTCAAAAGATTTTTAGCGCGTGGGATCCCTGGTCGAACATAATTCAGTTCTCTAAATAAGCTACTCCCCATTCCTTCTAGTCGAACAACTCGATCAGAACTCGGGAGTGGAGGGAAGTCATGATATAGGATAGCTCAACAGGCCCAACTCACTAACAATCAACCAGGTAAGCAATATGGTATGAAACAACCCAATTAGCTATCTGGCACATCCCGTTAACAATCGACCATGTGATCAACCAGGTCCAAATCCTCATTAGGCTATTTCACCAGCACAAGCATCGACACCTTGTTTGGTCGATCGGAGTGGTTGATCAGCTCCAAAATGACCATTCGGCCCTCAACCAAAAAGATTTAGGCCTAACAAAGTTCCATCATCTTGACCAGAGTGTGGATAGATAACCTGCAGGCAAAGGAAACATCTCAACCCTAGGAGGTCAATTGGAGCAGCATAGAGCAGTCCCACGCCATCAGACACACTTGCATTAAATGCATCACAACCACCTCTCTGCTGTATTAAATGCTCTGACAAGTAACGTGCCTCCGCATTAATGGTGCGTACTCCTCTCTTGTACCACCTTTCTATAGAATTAGAGTAGTGCGCGCCTCCACCATACCGCCATGTCTTGAAGAGTGGGAGGAGGCGCCACCTGGAAAAGTGCATAGAAGGAAGAAGACCTAAAGGTCCTCAACTAAGGACAAAGGCCCCCTCTGTATAACCAAGGGCATCATTGACATATCAACCTCTCAAGAGAGGCTATAAGTACTCTATTGCCACCCTCCAGCAAGGTATGCTCAATATCACTTGAGCCCTCAATCTGCCGCCCTTTTTTTTTGGCCGATTAAGTACTGACTTGAGCATCGGAGTGCAGCCCTCGGCTAGCCTGAAGTTTGCAGTTGGTTGCAGGACTCGACCCGACTACACTTAAACATTCCAATAAGACTCCTATTTTGGTCGAACATATTAAGCTTCAGCCCAATACACTACCAAGCAGATCATTCCATCATCAAATACAATAATTTTAGAATAAATATAGTTGCAAGCATTGTGCAATAGTTTTCTATAATCTATATCTATATCTATATCTATATCTATACTACCTATAAAAGTATGAATGAGAATAGCGACTTCTTCCCTTTCATGTGAGGACAAAAATATCCCTCTCTAATAATATTTCCACATTTAATGCACAAGGTTTCTTCCCTTTTATATGAGGACAAAAATATCCCTCTCTAATAATATCTCTCATAGGCAATATTATATTTAATATGATAAAGGAAAAGAATAAATTAAGTTTATTTAATTTTTTTATCGCTTTCATTATTTGTGTATTTAAATATATTTTGGTAAATTTTATTTAATGATGTGCACATACACATATCCAATAAAATTTCTTAATCTTACTTATTTAAGTTAAAAGATAAATTATAGTCAAAAGAAAAGGGAATATATAGTTGATAGCTCTGTTAGAAATCGTGAAAAAGAATCAATTAAAATTTTATTTCTTTAAATAATCTTTTTAAATAAATTCTTTTTCAGTTAAAATAATAATGTGGCATTACTAACTTTCAATAATTATTTTTAAGAGGAGAATAGAAAATATATATATATATATATATATATAATTTATTTTTATCAAATAACCTTTTGAATGACCAAAGTAAATTTTTTATTTGGAGTGTGACGTAGGTTGAGGAAAACCTTGTCAAAGACCAAGTTTTGCATGGTTTAGCTAATCATATGATAAACATCGTTAAATTATACATCAACACCATAATAATTAGAATTATTTATTATATAATTGACTTGAACTTGATTATATTTAATTAAGATTTGAAGTTTTTCAAAAAAGTATATATATTGTTGGATTGATAGTTATGGAACTCAAACTATTAAGTTTAATAAATATTTATATGATTTTAATAATAATATTAATCTAACAGTGAAATATTTTCTATCAACAACATAAAATAGAATATCAATAAATACATTTTACTGGATAAAATATCACATTATCCCCATATGTTTGTGTCCATATCCTACAAAATATATACTCCTTAGGTGTGAAGCATATACCCCACTAAGTATATAGTATCCAACAGTCAAAAATTCTTATTTGTTATATGCTAAACAGTAAAAAATTAATAAAGTGCAAACATTTATTTCAAATAATGAATTTCATTTTACAATTTAGGTATGTATTATATTAATTGCCAACTTAATTCATAACCCAACTCTTACAGATTTATGAATATAACTAGCAAACTTTTAAGGAAATAATTTTCACACTTTTTTTAACAAAAAGAAAAGTTATAAACACTACAATATTTTTATTTTACACAATGGTACTTAAATGATTAAAATTTATCAGAATTTAACTTTTTATTATTTTATTATTTATTTATTTATTTTTTATCAGAATTTAACTTTCTCTATTTTGGCTTAACTAAGAAGAGATGAAAGTGAGAACAAAATCATAATAAACAAATCGAACATATGAGAAAGTTTTTTCTTTTTCTTTTTTAATTTTAAATTAAAAAAGTGGTCCATGAAAATTCTAAGATGAAATAAGTAATACAAGTTTTATTTATTTATCTAAATTTAGAGGAAACCAGCTTACAAATCGCTCTTAATCATCTAAATCATATTTTTAGTTTCAATTCATAAAATGACAATTGAAATTATTGTTTAAAAAATCAAAAGGACTTTTCAATTAACAAAAATTAAAAATATAAACTAAACTAAAACTATGGAATAACAATTGGCACAAATCTAATTCATTGAGAATGATAGAGAATAAATTGAAATATAAAAGTTTCTTCAAATATCAACCAAAAATGAAAGAATTCAATATATAGTTAGCTACTATTAGTTATTATATTGTAAAAGATACATATAAATCATGTTTTTGGAATGTTAAGTTTTTAAGATATATTTTATTTTAGTCATTATTCAATTAACATGTTTTCGTTGTTCCATTTTTCAGTGAAGGATTCTTAATATAGGATATTCTGATATGTATTTAAAATTGATCGTATATGGCTATTTAGAAACATGTGGTCTATATTTTAGATAAATGGACATGATTTTCTAATAATAATTAATATTATTATAGCATATCTATTTTGACGATAAAGATAAAATCAGATGAAGAGTAAACATGCTGCATCGGGCACTATAGACAAACATGCATATATAGATAATATTAAAGAGTCCAAGAAAATGAGACAAATAATTAAATCATTGAAAGAGAAAAAATATAAAAATTAATAAGTTGCGACCTCTCTTTCAACATAGTTTTGAACAAAAAAGAGTTAATTCATGAAAAAAATTCAATTGTCAATATTTACCACTTTATAGCTTCTAAGAACATTAATGATTTCTTGTCAATCAAAATGTTAGCAATTTTTCAATAAATATGTACTCTATGATTTTTCAATTAAAATCATATATGTGGAAAAATTATCATATGCTAAAAAATTTTAAATTTTAATCTCATATTTTGATTCGATTTGAGAATTTATGATCCTGTGTGCTCAAAGACTCATGAATTGAATAAGAAGCTTAATTATATCTATTGCAATGTTGTAAGATTTAAAAAAACCCATGCACATTGTGGCAATAGAAAATATTAGACTTGCTTCGCTTTAAATGTAAATGAATTGCATAAAATGTTTATTTTTCTATTAGGAGGGGTTATAAACTTTCTAAAAGATATTTGAGTTTTGAATTGCATATTCTCTTTTACTTTATTTAGTGTGTAATTAGAAAAAAACTTGCATTTACAAGGGTGGAGTTATACTTTTCAAACACAAGGCATGGTTACCATAGTCTTTCAAGGTTAATTTCCAAACGAAAATAAGTATGGTAACGTTCAATTGTATTTTACCTAAACAGAAAATGAACTTGAGAATATAAACACTAAAAGAATCAGATTCATCAGAAGCAATTATGAGAAAACTTATAAAAAATTATAAAGATAAATTCATATGCAAAAATCTTCAAGAGGTTACTTTCAATGAACGATATTCAGCTCTATGTCTTAAACAAATATTATTAGACTAATTTATTTTATAATTTTCCAAATGTTTATCAAGTTGCGGCAATTTTGATGGAAAGAAATAATCATAATATATAAGTGGTACAAGATATTATTGCTATGCATGTTGAGATCATAAATATAGAATAATACGTTATTATAATTGTTAAAAACATCCACTTTTTTTCCAATAGGTGATATAAGATGTTAACTAAGCACTCAAAAAAAAGTACCAAAACATCCAATAATGCAATCCAAAAGAATGGATCTACCCAGTCAGGTGACTCTTACAAGTAGTGTAACTATTATTGAAGAATAATAAACAGAAACGGATCCAAAAATAAGAGCATTGTGGAGGGGGAAGCAAAATTTATACGACATAAAAAAAAATTATTTAATTTTCATAATTTGTAAATTTAAAATATGCATCTTCATTAAAGTTGAGCGCAATGCTCTTTTATATTATAAAATTTAATCAATGATTGAACCAATCTAAAAAAATTTAGTAATATTTTTCTCAATATAAGTAGCTAAACAATTGGACAAAAAGTTATCTTCTGTCTTTTTCCGAAGCGTGTTCTTAAGAATATTAATAGCGAAAAAAGTTCTCATACTTGTAGCTATTGTAACACAAAGAAAAATTTAAAAAAGAAAATCTTTAAGTACTCATTTTTATTTATCTCTTTATCTCAATCTATTAAAGTCTAAACGAGAAATTTTAGTTGTTTTGCAAGTCCCTTAAGATTTAGGCGGCTAAACTCATGTAACATTTTCTCAAACAAATAAAATGGAAATGTTCCAACAGGCAAACTTTATATTCCTCATTTCATTACTTGATTGTCAATATAGGTGTAAAAATTTGTTTTGATTCTAAAAAAATAAAATAGGTAAAGATTTCATCACTTGATTTTAATGTTTTCTTTAATTACAAATAAATTAAATTTAATTCAATAAATCTAGATAACTAATTTTTTATTTGAAGCCGTAATAAAAGTTAGTTTTTAAAGATTAATGAATGAAAACTAAATTTTTTTCTCTTAAATGAATTATTTAAATTAATTATTATTAAAATTTAATGTCTATATATATAAGTATATTGTACTAAACGTGGGGGGCAATGGCCCCTGCTTGCCCCTCCCAAATTCGTCCTTGATAATAAATAGATTTATATCTTGTTTATAGTTTATTCCATTATTAATCTTATATTGGGAAGAGATATTGTTTTCTTTTTACTATACCATACAAAATTTAACCAATGCAAAAAGTAATTTGTGAAACACTTATACAATTAAAATTTTAAAGTTTTAAGAGTGAATTTTTCTATTCCTTATTATCAAAATTTTAAACATTTTTCAAATGAAAATTTTCATATTTACAAATTTATATAGAGATCAAGCTTCTGCTATTGATTGTATAATAATTCCTTTAGGGAAAAAAATTCTATTGTTGGTTCTTTAAATTAGTAACATAAAACTATAAATTATAAGATTGATTACTATCGCCACACCTATCAAATTTGAAATTTGAATTGCAATAAAGTACTATGAATATCACCTTAAAAGGAGGACAAAGGATAGTGAAATTGAAAAAAGAATTGTTCTTCAATATTTTTTATTGGGGGTTCAAGTAATGTAGATACTCGTCAGATATTATATTTGGGAAAAATAATGCAGACATTGGAATAGAAGAAAGCAAAAAATGTAATAGGTCGCATACACAATACAAATCCCATAGACGAAGAAATATATTACATGATATTATTATTAAACTATATTAGAGGCTCAACATATTTATAAATTCCAATGAAAATTTTATTTTTTATTTATCTATTTAATAAGCACTTAAATTAGATATAAATAGAAAATAATTTATAAAACAATAAATATTACAAAAAAAAAAAAAAAAATTAACAAGTCACGTGCATTGCACATGTGCACCTTTCTAGTATATAAAAACATAGATATGGATTGAGGAAGATTGAGCATCGGGGATATCATCCTGAATGAAAAAACACATCAATGCAACTGCACGCTACAATGTATATTGTTCTTCAAGGGATTAATTCAACAAGGGGAAAGGAATAAGGAATTAAAGAAAACTAGCTAGCTAGCTGGTCTCTCTCAAAATATTAAGAAATTAAGAAAATGGATCACTACTTGGCCTTGGACTGAGCAATAAGCGCCTGGGCGTCAGATGCGGTAGGCAATGCTGGTATAGCTCCTTTCTGAGTGGTACAAATTGCTCCACAAGCATTTGCAAATGTTAAAGCTTCTTTTAACGCTGCTTCATTCTGCAAATTAAATTTGAATTGTATATATCCAATTTAATTAGTAATTTGAGAATTAAGTGATGATGTACGTACTACTATTTAATTAATTATTAATAGATTTGCGATATATAGTTAAGCAACCTGGAAGATTGATGGATTTTTAGCAACGGAAACCAAGAGTGCCCCAACAAAGGAGTCGCCAGCTCCTGTTGTGTCAACGGTCTTCACTGAGAATCCAGCAAGTCGTCCTTTAAAGCTCTGTTATATATAATAATAGTAATGCATATAAATTTAATCAGATTCTAATTTAATTATAGCTAGCTGGCCATTAATAATGACATAACATGCATGTATATGTATATATATATATATATATGTATAAAGAAGAGTAAATTGAACTGCATATACACATCTGTAATCATGCCTTGGTAAAATATCTGCAGCCCTTCTCCCCATCAGTGACAACTAGAAGCTTGAGCTTGTCATGCCATAGAGACATCACCACATCCTCCTTTTCCGGATCTTTTTGTGTGAGGAATTCCACCTCATCATCGCTAACCTATGAATTAATAATGAATGATCATATGTATAGGCAATTAATTAAGGCTAGCAAGCTAGCTCAATGTTAATTAATAATAATAATCATGAACATGCATCTATATATGATCCAATGGTGGAATATATATATATATATATATATATAAGATGAAAGGCCAATATATATTTTGAAATAGAGAATTAAATGGATATTATCGAACTAGTGTGCATGTAATATATCTAATTAATTAAATTTACGTGTACATATATACCTTGATGAAATCAGCTTGGTTCCAAATACTCATGATGCCATCCCTGGCAGCCTGTGCGGAAGGCCAAAGGGGAAGGCGAACATTGGGGTCATAGGAGAGTAAAACTCCGGCTTCCTTGGCGGCTTTCATGGCAGCCAAGTGAGCCGACCTACAAGGATCGGTTATGAGGCTTATGGAACCATAGTGAAAGATGCTGGCCTTTTTTATCATTTCCATTTTCAGCTCTGATTCCTTAAGCAACATGTCTGCGCTGGGGTTCCTATAGAACATGAACTCCCTTTCTCCATTGCTCTTTAGCGTCACAAATGCAAGCGCTGTTCTTGCATTATTATCAAAACACACTCCCTCGCTGTTCACCCCGTTCTTCTTCAAGATGTCTACCAACATCCGTCCAAACTCATCATCCCCAACCTGCGGGCGCGCACATACATATATATATATATAAATTGTAATGCATCCATCTTAAATATTAGTTCTTCAACTAATATATATATATATATATATATATAGTCAACAATCAACGTGAAGAAATAACAAATTAAAAGGTATTATATATATAGTAGAATTAAGAAGAAAAATTTATTAAAAAATAAAATAAAATTAATGCGATGAATTAACCTTGCCAATAAATGCAGAACTGCCGCCGAGTTTGGTAATTGCGCAAGCAACGTTGGCGGGTGCGCCGCCGGGGGCTTTGAGAAATCCCTTAGATTCAGCCAGTGACACTCCGGCAGTGTCAGGCACGAAATCAATCAGCATCTCACCGAAGCACACTATCAATGACTTGCTCGTCATCCTTCAATTAATTTTCTCTGATTATTTCTACGTCCTTCTCACCCAAGTACACTATCTATAATCGATGTAGTAGTATAAAAGACTATGGTACTAATCCTCTATAAATAAACAACCTAGCTATTATTTGTTGCAAAAGAAAAAATGATTAGTGGTGCGCACGTAAACATAGGGCAGGGGGCCTTGGAAGAGCCGGTAAAAGTGGTCAGCAGTCCAATCCAATCCAATTGTTACTCCGCATACATTGGATGGCTTGGGCGTATTGACCTAACGACGGTTGACTCATTATTTTCTCTAATCTGAATTAGCGTCCTCTCATTGATTTAGATTTGGATCAAATTTTTCAATAGCATATGTAATGATTGGGCCAATACCAAAAGAAATTTTATCTTCTTCAATAGTCAATTTAGCTTTATTTGGGAACTTCCCAATGCAATTATATATTGTTTAAAGAGCAATTAAGATGATCTAGTACTTATAGAGTGACGTATCTTTATAAAATTTTATACATATTTAGGCTTAAAAGAAGTATTCAATTTATCAAATACATTTTGCGCTATCAAAACAGATTATGTTGTATTTTAGATCTTAGATATGATATCTCAAAATGTTAATGATGATTTTCTTAATTCATTGAGAGAGACAGAGAGACAGAAAGAGATAGTGAGAGGATCAAAATCAAAACGGGGGGGTAAACCATCAGGATATTCAATCCAGCTTCAATGTTGAAGCAATTTATAGAAATCATGGTTCATATTGGTAGTCTGCTCAACTGAAATTCTGATGTCACCATGTTACAGGCATACTTTACCAGTAAAACAAGACATATTTATATCAGGACTTGCATAAGTGACAACTAGACTTGAAGCTGATAGATGATCAGTCAAATTTGTAATGCTTATCAACAGCTTCAGAAACATCCCAAGTGCAACTCATTCCCTTGGGGAACACAACCAAGTCACCAGCACCAATCTCAACTGCCTCATCAGATCCATCAGGGTAGACCTTCACCTTTCCCTTCAATAGGTAGCACGTCTCTGTTGAAGAGTATGTCCATGGAAACTTGCTTGGGGGGCATCCCCACCTATTTCGAGTAATAAAAGTACTTAAGCATTCATGAAAAAGGAGCAGGATGATGGATAGTTCAAAATACTTAAGCACAGCACAGTTCATCTGGGAGAATCTCTAAATTTGAACTTCAAGTGGCAGCAAGGAGAGCAACCAGATGAGCCATTGACAAAATATATATATATAAGGATGATAGCTAGTTTACAATATGACTGCCTAGAAGCTGAATTCAACCATGCTGCGAGAGCAGTAATAATCTGTTATATAAAATTGGTCAGCATGATACTTGTCTTCTATATAATTTCCTTGAGCACATAATGAGATCCTAAAAAGAGTACGTCATACCCTTCAGTGCTTTATCTTTTATAACAGAAAATATGATAGCTTCTTTCTAATTCAAAACAATTTATCTAGTTTCTAATTTTAGTTTTTACATATTCTTTCTTGTTAGTATAGATTGAAAGAAGAAATTACTCCAAGCTCTATGCCATTATTCCTTTTTAAACTAAATGATTAGGTGGCAACGATTATGTCTCATATGTTTTTGCATTCGGAAGTAAGCATGATTTGATGCTTATCTGTTCACATAGATGTGCTTCATGAAACATATCTTTTAACATCGACCCTTGAGAAGAAAAAAAATTCAAAAAAAAAAAAAAAAAGGCTCATTGACATATAATAAATGGTAGGATATATATAGCAGTTTAGTTCACAGTCCAACATCATTTTTAGATTAGCAGCATCAATTAATGGTGCGTAAATACATATGACGAGAATCAGAGTTAGGCAAACATATCATTAAATTAATTGGATGTATCTTTAAAAAAAAAGAAAAAAGGAAAAAAAACTTGGATATATAAATCCCCGAAATAAACAATTAAATACAGAGAGTGAAATGCAAGTGCAAGATTGGATGCGATGAACTAGTTAAAAGGAAAACAGGAAAAAGGAGAGATGTCATGTACTTGGGCCAAGAGCGAACACCGAGCTCGGAGAGTTTAGATTCAGGAGGGTTCTGAACGATCTTGATACCCAATTTCTCTGTCTCTGTTGTTGAGGAAGCCATGATTTTTGAATTTGAATAACTGGGACGGCGGATGAAGGGGGCCGGAGGACAGCGGCGGCTTCGAATATCTCCAGTTAGCAAGATTATCCCCTTTGCAGTTGCAACTTTTCTAGATACAGAACAACAAACGGGGTGTTTGGTTACAGTTTTAAAGCCGTTCAGATTAGGAAAAGAGGCTCCTCCAACTGTTACAAGGCTTAGGCTAGTCGCAAAAGTGGCCATTGCCCCTCAATGAAATTTCTTCTTTTATCCTTTAGTTTATACCAACAAAGGTTACTGACTACTTACTAGCCAGTGGTAGTACAAGGAGATGAGGCACAAAAATCCAGAAACCACTCTCTCTTATTTCCCTCCACAGTTGTCGTGCATATATACTTCTGCTAGATGACTTGACGTGAAATGATAATATCTATTTACAATTTCATATAAGGTAAACATGTGTCAATTGCTAGACAACAAGATATTTTTGAATCTTTGTCGAGTTAATGACATCGAACGTGGCGATAGGTCTCATTTCCCATTGAATTAAGTAAACTATTCAGGTTTTCTTGCAAAATATAGAGGCACGTCTATTTTTAATTCGAAACGATGTAACTTAAGGTGTTGCAGGAAAAACAAAAAAGAAAGAAAAGAGAAAAAATAGTAATTCAGATTTTTATTTTATAATTATTTAGAATTCAGAATACCAATTTATCAAACAAATACTTTCCGGTTGTGGTCCTTTCAGCCCCACATTTTAGTCATAGCTTAGACAAAATCGTATGTACAACAAAAAAAAATTCACAGTACACATTATATCATATGGACTGTCATTACTCTCAATAAATATTCAGAGCAAAAAAAGCTAGTTGCCATCAGTCATCTGTTTTCCATCTTTCGATCACAACCTTGAATTGTTTATCTCTGCGCCTTACCTGCAAAACTCAACAACATTAGAATCTCTCATCCCAGCTTGCTCGCTCTCGCTCCTTAAGTTATCCACGAGTGGAGTGGATGACCCCTCGTATTATCTCCCCTTAAGTATATTCAAGTTTTAAAGGAAAGAATTTGGATCTTTCATCAAATATAAAACAAACCACAAGTATGGAATTACCTCAACCAATGGCTTTTTCCCATGAAGCAACTCATCCACACTCTTATCTGTCTGTAAAAAAAAAATAGAAAAATTTACTCAAAAGTTGTAATGGGTCCGCTGTCTCCTCAACACATGAAAAGCTACCATCTTTTTACACTAATTGCCTAATCTCAAAGGAGGAGAAAAGGAACCTAAAAAAGTTCAACTTGTACATGCCATGTTTATGCTAAAAATGTTGCACTTAAATGAAGGTATATGATTAGTTAACTGAAATTTCTGAGCAAAATAGATAGTAAACTCTACAACACTGGATAAGACGCAGATTGTAGGGTAAAAAAGGAAAAGTGTCACAATAATTAAACTCAACAAACACAAAAGGTTTTTTCTCTGCTTATAAGCAGTGATATCACTCCAAATCTTTCCACCTATATGAACAAAGAAACATTTGCATGAAGTTCCTACTTCCCAAGGAAACAAGACAAAAAATCATTTCATGCACAGATATCTAACATCAAGACTCAAACTGGGAAGCTGGATTCATGAAAGGAGTCAAAGAATAAGGCAAATGTCTTTATGGATAACAGATAAAATGACACAACTTAATAATTTTCACTGAAGAACATATACAAAGGAAACTCAAACTTTGAGATATAGAATTGGATGATCAACTGATGAGCAAGGAAAGTAGGGTAGTGTACTACTAGATATAGCACCCAGTATGTCTTAAACTATTATTATGGTGATTAAAACTTATCAGTCTGTTGGCACTTATTCTGCTTGCAGGTAGAAAATTAGTGTTACTGGTCTAGGCACAAATACGAGGAAGGTGAAAGCTACTTTTTCTTCTATTATGGAGCATAGAAAATCCTCCACAATAATAGTACTTGAATTATGCAAATAGACGAAAGAATATATTATTACAATTTTAATTCCATAATTTCTTCTCATTCACAAGCATTATGGCAAAAATTGACCAACTGACCCGATGTGCGACCCAATAGTGCCGTTCCCTCATTTCAATCAAAAAAGGAAATGTTGGAGCAGCTCTTCTCTGAAGAATGCTTTTCTTGCAATTTCTGGTCCTAGCTTCTTCATCACTCAAGATGACTGTTTTCAGCCCTCCAATCTGTAAGCAGAGATAAATTTATACATACATATATATGTATATATATATAAAGAAGAAGAAGAAGAAGAAGAAGAAGAAGAAGAAGAAATGCTAGGACAAAGTAAGCCATTGTGTTCATTTTATAAGTCTATTGAACTATGTTGAATAATAAGTGGTACACTTGACATCACATTTGAACATCGAATGGCCCAAGAATTCCAATTGCCTTGCAGAGTAAATTCATTAGGAGCATGCAACTGATCTCCCACCAAATTCACTCATTTTAATACCTTTATTAAAAGAAAGTCATATGGTAAAGGTATTTAACAGCATGACCAATTTCATCAGTAAGAAGAAGGGGAAGACGTGGCATAGGTTAAAGTTGAAACAAATAGAAGCCGGTGATCTCAAGTAACAAATTTTAAACATCCACAAGAGATACTGAAACAACAACCATAATGAAAGGATCCTCACAACTAGGGTCAGATTTTGCCAGGCAGAAAAAAATAGAAAACTCAAGACACCTCTTGGGTAAAGACTAAAACTGGAAAAATCGAAATAACTAAGTCTCTCACTTTGTCAATGCAGCTAAGGGACTCATGTGCAGAAGCTGCTGAGTTGCAGGTTATAAGTTCCCATATGGTATATGTTACCAGTCACCATGCTCCACCTAGGGGTGGGGGGAGCCCACCTTTTCCCAACCCCAAATGAGCCTAACACCTGCAACCACTTAGAGGTAGGTAATATGATACCTTTCCCACTAGGCTACTACTCAATCTCTATTAGAACAGTTTGTGAGCATAGGAATGGAGGTGGAAACTTATACCAAAAAAGGCTTCCTCTTTCCCATAAAATGGAAGTTCTGAAATTAAGGAGATAGATACATGTAAAACATTCACCCTCCTGGGATTAAAGAAAAATAGTAATAGAAAAGCAGGAAAAGAACAACAAGGTACAAATTTAATTTTGATCGTTAGAATCTAGCACTCCAATAAAATAGTTGCTCAATCCCAAGTACAGCTAGTAGGCATAGTGACATAGATGACCAAGCATTATCAAGAAACTAATTAGGATGCCTAAAAGTTATACGTTTTGACCAAAAAATAAAAAAAAATATCAATGGATCACTTTTAGTTTACAAGTTTATCCAGGTAAGTTTTTAGCATTTTTGTATGGTTGATTTATTTAAAAGCAAGATTTGGCACTACAAGATAAATTCGAGAACTGGAAGTATGTTTTTTAACGCTAATTCCAGAGTAAAAGTACAACTAAGATCTTATTATTTAGCACCTTAAAGCCAGAAACCCAAAAAATCAGCAGCAGCAATAGAAGAAAGCATTTCTCAACATTATTACTTAGTTTTAAATTCCAAGTGCTTTTTGTGCATACACAATCCCCAAACACTGTCACAGTTTAGAGATCTAAGCATGATGATATCTGCATTTAAAAATTGAGGATCTGATATCAGTAGACCGAAGCTCAGACTAATTATGAAGTCTAATCGTCTAAAATCTATGAAAACAAAGACTTGCCAGTTTAAGCTAACATAGTGAGTTCATAAAAGATTCAACAAAAGGAAGCTTTTCTGCTGCACTCATGAAATAAATTAACACGAACCAAATCAGATAGAATGGTATTCTTAATAATATTCTCCAGCTTCTTGCCATGAGCACTGCCAATAAGCATAACTCCTCTTTGTGCAATAGTACGGCATGCTTGAACTTCAGCTTCCGTGCCAATCTCATCAACAATGATCACCTCAGGCGTGTGATTTTCTACTGCCTCAATCATGACTCTATGCTGCATGCATGGTTCAGAAACCTGCAATCTCCGTGCTCTCCCAATCGCTGGATGTGGAATATCCCCAGCACCTCCAATTTCATTGCTTGTGTCAACAATAATCTAGCTGATTGGAAAAGTGAAGATCAGTTTTAACAGAAAGATCAAACTATATGAGGCATGGGAAGCAAGACAAAGCCATTAAAGTACAAACCACTCTCTTAAGAAGCTCGTCTGACAAGACACGAGATATCCCTCGCATTACTGTAGTTTTTCCAACACCAGGCCTGCTGAACTGAGATGAAATAAATTACACTAGAAAAAATCTGCTCGAGAAAACAATAATTAGAATCAGCAAAAAGCAAAACAAGATTAGAATTGAGCAAGATTGGCTTGTATCTTCTTTGATCAAGCTTAAAATCTAATCTTGTCTCATAGATTATTTAATCAAGCTTCCACGACATATATTGAGTTGAATCTGAACCCTAAGCTTCAGCAACCTGATTAAGTCACACTCACACTGCTTTGGTAGATTTCAACAAAAAGAGCCAAGAGATAATTGGCCCATAGCATGTTTACGAGCTTATTATGTTATTTAGCTTGGTCCATTTATCTTATCGAGCTAGTCTTGAATGAGCTTTTGAAAAGTCCTACAATTTGATATGTAGCAGCTTGAGTCCATTATCTGCCCTAGGGATGGCAATCACAAGTTTAATGTAAAAGATATAGTTTATAGAACTCACTTTCTCCAGTTCAGTACATCCAACATACATTGGATCACATTCTTTTATGTGGTATAAGTCAATGGTAAAAACATCCATTGATCAAGTAAAAGAAAGTCACTTAAGATGTGAGATTATATGCTAGCTTACCTTCCCAGAAACAAGATGCTTTTACCATACTCAAGCAAATCCTGGACCATGTCTATTTCCTCCCTAACTGGCCTGCCCACTCGGCAAGTCAAACCGACAACTTTCCCATTCTTATTCCTGATTGCAGATACCCGATGCAAAGTGCCTGCAATGCCAGCTCTATTGTCACCTCCCAGTTCTCCAAGTGCATTTTGAGCATATTCCAGTTCTTCCATTGACACCTACCAAAGACATCATATTGATGAAAAAATTAGAAAAAGCAGCAATGTTTTCTCCAAAGACTGGTTTAGGTCCTCTTTTATGTTTACTAGTGAACAAGAGTTAAAGAGACTTTTTGTTACTCCAATTATACAGCCAACATAAGACTTCACCTCTGTCTTCCTAATGTACCGCCTGCCAAAATCATCCAGATAACATGCTTGCGGCAGCCGGCCTAGATCCAATGTCACCTATTGACACAGCAAGGCAGGAAACTTATTCCGAAAATTTTTTTCAATTGATACGCCTAAAATGACATTAACATGTGGTGTACAACCAGTAGTCTATAACCAGTAAGGCATAGATGTTAGGCTCCAATCATATCAGATGAGAAAACTGTATTTTGTTGGTGTGCAGTTTAGTATAGTTCGCAGCTGAATTTGTAACTATTCTATTCCCATGAGCTGGCCTTATGGAGTTCTATACATAATTCTCAATCTGACAAATCACTATGATAGAGTTCTCCATATTTGGCATATGTTTTTTCCTTTTGTTTTTTAATAAAGTAGGAGGAAATTGACGAATTTTCCGTATAGTGAAAGTTTTGTTTCAATATTTTGCATCAAATGAACAAAGGCAAATTTTTTAGGATTGAATTTACTGAAGTACAGCAGTAAGAACGAGCCAACTACTTTGGATTCTACCACGAGTCCCACCCAAAAAGATGTAAGAAATAATTGCATGCATCATCATATCTAATGGCAAACCAACGAATAATTAATCATGCAGAGTTCTGGTGACCTACGAATAAAAAGGCATATTGTCACCCATAGGAAAGTAACTACCTAATGGAGTAGGAATTTGAATTGACAAGTATGCTTCTTGGTTATATAGATTTACAATTTGTCAGGGAAGATAAACTCTGAGGGCTAGCAGCTTACTCGTTTTCTTCTCTCAAAAAAGCTGATGCACCAAATATTACCTCCAAAAGTTGATCTCGTTTTGAGTCGCACAAAAGATTGTCGCGCACATCATGTGGAAGAATCTACGGATGGGGGCAAAAAAGAGTCAATTTGAAAGAACAGGCATTGAAGAACTTCGAAAGTAGAGATGTTACATTAACTCAAGAGTAAGAAAAGAAAAAGTAAAGAAATTGAACCAGCTAGTAAACCTGCAACAGGGAATGGAAATCGTCATCCACATAATCAGAAGCAGTTGTAGGACTGACAATTCTACATCCGGAAGAACCATGGTCCACTTGACACAGTGGTCGGAAGAGGCGACTGGTACAAGTGTTGTTGGTCTTCAGCGCCACTGGGACTAGGAGTGCATTTTCTTGTGGGCGAGGCCAAAGACGTGGTTGGGATACAGGGGCAGTGTTACTCGCGGAGGGAGCAGAGAGTAGACTTAAACAACCAGCCATGCCAATATTTCACATAGGATCGCAGGCGGCCGAAGAATTTTGGACCTCAGTTCTCGCACTTGGAATGCCGCAGCCCCCACGGACATAAATTAAGGGATAATTCTAAAATTGCTCCATCTGATTTGATGAAATTGCAAAACTTCCTCAATTAAATTGAAACTAAAATCACACAAATGACACATGCTTCAAGATAAAAATATTTTGACATTCAAACTTTATTTGTTTTACATTTCATAACTTCATTACTTTAAATTTTTTTTGTAACAGTTTATCCTTAAACTAAGCAAACAAATACATAATGTTGTTTAATGAATTCCGTAAAAATATTTGATTGAGATTCCTTTATTTACACATTGTACCTAATTTTAAAAAAGTTTTTTTTTTTTTTTAAAAAAAAAGGCATATTAAGTTTCTCAAAATTCTCACAATTTCTCACTTTATCACCTCAATCTTCAAAAACATAAAATATGTGTATTGATGTATGGAATCCAAAATCAATTAGGCATATGAATTGACCCAAACCTTTTTCCCCGACCTGGTAAGGAACAAAAGACTTTTCATCTTCTAATATATTTCATTAACCGAAGCTCTTTGCAAAAGGATGTACATTCATGTGGAAGAAATAATACAAGCAATAACTCAGATGTTAGTTCTAGGAATTAGCAAAGACAATTAAATTTGTTTGAAGTGCAAAAATTAGAATGCCATTTCATTTAGAGACACCTCAAGCATATAAATATCAATAAAATATATTACTTAACATTTTGTTGCTATTTGAGTAAAGGTTTATACGTTGAGTTGAGCATTTTTTTATGGATCAGTTAACTAAAATTGTCAAAACAATTGAGGATCTTGTTTTAGTGTCATGACATATATATCTTGCAATTCTATTGTCTTCCTCGTGAGTATTTTCAATAAGGAATCAACTAGAGCTACAGAGAGAACCAAATAGGAAAAATGAGGATTTTCTTTCTACTATAGTTCCTAATGAGGTACTGAAGGGAGAAATTGGGATATACATGGATCCCCTCAAAGATATTGCAAAAGGAAATGCATGTCTTGCGTGTCCAGCTTGTCGAAGTAAAAGAACGAATCTTGGTATGATCAACATCCCCGCCACTAGGTGGGGTATTATATTCGTGTCAGGTGATGGCAAACAAGCTCCTAGCAAAATTTCAAATCCTTGAGGTGTGCAAGAGAGAGAGAGAGATGCCAAATACATGCAAGGATAATCCACCACCTTGCTAATCCCATGAGTGCGATAAATTCTCAATGTTCGAGCTCCCTACAATTTTAAATCTCTGAGTATCTTAGAATATGTCAAGGCAATTAATTCTTGGAAGCAAATTCTTGATAAAATTCTATTAAAGCCTCATGCAAGGATCTATGTGCTTATGAATGCTAAAAAACACAAAATTTTAAAATACCGACCTGCATGTTTTATTAACACTTAAAAATCATATGGGCCAAATGCTTTGATCTACATGGCAATGAAGGCTAAAATACAAAGGCCAGATGCATCGATTTACATGGCTATTAACAGCCAAAATTTACAAAGCCCAAGTGCTCCGGTCTACATGATTATGGAGCCTAAAATATAGAAGTCAAAATAAATTGATCTATCTGACTATCACTGCCCAATAATCATTAAAGTCAGATGCATTTTATCTATATAGCTATGAATGCCAAAAAAAAACATCCAAGCTAAATACATCAACTACATGGCTATTAATGCCTAAACATTACAAAAGCTAAATGTGCGTATGTGGTTAATAATGTTCGAAAATTCCAAAAGCAAAATGTATTGACCTACATGGCTATGAATGTCTAGAAAATGTAAAGGCAAATGCATTGATTTACATGGTTATGAAGGCAAAAAAGCATAAAATGGCTAATGCACCAATTTCCATTATATATATATATATGCATTTTATTTCTTTTTCATGTTACTAATTCCAAATATATATGTATATAATATTCTTTTCTCAAGGGAAAAACTATATTGCTTTATTTATTACTTCTAAAATTTGTTATTGAATTAGAAGTTCTATTCTTTATTTTCTTCATCAAATATGAATTTAAAATAAATAAAAATTAAATTATGAAATCCTAATATGTAATAATAATGAAATTATAAATATGAAAAGTAACTAATTACATTAAAAATATAATGTTTCTCAGTTCTAAATTTATTTAAGTTTGAAACACTTTGTTTTTTATATTATTACACAATTCCAAGAGTCTACTTAATAAGTTGTTGTCATTGTAAATATTTATTCATTAAAAAATTCAGCAGCAAAATTTATCTCTATTTCATAAATCATTGTTTGGCTATTATTTCATAAGTCATTGTATGACTATTAAAGTACGAACTAGTTAGGTTGTGCAAGAAAAAAATGATCTACTTGTATGATTGAGTTCATAATGAGAGACGGGCCCGTTTGGTTTCATTTTCAAACCTCATTTTCATATTTTTTACTATTTAAAAATTAGAACATATCACTTTTTACACATTTTCACTCGACATAATTTTTATTTTCTTTTTTAAAATAAATTATCCAATAATGTACATATTTTATCCCAATAATCTATATATTTTCTCTCTCTATTTAATTATCACAACTTTTTCTACCTACAACCTATTAAATTCAATATAATCATTACTTTTTCAATAATTTATCTAAAATACAAACTCATTTTTAACTCATTTTCACTAACTACTTTTTTAAATTTTGAAAATGAAAAATGAGAATAGGGATGTAAATGAGTCGAACTATAATTAAGAGGGTGTTGGTTAAACTTATTTTAAACATCTTATAAGCCCCTACATCTTATAAGATGTTTTTTGAGCTTATAAAATATTAGATTTTATTTTCAAAATAAGTTATTGAAGTGTTTGGATAAAATAAGATGTTGGAGTTTATAAGATGTTAATAATTGCAATTTTGTAATCAAAATGGTTAAAAATGAAAGAGTTTGTTAAGACACTTTTTATCAACTTATAAACTCGTAAACATCTTATAACACATTTTGATGAGCTTATAAGCTCACTCAAACACCCTCTAAGTTGGCTTATGAGATTCGTGAGCCAACTCGACTCATCTGACACCTCTAAATGAGAATGAAAATAAAACCAAACAGGCCAAGGATTGGAATTTTCGACTCTCATCACTCATTTGACTTGGGAGATAAAAACTGAATTTAGCGGGCACTTATACGCATTTCCTAAAATATGTGGGCACAAAGTAAAATACAAGTAAAAACTTGGGACATTTATAGAAATCGGCACCAATTTCCAGCCTTGAACTCTAAACTCGAAGAGGCGATATTCTTGTGTTGCTCATGACAATAGCATAGTCCGCAGGTTGGGCAAAGACAGAGATGAGCAAGAGGGACGAAGAGGAGAAGGGCTTATTATGGAAGCTACCATCAGTTAAATCCAAGCAACTGGGAAAGCTTGGACCTGCTTTTGGCGTTGGGGCGGGCTGCGGTTTTGGTTTCGCCATCGGACTCATTGGAGGTGTGTGTGCCGATTTTGTGTTGTATTAAGTACTGATCGAGATAATAAAATGCTATCAACCATTATACTTGCACATGGCTGAATGCTGTTTTCTTTTCCCTGATTAAGGTACCGGCTTTGGTCCAGGAATTCCGGGTTTGCAGCTCGGATTAGGATTTGGAGCTGGGTGTGGAGTTGGTTTAGGTTTTGGGTATGGTGTGGGAAGAGGGATTGCATACGATGAGAACCGCAGATACTCTAATGTCGACAAAATTTTTCACAACCGTGGGAATGTTCCTGTGCAGTAAGTCTCTGTGCCTTTTGATTAGTTCTGATTTTTCATAGCTTTAAATTGTCCATGATTGTGCTTGGACCATTAAATTGTGACTACGGAATAGTGGTGTAATTATGGGGAGGATGGCCTAGACTAAGGATTTTCCTTATTATTTCCTTTTATTTGAAGAATCTAACTCCCAAATTCCGGGCATCTGGATGAATTCTATTATGCACGAACAAGGTGATAGATACAGGCACAACATGGACGGAGACGTGGCAATTCTTTAAGGATTTTAGAAGACGTGAGGGACATGTTTGTCCTCTTGAAAACTAAACCCCAGGAAGTTGGGAGATTTATCGTGCTTAATTGCATGAAATTGACTTCTTGTGCTTAATTGCATGCAAGACAGACCCTTGCATTGTCCTCAAGCTGATAATTGCTCCAAATGGAGTATGTCAATTCACCCCTAGGATTCAACTAAGGTACTTAAGGAATTGAATATTGTACTTTTCAATTACTACTTCAGAATTTATTTTGAAGTTGAAGTATTTGAAGGTGAAAGTATGAGTATGGGAGTCTAGGAGAGAGGATAATTTTCAATATGTGATTAATCCCTGTGTAGTTATATTCTCTATCATGACTGTGATTGATCAATTTTAATTTAATTACATGTTTGATAATTCAATCGATCTACTAATAAATATGTAATCTAAAATTTAGCGGGCACTCCTACACATTTACAGATATTTGAGTCTCACAAGAGTATAGACCAAAAGCCTCTGGCCCCCTCCCCCAAATAGAAAGTTGTGGTTAATAGCACTGCTGTAGATGCTCCAAGCATCAGGTGGAGGGTGGGAAATGGCTCCAAAATCTCCTTTTGGTTTAATAGATGGTGTTGTAAAGACACCATTGCTAGCCTGTTGGAATGTGAATTCTCGATTCTCGAAGGATGAGTTGAACTTCCATGTTGCTGATGTGTTGGATCCTGGTGGAATCTGGAACCTTGGAAGTATCAAAAACCCCTATTCCCAGTCCCATTAAGTTTAGAATCCTCAGTTTGTCTATCCCTAAAACTAATGACTTGGAGGATGTGAAATTTGGGGAAGAACAAAGAATGGGATTTTTCCTTGTAGTCTGCTTATCATATCATTAAACAAGAAAAACTGGATACTCCTCATGGGGCAATTGGCTAGGATTTGAAAATTGAAAATTCCTCAAGAGTTGAAATCCTTCATTTGGCAACTTAATCATAATGGGTTTGTTGCTAGCTCTCTGAGATTTGATGAGAGATTATTGTTCTGATAAATGTCGAATATGTGCCATCAATAGAGAAACTCCCTATACATGTTGAGAATTCCTTATACCCCACTCAATTCCGTTCATTCTTGTATGATGATGAAATTAATTGGCTTGACTTTAATTGTCTCCAATATTTCCAAAATATTTTGGTAGCCTACCATCTTCTTGTCTACTGTTTGGATTATTTGGAAAACTAGGAACAAGTTTGAGGGTCTAGAGGACAGTGTTAGAGAAGTGATCTTTGCTGCGCAAAAATTTGCTTGGTCCCTAGCCTTGGCTTTCTAAGGTTCTAGGAGTGTCAAAACAAAGTGCATGATGGAGGTGAGATGGGAGAAACCAGAGGTAGGTGGTTCAAAATCAACACGGATGGGAGCTTCCTCTCCAATTCACACAGCACAGCAGCAGGAGGGCTTATTAAGATTCATCCTCTCAACAAGACTAACAAGTCAAATATGGCCGTGACTTATGTTTGATAAAATTTCATTAAGATCTAGGTTACTTCTTCCAAACGGCTATACCCAGAGTCATACTGAAATGTACACAAAATTGAACTCTGATATACTGAAAGTCTTTTACTTTTTGTCCATCGTAGTAAATTGAAATAGAATATGGTTGTGCTTTCTGGTCTAAACAATTTATTCAAATAGGGCTGTGAGTGATGTTTGTTAAAATTGTATTAAGATCGGCTGGGTTTGACTTTTTTTCTGCCAAACTGCTGTGTCCAAATTATTGCTGCAAAGTAGAGAAAAATGAGAAGTCTTTTGTTGTGCATGACGGAAGCAAATCGAAAAATGAATGTAGCTATAATTTTGTCTGCAAGCCAGGAAACTTTACCTTTTTCTCAACACTCGTGAATAATGTGGCTTCTTGATGTCAGGGATGAAATTGGCGCTCTTTTTGACGAGCTAGTTGTGAATACAAAAAAGCTAATTCAAGCGACTTCCAGAGAGGTGGACAAGTGGAGAAAATACTGAGGTTGATGAGTACTTGCTATATAATTGATTTACATTCTATAGTAGCTTGGAGCATAGCTTAGGTTCATGAGACTAGTTGTTATAGGATATACATTGACTTTGGCTGCCAGTAGTACTGATTCCCGGTAATGTAGATTTCAATTCCTTTCCATATGCTTGTATAGTTTGAGAAATGCATGCATTAGCTTTATGAGGTTACAGAAATCCTCAACAGAACTTCCAACCTTGAATGGGTTAATAAAATTCGCAAACCACCTTTTTGGCATTCTATTGCAATTGAAGTCTGTCATAAGATAACCACCAGATGAGAGAAATATTTCAACTTGTGCACTACGAGGCATATGGTTCATAAAAATAAGGCCCACAGGCTTGAAATCCAGGCTTTCATAATATAATTTGATTTGTTATTTGTGAAGCATCGGCAATTCCAAAGTGCACTGAACTTGAATGTATCTTGTACTTCCCCATGGGGATCGCTCATCAAATGTTGAAGTGGTGCTTATGAGTCATGGGTCGAAACCATTGGAACGCCCTCAATAGAGGATTGGTCATTCAACTTTTATGCTACTTCCTCTTTATAACTTTTGTTCTGCCCAAGGAACAATGATGACTATAGTATCAACATATCTTTTCTTTGACTGGTCTCTTTCTTGCGCGAGTGCAATTCTTTGCTTGACGAAAGGCTGGAAGCTGGATTGGATGAATACTGAGGTGGGTTGTGATGTGATGCCAAACACCTATACGGCTAGCCCTTGAGCTAATAATTCTTAAAGTTGTGATGACCATGTTTGCTGAAAGATGCTCTCCCTTTTATGGGATGTTTTATCAAAGCCAGCATCAATACATGAATCATATACGTTTGTTTCCATCTTACATGTTTTAAAC
The DNA here is from genome assembly GCA_018894105.1 of Jacaranda mimosifolia. NCBI lineage: Eukaryota > Viridiplantae > Streptophyta > Magnoliopsida > Lamiales > Bignoniaceae > Jacaranda > Jacaranda mimosifolia. Next base: position 31,756,596 of record CM032131.1, on the reverse strand, counting down.
TGGTGTGACCCTAATATTATTAATCATAAAATTAAGTAAATATTTAAATATCAATAGGATTTCAAATTTAAAAACCAGAAATCATATTAACATTCAAAATTAAAATAAAAAATTGCAGAGATGGTGTGGATAATAAATTTAAATTAATTTTTAATTGGCAAAAACAGAAAATAAAATATGGAAAGAAAAAAAGGAAAAAGAAAAAAGAGATTCATTGGAAGGTCAAAGAAGTTGGTTTTAATTACGTTAGCTTTATGACTATTAATTATTTAAAAACTAATTATGAGAATTAAAAATGAAATTGATTTATGGAATAAAAAAAAAATATTTTTCAACTAATTTATTCATAATTCAAGTATTTGGGTTGTTGTTTCATGGTTGGACTAGTTTAATTTAGTTGTTCTATATTTTATTAAATTGAAACAATAATTTTAAAGTCTTAAGAATTTTCTAAAGTGATACCATGATAGGGGGATGACACACACAAAAACAAACCCCAAAGAAAAATTACATAATAAATAACAAAAGAAAGAAGTATGGCTGTATGGGCGGGCATGAGGAGCTACTAGCTAGAGATTATTGTAAGAACGCGGATAGCACACGTTATCCAAATTGAAGAAAAATTTGAAGGGGTAATATTCCACGTCAGCACCATCATCTGCAACCTCATCGCGGTCCACCCTATCAAAAACCTCAATCAGATTGCGCATCTTCTCCGCGGACCAATCAAAGCACAAGAAACAGAGTCATACTTGGCACGTCTACGTCCACAAATGCTATCTTTTTAGTTGGTGTTTCCAGTTTTCAGTTTCAAGTTTCAACTCTTCACTCTGATAATCTGATTCAATTCGTCAACCAGTCGCTCGGTGAAATGGCTTCTCTTGCAGCGTCCCTTGGTGTCTCGGAGATGCTGGGCAATCCCCTCAGCTTCACCGGTGCATCCAGGTCGGCTCCAGCACCCTCCAGCCCCGCCACCTTCAAAACTGTGGCCCTTTTCTCCAAGAAGAAGCCAGCTGCACCTGCTCCCAAGTCTAAGACAGCTGCCGTCTCCCTTGCCAACGAGGAGCTCGCCAAGTGGTACGGTAAGTCATCATATATATTCTTCCCCCATTATAAATTAAACTTATCGCCTTCTTCTTTCTTTAATATATATTTGCACCAATTAGCATGCTACAGTAGTCACTTGTTCTATTTCATTTCAGGGCCTGACAGGAGAATTTTCTTGCCTGAGGGGCTGTTGGACAGATCAGAAATCCCCGAGTACCTGACAGGAGAAGTTCCTGGAGAGTAAGTTGTCATTTCTTCCTCCCTTGACAAATCAGATAAAATATTTTGCTTTACCGGGCGGTCGGCTAGATCTAATTGCATATGCATCACTCTTGTGAAAATGCAGCTATGGATATGATCCCTTTGGTCTCAGCAAGAAACCTGAAGACTTTGCCAAGTAAGTGAATCAGCTACCTGCTCTCTCTTTATCACATGGTTTTTAATCTTGTGATTATTTGAAATCACCCAAACTAAAATTTTGGAGGATATAGGTATCAAGCATATGAGCTCATTCACGCTCGATGGGCTATGCTTGGTGCCGCTGGTTTTGTCATCCCTGAGGCCTTCAACAAATTTGGAGCTAATTGTGGCCCTGAAGCTGTTTGGTTCAAGGTACGTTGGCCGTGTTCTTACGTAGGTAGATCAAGAAGAAGACCTAAACCAAATAAAGTTTCTTTTCTATATATTTTCATTTAAAACACTGCAAATTCCAATGTAAAGTTTTCAGTATTTAAGTGAACATTCTAGATAATAAAGTTTTTCTTGTCTTTTTGTTAGTGTCTTACGTCGGTGAAATAAATAAATTATGATCTTTATATATGATTTTGAACTAATTTTTGGGGTTGAGTTAAGTCCAAGGTTCATTCCTTAATATAGTATCGGAGTCACCCATTTCTGATGTTAGATTAGCCAATGTTGTTGGGCCATTAATTTCATATTATTTCACGCTCTAAATGTTTATTCCTGAGCGTGTGCGGTGTTAATGCCCCACATCGGTGAAATAAATAAGTTGTGGTCTCTATATATGGTCTTGTGCAATACTCACCTCTTGAGCTAACTTTTGGGGTAGAGTTAGGTTCAAGGTCCATTTCTTAATATGGTATTGGAACCAAGGCTTGTGCGGGGTGTGTTAGTGTCCCACATCGGTGAAATAAATAAATTATGGTCTCTATATATGATTTTGGGCAATCCTCACCTCATGAGCTAGCTTTTGGGGTTGAGTTAGGCTTAAAGTCCATTATTTAACACTTTTTTACTATGTAGTGTTTTCCTCACAACTGTAGAGCAATGTTGTAACCACGAACAGTTGGCTTCCTATTTTCGAAAGAATAATCTTGTCCTAATTTTTACCACCAATTGAAGTAATATTCTTATAGAAGGTTTCGATAATTTGCTAATTAACTAGGAAATACAAGTATATTACATGTTACCTTTTCTCATGATCTGCTAACCAATTTATGTAGACCGGTGCTCTGCTTCTTGACGGGAACACATTGAATTATTTCGGAAAGAACATCCCCATTAACCTTCTTGTTGCTGTGATTGCTGAGGTTGTACTGGTTGGTGGTGCGGAATATTACAGAATTATAAATGGCTTGGTACGTCAAACTTTTCTTTTAATGCTCTCATTAAGAAGTAAGTGTCGTAACTTAGTTATTTATGCCAGCTATCTCGTTTGTAATTGAGACTCCCAACTTCATGTTGCAAGTATCAGCTGGGACCGTGGGCCATCAGTTATATGCTTTTAAAGTTTTATACATAGCTAGGTTTCCATGTACCTATGCAAGAAAACTAGTAGCTCCAAGTCGATATTATTTTTTCAAACTAGCCTTTTGGGGTAACTCATGTCTCATGGGTAATCCTCTGGACTGGTGGCCATGGATTTTCTATCAAATGGTTTTGGAAGGATGGGGCCTGTTCTTGACATAGTCCATCCAAGAATTCACGTTCTATGTATATAGCTTGGTACAAACTGACATTGATTATTATAAACAAGACATATATTTCTAGAACTTATAATTTTGGTGTGAATATGGATATAAATTATGTAGGATCTGGAGGACAAGCTTCACCCTGGTGGTCCTTTTGATCCGTTGGGACTGGCAAATGATCCAGACCAAGCTGCGATATTGAAGGTGAAGGAGATCAAGAATGGTAGGCTAGCCATGTTTGCCATGCTTGGGTTCTACTTCCAGGCTTATGTCACTGGAAAAGGTCCCGTTGAAAACCTTGCAGCACACTTGAGTGATCCTTTTGGCAACAACTTGCTGACTGTTATTGCCGGATCAGCTGAAAGAACTCCTACTCTGTAATTCTTACACGCCATATTCTGAAATCTTGAATCTTCGTATAATCCTGTGAAATATTTCAAGGCAACTGGAGACCTTCTTTTACTTATAGAGCTGTGAGCCCAGTCACATTCTCCAATTAAATTAATACCTTCAAGATCATTAAGTTATAAATACCTCATCCATTCTTCATTTATGGAAGTTGACTATTATTCTCTTAACAATTCCAGTTCATAAATTTGTTAATAATTCTTAAGGTAAGAGATTTTCACTTTTGGATAGTTTTCGCTGGAATCGTAGCTTTTCTAAGTGCATTTAATTGGTATAATGCGTGTCAGAACCTCAGTGACATCACGTACTGCTTGAAAAAAAATTTTGACTACTCAAGACCTTAGCAAATCATTGTCCAATAACCATATAATTTGAGTCAAATTAAATACAAAGAAAAAGAAAAGAAGGTACAAATAATGTTACACAGCCATGAAAATGAATTTGGTATCATGTTTCCGATTTCCATGCTAATGGAAAAGCGTTCATTTTTACTTTCCATAAGCCCAAAAGTCCATCTCGCTTCGTAAGGATAATTGATTGATTTGGTTGATAGAGGAGGTGGGATTTGCATCCTGGTGATGGGAAGTAGTAATTACAAGGCGATCCCATTCGTTCAAATTCTGATCATCTCTGGGTACCATGGTTTGAGAAGATTGATCGCATTCGATTCCGGGCTCGCAAGCTTGGTAACCTCCAGGTGCTGCTGGACTTGCACTAGTCTCACAATCATCTCTGGTGCTGGTGTTGGGGTTGGAGGACATGAACTGCTTCACCTGCATACTTGTCGTCGTGATCACATGAGTGGGTGACGTCTGGTGATGATGATGATGGTGATCATAATCTGCAGTTGTAGACGTAGTAGTAGGGAGAGTTGACAAATTATGATGATGATGATCGTAACTACTACTAGTAGTACTGCTTAACATTAATGGCTTAATTATGTGGTTGTGGGTACTGGCTGAGATGAAATTCTGGGCTTCAAGTTGTGGATATTGATGATGTGGGGACACTGGGATATGAGAATAGTTTAAATCAGCGTGCTGTTGATGCAGCAAATACTGATTTATAGTGCTACTGTTAGTATTGTTTCTTTGTGTGAAGAGGTGTTGAGATTGGCTCGATGCACTTGCACTGCTGATGTTGAGCTGATCGCAACTATTCATCATCATCATCATTCCACTACCGTTATGCCCTCCTCCTCCTCCTCCTCCTCCTCCTCCTCCTTCACTAAGCCCGCCAACTTTGAATAGATTCTTCTTTTTGAACACTCGACAAATAACCCATCCATCCTCCTGATCATAAAAATATATAAATGCACATCATCATCATCATATATTCATGCATGTATATATATATATATATACACACACCCAAGCTACCTAGCAAGCTCTAATTTCTTTAAATATTTGTTTGTCTTAATTTGTACGTGTGCATACTTACAGTTGGTTGAGGATCATTATCAGAATCTTCAAGCCTGTATTCATGCATAATCCAGTCAGTCTTTTGGCCGTGGGGAGCTCTACCACGGTAGAACACAAGAGTTTTTCTCATTCCAATCTTCTTGAAGCTGTTCCTTATGCATTTGTCTCTGCCTGTTGCTTTCCAGAACCCGGCACTTGTGGCTCTGTTTGTCCTCGAACCTGTCGGATACTTTCTGTCCTTGTGGCTGAAAAAGTACCATTCATTCTGTGGAGTTGACCCGATCTTACACCTCTCTGTATACATATATCCAAATTTAATCATATCATATATATATGCGTGAAATAAAGAAACAGAGCAAATATTAACTATATGTAGATCGCCGGGACAAGATTATTTAAACTTAAAAATCATACAGAAATATTGTTAAAATTAACTGGCTAGCTAGCTAGAATATTGATCATGAATTAGTACTACGTTGAATATAATTGAAGTTAATTCATCATGCTTTTAATTTAATTAATTAGATGAATTGCAAGTACTGTTAATTTACCTTGTAGCTCCCAGGGTTCTATCTTATTCAAATCCACTTCCCTTATGACCTCCATATCGAACTTTTGAAATGAAACTTTCTTCTTCAAGTAGAAGTGCAGAAGCTCCTCGTCCGTCGGGTGAAACCGGAATCCCGGCGGAACTCCACCGCCTCCTGCAGATGAACCCGCCATGTCTAGCTATAAAACTGCCTGCAGCTCTTTCCAATTATATATGTGCAAGCACCCTTCCACTCACCATCTCATCAGAAGTGATCAATTTAATATCCACGCGAAAGCTACGTACCCAGCTTACATATATACATAGTATTTCGTTTCATATATGCGTCTTGCATGCCTAAGTGTCAACTGTCAACCAGGTTATTGTATTGTGTGCGCGGGGAGATAGTTGACGGCCGGTGACGCCGCCGCCGGGACTGCTTAAAGCTAACGTAAAAGGCAAGTTAAAGCAACCCAACCCTCTTAATACGTATAAACAACTGTTATATATTCCCGCTGGCTGCATCCATTTTATCTTATGTAAAACCATGTACATATATATATTTACTCTTTTTCTCTCCCTTTTCTTTTGAAGAAATTATAGTTAATTAATGTCAATTTTAATTTTTTTAAACAACTGCTAGTATAAATTCAGGAAAACAAAAGAAGTAAATGGAGAGTCAACCTAATTAAATTGAAACTTGAAAAATATCAAGTTAATTAATTATTTGTTTCTACAATTAGAATGAATAATTCGAATAAGCATTTATAATTAATAGTTATCCATTTATTGATCGAGCAATAAATTATAAAAACTTTTTATTGGTTTAAATTAATAAAAATAAAAGTCATGAAAAGAAAGAGTACTAAAAAGAAAATATTAAAATGAAAGTCAAACCGAACAAGGTGCGGATGATGCATTCCACTTGCTCCATTCCAAAAAGGGTTGAAATTTACTAGTAATTAAATTTAAGAAACAATCCCGAGGAAATAACAAAGTGTAGGGATATTGGATTGCTCGTAAAGCAAGGTTAATTAAACAAAATGAGGAGGAAAAAAAGAAAAAAAAAACTGCTACATATATAGCTAGCCTTCTATATAGGGATCAATTAATATATGTAATTGAAAATTAATTAATGCATTAATATTAATATTAAGAAAGGGGTTTGAGGTCTTAATTATAATTAATAAGAGATCCGGAGACGCATTCGCCATAGCCAGCTCGGGATCTGCACATGTACGTAGGATTATTACCTTTGATCCAGGAAGTTTCATCTCTGATCCATCAATATATTAATTACTAGCTATATCATTAATTGATTAGGTTTCACGCTAGCTATAGCTTAATTTGTTTTCTTAATTATTTCCCCGTTTTCATTATTAATGTTAGTTATTAATTAATTAGTACTTCTACCTATATCCATATATACATATATATATATATATATATATTAATTAAGCTGTATATTTCTTCTTCTGATTAATTTGCTACAAGTAATGCAGGCAACTAGCTAGCTAGGTACATATATAGCCGCCTAGACTAATTAATTATAATCAACGTCTTATCATCATTTAATTTGATGATTAATTGGTTTCCTACCGGATTTTTTACTTAACAGATTTTAGCTAGCTATATTCATCACACACAACACACATATACACTTCCGATTAATGTGATATATATATATATATACACACACACACACACCATCAGTACTGCAATTGACGGATGGAATTCGAAGGGAATTAATTCTCATTGTTATGCACAACTAGCTGGAAGGAATTCCTGCAATTAATTAATTCTAGTTTGCCTGTTCATCCATATATACTTTTGTGTGTGTGTGTCTAAGGACGTTAGAGTAAAAAGATTTAATTCCAATACTAATAATTTCTTCTATCTAATTATATAATTATTTGCACCTTCCCATCGATTCTTAGCCCGTCTAATGATCATATATAGGATCGATTAGTCCGTACTTTATTTGTTATATATATATGATCAACTAACTGATCATGATATATATACATATATACACTTTGGTACGTACGTGTACGTATAACATTAATACAACTGATACACAAGTAGAGATAATGTTATTAATGCATGGATATGATGTAATTTGACATCCACCATTGAATAAATTTTCAACCAAATAGAGTAATGATCAGTAAAAGGTTTGCAGTTAGAGAAGAAAGAAGAAGAAACAAAGGTAATTAATTAGCTGCATGGCTGGCTGGCTGGCCCAAAATAATATAAATATATGTATATAGTTGTGAAGAACTGCCGCCAGGCCAGATCATTAATCCTGACATACGAAGAAGTTATGTATTAAGCATATAACTATGCATGTAACAAAGAAATCCAACAACATTTAATTTGAACATGAAGTCGCACATTAATTTCCTTGTACGTAATAAATGTATCTGCAACTGCAAGTAGTCAGTCAATGTTTGCTGTTTGCATATAGATGGGGACTGGGGCCGGCTGGCTGCTAGATAGCTAGCTGCAAATTAATTAATCATATAAGAACATTCCAAATGGCTCCATCACCTTCTCCACATGCATTATGCACTTTTTTCATCCTCTCTACTGATTTGCATATCCCACTGCATTGCCAATCGAATGACGCCACGCAAAGGTTCCCCGCATGAGATTTGAACTCGCAATCTATATATGCACATTTATATATATATATATATAAATATATTTATATTTATAAGAAAGAAAATTAGACAACAAATTAATTATAACAAATAAATGGTAAAAAAAATACTATCATGAAGAAATAATAATAATAATAATAAGTAGTAGTAGTAGTAGTAGTATTTTTTAATTTTTTTTTCAGTTAGTCATTGAGGTTGGGATTGGTAATTAAGTACCTGGTGGCGTTCCACAGCACATAGAATGGTCGTCGACATGTTGGACTTCCAACCCAATGAACCATGAACCCAGGGAAACGTCCTCGTTCGCATATCGATGCAGGATGCCTCTGTGCAAAAATCATGCATGGTCGCCACATTAATTCGTTAATTCTCAATTCTTCGATCTCTCATGGCATTGGCAATCAAATCAACCAAGTAATTTATAACACTAGTACGTACTACTTAATTAGTACTTACGAATTGATGGAAATATAAGTGGCCAGGTCCTTGGAGATTGCATATATTTGACCCGTGGCATGCCTGAAATATTTGTTCCCTTCTTCCCCAAATTTCCAGTACTCTGGCTCCTGATACTTCACTCCCCTGCAATTGAATATGCATGCATGCACGCACTCAGTACTATAATTACAATAATTACATGCATGCATGTTCAAAATTCTGTTTTCAGAATTTCATTCATTAATTTCCTACTACTCACTTCTGAGAAAGGACTGGTCCAGACTTCATGCAGCCGATATAAACCCTCGGCTTTGATCTGTGCTTGGCAAGCGTGCTTACTAGCATACCTGAACGTACGTACATGATCGAAACAAATTAATTAATCCGCCGCTTGATATATTTTTAATTTTTTAGCTAGCAGTTAGCTGGTACCTAGCTAGCTAGTGTATATATGCATCGCGATCGATGATGATCGAGTAATATTGTAATTACCCAAATTAACATGAACATCATCGTCAACCTTCACATAGAATTCTGCATCCCAGATTGCGACAGCCGTAGAGAAAAACAATCGAGTTTTAGTAGAAAGCTCGTGGTAGCCTTCTACATGATTGAGGCGAAGGAAGTCTTTGTGCTCTGCGTCCTCAGCATCAATTGATCTGTCGAGAACCCCACCAGCTGCCGCACTGTGCCCTATCACAAATCGCAACACCACTCCTTTTTCCTTCTCCGCCTTCTTAAGTTGCTCTCCTGCAGATAGATAGATAGATATAATCCAAAACCAATTAATATACAAAATTTTTAAGGGCTAAGCCTGCCTAAGACAGGAGGATATATAATTGAATCTAAAAATTAAGACCTTTAAGCATCCACGTTTCTCGAAGAGAGTCTCTTCGTTTCTTGCTGCTGAAAGCAGTATTAATTCCTATAACTACAAAAGCCCTGCGAAGACCAGCTGTGTGATTGGACGCTCTTTGTCGTGCCCCTTCTCCAGCTGCCATCTTGTTTGTTCGGGCCGCAGCGAGTTCCATCTCCAACATCGATACAGTTTTATCTAGTGATCTGCTCAAAGCCAAATTCATGCATAAAAGATATTATTATTTAATAATATGCATGAATATATTGGGTGATCATGAATGTATATATGTAGTTTCATATATACTTACTTGATGGCCTGATGTGTCTTGATGACTTCCCTCATAATATCTCTTGAATTCTGTTCAACCAATTTCTAAGCAAAGATGATGATGATGATGCAGTTAGCATCCAAATCAATTAAAACAAATTTTCTGGCTAGAAACACCTAAACGAAATTAATAGGTTAACTGATATGTATATATATCGGGCAGGAGAGTCGATCAAGATCAGAGCAAATTTTGGACTTACACGCTTGTGATCGCATTCATGTGTAACTGTAGCAGCATCAAGCTTCTCCATATGTTTGGGGATTAGGTGATGGGCATAGTCAGAAGGGCGTGGCCTGGTCTGTGTTGTGAAAAGTGATCCTGCAAGAAAGCTACCAATACATAGGGCAAAGATCATCTTTCCTGAAACTGATTTTCCCCGCATTTTCTTATTATTATTATTGTTATTGTTCTCGCTGTTGAGCTGCAAGGACGAAAACATTGAAACCATATGCCGCAGTACAGAAATCAGCTTCTTCTCCACCAGCAGCAACCTATTGCTTTCTGATCTTGCGATGCTCTGTATGGACAACAGAATGTTATGCGATTATGATTGTGCTGATTCCAACTAATTATATAACTTTATCAAAGCCATTATCTACGTGTATACCAAGTACTAATTGTCTGTAGAAAGCCTTGTATTAACTGTATAGCTAAAATATAAAAACAAAGAAAGCTACATTGATCAAAATTAAACGTTAATAGCCATTGAAAACCTCTGGCTCCGAATAGCCATACAGCATATGTTCTCAAACATGTCATGTCTGAGGATGTGGGATGTCGAGGTACATGCAATCAAAAGGCAATGGAAACAAGTATGTTGGGTAAAGAATTTTATGCTTATGCAAGGAAACAACCCAAATAGTTTCCAATTGCAGTGTGTTTAACCCTGAATCTTGAAATAGGGAAAGTACATGCCAATTTCTCATTTTTCCATTGATTTTGATTCGTTGAAGTGTACCATTTTTTTATTCCAGGTAAGATAACTGGTAAATGTAATTTAATGCAGTTGGATTGTTAACCACTATCTTTCGATTATTGTAGGTTGTAACCACATGCAATGTCAGGGGATTTGGCCAAGCATTAAGTAATGACGAGACCAGTTCTAACGCGCTCAAGAAAACGCTCCATTTATGCAACGTTGCTGGCCGGTAATGCATAGCCATGGTAACGAGCAAGCAATAATGAATGAATGAATGGATGGATGGATGAAAATATACGTGCATATTTCATCCATCAAATGCTACATATGTGTAGGCTTTTCTTAAAAAAAAATTGGAATTTGCATAATGATAGAAGAGAGCTAACAAAACAGTACTTGATCAGTACCTGCAGATGATGACATCAATCATTAGGATCACCAATCAAATTGGTCGAAGATGTGGTTTACATTAGGAGGAAGAGGATGTTGAAGTGAGCGTTAGTTGATGAAAATATTTTTACTTCATTTAGAATTATTTAGATGCTATGGCTGGCTTTTATTAGATGATGAGAAGAAACTTTTGCTTGCAAAGGGTGGCAGTTCAATCATGTTGTTTTCATGCTTCAACAAACTGACTACTCCAAACTACAAATGCGAATTGAAATTTCAAAATTCCGCTCTTCCCTCTCTTGGTTCATAATAACATCATCAGCTTTTCACATATTTAATTCAGAGACAGAGCTAAGTTTTTAAGTTTAGCATTCGTAGAACCTGGAAAACATTGCCCGGATATTTAGAGGCCGGGTTTTGTGCCATGTGTTAGTGATGACTGAATTAAGATGAGTAAGGCTAAGAATCAACCTGAAAACTGAAGCGTAATACTCGCTCAACAATTATGTAAAGAAGATTTAACTGGCAAGAAAATAAGAGCTAAAATCCACTTAGTTAGCTGTGTCTTCTCCTTTTCATGTAATGGAAGAAATGGTGATTTTACATTGTCATAATTCAAGTTAGGTGTATGATTTTCAGGGAATTCAATGACATGCTAAGTAAATGCTTAGTGTACAGAATCTCAACAAAAAGCTATGGTCAATATGTTTACTACTTGAAGGTTCACATATATAGAGGATAGGAGATCATTGAACTGAAATGTGTGTTTGTGAAGATACCAAAGATTGAAATCAGCCAAGACAAAAAGCCCCGGTGATTGTATGTAAGAAATAAAAAATAGAAAACTTTTTCTTAAGTTTTATATTGAAATTTAAGACAACGTATCACCCCATAAAATAATCAAGTTTATTTAGTTGACGTAGTTTATAGTTAGACAACGGGTAAAAGAGATTTTGCTTAGATGGATCATAGCTTGTGGTTTCATTGTAGATTTTTATGTATGAGACTGGATCATAAATAAATATCATAAAAAATTAGTATTCTCCTGTGTTTACCAACCATTGCCATAACCTGCAATCAGATTTTGGATCAGTTGAACAATGATCTAGAAACAGGTTATAATTTCAGGTTAATTAATATGGGAGATGTGATTTTAATTTCCACCACTTATGCACAATTAATTCTTAGGGCATATCCATATTCTTATTATTCTATCTGGTTACATGCACTCATGTAATGTAGTATAAATTGTTAGTTCTGTTTTTCCATCAAAACGATTGATAGAAGATTCAGGAGCAGCTCCTAATCCACATAGAAAAGGTACAAAATAGAATTGTATTAGGAGAAGTGTTAGACCCTGTTAGCTGTCATTATTATTATAGCAAATAATGCATCGGTTGTTCAGTTAAGGCCCAACCTTTTTACGTGAATGTTAGGAATTTTAAAGATGTTGTTGAGTAGAATTTGATAGAGGAGGAGAAGGTTTTATTAGTTGTAGAAAAGAAATTGATGAATAAATAAATAAAAAATTCCTTGAATTTCTTCTATTTTACTATACCGGAAGGAAAAAATTGGTTACGAAGTTAATTTTATATCATCGGTGGGCTGGAACATGTGCGAGACATGTTCCATTGTGGAGATTAAAAGGGATGGTGAAAGAGTAAAATGAAGGGGACACAATTTGGAGCTCCCAATAACTATGTTTCTTGCTGTTTGAACCTGTCATTTTCTTTTACTACCTTTAATCAAGGGTGGTTAGAAAGCAAGAATATATATGCCACAGATCCATCATTACAAATGCTTTAGTAAATTAGGACTCCGCTTTTAACTAAAGCACATACCCCACCACTTACTGACTGACATGCTGACACATGTTTTGAACAACGCATAGAGTATGCAATGAATCTGATTGATGATGGTTTTACACCTAACTTTCCTGTAATTTTGGGACCCTTCAATGTCCAACTTAACATTCAATATATATTACAAGAAAAGATGGAAACAATATATATATATATATATATATATATGTATGTATGAAAAAAGCATGCATGTCGACCCAGCAGCTGGTGCGGGTTCACTCATAAGAACGCGCATCAAGGGTTACGATTTATATATATTAATTTCTAATTCTGTGGCATCTTTTTCAGGTACAGTACGTAGTCATCAATAGCTATTGGTAAAGCACGAAAAACAAAGAACAAGAGTATTTCTTTCTAAAGCGTGATGGTACTACTGGCTACTACTGTAATTACTAAATATTGTTGCTACGGTTGTTTAATAAATTATTATTAGCTAGTACTGATGGAATTTTGTTTCTCTAGGTCCTGTACCAATTCAGGAGCCTCACGTGGTGGAGAATGTAATACAGATGGATTGCAAGAATACCATCCTGACCAGAAAAGATAATTGAAGAAGTTGATGAGGCTGAGTGCAGCTAGCAACCAATAGAACAGGTCAAGCCTGTCCTTGTTGAGGTCATTGTCACTCAGCCAACCACCTCCAGAACTTGTTGAAGTTACTTTGTTCACTAAAGAAACCAAAAGGGAGCTCAGATAAAATCCAAATGAGTACGAACAGTAAGTCATGGCTGTTAGGAAGGATTGCATCCCTTGTATTGATTGTTTATAGAAAAACTCGATCAGTCCCACTGCTGTGAACATCTCAGAGATCCCAAAAATCAGAAATTGTGGAGCAATCCAGAAAATGGACAGCGTTTTGTTTAACTTCAAGGCTGAATTTCTTCTCTTGTGCTCAACAATTGCAGCTGAAACCATAGAGAAAGTCGCAATAAAAAGGCCAGTCCCAATTCTTTGGAGAGGGGAGATTCCCGAATCCTTTTTGGTAATTCGCCTTGCAACCGGAACAAATGCAGTCTCATAAAGGGGAACCACAAAGATGAGCATTATGTATGGTATGGACTGGAGAGATGCAGGAGGGATTCGGAAATTATGAGTGAGATTAGTGTTCATGGAAGTTCCCTGTTGGACTGAGAATGTTTGGAGCTGAGCCAAGATGGTGTTGAAGATGATAGTGCAAGCAAATATTGGTACTACAGACAGGAGTATTTTCACTTGCTCCACTTGTGACACACTGCAAAGCCTCCATGGACTTTCCCTCGTCTCGTTGCCGTTTTGGATTTTGATGCAGGCTTTATCGAGGAACCTGAAATATTGTAATTATTCAAAACACAAGTGATCCATGATCCTAACAGTGTTATACAATTAAGTCCTTCATATTTAGCAACAGCATCCAAATTAAAAAAGGCCAACTTTTATCTTCAATTTGTTCTTCTCCAATTCTGATTAAGTTGATAAATATTGTACAGTTGAACATGAATATCATATCCCACCTGAACTTTTCAGTGTGAATGAGTGTGACATTGTTAGATATCGTCCCAGATGGATGTTGGGGGTTTATGATGTCACTACGGTGCAGCATCTCGGAATTTGACGGGCAGATTTGCTTTCTCTTTGAGATTGCTGCCACAAAAACCTGTTGAAGAAAGAAGCCCCATAATGAGAATTATTTTCTGCAAATTTTTCCGCTTAATGACGCGTTAAACTAAATGTGTTTTAAGGCCACACGCACCACCCCTGATGTATCGGTTGGGTCCCTATAAGGACAGTAATGTGAAAATGAAAAATGGATTAGAGAAAAGCTAGATGTTGAGTCATGAGTGAGGAGTACATAATTTACTGCTGCAAGAAATTAAGTGCTCCGAATTAGCCAGTCTACCACACCAAGTATATCACAGAGAGAGACAGACAGACAGAGATGAAGAAGATTTTACCTGGGCAATTGGTGTGAATATGCTTCCACGGGGTGGGCTATTTCTGTATACGATCGATCCAGAAAGCAAGCAAATTAAGCCTACAGCCATGGCAGCGGCAGAAACTCCAAAGCCAACATCCATTCCGTAATGGGTTTGAACCCATACGAGAAGAGTGAGCGCGACAAGCTCACCGCTGCAGAAGGCGAAATATGCGCAGTTGAAGAAAGTGGAAAGCTTCTTGGACTGCTTCACGTCGTGCTTCGCAAACTGATCTGCTCCATGCGAGATTATGTTGGGCTTCAAACAACCACTCCCCAGAGCCACCAGGTAAAGCGCCCCGTAGAATATCCATGCCTTGTACCCTTTCACTTGCTCACAACCACCTCCCACGCCCGTTCCCATGCTGCACTTTGCAGGTCGCAGTTCCCCAACATGGGCTTGAATTGACAGTAATATGAATCCCTGCCAAGTCTCATCATCAAGAGTGTTTATATACATATTTGTATGAGTTGAAAGTTAACTAGCTAGCTCGGAAATTGAGAGCAAGCATTGCAAATTTACACTATATACTTACGGAAAGCTCCACGAATCCGAAGATGAGCATGGTCCAGAAGCTCCCGATGTAAGAATCAGAGAGGAATCCACCGAAGAGGGAGAGCAGAAAAATAGTCCCAACGAAGTTTGTAACGGTGTTCGCCGACTTAGACAAAGAAAAGTACATCTCGTTGAACACATAAATTATGAGGTTATTCCCCACAGCAGCAATAGCCATCATCTCAAAGGCTTGAAGTCCTGATTGATATACATATTCATTAATTATTTGACAACCAAGAATTTATCTAACTACTTAAATCATTCTGTTGTTGAAATAATTAATTGATACTACGTACCAACCAAGCATTGGATTTGAAACATTAATTTGAGTGCAAGCTAGCAATAAATTTAGGTGATTGAGCAGTCGCAGCTACATTAAGATAATGCTACCGACCACACCCTCCACTCCATTGCCACTAGCTAAATAGCTAGCTAGCTCCACTAAAATTTTAGTAAAATATATAAAAGTACGAAGCTGAATGCTGATCATCAAACAAGTTGTATTGGGATGTGTTTGTTCGAAACAAAATACAGTCCTGATGTTCATTAATTTCAGGTTTTAAAATCAAATGATTCCATCACTGATCAGAAATATTGAGACACATATTTAAGTAGCAACGAATTGGAGGCCCTTACTTGAGCTGAGCATCCATATATACTCTAGAAGTGCATGTATATAATTAGCGAGTGTGTGTGTGTTGAGGAAGAGAGAAAATAGGAATGAAGGAGACAGACCTAATACGAAAAGAGCAGCAGTCATTCCACCATGTTTATCAGGTTTGCAAGGTCTCCCTCTCCAATCAGTGGACATATGATCATCAGGAAATTCTGATCCTTTGGGATCCTCCCTTGTGTCTTCTCTATCCATACGAATTTGAATCCTTTCTGTCTCCCTGTTTTTCCCTGTAAAGAAGACAACACAATGGTTGCTTTTTAACACACAAGAATATCCTCTAGCTATTAATCACAAATCTCAAACCAAAGGCCAACAAAACTACCTAGCTAGCTCTTTTCTTTCTTCATAAAGGTTATTTACTGATTCTGAGACAAACTCCCAAGTAGATTTTGGCTCAGTATTTATAATGTCCTCCGCATATCCTGCCCATCTTCCTTATTTCCCCATTTTTCTTTTCAAGCCCAGTTGACTTTGCTGTAGTGGGGTGGCCCACTTGCCACAAAATTCAGCAAAGTACTCGGCCTTCAGTCCCCACCATGATCACGAAGATATAAGTATACATACACATTAACCATACGCACAAACACACACAGAGATAGTGTCCTGATCCTGTCCCAAAGTTTGCATCAACCACCACAGAGCTGCATAGTTTGGGGAACCATCAAACCTTACTTGTCAATGTCCCCCAATTCAAACACCTATATATAGCAATTGCACCATCATTCTGGTTAATTTGTATTCTATGTTGTGGGCCGGAGCACATGTAAGTTTATTGGCAGTGGAGCGTCAATTTCCCCGCAATCGTTTGCTTCTTTTGTGTACTTATGATCATAAGCTGGTTGAAAATTTTGTCCTGCTGCAATTGCAAACTTTCAATTTCTTCCACTGCAAAATATTTCTATTGCCTATGGGTCATTTTCATGCACATCTATGAAGATTTTGTCCAAAAGTAAACTACCCACACTCACTCACTATACATGCAACCCCAACACCCCCTCCTCCTCTCTTTCATTTTCTTTTTCTCAATGAATGTCTACTGATAAGATTCAAATTAAACACAAATCTTGCAATGAATGTATTTACATATGTATGTATATGTTTATATTTCTGTGAATGTACGAGTGGATGCTGCTGCAAGTGGTGGTCAGTCATCATAATGTGCCCCCCTCCAGAATCCAGATATATATAGTGCATCCGGGTGTTAGAAGGTCAAACAACAAGACTCTGTATCACACACACACACACACACACACACACACACACAAACACAAACACAAACACATTGATGTATTAATTAAAAACTGAAATTTGTATACGTACAAACTCAAGCAAAGGCAAGAACTTTTGATATGCCAAAAGGAAAAGGTGCGGCCCGTCCAACACACCACCAACCCGTATGATTTTCATTAGTACATACAATGAATCAAATCCATTATATAAATATACGCCATTCATGGGCGTCCATATATAATTAAGTGATTCGATTTTGTCAAAAATAAAAAAATAACATAAATCTGCGGCACCAGCCGACTAGCTGGCTACTTTCTTCTCATACATCTAAATATATATGGTGTTGACTGTTTATTCCTTTTTAATAAATTAAATTTGCATAGCCATTCCTCAAGTGGGTTTACATTTTTTTTTTTTTTGGCGTACCTCGATCAGTAAGCACCTTAGGTAATGATGATTGATAAGTGACCAAATGCCAGTTCACAGAATCAAGGAGGCATCATCATTCACACTTCCTCAGTGGCAAGGGGTTGACGACAATCATTTTCCTTTTCTGCAATAATAAACTTTGACAATATATATGTAGCTAATAATTAATTTACCAATATTGAAAGGAAATGAAATCAAAATTAAATTGGGTTTTGGATTTGTTTTCTTCAATTTAGTTGATCAAGTTTATATATAAATGTTGAGGTGTAATCAATAAGAGTGTTACGTTGGGTGCAATATTAATTGTATAAACATGATGAGATGAGGATATTTTAGTTTGTGAATATTAAGGATTTAATAATTAAAAATATTTTTGAATGTTCAAGGCAATAATATGGATCTGACGTCAGAATTATGATTAAAGATCTGTATTTGAAACATTATAGAATAAATTAAATGTTCACATGAATTTTGCTGCTGTGTTGGTAGAGAGAAAATTCATGCATCCAAAATGTTAAATGTCATGGACGTTACGGTGGGCAGTCTAAAATTAGGAAAAAGCTGTGGAGAAAAGGAGGATATCATGGAGCTTGCTTAATGCTTAAATAGTGAATACAAAGATGCCGTTACAAATGGATAAACCATTAAAAATTATCAATTATCTACGGCCACTACAAAATTCATGAATTAATTAAAGCCGGCACTTCTTTACTTGCCACTGTGTGTGTGGGGGGGGGGGGGCGACTATCCCTTTCAATCGTTGAGCTAGCAAACATTCCGATCAACCAGCAGGATATATACAAAATTAATTAAGTAATTAGAGGAGAGATGGATGCAAGTGCAGCAGTACTTAGGAAATGGTTTTTGTTGGTGATTATCAGTTTAATGTTGATGGAAGCGTTGGTTGCTAATGTAGTCATGTGCTCATCCACCACTCCTAGTGCTGCTAGTGAAGACGATGATGATGACCATGATCATGACGATGAAGATTCACAAGTAGAATTAGGTAATGTTGGTGGTGGGTCGAATTATACAGCACCACAGGCCACGGCACTGTTCGTTTTTGGTGACTCATTGGTAGATGATGGGAATAACAATTTCCTCAACTCTATCGCCAAATCAAATTACTATCCCTATGGTGTCGATTCTGACAGAGGTCCAACCGGCAGATTCTCCAATGGAAATACTTTCGTTGATTACCTTGGTACCCTTCCTATACCTCCATATATATGCATGTATGGCTTGTATGTATCAATATGGTGAGTACGTAATAATTGATTCTTAATTAATTAGTGGAATATTTCACCTGCAGGAGCGTGGTTGGGTATAGCAGCGCCTCCTCCATTTGCAGATCCCACCACTACTGGAGCTAGAATTCTCGGAGGAGTTAATTATGCTTCTGCAGCTGCTGGCATCCTCGATGAAACTGGCCAACACTATGTACGTAATATATACTACTACTGCTGCTACCAGCGCTAGCTACTCTATACATATGTACCACTGCTGCTCCGTACTTTAATTTTAATTAATGATCATGCATGACGAAAAAGATCATGATTATGGTTATTTTAAATTGGCTATATACATATACATATAATTAGGGACAAAGGTACTCTTTGAGTCAACAAGTGATAAATTTTGAAACGACATTGAGTCAGCTAAGGACGATGATGAGCAGCGCTAAGTTGAGCAAGTACCTGTCAAAAGCCATAGCTGTGCTGGTTTTTGGGAGCAATGACTACATCAACAACTATCTATTGCCTGCCCTCTATCCCTCTAGCTTCAATTACAATCCCTCCCAGTTCGCCAACCTTCTTCTCAACCACTACGCTCGACAGCTCATCGCACTCTACAGCGTTGGCCTCCGCAAATTTTTCGCGGCAGGAATAGGGCCATTGGGATGCATCCCAAACCAGCTGGCCATGGGACAAGCCCCTCCAGGAAGGTGTGTTGACTATGTTAACCAAATGCTGGGCCCCTTCAACCAAGGTCTTCTGTCGCTTGTTAATATCCTCAACAACGGCACCCACCCGGGATCCTTGTTTGTCTACGGCAACAGTTACGGTGCAATTGGAGACATACTGAACAATCTAGAGAGATACGGCTTCAAGGTTGCCGACAGAGGATGTTGCGGGATAGGGAGGAACCAGGGACAGATAACCTGCATGCCATGGGTTCCTCCCTGTTCCAACAGGAATCAGTATATCTTCTGGGATGCCTTCCATCCAACCCAAAACGTTGATGCTATCCTTGCTCACAGGGCTTATACCGGACCTCCTTCTGACTGCTATCCCGTCAACGTTCAACAATTGGCTCTTACTAATTTCTCCTGATCCAGCCTTTCAGAGCTTAATTCTCTTAATTCATCAACGTCCTCAACATGCATGTTTTCTTTTCATGTACCTTTCTGATTCTGTCGTACTCCTTTTCTTCTTGCCTTGGTATGCATGCATGATCGTGTTTTCAAGATTAATGTAATAAGTTCACAACAATATGTATTTTATGAAAAACTCAACTACTCTTTGTTATATAATTAAATACGCGCGTGCTACTTATTTTAGCTTTAATGAGCCACTAATTAACTAAATGATGATGTGGTATCAACAACGAAACAACTTTCATGTCAACCAATATTTAATTTGGAGTCTTGAATGGTGTAGGAACACAATTGCAAGTTCTGAGAGAACACGTTTTTATGGAATTACTTAACTATTAAATGAAGATGAGGATTGACTACATTTGTACAATTCTCAACTTGCTTTTATTCAATCATGACAGGTTGGGTCAACCCATTACTAATTCCAGACATTTTAAAAGCTACTGAAAAGAGCCAAACAAAAAATGAAAAAAAATGGCAATCAAATGATCATGTGAAAAGTAGTTTTTCCAATGGTTAATTACTTCACATTTTACGAATATTAGCCAGTCCGAAGCAGTGTGAACATAAATTGATTTTACCATTTGAAGTCTTACCTGTTGGCCGTTCTGAGTAGGTCTAGGTGCAGCCAACTCTGTAGACACACACCCCACCCCCCACAAAAAATAAAAATAAACAAGACAAAAGGTGGCATCATTGGGGCTTCAAGCCCAAATTAAAATGGATTTCTGATGCTGTTGGCCATTGGGCCTGCATTCAGAGCTTGAGGCCTTATTAGGCCGTGCTTGGATGAAACGTTGTTGTGGAACTGAGCCAACTCCCTATGCCATGTGATCCAAAATTAGATCGGCATTCAATGTGTTGTTGGTCGTTGACCAGGCCTCTTGCTGAAGCCCGTTAAGCATCTCGATGTTAAATTTGTTATTATAAATTTATAGTGTAGTGACCAAGGAAAGGAAGAATGTACGGGAATACGAGGGGGCAAACTGTACTACTAGTCGGTCCTCCCCTCTTCTCCAGCACCATTTTCGGTTTTCCAATTAAATAAGTATTTAGGGAAGCCTTCAGCCTTCAGGCAAAGCAGAGCAGAAAGATCAAGGATGGCATCCAGAAATTCCTTGTCAAAATTTACTAAAAGTTACTGCTTTCATTTGCACCTTCGTCGTTTCTCCGCCAAGCCTATTGATTCTTCTTCGTCCTCCTCTCCTCTCAACACAAGTAACAGTAGTAAGCTGCACCTAGAAACAAATCTTGGAACTGAAGATGATACCGTGCCCACTTCCGGAATAACCAGACCGCTTTCCCAAATTCTGAAAGAGTTGAACAAGAAAGTGCCCGAATCCGTCCTCAGGCTCCGCACTGAACCTGCTGGCTTCTCCGTCAAATACATCCCCTGGTTTTTCCTCTCTCCCTCACCTTCTCTCTTTCTACAAGTTTATAATCTATATCTGTGGGTGGGTAGGTGCTTGTGACAACTTAACTGGTTCATGAGTCATTCTTAGTGGTTGATTCTGCTCTGGTCTACCATCCTCTGATAGCTGAGGGTATCAGCATTTTTAAGTTGTTTGTATTAGGAGCTTCTGTATTTCCACTCCAATGTGACAATTGCCATATTAATAAAGAAAACACATAAATGCACCACCGGGTGTTCAAGACAAAAAATTGAGAATCAAACCATGTTACCACACTACTTGTGTGGCTTGTCGTCTAAAAACACCCTGTGTATCTAAGAATTTTTCTGTTTACACTACCAAGTAGTTTTATGCTATTTTCTTTTTGTTTATTGTTGTTTTTCTATATGTGGTTTTATAACAATGTTGGGCCTAATGTCCTCTGGAACACACACACAATCGGGCACATGAAGGGGAGGGGGGGGGGGGGGGTGAAGGAAAAGAAAAGACAAATCTTTGATGTTTTCGACTTTGAAGTTCAAATTTGAATTAGTGAATGCTCGATATCATCATTTTAAACTAACAGGACTTTTAGCATCAACCAAATTAGTGAAAATAATTTGTTGCCTCCCATGAGAAATTGAATAACTTGACAGATAGACTGCTGGTTCCCTATCCTTTAATTTGTCTTACCTAAATATGAGATCTCATACATGTCTCTGTCTTTTTCGATGTATTGCTTGCATGCTCATTACAAGACATACTAGGAAAGTGCTTAACTTGCAACCCCTTTGATTTCTGCTTAAGAAGACTTTGTTTATCTGCATCCATTTCACTTCAGCATTTGTTCCTAAGAGGTCAATTTCATCCTTCTATCAACTTCTGTTCCTTGCAGGCACATAGTAAATCGGATTATGAACTTACATGCACCAGGTATGCTAGAGATCATATAGGTTTTGTACCTATAAGTGAGCAAGATGTGATTTAAATGGTATGCTCAAAAGTATCCAATTCCTTCCTACTTGTAGAATGGTCTGGTGAGGTCCGCAGCATCACTTACTCAGCTGATGGGAAGTCTGTATCTGTTGTCTATCGTGTGACACTTTATGGGACTGACGCAGAGGTATTGTCTTACCTTAACGTTCCAAGTATGCCTGCTTATCTTCCCAAGTAGCATATGGAATGCATTTGTAGCTCTAATAATTTTTGTTTAGTAGCAAGATCACAATATAGTGAACACCACTCAATTATGGCGTCCTTTCAATGAGCAATTGGATTGCTTACTGAAGAGTGTTGACTTCCTTCACTCTTATTTTTTTATTCTTAGTTACAATTTGATTGCTTGTTAATAATCAGATAGCTAATAAGATTCTTGAGGACTTTGTTACTATTTGTTGGTGTATGTGATTGGATCTTTGTAGCCCTTACTTGGACAAATTGGAATATCCAAATCTCTGATCACTTGAACCCCTACATCTTATGAACTTGAACTGGCTGCTCTGGTGATAGAATTTAATTTTCTCCTTCTGCAAGTGTGATGATTTTCCATTTACTAGCAATATGCAAATTGATCAGTTATATTTTGTATGTAGTGTATATTAAGAGTTTTACTGAACTTGTGTCCGTGTGATGCTTGTCTGTGAATTGAGTTGATATCTTCGTGAAATGTTCATCCTAATATGTATTAGTTCCAGTCAGTAGGTCTTAAGCAGCCTGGCAAAATCATACTATAACATCTAAAATCACACGCATGCACACCACCTCTTTCCAAATTATCCTAAACGCAAAAATTATAAGGTTGTATCAAGCTTTGTGACTGCTGTACCTGAGGTTGTTAGCCAAATATTCAACCAAGTTGTTTTGTTTTTCTTCCTGATTCTAAATCTTGAGAGCAGTAAGAAATGCTGGACATAACTAATGATAGGATTCTTTCAATATGGACTAGATATTTCGGGAATCAACAGGAACTGCTTCAATTGGTGAGCCAGGGTATGGAGATCCTGTGCAGAAGGCAGAAGCAATGGCATTCCGTCGAGCTTGTGCTCGCTTTGGGCTTGGACTTCATCTTTATCATGAAGAGATGGAGTAGTGCAGTGCAGTTGTAAGCTGGTCCTGTGGCAATATTTGCAGAGGGTTAACTAGGGTTTCCTATGCATTTCTCTCCAGCTGGGGTTATTTTTTTGCATCAGTCAACAGCGTTGGTGTGAATCTTGGTTGAATCGAGGAAGCACTTAATTAGTTAGCTTTGCTGTATTTCAGTGGCTAGTTTTTGCATTTGATCAAGTTAGAAGACAATTGTGATGTCTGTTTGTTTTTGGCATATCTAGAAAACTAAATTGGGAAGTTTGGTAATCAGAAAATTTGTTTCGGGTGTTTTCCACTCAATTTTATGGTAGAGTAGATATGACAGACAGACAGGCAGGCCCATGGGGGACAATCTTGACTGTGGACAGTGAGTGTTTCCAATTCCACATGAACGCAAGTGGGCTACTACTGGGGCTGCCAGCAATTAAAATAGATACAGAGCCAACCAAGTCTGTCTGTACAAACCACACGCGCGCGAGCACAGAGAGAGAGAGAGAGAGAGAGAGAGTACTGAGTGGCTGACTGACTGATATGAGTTGGAGGGGAAGAGAATAGATTACTTTCCGGTCAAAAAATTTACAAGTTGGAGACAGCTTTGGCTTATACCCACGCTGCCTCTGCCAGATTGTGTATCAACAAATATTATTGTGGTGGTGGTGGCGGCGTAAAGATGAAATGCAGCAATAAAAAAATAATTGCTTTTGGAAAAGATAGGACTTTGAATGTTAACAATGGGCGATTAGTGAGTAAATGGCCTTGTCACGGCTGTTGCCTGTTGCCTATTACTAATACTAATACTACTACATATATATAACATAATATATGAGATGGAGGCTCGAGGCTCGAGGCTCAATTAGTCAGGCAGAGGGTGGAGGGGCCAAAAGCCAACCAACTAGTGATGATTATTGCGGCCCGGCCATCGCCAAACTAGTATTCTATTTCTAACTCAATCCTATGTCTAATCTAACAACAACAATTAATAATGTCTTTTTATTTACAAACCCAACCCCTACTCCTACCCCTGGCCACCTGATTAATGATTAAACATATTGTCAGTCTCATCTCTCAACTATCTTCCTATCTTCATCGTAGCAACAGCACATTATCTGTTAAAAACAGCACACAGTGCCTCGCTCGCAGTCGCAGTCGCAGTCGCTGCTGAGGGGTGAATATAATTTCTCCTTTTTTCCCATTTTTTAGATATATTTTTTAATTCTTGTAATTTCACCCACCTTTCTTGACCTCTCTTGGGAGTTGGGAGCAGAAGAATGAAGAATCGAACAAAGTGGGGACAGTACAAATTAGTATCACGTCTACTTTTTACAAGTTCTAGTAGTGAATTATTATTTGTTCTCCTAAGAAAAAGTAGTAAGTTGACTGTTGAACCTACTTCACCTTTACTGACATGGCAATGACAGGGTTGGATGCCATTGGACAACAACAACAATAAAGATGCCATCCCAATTTGCCAACCCCCAACCCAATACCCAACCATAATAATATAAATTTGACATCATAAAACAATAATAATAATAATAATAATAATAAATTAATTGTATTTACCTATCTCTTTAACATTTCTGAATTATTAACTCTCCCTCACACTCTTTCATAATTATAAAAAATATTCATCTAAACGTGTTCCATTAAAAAATCAAATTAATTAAGGATATAAATTCATTGTTCCATTATCAACTTAAATATTTTTAAAAAAGGTCAAACTATTACTTTATTAAATGACCGTTTCTTGATATTAATTTTTATATATTTAAGAAGAGTGTATTGTAATCGTAATATTTATATAGATGAAAACATATTGTTGTAATATAATCCATGATTAAATAACTGTCCCAAAAATTCAAAATATTATAAATACAACTATCATACATGACCACACCCTCCCCCAAATAATATAGAAAATGCTTAATCTTCAAATTGTGCCCTTAGAATAAAAATAGTCCAATTTTTGTTGTTTTAAATTAATTGAAATCTATATTGATGCGAAAAATAAAATAGCACCAATAAAGGAAAAAATACACTCAAAAGAATTGCTCTAATTTTCTGTAAAAAAACTCACGATTACATAAGTCTCTTTGAATTACGGATGGTTTAAATACTTCAGAGGACCTCACTTTCTCCTTTTAACTACCTACTATTCCTCATATTGAGCATACTACTAGTCATGATCTATACAATGCCACGTATAATTGCCACGTGTATGTTGATCTCTTTCCTATAATTTCGGAAGATCCTCGGCCGTTTCAGCAAATTATTATGCTAGCCAAGCTGAACTAAAATCAAATGAGGAGCTCAGCTCGGCCCCATTCCTTCTTGATGTAACATGGTCATCTCTTCTTGGTTCCCTCTTGGTTGTAGCTCGGTTAGCTCTTCCAGGTCCCATCCAGGTTGCAGCTCGACATCTCTTCTTACTCCTATCTTGGATGCAGCTCGGTCAGCTCTTCCAGGTCCCATTCTGGTTGCAGCTCAGCTTGCTCTTCTTACTCCTCTACTAGATGTTGCAGCTCGACCAGCTCTTCTTAGGAAATAACAAAGAAAAACTTTATTGAATTATCACTGATATAGGTCAACTCATGGAGATTTTAAGGCGACATCATGTACAATTAATATTAATTTCTCCCCTACCATTGCTTAATCCCTAGCTCCTCCCTCATGATTATCTTCGATCGCCTCGTTCCTTTCTTTTCCTCCTCGATGTTAAGTGTTAACCATCACTTTAATTCTTCTCGCACCTCTGCATGCCTTATACATACATATATATATATATATATTGTGAAATGAAATCAAAAATTGGATTATCATGTTGCGCTTCTTAATTACTGGCAAGCAAAGGACGAGGGGTTAGAAGCGACAACTAATTCTTCCTCTCAAGCACAATTGCAGGGAATTCATTCATCACATCTTTCTACAAGACGGAATTCTTTCCTCTCAAGCAACCTCAGTACTATGGTGATTGATCATTTTGGTGCTTAATTTAGTTATACTTTCGTGAAATATTATAACTTCATGCATCACATGCCCTATGTGTGTGTGTGTGTGTGTGTGTATGTATCTCCAATTCAAATGTTTGTTTTAATTTGTTTGGGCAAAGTCACTTTATTTTGAAGGTGGTTATTAATTAAATCACGACGACCTTAATTGTTACAGTCTACAATATTGCAAATTAAATTGAGCCAGGCTGGGGCTGGGGCTGGGGCTGTGCGTAATTACTAATTTGTTGATAAGGACTGATCAGAGGTGATGGCAATGTTTTAATTCATTCTCATGATTGTTCGTTGCGATGGAACCCTATGGTATCTTGGTTTAATTAATTTCCACCCTCACCAACACTAAAAGGACACCCCAACTCCCCCTTTTTCTTCTCCTTCCGTAATTATGTTATAAATTTTGAGTCTAATTGATAGTGCAACTGCCAACCATGTATGGATGAATCTTGTAATTAACCACTCACACCCCCGGCCCTTTTTTAGGTAATAACTAATCAACCATTTTTCTTTTCGATTCAATACTAATCAACCAATTGGCACTTATAACATATATACCAGGCCAGTATCTTAACTTGCTAATCTTTTCAAAACTTACATAACATGTGAACTTATGAATGTAGGAGTAAGTTACAAGCAACAAAAGTCATTTGCAAGTAAAAATAAAATAAATATATATATATATATATGATTTTTAATTTCCATTATTTTTTAAATATTAATGATCATGTAACATTAGCTTAACCGATCATAATTCAATTCGTGAACATTGTCATGGAACAATATATACAAGGATTAAAAAAATCATTAAGACTTAGGAGATCAAAATCTCAAGCTCAAATAATTAATAAATAGTATTTGCATGCTTGCAATAACAGTAGTCTGCAGACAATGGCATCAAGTCAGCTATCAACAGTTCAGTTCAACACTGTTCTGTGTTTTGCCGCTGCGGCGTCCCGTAAGCCGTGACCTGCCAAATAATATATATCCCTTGGTCTTGCTGCAAATATTACAAGTCATGAGGGCAATTCCTTTGTCTCTCAAATACCAAGAGCCATGGCAAACACAATAATTTGACGCCAGGACATGCCCCAACCTCCGCAACCAGCGCGTGTTAAAGAAAACGTTTGTTTTTTTATTCTTTTTTTTTTTTTTCCTAATACTAATTTTCTTTTCTTTTCTGTAAAATACAATTTAAATCCTTCTAGCTAACCCAAACCACCTTGAATTATGATGTATTTTCTTTTTTCTTTTTCTTTTTTCATCCGTGTTTATCCCAACCACGCTCACCGACCCCAAGGCCCAGTCTCTTCCACATCACAGGTCGAAGAAGAACAAAGAAATAACAATAAACAAATTATTGAAAAGGAAAAGTCAAGATACATATATATATATAATAAAAATAATGATTAAAGCGTATTACTCGGTGTAGGTAAGTGTTTTCAAAGTATAGTCTAGTTTAGAAATACAAAATGTATTTTACCTAATTTTTAGTTAAATAATACAATTTTAATTAAATTGTACAAGATTTTTGTACACCCCCTAGATACATTTGGACCTTTTTACAAGGGGTAATCGAGTCAAGAAATTTTTGGGTTCTAGCTTGAGTTTGAAATGCATATATTAAGCTCGAGCTTGATGAACTTAATATTTTGAGCTCAAATTTAAATAAATGAAATTTGAATTGTCAAGTGAGTATTAAACAATTGCAAGTTTGAATTTGAGTTTAAAATAAAATAATATATATATATATATATAATATATCTGCGAGTCGATTCGAGTTATTCACACTGCTAATTTTTGTTCTAACACAGACGGTGGGTGTTGAGGTGTGTGTGGGGACTCTTTTGCATAAATTGAATTGAAAAGGAGGGAGTTTAAAAGCGCGTGAGGACTCAATGTACTCAATCTTAAAGAAGTGGGGGCTGATATCTATATAATTCATGTCCGTATTATGAGACACCCTTTCCTCTTTTTCTACCTTTTTTTTACTTTCTCTTCCCTCCATCTCCTCCCATTTCTCACTCTAATCCTTTTTTTTTTCCCTCCCTGGAACCTCTGACCTAATTGTCTCTTCACCCAAACAACGCCCTCACCTTCCCCTCTACAGCTCTGCATAACCAGAACTCGGCAAAGATCTCTACAAGTCCAGTAAGTTTTCACTATAAATCCTCTTCTTCTTTGACGGATTCTAGATCCGCGCAAGAAGCTAAACTTTTTGGTGATATTAATTTGTGTACATATATATATGTATTTGTGTTGTGATCAGATAAGATCATCAAAGATGACACCAGCAAACATAGTCGGACAGTTCGGAGACACAACTTACACGAAGGTATTTGTTGGTGGGCTGGCATGGGAGACTCAAAAAGACACCATGAAGAAGTACTTTGAACAGTTTGGTGAAATCTTAGAGGCTGTGGTCATCACTGACAAGACTACTGGAAGATCTAAAGGCTATGGATTTGTATACATCTATTCTCTTTCTTCTTCCTTTTTCTTTTTCTTTTTCTGTTTCTCTTTTTTGATCAATTCTCATTCTATGATCTAACTGTATTCTTGAATAAATTTCTATTTATTATTTTCTATACATATACAAGTCCGGTACATCTAAGTCCTGAGAAAGAAAATTTTATCTTGTAAGATCCAGGAGCTGGTTTTTATCTTAAGATGAGAAAGCTATATGATATATGAAAGTAAATATTTAGAGTAGCCGGGATAAGATATATAAATTTAGTTATGATGGTAGGGTTACTTGCAAATCAGGTAACTTTTCGCGAACCAGATGCGGCCATGAGGGCTTGTGTTGATGCTACTCCTGTGATCGATGGAAGGAGGGCTAATTGCAATCTTGCTTCCTTGGGTGTTCAAAGATCTAAGCCTTCAACCCCCAAGCATGGTGATTTTCTTTACTTTCATTCTCTCTCTCTCTCTCTCTCTCTCTTTGTTTTTTTAGTAATAATTTTAAGAAATTTGTATGCACCAAATGGGCTATATTTTATGCATGTAACCAACTCTAATTCAGACCTCCCAACTAATAATACCACATAGGAATTAAGCCTATCTGATTAAGTATCTGCACAAATTAGTCCTACCTATTGTAATTGAAGATTGGTGTGAAGCCAGCACACGTTCACATATCGAACATGGAAATGAAGAAGTCCACTGTGTAATTTGCCGTTGTTGGGTTTGAATATTAATGAATTAATAAAATTGACCAGTTAAGAAATTAATTAATGTGTGTTTACGACCACAAAGTAGTGTATAGTTGGCGAGACCACAACACACAGTATCAGGATGGATATGTTATAGAAAAGCATGACAGCTCATTTCTTCTGTGAAAGACACACACACACACTCTTTTGCTTTTGTGTTGTGTCATGTGTGGTATATTTCTTTCTTAGCTTTTCCTTTGGGAGTTTTCCTTGCTACTACTAATGACCTGTCTAGCTGTATCGTACTATATATATCCCATAAGGCATAAAGATCTAAAGCGTACTAATTGTCCTGCTATTTATTATTAACTAAACATTCAGCGTTAAGCAATATTCCCATCTACTAGCTTCTACAATTGTCCCAGCTGTATAGTAGCTAGCTAGCTAGGCTCATGTAGCTTATTACTGTGTAATCTTATTTCCAATTATAATTAATTAAGTACTGGCGATCTCATCGGCTGAGTAGTACTCGTATGATGCTGTGCAGGTGGATCAGGCGGGAGGAACATAAGGGTGATAGGAGGAGGAGGTTTTCATCAGGGAGGAGGATTTCAGGCGGCAGCAGGTGGAGTGGGAACAGCAGCCGCAGCCGCAGCAGCTTTTGCTTCGGGTGCAACCTTCCCTCATTATTCCATCCATCAAGGAATTCCTTACAATCTTTATGGGTAAGTTAAATATTTTAGATATAGCCATATATGCTGCTGCACCCGCACGTGCATTGCCAACTCAGGCCCAGTTTCAATGAACAAGGGTTTCTATTCACTTCAGTACGCATGCTTCTTATATGTACTTATTATATCCACCAGCATGCTCACTCTCCTCTCTCTCTCTCTCAATCACACCCACCCACCACCCTCCATCATCATCATCTCTCATACTCTCTCTCTCTCACACACACACACACACACACGCACGCACACATGCTGAAACCCCAATGAGTACCGCCCATTAATACTTGTCGATGGTATCCTTTCTTGTGGAAGACACTTGTCTTGCACCATTCTGCATCTTTTACTCTTTCAAGGACAACATGCACACGACCACAGCTACTATATCATTTGACCGGCTGGCCACCTGCATCAACATTTCTACTTGTGCTTCTTTCCACTAGAAATAAATATTAAGAATTACGCAAACTACGTCCCTAGTTATTTTGTTTCTTATATATGTATATCGACATGCATAAAATGATGGAAAAAGTGTATAATGTGTGTGTGTATTATATATAAATGTTGATGATGATTGAGATCCTGATGCTTTCTTGTTTTTTGTTTGGAAAAAACTTTCTCAGGTACTCTCCATACTCGGCCGAATATGCTTACCCTACGGTTTGTACACCTCTCTCCTTTTTCTTGGCCCCCACTTACTCCATTTCCATTTCTTAATTTCCAAAAGCTACGTACTAGTATTTACCGCGAATTCTTAATTCCAGTAATGCCGTATTATTTAATTTTAACAACTTAATTCACAAATGCACCACAACATAATTTTGTCGCGCTATTCTATTATATATCTCCCCCCTGCGATCTCTTAGAATGACCTGGTTCTATCTCTATCTAGTCAATGCCTTCAAATCTCTAATTAATTAATTTGCCTCATGTACGAAGTGGTCGGCTACTCTAATTAATCAATTGACACCAGTTATATTTCATACCATAAAAGTCAATTCCATATGAATATCGCCACACGGGGAATCTTTTGTTGCTTTCACACACATCTTATATACAGACACAGAGAGAGAGGGAGAGAGGTGTAATTTTGTATGTTATGTTAAATATTTTAGAACTCCATGTTTGTTTCTTGTTTTTTTTGTTTCTTTAAAAAAAGAACCGACAGATTTATATTATCTGTAACAATATTCAAAACTTCTGCGCATTCATTCATCTGAAATTGCGTACAAATGTAGTATGTTACTTCCAACAACTATTTTATTGAGGTAAATCTATAATGGTTTTCAAAATTTTTATTCATTCACCTAAAGTTTTTGTGTCAATTCAAAATTTCAAAATTTTGAGGGTACATTTGGGAATCGGTCAGAGAAATAACAGTCCCAACATAAAAATGGTAACTAAAGGAAGACTGGCATTGGGGGTATTAATAATGCTCAATTATCCGTTCGAGTGTGCCCACATGTATACGTGTTTGCTATAAAACAATGAAAGCACTGTAGTTTATCTCCTGTTCCACATACTTAGGGCCGTTTGGTTTCATTTTCAACACTCATTTTGATTTTCTCTTCAAAATGAAAAATGAAAGTTATCACTATTTATACTATTTTCTCAAACATTTTCATTTTCAAAACGTTTTTTTTTATATATTCTCTCTCAATTTTCACTTTATTTCAACCCGTATTACTACATATATCTACTTTTTTATCTTTCCAATACTTCTCAACCATCATTCACTATAAAAATATTATTTTATATTATTTTTCAAATAAATACATATCACATCATCAATTTAAATTCAAATTCAAACGCAAATTATTTCTTCTTTTTTAATACAAAAAATCAAACATCCAAATACAATTTATTTTCGCACCTATATATACCTATAATTTTAAACAACTTATAACTCATTTTTAAAAATACTTTTCCTAACTAACTTTCTACTATGCATTTTCATTAGAAAATGAAAATGGCCTTAGAAAATGAAACCAAACAGGCCCTTAGTTCTCTAAATCTCCATCATAAACTAATATGAAGCTAGCAGCAATTGGGCCTTTAATTAACTCAAAAGCATCGTCTTAGAGGTTGGAACCCATATAAATTTCCAATAATTAGCTCATTCGCGTTAATTTGTTGGTTCTGGATATTCGGATACAAGTAAGCTCAGAATTTATGAAAAATCAGCTTCTTTTCTTCAATAAAGCAATCATATATACATATATATATATATAATTATTCTTAGAAAGATTAGGAAAAAACTAGCTGGCAATGCCTGTCTAGCGGAGTAAATTTAAGTACTGGAACCTGTCTGATTGATATCTTGTTATTGCTCAAATCTAGTATGGATAAAAGAAAACTGTGCTGAACCCAACACTAAATACAAAGACAGTAATATGTACCTGATGAGCCTCTATTACGTGTTAGCTACAAGTTGTAATAAGTCATGTAATAAAACAAATATATATGCTTTGTTCAATTTGTTTAGAGCTACTACGGTATGTATGGAGGAGCCAGCACACAGTACCCATTGTACGGATCTGGGAGCAGTGGACTTGTATCAGGTGCTGCTGCTGCTGCTGCGGCTGCTGCTTACTACCCTTATATGAACTTCAGCAGCGAGGGGACGGGAGGAGCAACAGGCTACTCTGCCAGCCAGGGCTATGGTGTTCATTATCCCCACCACCTCTTCCAGTATTCAGCAATTAACTCAACGGGCATTTACCCCCCGCATTATGGCACGCCTGTATCTCTTGCCCCCCCAACTCCACTACAATCAGGTTTGTCCATTACAACGTCACCTTCTATTTAATTTCTTGTTATCACAATACTAGATACTAGTTTGTGTGCTGCATGTATTTTCATTGATCCTGTATATATAAAATTACCAGCACCTTCTTTAATTAATTAACAATTGGTGGGTCAGCAAAAATCAATCTTCTTTCCTAGCTAGCTTGTCATATTGTGTGTGGAGGGGGTACTAATATCTTTGACAGTTTGCTTTGCTGTGCCGCAGGCGTAACCATGACTCTGCACGCACCAATACCTCATCGTTGAGAGATTCATGCCGATGATCAAGCCAGAATTCATTCTTTCAATTCACTTCACTTGGCTTCATATGTCTTGAAGTTTCTGAAGTACCTTTGGCCTAACCATGGTTATCTTTCTCTTCTCTATCTCCCTCCCTCTCTCTCCCCACTCTAGGCCTATGCCTGTGGCATTTGGCCATCTCTACACATGGAAAAGCCCCCCATAGGGGTTACATTCCAAAGTTGGATTACAACTTTTCCATGTCTTCGTCATCACTTCTCCTTGTAGGAAAGGTTCCTATAAGAGAATGGAATTGCATGCATTGTGGATCTCATCCCCCAACTCTGGCCTCACTTAGAAAAGGCAAAGTTGGTCATGATACTTGTCGCATCAGCCCTGGAAAGGCTGAGCAAAATTCTGCCCCTCAAAGGCCACGCAAACAGTCCTTTTTATTCATGTTTGTCAAATATATATTTTTATATAACTTCTTCAACAATTAATATCGGTCTTTCATTTTCAAAATGTTGATCTTGAAATGGCTAATCATCCAACTATATTGAAAACTTTGACATTGAAGATGGCAGCAATTATAGATTAGAAAATCAGGGCAGGGGATGCCCCAGATTTTGTTCAGGATAACTCTAGTCTCAGGATTTTAAAGAACTCTGACTAGTAATAGTTTTTTTGGTTTGCAAAACTGTTTTAATTAGAAATGGGATCATCTCTTCTTAGGGAAAGGGAGATGATCTTTACTGCTTCTGCTTTTCTTTTATGTACAATATTTAAATGGTGGGGCGCAACTTTTGGAGTTAAAGCCCTGCTGGAAGACAATAGTGCTTAGGATATTTCCTTTTCTTCCTTTTCCTCCCTTTTATCTGGGAGTTTAGGATTTTTACCTATTTCACTTAGCTTCTAAGAAACTCCATAAAATGGTTGTGGAGTTTCACTGCATGGGAAGTTACCCTTAGATATTTTTGGTCTCTCTGGGTTCTTCTACCCTAACGCACCAACCATGGTTAGGACTCAGGTCATCTTCATCTTTAATATGCCGCTGCAATCTCTCTCTCACTCACTCTCTTTTCTCTCTCTCCAAGAACCTTTTATGTTGAAAGCGCTGGAACTTGATGCTGTTTTCTATTAAGACTTATGGTTTGTAATTGTAAGCTAGGAAGAAGACTCATTTCCGTTTCAAGTAATTTAGTGACTGCTTGTTATTTCTGACAGATGTCTACCTTATGCAACATAATGCCTACTTTTCTGCTTGAAACAATGTTGATATATAACTTCATCACCGCATGCAGGCTTCAGTTTAAGGGTGATGAACTCTGCTTTGCCGTCTAATTAATTGTTTCTGAGTATTCCAAAACTTCACCTGCCATTTTTTCCATTAAGAATACTAATTGGTGAAGACACCACAGTAAAGGTGCACATGTCATCCAGAATATACAATCATTTCTCTTCAAGAAAATTCATTAAGAGGTATCAAGAAAAATAAAAGTAGAGCTTGTCTGAAAGGAATTCTTCTGCAAAACTATTCAAAGGTCCTTGGGTATGTATTTTCTAAGTTCCGAACTTTATAGACGAGATGGAAAAAACCAAATCTATATTCATGGCTGATCCACCAGCAATTTTCTTTTGGAATCTGAAAGCCTGGTGTAAATAATAACTCAGCAATAGCTGGGTGGTCAATGCCGCTCTCAGAAATTCCACGCCACACAGAAAGTTACTAAAGGAAGTAATGGCATCTTTGTGCATCAGCTCCATCGCACCTTTTCCATTTGCTGCCAGTCCGTCGTAATATATAGGCTAATGAGCGGCATTATAAACTAGAACTGGGTGTGTGAATTCTAAAGGGAACTTGTAGTTTTATGAAAGAAACAATTTTCAGCTGATTGCTGTGATGATTACGCCTCAAAGTTCACAAGAATCAAGGAAACAAACAAGTTTATGGATGGATATACATATATTAAAAGAAACAAGTAAAGCATCACTAGTGAACTCGATCAGAACCTCAGCAGAGTCCAGTCCAGTCCAGTTCAATTTGTTTTAGATTGTTCTAAAAAAGCCATCGTGTAAACCCCAATTTCACACCTTTAGATAGTGTCATTGTAACTTTGTTCAAGGCAAACAACAAAAACCTGAAAAGGAATATAAACGTGCGGCAAGCCAAAAAAATAAAAAAGGAGAAAGAAAATTCAGACAGGGACACACCAAATCAAGAAACAAACAATCAAAACATATAGCACGAATAAACACAGAGACGCCTTCAGTTGTATTGTTCAGAAAATTTAAAACCTGGCTGTATCATATTCAACAGTCAATTCCTCCAAACAGGATCCCAAATCCAATGCAGGCGGCGGGCCATAAATTGCATCAACCTAGGCATATAACGACGCCCCAGTTAACATATTTATAAATGTAGACATATATAATTGTTTACTGGTTGAATCGGAATCCACCTGAATCGTCTTCTTGAAGATTGTTTTTATCTTCACAAATGCGCAGGCCGCAGGCGTATGTGATAGAAACAACACGAGAAATATAACTTGGAAATGGATTGGTCCCTTCAAATGGTAAATCGGCCCACACACACAAAGATGGCATCTTTCAAAATTTTCAAAATGCAAACATAATTTGCATGGAAGTTTTCGTGAGGAAATTGAGGCGACAGAAAGACTTAAGAATGAGCAAGCAGAGCAGAGCCTACTGTAATCCAAATGGATCGTTATGCGACAGCCCAGCCCACTCAAAAGGATATAAAGCACCTGTATTCGAATTTAGGGTTGTCAACGGATTGAATTTGAATCGAATATATTATATCTAAATTTGAATTCGATTAACAAAATTTATATCCGAATCCGACTCGAAATCCTATAGGATCTTTGTTAATTATTACAATATCCGAATTCGATGGATATCTGAAACCCGATTAAAAAATCCAACCTGATTTATTATTATTATTTTTTCTTTTTTTCCTTTTAAATTTTATAAAAATATTATATTTATAAAGTAAATATATATTATATTTGAATTTTTAACAACTTTTTATTATATATTAGTCCAAAAGTTAAATATTTGAATACTAAACTCTTTTTCCACATTATATTAATGTATAGATAAACTATTATATGTTATTATATTTGATATTTTATCAATATTTCTCTTATTTTTTAGGTTAAAAACTCAATATTAATAGTACAATATAGATGTTAGGTCAATATAATACATATATTTTATTTTAAAATATTTATTAATATTATATATAAGAGTATTAATCTAATAAAAATTATTAAGGTTCAGATTTGAATATTTAACAGATCGAATTGCTTAATTCCATATCTGATCCACTTATTTCGAATTTTAAATATTTGTAATCGAATAAAATTTATCGAATAAAAATTCTAAAATTTAGATTCAAATTAAAATTCGATTCATCGACAACCTTATTCTAATTTGTACAGTATGTATGTTAACTGGACTTGGGCTTAAGAACCCAATTTGAAGGACAAAAATGGTCTTCAACCCTTCACGTCATACTGGAGGGACCAAAAGTGGAAATTCGCCTCATTAATTAATTAATTAATTAATTAGTACTTCTGAAAAGACGGAAAAAATGAGCGGGGTCGGCGGTAATTTTCTGGTATAAAATGCAGCCTCGTTGGAGACACACAGACCCAAGTCCATCGGAGGAAGCTTAAGGCAAGAGTCTGCAGCCCTCGCACTGTGATAGCCATGTTGAAGCTGGCGAGGCTGCTTCTGCACTCCTCAAGGTAAACCTTCTTCTATTTCTTCTCTCTCTCTCTCTCTCTCTCTGTCTCACTCATTCAAAGATGGCACTTAAAACCCTGCTGTACTGTTATTCCTTTTTTTTTTTTTTTAATTCGAAAATGTGCTGAATACATCTGTAGTTCCAATATGCTGTGGGATCCCCAAAGTTGCAGCTTATTTATGTCATATAATTCTTTAGGTGTTTGATTTAGTTCCTAGCTCAAGCTTACATCGATTGTATGGGTTCCAGGCTTGGGGGTTCATGGTTTTAGTAAAAAGGGTTTACTTTTTCTAGGCAAGATTTTATCTTTAAGGTGAGTTTCTAAATTCAAATGGGCCATTTATTTACATATAGTAGATAGGAAGTGATAGAAGTACCTTCAAACCAAGACTATACATTTATAAACTTCAAACAGCTAAGGTAGCTTGGTGCCTTAGCTGTGTCAAAAAATAGTGACATGTCTAACATTACACCAAGTTTATGCTGTTTCCTTAGTCTAGTAAGTTAAGTCGTCAAGAAGCGCAGCATATGGGTTCTTTGTTAGTAGTTGACCATAACTAAATGCTTCTTGATGCCAGTTATTCTTCTTCTATATGTAACAGGGATCTGTTGTCCGGAAAGCGACTTTTTGGTGAAGCTACTAATGACTTCAAAATACTGCGAGGCATAAGCACCCAGACTGGGATGTCCACTGCTATGTCAAATTTTGGCTCTGATGGTGTCATATTTTTTCTCCCTTAGATTTTCAGATTAGCCCTTCCTGAACTGACTTTGTCTTTCTAATCATTCTGCTTGTTTTCTGTCTTGAGGGAAATCTGCAGCTAGAATATTTGCACCTTATTCAATTTACAAGGGCAAAGCTGCACTATCTGCTGACCCTGTTCTGCCGACTTTTAGTAAATTGGATGTATGAGATTAAATAACAAAGTATAGTTAAGATTTTTTCTTTCCCCTCTGGAGTTGGATAATAGCATTGTGTTTTTATGCCCTTCTTTTGTAGTCTGGAGATTACAGAGTTGAGCGCCGAGGTGTCATTATGTTGACATTCTGGCCTGCTATTGGTGAGCGTAAATATGATTGGGACAAGAGGCAGGTAATCTTTTTAATTATTTAGGAACACTTTATTGGCAAAAGAATTAGTGATTTCTTTGCCTGAACTATATGTTTCTTTACATTAATAGTGCTGGAATGGTCTGTGACTTATCTGACTATTCTTATGCGTACTGCAGAAATTTGCTCTTTCAGCAACAGAGGTTGGTTCCCTGATTAGTTTGGGTTCAAAGGATTCATGTGAATTCTTCCATGACCCATCAATGAAATCGAGGTTTATTTTCTCTATTTGTTTTCTGAATTCGCTGATTCCATTTGAACTTTCTAATGATTTCTTGTTCCCAATGTTCTCCTACCCCCCTTCCCCACCCCCCGCCAAATATATCTATCTATATATATATATATATATGTATGTATGGTAGTTTATTTTCAGTTTGGAGTTAACTGAATTTTGATCCAACAGTAATGCAGGTGAAGTTAGAAAGAGTTTATCAATTAAAGCTCATGCTGATGGTAGCGGTTACTTCCTTTCTTTGAGTGAGTACTTTATTCTGTGAAGATGTTCCATTCAAATATTTGTGTTCATGAACATTGTGTATAAAGTCAAGTGGAGCTGTATAAAAGGTCATCTCACACACCAAATTGGCACATAATAGAAATTTTGGTGTTGATGGTCAGTACCTGTCATCTGTACTTCATTGATCTTGAATCTTCCCATATTCTTAATATTGAACATTTTATTTTGTTTTGCAGGTGTTGTCAACAATATCCTCAAAACAAATGATCGGTTTGTTGTTCCTGTCACTACTGCTGAATTTGCAGTCATGCGAGCGGCTTTCACTGTACGGCACTATCTATTATTATGTTGTTTTGTGTCATTATCTGGTAATTCAAAAACTTGTATGGGTGATAAGTTGGAAATACTGTGTTGCATCTCTTGGTGGCTTGTAGGTTACTGGCATATCTACCCAAAATGTATAGTAATTTTTCTCCTTAGCAGTATAGAAGAATTCTGCTCTTTCATTTTTATATAACCAAGGGAAAAAATATCGTACTAGATACATACGCATTGTTTTGGTGTTGGGAGGATATTTACCATCCAGTAAACATTAACTTGATCTCCACTTAGAGAAGTCCACTAATGAAAGTACAAATATAGAGGAGCAAACATGTTACAGATCCAGTTCTTTGCTAGTTGGTGATCGAATATACTAGAAAGGGAAGGGAGGGCATTCTGAGACCTAGATTATTGGTGAAGTCAATTGCATATGACCAAAATGGAGATCTTTTCTTTTTGGTAAAGAGTGGTATTGGGAGAAATCGGATTGTAATGTGCCTCCGTGTGTAAATTTTTGTAAATTGGAATTGGCTGCCTACTGCAGCTGAATACCAAGAAATATGAATAGATGCTTCCTGTAGTTGATCATGAAATTAGGAGTCAGTTGCCGAATTCGGTGGTACCTTTCATTTGCTTGCCTGTTGGAACATGAAGAAATCATCTTGCAACATTTTTTTTTTGCTTTTGCAAGTTCTGGATTTATGAAGGCTCATTTTCCTTTGGCTACGTTGCTTATACTTATTCATTTCTTCTTTTCGTGTTGTGGTCGCAGTTTGCTTTGCCTCACATCATGGGTTGGGACCAATATAGCAATCAGCTCCCACATCATGCAAATCGAAGTTCAGGGAGGACTGTTCCTGAACTTCAGAGCTCTGAATGGGATAGATGAACTTCTATGAATATTTGTGAATTATCGGTGGAAGGATATCCATGTTGTTACTTGATTAATGCCCTAGCTTATTTGGCGCACAAGGCAATGGTACACTCTTGGCTGCCAATTGCCCTTTGGAATTGAATGTTAAACAGACTCATTTCAGTGGACTACTTGATGCATCCGTAAATAGTGGACAATTTCCAAGGTGGCTATTTCTAAGGTCTAATTGACTCCTTTTGCATTAAGATTTAGAACCATATTTTTGTGTGGTTTATGACTATTTTAGTGTGTTTCTTTGATTACCCTAGTGTCCGTTTGTGGAGTAGTTTTCTGAATTTTGTTTATTTGCCCAGTGCTATTTAGCATACAATTTGCCAAGAATGGAAGTTGGGTGAGAAAATGAGACATGCCATGGATTGTTACAATCCATCACTTTGCCTCGAGCTCTAACACGATTCCACAAGATGATGCTACATGAGTCAATCAATATGTTTCTCATCTAAAGTTTTGATAGAACTGTACAAAAGAGGTCACAAAGACCTGAAATATGGATTTTAACTTCAAATGTACATCAACAGAGGCTTTTATTCCGACGCAATGTCCAACCCTCAAATACATAATTCAGATGCAAATGTCGAACCCTCAATTATATAATTCAGATGCAAATGTCCTACCACATCCTTGGAATATTTGATCTCAATCAAATTTCAGAAAAAAGCTCCAAGATTCTAGCTTGTAGCGAAGGCGGTAAAGGAGGTTTCAGCGGATGCACTCCGTACCGTGACATATAATTAACCAAATTATGAACAGAACAACACAAACCCCAGCATCAATGGCAAGAACAATCCGCACTTGGCGACACCACTTCCTTTGCAGATTCTGAGAGCTAGGCTTAATCCTAGCTGAACTAAAATCCTGTTGCAATGGAGAAGCAGATGTTCCTTCGTTGTTGGAGTCCAGCAGTCCTGAATCAATCTTCACTCCTCCATCCGTCGATCTCCTGTGCTCATTCATCTGAATCTCTCTCATAGCAATGACATGATCCTTCATTTTCTTCTTCTCTTGTTTGCTAGGCCTTCCCAACAAGGGGGCTTTTGTTGAGGCAACAGTTTCAATGTGCCCGTTCGCATTATTACATGGTAAAGGCATCAGTTCTCTCTGATATGGTGAAGCATTCTCCGCAACAGGCCATTCTGTGCCAGTCCCCGAGACATGCTCTAAAGAGGCAACCAAGTGACGAACAACCGGAAGCAATTGCTCTTGCAAACAGAGTGAATTGAGACTCGATACACTTCTGATAGAACCCCTTTTACCAACCTTCCTGTATTCATCCCTCAATTTCTCAAGAAACCTGAGAACTTCTGAGTTGCCAAGACTCTCATTTACTATTGCAAAATACACGTAGCCCTCCTCCATCAAAAACCCAAAAGTCTTTTTGCCCATCGTTTGGAAATACCACCTGTGATAAGGAGGACTCATCTCCAGGCATAATGCAGCCAACTTCTCGATCTCATGGTCTCCACTATTATAAGCATACAAAGATTGACCATCCTTCCACACACAACAGTAAGAAACAGTATTTTCAACAGAGTCCATTGATGGAAAGACCAAAAGCAAACTCAAAAACCAAATGAGGCTCGGAACCTGCCCAAAGAGTAAAGATTTAATTTTTTTCAGCACCAAACGAGCAACGACATCAAGCCGCCATGACGGTGAATCTTTGATTCTAATCTAAACAATCAAATTTTGGCAAAACGAGAAGCGAACAAATTCTTCAATCACAGAGGCGAAAAGATGTCCAAGAGCTAAAATTTCGTCACCTATGAAGGCAAAAGCATCCAGAAAGACCAAAACAATCCTTCCGCAAAGTATTCCGAGTCAAAAATGAAGTCTTTCATGCTCTGTCAAAAGGGCTCTTTTCAGCAAACCAACACCCAAAAAAGAAAATAAAAGAAAAGAGAGGAAGGCCTCCGCTCTATGCAGGGAAGTTTCAGAGTCAACGGAAGTATGTGAGCAATCGCAAAGATATTACGACGGTGTTGAAGCGTTTCCCAATTTTAAAGTTGTGATCTGGGATAAGATGAGGACAAGTATGCGGAGAAGTTAGCGGTCAATCACGACACACATGCGAGATTTGGAGCAGTTTACCTTAATTGCAGCGCCAGCTGTTTGAGTAATTCTACAGCAAAGAGCTTTCCCCACCACTTAGCTCTGAGAGAGAGAGAGAGAGAGAGAGAAAGAGATAGATTTGTCAGCCGTAGTGAAGTCGTCATGGTTGGGGATTGACTGATCCATCCTGTTTTTGTTACCCTGTTGACACTTTCTTCTTATTTTGCCACTGGCATGGAAGCATAAATGGACTCTTGAGATTTTTAAAAGTTCATTTTGTTAAGAGTATTATGTATGTTTGAAAAAGTATTTATTTGTGAATTTCTAATTGTTTATCAAACAATTGACACTAACCATAAATATTACTTAAAAAATCCATATTTGATAGCTCATCTCATGAAATAAATTTATTACTCAAGAAATGAAAACAAATAAGCTCTTACCTAACATAAGCACATGACTTTGTTTTAAACAGACACTTTAACCGCTTAAACACTAAAACTTGGTAATGCTTAAGATCCATCATACGTTCAACTCTTCCCTCACTCACTCCAGCAATATTTCTGCTCTCTCCATCGGACACTAAATATCACATGAAAACATTGAGTTGCAGGAGACGAGAGCCCTACAAGTACAACCAACTACGTAAGTACAGCAGTCATCTTCCACAGCAATTTAAGCGCATGCATTTTCCATTTGTCCCTCCCTCCCTTGGTGCATTCAGGCGGAGATTTGAGCGAAAAGTAAATATAAATAGAGGGCGACAAGATCTATGGCTTTATGCCTCTTGAATCTCAGAAGCATAAAAAGTCCACATGTATATATAAATAACTTGCTAGCTACAGTCCAGGATGGGACGTTTCATGTTCGACTATTTCTCACAACAAATTTATTGCAATCCCTGAGACCTATTTTTCACTGCATATCAACAAAAGTTGGCACTATCATTTTGCATTCTCCATATTCCTTTCAACCTCCTCATATTGAACATCTCTATACCTTTCGGAAGCTGTCAGAACAACTCTTTCAACTCTGTGGCCAGACTCTGAAGGTTGTTCACTACTTCGAGGTTCTTCATTACTCAGCAAACCATCTTCATGAGGTGTTTCATCACCACTCTGGGTGTTAGATGTTCTGCTACTGGTTTCGGCATGATTACCTCGCACCTCATGTCCACAAGGAACTTTACTAGAAGCAAGGAGGGATTGGCGGCAAAGTGGGCAAGTAGTATGCGTTGCTAGCCAGAGATCGATGCAATCCATGTGGAATGTATGCCCACATGCTGGTATCTGCTGAAGTCTGTCCTCCACTTGGTAATCACCAAGGCACACCGAGCATCTACCATTACAAATAAGAGTTTCCATGATAAATTTGAGAAAATGCATCAACTTGTAACACCATCATGCAAAAGTATAAGCAACGGAGAGAGAGAGAGAGAGAGAGAGTGAGATTTGTTTGCAAAGTTAACAGCTAAAATCCAATCAACGCCTTTTGTGTCTGCTAACGTCATGTCATTACCAACTGCTGGAGGCAGCTAACGGAACATGTGAAACAAATAATCAGGCCCAAAGTAGAACTGTATTAAGTAGATTGGCATCCAATTAAGCAAAATCCTACATCCAAATGGTTGGCAGTTTAAGGTAATCTGCAACTCTTTGATTCTCTGCCAGATTTTCATAGAGGTTAACAGAATTACTAGCATTCCCAACAACTAACAACATTGTGGTGGTCAACCATTAGGATTTTGCAAGTCACCTACAAGTACTCACACTGACCTTAACAGAGGACAAAAGCAGTCTATACAGCACAAATGATCAAGGTCAAACGACTAATGCTCAGAAAAGCCTTTACAATATCCTACAGATAAGTAAATGACAGAGATCAACTACATTCCCAAAATTCTTAAGGTACAACTATAGTTTTTTCACTGACTATATCACCCACACCTCGCAACCCTTGCTTACAGTTTCACAGAACATTGAGAAATGGAGACAATTTGATATGGTGGATGCTCCTATTGATCAATATTAAGCTATGATAATAAAGCAGAAAATATTCAACTATTGAATGCAAAACAAACAAATTACGGAACAACAGAAATGTCATCATGTATGGTAAATTGGTAACCTTATCTTACCAATTTCAAATATTTGAAGATGCCTTAATACAAGAACAGGTCAGCTTCATTAGCTCAATTACACATAACAAATACATCTTTCAACTTGCTCTTACACTTGCTTTAGAAAACACTTAACAGATACCTCTATACTATATATAAAAACTTTTTTCTCATTATGAAAAGACATCAATATCCTTACTTAAGTATT
This sequence comes from Jacaranda mimosifolia, assembly GCA_018894105.1. Lineage (NCBI taxonomy): Eukaryota > Viridiplantae > Streptophyta > Magnoliopsida > Lamiales > Bignoniaceae > Jacaranda > Jacaranda mimosifolia. The sequence goes on along the minus strand of CM032131.1, from coordinate 31,712,227 downwards.
CTTACTTCATAATAAACAAGGGTTTGGTTAGCAAGGAACAGAGTTCTATAACTTGTTTTGATTTTAAAAAGATAGTTTAATACATGATAAATTTTAAATGTCACTATTTAATATAAACCAGCATATGAGTTCTCATAATAATTTAATAAATTTCACTTCATCCGATGTGTTACTTCCACGTGGAATTTGAGATAAAAGTTTGAACATAAAAATTTGAGTATGTTACAATATTGCATCAAATGAAAAAAAAAAGTGGTAGATAATTAGTCCTATTATATTGGGTGAGAAGATAGTTATAAGGGAAAAAGTCTACTTTGAGCCCCAACAGACACCTTAAAAACAAAATAGAAGCAATAAGTTTGTAACATATGAAGTATAATATTTACAGTGAGTTTAATTAAACTAAATCAAAATACTAGATGTTATACAAAATACAATGCAGATTTAAATTTTCTTAGTATAAACATAAAATTAGCAAATTATATTAATGAATCAAGTTAGACAAAATATTGGTTCTACCTGCAATTAAAACATACATTTCAGGAGAAATCTTTTGGAACAATAGAATGAGCACCATTTTAGTTTCTAGATATATTACTAAAAGAATACAAATGAAATAGGCATATAATTTAGAAAATTAAGTTACCACAAAAAACCAAAAATACTAACAGAAACATTGCTAATCCACATTGGTTTAAAAGCCTAAATACTTGGAAAATCTAAAAACTAGGAATATCACATGTGAAAGGTTTAAAAAACATTATTTTTCTCACTTACTGAAAATGTGGAGAAGTAATTGAGTTGAAAATACTCTATAAATAGCAAGGTGAGGCGAGGCGAGAGATGGGCGACCAAAGAGTTAGTATTGATGCAATCTAAAAGTAATAAGCAATAACCAATATACAATAACAAGATTCATGTGATAAAATAGAGATCGAAAAGAAGAGAAGGAACAAAATAATTACATTATATTGATCTATGCTTTGAAGCTTGACATATTGGAATATGACATTAAATTTCTTCTTCTAAAATTTTTAGGAATGAAATTATTTTCATCGATGATCCTCATTATGTATGACATTGTTAGCCACGTGCATTGCACATGTGCTTTTTTCTAATCCATTAAAATAGATCCAAGTTGAACTTTTTATATGCTCTCATCTGAATCTGGCTCTAAAGCATCGTTGAAGAAGACAGCATTCAATGTAGTTCCCTAATCAAATTCATACTTGAGTTGTGCACATTAGTGAGGTTGAGCTCTGCATTTGTTTGAATATTCTAGTCTCTGATGAGAGATTTACATATTATATAAAGAGCTGGAAGTAAATGAATTTCCTTATGAACCACAGGCTATTCTTGTGCATTTCCTTGTCAAACCAAAGCCTGTTCTCAATTAGATAAGGGAAATGAATAGAAGAAATGTATTCACCACCCAGTAGTTGGACTAAGTCAAACATTCTTCGGTCCCGATGGTAAAGCCAGCTTTGATCAGTTTCTCAAGTACCCTTCCACTACCTCACATGGTAGGATATTATCAAATTCAGAATCCAAGTCCTGTCTCTTAACTGAATATTCTTGTGATCTATATGGCCTCAATTCCTCTTTCCCAGATCTTTCAGCTTACACCTATCTCAAACATCAGAACAGCAAAATACCAAGTTATGTTGATATCTTATACACGGCAGTGAATGCAGCAGCACGTAGAACTTCCCCTCAGGTAGTTGTCCCACAAAAAATTATTTTAGTTAATAGCTTCCAGACAACCCATAATTCCTAATTGACTAACAAATGTTTACTACTGAATATATCTATCAGTGCAAAAACAAAAGAAGAATTTGAGCATCACTATACCTTTGAAGTGATTACATGAAATCTATAACAGGACAGCTCTTTCCATCTCTTACACAATCACCAAAAAACAAAACCAAGAAAAAGGCATGTGAACAGACCAGTATTGTTTTTATGAAACACGTGCCCGATGATCTCCAAAGCACACTTACACTCATGCAATATCTCTCAACAGGAGAATTATTTAGGATAAAAGCACCACAGATGCCCCCAAACCCCTTCTCCCCCTTCAAAAAATTAAAGAAAACAACGATAGAAAGAAAAGAAAAGAAGAGAAAGGATAGAAACAAGAAAATACAAGAAACCAGAGACCAAGAAGAAAGTTAATTCTGAGGGCTACACCAGAAATAACTAATGCGTGTTATAAATTGATGATTATACATGAGCTTCTCAAATCTCTATGCTATAGAAAGGGATATTCCATATTGTCGATCCATCAACCATCAAACACGCACGTAAGTCATGGATTCCATTTGTAACAAAATAAGGCAAGTAAAAATAACTCTAAGAAATCAACAATATACCCAGTAACCAGTCGAGTCAAATATTTAATTTCCAAGTCAATTAAGCTACACAATATCTTATCCTTCTGGTATCTGCAGCTGATTGGTACTCCGACATACCCCTTCATATTTAAGGGGCCTTGAGAGGCAGAAAGCAACTTAAAAGAAAATCTCAACCTTAAATCTAAGAAAAGGAAGATTTTTGAAGGAACAACGAACTTACAGAGACCAGTAAACTTGTGAGGAAATTAAAAAATGGAAACAGTTTTTCCCCAAAAAGGACCACTTACTGTGTGTCTTTGACAGAAAAGCTCTCCTTGAACACAATAATGGGTAGCATCTCCCGCAGCTCCTTCTTCAGCCCCAGTTCACACTGTGAACCCAGAATTAACTAAATTAAAGTTGAATAGAAGCCTTATATTCTTTTCTGACCTAAATTAATAGATTCAACATAAAGGAGACATATCCACAGACAACGGTCACAATAATATAGCATACCCTGGAGATATCATCAATAGTTTCAGAAGTTGGCATTGAATTACCAGTCCTCATTCTGAGAGAAGACCAGTCCACCCTTCGGCGACGGAGATAGAACAAATAAAAGAAGAAGAGAAGAATAAAAGTGAAGAAAATTGGCACGGAAAAGATGAAAGCTTGGTACAATTTTAAATCTGAAGAAGCTCTGGAGCAACAATTAGCAGCATTGCTAGTACCATTAGTGGCTCTTTCTTGGTCAGAAATGCTGTTCTTAACACTATAAGACATCACAAACAGAAAGTTGCGTTTTTCCCTTGAAACCCCAGCTTGTTAATGACACCCTCAAAACAATCACATTCATCCAGACTTGAGAGGTATGTTAAAAGGAAGAACTAGCGAAGCCCAGATGACAAAACAAAGCAAGAATGGATTTTTTCATGGTGATCAAACGGATCAGGCAGTAGTATACAGAATTGGGAAATCCAAACAAACAAGCGAAGTGTTTTATTTATCTATGAAAGTGATGGCTTCGTGATGAGGGGACTGAAGATCATATCATGTGCGAGGAGGAAAACCCTTGAATCAAAGATCTGATAAGTCATGAGAATTCATTCAGAAAAGATATGAAAAGGTGGGCAGATATTAGTACACTACTTTTATAAATAAATAAATAAATATATATATATATATATATAGGGAGAGAGAGAGAGAGGCAGGCACGAGAGACAACGAAGGGCGACTCCGCTGTCCTGTCTTGTTATTTCTCTATCTCATGTCTTTTTCTCAATATCATTTTTTAATATTTTGATGCTGGATGAGTGATGAGTTTTATTTGCTTTTACTGTAACGTAGAACTTAGTAGATAGCAAAAATAAATGTTAAGATCTGTTTTTCTCTCTTGTCAAGTGCATTAAACCCAGTCTGGAATGATAATATGAGTTCTCAGATATTGATGACACTTCTTTAATAGTAGCCCGTCTGTATATATGTTACACTTGGCTTTTAAAGCTTCGATTTGGTGGGAAAATTTTCACAACCAGAAACAAAGGGAAAAATTGCTAGTCAAAAGACAGTAGAGACTAGAGAGCATCAGTAGCAAAATACCTAGCAATTGTAGTCAAAAGACACAAAAATACTAACACAACTCACATTGCAGCGACTCGCTATCTGTGTATGATTATCTGTGTATGATTTTTCCCACCGTACGAATTATAATATAAATGCGCTCAACCTCATGACTAATGCATCATTCATCCCTTTTAATTTGTTGACAGATGAAGATTGAATCAATTTAAATCGCGATCATGAAAACAACCTTTTGTTTTTCCTATACAGCTAATATATGTTCCAAACGGAACATTTATCTTTTAATCATAAACTAATCATATTTTATTTCAATAAAATTTGTTAACGTCCCAAATTTTTGACCCTGATTGCAAAAGTTTTCTCCAGGATAAGAAATTGAATCCACTAAGCAAAAACCTGCTGACTAGAAAACTAAAAATACTATTACGCGATAACACAATGCCAAGAATAGTAAACAATTACAAAAAGACTCACCAGAAGAATCGACAAGGCTTGTTTCAGCATGTAGACCAAGTGAGGATACAATTTTAATAAGTTTGCTTCACATTTACATGCATTTGATGCTATGGCATCCCCTCTCTCTCTCCTCAAGTTTTATATACAGTGGGACGATGACATGTCCCCATTTTTCTGGGAAACAATAAAAATTGCACATTATAGCGGTACTGTTAGTTATACATCCCTGACTTTTAGCCTGACTTCAGAAGGGGAGTTGAGTGGTTTTCTCGGGCTTGAATGGGAACTGAGTGACTTCTTTGGGCTTGAAGGAACAACACTGAATTTTCGAACCAAGATCTTGAAACATGGCAAAGACAATAAATAGAGACCTCCTAAGATAAGTGGTGCAGCAACAAGCCATCCCAACAACTGTATATATATCAGAAGAACCAACCGATAAATCACATGAGTAAACTGGAATTGCGAAAGACAAGGGGATAACAAAGGATCAAGAAAACAGTGCATTACACAATTCAGTTATCTGTCAATACAATTGTTAACCTCTCCTAATTACAGCTTTTGTCAATCCAAAAATATGATATGCTTAGTGAGATACACATTTAATCAACAAAAAAATTCTCTAATACATGCATAAGCATTCAAATTAAGAAGCACATAAACAAGATGTTCCTCAGACATCTTTTGATGTCAAGATTCCCAGTAACTTCAATAATAAATAGCACAGCAAGAGATTGGTATAAACTGAGAATACAAAATTGGTTGCATTACCGCATGGAAAATGCTCTGCAGGACCTCTTGTGAAGCTTGTCCAGTCAACACTTTCTTAAAAGCATCAGAAGTTAAAGGAAAATGAGGTCCACCCGTAATGAATTCACCAAACCGGAGAAATGGAATCACCAGACTATAGAACAAAACCAAAAAAGATAAGGATTTGGTGGTTGTTCTTCAAAAACTATACTGCAGTGATCGCTACTAATTAGCAGAAACCATAAATGCTAAAACATACTAGCTAACCACAGCCATTGGAAACAACTATAACATGACAACTTACTTTTCAGTAGTGAAATGAAACACCAACACCAGTCCTTACAGACCAAAAAGGTTATTTTATAAGACTAAGAAGGTAAAGTATTATGAATGGTATTTGTGTAGACTTACTCAAACATCACGAAGAGAGGGTAATCAGCAGAAATAGAGGATTGAGACAGCTATCAAATTTAAAGTACCTGTTTTCCCACAACATTTACAACCATACTCTTGACATCTTAAACCAAGAAATTAAATACATCAAAGGCAAGTCTTCCAATTTGATGGTAAGGGTACAAAGAGGAACCATCACTACAATTATTAATATTCTGCAACCTAAATATAAGAGATCCTTGCAATAGACAGTTCACCAGATGATGAAAGCCACACACGGCGAAGATATTAGTTTTGCCTAGCCAATGAAATAATTTTTTTTTATGAATAAGTTAGATAAGTTGCATCAGACTGTGCAGTGTCAGGTGGAAATCCAAATACAGAATGGTGGAAAAAGAGTGACTTGAGCTTGAAGAAGATTACCTCAATTCAACAGGAGTAGCAATAAAATTAGCCAGCATTACTGTCGGAGCATGACAAAGAGATCCAAGTACTGCAATAGCTATCCCGCAAAGAAACACAGTGACCCCTAGTAAACATGATAAACTCCAAGTATAAGATGGTCATCCAAATCATTTAAAAAATCAATCTGCACTGCAACATGCACAGGCTTGCAGCCCTGAACATTGCATGGGGTATAAGTTACATATGCAAATAGACAGCATGATACAACCAAATTAGCAGTAAGTTATAACACAAATTACAGAATCACCAAATTTCTAGAAACGAGAAAAACATTATGTGCTTTTTTTTTTCAGATTCAGCAATAAATTAACTGGGGTTTGCATTTCCTAGAAATTGAAAGGTTGGGTGGGAAGGCCCAGTATTAATGAAAAATGATACAAACAGAAAGTATAGCAACTGTAAGCCCCTTATTTAAGGGAGTGAAATTGAACATAAACTACGGTCTACCAACCGCATAGCCTGATATCCGGATGTAGAAATTGTGAAGCCAAAGAAAACTAGTTTTCATCAGCACAAGTGTATCATGTTCAATTTCAATTCTACAATCTCATTTAAAAAATGAAAAACGTGGAAATTCAGAAAATTGGTCAAGGCATCAGATTACACGGTAAAAATAAGATTTTTAGTTGAGAACTGCATGAATGACAGATAACACGGTAACAATTATATATATATATATATATATATATAACAAGCTATTAACTATAGGCTGAATCCAGTGAAAACAGTATTTGGTGAAAGAAAATCGGATTTAACTAACAACAATTAACATACCGCAGATGGGAAACACTCCTAAGGTGATACCCAGCGCAGCGGAGAATGCCAACTGCTTCGGCTCGGTTCCCCTAATATTAAATTGATCAAATTTCAGTAAATGCAAAAGCATCATCGCCAAAATTAGGGCACAGCGATTACCAGATAAACGCAAGAAGCCATGCCAAGAATAGCAAGAAAAATGTAAAACAGTGAAAATATTAGGAAATGAAGGAATTGAAAAAGAACCGGCGGAGGATTTGGAGAAGAGGGTCGGCAATTTTTTTACGGAACCATGAAGCCAAGCCGAATCCGAAGAGTTTCGCCATGATTGTATGAATTGCTGAGGCAAAGCTTCAATCTTTGAATTGGTATCTTAAGTAGTTGGATCTCTCCGTAGTAATTTTACAATAGCTGCGTTTGCACTATATATGGAAGCTCAAAGTATGAAGAAAAGGTATTCATTCAATTAATTTTGGCTGCACCTGCAGGCAGATCACACAGATTTCATGGATTCCTGAGTTAATAATGGCTGATGCCTGCAGCCTCCTGCAGTTAAAATTAGTAATAAATTTATTTACATCTATTTTCGATTAGTAGCGCTGCAAGTCTGCTCGGACGGTCGGTTGTTCGAAATTTGTGGTGGTCTGGTGAATTAGTGATGCTTATCATCCAAATCAGAGTCCAAAGAAAACGGTGTCGTATTTTGGAATTTTCGTCCCTGTGGTTATTCCTTCCGTGTTCCGTCCCCACCCCGGCACCCATGACCCATGTGCTGCTTTCTTTGTTTCTTTTACAAATGAAAAAATAAATAAAAGAAACTTAAAAGGTCGCGTACTTCATTGTCTTACATATGTATTAGTATAATATTAAGGGACCCATTTTTTTTTTTAAAAAAGACAACAAATAGAATAATCTCATTTAGCTTCCTGTATTTGGGGGGTAGATTCTGACCATCTCCCAGTTTTGTAAAAGTGGAACTAGTTGAAATTAAAGTCAAACCCAGGTAAAGAGATAGATAAGTTTCATTTTGAAAAATGATTATGTATTAGTTTCAGAATATTGAAAACTAGATTTATGTAGTTGATAAATTCTTGTTTGCATTAAGATATATACGTATATATGTATGTGATCAAGACATCAAAAATACTGCTCCATTGATAGCAATTGACTATACCCCCATGGAAATTCATTGCTTCTATTTGATGCTATTTATATATACCATAAATAGACTTCTGAAACAGGCATGCATCAATGTGCGTGGTTTCCCCACTTGTGTAAATGCATCAAGTGCTAGTGTCTAGTAGGAGAGAAATGTCTTGAACTGGATCCCAGTGAGTGCATGATCTTTGTTGATAATGATAAATCTCTGCCAACTCTCAAGAAGCCAATGAAAAACCTTCCTCAAAGCATTGCGTTCTGAGGTCTTGCATAACGCGCTGTAGCAGAGCAGGATTACTTGTCACCACACCATCCACACGCTCCAACAACATTCTCCGCATCCACTCCTCCTCGTCAACAGTCCACGCATAAACCTTCTTATTCCTCCTGTTATCACACAACATTTTAGGACAAAAACAATTCTATGTATAGATATAATCTAGATATTTACTAACAAGTAATAATACACTTGAAATCCATACCCATGGAGGATTTTCACAAGTTTTTCATCAATTAAAGGGTGGTAAACACCAACCACCCCCGCACCTCTCATCCTCAATAATTTCATCCTACTTCCACTTGACGGATCTATCATTACAATGTTGCCCACCTACACAACAATCACCAAAATCAATGAACATCAACTACAGTTTAATCGCAATGAAATGACTCAGAACGTTAACCAAAAGCACTGGTAGTGGTTATACCTACTTATGATTACGGAACTGAGAAAATGCATTTCCTACTTATTAAAGAAAATGAAAACACACACACACCCACAACACTCCTTTTACCACCAACTAGCCTCCAAATCCTTTCATGTACTCATCCGCAGAAAACTTAAGACAAAATCTATCTATCTATATATATGTATTACCAAGTGAAAACATGATAAGAGATGACTATAAAAGATCAAAATGGAACTGAAATCAAAATTGGCAGAAAAGCAATAGTGCAACCAGCTTTTACCATTGTATTTGTGGATAACCTAATCAAATCTCTTGCTAGACTGTCACTTTTCGCCCATACAAGGCAGTTCTTACACTGGGTTCTTTCAACCTGCAAAGATATGCTAGTGAGCTAACCAGTCATTTAGACCATAATATGAGTATTTTTTCACTAGGGTTGAGAAAGCAGGAAGAACAGTAGGATCTATTTACTTCTCACTCTTACAGAGTCACAAGCATGAGACAAGACTGCTGTAAAACTAGAACTGCTAAAATTGACAATACTTATGAACAGAATAGGATGTATACAGAAATAGCCATTAAAGATTGTTGACAAGGTTCCAAAATTAAATCAACCTCGAAAATGTAAGCTAACAATAACAATAAAATTCAAATCAGTAATTAAAAAATTAAACTGGGCACCACACATTTACCATCTTTGCACTCAAGCGTTTTCTCCAGGGTATGAAGTTGATTTACGAACAACTTTAAGCAAACAAAATTTACACCTCCATTCTTAAAACAATCATAAGTTGATCACAGTTTTAAGCTCATCAGAGTTTTAAACAATTTCCTTTTTTTCTTTTTTCCCTTATTTGTTAGAGGTCATATGACCAACCAAAACCAGACAGTAATCCATGCAGAAGGTTAACTAAATATGGCTGCAATCAGGTCCCATACTATGAATGAGCCTTTGCACCTTTTCTTGAGGTAGGCGGGAGTTAAAATTACATTCGCTCCATTCTTCCTCCTACTTTAATGAAGAATCCCACAAGCGGTCAATGGTATAATGGGAGTAAACCTTACATAGATAGCACTTTTAAGCCGTTTTCAATTCCATAGAACATGGCACTCCAGTAACCAAAATTACAGGGTGCAAAAATAATAATTTTCCACAATTAATTTTAGTAACTCAAAAAGAACAAATAAAGCTTTCAGCAACATCTAAGTGAACTTACAACAGAAAGGATATCCCTCGCCAGTCCTTTCTCATATAGTGGAGGCCCAACTTTGGCGTCGAGAATCACCTGCCTAACAGAACCTGATACCAACTGAAACACAATAAAACTAACCTTAGAATTATAACAAGTCATAGAATTTACCAGGAGTATCTGATAATTGACCCATGGAGATGCTTACAGCATGATGAAAGATTTTCAACTTCAATCCATTTCAACTGACTTTTAGTTATTTCTAGGATGGCCATAACAGAAGATTGATTCTAGTGGCATGCAGCCTAGTTTTGTCCTATTTGCATAATCGTAAGATATTATTCAGGTCAAAACCACTTCTGAAACCTTTTCATATAATAGCTTTCTTTGGAGAGAGAGACGATGCTGCAGCATACCTTTAATGCATCTTCAATGGTTGGGACATTTACATCATGAAACTCCAGTGAATGCCGATGACTGGAACCCAGATCTGATATCTACAGCCGGAAAGTAAAATAAGATCCTAGGTTTTAATAAACATCCAAATATATTAATGGTTTTTACATGGGACAAGTCGGCAACCCACCTCTTTCATGCTGAAATAACCAACTTTGGAAGTACTATTCCCAGATATTCGCTGCAGATCCCTGCCTGTAACATGTGAGAATCAACATTCCAGACAACTTCAAAAACAATTCACAACTTGAAGCATGAAACTCAGAAAATGTGTGAAAAATCTTCCATCTTTAGGTTGTCAGATAATCCATTTCTATTTCGTCATGAATTGTTAGTTTTTGGATGAATATGGAAAATCAGAAGTCTGGTAATTCTGTCTCCAGTTACAATTACATTTCCTTTACATCATTTCCTTTACATCCATCTAATTAGCGGAGAGCATCTTCTTCTCAGCATTTTGATTCATCTACCAGACCCGTGGCTAACTGGATCTGAGCCCCTAAAAGGTCATAGTGAAGATTATATTCTTCGGATCATTAACTATCTTGCAAGTCCTATCACTCTCTACTTCATAGTAGTATGTTCTCAACTGAATTAAACTGAGTAAAACAGCGCTCATTCGGCTTGCAAGAAGCAAGTTATACTAGTCTTTTTACGACATTATAAAGGAGAAAAATCACGATAGATGAGAAGAGATCAGAGAACAAGAGCATAGTCAAAAGAGAAACACCAGTCAGTGCTGAATGAGACAAATATTCAGTAATACCTGTCGTGAAGAGCGAACAATTCTCCATCTGAAGAACGAGATACATCAATCTCAATGCAATCTACTTGAGAACTTAAAGCACTATTATATGCATCCATCTGTTACAAGCAAGATAATATGAAGCCAATGGAAATATTGCAAAACCAACAATTCTAAATCAATTTCTGGCTTCTCTCTATCTAGGTTTCTTTCATTTGCTTTTCTTCTCATAGCAAGAGTTGCCCAAGGGACTATGAAGAACTATATTAGTTAGGCCAAATAAGGGGCCTAAAGGATGATATTGAAAATATTCAGACTAAAAATATGCAAATTATCAATTCAATATTTTGTGAACATTAAGTCACATTAACATTGCTTTAGAAAATTTTCTCTTAAAGTTGTTGATGCAATGCATGTGCCTTCATTGTTATTGGTAAGTTTGCCAAGAATTGGGTCAAGTTTTAGGAAATGACTCAAAAGAGTTTAGCTAAGAAAGAAGACCAAACAGTGCATCAATCTCATGTTATCAGCACCCAACCAACCACTTCTCCTCGCACCCCACCCCAAACCCCCCCCCCCCCCCCACCAAAAAAAAAAAAAATAAAATGAAAAGAGCAATATCCCTGTATTATTAACCTCAAATGTTAAATTTCCAAAAGTTATACATCCATTTAATTTGATTGAAAGAACTTGCCATGCAGGATGAGATACTCTTGACTAAGTAGTGGAAATTGCTGGTGTGGATTCCGGACTGGATATTTGCAAAAATAAATCAGTCTAGTGGATATGAGATGCCTACAGTGTTTGGGAAGGCCTTGGTTGAGTCACCTCCATGAGCACACACTAAAGGAGGACTTTGCATCCAACTGCACTTCCGTAATTGCATCTGCATATAGATGTCAAAAGAGAAGGAAATAGATAATGTACCAGGGCAATAATCTGTTTCATGAAGATATCTTAACGAAGCAGCTAAAAATAAAGAGATCAATCACTTTTCCACGAAATAAATAATGTGGCATCAAAGGGAAACTGGAAACAAGAGGAAGTTGAAGCCTAACTCCAATCTATCCAATTTTATTCGGTAAAAGGTCAGAAAAAAAGAGCCCAATTACGGGGAAACACCACATACTTCATAGAACAATAAAGTCATGTTTAAGCTATTAACGAATGTTATCCCATATCAATTCTGCAATAACAGCATAAGCAATAGAATTTGCACCTCAATTATCGAAATTTATTATCTTTTATAGGTCAAGAATAAAGCTTGAGAACAAAGTATCCGTTTATAACAAAAGGCAAACATAAATAGATGATAACTACGTAGAGAAATGATTAGTCAGGTTTTAAAAAGATAGATTGGAAGAGGTATGTGGACCTGGTGGAAGCGACGGAGGCTGAAATGGAAGTAAAGAGGGGGAAGAATTGCAATAATTGCGAGGGTAATGAGGAGGAATCGAAAGAATTTTCTCCTGGAGAAGGAAAGGCCAAGTTTTCGCGGAAAAAGGCCGCGGCTTTGGAGGCGGAGCTGCCTCTGTTGCCGATCCCATCTCGATATCACAGTTACCATTTCTTCCTTCTTCTTCGTCTTCTTCTTCAAGATCATGTATTGGTTAGTACGATAAACTGGGCATTACCACTGCTAATTCAATCTCGGTCTGTTTGGTTCAATAGGCCAGTAGTTACCGTCCTTTTTAGTTCCAAAACTGCCCCTGCTTACCATTCCACGTCACCTCATGCTCCTACATCACACCTGCACCAGAATTTTCCTCTGTTTCCCTCCAACCGTCAAAATTACAGATTACTCCCCTTCAGCCTATATATAACGGCTTTCCTTCCACATTTCAAATTTCAACTTTCTCGCTGTCTGTCTATCTCCCTTCACAGACATTCAAGGTAGGTATAATCGATCATTTTCTAAGATTTATTACTGATTTTTGGCTTTTGAAATGCGGTTAATGTTGAATTGCATGCATATTCGACATGACTGCATCTAGATGTATGTATAGGTAACTGTATTCATGGAGGAGTTATTTCAGTACATGAAGACTCTTCGATCTCAGATCAACGGTGCTCTCCTCTCTCTTTCTTTCTGTCTCACAAAGAAATTGTGTGTGAAAGAGATGCCAGATAATTCTGAACTCAACAATATCTTCAATTCAAACTATTGAATATGATCTCATTAAACTTTGAGTTATACTGGAAATGATATCCTGTTGAGAATAAGTGGTTGAATTACTTGTTAATGCGAGATTGAAGTTAATTTTTAGCCATGCTCCGTTAAACTGCAGATGTAGCGGATCATGCAGCGAAGATATCAGTTGAAGAGCATATGCAATACACCACTATTCAGACTCTCGAGAAGGATCTGGATTTAGGTTAGCTGTCGGAACGTTTTTTCTGGTTGTTGTCTGTTGTATATTACCAACGAACACTTCACTAGTCATAATCATTATTCTTATTTTTCTTTGGACGTTTACTGTTTTTGTGCTCAAGCCGATAGATGACACTAGAACTTTTCTTCATTTTGTTTCCAGTATATCTTGTCAAAGAAAAGTTTTCAGATTTTGTGGATGTTTTGCAGTTTAGCTTTGAAGTTTTTCTTCTACTTGAACAGCCTTTGTTTGATATTTGGAATAAAATGCGTCAAATATCTGTATTTTCTTACATCTTTTTAAATAAAATGCAGTGAAGAATGAAACTAGGCAAGTCAAGGAGGAAACTGATCAGATGACCAAAGCAAAGGGGCAGATTCGTTCGCAGATTTTGGAAAACCAGAGGAAAATCACTTCTTTGGAATCTGATTCAGCCACCCTCAGTCAGGTATGGAGATTTTGTTTTACCTATATAAATATGTTTGTTCGATGCAGACTGGAAATGTGATCTATAAATATATTTTCCTTGCTTTAAGTTAACCTTTCATATTTTATTGCTGACAGTTGAGTGGTAATTCCAGATCATGTCAATAATCTGTGTCCTTGTGTGAATAGCATCTCATGCCCAAAATCGCGTCTCTGCTTACTGGTCTTTGTTTATGCCATATTGGTGCTTTGTTATATGGGAATGATGCTGCTATGTAATTCTAAAATCTCTAGACATCTGAAGTTGTGTCACAGCTTCAATATTCTAGGCTGATTACTAGTGTGCAATATCGGCGAAGCAGTACAACTATGGGTTGCGGAACAGCATATGACAATGTCCACATTGTAGTAAAACTTCTGCTAAATTGTCACTCTTGCAAGTGTTCATAAGATGATTCTTGAGATGCTAAAAGTTATATCCTCCGTATTATATAGATACCGAGAATCTTAAGGAACTATAAGTTCTTTCTGCATATCTGGTCCTTTTGGTTATATATGCTTTGTATGTGGCCTGGAAATTAGAACATGAAACATGGTATGCATTTCTGTATTAATGAATATCAACGGAAAAAAAAGAATTTTCTGGAGGTGCACCCTAGGGAGGGTGGGATGTTGGATCTTGACTTTCTTACCCCCTTCAGCAAATTGGACTCACACTAGTCTTGTTCCCTCTTGACATGCAGACATTGGAGCTTATGCAACAAGAAAGATTGAGCCTGTCAGCAAAACTTGTGGATCGAAGGTAACATGTGGATCATATATCAAGAAGCCATGAAATATTATGTAACAACATATTTGACTCCTATACAGTGCATACTATAAGAAGGTTGGTGAGGATATCAGTGGACAACTAAAAGAACAGCAGGTTTGAGATCTTGTTCTGAAAGCATCCACATTCTGCAATGCAGTATTTGTCACTATAATTAGACTAGAATTTAACCATGCAGGAGTGGGTCAATGCTTCGACTTTTAGCTCACAAATCAGAGAGGGCTCGGTAATTTCGTCAAACATATTTTTGACTTTGTGGTCAGGAGAAATATTAATGGTATCAAGAGATAAGGATTACATGCTTCTTTTAAACAGCACTACAAATCTTTAAGTGACCATGTGAAGATTTAAAACTATATTAATTTCCAAACAATATAAATGTTTGGCATATAAAAGAAGGCATTAATGGCATCCCGTCCTTCCTAAAATGACCAATGTAGGATTAATTTGGTTATAATAAGTTATGGGCTTAAATACTACTTAATATTTCATTAATTGAACCAACATTTTCAAGTGAGAAAATGTTATTATTATCATGGGCGGCATGTGATTGAAATGCTCTTCTATTCTTTAAAATTGCTATTTCAAATCCAAGCAAAGCTGCATAAGTGACACCAGCAAGTATTAGGTCTCACCTTGTCTTCCTGCTGGTAGCATTTTATAAGGTGGATCAATGAAGTATTTCATTTGGTTATTTGATCTTAAATTACATGTCTTTCATCCTCATCCTGAAAGATTTCCCTTATCTAATACATCAATCTAGTATTATTAGATATTAAATATATGAAAACTTACTTTAAATAATTTTTGAGTCTTAGGTCAAATTTTGATTGTTGGATGGGAATGTTTCTGAGAAAATAATGAAATTGGAGGAACTTCAACTATGTTTGTTTTCTCTGTCATGTTTTCTTCTCATGAGGGAGATATATTGTCAATCATTATTGAGTAACCGTGCAGGTAAATGAGAAAGCAAGTGGAACAAGAGGTAACAATTTATCAATTCTCTCCATTTCCAATATACAATAAGATTGATTGTTCCATGCCTTCTATGGACATAAACAGCTAAGCACTTATGAAAAACACTATTTCTAAACTAGTTTTGAGAATCATAGCAACTAATACATTAGAAGCAGCAACCTTCACTTAGATTTGATGATTGAGAAAGTATGTTGAAATAAATTTCCCATTGATAAGATACAGTCACCTCCCTTCTGCTGAGTGAGCTCATCAATTGGAAAATCAATATATTAGGAAGATATGTGATTCTAAGTTGACATACTGACTTAAATCCCATGTAGTCCCTCATGCATACAGATGGTGCCTTCTTGGATATAATAAGTAGATATGAAATAACAATGGCTTGGACTCTCTCTGGTGTATGGAACTTCACTTTAGTAGTTCAATTTCCAATATTATGGAATAGAGTGTAAAAGATAAAGGTTGCTAAATTGAATGCAAGGTGCCTATTAGAAAGTCATTTCATAACTTTAACGTTGTGAATATTGTTTGGAATAGTCTTTAAGAGATATGTAACATGGAATATAGGTTATATTTTTTATAGGCATATAGTTTTCAAATGCTAATATATGGAGATTTTTCTAACCCATACTATTTTAATGCTCTTAATGGGAAATCTTTTAATTTTCTGCTTATATTAGTTGCTCTAATTTCAAATCACAAAGCCTTGCAAATCTACAGAGTTCCACGATGATGTGGATCAAAGCACATCAATGGATTTTCAAGCTGCTCAAGCCAAGTTTGATAAGATGAAAGAACAAAAATCAAATCTTGTTTTGGAAAATGCTAAGGTTTGTGCATGCATCTAGGACATTCATTATTCCATCCAACTAGAAAAATGATACCTTAGAAAAGAAACGAAGCTTTGTACCATTAGAATGAATACCAATGGTACTCTAGACTTTCTGTTCTGATCCTTGCTCCAATTGGAATTCCTTTTTCACCCTTCGGAGGGTTGGTTCTAGCAATTATATATGTGAAGCTCCGATTCTTGACAAAGATCCATATCAGAAAATGACTCTTCATTTTTAGCTGAAGTTATGAGATTGAAGGTTGCTATCAGTTGCTTGTTATTGTGTAATTCCAAAAAATAACATTTAATATTTTTTCATGACTATTTTGGTGTTACAGCTGAGGCAGTCTGTTGAACTAGTGAAGTCCAAAATAACTGACTTTAAGGTGACTTGTAATAGTTGTTACATTTCGACTCATTTTGCCTCTTCTATTTGATAATGTCTATCTATTTTGCTGGATTCTAATGTGCCTTGGTTAATATAATTATTTGAGGTACTTTATTTCTGTATTTTATGAAAGGTAGGACAAACAAACAAACAAACACACAATCTGTAACTAAATGGACTTTCAATATTCACTACCTGAAGATTAAAAATCAGCAGATTGTTAACTGTTTAGGCATCCACCTTTTAAATGGTAGCACTAATTCCTAAATTCTAAGTTCAATCATAATTTTATATGTTTTTTATATCTAATTATGATCACTGAGAGATTGCAGCCAGAACTCAAGGGGATGGACAGGAAAAGCTTGGAAGAGGAGCTTCAAGTGCTCTTGTCTGATAAAGCTGGAGAAGCTGAATATGTGCAATCTCTGCAACACCAGATAATGAAATTGAAAGTGAGCTTGCCACTCTTGCTTTATGTTGTTAGTTAAGTCAAACAATTACATAGTTAGCTAGCTATGTTTTCACTATGCTTCCGCCATTGTAGCTGCTCTACAATGTTTTATGAGTGTCTACTTCAATTACCTTCAATCCTGCAAGCTGGAGTCATAAATGATTTTTGGAAAAAACAGATCCTCTGAACTCTAGCTAATCTTTTAAAGTTTTAGTGTTATTATTTCGTCAATTTAATTTAATATATTTCCTTTTTCAGGAAATTTCACACACAGTTATGTGCTCTTGTGGTGAGGAATACAATGTTAAACTGGATTGATGAGCTTGGCAATTCAGGTGGAAAAGAAAAAAGGAGTATCATGTGAAGTTTTAGGATATATCTTCAACACTTTCTGAGCAGGTAAAGGTGAAAAGAGTGGATAGAGATTTGTAAAGAATAGTGCCAAAAGTCAAAGTTATGAAGGTGTTAGATGTTTTGATGCTGACAAATAAAGTTGAGTAATATCTGGGTCCCTATTCCAGTCTTTGTTCTCATGAGCCCTCAATTACTTGTTTGATTTTCCTTCATGTGCGATCTCTTTTTCCTCACACTAGTGAAAAGACATCTGATTCACTTATGCATTAAACCTATTGCTAAGTTATGCAGGCCAGCACCAATACACATACCATGAATCAGATAGATTTTATGTAAAGTTCAGTCTAGTTTTTACTGAAAATATTGAAATTGATAATTTTGTCTTTGTGCAGTAAAATATATAAAACTAGTTAATACTTCTGAACTCAAGTGGTATATGTTCGTCCACCACTTTTTGTTTTTTAATCCTACATAAATTATAAGCTTCAACATTCCACTGAGCTATCAGTTTAACTGAAAAGTCAAAAGATCCCAAAACATCCCAGGACTTTGGAGATGTCATGAACTTCAAAACCCTCTGCAAGCACTATCCTTCTGCTCTCCTGAGCAACCATGTCATCCTTTTTGAAGCCATCCTCAATATGCACAATCATTTCACTAGCATAATCAACAGAATCTCTGAGAATAACAGTCTTATGAAGACCTCCAAGCAAGTCTTCATAGTCTGTGTCCCCTCTTTCCCCCAGAAATACAATCACTTTGGAAAGGTCAACACTCCATCTAACTGATAAATATCTGCATAACATGCAAAGGTAAAAGGAAATGTACTTAGCTACTTTTGCAATTTTGTGTTTGTTGCTTTACTAGCATTGTGCTTCAGTTACGGTGTAAATGATTTCAAATTGAAAAACAGACCTTAGAGCTTGGGATCGCGATGCAAATAATGGTATCATATTCAGTCTAGACGCAGCATGTGTGTAGATCAGGTTGCACCGCAGGCCTCTCATGCGTAGCCTCTGTCTTAGGTCATCTATTTTCCAAGCCTGTCACGTCGGTATTCAGTTACACTTTAGTCTACAAATTGTTAGGAAAATTTTATGAAATTCAAGTATTTCTTTTTGAGGCTCCACAGTGTATATATCTCAATCAAATAACAAAGGAACAAAATCATACCTTGGCTCCTGTTTTAATGCTATAGGAGTAGCATCGCGAGCTACATTGAGTTAGCTGCATATCATCATCGGCCCCATTTTCCATCTTGGCAAGCCTCATTACCATGGATTTCACATTTTCACCTGGCCAACGGTACTCAATGTGGGATTCATAGTCTTCATCTACTTCCAAATCCCTCCAGGGATAGTACATTTCACTTCCACTGCTACAAACCAATGCATCAAACTGTTCTAACTTGACCTGGCAACTTCTCAGCATATCCTTTGTCTCCAGCAGACTCAAACCTGTCAATAATACAAAACCTATCTGGCTAGACTTTGATCCTGCAGCCTCCATAACATTCTTGATAATTGAAGGCAATGACTCCGTTGGACTTCCTTTGCTGTTATAACTGTCAACGGCTATTACATAAAGCCATTCCCTTCTCCCTGGACAATAAGTATTCATGGATTTTCCACTAGAAGTTGCCTTTTGCAACAGAACATCAATGATTTTCTGCTGGTTGGTAGCTGCATCAAGCTCACCATTGGCCTTCACATCTATGTCAACGGAGAATTTCAAAGAAAGGTCTTCTACACCGCGGAGCGATTCACTGAGTGGCTCCTCGGGAATTGGCATGACAGAAAGATGATTTGTTGGGTGGTAATATTTGCACTGCTCAACATGGGAGAGGTAGTTCCGGCAGTGCTCTGGCCATGAGAACTTCTGGATATTTTTCAGGCCATTTTTTCGGCAGTCGTGCCAGAGGTTCTTATCAGCAACAAGCTTTAGAAGAGCATCTGATATGGCTTTCTGATCATGCGGGTCAACAAGCAGGCCATTATTGAGTGCCTGGTTGATCAATGTTATCTATTAGATTCAAACAACAGATTGAGTCACCCCTATACATGAACTCAGCACTGTGCACATTTATTTGACCTTGATTAGGATCTCAAATTTGTCAGAAACCAAACACTTTGGATACCCAACTTAGAAACTTAGGCATTCTTGCTTTTAAGTTCTTATAGACAGGCAAGGCCGCAAGGGTGAGAATAGCCATAAAAATTACCTTTACTATGTCCACAGGTCCACCATTTTTCGTGGCGACAACGGGTAATCCGTAAGCTGCAGCCTGCAGAAAAGCATGGCCTTCAGCAAAGTTAAGATACTTCTAGCTTTCAATTGAATATAAAGTTTAGCCTCTTGTAAGTTGTAAAGCAGCTAACTAGTAACTGACCTCTATGAGAGTGAGACCAAATGGTTCGACGAGAGCTGGATTGATGAAAACTCCCTTCAAGACAGAGCCACCACATAATGTTAAGGTTAGCAGTATTAGCATTTTAAAGAAAAGGAAAGCTCAACGAGTCCAATTGCAAAACATAGTATTTCGCATACAAACATAGTATGGGATAAATAGAAATAAAGAAGCATGATATGTTGGATTGGTGGACATTGACCATGGATCAGAGGAAGCAGCTAGAAACTTTATTTAACCAAGAACACTAATACACAGTGTTCCAAACTGCTATATCTTTCATTAGATGATTCACCTTAGTTTTTGCAGCCAGACGATATATTTGAGGAACTTCTGGTTGCTTATGATGCTTTGGATATGCCACCTGACCATACAAGTCATACTTGTCAATGAGCTTGAGTACTGTTGTAAGAACAGATGAGCTGCTGTCGGACATATCCTCAATGTTGTCTCTGTTACCAAGTATTAGTGTCTGCAGTGACAATTTTCTATTGTTATTAGCTTATTATTTGTCCTAATTGGTAAGTGTAGGAGAAATTGTAGATAAATGTGACGTACCAAATTTGCCAGTTCTCTAAGGAGTTGGCATTCTCCAAAAGCCTTGAGTAAACTGGTTACATTTTTCTTTGGATCTGGACGAGATAATGCTAGTATCATGGGCTTGTGAGGATTTGTGAAGAAACGCATAATCTGCATTGAACATAAGTTGACAACACTTGTCTAAATCTTAGAAAGGTATCATCCATATTTTGATGTGAACGTGGTTTATGGTTTTCTTACATTTTTATGGTTGTGAATTTCATTTTATGCAAAATCCTAAGTAGCTTGAAGACATTAATCAGCAATCATTGATTCATGACATGCTTTGGGAAAGCAATGTTGTGTCTTCTGCCTTTTTTTATGAATAATAGAATCTAACCTCGGACCATATTGGAGGTATAGGTCGTTTGTGAGTCCTGTCATTGTCAATCAAGGATTTGAGATCTCCATCACCATCTATTAAATTTTGTGCTGTCACGCTGCTGAAGTCCATACCTGGTGGAATAACCTAGATCCAGAAAATGAGCACTTATTAATTCTTCTTTCTTCTCCACCCACAGAAAAAAATGGGAAAATCTATTGTATCACAGGAACTAGAATATCTTGAAATGGAGGACAATCATTCTGTACAGGGGTTCCAAGTCAATTATATATAATTTAGGAAGTCATACTTGAAACTGCAGCATATATACAGTAAATTATAGCAAACAAAAGAATGTGCATACCACCATCCTTGGCATGTATCTTCCAAGGCAACTTACTCCTCTCCGTCTCCTAATCCTAAGCTTCCTTTCCATCTGGATATCAAATCCATCATACAAACCCCACTGCTCTTCAATCTCCTGCCTTGTGCTTGTCACTATCATCTCAGCAGAATCCAACCCGAACTCCTCAGCTTCAATTCTCCTCATTATCTTGTATGTGGAGTTGATGTCCTCTCTAGAAAGCCTACCCTGTTTAAGTAACTGCTCTAATTTGTTCCTGCCCAGGGAGTGCCCAGTTAACACCATTGGCACATTTAGGACACTAGATAAGCGTGCTGCCACTTCCCCTGCATCTGCATAGTGGCCGTGAATGACATAAGGCCATGCTGGTTTTCCAGCATTGACCTCCTCACCTAATGCTCTTGCCATGTTGACAATGTGGCTGAGAGCTCCATCAACAAATTCCGGTATGTAAGGCCAGAGTGACTCTTTCTGGATATACCTGTTGCATGAAGATTCAGAGGCAGTTGTAGTCTCTCTAGCTAGCTAGTAAAACTTAAGTCTTCTTGACTTGAAATAAAATAGGTACTTGTCAGGAGGTCCACAAGGAATTCGAATAATGTAGGCACCACAGCTACCAAATCCATCAGAGGGGCATGAGAGCATCTCAATGGGTTCACCGTAGGTGGAGTCCACCTCTGGGGATGTGATTTGTCGAGTTAGAAGATCAACTCTGTGTACACCTTCCATATTGGCCAGAGCTCGAGCTAATTCCACCACATACTTTACCTAGCAAAGTATATAGAAAGAACACAAGCAATAATATAAAATCAGTGCCTTCTAATTTCATTTCGAGGACTCCAGACTGGGCAGGGAAGAAAGAAATGATTTGGGTTTTTGATAATTGATGAAATGCACGCAGAACTGTTGTGTAGCATCAGTACTACCTGACCACCTGTGTCAGAGTCTCGTCCAAGTTCCATGTTTTCTCCCCTCACCAACCCATGAAGACTACATGGTAAAGATAAAACATTATATGAAATTAATTCCATCAACAGGTTTGATGTCAGGCACTCATGCATGTTCCTTTAGTTCAATGTCATATAGAGTACTTTTCACATAAATCTGTAAGATATCATACACGTTTATTTAGAATCTCTCAATTATGCAATTAAAGTACCATACGCTTCTTTACTTTATCAGCTATGTTATTGACCTGTAACGTAGTCTGGACTTCTCTTTTCTCGGCGCCTTATCTTTTCTCTGAGTGTACTATTACAATTTTATTTTAGTTATCTTAAATTTACAGTTCAATTTAATTGCTGCTAGGGCAAAAAATTGACACTTACAAAAGTTACCTGATCAAAACAATGTATAGTTGCCGAGAATTGTCATCTGACCAAATCTGAGTATCTGAATTTATTCTTGAGATGTCTGTAACTGAATCAGTTTGATTAGACTCTCCTTTCTCCTTCTCACCTTCTGACAGCTCAGAAAGATCTTCTGCAGCATCAGTACGCCCCTTCTCTCTCTCAAATCTCCTTTTTACTAATTTTTGTGTGGCATCCCAAGCTATCTGCAGGTAGAATATATACTCAATCTAGCTTGAAGCATAATATAGGTTTTTTTATCAAAGTTCAAAGAGCTAGGGGATGGTATAAATCCATAAGTGCCACTTTGGAATTAGGGAGTTGCTGTGTTTGATTTACTATAATTTTTGGCACTTTTGACTAAATCCATAACTGGGTAAGATTTTACATTTCTCTTCAATCAAGTAGCTCAAGGCTGCATAGGTTTTGAGCTATGGTTTACAATATGCTTGTATTTAACTAGTTGTGACAGGCAAATGCGGGTAAAAGGATATAATATCTAAATGCAATTCATTTTGTCCATTCGAAGTGGAAATTCACTAGTTGTGGTCCATTGCTTGATCAGCATGGAACATTTTCGTTTCAGTGTCAACTCACATGCAGTTAAGCATGTTCATATATATAGTGTATATGTTTGCTTGCATGTATTTATGTTACAATGAGTGGGGGGGGCAGGAAAGGAGGACCTGTTTCTTTCTGCGGGAAAGATGCCAAATGCGCCAGCACATATTCTCAAGCCTGTTATTGCGCTGACGAGAATTCCTTGTAGCTACTACCTGCCCATTTATTCAACCTCACATGCAAGTTATTTCCCATATAAAGTACCAAGAACATTATGAAAGTATAGTCAATTAATTTTATTGTTGCTGAAAAAGTGACCAATAGTATTCATTTAATGCATTTGTCAATCCACAATCTTATAGCTAGCGAAAAACACAGAAGAATATATCTTCTGATCATAAGTCCTTTTAACTGTCTGCTTCTGATAAATGTGCAATAGTACTGATGAGTTATCATTTGATTCTGTGCAGTAATTGACATGGAGACTGGAGAGACGATGAAAGCTAAGCTGCGTACCTTAATCCATGTCCTGTGAAGGTCAGCTTCATCAAAGCTATTCACAATTTCCTCAACAAAGTACTTGGTAGGACTGAATAGCTTCTCTTCCTTTTGTTTTTGGATTCCCATCTTCTCAAACTTCAACTTATCATCATCAAGCTTCTTTCTTATACTATTTTTGAGGCTGTTCTTTTTGCTTCTTTCTAATTCATCGCTGTTCCCATTCCTTCCTGTTCCCACATCCAATATTGCCTCCAAATACCCATTCAGCCATTCATTCTCTCCCATATCTACCACCTTGTTTAATTATTTCCCCTCTGTTGATAAGTGTGGCTGTGAAGAATAAAGATGCTGGTAGCTAGGAAAAATGGAAAGAACACTCACTGGTACGATATATGTGTCTCGTTTTTGTGTTTCCAAATGGAAGAGCCGTCAGGTTTCTTTGTACTTAAATGATTGAGACCCAACCGGAGAACTAGCTCAAAGAGATGGAATTTATTACTTTGGGATGGCTAGTTTTTTGAGAGCTTTCAGCTTGAATGAGTTAAAAAGAAGAAGCGGGGCACCCTTCTTATAAAGGCCAAAGATATCAACCGCAGTAATATTTCTGAATAGAAGGATGTCCAGAATAAGATGTGAAGAACATATAGGCCACTTCAAAATTTTAGGTGGCGTTGGTTCTCAATGCATGGGATTATACGCATATTACCCAAATATCCACATTCTAACATCAATAGTTAATAGGATTGTAGTCTTTATCAGGAATTTGAGAATTATTCCAACATATGTTTAGTGTGAAAACTGTTGCCATGCAATTCATTGAGAGAGTCGGCAGAATAACATGTAAAGAATAGTGAATTGTTCTTGGAAAGCCAGTAATAGAAAACAATGGTGGATTCTTGAAAAGCAGATTCCAGGAGCTTATGTGTTCTTTCTGCTCTTTGGTACACGTTTACAGGGGCATCTAGCTAGCCAGGAATATATTTAGGATATCAAGCTCTCAGGCATGCATGGAAATGCATACCTAACGCAAGTATTAATAGTGCACATATATGCTTCCCAATAATATTCAATTCTCAATATCTCACACATGCATGTTTGAACTCCATCCACCATTTGATTTGATTTGATTTGATTTGATTTTTTCTTTCCCTTTTAATTTATTAGAGAAGAGCATCAGTCATAAAATTCAATCCCTTCCATCGTGAATATGAAGCTTGGATGCTTATGGTATTGAATCATCAATTCCCTCAATAAAACAGGAAATGCAATAAAATAAGTGGGAGTTTGCAAGCTGACACTTTCTTGGGGCATCAGATACCCACCAACCAGATGCCCCATAAATCAGCGAACTGGGATTCCCACGGGACAATAATTTCTGCATCTTAGCAAAAGAAATAATTTTTTAAGGGAGATGAGAATCAGCAGAAAGAGCGGCGAAGAGCAAAAAAAAAGGGAAAATTAAGCCACGGCTGTGCTGGCAACATAGGAATTCAAGTGATAAACACGGACAGGAATCAGGATAATCAAAGAGCAAATGGGATCGATGGATGAAGAACAAGTGGGCATAAGCATTACGGGGCTAAAGAAAATATAAATTGACTGGGTATTTGGTCGAATATCCAACAATGGGCTTAAACAACTCTTCAGTTCTCTTCACTTCCTAACTTAACCGCCACTTGCATTTTGTTGATATAAATGTCATTAAAAAAATAATTAGAATCTTTAAATATATATTATGCATGGATGTGTACATTTATTCTAATAAATCATTGATAAAGCAACACTATTATTACTTTTTTATGTTTTACTAGTACTTCATTAATTAAAAATCAAATAAACAATTATAAGAAAACAAAATATAGAAGGGACTAAGAGCAAGTGATTGTGGTCAGACCAAACTAATTCACACCAAGAAAGAATTGATAAGGAATGGGGTTTTCAGTTTTCACAGAAGTAAATATTATAAAACGAACATATTCCTTAGACTAGTGTCAACTGAATCATGTAATACTTCATTGACCAGCTATTATTTTATATATTACTACATGATTAATTAGTGGCTAATGGAAGAGAAAACGAAAGACAACACAGATAAGCATCAGAATTTTCAACAGTATTGTCCCATTAGCTTTGCACGCTGACAAACTGCTGTAGTAATAAACTCAGGGGATTCAACTAGAAAGGCAGTAAGATCACCATTACAATCTCTCCACTGATAAACAATTTAGTGACTTTACCATAAAAGGCATAATTTTGCAAGAGATTCCTGGATTTGAAGAGAACAGTAGGATCCCCAATCCATTCACTTGTTTTTGCTTAACAAACTTACAGCACCACAAATATTTATTAAAAAGTAACTAAGAAGCCAATCTGGTGTGATACAGGATATGCCAACACCGCTTTTTAGAACCTCAAAGCATGCACCATTAGACCTGGCAAATAAGAAAATAATAGCAAATATTAATCAACATGAATATCAAATGCAGGCAAGCAGCAATTTTAAGGCCTTCACCTTTAAATTTTCTACCACTCCATTTTGGATCTGTCATGATGATTTATGTCTCCAGGAAGGGGGGAAAGAGGGACAAGATATAGCAAAATCTAACCTTAATTCTATTTTCTGGTCTTGTCAAGAACTTCAATGTATCTTTTCTGGACCCCGTATTGCTCAACAAGATGTCTACCAAGATCATCAATGACGCCACCTTGGACCAAAACTTCAAGCCCCTTTTTACCTTTCCACATTTAAAAATCGAGGAGATTCAATAAATAAGAGTAGAAATAACCCCAAATTCCAAGTAACAGAATAAAGATATGAGCGATTCTAAGGCAAACAAGTTTTGCTTCACCACTGAGCGCCAGAATGCAAACCATCAAATCTCAAATTTAACCATATACATGCTTCTACAGACTCACACAACAAGCTGGTACCAACATTCACCATCAAGATAGCAAATAAAAGCTAGGCAGTTTTGTAAGCCTCACTGATATATCGACTGACCAGCTAAAAGCTTGCGTCCAATCTATTACCTTTACCACGAGCACCTCAAAAATCAATTTTTGAACATTTATACAGGCATCCAACAAATAGGGATCCAGAATTTGGCGTCAGTGATTGACTAATCAATATAAGCTCAATGAAGAATTTCATAAAGACGTATGAATATGGTGTGCAATTTTTTAACAACTGTGAAAATAAGGCTCAATATGAAGATATATATATATATATATAAGTATATATATAATAAAATTGAAAATTGAAAATTTGGAATGAAATATCGCACATATGCGTGTACATGCCATTCTTAATTATCGTAAAAACTTTGGAAACTTCTTTTGTGAGACAATTACTATAATTCTGCCACATTGTTAAGTAGGTATACTAGGTGCATTTATGTTGAGTTCTTACTAGTCGACAAACCTAAAGATAAACAATCATATGGTAGTCAAGTGAACACAAATAACATGACATCCGATACCTTCATTATCTCACACCACCAATGCTTTGATTTAGTTATAAAAGTCCAGAAAGGAGGAACGTATAGTTAGTATACCAGATCATGAGCTAAAATGAACAAGCGCCTAATTTTGCTTCGCTGTCTACCATTGTACTACCGGTTGAAATTTCAGTGCAACTTCAATGAACATCAAGTTCTTGCATGGAGCTATGTCATTCTAATGCTTGATAAAAGTCATAAGCATCAAATATGTCATGTTAGCAATCAATTTTCATATATTCCGACATCATTACAAATCAAATTTATGCACCAGTAATTTTGAAGAAGCACATTTACAATCTCTCGAGGTTAAAAAGAGAAAAGTGTAAATTTTTTTCCTCAACTGTGACCATTGATAAAACACACAACACAGATACCACACCTGCACAGCACATACCCAGAGAGACAGAGAGTATTCAAACATAAAGAAGCAAAATATGACGATTAGTGTAAAACCATACCAGGAAGTTCAGCTACTGTTGTACTACAAGCAAACTTCTTCTGCAGCTCTGAAGCCAATGCCTCTGGATCTATCAAAAAAGATTCTAGACCAGATAGTTTTGTAACTTTTTTGTTCCCTTGCCTCCGCTCCGTCACTATTTGGAGTGGCCTTAGTGAACCTTTCCGAACAACAGAATCACTTCCTCTTGTCACTAAATGATGAGCTTGCATCCGATTGACAAAAGTTTGCCCAATATCTTTTTTATGAATTTCAGTTGGATACGTTGAACCCTTTTTAACAGCACCCTTAAACAAAGCATCGCATAAAGTTGCATCTAAAACCACAATGGACTTGTTTCCTTGTTTCACTAGATTTTCTTTTTCAATGTATCCAAAAACAATTTGAGAAGCTTCTGAAGCACTATACAGTTTTCCTGTGTCCGCTCCAATTGCAGCAAATATAGGGTTAACGTGTGTATTTGGCTTATAAAGCTCCACAACATCAAGTAACGTACGCAACTGCCCTTCACTGGCAATGTTTTTGGCAGATTGCTCATTCTTCTCCACTTTCTTTTTCTCTGGCTTGAAAGATGTGTAGTCCGGGTGATTGCGGTTAACCGAGAATAGTATCACCTCTTTTTTATGTTTATCCTCTTTAACCGAGATCTGGCATGCAGCAAAATGTACAAGATGCTAAGCAATCAAATCTGCAATACATGCAAATGGTAACAGAGTATATACTACAAGCAAACAGTAATATCACAACACAAAGGAGATTCAAAAGCAATCAGATCACACAAATAGTTTAAGAGTTAATCTACAGTTTCCCTACAGCTCTTTAGACCAAATAAAAAATCAATTTACTTAGACCCAAGCATCATGAAAATGATCCATAGTTGGTGAAAACAAAATGGGAACTTGCAATATTTAGTCAATGAAGAACAGCAAATTTAAAGCTGACCAGTCCACTAGCAGATTTAGACTGTAGCCACTTGGACAGCTTCTTGTAAGAAGACTTCTTAATGTCTAGTGTAATACCCGAAGGCCTGCAAGGTAGCACATGACTGGACCTGTAACAGCACAAACAACCAAATAGTTATGGCCTATCTTACATAAAAAACAAAAACATCAACAGGCATAATGAACATAGAGAATAAACCCTAGTAGTGCCTGGCCACATTACAATTAAAGAAGGGAAAGAGAAACATAAAAGATATTAATAAAGAGACAACAAGAACAGGATAATGAAATAGATTTCTGACATTACTTCGCCTCCCTACAGGGACCTATATGTATAAAACTGATCCATGGCAACATTTGATTATTTGCATACTTCCTCTAATTTTTCAATATGACGTCATGCATTAATGAACCAACTTCTACTCATGATACTAGCATATTCTCTTTGGACCTAATCAAGGAAACATTCATTGCAACTGAATAAATTTTTCTGTGGAATTTGACAAGTGCAAACAATTAATAACTGAGGTGTTGGCATGTTTACTTAATTTATGTAAACAATCCAAGCAGCCATAAATCTATTATGATGGAGATGACCACACAGAAATTTATATACTCTGTGGGGTCATTCAATGAACCTGAAGAAAAGAGAACTATAAGGAAATTTACACAAGCAAAAGCAATTTATTGAACTGAACTAAATGACCATATCTTAAGGTGCAACATAAAAATAAATAAATTAACCAACTCATACATTCAAGTAATGCAAGGCAATGTCAAACAGTAAACAACTATGAACACGTTAAGTGTCTAGTTACCATAATACACTCCCGGGAATAGGAAGATCTTTATCTTTGACTGTTGTGTGCAAGGCTTGCAAAAGGCACTTGTCCAACAGCACATCTACATCCTCAACAGACAATGAATGCTGTTCATCCACATTAGACTCAGTGCCTGATGCATTTTCCACAACCTGCAAATCAACCATTGCAGTGGTGATCTGTTCACTAACTTCATTTGTCACAGTGGTGTCTTCTGCAGAAGCAGAATCAAGAATAGAGGGAGTGCCATCAGCAGCACTAGCATCAGCTATATGTTCATTGCTGATGGCATTCCTCTGGTCAACTGAGGAATCATCTTCACATGAATCAGAAGCCTGGGCAGAAGAAGATAAAGCAGGGTCCTCAAACACAACATCTTCCAAAAATCCAGCATTTGGGACATAACAATTTTCAGCTAATTCCCTGGAAAAATCATAACACACAAATGAACAAAAAAAAAAAAATGCAATCATTATAAAGGCAGCAAATGTCTTATAATTCTATCTACTGAAATATTTTAATGCTCAAGTTAAGTTTCCTGCTACTTTTACCAAAGTGTATCACGGTAGTAATGACTTATTCTTAATGCCTTTCCACGCAAACCAACCTTCACTGCTTCTGTGCTGCTCATGGTGGTGGTGCCTACCTGAGTGTAGAAATTTCATCGCATATTTGATTAGAAAACGTTCAGCTAACTTAATATAGCAGCAATCACATTTTTGTATATCTTACAGCTATTGGAGCTGGATTGCCAGGAACTTTGACGGCCCATGGCTCACCAGCAGAAAATGATGGAAGACCTTCAGCAGGAATTTGAATGCCAGGAAACATCAAATCAGCCCCACCAAGCACAAATCGAGAAACCTCACCCCCTTTCAGCATAAAAGCAGGCAAAAGATCTGGAACCTTCCACAAGGCATAAACTGCCATCAAAAGAAAGGATGGAAATCATGAATAAGTACTTCATGGAAAAATAATCAAAAAAATAGTCAGAATACACAGCAAAGTCCTAGTACAGCAGTTATGTGTTCAAGATAATTTCATGGATTAGCAATTAATGAAATCAGTTGAAGCATCTTCGTAAGGATTAAACATAAGAAAATACTTTTTCAGGAAAGAAACAGGATTTTAGTTGCTATAAAAAGGTGACAGTCATGACTCTGGATTAAACTCTTATGAAATGAAACTGTCTAAAAGATCCAATTGATGTTTCTAAAAATAAAGGACCTCTCCTATTAAACCACTGACCAATTTCAATAAGCTTTTGTAGGTAACAACAACCACCAACCAATTGCAACACTCTTTTGTGGGTCAGAATTTCTTTGCAGCTTTCTTTAATCAATAGGAAGCCAGGTAGTAGTCTTCAACTCATATTACACGCACTTAACTTTAACCAAACAAGAATCCACTAACTACATGCATCCAGTGAAGAGAAATATCTGAGATGAAAATAGCACATCCTATTTGTGGTAAACTACACCAATTTCACCATCAGTTTAGTCACGATAAGTAAAAATCCAGATGAACTGATTTGGGAGACCAGAGACAGTTGATTGGGCAGGATTTAATCTTGCTTGTTTTTCATACAAAGCATCAAATCCACCCAACTATTCAAAAAGGGATTCTCATGCAAGCAGAAACATGATTCTCCCATCTATTAGGGTCTATTTGGTGGTTCCTAGTGTATTGTTCAGCTCTATTTAGTGCAATGTTTAAATTGCATGCATTGAAACAATTTCGCAGGAAAGTACTGCTGTTGAATAAATAGGCAAACAAAAACGAAAGTAATCCATGTGTAGCCAACATTGGAGAAAAACACTTACACTAATAAGTACACAACATAATCCATATAAAACAAGGTTAGCTTATGAATACCTGTAGGGAATATTTCTGAGCCTCGTCCATCGCCATCATAAAACACTGGACAGTCACCTTCCAGACCATATACAAGAACTCGGTTCGGATACTTCGATAGAGTTATTTCTACCTGAAAAAATAATTGATTAAGTCAACAACTAGACAGGTCCAGCTTGCAAATAAGAATATAGGTAATCTAGAAAAATTGTCTAGCGACCTGTGGAATTCTACTTCTCCATCTAAACCTTTCAAGTTACGACCTTCACCATCACTACAATAATCTGCCGCTAATCCAAACTCAGATGTGGAAATGGATATGGTTATGACAGTAAATATACACCACAAAAACACAAGAACTTCACATCTTGGATAAAATTTTCACAAATTCAGGGGACTCTTAGCATCTTAAAGTAAAGTAAATAATAGTGAAACATTCAAAATCATCTTCCAATTGAACACACCATAAGCAAGGAGTTTTTTTTTTTTTTTTTTTTTTTTTTTTTGGGGGGGGGGGGGGGGGGGGGGGTCTTATACGGCGAAAGCCTTGAACTTTGTATGTTAAAGGGTCCAACTTCGTACGGAAACATCCATTTCTCATAGCAGAACTAATTTCTGCAGAATCATTCCGCATTTGGTATTTCATCAACTCTTACTTAAACACGCACTATCAACATTAGATATATACAGTCATTATCCAACTAAACATCAAATAGAATACAATTTAAACAAACAAACAAACAAACAAACAAACAAAAAAAAAAAAAAACGGCGAAGAAGCAGAATAATTTTCAGACTACCCTCGTGCTATAGATGTTATAGATTTACAGCCAACCGGCGGAAAGAAGCTACATATATTAAAAAAATAATAATAAAAAGCAATTATAAGTTGCAGGCATAAAATGCATAGACCTTTGGGGGAAGTAAAACATCGATATCAGCATCAGAAGCATTGAGGAATCGTTCTTTGATTGCGCGTTTAAGTTTCTTGCGGTCTGCCCCTGACAGTCGCTGTTGTGATTTTGCCTCCACTGCCTTCTTGAACATTTTTCTCCAAGATTATTATCCTTTCTTGACTTCAGATGATTTGTGATAATAATTAGTTAATGTTGTTGATTACTCCAAATCCAGTATTTGATTGACTGTATCAGTATGAGCTTAAAGGGTTGCGACTCTCGGTATTCCTACGACGAACACTGAGGAAAGATTCTGGAGTACAAACTAGTGTCAGCCCAAGGCGGTGGAAGTAAGGGAAAGTTTTACCCTTAATATATGTAATGTGAATGTAAATATACACTGTGGCTGCCTGGCAGGGGAATGGCCTTATGGCCACTCCCTCTCCTTAATTTGGCACTTGGCAGGTAGGAGTAGGATACTTGCGTGTATGTACGTTGATAGGATATGCCATTTTATACCAAATATTTTCGCATATTGTTACTATCTAAAGTGTAAACGGATATTAAATAGATCGAATACATTATTTTCATAGCTGTATTTGTTTAATTTTTTAAATATTCAGATACAGATACGGATACAAATTTGACGGATATTTAAAAATGATATCCGAATTTGTATCTATCAGATATCAATCGAATTTGGATATATCCATATTCGATTATAATTACTCAGATGCATTCATATTTGATTAAATTCATTCGTATTTAAATTATTTTTTTGATATTTATATTTGATAATATTTAGATATCGATTTATAAATATTCAATTACGTGAATGTATGAACTTATAACAAATACATATTGTAATTAGCAGAATGAACTATACAATTTCATTAAAAAGAAAACAATCAAACAAATATCATAATTTTTAATTAATAATTGATTTTATAATTAATTATTAGTACTAATTAATATTAATAATGATATTTAAGTGTATTAATTATAAAGTCAACTAATAATAATTATGTTGATTAACTTTATTCTTCAATTTTTTCTCTATATTACAATCAATTTTTAAATTTATTCTTTTTTCTTCCCAATTCTTCAATTATAATTTATATATATACACATATATGGATTATAAATTTTTTATTGAAAAATATAAATAATATGTTATTTAATAAATATATATTTCGATTGAATATTAAACGGATCAGATACGCAC
Organism: Jacaranda mimosifolia; assembly: GCA_018894105.1. Taxonomy (NCBI): domain Eukaryota; kingdom Viridiplantae; phylum Streptophyta; class Magnoliopsida; order Lamiales; family Bignoniaceae; genus Jacaranda; species Jacaranda mimosifolia. The sequence goes on along the minus strand of CM032131.1, from coordinate 31,678,848 downwards.
TTACTATATCCATATCGGTTTATAATATGATACATACTAATCGAATACGGATAATATCTGTTTTAAACTAATGCGGATAAATTTTATATAAACAAAAATGAATGGGAACGATAAACGAATTTTCGAATATCCTTTTATAACCCTACGTCATCTCATCTTATTTTTCTCCTCTCTCTATTTCCTACTGCATACACACAATACCAAATTGATCTATCCTTATTACACGAAAAGTTATTTAAATAAAAAACGTGTATGCTTAATTGAATTTGAGTAAGTTGGGAATATGATAATCATAGTATCAATTTTATTCAAGTATTGAGATTACTTATTTTTCCCAATAATCCAATGTTAATATTTCTTACCCTTAATAAATGACTATGAATATGATCACTTACTAGATGTTTATTGCATTGCAGTACCTTCTCTTGCATATATATAGATAGATAGCATGCAATGGTTTTAAAATCGGACCAAACAATGAATCGGACAATTGGTTACATTACTTAGTTACTAGTTCAACTGGTTCGACCACTAGTAGAATCAATATGAAGTCATAATGATGTAATACTTATATTTAATTTTATAAATATATATAATATTTTAATATTACCAAAAAAATAAAACCTTCAATGGATATAGAAAGAATATTATTTGAAAAAAAATTCAACTTACTTATTTTAAACTACGTTTTTTAAAAAATAATACTATTTCACAATTAATCAACTATAAATAAATAAAAAATAATGCTTCATATTAATTTAGGCAATCATTCGTTTCATGCTTAAACTTCAAGTAAAAACAAATTCTTTTATACTAAATATTCAACATAATTTAAAAGAAATTAAACAAAATAAAACAACAAATTAAACATAAACATTCACATATAACTACCACTTTATGTTTCAAATTTATAGCCCCAAGCCACCATCGTATTAGGAGAAAAGCACTTTAAAGGTAGTCCATTTAATCATTCTTGACTAATCATACCAGAATTGTATCAACTAACATCAATATAAACTGGGAGTTAAGGGGAAAAAAATGGTACTTCATTCAATCTGCAGAACTAATTGATAAGTTATAAGATTGATTTATAAGGAGAGAATGATTATTGTAATGCTACAGCTCAGTAGAAGGTAAAACCAGGAAGACCTCTCAGAACAAAATTTCCTGGAATTCTCCGATCTATTATCAACATTCGGTATCATATCTGCAAATGACCTTATAAGAGCTAAGAATCCAAAAGCTACACATACAAGAAAAATAGCAATTCCCTTATTCTCCAGATGTAACTGATTCATTCGAACCTTTTCCACCTCCAATCTGCAATATAAATCAATAGATGAGAGGGAAGTTATGTATAAAACGAGAAAAGAGGGACTAGGTAAAGAAATTAAGGCAACCTGAGAAGGGTATTTTCTTTTACTATATTATCCAGCTGCAAGGAAACAAGAGATTTCCAAGACAAAAGATCACCAATCTCCTTACTCTGCTCAAGTGTGATAACTGATAAAGAGTTAGAAGATGGACCACAAACACATAAATTAAATGTATTGAACACTGAATGCAAAAAGTTTTACAAACCATGTCCTCCTTGCTTTCAGAGAAATGCCGGATATCAGACAGCAGCTTCTCTACAAGTACACTGTTCTCTCCAACTTCTTTATCAAATTCTTTGAAAATGTCACCATATCTGGAATTTAACTCCTCTAAGTATCGCTCGAGAACAGCTAAATTCAAATCCAAGGATCTAACCTTTTTCATTAAAATCTTAAGAACACTGTCCCCAGGCATCCTATTAACCTGTTGATGGCGGATTTCTTCAACTGGGTCAGGCAAATCAATTTCCATCCTTCCACGTTTCACATCAGAGGGTCCACTTGTGATATCAGGTTCTTCAACTTTATCTTCATAAGCATCACTTTCACTGGTCTTGTACTGGCTAAAACCAGGCTTCTTCTCATCCAATGGTTCTCCAGGTACCGATAGCTTATCTTGAACTGATATCAGGTCTTCAAGCATTTTCTCAACAGCATCAACACCATACACTTCAAGAACACTTAGTGTACAGTAGAACTCCGAACCATGATGGCTCAATAGGTTCAATTTAAGATATCTTGCCCATTTTGGCTCCGGAAGAACAAACCTTTGGGCATGCTTTACATTTGCAGCAGTAAAATTTCCAAGTTTGACCCATGAATCAGTGGGATAAACCGGACTGCCTAATAATTCAAAATCTTTCAAATTAGATGAATGATGCTCGAAATTTGCTATTTCAATAGTATGCACCAAGGTTTCTTCAGAAAGTTCTATCACAACGAACTTCTCTTCAGTAGAGCAAGGATTTCGAAGGTACTTGTCTTTATCTCTGTTCAAGACATTAGAAGCACCCTTGGCTTCCTTATTGTAAGCCAAGGCTTTTGCTCCTTTAGAAGCAGATGCATAATTGTATTCCTCTCCACCAGGCTCTACTCTATGCATAATGCTTCCAGCCTGACCACTTAGATATGTATTTCTAGAACTAAATGCTTTATTCTTGAAGTCATCAAGACCCAGAGGTACATCATGGGACAACCTGTCGATTTTGGATTTTTCCTTTTCCACATTTGCAGGTAAATTTCTCCTTGTGTTAGCATCATCAGCAACAGATTCAGAGTTTACTTCTGCTAACCCAACATGCGATTCACTGTTACCAACATCAGTTCCATCAACATGTAAGGGTGTCTCGACATAAGAATCTTCTACTGTTCCCTCTGATGGATGTCTGTCTACAAATATGGAATTTGCACCCCCGCCAAATGCCACTTTATCTTCATCCCATCTTGTTTCATTAACAGAATATTCTTCAGGTTTGTCTACATCCATCAATAAGGCAGGCAAAGTTCAGCAAGCAAGTATAACAACCAAGCACACAAATGGGAGCTTCATACTTCATATGATATTCAATTTTCACCAAGGCCAACAACTCAAAAGTCAGATGACATATATCACCAACAAATAAATTGTTAGCAACTCCAGAAGAAATCATCATACGCACAATGTGACCAAAAGTGTCACGAGGAAACAACCAACCACACTTGCGCAGAGAAGGGTGGGGGGGAGGATGCAGACACCAACCAAACTCATAACAAAAAGTTGATCCTCAATCTCAAGTATCAAATGCAGTTATAAGAAATCCATAAATGAGCAAGCCACTGAAGGAATATTATTCTGTGCACCATACATGTTTGTTCAGATTCAAATGATAAGGCACAAAACAAGAATTGCTTTGTTAAAAAATCCTACAAGTTAAATGAAAAATTAGATGGCAGACTGACCTTTTTGACCATCCCCATGGCCAATCCATGTATTTAAGAGGAATACAAGGCCCCATAGCACAAGAATAACTGAAAGGGAAACCTTATACAAGCGATTCCTTCCGCAAATTGCCTCCTCCAAAGCTCTCCTTCGTAGAAGAGCTCTACGTGACCTCTGCATTGCATATCAATCCAACTTGCTGCAAATCATGGGACCGCTCTACCAAGGGAAAACAACAGGAACAGAACAAGCTGGAAACCAAAGGAGCCTATTTATTGCAATGGTCCAGAAAATCTCCTGGTATTTACAGAAGTAAAGGACAGATTCAGTTCATTATTGCAGTCAATAAAACATAGCAGGTCTTCATCAAACAAACTGAGAAATTTAGATACAAGCTTCTTCGTGTATCAAAATAATAGAAACTAGTGTTTGTCTCAAAAAATATGACTATCAATAAATGTGAAGAATGGAAAAAGGAACAGAGTTTTGCAATTTTCACGATTCTCAGACAAAAAGAAGAACCAAGAAATAGGCATATCTCAACTGAGAAAACTTCCTATTTCTAAGTATGAAATTTGAGAATGAATATATGGCAACGAGATCATTTAAAACCATCACATAAATAAATCAAATCATGGTGAATCCAACAACAAAATCACCTAAAATTATAAACTAACACAAAAAATCATAGATGGGCATAAAGATGTATAATAATAATTATATAGAAGAGTAAAGAAGTCCGTAATTTGCTTCCTATCAAAGCTTGCAATGATGAAAAAGTCAACATACTGCACTGGTTAATTCAGCACAAAATTAATCTTAGCACGGACGTAAAGCATAAAAAGCATACTTTATGAATAAGGAACACTTCCACCAATGACTGATTGTGGAGGTTATGTACACCGCAATCCAAACTAACTCAAGAAACCCAAAACGAATCCAACCTTATTATACAAGAATTTCAAGAATCTTGATCATCTAAATACAGACAAAACAAAGAAGAAATTGAATTGACCCGAAAAACCAAAGGCCTTGATTCACGGATCCAAACAAACAATCCGATTTGCGTTGAATTGAAGAAAGATTCGACTAAAAACTTTAAAGAACCTACTCACCCGAACTCCTAGTTCAAAAATCAAGTCTTTGAAATTCTGGAAACTGAAAAATATGATACGGGGAAGGTTTCAGTCGATCCTCAATGCTTCATCAAAATTCTATTCGAAAAAACTTTCTCCCTCGAAAGAAAAGTTGCAGTGATCCTTACTTTATTATGACCTTATTATAACGGCTTTGTGGGCTGGCGTCGACCGAATGTCCGGCTTTTTCTTGCTTAAAATATTTGTGTTTATGAGATTTTTAAACGGCAGGTGGTGGTCCTTGAAGCACTTGAATTTGAAACGCACTAGAATTTCACTGCACATAAACAGTAAAAAAAAAAAAATAATAATAATAAAAAAAGCAGAAAAAGACAAACATAGAGCCCACAGAAATTATGAAAAAGGGCTTTGACTTATTACCGCGTTGCATGTTTGTAAAGATTGAATTTTGGTTCACCTGGGACAGTCGAATGAGATATGAAGGATGACGTAGAATCAAACTCGTGGAACAATTTGATTGGATGAAGTGGGTGGCGGTGAGGTGGACGTCGGTGGTTTGAAAGGAAAGATGATGATGAGCTGGATTATATAAATAGGCAACATCATTGGCGCGGGAACTCAGGTCGATGCTTGTCTATGGGCCCGACTCTAACCATTTAATTTGGGCTTATTTTATTAATTGGGCCTATTCCTGTGAAATGTAGGAGTCCAATACCCACTCAAACTCATCCTCAGGTGGCATTGAAGTTAAAACCACTATATAAATCAATTAATCATTCCCCTGTTCTGTTGCCTGTTGGGACTTGGGTGTTGACTATTGACGCGATTGCCTGCCGGACTACTTCTTGTTCTTCTTCTTCTTGTTCTTCTCCATTCATTTTGTATATTATATATTTTATTTTGCCAATTAAAAATAAAAATATAAACCGAAGCCGCGACTGCGAGAGCTTAAAAATTAGCTTACATCATGGCGGAGAAGTCTAATTCTAGTGTTTATATTGGTATGCGCTATCTCTCACTCATTTTGGGTTTTCTTTCATCAATTGTGATTTCTTTTGGGTTTGTATTTTAGATGATTTTATTGGGTCTTTTATTTTTTTAGAAATAAAGTTTTTTGGACTAGAAAGATTGCATCTTGGGCATTCCACGATTGGTCTTACTGTCGGATTCGTTCTTGTTTTACAATTCCGAACCTTATTTGGCTTTCGTTTGGATTTTTTTTATCTTCACTGCATGGTCTTTAATTTTAGGGATGGTTTTGTAAGATAGTCCTGACAGCTTCAATGTTAAACATCATTAATTTGATGCGATCTAACTTGCTTATTGTTCTCTTGAAGCATGTCACCGTTAAGAGCTTTCTAGAAGCCCTTGTGTTTGGGTAGTTTGCTTTCATTAAAATATAAGATTGCTATATATATTTCTATTCTAATACGGCTAAATTTGTGTTTCACGTAAGTATTCAAATTTCTCTGTAATATTTGTAGAGTAACATAGAAGATACGAATTCAATTGCATGATTGACAATGTACATAGCATATAGCCCCTTTTATTTGTGTTCTGATGATATTGGGTCTTCTAATTTAGTTCCTTTATGGTTTTTGTTAGCGAGAAAGAAGAAACTTTTTAGACTTCAGGCTAACACCTTGAAGTTCCAACTCTCTCATATACAGAGGGATTTTTGTAGACAGTGGTGGAATTGTTAACTTTGGATTGAATTTCCTTCTACAGGCAACCTGGATGAGAGAGTGAGTGATAGGGTGTTGTATGACATTCTCATTCAAGCAGGCCGTGTTGTAGATTTACATATTCCTCGAGACAGGGAGACTGATAAGCCTAAAGGTTATGCTTTTGCGGAGTATGAATCAGAAGAGATAGCTGAGTATGCTGTCAAGCTTTTTTCTGGGCTTGTAACACTCTATAAAAGGACACTGAAATTTGCAGTAAGTTACTCAACCAGAAGATGGGTCATTTACCTTTGCCTTTTTAATATATTCATCTCAAAATTTATGTTAGGCTACTAAACTTTTGCTCCTTAATCATTGTCAATGAATCAGCCCCCTCTGTAGATGCTATGGAATGGTCTGATTACCTTGCTTCTTATTAGGAGAGGCTTGTGTATCTAACCATATCAATTTTGAAATGCAGATATCTGGGCAAGACAAAACCTCCTTGAGTTCACCCATTGGGACTGCATCAGCGGTTAGTTCTTCTCACAAACCAAGGCCATACCATGTCCCATATAATCACACAGAGCCTTCCTCACAATCTCCAAGGTTACCGGCATCATGGGATATTCCTGAGCACAAAATAAATCATGCACAAGGTAACGGATGCTTTTTAATGCAGTGATTTGTTTAATTTATTATCTTCTGTTTCTTCACTTGTTGTTGGGGTGTTCTTATTGTTAATGTTGGCTTTTTTGATTCAGTGCCAGTTCCCTCTGATATATCTATCCACCAATCTAGTGGGTATAGATCATACCATGACAGCACCGATTACAATTACAGTCGAAGAGTATTTGGGGCAGCATTGGATAGTGTTAGTCGCACTAGGTCGGGACGTTACGAGACGCGTAATAGGATGAATTATAATCCTTCTTACTGATTTTTCTGTAGACTGGGTAGAGACCAACTCTGACAGTCTAACTCATCTTGTATGAAATGGTGTAGCACTTGATATAATACTGATACCTTTAGACAGTTAGCTATATTTGGTAGTAACTCTTGTCTGATGTGTTTGTATTGGTGTGAGTTGTTGTTTTGGCCTTCTGGGGTTTATCCATTTCTAGTGCTGAATGGTTCTGTTAATGTCCATGACTATTTAAGTTTTAAGCTTTTGACCCAAGAGTTCTCTTTCTTGTTCACCTAGTCCTTGACTTTCTTAAGAAACCTCAAGGATGTTGAGTTTCATTTCATACTTGTCTTGGCATTTTTTTTTCTTTGTTTTATTTTTTTCCCTTGTGTGTTATTTTCGTATGTTCTATTGCATGTTAAATATCAATCAGGTTTTTTGGTCTTTATAGAACATGATATCTGCTGGTAGAACTTGTAATGCTGTATGTAGTTCACAGTGCACAAGTGATACCGGGCATCTTTCACTGCCACATGATAGTGCTTTGTAATTTCTTTTCTTTTCCTTTCGTGGATGCAAGTTATTTTGGTCATTAATCAACTGCATGTGTGATGGTACTGGATATTTGTGTGAGAATTCTTTATCCCTGTCAATAATGTTGTGGTTTCCTAAATGTGGATTTACATGACCTGCTGAAGATGCGTGAAGAGATGACTTCATCTTTTTTCTCTAATTTTCTGGTGCTTTACAATCATTGAATAATATTTTGGTTTAAGCTCCTCTTGGTATTATAGACAAGACTCAAGGATCGCAGTTATATTGTTTTGTGTTGGGGTGGGCTTGCCCTTCATAAAAATAAAATTATTACCTGTCTTTATTTTCCTTGCAGTGCTCACCTAACAAATACTTTTATCTTTATTGTGTTGATTTTAATTTAGATAAGAAAATTCCTATCAATGTCATTAATTTCCTCTGAAAATATACTCTCTCATTTTAGTAGTGAACTAGGCATGTCCATCAGGTAGTCCTATGTAGCTGAGCTCTAGCTTTATCATTGTATGTGAACAATTTCAGGGACCTTTGGTTTCTTTCTTGCGCTTTATTGGTTTGCCATATGATCTGCTTGGCAATAATGCATGATTAACATCACCCAATTTTGTCAACTTTGAAACTCAAGTGTTGGTTATAATACAGAGGAAAGTATGAAATTATCTCATTAAGATAGAAACCATATTATGAAATGTCCATTCTCATTGAAGCATTAAGGCGACTGCAGGTTCTTTTATAAATGAAAAAAGAAGGAAAAGAAACCTTCTATGTTCATTCTTGTTTATGCGTGTGATGCATCTGTACTTGATTTGCTACAATGAGTTACAGTAGAGTAATGGAAGCTGATGATCATGTCGTGTAGAGGATGAAGACATGGACTTGTGCTGAACTGAAGAGGCAAGAAATGCTTTTATATGAGCCAACCGAGCATTCTTCCAGGTTTTCTGGCAATTTTTGATGTATTGTATTTGGGATGCCATGCCACGTTGAGCCAATCTGAGCGGATTCCCTCCTAAGGCTTTATGGATTTAAGGGAAGTTCTGCAGAACACAATTGATGGAAATCCATTCGTCCCAAACAACAAGATTGCATTTTGATTCATTATTCCTTTAGATGCTAGATATGATATAACTTCAGAAGAAAAATATAGATATAGGGGATTTTGCATCCCACTGTTTGTTATTGTAGACACGCTCACTTCAAATTTATGAAAACTATATTGAATCAATAATTTCGAAAGATGATAAACTGGTGATATATACAATCGTGCTTGACTTCTCCATGTCTGCTCTCCCTTCCATCACTGTAGTGTAGTAAGAACGCGACAACATTTATTCTCCTTGCTCATTTATGGATGAATATAATTTTGCTGAAGATGTAGGGGAGAGCAGATATCGCCACATGGGACTCTATAATAGAAACGCGGGTGGAACGATACAAAGTATGAGCGGTACTCTAAAAACTAGTCAAAATGTTCTGTAGAACCCGTAGCTAGGTGACAAGTGAACTTGTTGAAGTTCAACCCGCAACAGAATTGATTCAAGATTTTCCAATGAGTTGGATTTTCTGAGGGATGAAGAATCATAAACACCTTCATTCTTAATTAAGACATGAAAGCTGCTCTCGCAACGCTTGTTCCAAAACCATGTCTCCTCCAGTTCCACCCAGCTCAAGCCAAAGTCATTCGTCGCTACATGCAAACCCACGTTACCACCACCACCCAACCACCGCCGCCCGATCTCTGCACCGCCAACAATCTCATCAACTTGCATGCCAAGCGTGGCCAATTGGACCTTGCCCACCAATGGTTCGCTCAAATGCCTCAGAAAAATATTGTTTCTTGGACGGTGCTTATTTCGGGCTATGCTCAACACGGAAAGTTGGACTCATGCTTCCGCTTGTTTTCTCAAATGCTGTCCCTTTATAGACCTAATGATTTTGCTTATGCAAGCCTGCTGTCTGTCTGTGATTACCAACGTGGTCTGCAAGTTCACGGGCTTGCTTTGAGAACCGGTTTTGATTCTTGGATTTATGTGGCCAACGCTCTGATAGCCATGTACTGGAAGAATAGTCTTAATGCGGGTGTGGAGGCTTGGAGGGTGTTTGATGCTATTGACTTCTGCAATCTTGTTACTTATAATTCAATGATAGCAGGCCTTGGAATGCACCAACAAAGTGATAAAGCTATGGCTCTGTTTATGAGAATGTGTCGTGATGGCATTCAGTTTGATCGTACTACACTCTTAAGTTTAGTTCGTTCACTATGTGGACTTGATCAAGGCAGTGATAAAATTGTGGGATTTTCCTGTTCTTTGCAATTACATTCTGTTGGCACTAAGACGGGTTTGGCACTGGATGTTGGAGTAGCTACTGCCCTAATCAAAGTTTATTCTGTTCTAGGAGGAGAAGTTGATGCTTGTCATAAGTTGTTCCTGGAGACAAGTGGCTTGGATCGTGATATTGTTCTGTGGACAGGAACTATGACAGCATTTGCAGAAAGGGATCCTGAAAAAGTTTTGTCTCTTTTCAACCAGATGCGTAAGGAGGATTTATTTCCAGATGGCTATGCATTTTCAATATTACTGAAAGCTTGTGCTAACCTGGTGACTGAAAGGAATGTCTCACCTGTCCATTCTCAAGTGATTATAGCAGGTTTTGTGAATGTTCTGGAGCTTGAAAATATTTTAATTCATGCTTATGCTAGGTGTGGTTCGATAGATAATGCCGAGAAAGTTTTCTATGAAATGTCATCAAGGGATATTGTCTCTTGGAATTCAATGTTGAAGGCTTATGCAGTGCATGGGAAGGCTGAAGTAGCTTTGAATTTCTTTAAACAAATGGATGTCGCTCCAGATGAAACCACCCTCGTTGCGCTGCTATCATCTTGCAGTCATGCTGGAATGGTGACGGAAGGAACTAATATATTTGATACCATGTACAAGAAATATGGCATAGTTCCTCAACTTGATCACTATGCTTGTATGGTTGATATTCTAGGCCGAGCTGGACATATGTCAGAGGCTGAAAACATCATAAAGAAAATGCCTATGCAACCAGATTATGTTATTTGGAGTGCATTGCTAGGAGCATGCAGGAAACATGGAGACACAAAGCTGGCCAACGTAGCATCATCAAAGTTAAAAGAATTGGATCCAGAAAACTCACTAGGATATGTTTTGATCTCGAATATTTATTGCTCAGCTAATAGCTTTGATGAAGGAGGTTTTATAAGAACGAAAATGAATAGAGTGGGTGTTAGAAAGGAACCGGGTTTGAGCTGGACAGAAGTCGGCCATCGAGTGCATGAATTTGCTTCTGGAGGCCGGCGACACCCGCAGCTAAAAGCAATACGTGCCTATATGGAGGAGCTATTGAGACAGTTGAAGAAAATGGGGTATGTTCCTGAGACAAATTCAGTCTTGTTTGATATTGAAGAAGAGCATAAAGAGGAGCAACTGTATTACCACAGTGAGAAGCTTGCATTGGTTTTCTCTTTGATGAATGCTGGTGATTCTAGTTGTGATGGGGGTATTATCAAAATAATCAAGAACATACGCATTTGTTTAGACTGCCATAACTTCATGGGATTGGCATCAAAACTTGTTAAGAAGGTGATTGTTGTCAGAGATGCTAACCGGTTTCATCATTTTAAGGAGGGAGTTTGCTCTTGCAATGACTATTGGTGACTATTTTTTTGCAATCCTACAGTGAAATGTGAAGGTGTATTTTTTCCAAAATCGGTTCAACAAACTTGGACAACATTTTTGCAGTTCAAAGTTGGTTTCCGCGGTGAAGCTTAATACCTGAGATGTTACAAGAGATGCACAGTGAAGTCTATTTGCTTGAACAGAGAGTGCAGAAATATGTGTTAACCGAGAAAGCTATGATTTCTGGCTATGGTTAGATAGTACAAAATGGAGAAGAAACTGCACATTGCCTGCGAGTTCTTGGAGAAGATTTTGATTTCTTATTGGCTACAAAGAAAATGGCAAGAGAGCATTGGAAGTGGACCAAGTCGGAACCTTCATTAAGGCCACGTTTATTTTGCTGCAACAGAAACATCCCTGTTCTGTAGAGCAGGGATAGAAAGTAAAAGAAGTCTAAGAAACATGAAAAATAAAGAAAGCTACTGTTGGAGTTAGATCTCGATTTTGCAATGGTATTCACGACAGTTGGATACACAATCACTCATCATCTTCTCATCTGCATCAGTAAATGGTAGTTTAGACTCTGAAGGAATTCGAGAGTTGATTCTTGAAATTTGGAAAAAAGAGAACTAAGAAAAATGCATACCATTAGTGGACTTGGCACATTGATCCAGCATACATCCAAGATTACAGTGGTGCTCTTTGTTTGAAGTTTGTGGAGGAAGGCAATGCACAGGGCAGTATTTGATGCAGGCTGCAACACCAACACCACTGAGTTTGCATTCACTCAGACAATGTTCAATGCAGCTTCCAGGCGGCAAATGAGCCATGATTGAATGCAGACCAAGCATCGTCATTACCAGCATCAGCCCCACAACTATTTCAACTCTTTTTCTCTCCATCAGTGAGTTTGTAGGTGGTTCTACGCTGCCCTTTTATAATCACATACATAAGTAGTAGCAAATACTAGGTGAGTCCCAGTTTGCAGTTGGTTCATTTACTTCACATGACAACACCTTCAATAACTTGTGATCAATGGATGGCCTATTCCCTCCCTACTTTTATATGCTTCACAACAGTCCATACAAACTTGGTTCGCTTCCTGCTGTGCGATTTTGATTGGCACATTCTAAACCTAATACACACGGCTGGAAAGATCCTAGATTGATGAGGGCTAGGTGACAGAAATTGGAACAAAAATTGACCTACATCCATTAATATTACAAACTGATAACAAGAATTTTGTAATTAACCATTTGAAATACTAGTTAATAAAGTACAATTGAATAAGGCAGCAAATGTTAGCCTGCTATTGATTGCATCCATCTATGGGCAATATTAAGGTCCATACCAAGTTAGGACATTATGTTTCAAGTGTGCTGAATACTTACAAAAATTGGCAATATTAGATTTCCATGTTGTCATAGCACACCACTGATACATAAGACCTGATTGTAAAAGCTGCCAAACTAACAATGTCCGAATATTTTGGTACTTAAACAGCAAGACGAACATTGAAGAAGCAGAACGTTAATACACAGGCTTGAATGACTTGATTTTAAGTACTCAAAACTCATAAAGCGTTAACATTGAAGAATACTACTGTAAGAATCATAAAGTCTATATCTTGTCATTCCACTGGGAATAGAATAATTTCAGTAATATTATATAATTCTGCTTCCAAAGAAGATTTTCCAAAATTTCATCATAACATGAAACTAATTCCAGTAAATGCACTACAATCCAAATGCTTCCTGTTTAAATCTTGATATTGAAGTAATCTGGATCAAAGTGGTGCAACCTTACATATCCATCTTCACCACCACTTGAGAAACTACAAACATGAAATAGAGAGAAAAATCATTAGATTGAACTCGCAAATCTTGTCAAAACTGTCTCTATAATAGTGACTAAGAAGTGGATACACAAAATAAATTGATCACATCATAACTGTCAGAAACACACTTCAAAAGGACGTTATCATTAATGTTTGCGCAAATATGTGAACTACAACACTTGAGCAATTATATTTGTGGTAGGGTAGATAATAATATGTAAATCCACGAGGAAAAATCTCACCTTTTTCCATCTGGATTAAATGCTAAGGCATTTATTGGTCCAAAATGTCCCTTCACACCTCCAATTTCTTCTGTAAGGATCTATACACAAGCAGAGCAAGAATATCATCAAAGAGCCCTCAACATCATTGGATCTCTATAATCTTTTTATTTTAGTCTTATGAGGACATAATTTACCTTGTCATAGAATTTGGCCTCAAACTTTCCAGCACGATGATCAGTTGTGGTAACAGCTGATGCATCCTGACCACCTCCCAGAACCACCTATAAATGCCATGGAAGTCACAAAATCAACATAAAGAGATAACAAACATCTATTAGAGAAATTGGAACTGTGAGTAATCCACAGCGATAAGCACCAATATACTACCATATTTTTAAGTTAATGAAGAGTTGTAGATAAAATATAGGAAAACTGACATCCAAGCAAGTAAAGGAAATCTACAGAACCTGAGGGATTGGTAAAAGACAACAACGTATGATAATCGAGAATAAACAACTAGATAACTGCTCGTGCTATAATCTTCTTTGTAGACACTTACATGGTCAAGAATAGGAGACATAGCAACTGCATTTACTGGACGTTCTGTCACATATGTCTTGATAAGTTTCAATGTTCTCGTATCCCAAAGCTGATAAATGAGGACCAGTCAGTCAATGTAAATCGATACTAAGAACTCTAACTATTGAGAAATATTAAAAAAGACATTAAGAACATGAACCACCTTGGCAGATTTATCCAAGGAACCCGTGAGACAGTGTGAACCATCAGTAGATTTTGCAAGTGATGTAATAGTTTTTCTATGGCCATCCTCCTTGTCAGACTCTTTCAGTAATTTCCCTGTCTGCAATTTGAAAATGACAATAGAAGCATCAACCATTTAGCAAATAAAGAAAACACTATATGCAAAACATAAAAGGCAATGTCTTTCATTGCAACATGATGATCTTTCATCAGAAACCACAGAATAATTTTTCACTGCAATTAGCACCACTCTAAAGAAAATACTAACCTCAGAATCCCAGATACGAACAACTGAATCTTCACCAGCACTTATAATTGTTCGGTTCAAAGGTCCCCAAATTGCTCTATTGATTCTTCCCTGCGGGCCCTTAAGGATAAGAACTGATTCACCAGTCTCTGCAATTCCAAACCATAATAATTTAGCCAGCTGACAATAAAGTGATTTGGGAAGACAAAATCTGATGTTAAGTAATTTGGCAACACCAATGTCGATATGGTCAGTATCAAACTACAAGTTACAGCAGTGGGCTCAGAATACAACTGATGTATTGCCACCTTAAGAATCTAAATATAAGTCAGTTGGTCTACAACATTTAACCACCATAGGTTTTTGTTTGTCTAGAAATAAAAGTATTAGGCAAAATAAGAACAATGATTCCAAGTTTGACCAAATCAATGGTAAAAAATTCTTCTTGATCAGTCTACATACAGAAAAGGGTAACTACTTTTGACACCCATCTTCTTCATACAAGATTAATTCTGAATTGTATCAATGACAATTTCATGGTGTAGTTCTTGCCTTCTTAAGTTTATCGGCAGAAACAATTACAAACTCCTCAAGCAATACTAACAAGCACACTGCTTAAACCAATGATTTTCAATTTTTATGCAAATAGAAGTACATAAATGTGGAATAATTGCTTATAATACAAAGAACTTTGAATTACTCACGATCATCTGGATCGCTGGAAATGTGTTTGATGTGAATAGCAGAGGGCAATCCCATGAAAGGATCTGTTGTTATCAGTGCAAGCTTATCACCAACAGCAAAGTCAACAGACCTAGCTGGTGAATCAAAATTAAATGTGTAAAGGGGAGTTCCCGTTTTGACATTCCATATCTTTGCAGTCTGATCTGCACTTCCAGTTATAAGCCTCGTGGAGTCCCCTATAAACAACAATGATCCATCATTTGGTTGAAATACATCATCAAAATCATATATCAACAGGTGTTCTCAGTATTTCAATGAAAGAAAATCTGATACAGGTATCTATATGATATATCAATAATCCAGTCCCCGACTTTTCCGAGCATGTTGATGCATACACAAAAAAGGTATCAGCGTATCTATCTGTTTATGTTTCACTGGGATATCTGTGCGCTACATAACAAAGTCAGGCATATCAATGAGAACAAGCCACTAATTTGGTAATGGAGAAGATATCAATTCACCCAGAATTCATCTCCCATTTACCCCAAATCTTGGTGTAAAAAGAAAATTCTCAACATGACTACAACTAGAAGCTTATTAAACCAATATACCTTCCATTCATGCTACTCCACAAAAAACTACAATTAGATGGAGTCCAAAAGTTGCATTCTTTTCCACAGGCATTTGCATGTAAGGACAAAGACATGAACATACAACCCACAATGAGCTTCTTCAGATCAAGCAAGTGTTGTTATGTTATGCAGAACATCACAGACAAATAACATAACGACACCAAAATTCTTTAGCTCCTTTCAGATCCAAATGTAATTCCTCACACTCACCGCTGAATTTCTTTTCCCCAAAAAACAATTGAATTTCATGTTTTCAAACATTCATTCTCTCACTAGACTCCAAATAACAGCAAAATAAGGGCTACTAAACAAATTAAGAAAAGAAAAGAAACAAGTGAGGCGACAAAATAGAAAAGAAAAGAAACAAGTGAGGCCAGTAAATAAAGAAAAAAAAGTTAGATTACTGGAAATATCGCAGGTCCACACAGCTCCATTATGGCCACGGTAAGTGCCGAGGCGCTCCCCGTTATCTGCAAACCACAACGTGGGATTGTGATCCTTGGCACAAGAGAACAGCAGATCACCTTCTCTATTATACTTCAAGAATGTTAGCGGCCTCTCATGCCCTTTCATCAATATCGGCCTCATCTTCAGATACTTTGATTTTTCTTTTTTTTTTGTCCTTTCGACTCTGCGAATAAATAAAGGATCAAATTGCAAACTTTTCAGTAATCAAACAGAAACTCCGGTAGCACCTGCGCAGCAGAAGGAGAGAGAAGAACGGTTTTTCTGCCCCTCCTGCCTTCACGACGGAGGCTGGCCTCGGCCTAAACCCATCAGCGGCGGAGGACAGGGCCGCGGCGGCGACGACGGGCTTCTCTCCGGCAATCTTTTCCAGCGAAAACTTAACATATAAAAGCAAAAAGAAAGAGGAATTTACCTTGGGTTTGGCGGCTGCCTGCTGCTGAGAAGCGGAGGGACTGTTTTCCTTCTTCGCTCTGTTTGTTTAGCTGAGGGAGACGAGGGACAAAGAATTTATTGATTTGCTGTTACGGATCGACTTGACCTACCCAAGATCCATTTCTCCTTGGATTTTTCTTGATAACTGGGTTAAGCCCAATGGTATGTTAGGAATGTTCCAAAGCCTGAAGCCCAAAACTTGGGTACTTCAACTTTTTTTTATTTCTTGATAACTGGGTTGGGCCCAATGAATATGTCAGGCCTTCTTAAATGGCCGATGCCCAAAACTTGCATTTAAAACATAGACTTCTTTGTTTCTTTTCCCTTTCTTTTTTCTGTTTGATATGGGACGGCACAAGTGCCTAGGACCAAACTAAGGTAGCCCAGTCAGGCGCCCGAGGTGCATATGCCTCATCGACTTCACTCGACCAAGTTAGCCCAGAGACAACGCCAGACCCATAGAATTCCTCGACCCTAGTCGACCATATCGAGGTCGAGTCGTAGGTTGAGAATAGTACAGTACTCTACCACCGCATTAAATGCGCTGACGGGTATCACGCCTCCGCATTAATGGCGCATGCCATCCCCCTCACCACCTGACACAGCAGGCGCCGCTACAGTGTACTACCTTGTCCTTGAAACCTAGAAGGCCGGTTAGCTGGAGATATGCTAGGCAAGGAAATGACTAATTACCCCTGATCCAAGTCTAAAGGCCCCCTGGGTGTTCCAGGGGCATCTCAGACCTTTTCTCGAAAGGAGAAGGATATAAATACCTTCACCACAGCCTTCTAGAGGTACACACTCATACATTCTCAAAGCCCTTACTCCGTTGCTCGATATTTGAGGTCGATTTCTACTGACTTGAGCATCAGAGGGCCTAAGCCGAGGGCTCCTCGGCTAGCCTAACGTTTACAGTGATTGCAGGATTCTTCCCTTTCCAAGCGAGAATATAGACCCTTCAGGTCGAGTCCTACCCATATTCAAAGTCGGTTCTCTATCAAACCGATCGAACCCTCATCACTGTTTATATGAGTGTTTAATGTTTCTGGTATTTAGTGCTAATAGTTAATTAAACTGTGAAATTCAGAGCTTCCTTGGATCACCCTATTAATAATAGCAATTTTCTAATTAAAATGGTTAAAAATAAAGAAGTTTGTTAACATCTTAAAAATAAGTTAGGGTCTCCTTATTTTTTTTAAAAAAACTTAGAAGCTCCTAACATCTTATTTTATAATCTTATAAGTTTTTGTTTAAAAAAAAAAAATTACCAAATGTTTTTTATTAATTTAAGCTCTTAAACATAATATAAGATGTTTTGAGGAGCTTATAAGCTCACCCAAACACCCTCTAAGTTTATTCAAAAGATTTTATAAGCTCTTACATCTTATAAAATGTTTTTAGAGCTTATAAGATGTTAAATATTATTTTTAAAGTAAGTTGTTGAAGTGTTTGGATAAAATAAGATTTTAAAACTTATAAGCTGTTAGTAATGATAATTTTGTAATTAAGATGATTAAATTTAAAGGAGCTTGTTAAGATCTAAAAAATAAGTTGTGATCTTCTTACTTTCTTAAAAAGAGCGTATAAAATCCTAACATTTTATTTTAAAATTTTATAAGCTCTTTCTTAAAAAAAATTACCAAACACTTTTTAATATCTTATAAACTCTTAAATATATTATAAGATGTTTTAAAGAGCTTATAAATAATAAGCTCACTTAAACATCCTCTTAATCTGCATTACTATCATGTTTTAATAAATTTCCAAATATATTAACAATAAAAAAAACAAATTTTTACTAAAATTGACTTCACCATAGAAAGAATGTAATTGATATCAAACAAATAAATAAATGAAATAAGTTTGATCATGCTTACCTGTAAATAGTTAGATTATCAATTATTTCACTCCACATTTCACAAATAAAAAGCTTTTGTCTCTAAATTTTACTATATATGCTTATCAAACTTCTTTTATCGTTGGGGTTTAATGAAAAAATTATGATGTAATAAAAAAATTTAAATGATTTTTTATTTTACCTAACTGTACCAAAATACCCTTGATAGAATATCGATACTCTAAAACATGTAAATATTATATTTAGATACATAAGAAGAGAAAAATGTAATAAATATTGATCCAATTATATACATGGCCACTTGATGGAAAATGTTAGCTACTTGATGCCAAAAAGTTATTCGGCCCGTTTGGTTTTATTTCCAAACACATATTTTCTATTTTCCACTATTTCAAAAATAGAAATTATTACTTTTTAAATTTTTTCACTCAATATAATTTTTATTTTCATTTTCAAAACATATTTTCTAATAACCTATATATATTTTCCCAATAACCTATATATATTCTCTTTCTATTCAATTATTTTTATCTCTCCCCACCTACAACCTATTAAAACCAACATAATAATTACATTTCCCAACATTTCATCTAAATATATTTTCATTTTTACATCACATTACATAATTAATTCTCATTATTTTAGAAATGATGAAAATGAAAATAAAACCAAACAGGCCTCCAAGATATATATGATAGATTAACAAATTTAAAAGAAGAGATTGTATTTCTAATAGTTTGTGACTTGACAAAACATATATAAAATCATAGCGAAAGTTATGAAGCAGTAAAATTGAAATGGGAGAAAGAAGAACTTTCATTAAAGTGGATTTACTTAAACAGCACTAATTAAAGGGTGCTTAATTGATCATCATCATTCAAACTTTGCACCAAACAGATTTTTCTGGTGGCAAATATATATGTTGATGATCATTCACCATATTTACAATTATAATTTCTGATAAAATGTATATAAATCATGTGTCATCATCATCATCCTTCAATCAAAGAGTGCATATGATATGAATCAAATGATTCAATTCCTCCCAGCAAAGTATGCCAATGGTCCAACTATGCCAGCATTAATGTAAGTAGCAGGCTCCGAATGACTGTAATCCGTCCTTTCATCCGGGAAGAAGTCATTCTGGTTAGGCCCTCCAACAACGGCACCAGTCAAGATATTCGGGTTTGGATTTGGTGTGTAGAAAAATGGCTGGAATCCACCCTCACAGCCAAAGGATTGTGGATGAACTGTGACTGAGGGTATAGACGATCCTCTGTGATGAACTCTCCTCGGATAGTTTGTCCCATATCCTACCATGTACGACATTTTCATTGGATTATCTCCCAAGATGTAGTCCACCTGTCTTTTTGCCAGGCTTCGTAGAGTCTTCGAGGTGACCAACAAATTTCCACAATTGAAACTATGCTTTGATGTCGCCATGTATTTGGAGTATGTGGTGAGCAAGAAAGTTATGGATGTCACATACTGAAGGTTGCTTGCACTCAGCTTAAACATTAAACCTCCTGCATTTCAGAGAGCTAGAAACAATTAAAAATTTTAATCAAGACGTACGTCATTATATACACAATATCTCAAGCGCCAACTAAACCTGGTGTGTATTGTGTACTCGAGGAAGGGGAATTAGGCAGTATTCTACACATGAAGTCTTCAGCTTGCTGTCTGTATGACTGAAATGTCTGATCATTATTCACTAAACTTCTCTGCAAATTAGTAATAAAAGAAATGTTACATATGTAGGTGAAACATTATAGAATTATATATACAGTTACACAAAAAAGTGAATCCAATAAACAAAAACATATTAAGTGCCCATTATGTTTTAATTCTTAGTACCCTTGCTAGGAGAACGCGAGCACCAGCATACTTGTTGTCCCAGCTGAAAATGTCTGTTCCGTCATTTGCTCCCAATGATCTTATGAAATTAAGGTAATAAACCTCATTGGTTGCCCTGAAAAGCCATGCTGCTCCCCATAACAACTCATCCTACACCCCAAACAACAATTCTTAAAGATTTTCCAGGAATTAGTCAGAAACAGGTACTCAGAAATTATTTATAATACCCCACATAAACATACCGTGTAACCCGAATAAGAGCAATAAAAGGGGCAAACAGCAGAACCAAGGGAGTCACTATACGACCCTCTGTACCGTATAGCAAATTGCATAACATTTTTGGCAGTTGCCAGAAGCAGTCTTGAGTAAGCTGGATCAACTCTCCGGAAAACAATGGAAGCAGCAGCCAGGGCAGCTGCAGTTTCACCAGCCACATCGGAGCCTGGATTGCTTGCCGAAACAAAATAGACACTTCTGGTGGTGTCCATATCTTCGGGCCTCTCCCAGCATCTGTGGTCTGCATTCGGATCGCCAACGCCAACATAGAGCTTACCAGGTGCGGACCGAGCACACCTCAGAAGATAATCAGTGGCCCAACGGATAGTCGCCCTGGCAGCAGGTAACTGAGCGCCCATTTTCTTGCCATACTCGACGGCACCCCATGACAGCATTGTGGTCGTGAAGGCCATTGGGAAGTTGAACTTCACATTGTCTCCAGCATCATAGTAGCCTCCGGTTAAGTCCACCTGCACAATCAAATCAAAACGTTAATATATTAATTACTCCAAACATACATAGGATTAATGTCAGAAGATGAAATTGTGGCGTACGTACACCGGCCTGGTGACCATCCAAGAGTCCAGAATTGGTCCTCCAAGCAATTTGTTGAAGATTCCCTGGAGGAATCCTCCCAGACCTCTGTCCTTGGAAGAACAAAATGGATTTTTCAAGGGCATCCCTGTAATCGGGGTTGCCTTCGACACTTGACCAGTTGCAGAGGAATGTCAAAGAGAATAAGATGAAGAGTAGTGTGGCATTGAGAAAATGAGCTCCCTTGCTGAAAGCCATTATACTTGAATTGATGAGTTGACTCTCTCCCTCCAAGTACAAAGGCCTAATTGCTTTACTGAGTTGTGTTAGTATGCCTTGATTAGCGACATCCATGGCTTTATATAGGCGCGGGAAGTCCAATTGCAACAACGTAAATTTAGGCTTTTCGGATCAAGTCTTGATTGTTTAACTCATTACAAACCAAATATTGTGCATTACTCCCGCCATATTCGAAAACTGTAGTTCCTGTTGTTATTTGAGTAATTTTCAGACAATATCTTTTCAATAGGTCCATCAATCATATTAAAAGTTTAAATTTGGGGATTTGATATACATATGTTTGGACACGTCTAAAGGGACAGGGTCAAAGATGCTAGAAGTAGCTCCATGCCCAAAAAGAATTAACTCATCATTTCTAGTCCCTGCTGATGAAGTTCATTGAGACATGAAATAAAATGGAAAGAACTTATCTATTTTAATTTACTTATTGAGGTTTTTATGTAGTAAAATCTTAGCAATATGATTATAGACTGATTCTTGATATGCCCATATACATGGCATGAGATGATGACATTTGTTGACTGTTTATGGACATGTAATTTTATACCATATATTAATTAATTACCATGAAAACACACACATGCATCTAGACAAGATTAATTTCAGACAATGACGTGTGTGATAACATTCTACTCTTGTAAGGGCCTGTTGAGAGTGGATGAGGCGCAGGGGGGGCTCTCATTTCGTTTCAGAAAATGAATTACTAAACCAAAGGAAAATTAATAATTATGATGAGTAAGTTAAGTGAATACTGAATAGGTAGGCCGTAGGAGATATGAGATTGTGGTGGTGGTCTGGTGTGCTTGGGTTATACCCGACCATTCCATACAGCAATACAGCCTCGTGCATACCAAAATCACAAAAGGAACCCATCTCTGCGCCATTAATTAATTAACACAGACAACTGAAAAACCGGAAAAATAACGCCCAATATCCACCACAATCATTCATGATGAAATTAATTTTCTTGTCACAAAAGGCAGGGGAAAGCGCGATTGGCGCTCCTCCAATCCCCCATGGATCGCGCTCAAGATATCGGCGCCCGCGGCCCGCCTAACTTAATTCATTCTCTTCTTTCCTCTAGCTTTTCACCTTTCTCCTTCTCCTTTAAGACTAAGACTTGGATTTGCATGCCTTAATTTTTGGAAAACCTCATCCCCATTTCTAAAGTTATAACACAAACTATTAAAAATTTGACTCACTCGGCTCAAAAACTGTGCCTAAACAGTTACTCAAAATAGTTGAAATGCACTAATTATTATGTATTTTCTTCACTTTCCTTCATTGTTGTGGTAAACTAGGTGGTTTCATCAACTTTAGTTAATTGATAATTGTCCTGAGGGGAAGACTTAATTTGGTCCTGAGGGCGTGACTTTAACCAGTTACTTTCTACACTTAACTGGGTCCTCCTTTAGCATGCATATCATCAATCCCCCATTTTTTGTAGGAAACATATGTATATATGATTAATGTTTTGACTCTCATCACCATTGGGTGGCAGTGGCACCTAATTCCCATAATTAATGTGATGAGGGGAATTTTTGTGTATCTGTTGCTGTGAGATTGTCATATCAGGTTATGGCCTATAGGATATCTTCCAATTTCTCCCTCCCCCACCTAATTAAGGGGGGGAACTATTTATGATTCCATCCTGCTCAAGTAATAACTCGTCCGGCAATCAGCATCCTATGAGCGTACTACCGCTGTAAATATAGAGAGGCATATATGTTCGAAAAATCGAATCGTTTATTAAATCGAAAAACTTATCAGTTTATGATTCATTGGTTCAATCGTTGGTCGGACCGCAATTAAATTGTGATGTCATAATTACGAAATATATATATATTTATATTATATATATTACTTAAAAATTAATAAAATGTTAAAATATAAAACATAAAAAGTTTAAATGATATTGTCTAACATTACAATCTAAATTTTACAATTCATATTATAAATGATTACAACAATTTAGATATATTAAGTTTAAAGTTTAAAGTTGAGAGTGTGTAAGTTAATTTTAAACTCTAAACTAAGGTTTTTTTTTATTTTTAGATAGCTTGTGAAATGTACATTAACCTTCAAACTTTGTACTTAAACCAAAAAATAATAATAATAATAATAATAATTTTATTAAAAATTAAATAGAAAAATCGATTTGGTTCAATTGAACCGTGAATGGTTCATCGGTTCACTCGTCCAACCGGGAGGTCTGAATAATTTTTACAAAATATGGCTTTTTTTTTCATATTTTTAGTTTTTTAAAAAAATCGGATCAGTTCACCGGCCGATTGACGGTTCAATCGATCTGATTTTTTAAAAAGTGTATATATGTGTAACTTACAGCAATAATTATTTTGTGCAATTAAGAGGATGGTTCACGTTTAAAGATTTTTCATATTTTTAATGAAAGAATTATTTTGCCTTGAGGCTAGCATGTATAGTTGGAAAACCAAGTGGACACAATATATATATATATATATATATATATCTTTGAATTTAGCTTCTAAATTATGAGTTCCCACGAGGTTCACAACAATATACTTTTCATGCTTTACTTGACAAAAAAAGCAGAAGGGTATCAAATTTTTTGTGCACACATCCATAGAAAGTTGAAGGCACTAAAAGAAACACTGAGGCACCGTTTGGTTTCATTTCCACATCCCATTTTCACATTTTCTATTTTTTCAGAAATAAAAATTATCACCTTTTACACATTTTCACCCAATATTATTTTTATTTTTATTTTCAAAATATATTTTCCAATAACATATATATCTTCTCCCTCTAACTTATATATCTTTTCTCTTTATTCCATTATTTCTATCTCTCTCCACCTATAACTTATTAAAACCAACATAATCATTATATTTTCAAATATTTCATACAAATACATTTTTATTTTCATATCACACCACATAACTAATTTTCACCCAAATGAAAATGTTGGAAACTAAAAATGAAAATAAAAATAAAACCAAACGGTCCCTGAATAAATGGGCCTGACCGATATGGCTCTTCTGTTTAGTACGTAACTCGAGAACTTAAACAAACATCCGAAAAATCTGTTGTCTGTTTACTTTCTTTCGTATCTTTCTTTTCTTCCCTTAATTTAGGTTGGGTAACAAATTGAGTTAAATTAATTGCTGTTTTTTAGGGCAATTGTTATAGATAATACAGTGGATGTAGACCCCACCCCGCGAATGATATGACATGCCTTGTGCAACCAACAATATCATTGGATGATGGAACAGGTGGGGATCATCAACCAATCTTCTTTTATTTATTTTTATTATTATTATAATAGAAAAGGAAGAAAATAATGTTGACAACTTTAAGCCCAAACAAATTAGAAATTACCAAATTACATCAAATAAGTTGAGAACCACCACTGAACCCGTTATGATGGATGATCATCAAGCAAGATAAAAGTAAAAACTGAGTCAAGGGCAAGAATGTAGGCTTTAAAGATCAACTTGATTATATGAAAAGCAACTAATTAATTAATAATCTTATGTAGTGAAGAACTATTTAATTAATTAGAAAGTCAGCAATAGTTGAATTGGAGTTAATTTGGGATAATATTGTTATACTTATATAGCTCAAGAATGAAGCCAATGCATTCATATATTTATCATATCGATAATGATTGCATCTTGTATACCACGTATTCTATACTAGTACAATTTTCTTGTACAGGTTCAATTTCCATTGCTTGATCCTGCAAATTCATGACGGCCAAAAGGGTTGGTCAAAACCTTCCGTTCTGCAAGTTTAATGCCTTGTTTTGTAATGATCATTTTTTTTTTCCCTTAAACTATCATTGCATCCCTAAGGCTTATCTTGTTAAACATAATGGGATTTTATAATAAAATACTATATAAATTAAAGAAATACTACTATTTACATGGCAAATTAATCTAAGACTACATAGGGTTGGGCTTAATTTTTCTCCAGACTGATAATCAGGCTACAGATACAAGTAGGGCTGTCAACGGGTCGGATTTGGATTGAATCTATTATATCCGAATCCAAATCCGATCCGAAATCCTATAGAATCTTTGTTAATCAGTATCATATCCGAATCCGATGGATATCCAAAATTCAATTAAAAAATCCGACCCGACCCGACTAATTTTTTTTTCTTTTCTTTTTAAATTTTATAAAAATATTGTATTATAAAGTAAATATATGCCATATTTGAATTTTTAACAACTTTTTATTATATATTAGCTCAAAGGTTAAATATTTTAATACTAAACTCTTTTTTCACATTATATTAATGTATATATGAATTCTTATATGTTATTATATTTATATTTTATCAATATCTCTCTTATTTTTTAATTTAAAAACTCAATATTAATAGTATAATATAGACGTTAATATAGATATTAGGTCAATATAATACATAAATTTTATTTTAAAATCTTTATTAATATTATATATAAGAGTATTAATTTAATAAAAAATATTAAGGTTCGGATTCAGATTTTTAACGGATCGGATTGCTTAATTCCATATCCGATCCACTTATTTTGAATTTTGAATATTTATAATCGGGTATGATCCTCGAATATTTTAATCGAATAAAAATTCTAAAATTCGGATCGAATTCGGATTAAAATTTGATCAATTGACAGTCTTAGATACAAGATAGTAGAAGGGCCAGCTACTGATCAGCCAGGCAGAAAGAAGTCATATTAACATTGGGCCACGATATGAAATTCCATAGGCAAGACTGCAAAGCCCAAGCCTCAGACGAGTCTCTGAACATAATTAAAAGATCTTTTTAACTTTTAAATTAGTTATTTTCTCTCACTTTGTGCCCTAAATTTTTAAGTATAAAAATTTTGACACTAATTTTAAGGATTAAATTAAAATGTGACTGTCTCAGGACATAACTAGATGAAAATATGAAGACGAAACTCATTAATTTTCATTTGTGGAGACGAAGCTCAAATTGCAACCCAAATAAGTACATGTTTTGATGTCCATTATAACTGTTCAGACTGCAAGAGAATGTGGGATTTGTAATTTTGCCACCTGCAGAACCAAACGTTGCTGGTTAGCTATTAGACATTGGTAAGGTAGATGGAGAAAAAAGAAACCTTAATCCTCAATACTTGATTTTACTAAGGCAATACTTAAGGATTTTTGTCTTTTTTATGGGTTAATGTGACATTTTAAATTGAAATATGATTAGCGCAGGACGTAATTAGATAAAAATATGAAGGCTTTAACGTGACAAACTAAATTTATCATCATCCTCTTGTACATAATTCAATTTTATAATAACAAAGTTATTCAAATATAAATATACATGTTTGTCCAACTTTATTTGAGATTTTAATCTCTTAATTTATCGACCTTAATTAGTTTATTTAATTAATATTTTTTTGAGAGTATTATAAATGATGAATTTATTATCTTATCAACAAATTAATATTTTTTCTATTCTCAAACCAAACAATCAAAGTGTAAATTACCAACAAGACACATAAAGTGCACACAACGCGACTACTTGAGGTCGAATATAAGACCTCTCACATAATTAGTTCATTTAATTAATATTGAAGGGTTTATATTGGAACATCCAGTGATTTTCACGAGTCTATACTCCTATAATTCAATACAATCACTTTAATTGGTAAGAATGACTTGATAATTATTACGAAATCATTGTCGATTTTATGTGTATTTAAAAAAATTATTTTTTTGCTAATATTATTAGCAATTGATTTTTCTAAAATTCCTCAACATATGGGTGAGAATTTTCTTGATTATCTAGTTATGGAACTTCCCTAAATGATCAAATTCGAAACGAACCACATGGATAAGCACGTGGTCACACATCATCTAAATTTAGCAACTCTTCCTCTATGATCACCCCATGATTTCTTCAACTGACGTTTCAACTTTCAATCAACCAACCAACTTCCCATCTCTTTTCTTTAATTTCCATAAAACCCTAGAAACCTTTTCTTTTCTTGTCTTTTGAGAAATTAAAAAGGCCCCGGCCCCCACCATTTCCAATCCTTCACTCCACCGAAAATTTACCCTTTTCCCGCTAAATTTTCTATTTTTAGCACATTTCCTTATCTCCAAAATCAGTATAAATAGCCATGCAAGCACCTGCAACAGCACACACCAATCTCTTCCGGCATTGCATGCAATACAATATAATCACAAATTGTTGCAATAAATTAATAATGGGTTCTATTAGCAGCAGCACATGTTTGATTCTTGGGGTGTTGCTTTTCTTGGCCCTTGCCTGTGAAGCCAGGGTTCCAAGGAATTTAGCCTTCGTTAAGACTAGGGGTTCCCATTTTGTTCTCCATGGATCACCTTTTCTCTTCAATGGCTTCAATGCCTATTGGATGATGCATGTTGCCTCCGATCCCGCCGAGAGGTACAAGGTCTCTGAGGTGTTTAGAGAAGCCTCTGCTGCTGGCCTCAGTGTTTGCAGGACTTGGGCTTTCAGCGATGGAGGCGACCGCGCCCTGCAAATATCTCCTGGAATTTATGATGAACGAGTGTTTCAGGTATTCTTATTAATTATTTCTTACAGAAATCAACAGCATATAATATATGTAATTAGAAATTTAACTATGGTACCTACTTGATTAAGTACTAATGGGTATCCATGTGATATTTGACATATATAAATTAATCTGCTGCAGGGACTGGATTTTGTGATTTCTGAAGCAAAAAAGTATGACATTCGGTTGATATTGAGCTTCGTGAATAATTACAATGATTTTGGGGGCAGACCGCAGTACGCCCAATGGGCTAGAAATGCAGGAGCCCAATTTAACAGTGATGACGATTTCTACACACATCCAGTGCTGAAAAGCTATTACAAGAACCACGTCAGGGTGAGAACAGTTCATATATTAATGCTTGGGCGCCATGCATGCATGCATGCCAAACGTTGCAAACCTGTAACTTAATTGATCTATCCCATGTTAATTAAAACATATAAATTAACTATTATAATAATATGTAATTATGTTTGCAGAGAGTAGTGACAAGATTCAACACCATCACTCGAATTGTTTACAAAGATGAACCCACGATCATGGCATGGGAGCTCATGAATGAGCCCCGTTGCCAGGCTGACTACTCTGGAAGGACCCTTAACGTAAGTGCAATTAATCAGTCTTAATTTTTTTTTGCATTTCCGGCCCATTAATTAATGATTTATTATATTATGAATTAAGAGACCTAGCTAGCTATCTAATAATGTATTTCTTTTATGATGAGATGGGTGCAGGGATGGGTTCAAGAAATGGCAAGTTTCGTGAAAGACTTGGATAAAAAGCACTTGCTTGAATTAGGGATGGAAGGATTTTATGGAGACACAATGCCACAAAGGAAGCAAGTCAATCCTGGTTACCAAGTTGGCACAGATTTCATTAGTAACAATCTTATCAGGGAGATCGATTTCGCAACCATACACGCCTACCCTGATATTTGGTAATTAATAATTAATTAATAATTAGCATCTTAATATTTATACCTATGTTCGAGCTTCAAAAATAGATTAAACAAAATGTTCCCAGTAAACATCATATCGATCAAGAGTCAAAATATTAATTATTCAATCTTAAACCTCCGTATATGTAATTTTATTAAATTAAAATCCCAAAATATAACTTAATTTTCATTGGCTATATATTGAGAGATATTTTGACAACAAAAAAGAAACAAAAAAAGAACTGCTGCTCATGATAAATGTTTCTAAAGTAGCCAGGCAGGCATATATAACTTTTCCAGGTCCAGGCCCTCCATCTTTCTCTCCAATAATTGGAATGATTGGACAGTGGAGTACTCAGGTGGTTATCTCAGTTCATGTGGGGGGCAGTTAAAAGGAAATATAAAGTCAAATTTCTTAATTAAAGCTACTGCTCAATCGCTTTTCGAAAAGCCAACAATCCTAATTTAGCTAGACTGCTGATCAAGATCGATCACCATTTTAATTATATAATATGCTCTTTTACGTACAGGTTATCCGGGAAAAGTGAGAATGAACAAATGGGATTCATGGAGAAATGGATGTGGAATCATTGGGAAGACGCGAGGACCACATTAAAGAAGCCATTAGTAATTGCCGAATTTGGAAAGTCCAGCAAAGACGCCGGTTTCAGTTTGAACGAAAGAGACATGTACATGGGCAATGTATACAGAGATATATACAGATTTGCAAGAACTGGAGGTACAATGAGTGGAAGCCTGGTGTGGCAGCTCATGGCAGAAGGCATGGACGGATATCATGATGGCTACGAGATCATCTTATCGCAAAGCCCTTCGACTGCTGGGATCATGTCAAGGCAATCACATGCCATGAATGCGTTATCTCATTTGTTCAGTGGTACTCAGCATGATGGATCAGTCATGACGATGAGCCATGGCCATGACCATTTAGCAACAAACGATGTTGCAAAGCACTTCCATCATCATCCATTTAGAAAGAGATCACGACAAGCAAGAAAATCAACCCCATGAAAGAATTTGTGATATGGGTCATGCAGCGTTTATTTTTCCTGCAGATTATAAGATGGAAATTAATTAAGGATGTGTATTACGTACTGTACTAGTTTTTTGTTGATGTAATTCCTAATAACAACAGTACATTATTTTTTATCTAATTATTTAGTTTTTTAATTACTGACATGGCCCGATTGATCAAAGATAAAATATACTTATATATATTCCGTCTTTCACACGAAAATATGGAGTTGGAGAGATATATCCCATATTCATATATAAAATTAATTAATTGTGACCATCAATATATTGATGTGCACGCTATATCACTTCCAGTTATCGTCTCTTTTAATTAATTTTTAAAGCTTCAAGTTCATGAAAATAATACTATATATATATATATAGTTGCTCCAGGTTTATAACTATATGAAAAATATAAATCCAGACAAACAAGACTCAGGTAATAATATTAATTATGAGGTATTGAATTCCAATCTTGTCAATTACAATAGTTTACCATCATCCATTGTTTAATTGTGATGATGATAGACAATTACAAATAAGATAAGTTATTAATGTTATAAGTTTTGAGTTATAAAAATAAAAAACAACTATTTGGCCGCACCGCATGCCTACAGAGATAAATCGTGTTAATTTCAGGCAGTTTTTGGGAGGAAACCCACTAGCCTCACTTTTTATTTCAATCTATTTAGTACGACTCTTGTCTTGGTAGAAACTAAATTTAATCTCATCCTTTCGCATTGCTATTTTACTTGTGATAAATATGCAATTATATATGTACATGAAATCATGTGCTTCAATCGCTACCATATCCTTGTTCACCTCATATAAAAAGCGTCTTAATATATGTGGTATTAAAAAACTCCAGCCCAACACCATATATACAAGGTTTAAATTTTTTATTCCATTCGTTATTACATCTCATATTCTATTTCATGGATATATGACACGTGTATTAAATATTTCCTTATAAAAATAATTGATTGAAAATTAGGTACAGTTGACATAAATACAACAAATTGAAATAGAAGATTGAGTAGGAAATGGAATAAAGGATCTAAAGTGATATATACAAATAATTAGTTAAGCTTATTATGATCAGCTTTCTATATTAATTTGCCCAATCTGTAGGTACGTTTTGCTATATAGATCATTTAAACACTTCTACAAATCATGAATTAATTTCCAGCTGAACCAATATAAGATGATCAATGACAGGAACATTTTTTTCTCAGACCATCAGTGTAATATATGCGTGTGTGTGTGTGTGTGTGTGTGATCATATAATCAAATTGAGTCTTGCAAGAATTAATTGATATGTTGACTGAAGACAATAATGCCCAGGAAGAAACTAACCACATGGTCATGGAACTCAGTCATCAGCCACTTGCCATTTTAATCACCACTTTTTTCAGGCAGATCTCAGGAATTTCAGTTAAATATCCTGAAATTAATTTATCATGCATCCCATTAGTTCCTATATATGATCATCTGACGGCTTTCAACTGCATCAATTGATTCACATATCATCCATGTTCTTTATGTCTCCTACTCATTATTCTCAACTATATATGTCACATGTAATTCTTTATTTTCCTTATGTTCTGCCAAATTATTCCCAGATTTTCAGTAGACATTTCCCCTTTTCCCTTGCTCCCACCATTCCATTTTGCTTAACAAGCCCGCTACACACACAAGCACAACATCCAGGGCCAACATTACCTATAAATAACCATCTAACCTCCTCCATTTTCTCCATCTCGATTCTGAGTAGACAGTATATTTCGTTTTAAACCATAATGGCTTTCTTCAATAAAACTAGTGTTGCATGCGCTTCTCTTTTCCTGTTGTTGCTAGCATTTGATCAGCCAAGAGTGAGTCTCGCTACTTCCGGGTTTGTTCAAACTAGAGTAGCACAGTTTGTGTTGAACAATTCCCTATTTTTCTTCAATGGATTCAATGCTTACTGGATGATGAACGTTGCTTCACAGCCAACTCAAAGGTACAAACTTTCCGATGTATTTCGTGAGGCTGCAGCTGCTGGTCTCACAGTCTGTCGCACATGGGCATTTAGCAATGGAGGCAACCAAGCTCTGCAGATTTCCCCCGGCGTCTATGATGAAAATGTTTTTCAGGTTAATTAAGCTCATTTAATTCTCTCTTGTCTGTATATACTAATAGAATCAATTCCACATTACTGATATTTTGTTCAATATTTCTATGATAATCGTCATGCATGCTTGCAGGCACTTGATTTTGTGGTTTCAGAGGCAGCAAAATACAAGGTTCACTTGATTCTGAGTTTGGTTAACAATTATCAAGATTTTGGTGGGAGACCTAAGTATGTGAATTGGGCTAGAAATGCGCCACGACGATGATTTTTACACCAATAACGTTGTAAAGGGGTTCTACAAGAATCATATCCAGGTATGGACCATCAATAGCATTTTGGATAATATTAATTCTTCCTAGTTACTTGAAAATTTTCCATAATGGACCATGCAATTCTTCTTTAAAGCTGGTAACTTCTTGTATCTTAATTACCACAGAAAGTACTTAGCAGGATCAACACAATTACTGGAGTTGCTTATAAAGATGATCCAACAGTCATGGCTTGGGAACTTATCGATGAACCTCGTTGCCAAGCAGACTACTCGGCAACACCGTCAATGTATATACATTAATTAAATTTTAAATCCATGTATAGCCTCAAACTTTTCATACATAGCCTCCTCCTATTTTCAAAATTTCTTGGATTGATCCTTATATATGATAAATATGATTATAAGCTTCGGCGCAAGAAATGGCTTCATACGTCAAATCCATAGACAATAAACACCTGCTGGAAGTGGGCATGGAAGGATTCTATGGAGACTCGATTCCAGACAGAAAACAATACAATCCAGGCTACCAAGTGGGCACAGATTTTATTAGCAGCAATCTTATCAAGGATATCGATTTCACAACTATTCATGCATATCCTGATGCCTGGTAATTAAACATATTAATTATGCTACTTAGAAATTCCTCATTTTCTCATGAGGATCGCCATCAATATTAATTCTTAGAGTACTGTGTAATTTCACGACAGGCTATCGGCGCAGGGCGATGATGCACGGCTGGCATTCACGCGAAGGTGGGTGGGACAGACTAGGACAATTTTGAAGAAACCAATGGTTGTCACTGAATTTGGGAAATCAAGTAAAGATCCAGGGTTCAGCATAGCATCATCACGAGACTCATTCCTGAACGCCGTCTATAATAGCATTTATAGTATTGCGAGAAGTGGAGGAATTGGAGGAGGCCTGGTCTGGCAAATTCTGGCTGAAGGAATGGAATCATATTCTGATGGATATGAAATTGTTTTGTCCCAGAATCCATCAACAAGCTCCATTATTAGCCGACAGCCGCATCAAATGACAACTCTAGAACGCATGAAGATGAGCAGGCCATGAATGGTCATGCCTTTTCTTGTTTTCTAATATCTATTCTTTTTTCACTTTTCAAATCAAACGCACGTAGCAGGCTGGAGAAAGATTAAGATTAATATTACTGATTAACTGGTTTTATTTCTACTTTTCCAAGTGTTATAATTTAAATTAAATAAATTCCAATTGATTGATATTATATATTAATATAATATTAATAGAGAGTGATATTTTTTGCCACATACTCCTTTTGATATAATACTTTGTTTAATGGATTTGATGTGCTGCATCTACTCCTCCATTCAAAAATTTCACTACCAAAACATATGTACTTATCTAGATACCACGTTGTCAAACATCTTGCTATTGTACGTAGTATCTAATTTTTTACCAACATCTATATTATTTATGATTAAATAAGAAGGATATTAAGTATCAAAATTGATATTTTGAAATAATTGTTGTTGGAAGTATGATGGATATAACCATAAAACTCAATTAAATAAGATAATAGTAGAGAAAGCCGTCTTTAATGTAATGATTTAATTTGATTTCAAATGACTTCATGGCATTAGAAGTATTTACACAAGACTTCACATTGAAACTTTACAAATTTTGAAATACATCTCGACTCTTAAAGAAATATAACTTGACTACCCTAAGAAATACACTATCATATTAATTAAATAGCTTTCACTAACTTTTTAACAGTCAAAATTACAACTTTCATCATTCCCCTTGAGTTTTGATTCTCCCATCCTCACATTCCAAAAATATTGTACTTCATGTCAATAAAATTTGTAGCATTCAACATCTTTTTAATTTTATCAATTATAGCAATCTCATCCTCGACCATGCTCTTCTTCTTGGAAACTTTACATGTAAATTATCTTTACTTTTCTCTCAAAAAGTCTCTATCACCAGTTAGATTGAGAGCCCTATACTCTTCGAAGATTATTCTCGACTTCAATTCAGTCTTGACGGATCTCTTTTTGCCAACCAAGATATCTCAACATCTTTGAAGTGTATAGCCGTCGCCCCTTAAGATTTTTGAATGAATTTATGGATTGGAAAATTAAACATATGCATTTTCTACTCATTTATTTTATTTTATAACACGCTTTCTTCTTTTCTCTTTTTCCTTTTTTCTCTTCATGATCTCGAGACTCTCATACTTTAAAAGTGTGATATGCAAAGTCACAGAACTCACCTAGAGAGAAAAAAAAGGAAAAAAAAGAACCTCAAAAAGACTTATTAACTTAAAAGGTTTCAAATGACTTTATGGCGACTTAACACATATTTATGCAAGACTTTACATTAAAACTTTACAAATTCTAACACACTTCTTTAACTCTCTAAAAAATATAATTTGTCTATCCTAAAATATACAAGAAAAATATTAAATAACTAATTTGACTTTCTTTTGAAGAATAAAATTACGACTTTCAACAATTATAAGATCACAATACATCTTAAATAACAATGTTTTAATATTTTTTATTCATATGATTTGAATTTAGAAGAATTTTAATTCCTTCTCTTGTTATTTTTCTCATGCATAATTCACCTATATAAGTAATATGATTAAAATGCAAACATAAGAAAACATAACGTCATTTGAAATTAATTATCCAAGGAAAAGTAGAGTAAATGAAGTAGGATACATAAATGGTCAATCGAGACAGCCAACCAAATAATAGATCATATATTTTTTGATATCTTTTCTTATTTATGTATTACTAGCATATTGATCCCTCGTAATCCTATTTGTTCAAGCAAACAAGCCCTTAGAGTATTGGGTACGTAGGAGTTTGCAATTGCAAGTTAAAGGCCTACGCTGCAAATTGAAGGTTCAATTTCAAACAATCGGAGGCAACCTATTATATTAATTGATGAGTCTTATGTGCATCTGATTGTATAATTTATACTTTAATTTATTTGATTTGAAAATAAAAAAAAAATATTAATTTATTGAAAGAATAAAAAATTCGTCATTTGTAATATTCTGGTGTCAAAAAGAGAAAAATTTCTGAGCCCATATTTGTATATATATTTATAATTATTGCAAATTGCATGGGAAGCAAGCAAATGGACGTCAGAATTATGCCACAATTCTATTTCTTGGCAAGGCCTATTTAATTTACATAGCGGCCCTTTTTTCTTTTTTCTCATTCCTTTCCGTGTACGAGAAAATAAAGCATCATGAAATATTTATTATATATACAAAAATAAATAATTTTGAGTTCTCTGTTTTAATACGCATTCATTTTTTATTTCACTACACACACGAAGTATGTTAATTTTTTTTATAAATAATTAAGTTAATTTGAAGAAAATATGCTTAAAATATATTTAATTAAAAATAAAAAATAAAAAATATATATTAAAATAGATAATCCAAACTGCAAACCACCCATTCAAATTGCACACTAAAATAGTAATATGGTTGGCTCTTTGTTGTTCATAATTGCATTCCGTCTTCCACAAGAAAATGTGGATAATTGGAGCTGTAATTAATTAAATTGCGACCATGCATCAATGTATTGATGATCATGGGCATGCATGACTTTACTAGAAATTAATTAATTGACATGATATAACAATATTTTCTGATCATTGTATTCAGTGCATGCATGAAAATATTATATAGGGATAAAAATATTTTGCCATCCGAACTATGTATGTTTTTACACTTTGCTAACTAAATTTTTTTTGTTGACCATTACTATTCAAACTACATTTTTTTTTTCACATTACCATATATGAATAAATTCTGGTAGAATATTATGGAAAATTTTCATCATATCAATGTCAGGGCATCTTTTTCAGGTATTATAGTCAAATCTTTTAATTTTATGGATATTAATAATCATCTCCTTTCTAAATTGCAAAATGTAATGAACTTTTTTCAGTCAATTTTCATATGCATATTTCGTGATAATTCAAGTTAAAAAATATAGTATTTTAATAAAGTGATAAAAAGTATCTTTAAAAAAGACTCCGGCTACGTACTCATATGATGGAATACCATAAAATATTTTATCAAAACTGATTCATATATGGTAAAGTGAAAGAAAAAGTATAGTTTAAATGGTAAAGTGTCACAAAAAAAATTTTAATTAACAAAATATAAAAATACGCATAATTCGGATGACAAAGTGT
This sequence comes from Jacaranda mimosifolia, assembly GCA_018894105.1. NCBI lineage: Eukaryota > Viridiplantae > Streptophyta > Magnoliopsida > Lamiales > Bignoniaceae > Jacaranda > Jacaranda mimosifolia. The sequence continues at coordinate 31,642,478 of CM032131.1, read as the reverse complement.
TTTTATCCCAATAAAACTAATTAATTGCTGATCAAATGAACGTTCACAACTAAGATCGATCAGTTGAGGCGACCGAGGTATTGAATTCAGGTGATGTAGACATGCAATCACAAGTACAGTTTGTTGGAATGGTGCCCATCTTGTTAATTAATTACTGAATTAACGAATAATTCTTACATTATTTGATGTAAATTAATGGATAACTAAGATTAATAATTAATAATATTATAAGTTTTGTGTTGTAAAAATAAAAAATAAATTATTGGATAGCATGTATGTGCAAGTGGACCTTGAATGTAGGCTAATGGATAGACATAAATCGCATTTCAGGCGGACGTTGGGAGGAAACCCATTACCTCAATTTTTCTTCTTTCAGTTTATTTCAGTTACTCTTATCTTGGCGAAAACTATGCACAATTATATGTACAGTCATGAATCCACCATGTGCTTCATTCCCATATATATCCTTGTTCGCCTTAGTTATATATAAAAAGGATCTTCATAATGAAAAAAAAAAGAAAGAAAGAAAAGAAAAGAAAAACTCCAGCCAAATCATACACATTAATTAAGCTTATTAATATAAGCTTATAAGCTTCATTAGTTCTGAACATTCCAAATATTTTCAAAATAAATACTATCATATCAAGTCATCAACTAAATAATAGACGTCTGTTCGCATTTCAACTTTTTTTTTTTTTTCCTTTCAAGATCTATGTATTTTAATTTGCCCAATATATATGAAGTTAATCATTTCTATACAGAGTAGTAGAATTAATTATAACTGAACCAACTAAAATATGCACATCAAATTATTCAACTTGCTGTTAATTTGAATTGCAAATGACTTGAAACTAAGGGCAAGTTTGATTGGTGGGATTACATGCGATTAGAGAAAATAATTCTTTTCAATCCAAGTTTGTGGGATTGTACACACACAGATTCATGATTTGTCATTAAGCCCGTGTATATAATCTTAACATGTAGTATTATTAATCTCACCCCCACCTATGAGATAAATTATCCCACCCTCTCATGAGATAAGTTTAAAATCCAATCAAACTTGTCCTAAATGTGCATGCATATATACAAGACTGCAGCTATCAGCCACCCTTCGATTTCCAGCACCACTTTTTTGAGGTAGATCTAAAGGGTTTTTACTAGATGCGTGTATATATATATATATGTATGTATGTATATCCAAGTTTAATTAATCATGCATCCCATTAATTATGATTCCTATCATCTTACGGCTTTCCACTGTATCAACTGATACATATATGTATCACCCACGTTCTATATTCACCCCTTCCTATACTCTTTCTACTCAACTATATATCTCACTTGTAATTACTTCTTTTCCTTGTGTTCTGACAAATATGTATATTATTCCCTGATTTTGAAAAAACTTTCCCTTGTGTGTTAAATTATTTCCAGAATTTGAGAAGACATGATTTCCCATTTTTAGTTGCTCCCCCATTCCATTTTGCTTAGCAAGCCCGCTACACAGGCAAATGCAAACCATGCAGATCCAGGGCCAACACTGCCTATAAATAGCCATCTAACCTCTTACATTTTCCCCATCGATCCCCATTAATCTCAATAGATAATAAAACGTTTGAAGCTTTGAACTATAATGGCTTTGCTGAAAAGACTTAGTAATGCATTATGCAGTTTACTTTTTGTGTTCTTCCTAGCATTTGATCAGCCAAGATTGAGTCTGGCTACTTCCGGGTTTGTTCAAACTAGAGGAACACAGCTTGTGTTAAACAATTCCCCATTTTTCTTCAATGGATTCAATGCTTACTGGATGATGAACGTTGCTTCACAGCCAACCCAAAGGTACAAAGTCTCCAACGTATTTCGCGAGGCTGCAGCTGCCGGTCTCACAGTCTGTCGCACATGGGCATTTAGCGATGGAGGCAGCCAAGCTCTGCAGATTTCCCCCGGTGTCTATGATGAAAATGTTTTTCAGGTTAATGAAGCTCATTTAATTCTCTCTTGTCCGTATATATAGAATCAATTCCACATTGCTGATGCTCTGTTGGATGTTTACGCCATGCTTGCAGGCACTTGATTTTGTGGTTTCAGAGGCAGCAAAATATAAGGTTTACTTGATTCTGAGTTTGGTTAACAATTATCAAGATTTTGGTGGGAGACCTCAGTATGTGAATTGGGCTAGAAATGCCGGCGCCGCCGTCAGCCACGACGATGATTTTTACACCAATAACGTTGTCAAGGGGTTCTACAAGAATCATGTCCAGGTATGGACCATCAATAGCATTTTGGATAATATTAATTCTTCCTAGTTACTTGAAAATTTTCCATAATGGACCATGCAATTCTTCTTTAAAGTTGGTAGCTTCTTGTATCTTAATTACCACAGAAAGTACTTACTAGGATCAACACAATTACTGGAGTTGCTTATAAAGATGATCCAACAGTCATGGCTTGGGAACTTATCAATGAACCTCGTTGTCAAGCAGACTACTCCGGCAATACCGTCAATGTAATTAACCACGAATTCATAATAACCTTAATTAAACTTTTCATTTTCAAATTCTCTACGGACATCCCAACTGATCATCGATGTTTCTTGGATCGATCGTTGTATATGATCACTATGATTATAGGCCTGGGTGCAAGAAATGGCCCCATATGTCAAATCCATAGACAACAAACACCTGTTGGAAGTAGGCATGGAAGGATTCTACGGAAACTCGATTCCAGACAGAAAACAATACAATCCAGGTTACCTAGTCGGCACAGATTTTATCAGCAGCAACCTTATCAAGGAGATTGACTTCACAACTATTCATGCATATCCTGATGCTTGGTAATTAATTCTACTTGAAACTTCTCAATTTTCTCATGAAGATCGCCACCAATATGAACTTTGTAATTTAATTTCATGACAGGCTATCAGCACAGAGTGATGACGCACAGATGGCGTTCATGCGAAGGTGGGTTGGAAGCCACTGGACAGATTCTAGGACAATTTTGAAGAAACCAATGGTTGTCACTGAATTTGGGAAATCAAGTAAAGATCCAGGTTTCAGCATAGCATCACGAGACTCATTCCTGAATGCTGTTTATAATAACATTTATAGTTTTGCAAGAAGTGGAGAAATTGGAGGCGGCTTGGTCTGGCAAATTCTGGCTGAAGGAATGGAATCATATTCTGATGGATATGAAATTGTTTTGTCCCAGAATCCATCAACAAGCTCCATTATTAGCCAACAGTCGCACCAAATGACAACTCTAGAACACATGAAAATGAGCAGGCCATGAATGGACGTGCCTTTTCTAATTTCTTTTATTTATTTGCTTTCAAATGAAAAGCCCCTAAGCTGGATGAAGATTATTTTTCTTGATTAATTGATTTCATTTCTACATTTACAAAGTGATAATTATAAGTTCAATAAATTCCAAATGATGAATATTATTTGCTATTTATGGGAGCTGTTATTTTTCTTGTTAAGTAGTATTATTTTAAATTTAATTGTTCTTAGATATCAAAAGTTCGATGCTTTGATGAGATATAAGAGATACAAAATCAGAAAAAGAAACATACAGAGACCACAAAATTGTCAGTGATGGTGTTAGTGTCCCACATCAGTGAAATAAATAAGTTGTTGTCTCTAAATATGGTTTCGGGCAATTCTTACCTCTTGAGCTAATTTTTGGGATTAAGTTAGGCTTAAGGTTTATTTTTGAACATGGCATCAGAACCACCTATTCCCGATGTTGGGTTAGCCAATATTGTTTTGCCACCAATTTCATGTTATTCCACACTTCGGATGTTCATTCCTGGGCGTGCGCAGAGTGTTCTAGTGTCCCATATCGATGAAATAAATAAGTTATGGTCTTGGGCAATCCTTACCTCTTGAGCTAGTTTTTGGGATTGAGTTCAGTTTAAGGTCCATTCTTGAACAAATGGAGTGACATTAGCATCATCTTATATTAATTTTGCTGAAACACTACTGTGACAGAACTAGAAAATCCGTCAAATAGTTTCATTTCAATGCACTTATACATACTCTGTTCAGTGCTCATTAATTGAACTAAAATTATAGAGAGTGAATTGTTTTACCACATGTATACTCTCTGATATAATGTTGTTTAATTGGATTAGATGTACTGCATCTACTCCAATAAAAAGATCACCACTCAAAACATATATGCTTATGTAGACATCAAGCTGCTAAAACCCCTTGCTACTGTTGTAGCATCTAATGGTTTACGAGCAGCATCTTTATCATTTCAAATTGAATATGAAGGATTCTTATAAGGATCGAAATTAACTGAGATAAGGAAAAATATATTTCACACCTGATTGTTGTATATGTGTGATCGGAACTCAACAATATCACCTTTATTTAATATTTCTGGTCCCCATTGATGGGTGCAGCCTGTTTCTAAGAATACAAAGAATGCTAGCTCAACAACAGATTTAATAAGAAAAAACAAAGAAAAATTTTCAACATTATGCTACCAACAAAATTATATGCCATGCGACAGCAAAACCTCACAAATTGTAGGACAATCTGCGTCAAGCACTCAAAACATGAACTTTTGTCCATCCACAGCAGACGGTCGAGGACAAGAAAATGACTATCCTACAGACATTGATCTGTACCCTTAAATTGTTGACACAAATCATGAAAACAATTGTCAATGAGCAACTACAGCAAGTCCAGTAGAGGGGGCTGCTCTGTTTGAGATTTCGTATGGCCAGAGAGTGACGATGAATTAGACCCAGTTTGCCCTTGACTTCCCCTCCCTCGTCCTCTAACTCTACCAACAGTGGTTGTCGGAGGAGGAGCAAGCCTTGGTGCAATATGCTCATTCTTGTTAGAAGCAAAGATGGATCCCAAATCTGCTGTCTTCTCATTGGAAGATCCAAGAGTTGACATGCCAAGATTTTGCTTCAAATACCCAAGAGAATTCTGGGAACCGAGTCCACTACCGCTACCACCAACATTTGGAAATGAACTAATTCCCTGATTCTGGCTCTTAGACTCTGTAGGAGTTTGCATTGTAGAAGTCCACGATGCAGATTGAAGGCTCAAACCATTTGTGGTAGCTGCACTACTGCTGAGACCATATTTGTTAACTGATGATGCTGTGGTGCCATTGTTGAGAGAGCTGGAAACACTGGGGGTGCCACTAGGCCGTGGTGGCCAGTTAGCAAAAGGATCTATATCATCCAAACTTGAATCTGATTTGCCTTTGTTTCCATTTAGATTTTGTAAGTCACCAAATTGAGTTGCACCACTCGATGAAGATCGAGGAGGCCATTCAACATCAACTGCAGGACATGAAGGTAGTTGTTGAGTGGACACAACAGATGTTGTCGAGGACATGGAATTTCTAGAGTTGCCACGAGCGGGCTGACTTGGTACCACAGGCTGAGTGGTTGATGTTGTAGTCAAGGACTGGACGGCCGTTGGAGCTACCCTTGCAGGTACCCAATCTTCATCCCATGTTGAATTGCGCTTTGTAGTAGATGGGGCACTGGAAACAGCTTTATTTAATTGTCCTGACGTATACCCATCTGCTGCAGGCGATGCTCTTACTTCAGAAATTCCAGAATCTGTCAAAGTTACTCCTCTTTTTTCTTCTATTTTCCTGTAATGAAGCAGAAAATCAAATAATGCACACAGCTACACGAACACAAACATTAACATAATAAGTTAGAAAATGGCACAAGTCTTATAGCACCCATGTCAAATGAAACAACAACCTGCATGGGGACCACAAATGTATATGAGGTGGTGGGTATTGTGTAGAAGATGGTAATCCTACCTTAATACATCCTTGACAAAAAGCATATACTTCGCAAACTGCTGAACATTTAATTGCTGGGTAATGAGAAGAGGTACGAGTAGTGGAAGAACATGCTCCACCACAAATTCAATGCCATACTGGTACAAGGAAACAGAAATTACCATGGTAAGGTAAGCGAGGCTATGATCATCGAGAACTCATTAATTACTATCAACATGGTTCATAAATCACAAACCTGCTTCAAAATTGAGTTTGCAACCCCAAGAGTGCACATAAGAGTTGGAGCAGAATGATCAACAGCAGTACATTGTTGGATAGTTTGCAAGATATCTAGAACAGCACTCTTATCTAGTATGTGAACCATGTCGCCAAAACATAAGAGAGCATTCACTCTAACCTGCCAACAGAAGGAAAACCTAGTGTTTAGACTGATGAATTGACTCTTAGTGTGTCCGAGAGAGAGAGACACACACACAGAACTTGACCAATTAGGATAGCATATTATAAATGCAAGGAGTAAGAGGGAGCTCTGATATTTGCTTGCTCGGGAAAAAGAAAAAACAAAATTATATGAAAATTTAATCTTATTTTGCAGCATCATAATTCCTCAGTTACAAAATCAACAGAGGACCACCACAGTTCCATTTCTTCCTCCAGTCATGCTATCAGCATGATCACGAGTAAGTGGCTGAAAAATAGGGGAAATACACTATCTTAAGAATCCCAAGTAGCTTGGTTAAGAGAGTGGGGACATCTTCAACAAACTTGATTATAATTGCTCCTTTGATTCGCTTATGAAGAACAAGTCATCTTAGAAACCAGTACAAAGATTCGCAACTCAACACTCATATATGCAGCATTCTCTGGTTCACAGCCTACTCATTGATATATCTCAATTTATTTGCAGAAGAAGAAAATATTCAGAGTTTTATAATATTTTTAATCATGTCCCAGATTCCGGCAAAGAACCTACTCAATATGCATTGGATAATTGAGAATTTAAAACTAGGGCTGCCAATGGAACGGATTTTAATCCGAATCTGATCTGAATTCAATCCGATAATTCAGGATCTTTAACCGATAAAAGATTCGATGGATATGATTCGATTAAAAAAATCCGTAATTCAAAATAAATGGAGTGAATATGGATTTGACTCAATCCGATCCATTAATAATCCGAATCCAAATATATAGTATTACACATATATATACGTAGGGTTCTATGGACGAAAAAAGTAATGAGCTTCTATGCAATACATCAAATCAATTGATTTTTCATATAAAATGTTAGATTTGGAGGTTATCTACATCATAATTGCATCACTTGTTTCTCTATTTTTATAATAAAAAATGATGCAGGAAAAATAATGAGCAGGAGCTGAATGTTGTGATATAAAAGAATGCAATGCAAATCTCAATTTGATTGAAATGAGTTTCTTTTTTTTATAAAACTTTAAGCTTATAATTAATTGATTGAAAAATCAAGTATATATGCATTTACAATGTCAAATAAGTACTATTATCAGCAGCAGAACCTAAAATACAATGATATGATAAATGAATGTGATTAAGTTATATTCTATTATTGCTTTTATATGATAAATAGACTTGAAAATTTATTCGTTAATATGTTCTGTGTATCTTTTTTTTAAGGATGAATGTTTTGGATTTAGATTCTACTAATTTTTTAGAAAAATAACAAATATATGATTTTTGGGAGTATTCAGATTTGGATCTTTTTTCAGATATTCGATTTTTATATGGATCCGAATATGATTATAATAGTCAAGATCCTATAGAATCTTGGGTCGGATTCGGATTCGGATCCAGCATGATCCGATCCGAATCCGACCCATTGACAAGCCTATTTAAAACTAGCAAGATCACGTACCGCAGCAACAGTTGTTTTAAGTGCCAATCCATGAACACGAGGCAAAACAGTTTGCTTGACTAGCTGCAAGAGAGAGAAGGACCAGAGAGAAAAGGATTATATTCAATTCTAACTAACCCCAAGGAGTCATCAACCAGGACGCAACTAGCAATTACCTGGACATCCAGTTGTTTTGCAAGCGTAATTGTCTTTTTAAGAACTTCCTCTTGCAAGCGAGCATCGGTATCATCATAAGCTCGAACAAGCATAGGTAGAACATGAGAAATAAGATGCTCCTGACTAGCCTGCCAGGCATAAAAAGGTAAAATAGAATAAGATCCCATCAAAGGTATACCCTGCAATTATGCCCATTGTGCGTCTGGTGCGCACACTAAAACACAAACCATCCACACACTTTTAAGAAAAGCTATAAATGTTCACCAGCAATAATTATGTAATCCTTTTCAGCATCTCCTCCATACCTTTCACTTAGGTCTAGCATTTGCTTAAAAAATGATAAAATAAAGTGACTTATAACTTATTGGCCTTCCGTTGTTCATGTGCTATCTATTGTCTCTTTCTCAATTTAAAGAAAAGGTCAAATCTATGTGCAACTGTACAAAGAATGTTCTGAAGAAAACTCAAGCACAATCTAAGTATTAATGAATAAAATGATTAACATGAATCTGAGATTTTCTTTCACTATTTTATTCTATTCTAGTTATTCAACTATTGTATTATGTTATTACTGGATGCATAAGTTTGATCGTGCTTTGAACTAAATGTAAATCAAGTCTACAATAGATCAACTACTAAATATCAAAGTATTATTAGGTTTTAGATATGTTAGATGCATTTTTTCTATGATTAGGATTTTTAAGTAATATTCCATAAACTTGCCACTTCATCAAATGCAATTTCATACTTCAATACTAATATAATGATATAATTATATAATGATACTAAAAACTTCTTTATGTATTTCAATTTAAGTTGAACTTGCCCCTTTATATCTTTAAATCCTGCAACTTTGACTAGCTCAAACGCTACAATTGTTCTCTAACAAAATTAAAGAAACTAAAATACTTACAAATTAAGTCCATAAGTTTTCATTTCCCCCCCTTTATTTTTCGTTATCTTTACAATTTGTTGGCAAAGGATTAGCACAATTTTCTTACATAACTACAATTCAAAGCCAAAATTCAATCTCAAAGGGAATAGTTATTCTTCTGACAACATTAGAGTTTTACGAACAATAGAGGAACTGGAGCTGCAAGTCATCAATATGCTTAGAAACTAAAGGATTTAATTAACCAGAGATGAATTTAACAATAAAGGAAAGAAGTATTATATAAAGTTAATCATGCACATAACAGGCAGCTTAACAGGTAATTCCATTACCTTGTTGATGATAAGCTCGACATGCTTCACAAGTAGCAATAATGTCTCGCCTGCAGCCGAATTCAAGACAGGAACAAGAGCTGGTAGAGTCGACAGCTCAAAATCATTTTTGTCCTGCAGCAAATTTTAAAGGCATAAGCCTGTGATCTCAAACCTCATGGTAGTCTTATAAAAAAAGCATTCAGAGGGGACACATAAATGAGTACACATAGATGCAGTGCATGGCTACTTGTAAATTTGTGATACAGATTACATCATAAGACTTGTCATTTGCCAACTTTCTCATGCATCATAAATGAAGCAGCAATATTCATCATCCATGGCACCTCGTTTTTACAACCTAACATCCCTCGAAATGTCAGAACACTAATAAGGACATTGATATACCCCCAAGCCGAACAGTTTGAGCATGTGAATATGCTTAAGACTTAAGAGTCACATAATCCATCATGTAAGACATACAAATACAAAAATAAATATCATTCCAACAGTAGAGATAACCATACCAAAGAGACTTCAGAATGCAATGATGAACTACAAGGAGAGATAACCATGCCAAAGAGACTCCAGAATTCAATGATGAACTACCATAGTACCTGGGACTCCGCAATTGTCAGAACCATAGGCAGAATCATAGGTTGCATAACCAAATTTCGGAGCTCTGCACAAAGTGGGGGGAGAACCTGTATGCAGAATGTTAAATCCACAGTTCAGTTTACCAAATGTTTACAAAGGCAATTACAAATACAATCAGAAAAAGTATACTGATACATTCATTACACCCTGACAAACATCATTGGTACACTTAATCTAAGATCAAATATTTGAATGAATTTAGTCTCCAAAATTTTTTCTTTTACAATTACCAGGTAGCATTAAAAAATATGTAGTGATAAAAAATGTAATAAGAGACTCAAATACGATAGCATATTCAAACCTTATACCGCAAAACACGGGGGTCAAAATCTTTCCACATGTCTGATAGTGCTTTTAGAAATTCAGACTTTTGCATGTTATCTCTCTCCTGAAAGTAATCAGAGGCATGATCAGATTTCATACTTTCTAAAGGAGCATGTTGAAACTGAGCTAACAGATAAATTGCATACAAGCAGGTGATCCAGGAACCGAAGAGCACGTAACCTAGTGTCCTCCCGGAAAAAAGATGAACCTACAAGTACAACAGATATTTGGTAAAAGATGATTAAAATATTAGACAAATACTTAGTTGGCAACTGAAAACTTTTTGCATAGGCTAACAACGCACACCAAAACAAATAACCAATACAAGACAAAACTAAACTACTCATAAGAACAATTATGCTTCAAGAAATTGCAAACACAATTAGAAAGGAGCCATAACCAAAAGGCACCGATCGTAACCTGTAAAATCAAATGCTGTGGGCCTAGAAGCCTCATTTGCAGAGAGCATTCTCTGCAAATCTGGAACTAGCTCCCTCGGAATGGTGGAAAATGCGTCACTGGTTAAGTAAGTCAGACTATTCATATACTGCAAAAAAGTAATTGGACAAGAACAAATCAAATGCTAATTTAGAAAGAATGAAACAATGACACAGTTCTTCCAAGGCAAATATGCTCCTAGCATCTTAACCAGTTCCTCTAGTTTTTTATTTTTGTTTGTCCCCGAATTTTTTCTATTTTTTTCATGTCTTGCTACCAAAAATCACCTCATTAGCTTCCTATTCTTCCCTCATTTGCCTCAAACTATATTAAAATTACATCTAAGCCTTTTAATAAATGTTATTATAATTCACTGGCAAATATAACAAGCATAATAAGGATATTATACATTGAAAATGTGGTCAGATGTAAAAGAAAGTTCAGCAAATTTATTTTTACACCGAAACAGAATATTTGACCAAATGAAAAAAGATATCAATAACTCTTCCAACTTTTTGCCAAAAGAGGATAGGCGTGACAACATTATATTCATTAAGAAACATGAACATTATATATACAACAGGCTACAGATAAATAGAAATAATCAATTCGATCATCTCCAAGCTATGCATAGAATGCAAAGTTTTGCCTGTTTCTGAGTCTGAGACCATAAGAATTAAAATACATCAATTAGAATCTATACCATACAAACCACAGGATGCTGAGAGCATATAATTTAGTAGAATATATCACAAAGCAAGAGGAGCAATTTCCAGATATCAGAGAGCAACCAAATCATTCAGTAAAACAACATGCAAAATTTAAGGGAAATGAAAATAATACCATCTTCACATTGTTGTGGCAATCAAATAAAGGCTTCCGAGCTATCAAGTGGTAGGCAAGGCATCCAAAGCTGAAAACATCGCAAGGAGACCCAACTGAAGACATTTTACTTCGAACCAATTCAGGAGCAGTGTAGTTTATTGATGGCTGCAAGGGCAGGATAGAATCTTCCACATCATATTCCTATTAAAACAAAGCAGGTTAGAGTCTAATCTTATATACCATGATAGTTTGCATTAAACCAGATCAACCTGAAAATAAAAATGAACAACAAACTAGAGATTGAATCATTGAAAAATATCAATTGCCGCACAAAAATCTGGATCAAGTGCCTAATAATATAGAAAGTTCTCTCAAGTAAATGAAGACAAAGCAGGCACTCCGTTTATAGGTTTTCCACTCAGATAACTGCAACATACTGGATCCTTCTTCTGAAGTAACATAAGTTATTGCCACTCTCTCCATCACCTTGATCTATTTTTTTCTAAGTCCACCACATTTATATGGTCGGTTCCACAAACAGCTCTTCTTCTCATTATAATAGTGACTCTCCATCACATTGACCTATTCTTCCTACAAGTTACATCACAGTTATATGACCATTTCAGCGAACAGCATTTAGCTCCTCTATTCATTCTTTTATTAGGAGCAACATGAGATATTACAAATAGATGCAACATCAAAATGACCAAAAACAGCAAGTGTGGAATATATCTAGATAGAAAATGCACAAGATACTACAGATAAAAATTCTAGAATGAAGAAAAATGCATGGCATGCATATATAACAAGTCAAACAAATCTATTACTCACAGCATAATGGAATGCTTGCAAGTCGGCAGAATCATTAGAGGACTGATCTACTGAAATTGCAAAACCAAAACCACCAAGCTTCCACGCTCCATTAGAAGTAATGAGGACATTCTGCCACAGAAAAAAGGAAATCAGTTTATTCACAATGTACCCTCGAAGACAGAATGGAAGCAACACCCCAAGTCAACTGGCACCAAATAAATATAAATATTTTAAATCTCATTCAATCAGATATGGAAATATTTTCTACGGAGTATTAAAAAAGTGAATAGCATATGTTTCCATCACATATTATTCAATTGGCAGCAAGCATCAACTCTGAAACATTTAGGACAATTGAAAGTTTGAAAATACGACACTGCACAAAGTGTGAAGTCACAATAATATACATTCAAGCTATATCAAGTCAGGGGACTCAGAAGACTGAAGACCAGCTCTAAAAAAATTCCTCCTCTTCCTAGCATACGCAAATGCCAATAGTGCATTGAATTGTCCCTCAGTTCATTATTTTTTCCCACACAAAAAAATTCAAAGTGAATGTTGTACACTTACCTCTCCGAACAAATCATCACTTAATCTTTTTTTATTTTCTTTCCCAAACTAGAAATTCTATTTTAGAGAGAACAGACAAGTATTTACAGCAAATGGAAGGGAATTAAGAAAAAGAATGCTAGAAGAAAAAAAATTTGCATGAAAGTATTCAAATTAATATCTTTAAAAAAAGAAATCATAACCTCAGGTGATATAGCCCTGTGGATAAGGCGTGCATTATTATGAAGGAAGTCCAATGTCTCTGCAATCTGGAGCAGGCCATGCTTCACCTCCAACAATCCCATTTCCTGCAGCAGAATATAGTCAATTATAAAGAACTTCCTAGTGAAAATGTGAATGGCAAAAGTATTGAGTTCCACGACTCAAAGAAAGCTGAACTTTGGCACAAGCACCAAGTAGAATATTCGTATTTTAAACTCTAAATCGAAATAAGCAAAATCCGAAAAGGAAAGAAACATGGCAATTTGACGTTGTTAAGGTTACCATGTGGAACATTTTTCAAGTCCTTCTAATGTTCAGAGTCAATGACATAATTTCTTACTTTGTTGATAGCAGGAATTACTTAGTTTGGTGTGCATATTTTGCAGCTTTAAGATCATGCATAGAGGCAGGTAGGCACGCAATGGGCATGCCGCATGCTTAAATAATGATAGAGACTTTAAATGATTGATGAAATAGTCAATAAAAATCCAAATAAAGGAATTTTGAAGGATAAAATAAAAATTCCTGCAATAACAGACCAGGGAATCCTCAGTCATCTGTACGGCTCTCTGTTTAACAGCCATGGCTCTCAGTTGTGCGTGGATTAAAAACTAGCGGTAATAGAATTTAGCTACAGCCGGCACGCATCCTCAAAAATAATAAGACTAAGTATCCCCAGCCTTTCCCCGATAAAAATATATTTTAAGGGAGAGAAAAATCTTAATTGTCTTCCCTCCTCTGCGTCTGTGTTCCTTCTCGAGTACTGTTAACTCACTCGCACCAAGTTAAGTACACCAAGCGGAGCCAAAATTCAACCAAAAACTAATCTGAACCCCAACGTTCACTGACTAAAACTTAAAATTCACAAAAACATATATCGAAATTGAAAGCCCATACCATTCCCTTGAGCTCCTTAGGCACCTTCGGAATATTCTCAACATTCCCCAGCGCATTTGCCACCGATGCAAACAGTGGTTCCGTGACCATAGCCATGGCATTCTTACTCTCATCCAGCGCCTGGACCACGTGAACCACACCCGGGTGCCTCAGCCTGACGAGCCGGGCCGCATCTGCCCGAATCACATCCAAAAACGCATCTTCCGCGGCTTTGGATAGCCCAGCCCGCTGCCGCGCCTCCGACAATGCCTTCTTATCCAATACCCAAACGCAGACGGTAGGGTAGACCGCAGGCACGTGGCCGTCACGTGACTTGGCTGAGTACAATTTCCAGGCAAGGCCCGGGCCTGCAGAACCGATCTGATCGATGAGGTCGTAGTCCTGCATAGGTCTAGGTAGACCGGTTACTTCTTGCACGGTGGTTTGTACTGTCTTCTCGATAACTGCTGATGCCTTGGCTAAGGCCTGTGTTAAGGTTTTCATGTTGAGGGACATAGTTGGGATTTGGGGGAGGGGGGTTTATCGAGGGGCGAGCGAAATATTCGGTGTCGGTGGCGGATGGTCGGTGGCGGAGGGAAAGATTGGAATTTTGAGATGATCGGAGTTCAGATCCCACCCCTCTTTTCTCTCTCTGGCTGTTGAAGAAAGACTTGTGTTTTTGGATTTTCTATTTGCCGTGGAAAAATGGAAATATTGGAATGAATTAAACTAAACTAAATGCCACGTCGGAAATTTGTAGGAAAGTTGATGGATGCCATATTGCCATGTTTGGTGTTATCAAGGGCCCGTTTGGTTTTATTACCAAACACACTTTTTTTATTTTCTATGTTTCAAAAATAGAAATCATTGTTTTTTAGAAATTTTCACACAACATAATCTTCACTTCTATTTTCAATACACATTCTCCAATAACCTATATATTTTTTCCCAATAAGCAATAACATATATTTATTTTCTCTCTATTTCATTATTTCTATATATTTTCATCTACAATCTATTAAACCAACATAATTATTATATTTCCAAATATTTCATCCAAATATATTTTCAATTTCATATCACATCACATAACTAATTCTCATAATTTTAGAAATGATAGAAATAAAAATTGAAAATAGAAATAAAACCAAACGGGCCCTTACTCTCTCTCTCTCTCTCTCTCTCTCTCTCTCTCTCTCTCTCTCTCTCTCTCTCTCTCGTCGGACAAGGACAACAATAACACCTACATTGGGCCAATTTCTAATACTTGTTTAGTTCTGGGTTTAGCCTAAATGGTTAAATCAATATACCAATACAGGGCCTGTTTTTGGGTTTTGCAATCTAGCGGCCCGCCATCTTCGATAGATTCATCATCTATTTATCTGGGCCTGTCTGGCTCCTTCTAGACAGCTAGAAAACGTGCTTTTTTTTCATCCTGAATGATTTCCTAAATAATTTTCAAAGTCAACCCTTATGGTTTGCAGTGAGTTGACTTAGCCTGCTATCCAGGCAAAATTGACTGCATTGGGACCTGGAATTTCATAGTGGCTAAGCTGGATATGGCTCTTTTGCACTCAAGCTCAACTGCATTCGTGTTATCTACTCAAATATTAGATGAGGGATCTCCTCCTTGCGAAGATTTTTAGTCCATATCTTATTCTTCTGCACCTTTAACTGTAAGCCAATGTAGTCCTTCGAATTAATATTTAATGGCGGCCAAATCTACCACTTGGAAAGATCATTTCTTTCCCTGGTTTTTTCTCTTTTAGCTCAGAAACCACGTTAATGAAGTAGGAGGCCCATTTCCAAACTTGGATAGTGCGCACTCGGCACTCTATATATTACACCAAGATTAGCACCATTATGTTGTTATACTCTTTCAAGTTTCAACCCTCCAGGAAGTATTATGCACTCCCCAACTCTTCTTCCCTCTGCTCTCTTCCTAGTATTCAGCCTTTATTGCCTCACGGCCTCAGCGGCCAAATGCCACGGTAACGATGAAACCGGGTTATTGGCCTTCAAGGCGGGTATCCGGGCCGACCCATCTGGCATGCTAGCCTCATGGAAGAAGGGCACTGACTGTTGCAAATGGTTAGGCCTCACATGCAGCCCAACCGGTAACCGGGTCACAGCTTTAATGCTCATGGGGCAACCCAACAATCTGACCACCACTTTGACGGGTACAATCTCGCCTTCTCTATCTAAACTCCAGTATTTGGACACAATTTTTTTCACGGATCTTAAATATTTGACGGGCCCGTTCCCAAATTTTCTTTTTAGCCTGCCAAAACTTTCGTATGTTTATATCGAAAACAATAAATTATCTGGTCCAATACCCACGAATCTTGGTAAGCTGGTTCAACTAGAAGCACTAGGCCTCGAAGGGAACCGATTCTCCGGGAAGATACCAAGCTCAATTGGTGACTTGACTCAGTTAACTCAACTGACACTCGGTGGCAACCTCCTCACCGGCACCGTCCCGGTTAGCATCCAGCGGCTCAGGAATCTAACTGTTCTGCACTTGGAGCGGAATAAATTGTCAGGGGCAATACCAGATATCTTTTCCGGCTTATCTAATATCTTACGTATTAGGCTTTCTTACAATAATTTCACAGGAAAAATTCCGGGGAGCATTTCAGCAGTAGCACCAACCCTGGTCTATCTTGAGCTGGGGCATAACTCCCTAACAGGTACAATCCCTGATTTTCTTGGAAAATTCCACGCACTGGACACAATGGATCTGTCTTGGAACCAATTATCTGGAACTGTTCCCAAAAGTTTTGCCAATCTCACCAAGATCTTTAATCTTGACCTGTCTCACAACAAGCTGGTGGATCCATTCCCAGAAATGCACGTAAAAGGAATTGAATCCTTGGATTTATCCTACAATCAGTTCCATTTAGGAAGCATCCCTCAGTGGGTTACCACCTCTCCAATTATATACTCTCTGAAGTTAGCCAAATGTGGAATCAAGATGAAATTGGATGATTGGCAGCCTACGGAGACTTACTTTTATGACTACATTGATCTTTCTGAGAACAAAATCACGGGAAGCCCAGTAAAGTTGCTGAATAGAACAAATTATTTAGTGGGGTTCTATGCTTCTGGGAATAAGTTGAAGTTTAATTTGGGAAGTATGAGATTTGTGAAGGCGTGGAAGTATAATTCGGAGAGTATGAAATTTGTGAGGACGTTGAAGTACTTGGATTTATCCCGCAATTTGGTGTTTGGGAAGGTGCCTAAGGCGGTTTCAGGGCTCTCACAGCTGAATGTCAGTTATAATCACTTGTGTGGTCAGCTGCCGCCCACAAAGTTTCCGGCCAGCGCATTTGCCGGGAACGATTGCCTGTGTGGCTCTCCATTGCCACAATGCAAAGCTTAAGGAATAAGATCTGTTTGGCAGTGGCTAATAATGAAAGTTTCCTTCTTATCAACTCGTGTTTAATTTCCACTTTAAAGTTGAATGTGCTCAAACTGTGTCCAACACCTTCGCAAGAACATAAGTTGGATCTCACCAACAGAAATTTCTGGACAAATGTTTATGCAATAAGAAATATTTGCTTTTGTAGTATTGAAGCATTGGCTTACATGTCTGAATAATAATGTATCTCTTGTTCCTCTTTTTCTCATTAGATTCACTTGTTTGCAAACAAAAAAAAAATTGATTTCAGACAATATCATAAAAGGTGAGTTTTTTGAAATTTTAAATTCATTTTAGAAATGTGTTTACTTCACTCATTGGAAGTACAGATGATGGAAAAGAAAACAAATTTATAAGGTTATGTAAGAACGATTTGAAGTATTTGAAAACAAATGTGGGAATAAGAAATGAAAAAATTTTCGGTCTTAATAATTCATAAAAAATTAAATACAAAAAATTATAAATATTATTGTTTGAGAATTACCATCATTTTGTGTACATTACCAAAAGTTATACAATTATCGTACCATATGGTATATCATGATATAATTTTTATGGTGAATATTGCTAAATTTATTATATTAGTTAATAAAAAGGAAGTGGTGCATACTAGGCCACAATATCATAAATTTTAATATATAGGTGTATATAAATAAATACGTAGATAACAATAACGTGATTACCTCAAAAAAAGAGAAAAAGAAAAAAAAGTAGTTTGTTGCGTACAATTTGGGGGTGCAATCGAGCTAAGTTGAGCAAAGTTTAGGCAAATTTTTTGAGCTCGAGTTCAACAAACTTAAAATTTTAAGTTCAAGTTTAACTCGGCTCGATAAGGTTCAAATTAGCAGATGAATTGTAAAAAATTGCAAACTCGAACTCGAACTCGAACTAAAAAATTAGTAATATAACTTATATCTATTAACTAATGCAAAGTGTGGTGCCTTGCCCGTGGAAATAATTAAATATATGTGTTATATTTATTTATATTTTGTAAAATAATGTTATCAATTATAGATTGTAAATTAATAGTAAGCATTTAGTTAAAAAATAGTAAGCATTTCTTTGAAGTTTAAATGGCTGTTTAATATTTCTTTGGTAGAAAATGGCTTGTTTGCTTGTGTTTTGGAGAATGACAAAATGTTACATCAATGATTTTTTTTGTTGGGTTTGTGAGGTGAAATGAGTATTTTAAAATTATTTATATATGTGTATATATAAATTGTAGGAGTGGTAGTATGTGTATATATTTATAATAATGAAGAGAATTGATTAGAACTTTGAGGGATGTGTTGGGAGTGTGAATAGTATGAATTTTTTGGGGATAAATTTTGTATTTTGAGAGTGAAATCGAAAAATATGTAGTGTTTGTTTGTTTAATTTTTGGGAGTTGGAATATGTATTGGGAGTTTGTAAACAAACAAGCCCTTAACTATTTATTATTTACGATTTATGTATAAATAAAAGTTAGTTAGTTATTTAAATAAAATAATTTTTTAATAATTTATACACATAAGACTTAATAACAATTCATCAAATTAAAATAAATAAATAATATTATGTTATATGAAATTACATCATCTTAAATTATTTATTAAATAAATAAATAAAATATTTAATTATACGTAAACTATGAAATATAATTAATATATAAATAATAAGTTATTTAAATAAATTAATTTAAGTAATTTAATAAGTTGTTTAATTACTTTAACTTATTATTTAATTAATGCATTATTTAGTAAATATATACATCAAATAATTTCACATAAATTTAATTAATCTCTCCACAATTACTTTAAGCATATCAATATTAATTTATTAAGCTTAATATCATCCTATAATCAAATTTTTTATTATAATTTTAAATAAATGTGAAGATCAATATTTAATGAAGAATATTTTTTGAAGAGGATTAATTTATTTATTATATGAAATTAAAACATCTTAAGTTATTTATTAAATGAATAACTATAATATTTCATTAATACATTAAATATTAAATATAACTAATACATTACTTAATTAATAAGTAAATTTAATTAACTTATTATGTTATTCAATACATGAATTATTTAGTAATAACATAAATAATATTTAATTCATTTTTTTCTATAATTAGTTTAATTAAATTTGTAAACATAAATTTTAGAATTTTTTAACTAATAAAATTTAATTATTTTTATATATGTAAATATATATATATATATGTGTGTGTGTGGATGAGTTGAGCTTGAGTCTGGCCAGCTGGATTCATTTACGCTCTTACTCTTTCTACAACAAAACATTATCATTTTATTCTTCCTGGGCTCTTCCTTTTATTTAACAACAGCGTATTTTTGTTCTTAGAAGTGGAAGTTCCATCGTAAGCATGTTCTCTTTGCTTTCAATATAGGGTAATGACTTGGACAAATTTTTGAAGTAATATCACGTTGCAGATCAAAAAGCAAAGTGACCGTGTTAATGATGTACCTGTGGGAGATAATTTTGCTGATTGGAAGCACATGACCTTGTAGAACTCTAGATTTTCTTGACTGTACTATTTGAAGGACATCCCACAGAACTTAGTGCAAATCAAAACAATATTGGAATCTAGAAAGTTTGGTTAGCAATTAACCTGTGCACTCACTTGAATATTGTGATAAAAGCTTGGCCATTAATATTGAACCAAAAGTTTTCTATGAAATCTCCAGTAAAATGATAAAATTTCATTATGCACAGTTTTGGACTAATTTATATCTCACTCATTTGTCGACCACATCTTCCTAAAGAAAAGTGTAAAGGTGAGACATTAGGGAAGAAAGTATTACAAATTCTTTTTCTTTTTCATGAAAATATGTTATACAAATGGAGCCTCATTGGTTCTACAAAAACGCCCCTTTACTTTTAAAAGTTAAGACCATTCATCGGATTGGTCGAGTTATTTCTACGCTACTCTATTACTGGTGAGGGGGAGTTGGTTATGGCAATTTCACGTACTGAGGAAGAAAGTCTATAGCACGTTCGACAATTGCTTAGACCTTTCGTTGTGGCGAGGTGTTGACGCGGGGATCTCGCGAGTAGGGCTTAAGGGTGGAAGATGAGGGAAAGAAAGCTTGAGCGTCGTGGCTGCAAGTTGTTGGGTAGTTAATTGGGAGGGTATAAACACGCTCCTTCTAGGCGAGTGGGATGGAATAATGACGTGAGCTCTTTGGTTTATTTGATACACCATGGGATTTCAACTCGGGAGGTGTGACCACAATGTGTTGAATGCATAATCAAATTTAAGATGAAATTTTTGAAAAAAAAATTCCCATTTCCCATTTTTAATTATACATGATGCCTTTTGTACTGTTGAAACTTGAAGGTGAGATTGAAAATGTGAAAATTGTTGAAAATGAGATTGGAAATGTAAAAGTTGTGTTGGAGAATATAATGAATTTTTGGTTATATTTTGAGGAATAGTTAAAAATTAATTTTGGGAAGTTTTGATATGTTTATTTATATTTTGAGGGAAAATATTTTGTACTATAACAATCAAATTAATATTTTTTTGTTGAATTTTTTGAGGGGTAAAAATAGAATTGAATAATTTTTATTGTAAAAATAATAATAAAATACAAATGATATATATGTATGTATATATCATTTAATTTGGCATATATTCAGCAGTTTTTAGCCAAAGTTATTTATTCAGAATTTCATTAAATTTATTTACAATTTTATAATTTTTACATTTTATAAAATATATTTTAAATTTATAAAATTTTAGATCTTATTATTAAAAATAAATTCATGAAGTTTTACATAAAATTATATTTTAAAACTTATAAAATGTTAATAATTACAATTTTTTGTAATCTTATAAGATAAAATCCTAATATTTTATTTTAAAAATTTATAAACTCTTTTTTTGAAAGAACAGCCAATAGTGCATGAGCACCTTATTTTTTACCAATTAAAAAAAAAAAAAAAGCAGCCAATTTTAGAAAAGTAAAAAAGAAAATTCTTTTGCTTCTTATAATTTGCGAGAAGGGCCCACAATATTTTCTTCTAACCAAGATAATAAAAAGAAATTCTAAAATTCCTCCTTTTCTTCTCACCAATACCAGTAGGGCCCACAATTTTTCTTCTAACCAAGATAAAAAGAAATTCTAAAATCCCTCCTTTTCTTCTCACCAATACACATAGGACAAAACATGGTACATCCAAAAAAATTGAAAGAACAACCCAACGAAGCATGAGCACCTTATTTTTTAACCCCCCAAAAAATAAAAAAATCAAGCACGGTGCGCTACATGAATTTTCGCTCTTATATTATAGTATAAAAATAATAAAATAAAATAAAATAATAATAATAATAATAAATAATAATAAAAATAAAAAAATAATATTTAATTATACGACAGGAACAATGACAACACTAACACCTAGATTGGGTTTGGAGTGTTGGTGTTATTCTCTCTGTCTCTGTCTCGCTCGCGGACAAGGACAACAGCAACACCTACATTGGGCCATATTGAGCCTATTTCTAGTACTTTTGAGCTTTGGGTTTGGACAAAAGCAATACCAATACTATACTTGGCCTGTTTTTGGGTTTTGCAATCCAGCGGCCCCCCATCTTCCCTCAATCAGCTGTCAACATGTTGAATTTGGATCGAATTTATCATATTTAAATTCAAATTTGATTAACAAAATTAATACTCGAATTCGATTAAAAAATTTAATTCGATTTATTTTTTTCTTTTAAATTTTATAAAAATATTGTATTTATAAAGCAAATATAAGTCATATTTGAATTTTTAACAATTTTTTATTATATATTAGTTCAAAAGTTAAATATTTTAATACTAAATTCATTTTTCATATTATATTAATGTATAGATGAACTATTATATGTTATTATATTTGATATTTTATCAATGTCCCTCTTATTTTTTAAGTTAAAAATTCAATATTAATAGTATAATATAGACATTAATATATATGAGATCAATATAATATATAGATTTTATTTTAAAATCTTTATTAATATTATATATATGAGTATTAATTTAATAAAAAATATTAAGATTCAGATCTTTAACAGATCGAATTGCTTAATTCCAAATTCGATTCACTTATTTTGAATTTCGAATATTTATAATCGAATATGATCTATCAAATATTTTAATCAGATAAAAATTTTAAAATTATAATCAGATTCAAATCAAATTCGGATTAAAATCCGTTCTATTGACAGCCCTCCAGCCATCAATAGAGAATAGAGACAGATCAATATTTCACAGCTAGAAGACGTGTTTTATCATCTTTAATCATTTTCTAAATAATTTTCAAAGTCAACCCTTTATGACTTAGGCTGTTGTATGGTATCCAGCCAAAATTGACTGCATCGAAAACCTGGAATTTCATTGTGGCTAAGCTGGATATGGCTTTTTTGCACGGGTGTTATCTACTCAAATATTAAATGAGGGATCTCCTTGCAAAGATTTTTAATCCATATCTTCTGCACCTTTAACTGTGAAGCCAATGTGGTCCTTAGAATTAATATTTAATGACCAGATCTACCACTTGGAAATATCATTTCTTTCCCTGGTTTTTTTCTCTTTTAGCTCAGAAACCACATTAATGAAGTAGGGTGCCCATTTCCAAACTTGGATTGTGCGCACTGGGCACTCTATATATATTACATTTACACCAAGATTAGCACCAATATATTATACTCTTCAAGTTTCAACCCTCTTGGAAATATTATGCACTCCCCAACTCTTCTACCCTCTGCTCTCTTCTTAGCATTCAGCCTTTACTGCCTCACGGCCTCAGCGGCCACATGCCACGTCGACGATGAAGCCGGGTTATTGGCTTTCAAGGCGGGTATCCGGGCCGACCCATCTGGCATGCTAGCCTCATGGAAGAAGGGCACTGACTGTTGCAAATGGTTGGGCGTCACATGCCTAACCGGCAACCGGGTCACGGCTGTAATGCTCGTGGGGCAACCCAACAATCTGACCACCAGTTTAACGGGTACAATCTCGCCTTCTCTATCTAAACTCCAGTATTTGGACGGAATTTATCTCCAGGATCTTAAATATTTGACGGGCCCTTTCCCAAATTTTCTTTTTAGCCTGCCAAAACTTTTGTTTGTTTATATTGAAAACAATAAGTTATCTGGTCCAATGCCCACGAATCTTGGTAAGCTGGTCCATCTAGATGCACTAAGCCTCGAAGGGAACCGATTCTCGGGGCCGATACCGAGTTCAATTGGTGACTTGACTCAGTTGACTCAGCTTAAACTCGGTGGCAACCTCCTCACCGGCACCGTCCCGGTTAGCATCCAGCGGCTCAGGAATCTTACTCTTCTGCACTTGGAGCGGAATAAATTGTCAGGGGCAATACCAGATATCTTTTCCGGCTTATCTAATATCAGAAGCATTAGGCTTTCTTACAATAATTTCACAGGAAAAATTCCGGGGAGCATTTCAGCAGTAGCACCAACCCTGGCCTATCTTGAGCTTGGGCATAACTCCCTGACAGGTACAATCCCTGATTTTCTTGGAAAATTCCACGCACTGGACACAATGGATCTGTCTTGGAACCAATTTTCAGGAACTGTTCCCAAAAGTTTTGCCAATCTCACCAAGATCTTTAACCTTGACCTGTCTCACAATAAGCTGGTGGATCCATTCCCAGAAATGCACGTAAAAGGTATTGAATCATTAGATTTATCCCACAATCAGTTCCATCTAGGAAGCATCCCTCAGTGGGTTACCACCTCTCCAATTATATACTCTCTGAAGTTAGCCAAATGTGGAATCAAGATGAAATTGGATGATTGGCAGCCTACGGAGACTTACTTTTATGACTACATTGATCTTTCTGAGAACGAAATCACGGGAAGTCCAGTAAAGTTACTGAATAGAACAGATTATTTAGTGGGGTTCTATGCTTCTGGGAATAAGTTGAAGTTTAATTTGGGGAGCATGAGATTTGTGAAGACGTTGAAGTACTTGGATTTATCCCGCAATTTGGTGTTTGGGAAGGTGCCTAAAGCGGTTTCAGGGCTCTCACAGCTGAATGTTAGTTATAATCACTTGTGTGGTCAGCTGCCAGCGACAAAGTTTCCGGCCAGTGCATTTGCTGGAAACGATTGCCTTTGTGGCTCTCCATTGCCACAATGCAAAGCTTGAGGAATAAGATCTGTTTGGCAGTGGCTAATAATGAAAGTTTCCTTCTTATCAACTTGTGTTTTCCACTTTAAGTTGAATGTGCTCAAACTGTGTTCAATACCTCAGCAAGAACATAATAAGTTGGATCTCACCGACAGAAATTTTCGGACAAAAGTTTATGCAATAAGAAATATTTGCTTTTGTAGTACTTAAGAAGCATTGGCTTAAATGTCTGAATAATTAGGTATTCCATGTTCGTTTTTTTGTTCACTTGCTTGCAAACTGAAGGGGGAAAAAGAAATATTTCAGACAGTATCATAAAAGTGAATTCTTGAAAATTTAAATTCATTTTAGAAATGTGTCTACTTCACTCATTGGAAGTACAAATGATGGAAAAGAAAACAAATCTGTAAGGTTAGATAAGAACGATTCGGAGTATTTGAAAACAAATGTTGGAATAAGAAATGAAAAGAAATTTCGACCTTAATAATTCATGAAAAATTATATACAAAGGATTATAAATATTATTGTATGAGAATTACCATCATTTTGTGTAGATTACCAAAAGTTTTACTTTAATACTTTTATCAACTCTGTGAAATATTAAATAAAAAAAATAAATTTAATTTGTACAATTACCGTACCATATGCTGTATCATGATATAATTTTTATGGTGAATATTGCTAAATTTATTCTATTAGTTAATAAAAAGGAAGTGGTGTATGCTAAGCCACACTATCATAAATTTTAATATATAGGTGTATATAAATAAATACATAAATAACAATTACATTGTTACCTCAAAAAAGAGAAAAAGAAAATCTAAAAAGTAACTAGGGATGCAAATGAGCTGAATCAAGCCGAGCTTTGACCATTTTTTTAGGCTCAAGCTCGATGAGCTAAAAAAATTGAGGCTCGAGCTTGGCTCAACTCAATTCATTAGGTTCGAATTCATCAACAAATTATAAGCTCAAGTTCTTGATTGAACTCGAAAAGTTAAATTATTTTATAAAAAATTCTACAATTAATAGATTTTATGATATTTTATATATATAAATATCTTTTTAAAAAATATACTCATGAATTTGTGAATAAGAATTACTTAGTTCGAACTCAAGCAAATTTGAATTTGACCACTTTTCAAGTCAACGCGTTAGGCTTACGAGCTAGTACGATTCATTTGCATCCCAAACGTAACTTGTTGCATACAATTATATAAACATGGAGGATAGAGAGCACAGCACGCCCTCTATTACACGAGTTTATCATTCAACTCCCAAGAGTTGGGATAATTACACATAACCCCTAAATTTGGGGTCGCAAACCGAAATTCAAAACTTGTATCTGATTGAATCGTGCTGCAGATAAGTTGTACGTTTGACTTTTCGCAGCTAAAACTGAGCTGACGCCATCTATTTCCTCTGTATATAATCTGTTCATCTTCTTCAGTTCTTGATAACTGAGAGCCTAAAATGGGGGGCCTCTAGTAGATCAATTCTTAAAGGTTCGATCTTTATACTAATCTTTGCTTCTTTGCCTTGATTTTGCTCCCATTTGTTTTAATCTGAATTCCTCTCCTTTATCATATCATATTTCACCTGTTTTCCGAGAATTTCAAATGGGTTTCATTTCTTGGTAATCAATACCTCGCTGTTAAATTAACTATTTTTTGTATTGAATTTTGGCTTTCTAGCCTAATCAGCCTCTATTAGATATTCATACATATCTTTTGCTGGTTTAATATCGGGTTTTTTTGTTCTTCAGAGAAGTGTGAATCGAGTTACTTCATCCAGTTGTTGCGTGGGTGTGGAAATATAACGTTACACATGGAATGAGAATTAGGACTATAATTAATATAAATGAGAATAATGGATTTTAAAGAAAAATAGAAGATTTTGTTGGAACTGGAATCAGCTTCTTTCCAGCCAGTAGCTAAATTCTGGCCGGTGAATGATTTATTACCTTCTCTTTCTAATTTTTGAGTGTGTTTCAAATATTGAGGGTGAATTTTGATCTTTTATGTCATTATCTGCCTTTTAATTTGAGTCCCCAGAGTGAAATTCCATCTCAATTTACTAGAAATTGAAAATTCAATGCCCCATAAGGCCATAACACCTCTTCGTAAACGTAATTCTCAAAGGATTTGATGAACAATTGATTGCTTAGAAGTTTATCACCAACCTGTTTTGCCTTTCATTCTGCAAGAGCTGTCGTGTTGCAATTAATTCTACTATGAATTCAGGCTCAGCTTACCGTGTTCGGTTGATCATCTAGTTATCTGCTATTTATCTTAATGGTGAAATAATTTGAGGACAGTTGATTTCTGTCATTTCACTTCTATATGGGAGAGGCGTTTCGAAGGATTATTTTTTTAAGAAGAGATCAACTAATTGTGATTGTGAAAGTTTTTCTGTTGAGAAAAATGATCAATATAAACTGTCATAATAGCTTCTGGTTGGCACTGAATGTACAATATTTACATTGACATGGCAGCTCCTGCAAAACTAGAAACTTTGTATTTCTATAGCATGATGGTTCTGTGTGTTAAGCATTATACTCTGTCTGCCTTCATTATATTCTTCGTAAAATGTTAAATTGGGTGCAACATACTAGGTCAGGATAACAAAAAAGAGTGTCTTGCCGCATGAATGAAATGAGTGGATACACCCTTTTTTGCTCCAGGACAGAAGGAAAAAGAGAGTTTTAGTTTGTTCATTTTGTTGCTGGTACTTGGGGTTATATGATTTCCTGGGAGCGCTATCCTATGTTTTTCTGCTCTTAATATATGGGACAGTGTCCTGGAACACATGTTCCCTATGATAAGCGACTTTTTCTTTCCTCGATTATTTTGTTTACATGTGGATTAACTTTAAAAAAAATGACTTTTTTGAAGTTAACCCTAATAAAATGATCCAAGATCAAGCTAAAATTTTCTCAAGCTTTTCTGTTAGCCACTTTATATATGCAAACTGCTATCATTGTTGTCAAATATTGTTAATCCTTGTGATATTCATGGTTTCCTCTAAAACTGTAATTATTGGTAAACTGTCCTGCTGAGAACTACTAAAATATGATTGGTACTTCGGCAGGATACTCCAGTATGTATGCCAAGAATTGTGCAAGTATGTCCGAAAAGATGGACAGTGAAGAGGAGGAAAAGGATCATATGTCTATTAAGATTAAGGTTTTGTTCTTTGCCCGAGCAAGAGATCTAACTGGAACGACTGACTTGTCGTTGGAAGTTTCGCCAGGTACCACTGCTCATGATTGCTTGAATAAGCTTATTTCCAAATTCCCAGGTCTTGAAGAGATTCGCAACTGTATGGTTCTCGCCCTAAATGAGGAATACACACTTGAGTCTACTGTTGTTAGAGATAGAGATGAATTGGCCATCATACCTCCTATAAGTGGAGGGTAGATATACTTGTGTCCGGGTCCATGTTGAAATAATGGAATTGTACAAACATCAAATGCTCATTTAATTGTCTTGTATGCGCATGCATATAATAAATACCCTCTGAAATGGAACATGTGCCTGAATTTATGAAGTTATGGTAGAAGTCGAGCAGATTTCATGGACTGCATTCTTGTATGCTTTTACATTATTATTCTACCTCATTTTGTATGGGTTTTTCTTTTTCCTGTATCCAATATGATAAAGAGATTGATTTAACTGGTTTGTGGTTTGGGAGGGTAAAGAAAAAGTATTGATGGGATATGATGACCTTATTGGGCATTTAAATATTTGGCATCAAACATGTTCTACCGTTAACACGTCCGTGAACAGTAATAATCAACTCAACGCATAATACAGCTTTTTGTAGGAGATAGCTAAAATCACATAGATTTACAAGATAAATCTGAAGAGCAGAAGACACATCCAATGTTAAATCGAGGAATCCCAAGAAACATATACGAGAATCCAATGTCAAACTGAGGGATTGCAAGAACTACATATTAGCTACCAATACATAGGCAATGAACCAAAGCTTTCATTGTTAAAAGCAAAAGGAAACTAATACACACGCAGATTATATACTAAAACATACGGAGCCTACACATTGTCTTAAACTTGACAAGACCCTTGTCTTCTGTTTTATGTATAACAATTGTTTGCGCTCATCTTAGACTCATTGCAGGCCAGGTGGTGGTTGTGCCAACAGCAGGCAATGAAGGGCGAATCACGGGGACACGTTTCACAACTGAGAAAGCTTCGTTCAGACGAGCAGCACGGCTCATGACCTGAGATACCTTCTGCAAAACAAATTTTACAAATGATAGCAGATTGATGAAAAACACACTTAGGTACATAAGGTATAATAATAATGGACCTCTCAAAAGAATTAAGCAGTGCATCATTATTGTTGAGATGTCAAAATCAAAATAAGAGTGGAATTTCCTAAACCTTATAACACTACACATATATGACGGTTAAAGATGATATATTCAGAAAATTCGATGGGCAACAATAAAGTCATCAATGCATCAAGCCATCAACTACCCTATCCATCTAATAAATAGCTTACAGCTATTCTGAGGTGTTTCTTCCAGAGAACAAGCTGACCTTGTCCACAATGACAAATATGTGGAACCCATTCAACAAGAAATTACACTTGACTGCCAAACATTTAACACTTCAAGTTTAAAGCAAACGCATGCTAATGCATGTAAATTTCTGAAGCTAATAAAATTAATGTGACATAACCAATAAATCTCCCACAAAATATTGGGAATGAATATGAGGGACTTAGCCTGTTCCGTTGCATAAACCGAAGGAGCAGAGCCTCTTCCCCGGATAAAACTGAAACCCCCCCCCCTCCCCAAAACTCACACACCCAACATATCCACGGAGATAGGCCAAACTAAATCATCCTCAATTATAACTAAGTCCATCAAGTTCTCCCCACGTTGTATAGTCTCTTGGACTATGAACACAATAGGTTAAATTTTCAGAATGGACACCATTTAACCAGGACTCCACTTCCAGTTTTCGTGGGGATACCACGAAACCAAAAGTTAAATGGTATCAAACCAACTAAGAAGAGTCACAAACTCATTCCGATAATCTACACAATAGCATCTCTATGAAACACCCCCCACGCCAAGGATTCAAATTATCAACCTTCTTGCTGCATAGGAACAATGCATAAAGCTATTAATATCAATATGTGCACCCAGCAGTCAAGAAAACCCCCAAAGGCAGAATCCCATACGACTAGGAGAGGGATGTAGTCATGAAGACAATATCCAATCACCCAATGGAACTAAAATTACAAGTTATCCTACATGGAATATAATCATATTCCAGAAAAAGGAAGGGAAGAATCAAGAAGCAAAGATGTTAGTAACTTCAGTCATCAACTTCCGGACTTAATCAGATAGTTATACTCTCAGATTCCACACAAACTATATGAGTTTTCATTTATAAAAGACATTGCATTGGCTGCAATTTTGAGTGTCATGATATTACCACTTATGCACACTTTTACCACACAGTTACTCAACAAAATCTTCTGAAAATCCAATAAAACCATAATACAACAGCAAGATGAATCAATTATAATCCATAATATATCACTGACCTTATCATCAACAGCAACCTTAATCTTCAATCCCCTAGCCTTCTTCTTCATCTTATACAACCTGCGGCCCAAAATCAAAAACCCCATCACAGCAGCAGCGACAGAGACAGTCCACACAGGACTCATTCTAAACACACAGTACTTTATAAACTCCATGGGCATCTTCCACCACACCATGCTCCTCTTTTCAAGCTCACCAGTTTTCTTGTTTCCACTGTCATCCATAACTTCGCTTCCACTTCCAATCTTCTCACTTTCATTCTTTTCTTCACTTAAAACCTCCGACTCACCATGCAAATTCACCTTACCTTCCACATCCACTTGAGAATTCTCCGCAACGTCACCAAGTTTGGCAGAGCCCACTTCAATTTCACTCGAGTCCAAATAAAAATTCCCCAAATCTTCGGCCTTTTCACCTTTTTCCTCAATTATTCCCCCAATCCCTTCAAAACTCACCTCTTTTTTCTCGTTTTGAGAAAAACCCATTTCAATTCCCCCATCCAATTGGCTAAATTTCCGATCTTCGGACCGTTCGCTGCTGGAATCGGACCAAAACTCACCGGACTCCTTATTAAGGTACCGAGTTGGGTTCTCCTCCAACCCAGGATCAACCCAGCTCGGATTATCAGAACCAGCCGATTTATCATCATCCAAATCCTCCCTGTAACGATTCTGAGCGTCTAAGGAGAAATAATTGACCTGAATTAAGCCTCCGGAATCAATTTCATCAAACGAGTTATTAGACTCAGGGGAGCTAACCGGGGCCGACTCCGATTGAAGGAGCTCCCAATCTTGAAAATCATTTCCAGCCGCTACAATATCCATACGGACTGTGATTGATTTCGATTCAGCGGAAAGGGGGAGGACGGATTACGCAGCACAGAGTCTAGAGAGGGAGAGGCTTCTCCTACTTTGAGGAAAGGGATGACGAAAGCAAAAAATCCAACACGTAGTTGATATAATAGTCGTAAGTCATAACCCCCACCCCCAACACATACAATAATCAATGCGATGGGTACAAGCTATAGCTGCAAGGTGCTAACCTACCTCGTCGACTCCTTCAATTTCGCCACCAAATTTTAATGAAAAATTGTTCTATTTATTTATATTATAATTATTATAAGTTTAAAATAATGTCATAGGTTGCCGCTGGATTTGCTTTTGTATAAAGTTTGGAATTTATATTCCAACGAATTTTATGTGTGTTCTTTATAAAAAATAAAATTGTAAAATTGAATATTACAATAAATCCGTTATCAAAATTAATATTGGTACTTTAAATTAATATTGTTATGTCCAGTGACTTATAGTCCAGTGGCATCAAGTTTTCTTTATTATGAGGAGGCCTCGTGTTCGATCTGAAGGAGCGTCATTGCGTGCATCTTATGTGTGCCTCTTAGTTGTAGTCTTGTGGAGTTTGTACTTCCATCTTAATTAATTTTATATTCGTTGATTTATTGTAAGACTGATCTTATTGATTTGATAATTGAATCTGTAAACTCATTGTAAATGATACTCTAAAAAAAATTAATATTATTACTTATTAATATTATAAAAAATTAATTATTGATATCGTTTAAATTGTACAAATGAATAAAATTCATATTACAAAAAAAACAAAAAGTTTGAAGAAAAATCCCAATGAACTTATTCTACGCCTAAATGTCTGCAAAAATTTCTATGGGCCGTTTTTGCTGACCTTTTGACAAATTCTTGTTTTTCCCCCTCATGTTTCACATGAATTAGAAGTCATAACCTTAAAGACTGTAAACGTTGCTTAAGGTTTTCTACTTTCCATTGTTGAGAATCTAACAGAGGTAGGGACACAACTCCTGGAGGCTGGACCAGAATCATTTGCAACTTGCAATTTGCTTTCTGGACCAGAATCCAGTCCCATTGCAACTTGCGCACTTTATTTTAATTAATCAATCAAAACACAATGTTTGTCTTAAACTATATAATATGATATCAGCAAATCTTCTTACAGCCAAATTGCTTCCTATTTCAAGTGTTTAATTAATACCATGTAAGCCTTGTTAAGAAATAATATAGAAAGAAATGGCAGTCTAGAGGATCACTCCACCTGTCCACCTGATTTTTATTACTTCATTTTTGTATTGAGGGACCCTAATAATTGCCCTTTTCGCTTGTTTTGCTGAAGCCTGAAGCTGGCAATTTTGTCACATGCAGTTGTTTCTACCCTTTTAACACAAAGAAAAATACCATATAATGTACAAATCTGTTGGCTCGACCAATGTTCACACTGTGAGCTTGGTCCAAACATGGACCACCACTGATTTCTAGCTCACAAATATTGATCATTAACTCAAAAAAATATCTTAACAGTACTTAGATCCTAAAAAAATATCTTTGCTAGTGTTTTTCAATATTAACCTACTAGTGCATATATACTATATAAGTACTTACACTAATTGACTAATCTTGAAATTCTGAAGGTTAATCATCATTACAGTTATGTCGTCCCGATTTCCTCTGCTTGAAGATATATCTATAAGTTTCCTGCATGACTCCAGCAAATTTTTCTCCCTTGAAACAACGTCTACGGCCTCCTGATCACTCACCTGCAGCATTCACAAAAACAAGAAAATATTCAAGTTTCTTTTGAATTGTCATGGATTTGAGTAAAAACTAAAAGGGGTCTCTTGATTTGGAGGAAAAGGAGTACCTTATCCCATAATCCATCTGAAGCCATAATCAGAAACTCACACTCGGATGTTAAAGGGAGCTTCACTATCTCTGGCTCACAAATAACCCAATCTTTCAAATGGAGGTCCCCAAATGACCGAGAAACAGCAAGGGACCCATTCACTCTCCAAACTCCACTATGACAATGCAAATAACCACCCTGCGCATCAACTCTTATCATATGTTATATTAGTTGATTGATTATAAGAGTAATTTGTTACTATAATTGGCAAAAAGAATAAATGTATTATATGAAAAACTTACAGAATTCTCAATACGGGCACGCTCATCTTCCCTGCTAAGACGATGGTCGTTTGTTAATGTAATAGCTTTTCCTTTCTTGCTCAATACTACTTTACAGTCACCCACATTTGCAGCATGCAGTTCTCCATCTTTCAACAATACTCCAGCTGCGCAGGCTCCTCCATTCACATCCTACATAGGGATAGGGGTTAAAATAGCTCAAGCAAACTACAACAGAAATATATCAAAATCCTGAATTGAATTATTAAAGACTACTCTAACCTGAGCAAGAAATTGTTTGTCTGTGGCTGAGTAACCTCCCCGTAAGGCTGCTTCTATCTGATTTCCAGCCTTTCCAACTCCTTGTAACTCATTCACAATGTTCTTTCCTAAATTTTTAGCTACATAATCTGCTGCAGCATGCCCTCCATGCCCATCAATTACTACGAAGAATGCCTGTCATGAAAAACAACATCAATTTGATCTCTGAAATTTATTAAACAACATTCCGGTCCTCTAGTCTATATACAAAGATATTGAAAATTAGAACAAAAGCAATTGGAATTCGGGATATGTATTAAGTTTAGATCACATACTTGTTTAGGGTCACCTGAAATGTCAAGGAAAACTGCATGCCTGTCTTCCATGACCTCTCTCCTACCCTTCTTTCTTGCCAAGAAGAAATCTCTGCCCTTAATTGCCTCTAATTCTTTCATATAATCCATCCTTTTCACCTTGTCAACGAAATCCAGGCTCGTCGGCACCACAAGCCGGGCAGGCCTCTTCCTCGATCCCTTGACTTCATCTGCAGGCTTATTAAAATTATTTCCTTGTGAAAATTTATGAATTGACCCCATTTGAAGCAGATTTCTACGTTGTTGGTCTTTGCAGGAAGATTCTTGTTTCTTTGCCTTTTCGGGTTTTCGACAAGATTCTTTGTCGTTGGCCAGAGGCTTGTAGCGGAGCCACCAGGGAGATGACGGCGGAGGTGGAGGCGGAGGAAATGATGGTTTTCTTGGTGGAGCAATTAATAAAGCCATGCAAGACATCCTCCTCAGGACGCGGAGGAAGTACAAAGCTTTTGATATTATTGATAAACGCAAGAAAGCTGGCCTGACGTATATCATTGTTGGAAAACTGTTTGAGCAATAAATTGATCAAATTCGTGCAAGAAAACCTAATGGAAGAAGGGAGATATTATTATAACAAATGAAAAGTGCAGTTTATGCAATTAGGAAAAGATCAATATTCAAAGAAGGGTAGACTGTTTCCTTTTTCTTATAATGACTTGATCATAGGTTGATGGATCAAAGAGGAGGGGCGGGGGGAATAAGGACGATGTTTCTGGCAGGTGGGTTTTAACAGGTCAAGAAATATTGCGATGAATATAGAATTAAAATAACACATATGTACTCTAAGTAACCAATGGCCAATATTGAAACGGTATCTACTCCGTTAAATTTTATGCCGCTCTTTGAAGCATATATGCAAGTGATCGTAAATCATTAATGATATTATTACGCTAATGTTAAAAAGTAAAATTATAATAATATTACATATAATTTATTTAAGCATGATATAAATGAGCCATGAAATCAAATGAAATAGCAAAAAGTACAAGCAATCTTATGTATAAAATTAATACTGCTTTATCCTCTTTCCCTCATTTTATTAATTTCTCTGCACATCTGTCAGAGAAAAATCTAATTTTTTATGTGTTAAGAATTCATTATCAGATACGGTTAATTTAAGCCAAAGACAATATCTTTTTATTAATTTGATAACACATAAGAATGATCAATAACATAAGATCACGACTCTCAAATCCTTTTTAAATACAAAATACAAACAATTGATCAAAACATAGCTAGCAAAAACGATATATATATATAGCCAATTTGCCTGTTGGTGATCATGATTGTTGTTCTGATGGATAGCACTACTCTATTTCTGGCCTGTCTCTTTGCCATTTCTTTTCTTGCATCTGAGCATGCAAGCAATGCAGCAGATGAACCTCCTTTTGGCCTAAATTACTCCCCAGCATGGGGAGGCGACCATCTAACTGTCCTAGATGAAGGAAGACAAGTTCAACTTCTGATTGATCAACACTCAGGTTGTCCATAAACCATTAATTATCGAATCCTGAATCCCAGAAATATTGAGTTCTTACACTCAAAATCTTAATTTGTTGTCTTAATATTTCAGGAGCCGGGTTCAATTCCAGGCAGACTTTTGGTTCAGGGTATTTTAGCATGAAGATAAAGATACCAAACAAGAATACTAAAGGGATCCTTACAACTTTCTATGTAACCATTATGCATATAATTATACTGAATCATAAATTCTAATTTTGATTATGTCCGATGCCTTAATTTGTTGATGATTCATTTGTTGTCTTTGGTGGTTATAATACTTTTGCAGTTAACTTCAGTCCCAATTGGACAGCAACTAAAATACCATGATGAGTTGGACTTTGAGTTGTTGGGAGGCCATGGGAAACCTTACACCTTAAGTACAAATGTCTTTGCAAAAGACACAGGAGGCAGGGAACAAGAATTCCATCTTTGGTTTGATCCTACTCAAGATTTCCATACTTATCAATTTCTCTGGAACCAGCACCAAATAGTGTAAACTTCCAAACCTAAATATCCTTAACTTCTAACACCATATATATAGTCCAAAATCATGAGTTTGTTTTGCTGCTTTTGTTGTCTGTTTATATATAGGTTCTTGGTGGATGAAATTCCAATCCGGGTTTTCAAGAACAATAGAGAAACTGGGGTGAATTATCCATCAGGTCCGATGCACATGGAATCAAGCTTATGGAACTTTACTGCCTGGCAGGGACCTGTAGATTGGAGTCAAGAACCTTTGACTGCTGATTATCGTGGATTTGGGATTTCAGGCTGTGTGTTCAACGAATCTGATCCTCAGGAGTGCTATTCTGCAAGATATTTTTGGAATTCAGACAAGTCCTGGAATCTTAGTCCGGCTCAACAAAGTGTGTATGAAAATACTAGGAAGAATTACATGATTTATGACTATTGTGCTCAAAAGAGAAACCACTTCCCAGAATGTTCAAATGAGAATAGTTAATTATGGAACTCAAAAGTATAATTGCAGTACCTAAGATTTATAGATATATGAATACCTCTTTTTTTTTTTTTAGTTGGTTGTTACTTCCTTAATATATAATTACAAATTTCATAATCATCATAATTTAAAATTTTGGTCAAAGACTAACATAGTAAAATATCTAAAATGATTGATGCATATAAATGTTATATAAGGTAATACACTGAAAAATCAAGGGCATTTTGCTAGCATCTAAACCAGTAGCTATTTGAATTAATTTTTTCAATATATATGTGGTAAATTAATTGCTGATTTTGCTATAATTCTTGATTTTCTTAAACAAATATATTACCAAAAAATATTGACTCCTCTTTTCAATTTTGGATGATGGACTTAATTTCTTGAAATTAAATATTAATTTATATATAGTTTTTGAATCCATTGCATAATCCACTTTGATTTTATTCCATGCAAAGCATAACCCTCTAATGAGATTTGTTTTCTTCTATATGTATATACATTATTCATAATTTTTTTTATTAATTAGGAAAATATTTAATTGATCCACTAATAATTACATCAATAAATTATATTTTGACTCAGTTAATTAATCCAAGTTTCTCAATATAAAGTATTACATTTTCATCCCAATTATTCATAATATTATCTACTAATCAATTATTTTCATATATGGGTCCTCTGCACCTTAGCTTGTGTGCCATTTTCTTTGTTGCTTGTGAATTTACTAGCAAAGCTGTGGAAGTACCTTTTAATCAACGTTATGTACAAGATTGGGGAGGTGATCATCTCACTGTTCTTGATCAAGGAAGACAAGTTCAAATTCTAATCGACCCACATTCTGGTCTGGATGCTCCTTTTATATATATATTTCTTGGTGATTCATATTCAACGTTTTTTCTATTTTTCAAAAAAAAAAAAAAAAAAAGAATTAATAGAATTTTAAAAAAAAATATTTTTCAATTTTTGGGTGATGCAGGAGGTGGACTTATATCAAGAGATGCATTTGGCTCCGGCTATTTTCGAATGAGCATTAAAATTCCAAGGAATGTTAAAGGAATTGTCACTACATATTATGTCAGAATCCAACGGCCTGATTGCATATATTTTTATTTGCATTATTGTTTTTCAGTATTTTCCACTTATTTTTATTTTGAATGTTAGTTTTGGTGTGAAAATAAAAATATTGAATTAATAACGTGTAAATTTTGAAAAAAAATATATTTGAAATTAATATTTTAATGTAATAATGTTAAATATTATTTTAATAAAATTTTCATTGAAAATAGGAAAAACAATCGTATTTTCAATTTTGAAATATTTGTAAAATGAAAAATTATTGTTTTAAAACATAACCAATCACCTCTAAACTTTTCATATTATTTTTTTGGGCTCGTTTGATACCCACTAATAGCTACATTAATAGTAGCTAATGTCAACCAATTACTTGTTTGATGCAGCAGATTAAGTGCTCGGGCCGGCCCGCAAAATTGAAGGGGCTTGCTCTTCTGCTGCGGATTACTACCTATTCATATCTTGGCTGAAGGGTTGCGATTAAATAATCGCACCCCAATTTTGACTCAGCAAAATAGCCAAATGTCCCTACTACCCTTTAATCTTCGCGTGGAATTCCATATTTGGCCTCCGTTAGAATGGGTCTTCAGTTCCCCTTGTAAATAGAACACAGAACTTGTCAAACTGGAACTTTGGTCTACAATAATCTTATTTGTATAGTACTAATTATAATAATAATTCTTATAAATTATTTCTAATAATAATAATTTAATAATGGTTGAAAATTTAGGTACTTTCATACAAAATTATTAATTATATATTTTTAATTTATATTCTTAATTTTCAATTTTTTTAGTTTTTATGTATATAATATTAGAATTATTTTATATGATATAATTCTTTAAAAGAATTTTTTATGTGTTGGATAATATTTAATTTTAAAGTCATCCCAAATTTAAGTAAGTTAATTATATATTTTTAATTCATATTCTCAATTTAATTTTTTTTAATTTTTATGTATATAGTATTAGAATTGTTTTATATGATATATTCTTTTAAAAGAATTCTTTATGTGATTTTTTTATTATATTACATTAATAGCAAAAATTTGAAAAAATAACATTAGTAGTGAGTATTTAAACACATCATATGAGATTATTGAATATTACAATAGTACCTAATGTATATGTCAATCTCTCATATCAAACAGAATAATAAATAATCCAATATTACACAATCACCCACTATTACAATAACCGCTATTATTCAAATTCTATATCAAACGCCTCCTAATTACATAAGTAAACACACACACACACATATATATATATATATTGATCAGCCAGCTTTCTACCTACCATGTGTGTGTGTGTGTGTTTTTTTTTTTTATTTATTTTCCAGTTAACTTCACTTGGTGACAATGTACGAGGAGGAAACAATCATGATGAGCTTGATTTCGAGTTGTTGGGCAGCAATGGGCCGCCTTACGTATTAAACACAAATGTGTTCGCCCAAGATACTGGAAACAGGGAACAGCAATTCAATCTATGGTTTGATCCCACAGCAGCCTTTCATGACTATGAGATTGATTGAGATTCTAGGGGTGTTCAAATCCAATCCAATCCAAAAAAAAACCGACGAACCGATCCAAAAAACCGAAAACCGATCAAAATCGAACTTTTTTGGATTGAATTGGATTTTTTTTCTTAAAACCGATTGGATTGGATCGATTTTTGGATTTAATCTAAAAAACCGATCCAATCCAAACCGAACCGAAATTTGTCTATTAATAATATAAAAAATATATATCTTAATTGTAAAATACACAAATAAATTGAAATAAACTAAACTTGTGATTTTTTCACTTTCAAAAATCGAATATATAGGGATAATTATTGTGGACTTATTACTTTATAGTTGTGTGTTGTTACATCATTTAACTTAATTCCACAAGATTAGTGTGGTGGTATGATAGCTATATAAAATTTACAAATTGATTGATTAAATTAGTTATTTATCAATAATATATATCAAATATTTTAATTAAATATTTAATTGAAAAACCGATTAACCGATCCAATCCAAACCGATTTAAAATGGATTGGATTGGATCGGATTTACAATGAAAGTTCAACCGATCCAAACCGATCCAATATAAATTATATAGTTTGGATCGGTTGACTTTTGTCCCAAAAACCGATCCAAACCGGACCGCGAACACCCCTATGAGATTCTATGGAATCAACACCAAACTGTGTGCGTAATTCCATACTACATTCCCTTTTTCTATTTATTTCAAATCTTAATCTGATGTGGGCACGAATAATTTCTCTTTGAAGTCAAATTTGATCACCGATTATGTTTTTGATCAAACCAACTTAAAAAATCACAAACTATTAGGCTCGCTCGAAAATTCAGTGAAAACCTCGACCCCTCAAACCACTCTCTAGATTGAGTTGATCTTGTTCACGTGGTTTTATTTGAATGGGACAATCCTCTTTAAATTCGATAAGCTTAATTTTGATTCACCTATTAAGACGAATCCAACTTTATTTGTTTGCCGAAATAGGGTTAATTGCAATAAGTCCCCCAACCTATAGCCTCCTTTGCACATTGCTCCCAACCGTTGTCGATATATAATTTTACCAGCTGAACTAGTTAAAATGTACGCCGACACCACATTTGCTCATTTCTGGTGGAATTTGACAAGAATATTCTGTTTCCTTCGGTCTACGTGCCCAATGCTCATTGGTCGAATTCTACCGAAAATAAGCAAATGTAGTGTCGGCGTACATTTTAAGTAGTTCAGGTGGTAAAATTGCATATCGACAACAGTTGATGGGCAATATACAAATAAGGCCATAGGTTAAGGGACTAACAGCAATTAACTCGCCGAATATCCCATTTTGCTATTTGTTTTTAGTTTTACAATGATTTATTTATTTCATTACTTTTGTGCAGGTTTTTTATTGATGAAGTACCCATTAGGGTGTTCAAAAACAACGTGAAAATTGGGGCAAGGTATCCAAACCTCCCAATGCACGTACATGCAAGCTTGTGGAATGGAACCGCTTGGCTTGGACCCGTGGACTGGAGCAAAGGACCATTTTACGCTAACTATCGTTATTTTGATACCCTTACGACAACTCTAACCCTACAAAATGCGACTCTCTGCGCTATGGTTGGAATGCACCAAAGAATTGGTAGCTGAGCCCGGAACAACAAAAAATCTATGAAAACGTCAAGAATAAGCACATGGTGTATGACTATTGTAAGTCCCAACTCGCAAAGAACTTCCCGGAATGCAGATTTGGTTAGGAAAAATAAAATACAGAAAAGAGATTTTACATGTAATTGTAATGGATTTCAACGTACTAAATTGTGGAATAAATTTGAATTGGGCCTTAAATTATTGTTTTTAAATTTTAACTGAAAGAAACAAAATAGGCCGAGGTGGTGCTATTAGTGTTTGAAAAATCGGACTGTTTATTGAATCGAAAAATTTATCGGTTCACGTTTTACTGGTTCAGCCATTCATCGGACCGTAATTGAACTGTGACGTCATAATTACGAAATATATATATTTATATTATACATATTACTTAAAAATTCATAAAATGCTAAAATATAAAACATAAAGAATTTAAATAATATTGTCTAACATTACAATTCAAATTTCACAATTCATATTATAAATGATCACACCAATTTAAATATATCAAGTTTAAAGTTTAAAGTTGAGTGTATGTAAGTTAATTCTAAACTCTAAATTTAGGCTTTTTTTTTAACTTTTAGATAACTTGTGAAGTGTATCTTAACTTTCAAATTTTGTACTTAGACAAAAAATTTTTTTTAAAAAATAATTTTATTCAAAATTAAATGAAAAAATCGGTTTAGTTCAATTGAATAATGAACGGTTCACCGATCTGACTGACCGGTCTAAACGATTTTTACAAAATATCACTTTTTTTTTTTTGAAAAAATCGGACCGATTCGCCTGCTGATTGGGTTTTTTAAATAGTGGGTGGTATACGATGAACATGCAAGAAAATGACAAGATGTTATGTAGGGAAACCCACCGGCAACAAATGGCCATTAGGCTGCACCAAAAGATACTCAAAAACGAATATCTGCTATTTCAGACATTGCCATCCAACTTAAAAACGTGATTCAAATAGTAATTATTGATGCCACTTTCATTTATCACTTCACTTCGGTAATTTAAAGGTTGCATCTTTTTGTTTCATTTTTTGATTTTCTTTTTATATTTTATGTATTTTTAAAAATAAAATGGTAGGGAAAAATGCCTTTTACCTGAGCAGCATCCAAATACCGCAGGAGAGTAGTTGTTTGTGGCCAAATAGGACAACTGCAATAAGAAATAGTGCATCACAAGCATCAATCATCGCTCATCAAAATCAATAATAATCAGCCGCCAAAAGAAAAGCTCCCAGATACACAGCACTCTCTGCAGCAGCAATGGCATTCGCCTCTTCCCTGTCTCCATCTTGTTCTTTACCCAATCTTTCTTCTAAACCCAAGAAAATTTTGGCAGCAGGAAACAAGATCCACCCTTTTTCTCTCCTCCAAGGCCCTCTCATTTTCAGGTAATTGTTTTTTTTTTTTTTTTTTTGAGAACTCAATTTTTCAGGACTGGGGTTCTTGTGTATTTTTCTGCTTTTCTTTTGGACCTTGTGAGTGATTTCTGTTTGTTTAGTGCGTCAATATTGAAGTTCTCTTATCTGGGTTTTCAAAATAATGGATGGATAGAGGTATTAAAGATTCAAAATTTGCTTGGATTTGGTTGTCTTGGTGACTTGTACTGCTTCATCTTTTAATAATAAAGTAGTACGACTGGAAGTGTAATTATTTACCAGGTTTGTTTCTGCATTAATAACAGCGTCGACATTCATGCAATTACTCAAAGTTCAGCTGGTTTTGTTCAAAAGACTGATAATTAATTAATGTGGCTTTTTATCAATTCGTGATTCAATTTATCGCCAAATTATACGACTGCATTATAGGTGACAAGGGCGCGCTTTTTGGCACTAGCTTCCAACTGAAGCGACCAGTCAGAGACAGATATTGCTGCGTTTTTCAAAACACTTCTCGTTAATGTCCGTATAGCGTAGTGAAATAAGATTTTTGAAGGCGAATGGTGTCGTTAGTAAAGTGGTTAAAAGATTTATCATCTGATCTTATGATTAAAATATAAAAGCGACCTTTGCTAGTCATGTAGTTCAGCAATTATTAAGAGATTTTTTGGGTTTAGTTTCTCCCCTGTCCAAAAATAAAGAAAATAGAAAACAGTATCTTTGCTACTGAATTCCACAATCCATGATCTTCTTTGATATTATCGTGAGATTGCAAGTGCTTTACAGTTACACTAAACTTGCATTCGTGTTAATCTTCAAAAATTTGTTGGGAGTTAAAGGTTGGATTTTTGTAGTGGATTTTGTCTTGTTTGTTTTTAATATTCTTGTTATGCATTTTTTGAAACCACTGAAGAAATCTTTATGTTCTTAATACAGAATAGGTTGCAGTTTGCAGTCGCAAGGAAGGGATTCGTTAAACTTTAATCTGTTTGCTTCAGCTGCTAGTGCAGGTTTCTTGGGCTTTTTTTACTTATACATATTTAACTAGAACTCATGAGAGCATATCTTGTACTAATAAGCTATAATTTTGTGATGGATGACAAACTATCTAGATGTATTACTGGAGGAGGCTGTGGAAAAAATTCAACTTCCGAAGGGTGACACTTGGTCCATTCATAAATTTGGTGGCACCTGTGTTGGAACTTCTGAAAGAATACGAAATGTTGCAAACATTGTTGTTAAGGATGAGTCAGAGAGAAAGTTGGTTGTTGTGTCTGCAATGTCAAAGGTGACAGATATG
The DNA here is from genome assembly GCA_018894105.1 of Jacaranda mimosifolia. Lineage (NCBI taxonomy): Eukaryota > Viridiplantae > Streptophyta > Magnoliopsida > Lamiales > Bignoniaceae > Jacaranda > Jacaranda mimosifolia. The sequence goes on along the minus strand of CM032131.1, from coordinate 31,599,640 downwards.
ATGTATGATCTCATACACAAGGCAGAGACCCGGGATGATTCTTACGTAATTGCATTAGATGCTGTTTTAGAGAAGCACAAGTCAACAGCAATTGATCTGCTTGAGGGGGATGATCTGGCTAATTTCTTAGCTCAATTGCATCAGGACATTAATAATCTGAAGGCAATGTTACGTGCAATATATATTGGTATGTGTATACATGGATAATGCTTATCGCTTGCTGGTTTAAGCAAAAATAGAATCCTCATTGCAATACTTCTGATCTTTTTACTTTTCTTGTCTTTTCTTTTCTTTTTTTGAACAGTCTATAGACCTGAGTGTTGAAAGTGGGTTTGATGTAATCACAGCATAGTCTCTTGCATATAGGGAAAAATGAAAAAAAAAAAAAAACACTTTGTCAACTAACTTTACTTGTAGTGACCAGAATTCTTGATGTGTTGCAGCTGGTCATGCGACGGAATCTTTTTCTGACTTCGTGGTTGGACATGGGGAGTTATGGTCTGCTCAATTGCTCTCTGCTGTTGTCAGAAAGGTGCTTCTTATGACTGGGGCTTTTAATTTTATGAATTTCATTAACTTTGCAAGTTCTGTGTTTCCAAATCTTCGTTCTAATATTTTTATATTGGTTTTTGTAGAGTGGGTTAGAATGTGCTTGTATGGACACCAGAGAAGTCCTTATAGTGAATCCTACAAGTTCTAATCAAGTAGATCCAGATTATTTGGAGTCTGGCCGAAGACTTGAGAAGTGGTACTCTAACAATCCATCTGACACAATTGTTGCAACTGGGTTTATTGCCAGTACACCTCAGAATATTCCCACTACTTTGAAGAGAGATGGAAGTGACTTTTCTGCTGCAATTATGGGTGCTTTATTCAAAGCACGTCAAGTCACAATTTGGACTGACGTGGATGGTGTGTACAGTGCAGACCCTAGAAAAGGTTTGGTCTTTTCATTCATGTACTGTATCTGCTTGAGACATATTGCAGTTTTTCTCTCTGTTTCTCCCCTCTCCTGTTCTGGCAAAGGTGCACTGCCATTTGGCATGTCATCCTATTAATAATTTTGCTTCTTTAACTGTCTCTGGCAGTTAGTGAGGCTGTGATATTGAAAGAATTGTCTTATCAGGAGGCATGGGAAATGGTAATACTTTCCTACTACTGTCTGGTGTTAATGAGTCTTAGGTTTTGACATTGTATCAATCATCAATCACTTGTATCTGCGCAGTCATACTTTGGGGCCAACGTTTTACATCCTCGAACAATTATTCCAGTCATGAAATATGACATTCCAATAGTTATAAGAAATATATTCAACCTGTCTGCACCCGGAACAATGATCTGCCGACCTGCTGGTTCTGAAGATGAAGATGGCCAACAAGTCGAGAGTCCAGTTAAGGGATTTGCGACAATTGATAATTTGGCTCTTGTAAATGTTGAAGGGTGGGCTTTTAATTCATGGAATGTTGATAACTTCAGACTGCAAAGTCAATGTTTGATTTTTCTTCATTTACCATGGTTAAGCTGTTAATTGCAAATATTTGTTGCAGAACTGGAATGGCAGGTGTTCCTGGTACTGCTAGTGCCATTTTTGGTGCTGTGAAGGATGTTGGAGCTAATGTAATCATGATATCCCAGGTACTTGGTTCTCTTCTCTCTTCGATGCATAATTTTAACATTTCATACAGAATCTTATTGACTTCTTCAACACAGGCTAGTAGTGAGCATTCTGTGTGTTTTGCTGTACCTGAAACGGAAGTAAAAGCTGTAGCTGCAGCTTTAGAGTCTAGATTTCGTCAGGCCTTGAATGCTGGTCGGCTTTCTCAGGTAGTTTGTTTTTCCATAAGGGTAGGAACCATTGTGTAAATTTATGTTGAAGTGCTTTACATGTCTGGTATACGAAGCATGATAGCATTTAATAGTGGAGGTTAGATATTGATTATTTCTTTGGAGGTCATACCTGCAGATATCACTTTAGTAAATCCCAATACTCATTGAGTGTAATTTCCCTATGTCTTGTAAAACTTGGTCAAAGCAGAAGTTAGACTTCTGCCTCTTTAAAGGAAAATTTGAATGTGTTTCCTTTTGGGTTTCTGAACATGCTACAACCCTTTCTTCATTGTAAGAAGAATAATGGAACTATATTTAGCTGTTCTTTCAAGTTCAACCTCCCAATGTGGGATGGGGAATAATTCTCTTGCACTTAAAGAAAATATTCTTCAAAATCTTAGCTTATAGACTGGATAATATTTTATTTTTATTTTATGTTTTGATGTATAAACTACTTATGTGGACCAATAGGTTGCTGCATTTAATATGAATACAATGTTACTGTTGTAGTTCAATATTGGCCTCATCTATGTTTTGTGAATCATTTAGATATATATATTACGATAAAATTTCCTGACCCAATCAGTCGTATACTTGAGGGTTTAAAAGAGTACTAGATGGCACTTTATCTTTAAACAAGCAGGATAGTGTGCTGAATTGTTTACTTTATCATTGCTAAACTGAAGAACGGATTAGTCTTCCTCTCTTAATAGTTGACAGCAACAATTTTTTTTAATTGTCCTCTTCATTGGGGTGTGGTGTTCTGAAAAAAATGCTTCTGCATTTATAATGCATAATTGAAGAGATTTTAATTATCTTGGAATTTTTGCAGATTGCAGTTATTCCCAATTGTAGCATTTTGGCTGCGGTTGGCCAGAAAATGGCTAGCACCCCTGGAGTTAGTGCTACACTTTTCAATGCACTTGCCAAGGTTGGTAAACTTGCCGATCTTCAAAGTTTTCTTTTTCTTGTCTTCCGTGTGATTACATGTAGTTCAACCCACACTTCTTCAAAGGAATTGCTCTTAATGTCTCAAGTCTGCTTATTTTACTTGTTCTATGTTATGGCCTAGGTAACTTTTCACCTTTTAGCATCACCCACAAAAAGAAAAAGAAAATACAAAACAATCTCTTTTTACCTGCTGTAGTGAATCAGATGTATAGATTCTTAACCATGTCCTTTTTACAGGCTAATATCAATGTACGTGCTATAGCTCAAGGGTGCTCAGAATATAATGTCACTGTAGTTCTCAAACGAGAAGATTGCATAAAGGCATTACGAGCTGTGCACTCAAGATTTTATCTATCAAGGACTACAATAGCAATGGGTATTATTGGACCCGGATTGATTGGTGGCACGTTGCTGGATCAGCTCAGAGACCAGGTGCTCATCATTCTTTTCTCTTTAGATTCTTCATTTTTTGAATCCGCTTGTGTTCTGTCTCCTAGACCTTGCTGCTTGTACAATAATTTTTAGTAAAAATCCCTATTGGCAAATGCATTTAAGATATGATAAAGTGAACATAACTTGGTAATGGGATTGTATGCACATAGCAAAGAAAACTGGCTGCCAATTGGTTACCATATTATAGAGTAAGAATATTTCTTTCTTTCTCATGAATAATCTGTGATCTTAAGAATATTGTGAACAAAGATGTCAGAGGATGTTTGATAGGTGGTCTCTAAATAAGAACTTATATTATCCAAAAAAGAATTATGCAATACTATTTGCAGATGAGTATGACTCCAGTAGATTGGAGTTTTTGTGTACAAAAGAAAATTAATATTATTGGGGTGATTGGCATACTGTGTTCTGAACTTGTATACGGCTTTTCATGAACTTCTCAGTGATCTTAAGCACATAAAATGCAATATGTTGTCTTCAACTTTTTCTCTTCTCTGGTTGAGAGTTACAAATATAGCAAGGACAAGCTGAGGCGTAATTATTTTGGTGATGAATTTTGTTTATGAAGACTCACTCCCACTAGTTTAGCTGACAAGTTGGCATTCATAAAATACCCTACACTACCCTTCCTGTAGTTTAGATACAGGATATTATATTTCATAGCCTAAACCCTGTTTTCTGAAAATTTAACAGTGCTAAATTTCGATGAACTATGCAGGCAGCAGCCCTCAAGGAAAAGTTTAACATTGATCTGCGTGTGATGGGTATTACTGGATCCAGGACCATGCTCTTGAGCGATGCGTAAGTTTCACGAGTCTAAGGAATATGCTTCATCCAACTATTCAGTATTGTAACCAGTATGCAGAAAAAGTGCCACATCCATTTTGATCCGAATTAATAAGCACTTTCCATAAAAATCTTCTGGAGGCTAAGCATGATTGGCATGCACTAAAATAATTTATTGCTGTCCATTTTAACTGTTTATATGTAAAAATAATGTGTCCAGTCGACAACATTACTTATGCATGTAATTTATGTTTCCTACACTTTGTAAAAAGAACTGTCATCTTAAGGTTTTTGGTTTGTTTCCAATTAAATGCTCCTATATGGCATCTTCTTTTATGGAGATGTTTCTGGAATAGGAGACCTGTTCTAAAAGTTAATGTGCATGCTGCTCACCCACTTCTGTCTAAATTAATATCATTATTTCATAGGATTTTGGTTCTTCAGACATTATATCTATAGCTGTACATATGGCTATTTGGTTAGACAAGCATAACTTTTGGATTTGACAATCTCGCATACTTCTATTTGATTATTCTAGGGGAATTGACTTGTCGATATGGAGAGATCTCCAGAAGGAGAAAGGGGAAAAGGCAGACATGCAGAAGTTTGTTCAACATGTGCATGGGAATCATTTCATACCAAATACAGTCATAGTAGATTGCACTGCAGATTCTCATGTTGCAAGCCACTACCATGAATGGTTGCGTCGAGGGATCCATGTGATTACCCCGAATAAGAAAGCCAATTCAGGACCACTTGACCAGGTAATACTTAATACTACATCTGCACTACTTGGATCTAATTATAGTAAAATAGACAATTTTTTTAAAAAATCTTTCAATTGTCATATTATTTGCCTTATATGTTTGTGGTAGAATTGCCTCCACTCTCTGAATATGTGCATGTGATTTTTAGTTGTGCCCTTTTAAGTGCCTATTTTGCCAAGAATTCTCTTTCCATTTAATAATCGATAATTTTTTTGACAACTTTGGTCCCTTTTTGTTTTAATTCCTCTTGAATGTAGTATTTGAAGTTGAGAACCCTCCAGCGACAATCCTACACTCATTACTTCTACGAAGCAACTGTTGGAGCTGGTTTACCAATCATTACCACTTTGCAAGGTCTCCTTGAAACTGGGGATAAAATACTGCGAATTGAAGGCATCTTTAGGTTGGTATTTCTTATACATCTATTGTTGTTGGCATATGGCTAGCTCTTTTTCCATTAAAAATTTTCATGTAATAATACCTTTTAAGCCAGTTTAAAAATGGTCATATCTAAGCTTACTATCAGAACAAAAAATGCTTTTATAAATCATGAGTTTCTATTCACTGATTTCACTTAAAACTGTGCTCATCCAGTGGGACATTAAGTTACATATTTAACAACTTCGTGGATGGAAGAACTTTTAGTGAGGTGGTGAAGGAGGCAAAAGAGGCAGGTTACACTGAACCAGATCCTAGAGATGATTTATCTGGAACTGATGTGGCTAGGAAGGTATCACCTGTTAATTCTCAGTTTTTCTCTGTTAGAATGCTTATTGTGTTTAGCTTTGTGTTATCAACTAATGGAAAAGCCATTGAACAACCCAATATCTCCTTCGAAGCAACATAAATGTACCTGGATCTTAGCTTTGAGATTCCTTAAAAAGAAATTGCAGGGCGTGACATTATTTCACATTCCACAGACATAAGTTAGTATAACGTGTATTTTGTGTTCTTCATTTTTGATTCTTGAATGTCATCTTTCAAGAATGCTAGTTGCCACACTTAGGTTGAAAAATATGCACTCTGAAAGCGCCACCCACTTCATCTGCGCCATCAGATGCCATTTTCTCTACCAGTGAGATAACTTGGACTCATCAAATGGTTTGCATTGCGCAGGTGATAATCCTTGCTAGGGAATCTGGATTGAAGCTAGAATTGTCAGATATTCCTGTTCAGAGCCTAGTACCAGACCCATTAAAGGTGAGGAACAAACTTAATTAATATGGAGATTCTCAATAGAATCATCACCATTTCATATCTGATGTGATTTTCTGATGCTTCAATTCCAGGATTGCAACTCGGCCGAGGAGTTTATGCAGCAGCTCCCTCAGTATGATCAAGACTTGGCAAAGCAAAGACAGGAGGCTGAAGCAACTGGTGAAGTAAGCACTACTAACAGTACCCTTGCCCCCATACCTCCTCTTACCACCCCTGTCAGCCTACTCTTCCGTGCTAAACAACCTTGTAATCATGTATTCTATGTTATAAAAATTGAAACAAACAGAAAACGATAAAAGAACATTTTTAATGTATATTTTGATTAACTCATGAGCTTGAAATATATGAAGGTCCTGAGATATGTTGGAGTAGTGGATGTCGTCAACCAGAAAGGAACAGTGGAACTGCGAAGATATAAAAAGGAGCATCCATTTGCCCAACTTTCTGGATCAGATAACATAATAGCATTTTCCACCCAGAGGTACGAGAAGCAACCATTGATTGTCCGTGGTCCTGGTGCTGGGGCTGAGGTGACGGCTGGTGGTGTATTCAGTGATGTACTGCGCCTTGCATCATATCTTGGTGCACCTTCATAAGTTGATTAACTGCTGATCTCCAAGTGGAAGGCATAGATAGTTTTGTGGTTAGCTTATTCGTCTTTCTTCTCTATCCAAGCCTGAGATTTTAGTTCTTGACTAGTTATTGTGTGTCATGATTCCCCTGGGATTTTGCAGCTTAGAAAATTTACCTAGCTATTGTACCAAGATGTTGGTGGTAATTTATTCTTCCTGCCAATGTTGAAGTTTCTTAGTTGAAGGTGTATAAAGTAGAAAATATTGGAATATCCCTTCAGCTCAATATGAATTGCATGCGTTGCTAGATGCTTTTACTATACTTCCATTTAATGGAAAGGTTGGCAGTGCAGCAGAAATTCAATCATGAAGTCTCGATCCCTTTAAGAAACTACAGAATGATCATTTCTTGCTTTCTCAGCACAACAGAAACCACATTGGTTAGTTTGTTCTGACCAACGGAGATGTGCACAAAGCAGCCTAAATTGTGGTATTGGCTAAGACGAGTTCTAGACAGATACAAAATGCAATTAAGCATGTAAAACTACATTCATTGGATTTTGGGACCGAGGTAATACTTGGGGTCTCTGAAAAACCTCGTAATAGTTTCAGCTTTCTCAGTTGAAAGATCAGTATTCTCCAATATGTACTCCTTTGATGCTTTTGCTATTGCTTCTATGGAACCAATCGCTTGATTGAGCTGCAAGGGAGGAACCTAATTTTAATATTTTTAAGCAAGGTAAATGCCTAAATATCACCAGGGGTAAAGGAAATAGACTAGAAGTGAAACATAGAGTAAAAAACTCAGATAGCAAAATATATCATTACCGCATTTGCGTCATGGTTGTCGATCCCAGGAATGGATGTAACCACTTTGATATAGATATCCATGGATTGCACTGACTTTTCCCTCTAAAAGCATATTAAAATTTTATTAGGTGACCATGGCAAAGAAAACGAATTAATAACAAAAATGTTCAACCAACAAACCTCAGCTCTCAGTTTTGCTATGGCATCCTGCCGCTTACAAACTGCAGTAAAATGCCTGGGATAAATATGAATGGAAGATTCTGCATAAGCAGATATAGTTATAAACTTACCTCCACGAGCATGTGCTACCTTCACAATCTTCTCAAATCCCATCTCTAAGTCTTGTACAGGAATGAAAGTTGGCCTACCAAGCTCCATGCCATATCTTAAAGAAGCACACACACACACACACACACACATATATATATATATATATATGTTAAACCGAGTATGTAATTTGCAAAGCACGACACTAGGAAGAATGATGCTGTCTGTAAGTTAAGTATACACTAACTTGAAATAAGAACGAATAAAAGTGTCATTCTGATCCTTGGTAGGGAGAGTAACAACCACATAGAAGTGTGCAAACTGTCCCCTCAACTTCTGAATTCTGTGTCAAGTAGATGAAATTTTATAAGAAACACCAAAGCTGAAATAAATTTGGTAGAAACTGAGACATTTACCTGCTGAAGATAGATGCAGTGTCTTCAAAATCCCAAGTAGTCGCAAATATGAAAGCCACAGATAAACCTCCACAGTTAAAGATGAAATCCTGCAAGTGAAGCAATTAATAAAACAAGCAGGGAGCACACTGAAATCGTATATGAGCTAGTTCAGGGCAAATACAGGAGCAATTGGCACGAAATTTAATCTATAAGAATTTGCATCGAGGAAAGAAGAGATGAAGTTGATGAAGGATGGATGTTGTCTATCTTTCCATGCAGTACTCATCATGCAAACCCCATTGCAACCTGCACCAGGTTCCAATCCAAACCTGGTCAATTAGCAAACACCATAGAGTTGCCAAAAGGATTTATGCCAAAATCATATGCATAGAATTCAGAAACAAAATCATTAGCAACCACTATAAAAGAAAAAAACAGATCTTTTGAGTTCAGAAAATATCCATACATTATGGATTAAAACCATCTGTAATCACAGTTGGTTTCTAGTGACAGGGAACATAAATAGCTCATTTTCAAGTATAACAATATGAAGTCGAAGACATACTCAAGTTAATTAATTGTGGAAAACACTGAAGCTGCAGAGGCTAATTGTATGCTAAACTCTTACTAATTTCAGTCATATCTCACATTTAGGAAATTGGCTCCAAAATCATTATCTTATGAAGAAAAATAAAAACTTCAACTCCTACTGATTTGTTAAGCTCAGTTATTATAAATTAGTTTCAGGCAAGCTAAAAATGTCATAGCCGATGCAGCAACGATCCAATAACACCTCTTAGCTTAAAATGATTTGATTTTTCACACTCTCTTGCATGCAAGATTAAGAATATGGATGCGTGCACCCGCTCCCATCCATACACGCAGATCACAGAGTATTGTATTTGTATGAAATATAGAAACAGGACACGATATAGCTAATCACAACTCTATCAAAAGCATTAATTAGAGCAATATCAAACCTAATACTATCAATTTATTTAAGTCACGATTGCTCGATTATAAAATTGATTGATGAATAGGTAATTACAGTTGTAGCATTTCAAAATCTATGTTAATTTAGTGCAGTATGACACTCAAAACCAGAGGTACCTGAATTCGACAAATTTGAAGGCGTTGGTTCTCTGGATTCTCGCACAGAGTACATTTTTACAGCAGAGCAACGTTTGACGAAGCAGAGAGCAGAAGAAAGAAGATAGAATCAGAGACTGAAATGAGATACAGAAGAAAGAGTTTTTACTCTTGTGGTGGGATTGAGTTGGCTGATTGCATATATTTATGTGCATGGTGTGTGTGTGAGCAAGGCGGGAAGCTGGACATGCTATTAGAATAGTATTAGCGACTTTAGGGAGTTGCCACTTCTGCAACACGATTTTAGTAGCGATGACGAGGGAAGAGGGAGACAAAAGGTCCTAGAAAGGAAAGAAAAATCGTGTTGCTCCGGACCTGCGATTTTGCAAAATTTATCAGCTTTTGGTAAAAGAAATGCCGAGTGCCGCCGTGAACTCCACCACCACTTCCGCTCCGCCTTCCAAACGCCTCTTGTTCGACCGTCGCTACGGTTGGGTGTAAGTCTTTTCTATGTCTATCCGTACATATATTGTTACCATATTACTTTTATTTATCAATAATCTTATTGAATTGCAGATTGGATGAATGGAAAGAACCATCCGAAGAAGCCTTATCCGGTGGCCGCGGAATGTATAAATTCTGCATTCGCATATTTGTCTTTTTCTCCATATTTCCATTAACAAGCTCAAAATTACTGGAAAATCCGCTTTATTTGTAGTTTAATAGTGTACTGTGTACTCACTTCTGATAAAAGTTATTTTCTTGCTATTCTTTTTTTTATTTTTATTTTTTATTTTCCTCTGTTCATTTGAAGGTTTTGCATAGTGCCCCTAGCAAAAGCAGCCATAAAGAAGGCATCAGAATCGGTATAACAGCAGCACCTAACTATTTGGTTGTTGCACTAAGTTATGAAGTTTTCACTTTGTATATTTTTAATGCAATGATATCATGACTTTAGTTATGTTCTGATTACAATGTCTATATAACTAGTTTTCATACTTAAAGATTTGGGTGGTTTTTCTTTTTGTAATTTAATCTAGCTCTTTCCAGACCTGTCGTAGTCCCTTGATGGATGGCAGTTTTCTGATCATTGGCATTTAATCCTGATATCCTTTGTAAAGAAGAAAGAAATCTGATTTGATTCTTAATATAGTTATATTAGAAAGCATGTGGAAAATTTCTTTCAACTGTTAATGCTTATCCAAAATGCACATATGTGCTGGTTGCTGTAGCGTAAGTCTGCAATTTTCTTGTCAAGAAAGTTATGAAAGTTGAAGTTTTAAAACTATATGTTCTTTGAAATATGGCTAATGAAGGAATGTGGGAAGGCTATTCAGATTGGAAACTGTTAGGGCTTTGATCAAATTGATGTCTTAGTTAGGGATGGAGTGACCTATCATAGCACTAGAGTTTGAAGAATATTTACTGAACGGAACTGGAAGATTAGGACTCTAATCTAGCAGCTTACATCTTGTATTGTGAATGAGGATTTTGTCTTCTTTTGCTTATTGAATTGGACTATATTACAGTCCAGATATCTTCCCATTTCATGAAGAACTGGACTCTTTAAAATTTTTGTTGGGTGTCAAAAGTATGCTTTTGTTGCAAGGAGAAGTGTGCCAAAATGGAATGGTAAGAAACTGCTTAATTGTATTTAGGTGATAAAAATTACTCAGGTTCTCGTCAATATATCCCACTTTTCAAATGAGAACTATCAAAGTACACTCACAACACTTTGCTCTGTCCTCGCTTTTCAGTCTCTTTGTATCTCCCCTAAGTACTGTTCTACCTTCCCCGAGAGGTAATGAATTGTTTGTTGGTTATCCTTGGCCTTGATGGTTCAGTACTGAATTACCTATGAGGTCAAGGTTTAATGGGCTGTTATCTTTGTAGAACTTAATATGGCCTTCGTACATTTATGACTGATCCATGAATTTTTCAATTAGTCAACTCTGTGTGGCATGACTTGGGTTATGGCTGCAATTGCTGGTCAGTTTCATGGGAAGACTGCTAGATGGCCCCGTGGTTGGTAGTAATCTGTGTTGAATATGACTTGGACTTAATCTTAGAACTCAGTCCACTTGATCTTAGTTATGAATCTGTTTTTCACCTCTTATGTACTTCTATTCTTTTATGTCAAGAAACTACATCTTCCCCTTGTGCTACAAACTTGAGTGTATGGTTTATTGACATTCCTCATGCCATTTCAGTGATTTGGGAAACTTTCTTTGATCTGCTTTATACTTACCTGAGTTTTTGTCATCTACGTGTGAGTTCTGCAGCATTCCACGTGACCAAGTAAATCAAGATTTACAGTTGGATTCTCTTTCTGATATGTGGAACTTTCATATTGCAAAAATGTGGGATTCTTTGCTGCAGAAGTTTATCACTGATATTTTCTCCATCTGCTCCTTTACAGATAAACTTTGTCGCAAGCTCCACACTGAATGTCCTTGAAAGACCAGACATGCTCTCGCCCAAAGTTGTTCAAGCTGCTCTCACTGATCAAATGCATAAAATCGCATCTTCAGTACAGCACACGGGACTAGCTTTGATGGCAGCCAAAAGAAATATCACGAAGGAAGCAACTTCTTGCTCATCGGATCTGCCTGGAGAAAACAATGGATCACATGCTGAACGACATGCGGACTGATTTATTTTCTGACCAACTAAAATTACACGTATGTTGAGCATTATTGACATAATATTATCATCTTTTAATGTTTGTTAAAGCTTTGGGCTCTTATGAGTTATGCTTTACATCCAATGGATCTTCTCAGTCAACTGGTGGCTGATGTTTGTACAATGGCAGCAGCATTTGAATTTATCTGTATGCTCTATGGCTATACATTGTTGCTGCAATGCGTAGTCCTTTGCTATAAGTGATCAAATTCCGGATAGGTTTCCGTCTGTAGTATATTTTTCAGAGTTCTACAGCCTATAATTGCTACTGAGTACTGAAGAAAGGGGTGAACAAATATTGATGTTTATTATTTTAGCCAAATTCATGTTTGAACATTTTTAACAATGGGTGAATTTCATGCATATAGCATTTAACGCTGAAACTATGAAAATATATACTTTTATTTCTTCCTTATTTTATGATTTTACTCTTCATTACAAAATATTTAAGAAAATATTAAAACCTTAAATTGTTTTTTTTTTTTTTAAATCTAATATTCATAAAGTTGATATAAATAAAATTATGAGGTAGTTTTCTTGATATAGAGTCTTTTCCTTCAAAATTTAGGCTAAATTTATCTTTATGTTAAATTCGTTTTTCCAATAATACAAAACTATTTATGATAATTAAAATAAATGTATTAGAGGAAAGGTAGATAGGTACACGTGCAGCAATATCCAACACAATTTTCATGTATCATCCTGAACGTCTAGGACGCTCCTCTGAATTGCTCATCACTCGATTCACTTCTCACAAAATCTAAATCCATTGCCCCCTTCACAAAAAGACATCAAAATCTTTAACCAAATTACAACATTTTATGAAATTATGTAAAATCCATCTTTTGTTCCAGAATCAGAACATACCTCAAGTAGATTCTCATTCTACAAAATTTAGCAGCTTACCAAAAAAAATAAAAAATAAAAAGCCTCTCTCTTTCAGAAACTCTCAGCCAACAAAAATAATTAGACTCCAATCAGAAAAAAAGGAAGCTAAAAAAGAAATAAAATCCTGATTGTTTATCCCTCTTCACCGTTCAGTTCACCGCTTCAAATAAAATGCCCACCATTCCTTTAGCTAGAACAGCACCACCAACACCGCCGTGCCTCAGCCTCGCTTCCTCCACCGCCTCTCTCCGACAAAGTCCAAGCTTTCATTTATCTTTATTTGGGTTCAAGCCTAAGCGCTTCCATTTCTTGAAGCCGTGCTCTTCACTCAGAGAGACCAAGAAACAACAGCAGCAGACACTTTCCAAGACTCCAACCAATGCGCCTCAAAGCCTCAGGAGAATCTTGAATTTCAATCCAAGAGGTGAAAATGACGAAAATAAGGATGGCGATGGGGCTGAGGGGAGTGGCGGAGATGACGCCGCAGTTAGAGGCACAATCTTGGCAGGGCTTCTGCTTATTGGTGCAGTTGGTGGGTTTGGGGCTGTTGGGTATATATACAGGGATCAGATCAATGCTTTCTTGAACCAGTTCTCTGGCTTCATTGAAGGTGATTTCTTGTGAACTTTGTGTGCCCTTTTGATGGTTTTGCATGAATTGTTGGTTGAAATATGTCAGCTTTCTTCAATATGAGATCAAAGATATGATCTTTTTTTACCCTTTTTGCTATATATCTGTTGTGGGCAGAACCATTGTTGTAGTACAGACTTTTGGAAGAATTTAGTAAACATAGAGGTTAGAGGTTTTATTCGATTACTTATTTGGATTTCTGCTAAGTGGGTTGATTACTTCCCTCACTTTGGAAATTTTGATAGTGAATACACAAAGCTGCTTGAGGATTTCAATAATCTATCATGGCTAGTTTTGAGTGGTAGAAGGTTGACTAAATACTGTTGTTCATTTCAATCATTTGTTGAGATTTGGTGGGAATTGAAATGGCTTATCTAGCCACTGAGGTGAATTCAACTCAGCCTTACAATTTGGGTGTTGGAGTGAGAGAAACTTTAAATAGTCCTGAAGGAAGATACTGTCCAAACTTTTGAGCAAACTGTACAAGATTAAATCGAGCTATAAATTGGAACATAATTCTTATGTTTATATTACTTGCTTTCTTATATGCACCAAATCAAGATAGTAGTTTTCTTGGTTGTATTTTTTAATTTGGATTTTGGTATTGTTTCCGCTGTTATGTCTCGTTCATATAATAGCGAGTTTTGCTCTGCACCTCTGGATTTTGTTGACAGGCTTCTTGATCATGTTTTGAAATTTTTGAATATGGAATTGATGTTTGTTCCCATCATCTGTTTAGATGAAAAGCAATATTCTGCCTCAAATTTCTCAAAGTATGTCTTTTTCTTTCTCCAGGTTATGGGCCAGCTGGATATGCTCTTTTTGTTGCAGTTTATGCTGGACTGGAAGTAAGAACTAAACTCTCTTTTCAAGCATATTATGTTGGCTCCACTATTACACACCTTACTCAAGTTCTTTTCATTGCTTATAATTTGAATAGAGAGGATATAAGTGAATGGTGATAATATTCAAAATTTATTGCAAAGCATTTTATTCAAATTAGAGAATTGTTAACATGATATAGATGGAAACATGAATTGAATTGCAATCACCAACATGCTTACATCAGCATTCTTGAACCGTGGAGAATAGAAACAAATTAATGTCATTAAAAAGCTTTAGTTTGTCCTGTGGTAGTTGTGATTTCTTTCTAAAATCGAGTTGACATGCTAAAAGTTACCATTGTTATTGGTTGAAATTTGAGCACTTTCAAGTTTCCCACATGAATCAGTGACTCAAATCCATCGTGTACTGATGCGAATTGTTATTTGCGCTGTAGATACTTGCAATACCGGCCATCCCATTGACTATGTCCGCTGGTCTTCTGTTTGGCTCGGTTACTGGGACCATCATTGTCTCAATAAGTGGCACGGTAAGTCCAGATTCTGCATTAATAGATGAACGGATAAGCACACAAACTGGGTATTGAGCTGTGTTCCTTCCCTTTCAGGTGGCAGCAAGTGTTGCGTTTCTAATTGCCAGATATTTTGCTCGTGACCGAATTCTTAAGTTAGTCGAAGGAAACAAGAAATTCCGTGCAATAGACAAAGCTATTGGGGAAAATGGTTTCAGGGTTGTTACTCTTCTCCGTTTGAGTCCATTGCTTCCCTTTTCTCTCGGAAATTACCTATATGGACTTACATCTGTCAAGTTTGTCCCATATGTGTTAGGAAGGTCAGCTTCATCCTTTTCTCTTTCATATATTTTTTTTTTCATGCCAGTCAAAGAATTGATTTCTGTATGTGGATGTGCATGATTTTATAATTAAGTGATATATTATTACTTCATAACACAATATTTATGGGTTCTCTATTTATGAAGTTGCTATGATAGCTAAACTAAGAAAGAGCGTGTTACTTATGAACAAAATATTCTTGCAACGATGATTCTTGGACATGACAACAAAGCATACAAATTCTTGTCTTTTTGATGTGGACATTTCCTGTGTTTACTGGTTGTTTTTGTTTTGTACTTTTCACTGGATAATATGCTTAGCAGATTAGACTCTTTTCCAAAACGGTAGTGGTTTTCTAGATCTAGAATATTATATCAAATCGTTTCATTGATGAAAGTGAATGGTGCTGTAGTAGAGACACTATTGAACCTTATTCTTCTGATAGAAAGTAAAACTTATTTGGTTTTTTTGAATTTAGATCCTTAAAATGATTTACATGAGAATGATTCTGACTGCAAAGATTCGGTTTCATTGAGCCTACTAAACCAAACTGTTACTTAAGCTAAAGCTGCAACAATCTTCTTATAAGAAACTATACACTTATATTAATGTTGCTAACAACTGAGAAAATTTTCTTGATGACCCATTGTGTGAAATTATGGGTTGGTACTTGGTATATTAGATGAAAACAAATATGGTGGTTGTTAGTTAACCTTAAATTTTAGTTTTTCGTATGTGGTATCAGCATGATTAACTATTAAATGTGGTAGATTCCTTAATGTTGTTTTTGCAGCTGGTTAGGTATGCTTCCAGGAACATGGGCATATGTGAGTGCCGGCGCATTTGGTAGAGCAATAATTGTAAGTTTCACTCATATATCTCTAGAATTATCCTGTTGGTTGGACTCTTCTGTTTTGTATTAATGTCAAGTTTGCTTCTTTAAGCTTCCTACTTGATAAGTGCACGTAATGATCACCTCTCTTCTCGTACTCTCAAGGATAAGGCTGGAAATCCCTTTTGAGATTCTAATACATTAGATGCTGGAATTCCCTTTTCGCTATAGCAAAATGCAATGATGTTGATGGTTTGATAAGATGCGCATTGATGCGCAAACCTTTGCTTATACCTTCAAAGAAACTGCAACTGTTTCCACCAACTCCCTAATCCCCTAAAAATGCTCAAATTATGATGGATAGTTATGATCGTCTTTGGTACACAGTTAATCAGAAGCTTTCCCATAAGCTAATGGCCTATTTTGCTCTCTCTGTATTCTCCAGCAAGATGAATCTGAAATAGGGTTAACCGGAGGGAACGGCCAGCTATGGATGCTCGGATTAGGGCTATTAGCAACCGCGGTTGCTGCAACATACGTCACACGGCTAGCTAAGGTAATCAAACTGCTGCTGTATCCGTCTCTTCTCTCATGAATTGAGTGTATGGTTTGAAGCTTAAATCCCTTCATTTTCATGATGCATGCAGGATGCCGTGAAAGACATTGAGTAGATGGTGGAGTAACGAATCTCGTACCATTGTTTAGTGACGAGTATAGTTTTGACGTGTAAAATTAATCGTTACATCACCTCATCATGTAAATCAAAATTGAAATGGTGGACCAAATTTATCAAGAAAATTTTATCCTCTTTATCTTCTTGTATCACAATCTTTTTTTATTTTATTTGTACACACGCATATCAGGAGTCCGTTCGGTCTAGAACTCCCGATCTTCCACATTATGTGAGAGATTTATGCTGTTGGCGACAGGCTACTTCACATCTTCTTGTATCACTATTTCTTTCTCATTTTGGCGAAAGAAATACTCATATCCAGTCGGAATTCTTTACAAATGGCTAACTTAACCTTCTTTATTATGTATCAGTTAAATCAATGATATCGTCTATACTTATATAGGTGAGAGGTTTTATTTTTGAATCAAAATAAATTTCTAAATTTCTAGTGCGTGCATGAAAATTTAAAATATATATTATTTAAAATAATAATACAATTGTTGATGAGAAAATTATCCTAAACGTAAAGTGTAATTTATTCCAATCATAGATATGTTTTAATAAAATTACTGGTTGTGTAATATATGTTGAGGTAAATTAAATAATTTGTATGTGTAAATATTTTATATTTTAAATAATAGTTGGAAGCGCATATGATTTGAGGAAATTAGTGTTAAAAATTTACAAGATAAGCAATTTTTTGCCAAAAATTACAAAAAACAAGTTTTTGGCCAACCGTTATTTCATAAATGAGTTTCTTAGCATTATTTTTTCACAAAATTAAGTTTATAAAAATAGATTTCCTAGAATAATTTCTTCTTCTTTTGATTTTCAAAAGTTTGGCAACCACACCTGCAGCTATGAAGGTATACAAATAGAAATAAACCGAACTTGCAATCCTTTGGAAAATTTCAACATCTCGCTTGAATTGAGCGTACGAAAATCCACGAAGCGCCCAGAATTTTATGGAGTTTGGATGTTAAAGAGGTAGGCGCCGGTAGCTACTCCGATTTCCTTCTCGCGGCCGTCGAATTTTAGTTGAAGGCTGCTGCATATACACAGTGTACGTGCCATAATGATAAAAATTCGTGCTTTTACCCAATGGAGGAAATTGTTGACATTCTTGCTATTGGGGTTTCGTGATTTGATTCTTTAATGTTATCTTGTGCTATGATTTTCATTATCTTAGTCCTATTGATGCATTTCTTGTTAGGTTGGATTCTTCTCTTAGGGCATTGGATGATGCTGGGGAAAAGTTAACATTTTTCGATTAATTGTTTTTTTAGATGGAGCACTATCATGATGACAGCATGACCTCATTGTTCCTTGCAATTTTTGCAGATGAATTAGCTGGCTAATGCCTTTGACAGAACATTCCCAATTTGTTTCATTTTATCGTGTATGGATAACTCCACACGATGAAATTGCGATACAGATTAATACATGAATTCCCATATTGTTAAGAATGATTATGCTATATTAATCCTACTGTGGTTCCGAAGTTTGTTAATTTTATTTAAATTGGAATGGGAATTGATTGATTTGGTTTTTGGTGTTCATGGGAGTTGGTCTCTTGCATTTTCTTACTCTACTTTTGTGCATTCCATTTTATTAATTCTGTAGACATATTTGAGCAGTTCTTATGGCCTCTGGAGTCAAATGGTAGCTGGAGTTGAGAGATATCTTAGATTTTTTCAGATCTTCATGCTATGTGGTATTGCTTGCTTAACTCTCTCAGTTCCCATGAATGTCGACTTGCAACAGAACATCTAGGTGACTGGGTTTGTTTATGTGTAGCCATAGGATTCTTTCAGAAACTCAAAACTTGTGCAAAATATGCGGATGCCATTTCACTTGGACATACTGATCTAGCCCATCGTGTGTTAATAAGATGCAAGCACCGTGGCCCTTATGGCTGTATGTTTCCTTCCATCATGTTACCATGAAGCTTATGATTATCAACTCTATTTCTCTGCGCTGTTCCTTTCCATGCCTGTTGATTGTCTCACATATCCTGGCCTATTCAGATATATACAATTTAAAGGGTGTTTGGCTAAACTTATTTTTAACATCTTAGAAGCTCCTACATCTTATAAGATGTTAGATCTTATTTTTAAAATAAGTTGTTAAAGTGTTTGGATAAAAATAAAATTTTGGAGTTTATAAGATGTTAATAATGACAATTTTGTAATTAAAATTGTTAAAAATGAAGGAGCTTGTTAAGATTTTAAAAATAAGTTGGGGTCTCCTTACTTTTTTTAAAAGAGCTTATAAGCTTCTAACATCTTATTTTATGATCTTATAAGATTTTTTAAAAAAAAAATTACCAAATACTTTTTATCAACTTATAAGTTCTTAACATCTTATAAGATGTTTTCAGGAGCTTATAAGCTCACCCAAACACTCTCTTAGTCTTAATATCATCTCTTTATACTTTGTGTAACAGATTGGCTGCTGTTCTTGGGTGTGAAAATAGCCACAGAAGATATAGCTTGAGGAAGACTTGGCAAAAAACTTTTGATGGGAGCTTCTGGTAAATCAAGGCTTTCAGGGATGCAGAAGCAAGTGCTTGCTCTATATAGAGGATTCCTGCGAGCAGCACGCTCCAAATCCCCTGAAGAACGTAGCAGAATTGAGTCAATTGTGTCAGCAGAGTTTCGTCGCAATTCCACACAAGTCGATCGCAAGAATTTTCTTTACATTGAGTATTTACTTCGGCGTGGTAAAAAACAGCTGGACCAGCTAAAGAGTCCGGATACTGTTGGCTTGTCATCCTTGAATGTTGAAGTTTCTCAGACAAAAGGATCTTAGTGTCTTTTAATGGTCAATATTGTATTTTCTCCCAATGTTTGGTGAAATATATTCTCCAATGAGCTCAGCAAGCGTTTTTCCTGGTTGTTAGCAAACAATTACACATGAATTACTGTACACATTTTCATTAAAAGAAGTCAGTTGCTTTTATCAATGTTTTAAGTTATGCATCTCCTTTTCCTTGTGATAATAATATTCTCTTGATCTGAAGGAGAACTTTTAGTGGAGCAATTATAATTAACTAATCGTTGAAGTTAGGCTTATTGCAACAAGCTATAATTCTGGATATATTCCTAAAAACATCCTCCAAAGTATTATTCCATTGATTAATTTGCCAATATAATCTAACTTTGCCGTGTTCCTACTGCTCAAGTAAAGGACGTAACATAAATTAATCACCCTCGTTTGTTGGGAGGGGAATTAGATGAAAGAATTCAGTGCTTTTTGGTATATATTCTTCCCAAAAGAATTACCATTCACATTGTGCTAATATTTAAAAACATAGATAACATGTAACTTCGTAGTAATTAATGACTAAGAATATGTGCATTTGTATTTAAGTAATTAGTAGTGTCTGGATAATTTAATCATGAATAGTTGGTAAAGAATCAGACTTTTGGCATATTAATATATACGTAATGAATTTTTCCTTGAGATGGTGGAGTGAGCATCAAAGTGGGAGGCTACTTTTCTGATTATTCTCGTACCAAAAAAAAAAAAAAAAACCTCAACTCTTTAGGTAGAATGCTGGCAGGCAGCTGGGATTGTGCATGGGAATTTCACCCACCAACCTTTTAGCTGTAGTTTTCCAACATACTCCACACCCCATTGGATGAAACTTGAGAAATTTCAAAACAACCTAATATTTCATCAGAAAGAGGAATCAAGAAGGACACTTGAAAATATTGGCCTTTATCCTTTCCTAGAAAACCCTGCTTAAGCACCTGCCTTGTATAAAGATTATATAATAATGTTATTTTAATTATCATTATTCGATACGTTATTTAAGCATCTCTTTATGATGATGGGATGTCTGTAATTCTTTATTTTTCTGGTATTTTTTGAACTAACGTTACGTTTCAACCTTAAATTTTGATCCGGACATAGTTTTCTTGTCTGGTTCAATCCTCTGATGTTGGAAGAAGGTGAAACAACTATGCGTACATACAAAAAAAAAAAAAAAAAAAAAAAAAAAAAAAGAACATAAATCTTATCAACTTAATTAGAAGCCAGAGTTGATCCACATCAGAAAAATATCCCAAAATCCAGTATGATGATTGATTGGAAAAGGACAGGCCCCTAAAGTTGGCTGCTGAAGAGTTGAGGCAAATTAACCATGAATGGATGAGGAAGGACCATTACACCACACATTCTTCATGTGATGACATGTGAGTAACCCCTCTATGTTTTTTTCACCAACATAGGCTAGCTACTAATATTTATCCATAACTGAAGTAGCAAATTGATCGAAAGCTGCAGCTTGTGGTCCTGATCGATCTTACAACGCACTTTACACTGATGACATGCATATATAGAAAATTTTATAAAGAAGGATCCTTTAATTTGGTTGTGTGGGGATGATGATTCTGATACCAGCTACACACAGTAAATGTAACTTAATGTATATGCTTTTATATATTATTATATATCCACAACAAATTAATTATCATCCCAAGAGGGATGTTGTAATATTAGTACAAGGAGCTAGTACTATAATTAAGGAATTAAAAACAAGTTGAACTGATTCTTGATGAAACTATAGTCTACCAAAAAGATTTGAGATCAAATGCAGAAAAAAAGTCTGCTGCATGTAATTAAGCTGCTTTGCTTGTGCCATTACATATGATCATCAATCCCTCCACAAATTAAAGATTTTCAGATAAGAAAAGGGATTGATTAACGGAGATTAAAGTTGAAAGAAATTGGGACTTCAAAATTCCTTTGTCTGCCATCGATCTCCTATGTTTGAACCCTTCTCTCTAGCCCTAATACCTTCACGTGTGGGGCATGTGATGTAAGTGGGCACAACAATATTATGGTTCTACACTCATGAGTGATGACTTTTTAAACTTATTTAGTCAATATATTAATGTTGGGAGAATGTTGTTTTGTCCCCCCACTGCTGAGATTCTCCAGTGAAAGTTTAAAGAAAGAAAGAAAAAGAGAAAAAGGGCCGCCACAATGGAACCATGAGATTCTTACATAAAGGAACAAGAATGAGAAACATCTATTTTACGTGTATCCTAGATAACACTGCAATGGATCCCACAATATCTAGTTTTTATAATCACAACCCTATCAACTTCATCCATCTTTTCCATCCCACTTGGCCAAGAGTATTAATTTTTCTCTCTTCTTTAATTTTCTTCCCCATTGCCCATATATATACCCCTCCAAGCTCTTCACTCCTTCACCATCAACACCTCATCATTAATTTCTTCATCAATTCCTTCCCATACTGGCTACTTGTTCCAGTACTATTCTCAACATCAACACCACAATTTTATTCAGACAACATCCATCAATTTCTTACATCCTCGATCTCCTTATTAGCTAGGGGAAAGAAAAAGAAAAATCAAAGGATGTCTGGTGTTTGGGTTTTCAAGAATAATGGAGTTATGCAGCTGGTTGAAAATCCAGGGGAGCATGGAGAGGGAAAGCGCGGCGCCACCTCCAAAAAGAAGGTGTTGGTGCATCTGCCAACAGGGCAGGTGGTTTCATCATACACTTCTCTTGAGCAAATCTTGGCAGATTTGGGTTGGGAGAGGTACTATGGTGGCGATCCTGATCTATTCCAGTTCCACAAACATTCTTCCATTGATCTCATTTCTTTGCCCAGAGACTTTGCCAAATTCAATTCCATTTACATGTACGATATCGTTGTCAAGAATCCAAATGTCTTCCATGTCAGAGACATGTAGGGTTAATTTCCTAGCAAGAACATTTGACCTGCATGCATAAATTTGAAGAAAGAATTAATTTGGATTTTCATCCAATATCCAACGGACCGTTTTCCCATTCTGCGTGGTGTGATCAATACTAATTCATGTTGGCTTCTAGCAGTTGTGGTTCAATTTTAGTTTGTAGTCTTGAAGACTTTGTGGAAATTAAGGTGCATACACATGATATGTACATAGCTGCATGCATGTATTAGGATAAATCTTCAATACATCTGTTTTGTTTTGTGTCTGGATTTTGTAATTAATAATGTTTGTTTCTTCAAGTTATTGGAAATAATCTTGGTTTCAGTACTTCTTCATTATCTGTTAACTACTTCTCCAACTTATTACATATCTTAGTACAATATATCCTATGAAATTATGTTCATGCAGACAGGCCCTCCATGCAGCAGCAATGCATGAAGTGACATCAGAACATCCAACCCTCCGACAACAAAAATCCCAAATTTATCATAGGGCTCATACTGTGAGATTCTGTTAATTTTCGAGGTTTATATGCAAAGGACAGATATATATACTTGATTAGACAATACTGAGTTAAACTGAGAGAGAGAGAGAGAGAGAGAGAGGGAGAGAGAGTTCAAAGTTTGGTGAAACGAGGTACTTTGGTTCAACCTCAGACATGGCTATGATTGATGGAATGTGGTTTTTGATGGCTGATAACTTCAACTCAAGAAAAAGGTCCCCCCCAAACCCAAAAATAAAGACTATGGCATAAAGGGTGGGGGGATGGGACTTCACGTGAAGTGGGCAATCCGGTCTACGTGCATGTCTCCATAAATTTGCAAAATTTCAACTTTTTTATAATGGTGACTGCACGTGATCTTGGCTCTACCCTCACAACTTCTTGGGACTTTGACAATTGACATTTAATTTTCCCCCTTAATTTCTTTCTTGGTGACATGGGCTATGGGACCAATGACTACGCAAAAACACCAACCCCATTTGTAAAATTGACATTTTTATTGTACCCTTGTCCAACCAATTAGTACTTGTTCTTCCAAATAGAGGCTAGAATTTTGATTAGGGATTTGATGATTGGGATTTCTATTTAAAACAAGTTTTTCTTTCTCAAAATCGTTTCTTGTTTAACCGACAAGCTTTAGTTTGAAAAGGTAGTAATAATTTTGATTAAGAATTTTCTTACCTTAAAAAATTGTGAATACATATGAAGTTACGAATACTATGAATCCTTTAACTGCCAATCAGGTTGTCTTCACAATCTCGTCAAAGTTATCTGTAAATCATGCTATGCCTTGAAATGCGTGTCATGGTTGATAATTGCCTTGTAAACCAATTTTTTATATTTTAATTGTTTGTCAAAATGGTTTTGTATGGAACTCAACTAAATAAATTATGTCGAATAAATCATATAAATAATAAATATTTATTTAGTTGGCCTTATTCATAAAATGTTATGTTATCCATCATTTTAAATATTATTGTTTGTTTAAAATTATCAACTCTCTTTTTCTTCATAATAATTCCTTATTAATAGTAGAGACATATACTTATCATAGATTATCTTCATACATATAATCATCATCAATATGTATGTTTTTTTTTTTTTTAACACTTGATCCCTCAATTTAATTTAGTATTTTGAGAAGAAAATGAAGATGACCCTTTTGTTAAAATGTCATCTCAGAACTCTATTATTGGAACAAACCCGGGCTTTGTTTTAATGATTTGGGCTGAGAGCCCAAACTTGGCCCATATCTTCCACTCGAAGCCCAGGTCCAGTTTCCATTTGATGCCCTAACATAAATATCTTTCACCCAAATATATGTGTGCGAGCGTATTGTATACGTTCAGATAAAGATAGAAATCGAACGATAGAAAGAAGAAAAAGCTCTGTATTCACCCACGTAGTAATTGGTAATTGAAACCCTAGGTGTAGCTGTGACGTTATTTGATCCGGAAAAAGCTATGGCAGATGAGATAGTGATCACGTCGTCGGAAGGTAGCCCTATCGCCTCTGCCGGAGATAGCCACAAGAGAAAGCTTGAAGATTTGGAGCTCAACAACGCGCCTGAAAAACTCAACGAGTCTGAACCGAACCGGGATCGTGACTCCTTGGAAAACGGGGCGCAGGAGGAGGAGAATGGAGATGCAGATGAATCTGAGACTAAGCGACCTCGATTGGAGGGTAATGGTGATAATGTTACAGAAGCCAATGAACCAGGTGATTTTACTGATATTTCTCTGTTTCTTTGACCTCAATGTTCTCTGTTATGTTTTGATTAATTCGTAGCCGATTAGGGTTTCCCTTGGAAAATGTCTACAAGGTTTATTTCTATGTAATGTGGAATATACGGTGAAAGCTGCAAGTGAATGCATGTTTTTGCCAAATAGAAAATGCTAACATGTAAAGTGTTTATATGTTTTTATATCTATAACTGACGCTTTCTTCGTCTCTAATATATTGCACGAGAAATTAATTTTATTTCTGAAAAATTGGTTCTGTTTGAAGAATCCGTAGTAGGCCATTTCTTTGCTTTTGTATGAAAATCTCAGCTTATTTGAAAGCCCATGTGGAAATCTATGAGTATCTTTACTATTCTAGAAAAGTGAAAAAGGGAAAAGATTTTACTTTTAACTGTTGCTAATTAATTTTCTGAGCAGTTTCACAGAATGGACACCAAGAGGAGAAGGAGGAGGAGAAAGAAGATGAGCCTAAAGAGGAGGAATCCAAGCAGCCTGAGTCTGCAGATGATAATGTCCAGCCTGTGGAGGGTCAAGAACCTGTGAAAGAACCTTTTGAGACAATTACTAAAGAACCAGCTTCTGATGAGAATGAGAAAAATGAGAGTGGAAGTGCTGATGAACTAGGACAACCAAAAGCAGAAGCTGAAGAACCTTCTGAACTTCCCAGAGAGGGGGATGTTCCAATTCAATCTGCTGAAGGGCAGTCAGGCTCAGATAACCAAATATTGTCACGCAAAATGGAGGTTCCTAATGACAAGGTAAACGAGTAATTTATATAGATATTTTTTTCCCTAAATTGGTTGAACTTGATGTGCAAAGGTCTAAGGCACTTTTTTCTATGTTCTTTATGATTTCTTCAAAATAGCTTTGTTAAGGATAACAGGTGGTTCAGTTTTCCCTTATTTTGATAGAACATAGAAGTTTATGTTATAACATTTAAAAGTGGTCGGAGTCAATTTGAAACTTGCAAACCCTTCATCAGCCTTGCATGGCCACTCAGCCATGTTACTTAAGTTGAGGGAGAAATACTTTTTGAGGCTTGTAAGTTCGCCATTGGCTTTAAATCTTGCAAAAGACTAGGTTATGGGAAATTCGGAGGAACTCTTTTGAGAAGTGATGAAAAGTTCATAAGGTCAATGCTTGGCAGCTATTGATATCCCTTGAATGATTACATAAATTGGAAAGGTTGAGCACGTCTAGAGAACAAAGTGAAGTCACCAGATTATCTGCCTCTCCGTGTTCAGAATTGCAAAAAATGTAAAATTAGAGATTTGATTTTCTCAGAGACAGACTAATGCTCTGCTGTTTGAAGAGAAATGCTCAGTTATTTGATCACTTTATTGATTCATGCAAACTACATAAACATGATGCATGTTTACCGATATGTTTATATGTTTGTATGTGGAGGACATAAGAAGAAACTATGTGAAAAGAAGTAAAGAATCTAACTAGTTTAATTCTTGATTGCTTCTGAATTGTAACATGATGTGACAATAATGCATTAAAGAGGGCTCTCAAAAGTGCTAGCTCTTTTGTGTTTGTAGGTTGGTGTCCTCATCGGCAAGGCAGGGGATACCATTCGGTCTCTCCAGGACAACTCAGGTGCCAAAATTCAGATTATGAGGGATGCTGATGCAGATCCTCGATCTGCCACAAGGCCTTTGGAACTAGTTGGAACTTTGGAAAGTATAAACAGAGCTGAGAAGTTGATAAAGGATGTAATTGCTGAGGCAGGGTTTTGTTATATATCTATTTTATTCACTTTGCAGTTATTCCGTGCCCCGTCACTAATTGGATTTGTTGTGTATTACTTTCCCATGCTCTAAAGTTTCTAATTTTGGAACTAATGATGTATTGTCAGGCTGAAGCTGGAGGTTCTCCTTCACTTGTCGCTCGGGGATTCAGCACTGTGCAGGCTGCCAGTGGTGGAGAACAACTTGAAATACAAGTTCCAATTGAAAAAGTTTGTTTCTTTTCACCATCCCCGTTGTTCTCTTTTTTTATCTCGTTCACTTGTATGTTATTTTATTTAACTTTGAGTGGGTTGTGCCGTTGTGGGACTGACGTGTTAAAATTTATTCTTTTAATTTAGGTTGGTTTAATCATTGGGAAGGGTGGAGAAACAATTAGAAATTTGCAGACAAGATCAGGGGCACGCATTCAGGTAGTAGATTTGTATTACATTTTGTTTTTGTGGTTATCTTACTGCAGTTGGTAAATAAAGTCCTTGTTTTATAGTTGATACAACAGACTCCTTCTGATGGAGACCAATCTAGGGATAGGACTGTCCGCGTGACTGGTAATAAGAAGCAGATTGAGACTGCAAGAGAAATGATCAAAGATGTCATGAATCAGGTTTGTCCAGTTGTTTCCCATTCCTTTGAGTTAGCATTTCTACATTTGTGCATATATAGTTATCTTTCTCCTCTCAATGGTTGCTGCCAACTAATAAGCATCTTTACTTGTTGATTTTCGTTTTTTTTTTTTTTTTTTTTAAACTATGCTTCTTTTTTTAAGTTGAGTTACATGACATCTTTATTATATTTTTGATCTGATTATGCCTTTTATTCTTTATATAGTTATCTATGTGACAAATTTGTCTTAATACAACGTTGAATATTAGTGTTGGTCAATGAGTCTCATTTTGTATGGGTTCTCTCCATTCTATTATTAGAATAATTGGTCAATGAATCTGTTTGGGTGTGGGATGTCACCATTCATCACCTGATAGGGCCATATTATTACCTACAAATTACACAGTTGTTGATGAACTTCCAGAGTTTGAGATTGGTTCCCGTGATTTTGAAAAATAGAGTTGTTATGCCACAATGAGATGCATACTATTTCCAACAGACTCTGCTGATGATGTTTGGACTGATGTAAACTTATTTATATAGTACATGGATGCTTTTGTTGATATGTTAGTTGACTGAGATATACAAAAGAATCCTGCTATCTGCTTAACAGAATTTGCTACTTTTCTAGGATCCAAGTCAATTTTGATGCTAGGCCACTTTGAAAATTTTTAGATTTGATTAGTATATCAGATGAACTTTTGAATTGGATATAAGCATGCCAACGGGTCTGGATTGACAATAAATAGCTTAATTAGTTGCCAGCAAAGCAATCATCGGATGGTTTCACTGGGTCCTAGTTCGGTTTACTTGTGAGGGTTGTTATTATATGTTCAATCAACTGATGCCTTTTATGAGCTGAGAAATCTCTTTATGATGACACCATGGACTGAGGGATTTATTGCGAAACTGATTAAGCATGCGTAACAAGATCTCTTGAATGCTGTTAGGAAGATCTTAAATTCAAATAAGATTTCGGTTGCCATGATTTATCTGTCTTGAAGGTGCCAATTTCGAATTGGTTGACTTTAAAACTGCAGATTTGGCTTTTCCTTTCACTTCCAGTTCGCATTGCCTTCTTGGTGTATCAATAGACAACCACTATTCCCTTGCGTCACCAGAAGAGAGGTATCAAGCATTAAACCTCGACATTGCAGGATGTTAATAGTTGGTAAGATTGCTTTGAGACTTAGAAACTAATAGTAATACTACTAGTAAGGCTATGTGGCATGCCTGATATCATATGTTTGAGACGTACTGGAAATGGTGCCTCACTTAGTCAAATCATCTTCATGATGTAGATTGGATCAATATAATCAAATCAATCCCACTTGGTTATTGGAGAATATGGTGGTTGTCATTTTTATATATGTTTTTGGTGATTGGTGATCATCTTGAGATCAACTAGGTTGCTTTGGAATGTTAGTTTATCAGTTAGCTTTTTATATCACTTGTAAGTTTATGTATACTTTGCAAGAATCTTGCTCTCTCCCAATTTCTGTCCCTGATTTCGTTGAAGATTGCTAGACACATCTTTAAAGAATTCCCTTCTACGAGGTGATACCATCTTTGGTATTTGATCTATTGTAGCTGTAATATTGCTTCTGAGCAAAAGTTCGCTTGCTATTCTGTGCATTTGGTTAATGAATATCCTGTATTGTGTAGCACTCTGACCATTTTCAGAACAACTGTTTGTTTGCTTGAAGAAAAAGCTTTCTTGTAGTTGATAATGGTGAATTGCACGGTTGACTGCTTGAAAGCTCTGCTATGCTTATACCATGACTACAAAGAAGCATAAGATTTGGGGAAGTTCGATATATCAGAGCACATGTTCATATCTGAAGTAATGCTTAATTACATACTGCCAAAGTTTATATTTGGATCTTATGTTCATAGTGATTTTTTTCTTAATTGTATTTTAATTTGATGTCCTGAATTTACTTTTTTCTCTTGCTTTCCCCTTGTGGCTTCTAATACATTTGAGCAGTTTATTGTCTAAATATTTGTTGAATTGTGATTTTATTGCTTGTTTCCTGAACTTAGCATTGCGTTCTAGCTTTCTTCTTGTTGCACCTTTTTTCTTTTAGTTGTTTCTGTTTATATTGGGATATTGACTGGTAATTTTACCATATTCCAAGGTTCCGCAAATCCTGAGCAGTTTACGCCCTTTCATTGGTTGATTATCTCCCTTTCTTCTTGTTGATTAGTACTTCTTTAGGGGCTGGTTCCAGCTTCTGTCAGTGAGCTGATGCTTCCATCTACTTTTAGTAAATGATGAACTCATGAGCTATTGCAGCTTGGGTTTAATATTTTTGACGAAGTTATAGATTATTGTCTCTTCTTCTCTTTATCTACTAGTTTATTCTAAACATTTGCTTTGACTAGATTGTAAGGCCATCGCCTCTCTCTGGCGGATACCACCAGCAGGGTTATCGCCCACGTGGACCTGTTGCTCCACAATGGGGACCTCGTGGTCCTCATCATGCACAATTCTCTGGTTATGATTATCCACAAAGAGGACCATATCCTTCTCAGAGTTCGCAATATCCACCTCCATCATATGGTAATTATCCTCCGCCACAGGCTCCACGAAGCAATTTTGTTCCAAGTTGGGAGCAAAGGCCTCCAGCATCAATGCATGGCCCGTCACCTCAGGTTGCTATTTTGTTTGTATGTTCTTGGCTGGTGTCTACTTAATATAGGTACTCATGATATTCTATTGGCTGCCCATCTTTAGCAGGGCAATTACAACTACGGACAGCAGCAAGGTCCAGATTATGGGCATCCACCTCCTTATTCTCAAACTGCTGCCCAACCCTATGGTCATGGGTACAATGAGGTTAAATATGATCACCATGCTTCCTCACAACATTTTGGGCACATGGGTTCTCAGCCAACACCGTATGGTCAAGGTGGTGGACATATGGGTTATGGTCCACAAGATCAATATGGTAAGCCACCCATGTATGGCATGCAGCCCCAAGTACCTCATTCTCAACCCTATGGTCAGCCTAGGTCCAATCAACCTGGAGAAATGCCTTATCAAGGTTCTGGTTCATCGGCTCAATCATATGGTCAAAGTATGCCACCTCAACAGTCGTACCCCTATGCATCAAGTGGACCAATGCAACAAAGCTACCCTCCCTATGGCTCTGCACCCACTTCTGATGGATATGGTCACCCTCCTGCCGCAGCATCTGCTTCTGGTTATCCTCCTCAAGGTGCGCAGCCTGTTGCTGGGTACGGTCAGCCTGGAGTCCAACAGCCCCCTGCATATCCTCAGGCAGGACCTGCAGCAGGAGGTTATGGTTCATATCCAACAGCTGCTCAGCCTGGTTATGCTGAACAACCAGCTGCTAACAATGCAACATATGGGTATCAAGGGCCTGCAGATCCAGCTTATGGTGGTGCCCAAGGTCCAGCAGCTTATCCTGCAACTGCTGCTGGGCAGTCTGGTTATGCTCAACCATCTCAAACTCAGCCTACCTATGATCAATCTGGTGGTTATGGAAATGTACCTGCACCAGCTGCTTATGGAAAAAGTGTGTCACCCCAATCTGCTGCATATCCACAGTATGATTCTAGTCAGATGTATGGTGCACATCGATGAATTTGATCTCCCTTTTATCAACCAAGGGAGGTAGAGTGGACTTGAATGGCTGTAGTATCTTTCTTTTACTGATAAGCTCTAGTTTCCTGACAGGCTAGACCATTATAACATTTTCCATAATGCTATTTGGGTTTTGACTCTTCATTAGTTAAAAATTAGTTAAAAACTTGTAAACCATTATCAATATGACTACTCATGTCTCACCCTGGTGTGTGCCTGCTATGCTAGGTTCAAGTCTGAAAAGGTGACACCAAAGTGAACGGCAGTCTTAGTGATTGCCTTCTCATTTTCTATTTACTATCCCAGTGTATCGTGCTTTTGTAGTGACGTTCTTTTAATGACTTAGCTCTTAGTTCTATTGCCTCTCTGGTCTCTGCATGTTTATTTCAACTTGGTTATTTTGTGCTGCCTCAAGGAGATGACTTGCCTCATATTTTGGTGGTGGCTCTACGTGGTTTCTTGTATAGAAGCATGTCAATTGATATTTTTCTCTTGCAAAACTATGAACTATGGTTATTGTATATGTAACGATCTTGTACAATAAAAATTGTCATTCAAATGCTGTCTCCACTGTAAACAAACAATGATATTCCAAAAGTATCTCATGAACAAACACATTTTATGTCTAAGTAAAATCTGGAACTGCTACTACAGCTATGGATGTTATTTTGCTAACTGATAATCTGGTTGAGTTAAGCCATGTGATCCTCGTGATGAGTGGAAGAGTATCCATGCCCTTTGAATAGATGAACATCAAGACAGCTCATCTACAAGAATGGTTGATTCATTTCCTACTCCAAGCTCGATAAGAGATGCCATATCATCCTCAAGCAATGTAGGTAATGGCAAGCCCTATAAACCCACAAACATAGTATTGTTGAAATGTCTATTGAAGATCAGCCCAGAAAAATCTGGTGCTTGTATGCCACCAGAACTAAAAGGTCATAAGTTCTTGGAGATGTCTCAATATATCATCCCATTGGACTAACCTCTTCTTCAAGAAAAAGTACTGGCTTAATAGACTTTAACTTGAAGAAACTCTCACACAGGTTCTTTAGTTTTCCAACCTATACAGCAATATGTGGTGTAATTTAAACTTCAGAAAAGCTCATTAAAAGAGATAGCTTAGCATAAACCCGTAGTAATATCACCGTTATGGTTGGAGGCAACTTTTTCACCAGGGGAGGCTTTTCGCCCATTGATGCTCCAACACATTTCAAGGAAACAGCTGCATACGCAAGAGTAAATTTTAGAAGATTTATGAGATTTTAAATTGTGGGAGCTGATTCCAAACATAAGATTCTTACAAAGTAATCCTGATGCCATTTTTTGAGGGCCTGATGCGCCGATTGATGGTCTCTCATCATCAATTCCATGAATCTTTTTAAGTTCAGCAAACCTGTTTGTCAAATCCATACGAGGAGGACTCAGCGGGTCGCTAGTTTATGCTAACTAAACTATTAGACCTCAACAAAAGGAAAGTAAATGATTTAAGGAAACAAAAAATTGTACAAATTAGGTGAAACAATGAAACTGTTTTGCTTCTTAAAGGAAGTAAGCAACAATAATATCATTGTTACAAGATAATTTCAAATGTGTTAATGCGCTAGCACAAGCATGTGTGTCACTAGAATATTTTTTCTTCTGGAACTGACTCTTTCCTTAAACTAGCAGAAGTAGAAGAGAGCTGGTGGAGGTAAATGATTACCTTGGATGGAGCCTCCTGATTTCTTCTGGACTACCATGAAACTTTGACATGACCAAGCGAACATACCTGCATAAAACCCATAATGCATAGCACGCAAACGAAAATTGCTGGAAGTGGGAATTATCTGCTAATAGATATCCCTAACCACACTGGAGTAATAATCATTGTGTTCTGTTGATCCATTCCATGCCAATGTAACATTTTATGGGTCTACAAAGTTCTCCAGTAAATATAGTGTTACTAAAGGGCTACTTTCCCATTGTTCAAGCTTTTCAAAACTTTCCCCCCACAAAAGCATCATTTATGTAATTAAATGAAGCTTTTTGGCAAGAACAGTTCCAAAAATAAGCATTGTTCCGGATTTATTTGGTATATCAATTATGACCAAAGAAAAACATACCGAATTTCAGAGTCTTTACGTTCTCGAGGACTAACCTGCAATAACCAAAGGCAGATCAGAACTATGATAAGCACAGGACACAACCTCATCCCCCCACCCCAAACAAAACCCCCATCAAACACCCCCCCCCCCCCACCACACACACAAGAAAAATATATATATATATATATATATAAATGAAAAGAAAAGAAAGGAAAAGGGCAAGATATCTGGAAATTCACCTCACTCCCATTAAGTATTTCAACTTTCGCTAGACGAGCAATAAAGACAAATCTTGGGACACCGCCTTTCCCTAGATCTGCCACTGGATTCTCGGAAAGCCTAATATCCTACATAGGAATAAACAGCTTTTATCATACAAAACTTTAACATTATCCCAAGAGAAAGGGTTTTAGAGACAGAAAATAATCAGTTGCAGTATAAAACCAGCATTCATCAAACATTCAACAGGTAACAAGAAGTACTCAAATATTTACTAATGCAAATAGTGTTTCTGAAGATTTAGCAAGTACCATCTGCAAAGGTGTATCCAAATTCAAATGCCAACACACACACATTTGGCAGGCTTCTAGCCTAGAACTTGCCCACTATGTGCTTTTAACTTCTGTAATTATTAATGATAAAAGCGGTTCAGTTACATTGTGTCTTCTGCAGAAGCAGCATTGTGGTCTTTCTCTTCTGGATGAGACCCCTATATCTCGTTACCAGAAACAGGAGTCTGGAAAGTAGGGCAGTCGATTATTATGATGTGAAAGGGTTGCACTAATCTAAATACTCCAACAAATTTTAGATATAATTGCTCTTCTTTCTCCAGACGACGTCCAACGTTCAAATCAAAACCAAAGCCAATTAAATTATCACACAAATGGAGGTTTTTCTTAAATATCTTTGACCACTTCATTTCCTGATCTTGCAGAGAAGTTTTAAGGACAAAAAGGCCAGGGATATGATGCTCACTGTCAAGTTAGGGAAGGAGTTAAGTGAATCAATAGACTCCAGGTCTTCAATGTTGTTCCCTCCTGAAAATAGTAACTAATCAGTTAAATCCTCTAACATGAATTACCAAGTAAAGAAAGATTGCACCATAGATTGCCTTGACATTACCCAGAGAAAGGCCACGCAAACTCTTGAAAGGCATAAATCTTTTCTCAAGAGCCTCATACCCATTGACTGATTCGTGCAATGTATCACAATCAGGGTATCCGACATGATTTAACTTATTGTTGTTCAAAAAAACCTGCTCCAGGCTAAGCATAGGAACCAAAACACAATATCTTAATAAGATTCAAGATGCTGTGATAGCTGTTATGATAAATAACAGAAGTTCGACTACTCCCTCTTGAATACCTGGGTAACTGGGAAAGTTTTACAATTTCATCCCAAGCAGAAATACAGTTGTTTTCCAGGTTAAGAAGTCGCAGAGAATTAAATCCTTGGACGAAAGTTGAAGACACTGGCTGGAGACACAAACAGAATAATATTAGGAAATAAATGCCAATTACCAAGATATAATTACATAAAGATATGAAGCACGGAGTTTGACAAGCAAGAAAACAGGGGAAGTCATCAACTGGACATACAAGCGTTAAACCTCAACAAGTATGCAGAAGAGGATGCTCTTCAGCAACTTTTCCTTGAAAACTCAGATCTCAGATAAACTGGAAAACATGAACTAAATCTAAAAGCCATTCACGAAAAAAAGTTTACTCTCCCTTCACTTTAGATATTATTATCTTGAATATCTCACACCAGTTAACTACCCAAATTGTAGACAAATGCAGGTGGCTATGAGTCTCTAATTCATGAATGACTCTTAGCCTTTTCTTACATTCTCTCCTTTACTCCAGCTGTCAGTTGGTCTTATAATGCTAACCTGACACAATATTTTGCTTAGGAATATGAGTATTAACAAAATGCATTGTTTAAAATATTGCATTCTGCACAAAATCGAAGTGTCTTTTGGTCTAGCATAAGTTGGTATTGAGCATTAAGCAATATTTCAAGGCCATTTATATGTGTCCTGTCAAAAACTGGTTTTCTGCTATTCTTTAAAAAGAAATGAACCAACACAATGCAGAGATAATCTTAGCAACCACTGAATAGTAATGACAATGATCTTGCATATTTCCAATTTACAACTCAACCAATAAAGAGAAGCATTGCCATGTAGCAAGTGCTGACCATGATTTCACTTATTTTATTTCCCATGAGATGCAGCTCTTCCAGATGTGGGAGTGAATCCTTAAGAACTTCCACCTGCCAAATCAAATGAATCATGCCTTAAATTCAATCCTTTGAATAGAAATTTTACTGCAAACACATAAAAATATGAGCTCCACCTGCTTCCAGATCACTCTGCTTTGGTTCAAGACCAAAACACGGACATTGCCTAGCTGGGGTGCATTAGTTATATCAGGTGATAAAGAATTATTTGATAGATTGAGAGCTGTGAGAGCAGGCAATCCTTTGCAGATGATGCCAACATCCTGAAAGAACAACACAAAAGTTGTCCTTTATTATAATATAAGCAATGCCTATGTCACCAAGTCTTAACTAATGAAATCATCATCGCCATGTACTGCATAGGACATTCCAACTTGAATTGTCAATGCATCAAAAATCTTGTAAAAAGCACACATGATTAGTCTGACAAAACAATTGCTCTGATTAAATTATGAATATTGTTAAACCAACAATTTGACTATGTAAGATTAACACAATAAAGAAATGCCTATAACCTTCAGATTCTGATTTGTGAGTAAGGCAATAACGACACTAAAACTCCTAAATCTTTTTAATAAGTAGAGAAAATGCAGCGGAACTTAGACTAATCAATTGATATGTTTTGTATGAGCAAGGAACACATACTTCCCAATTAGCAAGTAAGTTTCCAGTCAAGTCAAGCTCCTTTAGACCTGCAAAGAATATTTCAGAATTTCGCAAATAATTTCAACATAAAATGCAGAAAAGCATCGATGAGCATAAATCTCTAACAATCACATAAATGATAGAAGGAGGAGTTTCTCAACTGATAAAATTCAAAACAAGTTCAAGCATTTGAGTTAATATTAATAATTGAAAAAAAAGCCACAATATGGACAAAAAAGGGACCAACTACAAGTGAATAACAACTTACTAGGTAGCTTCAAACTGACAAGGTTGGGGGATCCAGGAAAACTGACCCCTAAATAAGATAATGATGCACTTGTCAACTCTTCAAATCGGCTTAGTTTGTCTTCAATTTTTTCTTTCCCCAGAAGCTCTATAGACACTCTTTTATTTCTTGCAGAAAGGACGTACATATCATCTACATTAAGACATAGTACACAAACGATAATATCTCACCAAATACTCAAAGAAATATATTTAAAGGATAGAGTCAAAGAAAATGGCTCTATAAACTTCACATGGACAATAGATCAGGATTTTAGAAATTTTTCTTAGGCCTTATATCAGTTTTATAAGAATTCTATCATGCTAGAACTCTTAATTTCTCAAACATCATTATAGGCCTCAAAGAACTAATCATGTGGCTAATCCAAATGCATAGTTGATAATACCATATTCTAATTCAAAATGCACGGAAAAAGCACGGTCATTGATGCAAAGTTTGCATTTGTGACATGAAAATTTGATACAAGCAACACGAAGATGCAAAAGCATATACTACGTCTTATGTTTGATTTAAAATATTAGCTAAATTGTTTCTAAATAGAGCTGCTATCTCTGCCTAAAAATGCCGCCTTTTCCCTCTTTCTCCACAAAGATGCACACAGACACGCAGTCAATCCAGACAAGTTCACATTTTGATTGTGTATGATCATCACTTCTGCAATTTATGGAAATGCCTTTAAATTTCACCGAGGACCAAAATCCAAAGCTTAAAATTACTTCAAATCCGTGCACAAAAATCTCACTACATAATGCCGGTGTACCACTTCTTTCAGCATTTTACCTTCTTCTTCTTTAGTAGACGCAGTTCGATAACGAGTTTCAAGTGCTTCTAAGAGCGATACGCCGGCGCTAAGATTATGCGGCCGCAGGAATGATGCTGTATTGGGCCCCCTGCCCGTGAAGTAGCTGATTCCATTATGGGAACCATCGTGCTTGCCTTCGCCGTCGGCATCCCAATCGACTCCAACCCAATTACCGGAGTACCCCTCCACAGGCCCAACGTATTTGACTGTTCCGATTCTTCTCGGTTGGCCGATGAAGTGGACCCTCTGACCGACGCGAAATGCGGTTCCTGGGTCCGGCGTCTGCTGCTGGGTCGGATCGCGGGAGTTCGCGGTGGTCTGCATCTGCTGGTGGAGTAGTGGAACTGATCTGTGTGCTTTCGTTCAAGTTTAAATTCACCTAATTTATGTTTAAGCCCCTCGAGTTTTGAAATATATGAAGTCGGCCCCCTGTCGTAAATAGGTGCTTTGCTGGAAGCCTGGAACCTGGTAAGCCTGTGAATTGACAGATATAACCTCAATCAAATTAGTTTCTTCTTAACCCACAAGCCCTAGCCGCCCACACTCATTAAATTCTTGATCATCAAACCCAGGTTCTCAAAGCTTCCAATTCTTGGAAAAGATTGAATCTTGAGCTTGTTGAGCTTAATTCAGGACAAGTCCACTTGCCGCTTCTGTTGTGCCAACAAAGACATGGCTACTCTATATTCAGATGGCTAGAAGAGTTGCTTCTGAGCTATTTGTAAGCAGTACGTGTTTTTTCTTTAACTTCCATGTGTACTGCTTCCATTTGAAATGGTTGGTCTAATATGCAAAAGATCTTATTCTGGTTAACATGGATTTTGGCATCAGGGTTGTCGTTTTACATCACAACGGGAGAATTGGAGAGGTTATTCTCGCCATTTGGTTTAATTGAAGAAGGTAAAAATTTGCTTGCTTTAGGCATCATTTTTGTATTCAAGCAATGATCTTATGCTTTGTTATGTGTACTACAGTCATACTTATGTTTTGTATATGTTATTGTTGCAGTAAGGCTTATCAAAGACCCAAGGACTCAACGACCTAAAGGGTTTGGTTTTGTCAAATTTGCGTCAGAAGTAGATGCTCAAAATGCATTGAAGACTATGAATGGCAGGGTACCAACCAATTTTCTGTTGCCCGATGTGTAACTCTTAGTCGCTGTGTGTGTGTGTGTGTTTTTTTTTTCCATCAGCCGCATGCATATAAAATGTCTTCTTGAAAATGTCTCTGGTTTCCTTTGGAAGTTAGTTTTGTTCCAAAAATATAATGTTATATAGAATGTAGTCGTATACTTTATTATTTGCTACCAATTTTGGTGGAAGTTGTGTATAGTTTTTGGAGTGATCTGGTGATATAATTCACTAGATACATCAAACATATAGATCAGTTATGTGGTTTGTGGTGGTCTGTTTTGACATTTTTCTTTGATTTCGTTGATCTTCACCTTCAGTTTGTTTTCTGAGGCACTATTGTTATTTCATGTTTTCTCACATCATAAAGAATTATTTAAGGAAATCTTAAATGTTTCACTTGACTCAAGACAATCAAGTCTCTGAGATTGGTGAGTGGTTTCCTTGTTTCCTGTTCCAATATCCACACTGTCTTTCCATTTCTCAAGTTTTATCCATTGTTGCTTCTAGAATATTTGTGGGGATTATTCTTTACCTATCTGATTCTTGCACTGGTATGGAACTGCAGATAGTGGATGGAAGGTTGATTTTTGTGGAATTTGCGGAAAGTGAAAGGCCCGGAAAAACAACTTCCTAAATATACGAGAATTTTCCTGACACAAGATTTGAGATAAATATCTTTACATAGTGACCTCAATCAGCAAGAATGGGAGAAATCTTGGCATCTTCACAGTCATCTTTTCTGCTATTACCCCAGTCTCCACTTCACTCTTCAAGACGAGGACATCTTCCTATTGTTCGCAACCAGGCATCCCTAGCAAGAACTTTGTCGATGCGTTTCTTATCAACAAGGCTGATTATGTTTCCAACTTCATATGGTGAGCAAAAGCAAACTTCCTGGATGACTCAAGCTGGTGTTCTTTCAGACTCTAAAGTACCAACCACCTTTACTGTTGATTCAGCTGGGGATGGCATCGATGTTTTACCAGACTCTGGTGGATCTGATGACAATTTTGGTGGGGCAAGTGGCAATGGTGGTGGTGGTGGTGGTGGTGGAGGAGGCGGCAATGGTGATAATCTTGGCAAGAATGGCGGAGAATCAGGTGGGAGTGAAGATTCAAGTGGGGGCAGTGAGAAGAAGGAGGGCATGTCAATGTCCCAGAAAATTACACTAGGCTATGCTGCCTTGATTGGAATTGGTGGAGTCATGGGCTATTTGAAGGGTGGAAGCCAGAAATCACTGATTGCAGGTGGATTGTCAGCATCATTATTGTTCTACGTTTATACTGCACTTCCAACGAACCCAGTTTTGGCATCATCTCTTGGTCTTGTTCTTTCTGCCTCTCTTCTGGGAGTTATGGGCTCTCGCTTCAAGAAGTCAGGGAAGATCTTTCCGTCTGGTGTCGTCTCTTTGGCATCACTAGTCATGACTGGGGGCTATTTGCATGGAATTTTACGTAGTCTACATTGATCGCGTTCAAATCTGTTGTTGGCTGGTGCTTTGTTGCCCGTCCTTTGACTCTTTAAAAATGCAGAAGCAAGGATTCATTTCTGCATTCTGTGATTTCTATGTTGCTTGGACCATGGAATCCTGCTTTTCTGCCTCTTAGAACTTGAACTAGTTGAATAAGACTTCGCTGTTTTTCTTTTTTCCTTTGTCTTCTCTAAAGGTGGAACTTATGTTGTAGTTTCCTCTATGGACTACTCCTCCGCTCAAGATATAGCCAGTCGTGTTGGAAATGAACTTTGAATGTATGAAGGACCTTTGTTTAGTTGTTTCTACTTCTTTGAATCAGTGGATTTCAAAGGATGCTGATGATCGTTTTTCAAATAAAGCCATGAGAGAATAACATTGACCCGAACGAGTTCAAGTTTAAATGACATGATCTTCAATGACGAGGACTTGAGTTTAAAACACAGCTGGATAAGATGAATACATACTGAGTTTGCTACTCATTTTCTAAAGTTAAATAGTGGTTGTGTTTTAGGGGT
Source organism: Jacaranda mimosifolia (assembly GCA_018894105.1). Taxonomy (NCBI): domain Eukaryota; kingdom Viridiplantae; phylum Streptophyta; class Magnoliopsida; order Lamiales; family Bignoniaceae; genus Jacaranda; species Jacaranda mimosifolia. The sequence continues at coordinate 31,559,972 of CM032131.1, read as the reverse complement.
GCAGATGAGTCGAGTTAAATTAAGTTTGAGGAAAAAAAATTAATTTTAAAATTGAGTTTGAAATATGTGGAGTTATGTTCGAGTTTGAAGAGCTTGCTTTTTTGAGTTCGAGTTAGAATTGATAGAAATTGGTGCTTAATTCATGAAGTTTGAGTTTCTCAATGAGCTTTGAGGCACAGAATATTGAGCTCACGCTTAAATTAAAAAATTTTAATTTAATAAAATAATAATCAGTAATCTAGATTTATAAAATTATATTTATTAATTTATCAAAAACATTATAAACAATTGTAAACAAATTCATAGAAATTACAATATATATATGTATATATATGTATGCATGATGTTGATCACATCTCTCCTGAGATATGAAGACTTAATTGTTTTGAGGCATTGTATTGTCGGCATGCATATAGTAGGAGGTTTTGCCTTAAAAATGCGTCTCAAATTGTGAGAGATGGAAAATAGCTTATAAATTATTTCACACCATCGACTTCTTTTAATATGGGACACTAAGTATCATTACAGTGCCCCCATCAAAGGGCTTGGGATTGGAAAGAGGCATATGGTTGTCGTTCCCATAGACGGCACCAAAATGATGCTGCACAGAAATAAAGTGTGGTTCTTTCTTATAGATAGTGGTGTGTCGGTTTGTTTTTCTCTAAAACGCGCGCAAAAGAATTCTATTTTTTGAAAGTTCTTCTAAGTTTGTGGTTCTTTTGAGAATGATTTTTTGTACTCGAGTTCTTGTTGGAACTCAGTATTTATAACTTTTTTCTTGATAAACTTAGGCCCATTACGATTTTCTTCTTCATGGGCTTAAGTTGTCTTTGAGCTTTCTGATCATTTTACTTAATTAACCAAATTGTCCATATACTAAGTTTTAGCAGCATTATATATATATATATATATATATATATATTAGTGTTATTAGTAATACTAGTAACATAAACAAAATATAAAAGAACCACTCAAACTCGGCTGACAAACCAACTTCATTCACGCCCTAGTAAAGAAGCTAATACATGATTATTGAAAAAGAAATTGTCCTAAGTTAGTCCTAAATTATTCTGGAATCAAGTAAACCAATAAAAAATTAGGGATGACAACAAGGTGGGTACGAGATGGGTTTAATAAAAAAACTAGGAATGGTAATGGAGCGGGTTTAGCAGGACCCGAAACCCACCCTATCTACTTTTGTTTGGATTCGAAACTTGCTCCAGCCCGCTCTTTCCTATGCACTTGCCTCACCCCACTTTACTTTAAACTTCTAACCCGATGTGTCCAACTGGTCAAACTCATTTTTTTTTTCCGAGTGAAATATATAAATTTTGCAACTCATAGGCTCTCAAAATTGATTAAGATAAACAAACACAAAAGATATTTATACATACTGAGAAAAGTGAAATTCAATATACAAGTTCTTAACACTCTTTTCTTAAATTTAAAATAAAAAATATCCACCTTAACTAATTCTAATATATTCTCATCATATCTGTGGTGATTAAATAATTGCAAAAGTGTCATTTTTCCTTTGAAATGTATGTATGCTATGATATATCTTGATTTTGTGATATTTTATGTCTAAACATTATATACAATATATAAAATATTATATATATATATATATATATTTATTATGCAGAGCGGGTTCGAAGCTGATTTTTTTAAATCCATAACCCACCCGGACTCGAATGGGTCCATAAAATTAGGACCCCTTATCCACCCCCAAAACTCATTCATCTGATCTAACTCACCTTATTTGAGACGGCAGCTCAATTTACCCTAACCCATTGTCATGCCTATAAAACACTAATGAAAACAAGAAAGAATTCGTCACTCTCATTCTATAAAAATCTTAAGTTAGAGTATGACTTATGATCCAAATCAACATATTAATTTTCTCATAGTAATTTCGAGATCATTTCCATTTTATACACGACCAAACAAGTGGAAGATGTTGGCATTAAAACTCGACAGAGACAAGGGAAATATAAAGATAAAACTACTAACATTCACTTCCAACAATCATTTTCATATATTTTCTGTTACTTGCAACATTTTTTTCACATATAGTTAGTTGGTCAACATTTGAAGAAGTAAGAGAAATTATTTAATTTAATGTAAAATGAAGTATTCGTGTGGCCTCGTTTGTCATGCTATTATTGCTAGCTAACATTTAAAAACAATTTATATATATCTGTTTAATTAGTCCAACTTATATATTTCTAACGTCTACTCAACAGCTTCTTCATATATTAAATGGAATGTATCTATTTATTTATTTATTATTATTATTTATTTATTTAAACAACTTATTATAAAACAGTTGCACGTCTATTTCTTCCAATTGCACAATATATATAATATGAGTGAATCACAATTTTACATATAAAATAAGTAAGTTATACAACACAACTATGTGCAATAAAATTAGTTGAAACAATTTTTAATTAGAACAATGGTACTTGCAATCCATATTTCATCACATCAGGGAAATTTGAAACTAGATTTGATTATATATAATATAATGACAGGCCGTCATGACTCTATCAATTCTATAAATTTTCATAATTTACATCTCTCGTATAAGTTTACTAAGTACAATCAAAAAATAATTTTTATTTTTGTCTACTATATTGATTTTGATGCAGCTCAGGATTTTGGGTCTAGATCTCGAACTCAATTTCCCTAATTGTCTCTACTCTCGATCTTGATTTCAATTCAGATTGCGCTATGTACAAGTAATATAGATCTCCCATCTGACCACACGAACACACGTTAGGCTCGCTGAAATCGCCCTGCTGAGGTGATCAAATACGAGCCTAAGGCTAAGAACTCAAGTAAAGATGAAATGATTTGGTATTGTGTAATTTTCTCATTTTATGTGTTAATTGTCCTTATCTGTACGGATCGAAGTGGCGAATTGTCATTCATTAGATCTGTAATAGATCAACGGTCTGTGATTCAGGTCATGGTTCGATCCGATTCGGGTTTCGTCGGACCTTGACTCTACTCGAATAAAAATACGCGGATCATTGTCCCATTTAAGTATTTTGGCTAAAATTCAAAGGTAGAATAGTCTTTTTTATTGTTTTTATTAATTATCATCATCAGATTTGTTACTTAATTTTTTTATTAGTAATTGCCAATAATGATGCCTTTTGTACAACTATTCCACATTGTATCAATTTGATTGATGGATTAGTATTTAATAATAATGTCTGAAAGTGAAAGGATAATGTATTATACAGAGACATGAGCACTACACCAACTGTACAAGAAACTTCGATGGGCCCGACCCGGCCCGAGATGAGTGAAAAATATGTTTGAGTCTTGACCATAGCGCCTCCATTTGTATAGTGACGAGGAAGGAATAAGGGAATTCACACGTGGGTGGAAGGGTTGGGAGGGTATTTTTCAAAAGCCTACTCGTACCCACTACCCACCAAAGAATCCATCTTCCGACCATTTGATGAGAAGACAAAAATTTGTCCTAAATTTCCTTCAGAGAATTGACGGCTCCTATAAATCCCATCAGCTCCCATTCTTCATTCTTCATCACCTGTTGTAAGAGACAGAGAGAGAGAGAACTCCAGTCTCAGACCAGCTGATCCATCATCTTCTTCAGACAAAACCCAAAAAGAAAACCTTGCCCTTCTCACAGGTAATTAACCTTCCAGGCTGTATGTATGATTTTTGAACATAAAGATGATTTTTTCTCTGAGAAGTTTGTTGTTCTTCTTGAGTAATGCATGCATTATGCGTATATATATGTGTGTGTGTGTGTGTGTGCGTGTTTATTGCAAGTGAAGTTGTTTACTTTTTTGATCTGTGGCTAAATCTGAAGCTGCTGCAAAAATTGAACACATTCTTGATCCAGTGTGTGTGTGTGTGTGTTCTTCTCTTCTTTTATGGGATTTTCTGAAGTTATTGGGAAAGAGGACAAGCCCTCAAATCTTGGAGCAAAGAAGCTGAGTAATTGGGTACTGGAAGGAATTGTAAATGCATAGATCTCTAAAACTAATCTTGGTCAAAGCAGCTTTTCCCCACCTGGCCTGCAATTTTTCTTTTTTTTCCTGTTTATTGGACTCTTGGAGAGTATTAATTTATGTGTGTTCTATCCTATTGATCTGTTTGGAAAAAAGTTTTTTGGTTTTTGCTTGTTTGACCTTTAATTCCTTGTTTAAACTTTATACATGGTTTTAATTAATTTCATTCATTTGTAGGCTGCAAACATATAAATATATGGACATGGAAGAAATCCTTGATGAGATCTTTGATCTTAAGCCTATTCTTCCTGAGATCTACTCATCACAGTCATTCTCTAATAATTCTATCAGCAAACTGCCGCAGCAGCCCCAAACTTCTGATCATCATGCAAGGAGAATAGCCAACGCCGGGCAGCAGATGATCAGTTCTACTACCTGGAATTCTTGCTATATTCCTCAAGAAATAATAACCACAAAGCCGCCGCCACCTCCTCCTCCTCCTGCTATTGCTTCTACACCCCAATTAGTTTCATTTGAAAACTCAATTAAGAATACATCATATCTTCCAACAAATTCAGACACGGCTTACAACTCCAACCTTGATCATGAAATGGCCGACGATTATTCTTTGACCCCACAGATTATAAGTTTCTCATCTTCGGGCAACAACGATGATTCTGGCAATTACAACCAATATCATGATGCAGCAATTAATGGGATGTTAAGCCACAAAAGGGTTTTTAATTCTTCCCGGAGCCCCTTGCAAGCTCAGGATCATCTCATGGCCGAGAGGAAACGCCGCGAGAAAATAGGCCAACTTTTCATCAGCCTTTCTAAAGTTGTTCCAGGACTCAAGAAGGTATATATATATATATATATATATAGATAGATAGATAGATAGATAGATAACCCTTTTATTTTCTTTAAATTAATATGAGAAAATTAAAATGATTAATTAGATATGTTGGTAATTAACTAAATTAGTTTTTGATCATTAGTTGGACAAGGCTTCTCTACTTGAAGAGGCTATTAATCACTTGAAAGCCCTCCAAGAACGGGTGAACATTCTAGAGGATCAAGAAGAGCTGATCAAGAAAAGCTCCATTGAAGCAACATCAAAAGATGAACAAGAGACCTCCATTGATAATGACAACGATGGAAGCACAACTGAACTGGCTGCTCCAGAAATCAAGGCCAGAATTTCAAACAGGCATGTGCTCATAAAAATTTGGTGCAAGAAACAAATGAGCTTGATGTCCAGAATTCCATGTGAAATGGAGAAGATGAATATCAGTGTTGTAGATATGAGAGTGATGCCGTTTGGAGGAACAGCTCTTGATATAACCATTCTTGCTGAGGTATTTAATTTTCTCAACCTCATTTTTGGTTTCTAAGGTTTTAATTAGAAGAAGTTACACTTTGTTTTATTTAAGGTTTTTCTTCCTAAAATCAAAGAAATATAAAATTTCGAGGTTGTTTAAATTAAGAAAAACAACAAATAAACAAATGAGGAGGAAAAAAAGAAGCAATGAACGTATTAAAATGAGAAAGAGGCTAAATAAATTTTTCTCTGATTTTCTACCTCGCTTTATTAGGAAATTCAGAGAAACTTTCCTAATTATACTATATTTTTGCTCAAAATATTCTTTTTGTTAGTACTTTTCTTACTAACATTCGTTTTCTTTTCGTACCAAAATCTTATATCAGACATAGTATTAGTGTCGATGATGCCTATGTTTATTCAGAGATTCCGGACTTATGAACAAGGATGTTGTATTTGAACACAATTTTGTCACTTAATACACTAATTTTCTTTTCTCTTACAGCGTTGCTCTTGCATACCTTGGCAAACTAATTAGACTAATTAATATCGTAATGCTTAGAGTTGTTATGTTTGAACACAAGTAGTTGCTTCATTCTTCTGAATGCTAATTATATGTTGCCGTTGATATTTTATGTACTAATTCTTTTGCATCACTAGTTTATTATTATTGTTGTTGTTACTATTACATGTTATTTTTCTTATGTTTATACATGCACGCACATAATAGTTCATTATAGTTCGAACTCTTTATCTAATCACATACACAAGTGCGAGGATAATACTATTCGACCATTTCGCCACTTATACAGTTACACTTTAGATCCTCTATTCCATTATCTGTTTCATTTCCTATTCCAATTTGATGTATACATGCATGCCAAGTGTAAGAAAACATTAAATACACATATCATATATCCATGAAACGAAAACAAAAGACGAAACAGGAAATGAAATCGAGGATCTAAACTACAACCATTATATATATCATATGTTGTGCTAAAACATCTTGAGTTAACTTATCAACAAATTCATCCAGTGCTCAACATTAATTGTACTTTGTGTTGATCTATTTAAATACACTATTTCTTTTGATCCCACATATATAATTTGTTCCACATACATATGCAGATGCAAAGTGAATTCCGCGGCACCGTGAAGGACATTGTTGACCACCTGCAGACGGCTTTCTTGAACCCGCGTAGAGACAACATGCGACAAGACGACCAGTACTTACCTTAATTAACCCGTAATGCATGCTAATTACAGTTATTATTATTACCACCTCTAAGTTTCATCGTCATTATGATCATTAATCCCACGTTTTCCTAATTAACTTATAATAAGTTCTTGATCATAAACTTTGACTCCCTTTCCTTTGTTGCTGCTTTATATATGTGTATTAATTTGTCACCTCTTGAAACAATTAACTCTTTTTCTGTGTGTACGTGACCGACCACCTTAATTTAATTTATGTAATATTGGACAAAAAGGTGCTTTGGATTCCATGCGACACTCTCTAGGGTTTCTTTTCTTGTTTTCCTTTTTGAGCGTATTTTATAATTTATATTTGTTCTCACGTTTTCTCGATGGAGGAAAGTCACTTCCCGACATGTATAAACGGCCTTTTCGTGTATAACGAGGCTTGACCTAGCTCTCTATTTATGTTGTAGTATAATTAATAAAAATATATGTTAAGGTAAATCGAAGTAGGTTTAATTTGTGGTTTTTTCATTTTTTTTTTTTTGGATTTGTAGATAATTAAAGTGATTAATCGAATCGAGTCGGATATGAATTTAATAAAAATTAAAGAAATTAATATTTACACTTCAAAAAAATTATAAAAAGCTTATCAATCTGACTTTTTCAAGGATTTGATAAGATTATATATCCATTAACTAATAAGATATATAGCATTATTTATGTTGAAAATGTGGAAATGAAATGTTTGTTCTTCATCCATTTAAATTAGAATACAAACAAGTAAAACAATATGGCAAAGAATTTTCTTTTATTCTTAGCTATATTTTTTTTTTCTTGATATTATAATTAATTGTCTAAAATATTCTTTTATCCGATCTTTGTTAACTCTAATGTATTGCCAAGTGACAGATGGGAATAGTTTTTTTTTTTCTTTCTGATTTTTTAGTGATCTTATAAGTTTGAATAATATATTAAAAACCTTGTATTGATCAAGTTTATTTTAAATTAACTATTTAATAATATTGAGAGATTATCAAACTTTCATTGTATTTTATAATTTTGTTGAGAGAAAAAAAGAGAGAATTAGTCCTTATATATCTATGTTTAATTCTTGTACGAATTAAATGACTTAATGTCTTTAATCATAAGGTTTCAAGTGATTTCATGTAAAAGTGAATTAAAAGAATTACTATTTATTAATATTTATTTTCCATAAATGGGGTTTGTTGATACTTTTTCCATTGTTAAGCTAGCACCTAAATAATGAAATATTGAGAATAAAATACTACTATATGTGTTATTAATTTTTAAAATGTTTTTACTAGAATGGCACTTATGCAAATTGTGTTATTGAAAATGCTTATAATGAGGACTTCTGCATTTTTCTTATTTAAAGATTGCTAATTAATTAAATTTTTTGTCATTGTACAATAAAATTATAATTATATATATATCTACTTTTTTTTTTTTAATTTTTTGTTGTTTTAGTTAACTCAATTAATATTATTATATATCTTAGTAACGAGTTTGCTTTATTTTTATAGTATATATAGTTTAACTCAATTTTTTCCCACAATCAGTTATCCACACATTTTGAAAAGCTTGAGAAAAGCAATTGAGCTTATAAGTCGTGAATGATGTACTTCTTACTCTAATTAAATCAAAATTGTTCTATATATCTTGATCATGAATGAAAGATATAATACTTTTAATTATCGTGTAACATAATATATAGATATTTTTAATCAACATGTTAGATAATGATTAACACGATTGATAAGATCAGAGAGAGTTGGTGTGGATCATCACTTTAAGCTTATGACTTGCCAACCTCTCAAGGTCGAACACAGCTCCGTCCACAGTGCATGAATTGGCTTCCTTCAAGCCACCAGCTCCGGAGCCTATCGTTAGTCGAAAGCAGCCACCATATGTTTGACGTCCCACGTCGGGTATATATCAAAGGCTTGACCTAGCTATGGTGTGGCTAGCTGCTTGCCCGAGCTATATAATTGATCGATTGGTTCTAGATCGATCAATTTTTTCAAATTAGGTTTAATCAAACTTTGCCAAAAGGGCTCTTGACGATGATCAAGTTGGGCAACACTGTCATCAATCTCACGAGATCAGACTTCCGTCAAGTGGCCACGTTAAATGCATAGTAGATGCAGTATCAACCATCCACATCCACATTAAATGCAGTTGCTCTTGTCCACATTATTAAATGTTGTCGATCACCACTCGCTCTAGCATTAAATTTTGTCAAGGGCCACACCACCTATTAGGAAGCCACACAGCCCATTGGTCGGTGGTTGGCCAAAGACCTCAAAGCCGCTACAATCCAAATAACTGCTCATTAATGATCATTTCAACTTTTCACTTTTAGAAGATTAATACCTTAATCCACTATAAATACTCCCCCTCATAAATGCTACATGATATATAAGCACATCATTCAGTAGCCTTAAATTCCCTTAACTTACCTTCTTGCTCTCTTTTTGCTCGATCATACTTAAGCATTGAAAATTTTTAGGCCATGACTACTTCAACTATATATATAGTTTAATGTGTTTTTCATTTTGGTTGTAATTCAACCTCCTTTTCATCCTCCAATTTGAATAAGGCAACTTTTCAGGTACTCTCAACCTTGTACAAATCCTCCAAATCTCTTCCACACATCTTCGTACCAAGATTTACATAATTAAGGTTAGAAGTTACTAAATTCATCTAATTACATGATATTTTTTGTCCTTGTAACTAACTTAAAGTGCATGGATTAATGTCAAAAGACATAATTGTCACAAAGAAAAAATAAAATAATGGTCTTCCAAAATTAATTGACATCTTAGTCTATAATCTCTTATAGAAAGATCAAAATAAAGTGTGAATATCATTTCTTTAACATAATTGGATTTGACCAGGTAAAATTTGAAAGAAACTTTTTATATAAAGTCGTGTATAAATTATATATATGTATAAAATTATGTTTTGCTTTATCTCATATAATATTTAAATATTCAATTTGAAAATAATGAAAGAATGGTCAAATCATGACTACTTCACCTGCGCCTTTTGGTGGTTGGAATATTATATAGTTGATATATAATTATATTATTCACAATAAAAAATTAATCCCATCTTTTAAAATTAAGATTTTTAATTCTGTCCCTACTTAATGGGAGCAAGTAAAGTGTTCTCAACCTGGCATGCACATCCTGATCAAGGTCTACGCCTGATAGATTATATTCCACTAATTAAGCTAACAACAATCAATTATGTTCCCACTTTCCATAATTAATTTAATTTAAGATTTTTGTTATTGGCTGTGACATCATAGGTAAATTTTATTAATTAATTTAATTCCTTCGGTTATAAGTTATAACCATATTTGGTAAACAAATTAAAGAAGACTATTTTTGGAAGGCCGATCATCGTTCAACTAGGTCAAAGCTTGCCGCGTTTCATTTATTCACATAAATATAAATATAAATATAATTAATAAATAAATAAATTTAAAAAAAAAAAAACTTTTTTCTCCTAATTCTTTCTTTATTTTTTTAATTAATTATATTTCTTATTGGGCCTGCCACGTGTTTATCCTAAAGTCGTATCTTTCAACGGATACAAAATTGGGCCCAAATTCTATGCAACCCAAATTTAACAAAATTAGCCCAATGTTATCGAACCCAATTTTGACAAAAACTGGGCCTGCTCCAGAAGCCGAATCCAGGGCCCGTATAATTGTCAACCCAAAAGGAAGCTTCAAATAAAGCTACCAATGAACACTTTTTCGAAGATTTTGTCAGTGATCAGAAATGGAGCATTCATCGAACCTAACATCGCTTCCAGAAGAGGAATCCCAAAATGGTGAAAATTCCCAGCAGAGTACGAGCAAATTGCCATCCGCCTTTTCCTCCAAGCCTGATCGTCCTCCAAGCCTGTATGTGCTCGATCATTTCTTGCGATTTTTTTCTTGTTGTGATTTTGTGCTAGTGACGTTTAAATTTTCACCTTTTTATGATTCAGTTTTGAGTTAACTGTTCTTCCTAATTGGAACTGCTTAATCTGTTTTCTTCTTTAAGATTCTATCTTGTTAGACTTAATAAATGATTCGTAAGGATTATGATCGTGTGTTAGTAACTAGTAATGGAACTCAGTCCAAACAAAATAGAAGTTCTGGAACAATGGGATTTAGCTGCTGTAACGAATTGCTTGAAATTGCTGAAAGTAGCATTAGATGTTGTATTTCGTGAATGCTTGATTATTAATTAAAGGATCTTTGTCGGTGGATTTTGGAATCAAGTCTGAGTGCTAAGTCCGGCGACTGGCGTATTAAATTCTTATTTGATGTAGGACTTGTTGCAGGGCCAACTGCCTAGAATGTTTGATATGCGATTTGGGTTTAGGAGAGGTTGTGCAGGAGTAAATTTAAGTTGCAAGTGAATTAAAATGTGATACAAATACCAAGAGGAAAGATTGCATCTTTTTAGAAAGTTACTGAGTCTTTTCATTTCAAGTACATTCCCAAACTGGAGTTTTAGTTCTTGAAGAAAAAAGACTATCTTGGCCAACACCCAACAATGGTCAAGGAAAATAATATAAATTAGTGGGCTGATAATTTGAGAGAGGCAAATCTTGCAGCTTTACATTTAAATTCCTATTTCATATTTCAGCCAAGCTATTCAGTGCTAAAATCTGGAATCAAGTTTGCCTACTATCAATGATTTGATGGTCATCTTAACTGCATAAAGTGTTTTCCCCCCTCCTTTTTTTAAATTTTTTTTTATTTTTATTTCTCCTTCTCATTCTATGTGTGCTTAATTCTGCAAAGCTGCTCCCATTTGTACTTTGTCATGTCATTTACTTATTTTATTCTTTCGATCTTCTAAATACTCTCTGTGTTTTTTCTTCTTTAGGATTTCATCCCAAAAGTACGCACCTTTAGATTGGTCAGATTACTTTGACCAAGAAGATGATGTTTGCATCCCAGATTCAGATAATGTAAGTGGCATCATCTTTTTCAATTGATTTATCAATGTTCTTTTATTTTGCAAGCCTAAAAGCTACCTTTGTATTTGCTCTCTGATTCAGGTTTTTCACATTTATAAGGCGGGAACTGAGGGTCCAGTTGTTTTCTGTCTCCACGGTGGGGGTTATTCAGGGTAGGCTCACCTTCTCGCTAATGAGCTACAAAATTTATCTTATACATGCTTCTTGTGCCTCTTTTCATGGAAAACATATCTCGAACTATGGCATGAAGTAGCTTGATGTACAAGTTTGATAATGTGATCTAACAGAAGGAAGTATAAGTACAATTGACCCATTTTTTGTTATAAATCACCAATAACATGACGTTCTTGGTCAATGCATGTTAGCCTTTTTCAGTACAATAAACACCCTTTGCAATTTATCCAAGAGAAAGGATATTTTCTAAGATATTGTTTTCTATTGCAATTAGTACTATAATTACTAGTTAGCTGACTGAATGTAAATTTTCTATATATAAGAAATCCATTATCTGCTCATATGAACTGAAGTATCTGCCACCAGAGATTTTCACCTGTTTGCTTTCGGTAACAAATTCTTTCTTGTGAGTTTTGGAAGGCCCCATATTGACCTTGGCAAGCCTGATGTTTTTATCATTACCCGTCAGAGTCTTGTAGTTTATGCCTTTACCTGACATCTTAGTTCCAATGTTCTTGCTGTCTGGATACTTCTACTTTTAGTTGAAGAAAATATTTAGCAACATATAACAAGGGAGGACAATTTGATACCAAGTAGTTCATTATTAAATCTCTACTTTTGTTCTTTGAGTACTCCATCTATAGATATATATTATCTACAAGTATTGAAATCTCAATTGAAAAGTCCAATGAAAATAATAGATATCATAAGTTTTCCGGAAGTTGAATTTCAGAAAAGCATACACTTTCTTGCAGAAGCCTCAGTTGCATCTAAACTGTATATTACATTCGATCATTTTCCCCAGGCTCTCATTCGCTCTGTCAGCAAGTAAAATAAAAGAGAAAGCTCGGGTAGTAGCCTTGGATTTGAGGGGACATGGGAAGTCATCTACTGAGAATGATCTCAATCTGTCTATTGAGGTATGTGCTTATGAGACTGCAACCAAAGTGGAAGGCGATGTATCAAATCCATCCATCTTTTGTTTTGAGATCGTGGATACTTCTCCCTGACATATTTTTATGCCAATAGTTTGTGTGTTGATATTCTAACAATAATTGCAGACCCTGTGTAATGATGTCCTGGCTGTTTTGAAGACAATGTACGGGGATTCTCCTCCAGCAATTGTGATTGTTGGCCACAGGTTGTTCCGCCATAATATAATACAAATTATGCTTCAAAGTCATGTTATCACAGACCTAGACCTTTGGTTTTGTCAAACAGAATATTAGATTGCATTGGGGATGATCCTTGCCTTCATCCAAGTTTTTGTATTGTCTCTTCTCTCTGCTGAACCTAGCTTGAATTTAAGTGCACAACGTTCTTCTGTAAAATATTAGCACTAGATTATTAGTCATGGATTGTTAGAGAAGTTGCGGCCTGTATCTTTCTATGTCATTTATGATTATTAATTGTTATTTATCAATCACTAGATGAATGCTATCTAATTTATAGTTTTGCAATGCAGTATGGGAGGCTCGGTTGCCATTCATGTTGCTGCAAAGAAGGTGCTCCCTAGCTTGGCTGGGCTGGTTGTTGTGGATGTTGTTGAGGTTTGTGTTAATACATGGAATCTTTTGATATGACAACCAAATCATATTAAAATTCCAATGACCAAATGTTGGTCATTTGTATTGATAGTTGTATAGAATTTCAGGGAACAGCAATGGCTTCATTGATCCATATGCAGAAGATTTTATCAAATCGAATGCAGCATTTCTCGACCATTGAGAAAGCGGTAATAAATTCTACATGTACAATGAGTACTGTTCTTATTCTCCTTCTCTAACCTGTGTTTTTCACATTTTCTCATATGGTCCTGTCGGCAGCTAGCTTGTTGGTTACCACATTGAAAACTATCCGGTTTTGGCACTCAATAATTGTCCATAAATGATTTGTCACGGTTGTTAGGTTTTTCAATCACACTTCACTTTAGTTTCCATGGTAGGCATCCATTAGAGCAGATGGTGTCTAACTGTCTATGAAGTTCTAAGATTTGTTGGCAGTATAATCACCTTCTTCTCTCAGTTTGAGGGACAATGTCCTGATGTTCTGATATTTTAGTTTTTGAAAAACATAAGATAGTTTTAGAAAATTAAAAAATAAAATAGTGGAAAAGATCATTATAATGCAAGAAATGAGAAGGGATCTAGCATAAGAAAATGATAAACTCGAAAATTAAGCTCATTTTTAAAAAAGTACTAAAGAGTTTGGAGAAATAAATGAATAAGTGATTTTTTTGTTGTTGCAAGTGTGGTTTGGCTTTTAAGGCGACGACATAATTTTGTATTTGGAAAATCCATTTTGGAAACTGAGAAGTATTTTTAAGAAGACAAACTGCTGGGACAGCATACTAATCTACGTGCAGCAGGTATGTCAGAAAACATTGGGTAGCGCTTTATCAAATAGGTATTTCCCACTATTAAATTAATTATCGCATCTTTTCCCCTAAAGCAATGAACATATGCCTATAGCAGGCTGCTGCTAGGAAGGAGCAGGATAAGTGGAAAACTGAAAGCTTTTCATGGCATCTATAAGATATATTGATATATATCTTAGTCGCCTATTTCTATCTCGTTCAGACCATAGTCTGTCTGTCAAATTGTGATTTTTTTTTTACTTTAAGCTTCAGTAATAATGATTGTGAATATATATGTGTGATAGATTGAATGTTGTTCTTGACTTTAAGTTTCAGTAACATTGATTGTGAATATGTGTGTGACAGATTGAATGGAGTGTCAAAGGAGGCTCTTTGAGAAACATTGAATCTGCTCGGGTCTCTATTCCCAGCACATTAATATATGATGATTCAAGAAAGTGGTGAGTAGGCTAGCCATAGTAAGTTGCTAGATTTTCCTCTTGAGTGTTGGCTTGTTTCTCTTTCGGGTTTGCAGACCTAGTAATCATTACGAGAGGCCTTTATTGGACCGATTATATGCATAACACATGCTTGTGAATTGTTACTCCACTTAACGATGCTCTACTCGTACTGGAACTGCAGTTATACCCACCGAGCTAGACTTGAAGAAACTGAGCAATATTGGAGAGGCTGGTATGAATCATTCTCCTCTATATGCAAATTTATGTATAGATCCGCGTATTATTTATTTAGTACTCAGTGTATTAAACTTTTTTTTGCAACTGGTTTGTCTTCAACGCATCTTGAATTCTTTTTTATTTCTTTAGAAAGGACATCAAATATGTAACTATTTGTTTCAGGTATGAAGGCCTTTCAGAAAATTTTTTGTCCTGCCCTGTACCAAAACTCTTGCTTCTGGCGGGCACTGATAGACTGGACAGGTTACTCTTTTGAATTTATTCTTACAAATGAATTCAATTTCATTAATAATACTATTCATGATACAAAAATACGTGATCCTTGTGTATTGTAGGAATGTAAAATGCTTTTTTATGACATCGCCACAGAAATGCATGCCTCTGCTAGCTGCACCATTATTTGGTCATATTTGATTCACTGTACTTGTTCTTTCTCTGTATTGGGGTTCACAAAATTGTGACCCCCATGCAGCCTTATTCTTTCTATTGGGTCAGGAGGCTACTCTATGGGACCAACAAAATGTTTCATGAAAATTTGTGATGCATCTTGAGAAGTTGCTCCAGTATAATTATTTGGTAGTTGTTTAGGTGCTTGAAGGTAGAAGGTCAAATTATGTGAGCCGATGTTCAGTATTATTTGGCCACCATATGGCCAGGATACTAACGCTTGTTTGCTCTGATTTTTAAAGGGGAAGAAAAATGTTAGGGAAAAGGAAAATAAAATCAAAGAAATATAAAATCTTAAGTTTGTTTGATTGTTAAAGAAAATAATGAAGAAAGGAGTGGGAAGAAGAGGATTAATGAATGTGTTGGAGAAGGAGAGACGGCCAATTAAGCTTTTCCTTCATTTTCCTCACCATTTTGCGATGAAAATAAGTTTTCCACAAATACACTAACCAAACAATGTAAAATGTTTTCTTTAGCTTTTTATTTTCTTTTCTCATCAAATCTTGAACCAAACATAGTGTAAGAGTGAAGGAAGAACCTCCGGATCCATGAGTTTGATATTTCTTTATGCTGTCTCAGAACTCTCACAATAGGTCAAATGCAAGGAAAGTTCCAAATGGTGGTCGTCAGGCATACGGGCCATGCCATACAGGTCTGGTTTAGATTTTCTTTCTTTCTTTTTTTCTTTTCATATTTTTTTTGAGGGGGAAAAAATATCTTTTATGCCCTTATTGGTATTGCAGTATGTATAAATATTTTTGACTTATTTAAAAATGCAGGAGGATGTACCTGATGAATTCGCTAACCTGATTCTCAATTTTATAGCTCGCAATAGAATAGGCCCTCATGGCATTGAGGTCAGTATTTTTATATAGACAAGCTCTACTTAATCTAACTAATTTCTGTATTACTCTAAATTATCCAGCATATTGCCATTTTATTGTTCTTAAATTTTGACATGCTAGTCTCATCCTGAAGATCGTAGCATTTTCCTTCAATTACTTATGCCTGTTAATCTATAAAGAGAAATCTGATTACTCAGTACTTAAAATGAATTGGAAAGTGATCATTGTCGTCATTCTGTTTTACTCTCATTCCTTTTAGTTCTTTGCATACTGTCTGAGACTCCAACTTCAGCCATAGATTCTCAATTTTGTATTTATGATTACTCCACTGTTTTAATAAAAAATGGCACATAGAACAATAGACTAACTAGAAACCTCATGCTAGGTAGAGAGAGGGTAAGCGATATGAAACTGTTTAGTTAAGCGTCCTGCTGGGTTACTTTCATGGCTTTATTCATGATCCATCACTTAGAGTCAAACCAGGTGGCTTAAACGGAATCAAAACTTCAACCCGGATTCTTCATCATAAAGAACTTAAAAGCCAAAGAAAGATTAAATAAGAAGAAAAGAAAATAGAACAGCTATTCAGAAGCCAGCAGACTAAAATTCATTCACGGTCTTTGTTGGTTTTCCTTTTCTTAAAGAAGGGGATGGGTGCCTTTTTTATCCAAGAGCTCCATAATCTTTCATTTTGACTTGCTCTTGAAAACTTTTGTTGCAGATTCCAGGAATTCCGCGTCCATCATCAACGAAACCTTGAGCATTAAAATAAAGAAAGAGAATTCCACAATGTGTTGTTACAAAAGGTTGGATATCTTGTACTAGATTTATATCCAGGGTTATCTTTTGGATTTTTCAGGTTTAGGAAGTGATAGTGACTCATTAATGCGATGTATGCACTGGCACTCAGATGTTTCAAGATTTTTGTAGATTATAAAATAATCATCAGTTTCCTTTGATAATATGAAGAGTACTTTTCTGCATTGGAAGCATGTAAGTTCTTTGGTGATGTTAGTGATATATTTGTGGCACTTAGGATAAACGTAATATGATGTAATAGTGGCAAATACCAAGAGCCATTCTTCTGAAAATTTGGGGTTCTGCAATTTGTTCCAAATACTCTACTCGCAAATTCTTAACCTTAACAACCATAAAAACTGACCTGAAGTGTGTGCATGCTCAGTTCATGTCCTTAGCCAGAGTTCACACAATATCTTAGGCTACTCTCCAAAAGGTTATTCAAGCGCACAGGGTCTAATACTTAATAACTATTCATGATATAACAGATGGCAATCCAGTTCAACTTGAATTTCCAGTTGACAGGAACAACGACATCTGGGATGAGGAAGTAATATTTGGGAGCTTCTTTGAAATAGAAATTATCCCAAGAACTTATTACAAAGAATTATGGGTTTTTCCTCGCAAAAGCAATCTATGCCTCTCAACTACAAAATGGAGAAATAAACCAAACGATTAATTTTCTGTAGACTCCTTCAGGTATGCAATAAGGTCAGCACGATCTTGAGGCTTCTTAAGTCCCGGAAAAACCATCTTTGTTCCAGGTATATACTGCATACAAAGAACATACAGAATCACTAATCATTATAGGTTTCAGCAAAAATAATGATTATTTAAGAAGAATGTAATATCCTAACTTCCTAAGTGAACCGTATGAATTCATGTAAGGTGCATTATTTCAACAATTTGATGCAAAAATAAGACAACAATTGATGAAGAAGAGACTGCTACCACTCATGGCCATGAAACATCATATATATTAATAGCATTTAAAGTTTTTTCTTTCTCTGCCATTGTAGTTAGAAGAAGACAGCAATCAATGAAGCAACTACTATGACTCTCTGACAAACCGTGAGACATTCTACTTCATAAAAGTTATAACTGCCGTAGTCTTAACCAACCTGAAAAACAAGCTTCTGATATCCTATATTTAGATGATATTCTGACCAATAACTACAGGTATAGAAGAAATGCATTGATGATCCAAACAACTGTGTACCTTCTTGGGGTTCAGCAGGTAATCATATAGAGTCTTTTCTTCCCAAATTACGGCCATGCTCTTGTTAGCAGCAGAGTAGGAATAACCAGGTGTGGTTCCAGACTGCCTTCCAAAGAGGCCATTCAGATTAGGTCCTATCAATGTAGCATTTGCATCAGATTATGACTAAGAAAGAAACAGATTATCTGAAAGCAGAAGCGCGTTTCTCTTTAACTCAATGACAATAAATGGGCGAAAAAGTTGCATGACATTACAGACTCTTGTTTTTGTGCTTCGCCGCATGATCAATGTCAAATGCTTAATGTTAGTATCTTTTATTGATCTCCAAGCTAAAATTTATAAACACAATAACCTACAGACTTCTCAATCTACCAAATTGTAATAAGTCAACATATAGATAGCACTAGTACAGTTGTTTACAAATATGTGGGATATTCTTCTATTAAGTATACAAGTCTGGTTACCAGTACAAGTCTTTTATCAAGTGCACAGCATCCTGCAACTAGTTTAAACATGTTTTCAATTTTTAATCCACGCCATCCAGGCTGCACCACAAGAATATGCATATACAACACAACACGCATAAAGATCATAAAAAAGCTTAAATATTTCATAATCCAATTCCAAACTCAAAAGAAAAGAAAGGGTAAGATCTTCAGAATTGTCACTAAATCCAACCAATGAGACAGTATCAGAAAAACCCACAAAGTAAATCTCCACAGAAACGAAAAGAAAGATTGACACAGGAAAACTGACTATTGGATCGGATCCAACCATGAGAAAAACAAACTAATACAGAAAGAATATAGACATATCTACAAATATACGCAAAAAAGCCAGCTTTTTTTACCTTGTTTGTGGCCAGCCCCTTTGACAACTGTGTGACACTGAGCACACTTGGTCTTGAATATTTTCTCTCCTGCAGCCTTGTTTCCAGGTGGTGCTTCCTCAAATGAAGCCATTTCTGCTTCAGTTTCTCCTATAAAGATTCAGAATTTAAATCTTTTTCTTGCTTATAGTACGTAGAGAGAGAGAGTTATTGGGACGGCGAAGCTAAAATGACTGGCAAAGGAGGAAAAGGGAACGTGGTGTGCCTAAAGCCCGCTTGTGTTTCTCTGCTGGCGTGCCAATTTTCTAGTGGTTTATTTCTTCTTGGTCCTTTTTCATTTTGTCCTTTTCTTTTCTTCTTTTGGTTTGCAATTTGCAACTCAAGTTTGCTATTCGGAAATAGTCTATTGCAGATGCAAATTTGGATTTTGGATGTCGCTCCAAGTTCCTATCACTTGCAAGCAATGTTTTTAAAATCGGACCAAATAATGAATCGGCGAGGTTACTGATTACTGGTTTAATCAGATCAATCAGGTATGACGCCATAATGACGTAATAATTAATTTAATTTTATAAATATATATAATATTTTAATATTACCAAAAAAATAAAACTTTCAATTGATATAGAAATAATATTATTTAAAAAAAATTCAACTTACTTATTTTTAAGTACATTTTTAAAAAAATAATACTACTTCACAATTAGTCAACTATAAATAAATAAAAAATAATATTTCATATTAATTTAAGTAATCATTTGTATTATACTTCAATTCCAAGTAAAAATAAATTTTTCTATGCTAAATATTCAACATAATTTAAGAGAGATTAAACAAAATAAAATAACAAATTAAACATAAGCGTTCACATATAACTATCACTTCATTAAATTTCAAGAAAATAAATTCATGTTTTAAAAAATTACATGTCCAAAATCTTTAATCATCATCTTCAACTCATCTCTTTTCTTTTTTACTTTTTATTTTTTTAAAAAAATTAAAATTTTCAACAAAAAAAAAAAGTGAACCGGTTGAACTGGTCCGATTTTAGCCCGTTTTCAACCAATTTTGACCACCACCGATTTTGAAGGTTCAATCGGACCGAACTGGCCTCCGGTCCGGTCCGGTTTTCAAAACATTGCTTGCAAGAGAGAAATAATTAAAGATTTTCTCACCTTGTTGTATATTTCTATTTGGTAAATTTTGTTTATTAAAAATTTAAATATGATAATGGACATTGAGATTAAATAAAATAAAATTTTATTAATTTGTTGTAGCACTAAAATAAAATTCACTTGCAAAAAATTACCTCCACCTATCAAAACTTGTCTTCCATTTTTACCCCTTTAAAATCCCCGCCGCTGACCCTGAAAGACTCGAAGCAGCAAATTTTATTTCATTCTTTTGTGCCGCGTTACTATCGCTTGCTCTCTCAAGTGCAGCTATATCAATCATTAGCAGTGGAAGAACAGAGGAGAAAGACTTCATAGATGAAATCTGAGCTGCTATGAGAATCTTAAAAAATTCCTGTGGAACGCAAGTTCTCTTCAGGTACTGCTTAAACTGCACTCTTTTTTGCTCTCCCAAAATCTTGAGTCCCAGAACTCTTAACAATCTTCTGCCTTCAAATTTACCATGTAGAATCTCTTCTTTATGCAACTCCTCATGTGGGTCAACTTCAATTTTCTCTTCTGAATCATATCCACTTCAAGAAAAGCCACTCTTAAGCAATTCCTCTTCTGGGTCTTATTCAGTTCTCTGTTTTGGATTGTATTCGCATCAAAAAGAGCAATCTTTAGGCAGTTCTTCATCTGGGTCCATCTCAAAGTGCTTCTTCAATCCGTTTTTACCTATCAAGAATCATTTTTCAGTTTATTATAGGTGTTTAACTAATGCATCCTCCAATGGGACTCTAATTTCTGGTTCTGTTTTGGAGAGTGAAGTTCAGAGTGTGGCTGATATTTGTTCTGATCAAGAGATGTTAGAGAAGAGGAATAAATTTCCACGGAAATTTGTTTTAGAAATTGTTGATATCCTTAGGAACAATGGGAAAGATCTGGATTCTAGGTTAAGTATGCTGGCTTCAAGATTGTCTCTTTACTCAATTACTGAGATTTTTGAGCTTCTGAATTCTCAGAAAATATCCGCATTGAGATTCTTTGAGTGGATATGGAGTAATAAGCCTCAGCTGCACAAGAATGCATGCATTTGTAGTTTGATTATTGATAACATTGGAAGATTAGATGATTGTGAAACCATGTTTGCATGGTTGAAGAAATTCACATCTGAAAAGATTTGTCTCACTTACAAGGCCTTCGAATTTTTACCTGTTTTGGCTTCCACCGATTCTTCATTAAAAGAATCCACTAAAAGAGTGGTGGATGTGTTGAACAAAGTTGGAGGATCATGTCGCAGCTCTGGTGTTCATGCATTGGTTGAGATGTTCTGTAAATTGGACTTGTTCGAGATGGCCGGGTATGTCATCAAAATTACAGAGTGTAAAGAATCATATTATCGCCTTATGGTTCGTGAAAAGTGCAGTAGAGGTCATATAGAAGATGCATATAGTATAATCAGAGAGATGAGAGAGGCCGGTTGTGCCCCCAATACCATGGTGTATAACTACCTTCTTGGCAGTTTATGGAAGAATGGTAGGATGGATGAAGCTTCTGTACTGCTTGATGAAATGAAAGAAATTGGCATACCCCCAGATGCAATAACCTTTGAGATTCTTATCAATTTTGTTTGTACGTTTGGCGAGATGGATGATGTACACCAAGTGCTTGATGAAATGGTTTCTCAAGGACTTGAACCTCGACCAGCAACTCATGCTTGCATTGTCAAGACTTTATTCGCTGCAGAGAAGTATGAGGCAGCACACAAGCATGTTGTTGATTCAAGTATCATCTATAAGACCTCTAGCAATATGATGTACAGCTTAATGGCAAACCTCTATCTGGAGAAAGGTGATACTATGAGTGCTCGGAACATTCTTGTTGAAATGATGGAGAAGAGCCTAAAGCCAAATTTCACCATTTACATTAAAATCGTGAAGCAACTTAGGAGAATTGGGAGGACAAATTTAGCAACGGACTTGGAAAGAAGGCACTCCAAATTTATGATCAAGTCTTATGCATGACATTTATCAGTTGATTGCTGGACAATGTCTATTTTATTGTTAGTTTTTGAATTATGTATTTAGTTTAGCATTTTAGTTCTAGTCATATAAAAGCAGAAAATAGGAACTTGTGTTGATTAATCTTGGTCTTTGTCCACCATCACATTTTTTAAGAAACAACGATACCCAAGCAACAATGCACTAAACTAACTTCATTTTTACCTCTTTATCTTATTTTTCTTTCCAATCCTTTGTTGGATTTGTAAACAATTGCTAATGAAAGTAAATGTTTCACCATTTTACTTCTCTTTTGGTTGTTTTTGCCTCACATGTCTCTCCAAATTTTGGCATGTACACATTCTGAAAAATGCTGGATAATGATTATTTTTTTCATTCTTCTCATATACTTGTGATAAGTAAAATCATTGAGATCTAGACTCATCTATCATGAATTCTCATTGCAATTTTTTTTGTCACAGTTGTATTTCGTGTGACGCAGATTGTTCTGACTTTCTGGTTGAGCATGGATTTTCTACTTGAAATGGCTAATCTTTTTATATAACTTTTCTTGTTTTGTTCTTTTTTTTTTCTGGCATAGATTATCTTTTTGTGTGTTGTGCATGAGAAAATTGTCTCAACAAGGGTTACTGGCTCCATGACTTGCTCTTCTATTTTTTTGCGTTTGAAGCATAGAAATGTTCAGTATGCTACCAGGCTTCTTAGTGTCATCGAAACATGATATCTGCATTTATCAATTTGCCTCTCTCACTCTGTTGGCTATTCTTATCCTTTTTACATCTTTAACAATTCATACAATTTATAAAGGTTTGAGCTTGATTCTTTACTGCCAAAGAGAACAGTTCATTGTTCAGGTCCTACTCTGGATCTGTAGCGGACAGCAGCGCAATCAGGAAGAAGAAAGGGTCTTGTATTAGACTTCTTCCCTGAGGCATGAAGGAAACCCTGTCAAGCGATTCAAACACAGGACCCCTTGATCAATCTGAAAGCAACTCTTGAACCCCAGGCGAGGAAGAGGAGAAATCGCCGAGGCATGAGTCAATCAATCCATCGATATATGATGGATGATAACTGCTTTTCTCTTCCCCCAGAAAGACAAAAATTAACATAGAGAAAAGCAATGATAATAAGAAGGAAAACAAAATGTATATATGTTGTATATTTGTTTTGGCATCCAAGCTCTAGTTCTAAGCCTTGTTAAACATTCTGTAACAGTTTATTTGTTTTTTCCTCTTGGTTGTTACTTGGAAACAGGTATCGTGAATGTTGATGTAATTCTATTTCATACTAGATTAAATTCCTCTTGGAAGTTTTCATGCCGCTTTTTTCATCAAGTACATCTCATAGTTCTCAGAGCACTCAAACATTAATCTTTTTGTACTGCTCAGCTCATTCACAATGTTGGAATGCAGGAAGCTAATTTCGGATTGATAATGAATTGGCTTTTATTAGGTTCCTTTTAATACTTTTTCAATTGAGTTGCCCTGGTTTACACTATATATTTTATGGTTTATCCATATATTCTCTGAAGAAATAAAAACTTTTCCTTGCACATAATAACATATTTTCTTATTTCCCTTGCACATATGTTTTCCCATATATTGTTCTGACTTTGGATATCTTTTGCAGGGTATGAGCTATTACGTCTATGGTCTGTAAAGTATAAAATCATCCCCATGTATCAATTATGCGCAAAGTAGCGAAGCTGGTTGGACGAACACCTGATAAGCCTGCATCATTGAAGGTTGAGTCTGCATTCAGCACAGTTTTCAGATTTTGAAGCATACTAGTTTTTCTTCCAGTAGTACTGTAGCGTGCGACTTAAGGTTACTAAAGATGAAATAGTCGTTAAAATAAAGTTATAGAAATATTTTTATTACTTCCATAATTCCAGTTCTATTTAGTTAAAGATGAAAGTATACTAGCCAAAGCAAATACAAATTGAAACAGCTACCTCAGTCTTCTAACAGCAGTATTATTTTCATATTTCAGAGGACCAGAAATTGCATTATTATATCTACAACATTGTTATATGTTCCAAGCCTCATTAATATTATTATTTTTCAGATGATTTGAGTTGCCTTTTCTTTTGTGAGTGTGCTTTGGAGTAAAATAAATGTTAAAAGGCTGTGTGGTCGTGTGCTACCTGAATAGAGTCATTGGTATTTGCTATTTTTGTGGTTATCCAGTTTATGCTCATAGGAAAGCTCATAGAATGTACAAAGGGTGAAGTACATGTAGGTCCCTTGAAGTTTGTCAAAAGTATAGGAAAGCTCATAGAATGTACAAAGGGTCTAGTACATGTAGGTCCCTTGAAGTTTGTCAAAAGTATAGGAGAATAGCCTGGATTTAAAAAACTACACAGACCTTCCTTATTTGTAACACGTGGGTAAAGGACAATAATAACTTCTGTACCAATTCTTGTCCTTCCACCAATAATGCAAAAATATTGACAAACAAAAACCAATAAAAATGAAAACAGCATAAAAGTAATAGATATATTTCTTTTAGTTTGAATTTGTGCTAAAAGATCAGAGAAAGAGTCTCAATGAATATAAGGATATAAATTAGATTCATTAATTTTTTAAATGACAGTGATACAAGAAATTCTTGTCATATATGTGGCCTTAAAAATTGGCCGTAGAAACAAATAATGAAGGGCCTTCAGATGTGTGCCCTTAGACATGAATTCTTTCCATGCACAAGCCTGGTTTATCAATCCCCTAGCTCTTCATGAATGAGAAGCTTCTCCTTGCTAAATATCATACCTAGATAGAAATAGGATGTGAGCTATCCTATATTGATTTTATAGTCATATCCAATTATTGACCATGTAAATTTGCTACCATAAACATATATATATATATATATATATGCATGTGTCTGTGAGTGTGAGAGTGTGTGTGTGTGTGTGTGTGTGTGTCTCAATCCCAGATGGAATAAGATTCCATTTCTTCCCATTCATCCATCTCAGTTTCCTCACAATTATCAGGTTCTCCCACCACTGATGGACCTGCTAGCTCCATCCACATTTCAGGTGAGTCAAGTGGTGATTCATTTATGGCTTGAATATGGCTCGGGGATAACTCCACTCTAGCTGGGCCAGTGCCACCTTTGGAGCCAGTTGCAACTTCCGACTGCTGCCCACTTCTCAACAGCATGGCTGCCTGTTGAGCAGCTTGGCGAATGTCCTCTGCATTAGTGCTAGCCGGCTTGGGAAGACCGTGCACCAAGTCTGGGAAGTTGAGGCGTGCATCCGAACCTCTAAGGTGCAATGCTGCAACATCATAGGCCGCAGCTGCCATCTCAGGTGTGTCAAAACTTCCCAACCAAATTCTAGTTTTCTTACCTGGTTCACGGATTTCTGACACCCATCTTCCCCACTTTCGTTTCCTAACTCCTATGTATAGTGATGTGGTGCATTCATTCCAACCCTGTTTCTTCATGTTCACGTTTTCCGATGATGTTTGAAGTAGGAAAGAGAGCTCGAATGGCTCCTATTTGTAGACGTGGGGAGTGCGTGTGTATGATCAGTGAGAAGAGCAAGTAAGTGCATGAGACAAAAATGTTGTTGGTTGAAGTGAGGTTCCTCGTAGTTGCATGAAAGTGGATTAAAGTTGTATTACAAAAATGAGGCGACATTCGTGTCATCTGGAGATTTTGCAAGAAGCACTCGTGACATGCCACTTGTCGTCCCGAACTCTTATGAGCTTATCAACTGTGGGACATCATGCATATGTTTGAATATCCCCTGACGATGGACAACCTTAAAGATCAAATGTTGTTTTCATTCTGATAATTAATGAAGAAGAAGATCTTTCATTTAAGTTAAAATTATTCTTTAAAAAGAAGAAAAAGGAATGTTGAGTTTGACCAAAACAGTTGATCATCAGTTCTTACTGTTCTTGAGTTGAAACTGTGCAGTTTATTTTCTGGTTGGATTTATGGGACATTTTTCCCAGTTCCCTCTTTCTTTATCTGGATTTCTACTTAGAATCTTTGGTTGTTCTTGGCATGCACCCCCACCCCACCCCACCCCCCACTTTCTTGCCAATATATTCAAGAAAGATAAATATTTCTTGGGAGCCAATGGTTGTTGCTGGATTACAACAGGTGTTATAAACTTGTTCATGATTAAGAAGAAGAAAAAATAAATTCTAAAGTTATTAACTTTAATTTGTGGTCCATAAGAAAGATGTTATAGATTTTCTGTGTTTGTTAATTCCATGATATTTAGGATAACATGACTAACAGCTGGACTTAACAACACTTCATCAGTTTATCTGGCTTCCATTAATTCTTCTTTTTTTTATTCTTTCTTTCGTTTTCATTGTCTCTATAATTTATTTTCGTGTTACCGTTTGATTATAGAATTTTAATAAATAAAACATTAAGAAAATTATTTTTCTCATTTTTCATACTGTAAGCTTACTTTGATCGCTTTAATTTCTTCAAAGTATTTATTTTGGGGACGATCCGATCAATTAAGATCACAAGAACATCATCAGCAAAAGAGATGGGGTGATCAATGGACACGATTAGACCAACTTAAAGTCTGACTACGAACTTTTTAACTATAATAAAATTTAAATATACAAGTTAATATTATAGCTAAAATTATTACAACGATTGACACCAAATTTTAAAATTATACTTATGTCAATTATTGGACGTGTAAAATTCAATATTATTATTCAATATCACTATCTCCTCGTGCCAAAATTCAAGATTTGGATGCAGCTGATAGATTTTCTTTAGCTACTTTCTAATTACTATTAAGAGTGTAAACATGCAAATTTGGTCATATTTTTATTTTATTTTATTCTATTTTTAAACTTTGATCACCGGCACCAATTTTGACTGTCCAAAATTTTGGGACATCTTTGAGTCGGACTACGAAAAATTTTAGGGCATTTGTTGATCTTTTCAAGACAAATCTAATAACAATTTTTTTTAAAAACTTTTTTTTTTTTACACTAAAAGAGAAAATATTATTTCAAATCTTCAAAAAGAACATCCAATAAAAAGGTGGGAGCTTGCTCTACCCACACAATCGATTCAGCCAAAGAACCTCCTACCCTTGCTACACGATTTGCGACATAATTCGTTGAATGCAAACAAAACTAACTGAACAATCCATATTAGCCATCATGGATTTACAATCAATAATAACAATTCATAAATATTTGTGCATATAAATTTAGTCAAAGGTGCACTTTAAACGATATAATATTGTACTTTATATCTTTTAAATATTTTGTGTCATCTTTATCTTTTCATATCAAAATTTACGTTACGCTTGGTACAAAAATCTTGATGAGAAAAAGAATAAGAATTTTTTTTAATTATTTGATTGTCAACAAAAATACTAAGATAACAAGTTTTTCTTACAAGATAGATGAGAAATGTAAGATAAAAATTTGTTTGATATTATGTCATTTTTCTATAGATTCATCATCTTCTTCTTTTCCATTACTTTACTCATTTTTTTTTTAATATCAAATAAATTTAAGATTTCTTATTTTTTATATTTTATTTCATAATTTTGAAATATCTTTCTTTCCTCGTCAGAATTCATAAACCCAATAAAACCTAAAGGACCAAAATATTATTGAAAAAAAGAAAAAAACGAAAAAGGAAGATGTTGGTAGGTTTACTACTATTACAAGACGCGGTTTCCTCTTAAAAAAATCTCACCTTATTCTTGCAAGTACTTATGATATAGGAGTTTTTAAGTTTTACTAATGCTTTAATGTTGTTTACCACAATCTGATTCTATCCTTTTTTGTCCCTAACCGACAGTGTATATCCCTTCCTCAAAACAAACAAAAAATGAAATGAAAATCAAGAAACCACCCTCATTCATCGTACCTTATATCACATTTGAACAATGCTCACCAAAGTACACTCAAACTTCCCACTTTCTTCTTCTCATGATTTGCTGCACTTATTCCAAAGATTTGCAACATATATTGAGTATAGCTTTTGTGTCCATTGAGTGACCAAATGGAGAGGGGAAAAGAGGAGGTTTTTTTTTTTTTTTTTTTTTTTTATAATCAAAGTAAATTGTAAATTACACTATGAGAATAAGGTAGATGTCATAAAATGAAATATTATGTTACTAATGGGATATTGTTTTTCATCGTAGGTGAAAAATATACAAGTTAAGAGTTCATGGTTTAAGATTAATTAAGAGAAGACCTAAAGATTGAAAGAAAGGAGAGCAATAGCTCGATTAAATCAGCTTCTAATCTAACAATTCTTCTTGTGAAATTTGATAAAGATTAGCTGATGTTATTGCTATACGAGCTCCTTCAGATCCATATCTTTCGCGTAGACAGATCAAATATAAATGATGTATAATTTGTTGACACTCATTGTTTTTACAAGATGATAACTCATTGAGTTGGAATAATCTGTTTAACTGAAGTGCAACATTCAATAGATTATGTTGCTAAGTGATTTTTGACAATTTAATCAATTAATCATATGTAATTTGATTATTCATAACTTTATTAACAACGCAACTAATTGAATGGTATGATATAAATCAAAATAGAAATTATAAAAGAAAGAATGTTAGGTGTTGAAAGGGTTAACCTTTTTGTTACTCAAATCTTTTTAGTTAGTGATCAAAAGTGTTATATTGTGATGATGATTTTGTCTACCCACGATATTGATCATTAGATTTAAAGTATGGTCTAACTTAAGCTTAAAATCTCCTCCAAATTAACTATAAGTTTTATTTTCCAACAATTTAAAATAAAAACTCATTGGGCATAGTGAAATGATCCTTAACTAAAATTATCTAATGGTCAATCTCGTAAAGGTCATTTAATGAAAAATTATCTTTCACACTACTTTGGACTTTTCATTTAGGATAACAAGTGTTGATACTTATTTATACATATAACTATAGGTCAAGCGCTCTCCCTCTTAAGCCACCTTACATGATATAAGCGCGTATGATGTAAGATGGTCATGTAATTCATTTTTGTATTATTCAAGTTGAATTGTAAGTTGTTAGATTGTACACAACACTTTCATATTTTACTTTATAATATTATTATGTATGTATCCAACTATTTATAAATTTACTTGAACACTATTCAAGTGGGTGTCGTAAAATTTCTCATGAAGAAACATGCAGATGTAGTTGCGATTTAGTTCACAATCAATCTTTGTATCCACTTCAAAAAAGATATACAAACTAAAATTTTGTTGATTTAATAAGTTACGATAACTCTGATAATATTATCTTAATAAAATAAATATAACCCAGTTGATGCTTATTGGATCTCTACATCAATAAAAATATTCATCTTTCAATTATAGTTTGCAATAGTTCGTACGGAGACATGCTTCAATACGGAATCGATCCCAAATCGAGTACGCCACGCTGTATTCCTAAATGACGAGGATCTTAGTCGATAATTGACCCCACCTATTGTATTAAGCCGTCACACATTGCAAGTAAGCCCAACAATTTGACATAATGTGGCAAATGAATGGGTTGGGTTTGGTTTAAAACGGGTTGGATTTTATATGGATTAAGATAGATGGGTTGGAAGTGGATTGTGTTCAAAATGGGTTGAGTTGGGTGTGAAATAATTTCAATAGAAAACAAAAAAAAATGATTTAATTTACTTATTTCAAAAATTTAATTCAAAAGACTATATTAATATTATTATGCTTTTTACATTTTATTTAATATACGATTTTACAACATAATGATATTATTTATTAAATTAATTAAAATTTTTGAATGAACCAATTTTAAATCCAGTTAAAATTCATTTTGAACTCAAATTTAATATAACTCAACCCGATCAATCCATTTATGAAATGTTGAGCCCAACCTAATCCAAAATTATATGAATTGGGTTGAGTCTATGAGTTATAACCCAAATTGGCTAAGGCATTTTTAGCCCAAGGAGCCTAGGGCTGTGCTCACATTAGTCATTACTGAAATCTAGCTCATTTGATCTTTTTTACTTGAATAGTGAAATCATATCCAATTAAATACTTGGATAACAAATCTAAATATGGGTAGCCCAATAATTTTCCTAACTAATCCAATATTTTCGCTAAGTTCATTTAAAAAGCTACAGGGCCAGCAGGCCCAATTACTCAAAGGGCTACTCAGATCAACCGAAAGGGTACTTTCGTCAATACAGCATAAAATTACACACACTCCACCAGCACCTAGGGTTTACATAGTTCCCATATTTAATTTCTTCGTCATCTTGCAGAACCCCATCTCTACCGCGGTTTCACAAGGCAAACCCCCATCCCGCCCCTAACCCCAAAGCGTTTAGCACAGATAGTGAAAAAGCAGAAATGGAGACTGTGGAGCCGCAAGACAAGATTCACAGCGATGTTATGCTTTTCAACCGCTGGTCCTACGACGGAGTTGAGGTTGCTATTTCTATTTTGCTTCCTTGTGATGAATATCGATGCTTATATATATATATATTATTTTATTTTTTAAAATTTTTTTTGCTTTCGTTTAGGTTTTCATTTTTTTGATAGAAATTTGACATTTATTAGCATTGTTTGCATCTAAGTCCAGGAGTTGTTTAGCTTTTGTTTGTTATTTGAAATGTGAAATTTTTTTAGCATACCTGGTCTATAATACTTTTCTAAATGATTGCTTCCCCCTTCTATCTCTATCCTTTTTTTTTTTTTCTTTTGGAATTGCACTGATAGTTCCT
Source organism: Jacaranda mimosifolia (assembly GCA_018894105.1). NCBI lineage: Eukaryota > Viridiplantae > Streptophyta > Magnoliopsida > Lamiales > Bignoniaceae > Jacaranda > Jacaranda mimosifolia. The sequence goes on along the minus strand of CM032131.1, from coordinate 31,529,233 downwards.
GCTATCCTGTTTATTAGTTTGATTGGTTTATTTTTGATTGGCTGCCTATTTGTGATATTTGGATTGCATCCTCCTCTGGTATTAATTGGAATGTAGGCATTGAAATAGAATCAATTGAAAAATATATGGATCAATTGTTAAGTCTCTTATGCTTACTTTGTTTGTTGCTTTTATGTTGTGTTGATAAAGCTTTTCCTTTCCATTTATCTATTAAAGTGCACTATGAACTTGCTGAAATCTAATTTGAAGACTGTAGAAATTTGTATAAGGATGTAATTCCAGGAGATGTTTAGCTGTGTGGTGACATTTAGTCCAGTAAAGGATAATCTTTTTATACTATTTGAATTAGTGAAATGATATAGGTGCCATGACTGAATATTCTTTATTGAAAAATTCGTGTCCTTTATAGGTCAGTGACATTTCAGTCGAGGATTACATCACTGCAACTGCTGCAAAGCACCCTATCTACATGCCCCACACTGCTGGGAGGTACCAAGTGAAGCGGTTCAGGAAGGCCCAGTGCCCAATTATTGAAAGGTTGACCAACTCGCTCATGATGCATGGTCGAAACAATGGGAAGAAGTTGATGGCTGTCCGCATTGTCAAGCATGCTATGGAAATCATCCACTTGCTGACAGATCAGAACCCAATTCAAGTTATAGTTGATGCTGTGATCAACAGGTATGGAAGAACTGATTGTGAACTTGTTGCTTTGCTTTTCAAACAATTAAAAATTGAATTATTATACTGTCTATGACCTTATGTATTGTCCAGTCAATGTGACAATGTCTATGCTGTTGATTTTTTTTTTCCTGCCAATATGACCTGTAATATGGAAATGTGTACAAGGAATACTTGTATAAATTACAGTACATATGCTTGTTTAGTGGCTTTCTGGTGTGCATAAATTAAATAAGAGACCTGAATTTATCAAGTTCTCTTACCATTTGATACAAATAATTGCATCAGCAGAGTTGGTCAAACTCTATTCTGTTGGAATTGTTCTTTGTATAATTACATTGATTTGTAGTATTAACATTAGCTGTTTACCCCATTTTGTGCAGTGGGCCAAGAGAAGATGCAACCAGAATTGGTTCTGCTGGTGTTGTGAGACGTCAGGCAGTTGATATCTCACCTCTTCGTCGTGTTAATCAGGCCCTATATCTCCTTACAACTGGTGCTAGGGAGAGTGCTTTCAGGAATATTAAAACCATAGCTGAATGCCTGGCTGATGAACTCATCAATGCTGCAAAAGGGTCATCTAACAGGTAATGGATGGTTTCTTTCTGATTTGATTAGCGCTTCAAAGAGTATTTTTGTTTTTATTGTTTAAGATTTAATATCTTGCTTTACTTTTTACTCCATCTTCTAACATAGCTTTTATAGACTCCGTCAGTTTTTAACAACCATTGTTTTCATGCATATGCAGCTATGCGATCAAGAAGAAGGACGAAATTGAGAGGGTGGCAAAGGCCAATCGTTAAGAGAGTTGATGAATCTCCAGGACCTGCAGTTTTGGCTTCACTTAGCTTAGTAGGACATTTGAACATGATGGGATCTGTGTTCTGTTTTTTCTGTGGTTGTAACTTGGTTCAGTTCTCTTAAAGTCACCCACACAACAAATTGCTACATTTTTGTAGTTGAACACCCTTGAGTTCATTGTTATTTTGTTTATGGCTTCATCTTAATTATGTGTGTTCCATTCATGTATTCACCAAACTAGCTAGGACTTATGGTAATATTTGGATGCATTCCATTAGCTTCTTTAGTTCAGGACCTTGATAATCATCTCATGTCTTGATTCTTGAAGTGCTTCTTTGCTTGGAATTTGAGTCAGATAACTCAATGACATCAAATGTCTTATATTCCACAAAGGATTTAACAGTAGTTATTTAAAAAAGAACCTCTTTATGGTCCATGCTTGGAAAAAATATCAAAGCAAGGCTACTCACAATTTTTTTACCCTGCCTGAAAGATGGGATAAAAGTTATATCGGTTTTCTATTAAGATCATTAATGTCAAATGGGGACATCAGTCTTGACACATTCTAGTTGGTATCCAAATTTTATCATGATGTGAAATCTTAACATTTAGTATGGGCTTTGTTTTATTAATTTTCTAAAATTGCCAGATATCATTTTAATTTGTAGTTTAACTTCTCTTATCCGTCCAGCTTCTATGGTTCATTCTATTTTAATAAATCAAGGCACCAATCACGATGGTAGATGAAAATCGTCACAAATTTGGAATCAAAATTTATCATTGTGGTGGAGGGGTTTCCACTGATTAAAGTTTTAGTGGGCTTGTGGTGATAGGTTTGTCCTTTGAATAATAGTTATGGTTCAAATTAAACATTTCATAGTGATTAGGAATTCCTATGATTACACCTAAAAATGGTTGTTACACTGATTGCTACTCTCTTGCCTTTATTCAAAAAAGGTGATAGGTTCGCTCTTTGGACAATAGTTATGGTTCAAACTAGACATTCAAAAGCGATCGAGATTTCTATAATTACACCCAAGGAAGGATGCTACACTGATTGCTCCTCTCTTGCCTTTATTAAAAAATAAAATAAAATATCGTAGTGGGAAATTTAATTCAATTAATTAAAATAAAAAATTGAATAGCTTTTTACTCAATTTTTTTTTTTCAAAAAAGGGAAAATAAAAACGAGAAGCTGTTAAATAGAAAATCTAATACGGATTCGTTGGCAGCACATATGAATATGATTCACACAATCCCCAGCTTCCATTTTCATCCGTCCCACCTCAGAACAAACCGCCATGTCCTAGCTTCCACCATTACTACTACTTCCGGCAATCATGCTGTTCTAAGAAGCGCTGTCCCTCCAGGTCGTGGAAGTAGCAACCGCCTGGTATTACGGAGCAATAACCCGTCGGCGGTGGCTTCCGCCACGGTAGAGTTAGAATCGGCGTCGAACGTCGTCCGGAAGTTTTACGATGGAATCAACCGCCGCGATTTGGCCTCGGTGGAGGACCTCATTGCCCTCAATTGCATCTACGAGGACCTCGTTTTCCCTCGACCCTTCGTTGGCCGCAAGGTCACTGGAGTTTCAATTACAAGAAGCTTGATGTGGATTCTATTTTTATGTTCTTATACTTATGCTGTAGGGGATTAATGGTTACTGCAGGCAATCCTTGAGTTCTTTAAGCAGTTTATGGATTCCATCAGCACCGATTTGCAGTTTGTTATTGATGATATATCTGAGGAGGATACCTCTTCTGTAGGGGTCACTTGGCACTTAGGTGAGTCATGAATTTGTCTTTTCCCCTTTGTGTTTCAACTTGTCTAGTCGGAGTAGTTTTGATATTTTATGAGTCCTGAATGTGAATTTGTTTATATGATCACAGATTGGAAGGGAAAATCTTTTCCTTTCAGCAAAGGATGCAGCTTTTATCGGTTGGATGTAGTAAATGGCCAGAGGCAAATAGTGTGAGTTTTTTAATTTTTTTGGTTTCTCTTGCTATGAATTCTAGCATTTGGTTTATGTCTCAAGATGCTGAAAGAAACATGAATGAGGAATGGACTTCTAAAGCTACGGAAGGTGATTTGTGAGAATAAATATTTACATATATTTGGATATGGGCATTGGCAGATGAGTAAAAGAAGAACCAAATTGTGAGATCATAGTGGTTGGAGAGGATATACATCACAAAATTTAACAAGTTCGATGAAGAACATTACTATTTCTGCCAAAGTTTAAGAAGAAAAGAATTAACTTTACAAAGATAACGACACTATTTATTGACAGTGCAGCACGAACTTGGTCAATTGCCGATCATGGTTGCATGTCCCAGAATGCAACTACTACTGACTTAGCTGCCCAGCTACTAGTAACTTTGCACCTCTTGTGCTAGCCAATATGGTGAAAAGGGTAGGTAGGATTTCCCTTAGGACACACTTGTCAGCTACAATTCCTATCTGTTCAGAACTCGAAATCAACTCAAAGCAAACTGAGAACAATTGCAACATGGTACGGCCACTCAAGAGGAAAAACAAGAGTCCGGTTGCACGACTTCCCCTATGAATCTGTTTTTGATCAAGATATTGTCTAAATTTGATGTCTCTTTCCTAATACTCTTTTACCTCATTCAAGTTGTTCTGTGTGCCATCCATAATGTTTCTTGCTTGGAAAAATTTCCATGGATGGAAAACCTGCCATATGTTCTATTTAGGAGACTGCATGTTGAAATTTTTGCAACCATAAGTATGCCACTATTCCACTGCATTTGTTTGCCATTTGATACAAACATACTCATCTTGAACTTTGTGGAATAGTTATGGAAGAGACTGTGTGGAACCAGCCATCAAGCCTGGAGAGACAGCTTTGGTATGTATTGCCTAACCAAGACTATGATTATCTTATCTCCTTTCTCTCTGTTATTATATGTTCAGCTTGATATGGCAATTCCGTGCCTGTTTGCCTGTGCCTTTAAACACGTTTTCTTAGATTGTGAGATTGCATGTTAAATTTTGATTCATTCACTATCAACCGAGTTAAGTCAATTTTCCACCGAAAAACTGTACAATATTAGAGTTAGTAATAGGAAAATATTTTGACTGCGTTTCATCATATTCCAACTGTTGTTGTTGAATCATCAATTTGTCGAGATGCCCAGAAATTGTTTAGTATCCACAGGCAACTCTAACCTCTCTCCCCTTCTACTTTATGAACATTTCCAGGTTGTCATTAGAGGAGTCACTTGGCTGCTGCAGAAATTCCCCTTTTTGGCCGACCGTTTATAGTTGAAGCATGACTTGCTGCTGATTATTATGCTGAAAAGATTGTATGGTATATAGTAGATATTCATTTGTAAACGTAGTGACTGCTGGCTAGTAAACATGTTAGCTTAAATATATGGTTAGAATTCATTGTCTTAGCACCAAGTACCAACAATGAGAGTGGTGCTAAACTGTATGCATCTTTATAACTAAATTGAAACCAACACAATGTGGAATCTATATTGACTATTTGGAAAATGGCTGATCCTTCGATTTAGTCCAACACATATTCACAATATCCTCTCGAAGTAATAAATCATAATGTATAACTCGAAATTTATAACATACATTTTTCTTTTCTCTATATTCATATACAATAAGTTGACAAATAATTTACGGGCTTGTTACAGAATCGATAAATTCACTTTGTCTGCTTTTTGTTTTTATATAAAATTAGTGAATTTTCTAAGTAAACACACGCATCTTGGAAGATTAAGGATATACAAATATGAATTTCATATCACAATTGAGACAAAATATAAAATTAAGCATATAATCTACAACTGCGTGTTATCATTTATAAATTACATGAATATAATTCGTGGCACATCGTATTCATATAATATGATTTAATTATTAATGTGGCATAATTTGACATTTTCTCAATCTAAGAAGTTTTGGACCGTGGGATTGCAAGTTGCAGCGTTTCTAAAAATGCGACGCATTTTCCCCCTGAACCTAAGAAGAGAGACCACTAAATATTTGTCGTTCGAGGGCATTTCCGTAAATTAACTCGGACGCGATTGACTATATATACAGTCAGAAAAACGTGTGTTTTTTTCCCTCTGTTCATTGTCTGGCGGAGACACAGAGAGAGAAAGAGACAGGCTCAGCTCAAGAAACAGTTAAATCCACGAAAAAGCTTACCAACCCAAGCTTTGGTGTCTCCCCCTCATTCTCGCGTTTTAGTTACCCAATTTGCCGCTGAATCTGCCGCCCAATTCTTGCCAAAGCTTGAAATTTTTCCTCTTTGGTGGTCACTGATTCGAGTTTCATCATCTGAATCACAATGTCGGCGGTTTCGAAATTTTCCTGCCGGCATTGTGCAATTCGACCAGCATTCAGATCAGATAATCGGTTCGGTTTCATGTCATCGATCAATGAGGTGAATTTCAAGATTTCAAGGCCGTTTAAGGAGGTGATTTTTTCTTTCATTTTCTTTTAAGAGTAAGAAAATAATAACTAGAATTATGTTTGTATGACTGAACTTCTTTTTTTCTCCCCTTTGGTAAATTGAGAATCTTTAGACTGCATTCAGGTGACTTTCAGTTGCTATATTCATTTTCTGGAAGTCATGAATGTTTATATGTAATTGCGTGATGAGATTCAAAGTCTAGGCTCTGCAGTTTTTATTGTTTGAATGTGAGTAAAAGTTGAAACTTTTCTTTAATGGGGAATTATTACTGACGCCAAGAAGGCTTTTTGGCTGTTATTTTGTCTACTTTTAAAAAGCAAGAGTTATATTGTAATCCGGGTTCATTTATATCTGCCCCTTAACTACAACTTTTCAGTGCAGCTATAATTACTTGAATGCATCTGAAACGTTGATATGAAATATCTTTGTTATTTATGTATTGATTTTCAGTTGAACTCATAATATATCACAAGATGTGTCAGTTATGTTGCCGAAGTTAAAAATCTAAGCTTAAACTGTGTTCTTACTAAATGCCTCTTATTATTTCGAATTGGTTAATCATATAATCTGTTTTTCTACCTTCTTGGTCTCTTGACGGTTTCTCAATTTGCATCTCTCAGGTAGCTTTGAATCACTCGAGACGGACATCTGCATGTCAAACTATATGCATGACACTGGTAGATGAGAGGCTAGCAGATAGAAGTATTGTTGTGAAGCCTGCTGACATTTTGGTTAGCCAAATGCATATTATCTTTGGCATTTTGTTTTCTGAGAAAAAAAAAAAAAATAGAAAAATTAAAACTGAATGCCTCAGAAATAATTTATTATTCCGATATTTATGTTTCAGACATATTGTAGTGTACTAATTAGATAACTTCTCTGTGCAGGCATATGATCTTGTTCAAGGAGCAGATGTGAGTCCCATGGTTTTATTCATCTTCTCATTACAAATGTCTGTTCACACTTTTTAAGTGATATGGTCTTTGTACAAAGAACGTTTATGCTGTTATTTAAAGCTTTCTTTGGATTTCTGTTTTGTTATTGTGCATGAAGGTTTTATCTTTTTATTTTTCAAATCCTGTTGAACTATATTTGTGAAGGTAAATACATACCATGAAGTTTGAAAATTTTCTTGTGAAATTGAGAAGTTGAGGGTTTACTGTAACTTGATATCATTGGCTGTTTATTGTTTTGGGGGCATAGCATCACTATCAAGATGATATATATAGTTGTCTCCATGTGTTGATAAGCTTGTGGTGTTTCTCTCATATTATGGTTGATACAATAACAATCATGGGAAGAATTTGTAAATGCAGCATGCTATAATTTTGATAAACATAATGGACATACTAGTTCAAGACTATGGGTAATCATACACAGTGCAAGCTTTCATTTTCTGCAGATTTGTAGATTATTATCCATTTAAATAATGCGCAAGAGGTCTAAACTAAGACCAAAGTGGTGGGCCCTAATACGTTCTTTCCAATTAAATGAGGTCTTCCATTTGCCATGTTTATATGCGGCAACCACATGCCTCTGTTGTGGCATAAATTATCACTCAGGAGAGAGACATATATGATGTCATCTCCTGGTGATTATCTGTATCCTATCACTTTTAAGTGTGGAAGTAAGTTTACTAAAAATAGTGCTTTCTGCATTGGTTTGTTATGGTCATGGGATGCTACTGAGAGTCATCAGCAATTCCAGCATGGAGCTCCTGGCAACAATTTCTAGACAATATCCATGAAAAATGATGGAAATAAGTTTACAAAAAATGCTGTTTTTTCAATTAGTTTGATATAATCATGGAATGCTACTGAAAGTCATTGGCAATTTCAATCTGAAGCTTGTTCTATCAAATTTCTAGAAATATCCATGAACATCATTGATTTTCAGGGAGGATCTGTACTTTCTTTCCATGGTTACTTTATTGTTGGTTTTCCAATTCGATATAACTGTTCTGTTGAAATTTTGCTTCACAGGTGAGGTGGAGTTACATCTTGGAAAAAAGAGCACCTCAGCCGCCAACTGCTGTTCTTTTGCATGGCATTCTAGGTGGCAGGAAAAATTGGGGTGGGTGCTATTCTTTTATTAGGAGTAAAATTTATATGGAAGGAAATAAAAAATGATTTCAAGGGACTCCATTATAATGATATTTTCTCTTTTATGCTGACATACCATTTTGTCTGCCCTTCTTACTGCTGGTCAGAACACATCATCAGATGAAAAAAAGGTTAGGGAATGCGTTGAAAATGATATGAACGTGTTTGGTGTTTAGGTTTCCACCTTAACCTATATTTGGGAGATCTAATGTTATTTGGTTTATCCTGATGTTCTCCAAAACCTCACATTTCTAGATTTTGCAAAACTTCAACCCTTTCTTTCGAAACATTGAAAGAGACCTTAGAAGCAAATGAGAAGAGGAAGTATTTGCTAGGAGGGAAGAAGAAACTTTAGCTTCATTCATGAGATCATGCATATACCTTGGCAGGAAGAAACCTAAACTAACATTATTCTCTCTTCTTCGTGTGTTATAACTTTCAGTTGCATAAGCATAGGTGTCTCACTAGTATGAGAGCTTTTGACGTTGGAAAACTAATAATTTAAACAATTGTATTTTTATGTAAGCATACATCACACACACACACACACACACATATATATATATGTATATATTACATATAGTCGGGAAGAATACAGAGAAGAATAAGAGGCTATCCAATGGCGGGCAGATGGAAAGTAGTTTTACCCTGACATATGGTGGGTGATGAAGAGTATGGTTTTGTGAAGACAACCCAGTTTCATTTTGTTTAACTTGGTACTGCAAAATAAGTGTGGAGACTTTTTGATGAAGTTGATTTCCAGTAAAACTTGATTTGTAAGGCATAGTTCATACCCAAAATAGTCTAGGTATTGACTATGATATGCTTTAACATTAATTTTTTTCCCTAAGCTTTTGGCAGAAGAGCTGCAGATACTTGAAAGTTCATGTCCATTTAGGTATTACTTCTTGAAGATGTTAACAATTTATTGAAAAATTGATAGGAACTTTTGCCAGGAGATTGGCCAAAGAGTTTCCTAAATGGCAGGTAAAACGATGATGCACTTGATCTTTTATTTTTTATTTAATTATGCAATCATTCAAGTTAACTAAAGAGTTCATCTTTTTAATGGAATTGTAATCTTTTCTTTTGGAGATTTTAACAGCTATTGCTCCTTTTACATCCAAAACGCCCTTACTCCAAATACATGATGTGACAGCACTTTTTCTTTATGATTACTTACTAGGTGGAGAGACAAAGATACTTCACATTTCTATTTAATTACTCTAGTTCCAGCCCATAAGCAGTTTCATGATATTGTTGATATGAAGCTCACTTTTTGCTCCTTCTCATTGACTCAGTTTCTCCTCGTAGACCTGCGGTGCCATGGTGATTCAGCATCTCTGAAGAAGAGAGGGCCTCATACTGTTGCTTCAGCTGCTCTCGATGTTTTAAAGCTGGTATGTAATTTTGAAATGAGCATCAGTTTATCTTATGTGCTTTATCAATTGTTCTAGATTATGTAATTTGGAAAGTAAATGCTGCTTTTTTCATATGCTCTTTCCGTGGGGCTCGCAATATTTGTTTGTCTTCTCATTTTTTCATTGCTAGTTTTAATTTTCTTCTAATGGCAAGAATGGCCATATTTCATGTAAACTTACGCTACTGCTTATGTTGAGATATTTTTTCTTGCCGACTACATTAAGTAGCAGCATGCAGAATGTTACCTAGCTGCAGTACATGGGTCACTAGTGTTGCAACCATCGCTAATTTGACGGGAATGTACTTAGTCTATGGAAATATGGCTATGAATTGCTGTGCAGAATAACTTACTTGTGAATTGCTTTCCCTATCAGCTGCCACATTCAGTTCACCTTCCATCTTTCCAATCTAGAGGTCTTGGAGCAAAGTTAGTTTGCTTATTATCTTTTCATCTAACAGTACTTTATTTCTTTGGACTAGCTTGGTCAGCTGAAGCTAACTCCTCGAGTGGTAGTTGGTCACAGCTTTGGTGGTAAAGGTAACTTCTTGTCCACTACTGTGTATATTTAGTGAGCCAAATTTCGTTGTTATGATGCATTATCGGAAGGGATCTTTTTACTCCTCTGAATCAGAGTAGTGAATTCTCTCTTATTTTTCTTGCAGTTGCCTTGAGCATGGTGGATCAGGTTGCAAAACCTCTTGCTAGGCCTGTTAGAGTACGTATGGAATTCCTATGACCTATGGGCTGGCTGTATTATTTTTGACTGAAGATTTTGGAAGCAGAGAATATAAGTTTAAATAGTAGATTCTCCAGACTCTATATAGTCAACCTGATCAATGCTATGATGGTTTTGCAACTCAATTTCCTGTTTCCTTGGACAAAATTTCCTTTTTTTCCAAATAATCCAGCGACTTGGGGCCAAAATAGTTCAGAATATAGGCCAATTTTTCACTGTACCTAGTAACTAGCTTCTTGATTTTGTTGTTTTCTTATCCTCTCTGCCTCTTTTCTATAATGGCATTTCAGGTCTGGGTTTTAGATGCTACCCCTGGAAAAGTTCGAGCTGGTGCAGATGGAGATGACCATCCTGCTGAACTTATCTCTTTCCTAAGTGCACTGCCAAAAGAGGTAAGTGTGCCTCATCTACTGAACTATGTAATCATTTCTTTTTTCATTTTCTTGCTGCTTCCTGATTTGGTTCAGCAAAACCACTATGATTGTATTTGCCTATGAACTTATTTGGGATCTTTATAATATTCCTCTTCATTCTGAACGGCTTGAATAATATGTGAATATTTAAAACTTGCGATATTAAGCTCATGGAATGAAGTACTAGAACTGCCACTTTATTCTGATGACCAAGAAGGCTTGATACTATTCATTGTAATAGATGATTTGTGAGTCGCGGCTAGAATTAGCTAGGTGGACCATATGTGCTATTCTACCATTTGCACATCTTTAACACTTCTTCGATTATGATTTTCAATATTTGATGCCTTTTAAATATTGTGTATTGTGAGTCAGTATCATTTATATCAATGCCTTTTCCAATCTTTATCCATTGTGTATTTGTTGTCTGGACTATTTATCACTGATATCATTTTGTACTTGTCTTTCAAATTTTTTCTTCAAGGAAGGTCTCTTCCAAACGGGATGTAGTAGAGGCTCTTATTAAGAATGGCTTCTCAAAAGATGTGGCACAGGTAAATTCTAGACGTAAAGTATGCATTAGTGAATTTCCTTTTATGGTTATGCACAAGCCACAACGTTCCACTGGGAAAGTTTGTTTTAATGCCTATGACTTCTCAAAATCAGTTTGACAATGACACCTATGACTTCTGAAAATTAATGATTTCTTCTAATTCCTTTTTGTTTTATCCTTTTCCACATTATTCGACAGTGGGTGGTAACTAATCTTCGGCAGACTGGGGTTAATGGAGCATCATCATCAAGTTTCTCCTGGGTGTTCGATCTCAAGGGTATAGCAGAGATGTATCAATCATATGAAGAGACAAATCTGTGGTAAGTTATCCTTCTAAAATTCTCCCCCACAACATGCATCCCTGCCGGAAGAAAACAAATGTGGAAGAATAAAACTATCACAATAACAAAGCTACCCATACAAAAAGCAATAACAAAGTTTATGTCACTAGGATTTCTTCTAAAATGTTTCCTATTTCTCCTCATGTGTAACCAGGTGTTTAAAAGAACAAATGAAGTCTGTTAAATAAGAAAAAGAAACTGTCGAAGGAATTCCTTTTCTTTTAAATCTGCAGAGCGTTGAATCCTAAAGCTGGTAAAGCTAAGCTGTTATTTTCATATGTGCAGGAAGCTTGTGGAAGATGTTCCTCGAGGTGTACATATTAATTTTCTGAAAGCAGAAAGAAGTTTGCATAGATGGGCCCTGGAAGACCTTCGCAGGATCCATGTTGCTGAGGAACAAGCTGCTGAAGAGGGAGGCGGAGTTGAAATGCATGTTCTGGAAGATGCTGGTCATTGGGTATGTAATCATTTTCTTTCCTAGACATAGCATTATGGCAGAAAATTCGAAGTCCCATAACTTTAAAATCTCTACCCTGCGGACTCACACTTCCATGACGTATATGATAATTCGTACTATTGTATCATATATAATTTCTGTTTCAGGTACATGCTGATAACCCAGATGGGCTTTTTAGAATTCTTTCGTTCTCATTCCAAGGATTCTAGGCACAATTATTTTTTCCATGGCACTTCCAGTTTCGTGAACTGGTTCTCAACTCATCCGATGAGGCTACATCTTGAATCACATAAGAGATTTCCGCACTTTTTTAGATGTGTGCCATTTTTTATTTATTAGTTATCTGAGAACTTTAGGTACAGTAGTCAAGCATATGATATGGCAGATGCCTTAGAGTAGGTTTTGAAGTTGCAATTACCAATGTATCTCTGTGGTGTGATGAACAATTAGAAGCCATTCAGAGACAAAAATAGAGGAAACATCATAGGAGAATGCCATTTTAGCCTCTTTTATTATAGGGCTTATTTCGTACTGAGTATCACATTGTAAGAAGTGATTGAGAACGAACTCCAGGCTTTTCCAGCTGATGCATACGATTTATACATACTCCAGATTATTTTCTATTTTTTTATAAGCCAAAAATACTACACACTCATAGTTGTAAAGAAGAAAACTACTGAGAACACAATAAATTACAGTACCATTACACTCAAATCCTATGTAAGAAGTTTTGACTAAAGTACTAGCAAAATTCTTGTCTGTCAAATTCTCCATCTCCTCTTTTATTCCTACAAAAATTTTGGCTAGCATGCTATGCAACCTTCACAGTTGATGACATGAGCACCTGGAAACTTGATCTTGCAGCCCTTAAACTTTCCTGCCTTGTTGAGCTAACCAGAAGTTCATTTGAGGAATAATCCAGAACTCTTCTCTCACTGGATGCTGACCATTTCATTTCCATGAAGCTTCTCTTTCTCCATGGACCCATATGAATCTTATTCTCTTTAGCTGAATTCCTGGCTGCCTCACAAACCACACGAATAATCGCATTCAAATGTTGTACTTTTCCAGTATAGATTTCAGGCAGTTGATTGATCAAGTTATTGTACTCCTCACAAGCTTTTGCCATCCGAAACTCGTCCTGGAACCCTAATTCAACCAAGATTGGAATCTGCTTCTTTCTCTCTTGCGTGCAAGCAATCACTTCAATGTATTCATGTGTTCCTGCAAATTTAGTAATATGAATATATACACTATAATGCCAAGAATTTTATTCTAATGAAAACACGTTTTTAATTACCTCCTGGTATTTTTTGTGTTCTCTTCCACTTGGAGGTGCAGAGGGCTGCATTGAACCCTTTGCTGCATAGCTGATTCACTGCTGCTTGCCTTAGGCACTTAATGCAGCAGCCCTCGGGGTTTTTGTGGAGGCAATTGCAGAAGTAGGAGTCTCTAGCTATGTCTATGTTTCTTTTGATTTGTTCTCTCAACTTTGAACCAGTTGAGTTGCATTGATCCAATATTTCCTGAAAATTTTTGAATGTTTTCTTTACTTGGAACACACATGGCAGTAAAATTTCAAGATTTGAAGAGAAGATTTGATTGGTTGAAAAAGTTGAGCTCCAATGCCCTTCAATATTTCTACTTAATTTCCTAAAAGAAATATATTGTTTAAACTATCTAGCTTTCCAGAGTTTCAAATTTAAAAGACATTAAGATTGTGTAGCTTTTTATACTGATTATTAAATCATGGTTAGATCTACCGTTGAATGGACTGCATTGATGATATTAACAGAAAGACAGTAACCACAGTTAGATCATTTAACAACTAATCATATATTGTAAACTACATAAAAAAAAGAAAAAGAAAAATCATCAATGTATAGTTATTTAATTAAGACCTTTTAAAATGATCTATTACATTCATTCAATTGTTCCAAAGATTCAAATGTAAATTCCTCAAAATTTGGTGGCCACAAAATATCTAGTGGAATTTTTGAGCCTCTTATTGTATTTTAGATATTCAAGTTAGATGAATTAATTATAGCCCTTCTCTTTTTCTTTTTCTTTTTCTTTTTTCTTTTTTTCTTTTGGTGTGTGTGTGTGTGTGTGTGTTAGCTGAAATGGAGGGTCCCAAGCCCAGATATTTCTAACATGTTGACAATCCCACTTGATTTCTTCACCTGACATCATATCTCAGCTGGAAAACAGGACCAACAATTATGCCATGATGGACTAAGTTGCAAGATATATATGTATGTGGATGAGAGCTGATGACGCAATAACAAGGAAAATTAGGCTAAGTTATTGCCACCTTCAAAATCAATGGTATGTGTCTGTGTGTAATTTGTTGTAATTTTTTTTTTTAATTTCCCACAAGAAAAATTAAAAAAAAAATAAAATCCATTTCTTCCCTGCATTTCCATCTCTAAAATCTGAAAAACTTAAGCAATAACATATGATCATAAAATGAAGTTCAATTACCTGAAGCAAGAATTCTTGTGATTCCCAATAGATTCTTCGCTCTTCTGGCTGATCTTCATCATCATCATCATCATGAAATCCATCATTAGAAAATTTCATCAGTTGTTGATGATCAACAACAACAGCAGCAGAATTAAAGTTTCCCTCCTGAAAGCTGGCCAACATTAGTCTCTGATCATCTCCCATCATGATGGGCTTCTTCTTTTCAAGAATATAATTATCCTCATCACCCATATTGTTTATCTTCTTCTTCTTCCTCTCCTCTTCTCAAATTATCCTTTTTCAATGAATAAAAGATTTTTTCATGGATGGAAGGAGGAGAAGGAAAGAAAATGAAATATGGGGAGAGGTAAAGGGCTAATATATATATATATATATATGGCAAATACTACTTACATATATATCTTCATTACATACAAATACATACATCATACATGCACTATATCTATATAGATACTCTTTCTTGGAAAATTGCCATATTTTTTTTAGATGTAGATTTTGTGGGAGTCCTAAATTTCTTGGCTTTACAATGACTGCAAATTTATATCGTATCAATAAATTAGCATTATTTTCCTCGGAATAATAAATTTGAGACATAGAGTGAGTAAAATTAGCACATCCTCAAATCCATAAGGAAAATTAACTTGCAAGCAAGAAAGTATTTTTCTTAAAGAAAAGAATAAATTCAATCCGGACAAATATCAATCGATTCCATTACATAAAATTTTAGGATTAATAAGGAGGGCCCTATACTGTTAATATATGGCAAGAAAACAAATACAACCTTTAAATTGGGCTAACTAATGTTAGGTCCAACAACTAAGACACATAGCTAATTGAGCCCATTGATAAATAAATTGCCTTATATGGATAACTTTTATCTACGGCAAAATCCATATTTGGCTAAAATGTGGGCTGGTTTGTTTTATATTTTTTTTATTTATACCCATGTGTGTATGTATTATAAAATTTATATTTTATATTATATATATATTAATATAAAAGTAATGTCACTTGACTGATTAACAACTCAGCATATGGGTGTTTTTGAAGGTCGAAACAAATTTGACGTCAAATCAAAGTTAACTAGATATATAAAGTTATTTGGAGGAGATGTATACACTTATCAATAATTTATAATATCTATACTATTATAAAAAGAAAGGTTGTTTTGTTTTTAAAGTAGAAGTTATTTATAGTTTTTTATATAATTTATCCTTCAATTATTCTAACAACTAAAATGGATAATGCAGTTTGAAAAATAAAATGAAAAATTCAGTACAAAAAGGTGGTTTGGATATCAAATTTACTAATATTCCAAATCTTTCCTTTAAGTTGCTCTTTAAAAGTGATAGTTCAATAAGATTGCAATTGCACTTTTCACAAAATTCACAAACCGACAAATTCATATTGTCAAAATTTCATATTCCATTATTTTCTTTATTATATCAAAACATCTAACACAATTTTAACTTTACTCATAATTTAAATTATTTTATGTATTAATTTTAAATGATTCAACAAATAATTTTATGCGCGCAAAAAAATTGCCTGCTAGTGAATTATAAAATAAAGCACAAAATTAAAATTAATAAAATAAAAGAAAAAGTTAAAAAGAAAGGAGAAAAAAAAAAAAAGACAAAAAACAAATTGTATAATTTGAGAACCATACTTTGTTTTCGTGTCATTATCTTGTTTTCTGTGGCCATGGAGTTACACACATTCTCACTTCGCACACACAAACACGCACTTCACCTTCGTCGGTTTGTCCCTCAGGACTCAATCAGACTCAAGGACTCATGGCCATTGCAGCGCCTAAACTCACCGCCACCGGCTTTTTCTCCACCGCCCCATCGCCTTCCCGCTGCCGCATACCGCCATGCTACCACCAACTCCCGCCGCTCGCAAAAAACAAGCCCAAGATTCCTCTAACATCCTCTCACAGCAGAGTTAGGGTTGTAACATGCAAGGCCACTGAGGTATCACCACCATCACCATCATCTTCGCCATCCCCGGCGGCGGCTGAGGATGGGAAGAACTGGGTGCCGGCGGTGCCGCTGGCGGCTCTGCCGAAGGGAGAGCGGCGCGTTATCATACAAGATGGGGAGACTATATTGTTGTTGTGGTATAAAGATGACGTTTTTGCTATAGAGAACAGGTCTCCTGCTGAGGGTGCCTATTCTGAGGGCTTGCTCAATGCTAAGCTCACTCAGGTTTGTGGTATTCTTTTGTTTCACAATGTGATTAATGTCACTAATTTCTTATCTTTTTGGCAGAAAAAATTGGTCTTGAGTATGTTTTGTTGTTAATTGGCTTAATTGTTTCTCAAGAAAAAAAGAAAATTGTATCTGATTTACTTATATGTGTGTCTGTGTGAGCATTCTTCTTGTGGGGTTGATGAGACAGAGGGATGTGTGGATTAGAATAAGGATTGGCATTTTCATGATTTTAATCCATGTTTATGTGTCTGAAATCAATTGCACTGCATGAAATATGACATATGTAATGTGGGCTGCTCCTGTTGTTACCTAATACGTAGTACATACATGGTTGTTCCAGAGATTCTATATGGAGGAATAGTTTATCACTTCCTAGTGGGATGTTTCTGGAAAAGGCAAATTTGAGTTGTCTTAGTATTAGTGCTGAGAGCCTAGTGCTCTTCAAGTAGTAGTGCAGAAATTGGAGCAGTCTTGATTTCATTTCTAGATGTTAGTTCTATACTTCTATTAGTTCATTTTCTCTGTAATAGCACATGCTGGGATATAGATTTCTGCCTTTTGTGTCCATTCAAGTCTTCACATATTTTCTCCTCTCTTTTTGAATTCTCTGATGATGAAAGAAAAGTGTCTTTGATCGATGATCTTGATGTTCCTGATCCCCTTGTCTCACTTCATATACTATATGAAACAAGCTTCATTCTTCAAGAATGCATCATGGGACTTTGTCGCAGGATGGATGTATCATCTGCCCGACTACTGATAGCACTTTTGATTTGCGAACTGGTGACATTAAGGAGTGGTATCCTAAGAATCCCGTACTTAGAGCCCTCACTCCACCCCTGAGAACACTATTCGTTTATCCTGTGAAAACCGAAGGTGAGAATATCTACATTAGCATGAGAGGAAGCGCTCAATCTGATGCGTCTGCTGAGATTGTTTTCAGTGGGAAGGCTCAGCCCGGTTTGACAGCCACAGATGTCAATGTCGATGAGGTAATCGAGTTTCTAATAACTTCCATTATCAAATGAATTAGCTAAGAGAAAAGCGGGAATAAAATACTAAGATTCAACTTGTCCTGTATTCTTTACAGGTAAGAATGGTTATTGATGAAGATCTTGAGGGTTTTGGTTTCACAGGGAAGAATGAATTGATTAATGGAAAGGCAGCTGTAATTGGCTTCTTGTTGCTGTTGGATTTTGAACTATTGACTGGTAAAGGCCTGCTCAAGGGAACTGGCTTCTTGGACTTCATTTATTCTATTTCAAATGCTCTGCAATAATTCTCACTCAAATTTGGATAAAAACTTAGCTGTTTCTGACTGCATATAGATAACAAAATGATTTATATTTTTACTCTCTTTCATCTCTTGTACCACTTCTATTTCTTGTAACATGTTTTTTATAGGAAGGAAGTAAACAATATTGGTTCCGCTGTATATGTAGTATAGTTTAATTCTATCACCCTAAGTTGTAGGCAAATGAAAAGGGTTCAAATGGTTCTATGCCTCACATAATTGCATAAATCTATATCATAAATTTTCAAGCCAGTCAATAACTCTTGAATCTCCTAGCATTTCAATGTCCATTTAAAAGTTCCTCAGCCATGGTAGTTTCCATTCCTTGGCTTGAGGCTGACATGTGACGGCAAACTTAGAAGGCTATATACAGACGTCTTACTATCAATCAATCATTTCAAATAACATTTCTATATTCTATATTGATGTGGGAGATTTTCTAAAAACATAAATATCCTTACTTTATTTAATCTTAAAAAATACGTAAGGATCTGCGTCTTTCTAAAACGAGTCAGCCTGGCCGCCTGATTCGCACCCAAGTAGAGGTACCATCTTAGCTCTCCAATTTATGACACATGCAAGTTTAAGGTGGCATCCACGTCAAGCTCAACATTACAAACTATGCTCAAAGGATCACTATAAATACTCCAATTTATTAACCAAGGAACCATCTAAAAATCATCGGATACAAACTCACATCACTTATATCCCTACCATCCGACCTGAAGAGCTCTCGATCAAGACAACTAGTTTAGCCAAAATATCACTCACCCGAGCCCCTGTATCAGGTCAACTTTTTGACCATTGATAAATATACTATGTGTCATTTTCTACGACATCATATATTTTACTATGGCTACCGGTATAAATTAGTAGATGTTTATTTCTCTAATACTATTATGATTCAAAGTTACTCAATGTTCATTTTTCAATATTAGCTTCTTCAATCATTTCTCAAAGAAAGTTCATGATTCGTACACTTTTTATATTCAGATTGCTCCATCCATCAGGTTTAACATTTACAAAATGAAGTAAAGAATAATGATAAAACATTCTAGTAATTGAACATATTACTTCCCCCATTGCCTCTAACTTACAACTTCATTTACACGATGGGGGCAAGTTTTTCTCCACATTTGTTAATCTTCCACAATATATTCACAATTTGAATCATTGAAGTAGATTATATTCTATAACCACGTGCCCTGATGGGCCATGGCTATGTTCTTGTAGGCCAAACACTTTGACAATTACTAGGATTGAATCTACAATGCCATCAGAATCCAGATCAGACAATTACATTTTAGTTCTTCTTGTGTTCAGAAAAAGAAGGGTCCTGGAAAAGGTCAAATTTGAGGTTCTAGACTTGGCAGAAACAACAAAGACAAGAGGCCCAGGGAATTAAATATTATTAGTTAGGATTTGATAAAATGATGGGTTTTTGAATATGGTATTAGAGATAGCAGAGGCAACTTGCAAAACTGCGACCTCTCTTTCTCTCTGTAAACCTCAAAGATCTTCGGTCCAACCGTACAGCCGACCACGCATATGACGCCACGGATGATGTAAATCTGCTGGTCGACTTCAAACTTCTTGGTTTGATGGTTTGTTTGTTTTTAATTTTATTCGTAATTATTTAAAATTAAAAATTATCACATATTTTAATTATTTTTTTCATAAAAAAATTATACTATCATTATATTAATATGTCGATGAAATTTAAATTCGATTTGATGTAGCATACTATTTTTTTCACAATAATTAAAATATACATCCCTTTACACATAAGAAATATAAATCATCTAATTTTACGTTTGTATATTAATTTTAATCTTTATTTTCATACAAAAACGTCTAAATTCAATCTTGTTTTTGTTTTTAAAATTATAACTAATTTTTTGTAACTTAAAATAAAAATAAAATCAAAAGTGGCCTTCGATTCCTTTATTTTCATATTGGCAAAGTTATAATATTCAATCAAAAATTTTGAGTTCAAATTCTCAACCAATCGAAATAGTGATCGGTACAATCATCACACACCATTTGAAAGCAGCTCAACTGTCTAATAACATAATGTTTTAAATAATTTTGGCATCGCGCTCTCGCTAAATCATCTATATATATATATATTTATATATTAATTGTAATTCATGAATCTCTTCATTTGAAAAATGAAAGAAATCGAGATAAATGCATCGATTATTTCTTACCTGACTTTTTTTTTTTTTTAAAATTATAAAATACTTTTAATCATTCAATGCATTTAATTAGTTTTCAACCAACCAATTCAAATCCACAATCCACCTTGCTTATGAATAAATTTTCTTGCCCCTCGTTTCACACCAAAAGAAATTCTTGCACAAGTGGGATCATTAATTAAATTTGTAGCTAAAGTGAACACCTCTTACTTTGACCATTGAAAATCTTGACTTCTCATGCCCTATAATAAATAATTAATAAAATATGCCCAAATTCTGTTTGACTATTAATTTTTCAACTTAAAAAAGCACCTCCTCTTCTTGAAACATATCTCAAGTTGTATATAAGTCGCATTGCATATTGGCAATAAGCTCAGATCAGCACTTTTTTCAGGGGAATTGAAAAATGAGCTGTTCATCAGATGATAGCGCTCATGGAAGCAATGAAGCAACGGCAGCATCACAGAAGAAGTACAAAGGGATTCGCCGCCGGAAATGGGGGAAATGGGTGTCGGAGATCAGGGTTCCGGGGACGGCGGAGCGGCTGTGGCTGGGCTCCTACGCGACACCAGAGGCGGCCGCGGTGGCACACGACGTCGCATTCTACTGTCTCCGAGGAGACTCGTCGCCGCAAAATCTCAACTTTCCTCTAGTGCTACCCGCCAGCGCGAGGGTCGGCATGTCGCCGCGGTCGGTGCAGAAGGCGGCGTCGGATGCTGGATTGGCGATTGATGCGCGATTGGTAGACGCGAAAAGCGACGAAAATTTGAAGGAAGGCGGGACGAAAGTGAATTATTTGGAGGAAGAAGAGAATATACGGCAGCAAAATGGCGGCAGTTGGGGAGGCGAAACGAGCGATCGATGGCGGAAAAGCGATGAGGAATATCTTAGTATTTCAGTTGAAGATTATCTTTAGAATTTAGTCATGCTACATGGAACTCAGCAGGTGAATTTTCCTATTGAAATTCCTGCGGGCTGCATGAAGCAAGAATTTTTCCTGCTCTGTTTTTCCTTTTCCTTTTTCTTCTTTCTTTTCTTTCCCAATGGTCGGCCACTCAGGCTTCAGACAGTTTACGTCTGAGCCGGCAGTCGGCAGCACTGTATTGCACGGCCCAGAATTTTTTCAGTTAAAAAGTTTTGTTCTTGAAGTTAATAATCACTTTAGCCGAACATTCGAGAAGACTTTGAAGAACAGACATGAGAATAACGTTGACCATGGTGCACCCATTAAAAAACCCGAAATTGTACATAGTTTGACGCAGACACACATACACACGTGTGCGTGTAAGAAACGTTAGAGAAATAACATCTGAGAACCCTTAAAGATTGATTGATGATGGCTCAAGCGCATCCATTTCCTTGCACGTGTCAAGCTAAAGCATGAATCATGTCCGCCTAAACAATTTTTTTCGCCGGAAAATAAGTTGGAAGATTTATAAAGCTAAAACCAGAAAAGATTAAACACCGCTATACCAATCAGAACAGATTAATTTCGAAGATCACAGTTTCAGTTCAGTCAGTATGTTCTCTTGTTGCCCTTGTTGCTTGTTAGTGTCATGTAGATTAATTTCCAAATTCTGCTTATGTTAAATATTTATGATCCAGATGGTGTTCTGCACTGTTTGTTGAATCATTTCCTGATTCTTTCTAGTGATTTGCCTTTGGTTTGATCATTTCCTGTCTCTTTTGTTTGCTATATGTATTGATAGAGGATAGATAAGACAAATACCTGTGTAATGTTTTATGGATAGTGTTACAGTTTGCTACTTTACTTCTAAGTATATGGTTGGTAGATTTATGTATAGTGTATTTAATCAGAAAGCATGGCTTCAAGACAAGCAATGAAAGAAGAGAATGCTGAAGAGGCAGCCAGAGTTGCAGTGGACGAGCTCCGTGATGCGAACAAAGAGAGGAGGAGAGCCAGAGACATGAAGAAGGGGATCCTTATCAACAAGAAGCAGAAAGCAAAAGATCTGGGATTCTTGGAAGCATTATGAAATCAGTGGGAGATCCATATGAGCAAGTCAAGGGGGCTGTTACTAGTAGAACTTATGATCTTGATGCTGCAGCAGCAGGAGAAGTAGATGAATTTGCGGGCTCTGCTGCGGGAAATGTAAAGGAGAGTAAGGACTCCGCCATGGATGAAGCAAGGGAATACAAAGACTATACCACAGAGAAAGCTAAGGAGACAGAGGACACTGCATTGCAGAAGGCAGGTGAATATGCGGGCTGCGCCTCAGAGAAAACAGGTGAGTATAAGTACTACGCTATGGATCAGGTGAAGGAAGCAGCTGATTCTGCGGTGGAAAAGGCTGGAGAGTATTAAGACTATACAGCAGGAAAAGCATAAAGATTGATATTATGTCTGACTCTGTAAGAAATTAAGTGACCTAGTGTATTGGATTGAACAGAGGAACTGCAGCAAGAAAGAACATCTATGATGCTGCGTGGAGTGTGAAAGCTGCCATCAAGGACAAGCTAACATATCCAACGGATATTGTCCAGGAGGCTCGTGCCTCACGTGAGTACGGTGGACCAAAGAGGGGGGAGAAAATGGTGGATGATGTTGAAGAAGGTTCTTCTGGACCTGCAGCTCTACCCACAGTGAGAACCTCCTATTAGCTTCTGCGCAATGGCACTGAGGATTTTGGAGATCAAGGGTCTAGCGTAGGATAGTTTGGAAAGTAAGCTGGGTAGATGTTATGATAAAATCTGATTCCCCAACTGTTGTATTTCTCCGGAGACTTTCCAGATTAGATTTTGAATAAGTTCGAATCCTTGTCAACTTTAGTCTCCAGCTTAGATTTTGAATAAGTCCGAATACTTGTCAACTATTTTGAATAAGCTCGAATACTTAGCTAGTTTACGGATTTTATGGATTTTTTGCATTCATTCCACATTCCATGAACTTGGATTGGATGCAAACTTGCTAAGTGAAGCACCTAATAGAATGGACAAAGATTATTGTTCAGTCAACTCAGCAAGTCAAATGACGATCCTCAAACATTCCCCCATATGCTGCTCTCAATAGGTTTGGGAACAGCAACTGAAAACAGAAAACCACATGCAGAATATCAAACAAAAACCAATGTTTTATCCCTACATGTAGAGATTATCCACTCAATTCCCTACTGTGGAAAGCTTGGACTCTTCTTGGAGAAGATCCCTCCAGAAGTTGGTAAGAGGGAACTGGACTTGGTCTTCTAGGAGACGACCCCTCCAGAAGCGGCCTCCCAGTACCAATAAAAGATGTTCTTCTTGCACCACCATTCGTCAAAAGAAACTGGAATGTCCAGTAGAGGATTCTGGGTGCAAAAACCCTGTACAAGAAGAATACATCGTACCAGCTTGGATATTTTACGTAAGGGTCTCCTCTGCAGGCCCCCGAAACTATCAGCTTTGCAAACTCCTCCACTGGACCACCGGATACGTGTACCTTATAAAGGAATGCACCAAAAAGAACAAATGAAATTGGCCTAAGGAAGAACTGACAGATTGATGAGGCTATTACAAGATATAGGACTATTTGTAATATATGAACAAGATGTCTTGACTGAAGAACTTACTTCTCTTTCTTCCTTCCACTGCATTTCTGCGCCTTCCTCCACCATGAACTTTCCCCTGATCATTTCCGTTCCAATCCAACCATGGGTTGCAACTGTTATGCCGACTTCATTTTTCACTTCAAATCTCAGCGTCTCGTAGAAGTTTATGAGTGCTGATTTGGCAGCCTAACCAAAAAATTTCATCTTCAGTAATGTAACAAGATTAAACAGACAATTTTGAAAGAGGAAAGGAATCATGGGCTGTCGTATGATTATTTCCTTCTAAGTTTATCAGAACTTACAGAGTACAAGCTCATTCTTGGCAAAGGCAACCAATTCTCAACTGATGCATTGACTATGATACGGCCATTGCTTTCCCGTAAATAAGGTAGCGCTACATAGGTTGGATAAACATTGCCCCAAAAGTTTATGTCCTGATTGTCGAAATTTTAGATGCCAAAAGTTAAAACTGGTTTTGCATAGGACTTTCTGGAAACAAAATTTCTTGAGATTATAATTTTAAAGAAATGTTAAAATTCTGGTCCGGGATCATACCATTAAAACTGGAAACACATTTGAGTCTGTAGCTTCCTCAAAGTAGAAAGTATGTCCTAAAGTCACTGTGTTGACCAGATGATCCACTGCAAGAGGGTGAAAAGGTAAACCAGCCATAGAAGAAGGAGAAGATCTCATACAAAATGATGAAGCATACAAATACTTTTAGCTGTCAATCAGAATGAGGAAGCATCAGATTCTAACGAAATGGTCGTAGAAAATGAGGCTTACCACGTCCATAATAGTTGATCGTTTCATTGATGAATCTCCTACAATCATCTTCCTTGACAACGTCAGCAGCAATTATCAACACATCTGCCGCCCCTAGCCTTCTCGCATTCTCACTTATTCCTCGCAACCTTTGTTCTCTCCGTGCAACCAATACAAGATTGGCACCCCTTTGTGCATATTCATAAGCAATTTGCTGTGGTTCAGAATACAAAAAGTAAATGTAAAGAATGGAATGTGATTTGAAGTTTGAACCATTACGAACATGGATAGGGTTGACTCTGGATTAATTATTGAAAATTTTTACTAACTACTAAACTATAATAAATCACCTTCTGCCCCTCGCTCCCCCAACCCGGAACAAAGAATATGAAAATGCTGGTGCCGCTACTGAAAATGGATGAATATGATCGTAGTTCATATTCTACTTGCACTCATATGTATTAATGATTCTAGTGGCATCTCCAAAACCTAACAGGTAGAGCAGAGGAGCAAATAAATCTATCATCAAACCTATGTGACGATTTGAACCGCTATGGTTTTGTGCTCCCAATCCTTCACTAATGGTCACCAACCTTTTAATCACTTGCTTATATATATCACTGAATAATTGAAATTCATCAAGAGGTTTCATGCATCTTTTTGTGCCTAGTTCCTTCATGACACTGGAATTCTCGTCGAGGGACAGAGTGACGAAAGGGCTGATAGGGGCAGCTGCCCCAAGTCTATGTATGATTATATAATACATATAATTGTCTCCCCCTGAACATATAACATCATTAATCTTCATATTTTGCTAAAATCCATTCTAGCCTCCAAGATCATAATTCCTGACTCCATAAGCTCATCTCAAATTAATTATGGATTGAATCACAATCCCACGAAAAATTAAAAACCAACATTTGAATCAACATACACATGATCTATCCCATAATTACTTAATTACATCAAATCTCCCAAAAGTGAATACATAGTGAACAAATCCTATACCTAATTCTAAGTTTTTGTCACTGGAAGCAAGATCCATCATCATATCTTGATTCTAGCATCCCCCAGAAATTAAATCTTTCATTCATACATCTATATATGCACCAGAATCATACATGTGACAAGAATATATATATGAATGTTGGAGTCAAGTGATTAAAAAGGGACAAAATTAACTAAAATACTTTGGGTTTGCCTTTTACCTCTCCAATCCCAGAAGACGCACCAGTGATGACCACCACTTTATCCTCCATGTTTTCACTATTGAAATAAGTACTGTAAAGCCTTTCGCAGGTGCTGATAAAAAGGAGAGTTGGCCATGCGAAGGCCAGCATCAGTAGGCTGGCTGGTGGCACAAAAACGTTGAGCACAGTGTTAATCAGATCCATTCTATCTAGTCTCTATGCATAAAATTATTGAAGCTCTAGCCTCTAGCTAGCCCAGAAAGTGGAAATTAAAAGAGATGTGAAGAAAAGATTAGATTTTGGGTTGGGTTTTCTGCTGGTCTGCTGCTTATTTGACATTTAGTGGTAGAAGATGAACACCATTGCTGCATGCAGAAGAGGGTGGTGAACACGTGTTGCTCTGCAGACAAAACGTTGTGTCTGTCTACTGGATAACTTCTTTGGACCTTCTGCATGAGAAAATATTCATCATGCTATTAGATTACAACATGATTGTTTTTTATTTTTGAAAAAAAATAATGAGTTTATGTAATTATTATTGCTTATATTAGAGTCATATCTACTTTTGTAAACTACGTTAAAGTGATTAATTGATTTATTAGCATTATTTTATATTTATATATATAAATTTTAGGTTCAAATTTTAATCTATTTTGATGTATTTGTTTGCAAAATAAAAAATATATAGCAACATAATAAGACTATTATAAAATTCGTAAAAATTTAAATATGAATGACAAAAATTTCTTAATCCTATTCTGAAAATACGATATAAATACCGTATCAGTATATCAGAGGGCTCCACTCCTACACCCAAACAAATTATCCCATCCTAATCCAATATGCAAAAATAAAAATAGCCTAGTCATCTTTGTGTTATACTTTGATCTTAGACTTACCAATGAAATATTGTAACTCAAAATTCCAATTTTCATTTTAGAAAATATTAAAATTATTAGCCACATTAAGTCCATATTAAAAACAAAGCAATCATTATGATTTTTAAATTTAAAATGAAGGCTAACAGCCCGTTTGTTTTTGTTTTCTGCCTCATTTTCATTTTCTGCTGAAAATGAAAATAGAGAGTCATCATAAATATTTTCATTCTCAAAATATTCTTCAGATAAATTCTTTCACTCTCTCTCCATTTTCATTTTTTATTTTTTTCTACTCATATTTACATGACTTTTAATACAAAACCATTAAATTTTCCAAATACAATTTATTTCCAAACACATATAATCATTACATTTTAAATAAAACATTCAAACAATATTTCATTTTCAAAAATACTGTATAACTAACTTTTCACTAAAAAATGAAAATGTCTTTGAAAAACAAATTCAAACGGCCTAAGATTAAACAAACGATCGATTGAATTAATATTTATGTGCGTAGTATGGGGAAATCTTTCTCAAGCCATATTCTCTTCCACGTGGCATCCAACTGTCACCGTGGGTCCCATGCTTGTCTTGATGCCACGCACGTCTTCAAGTTGAAGGCAGTTGACAGTTGAAATTAAAGAAACATCAGAAAGTCCTTCATCTCAAACACAAATTTTTGCAGCCAAAAAATTCTACCCGTTGTTCTTAGTGTGTGTTGTGTGTGAGAAAAAAAAAAAATACTATATAAAAAAGAGGAAGAAGAATATCAAGAAGAAGATTCATGCAAAAGTAGTATGTTTTCATGCAAGAATGTTTGGGTTCTGCACAGAAAGGCAGCTGCTTTTTTCTGTCAACCAAAGTCTTATTTAAGGTGATATTAAGGAATATTAACAACATTGTTGTAATGTTACTTTCTGAAATGAAATTTTAATCTTGGAAAAAAATGGCCATGCGCATTTTTAGGTGCCCACAGGTCCCGTAATTTTCTCTATCTCTTGTCCTTTTGGATGATCAACAAATTAGAGATATATCAAAAATTAATTATTTTTTTAATTTTGTCTTTAGTAAGGAAAAGTTTGTTATGGTCTGACAATAGTAATTACTTAATTTCAAGAAAATTAAAAAAAATAAAATAAAATTTCTGGAATCCAAAATCTCCCATTAGGCTGTAGGGCGCCTCCAAACCTTGACCAGTAGAACTCTTGCATATCAATTCATAGGCATGGCATGAATATACATTGTATTTGTGTATATGTCTTCATATATATGCTTAGAGAATCTTTTTGATGTAAATGCTAGGTTCTGGTCTGGGCTTTTGAGTTCTAATTCTTTTTGAATTTGTGTTTTTTAGGTTGTCATATATTTTTGTCAAATATTTCTTTTCCTTCTGATACGATCTTTCTGATAGGGACATTTATCCCTGCATCTGCTGCATAGATAGAACATTGTTGTATGCAGTTTTAGGCCTCTTTTTGAGTGGCTTGATTTTGGGATTTCTGGGAAGAATTTCATTCTTGTTGACACCTGAGGGAATTCTAGTCTTGAATTGAACCTTTTGGTGGGATTATCTCCTTTCAGATTTTTATGGTGGAAAAAAAGACATATGATAAAGATTCTTGTTTTGCCATTGGGGCCGGGATGAATTGTTGTGAAACTTCAGGTTCCAAAGGTTGATTTTGCACATCACAGAAGGAAGTGTCCTCAGAAAATATGGGCTGCCTTTGTTCGAAAGAATCCAATGCGGATGATCATGTTGCTGAAATTGATGAAAAGGAGAAAGAAAATGAGACAATCAAATCCCCAGTGCAGGTGATTGCTCCCTTGAAGAAAGAGGAGGATTTAGTAGGAGTAGGTAATGTCAAGAATGAAGGTTCCCTTCATTCAAGATCCAAGAAAAAATTAGACTTGAACATAAGTTCTGCTCCGCCTGCAAATATTGAGGAGAATGCTAAGACAAGAATCATTGAAAGGCCTAAAAAGGGCCACCGGAGATATTCAACCATGGACTTGGGTGGAGTCAATGGAATGCAACAGAAGATGCCTAGGATTGTAAGCATGCCGCATGGTGTCAAAGGCGAGCATGTAGCTGCAGGATGGCCGTCTTGGCTGGCTTCAGTTGCCGGGGAGGCCATCAAAGGTTGGGCTCCAAGAAGTGCAGATTCCTATGAGAAGTTAAACAAAGTCAGTTCTATAACTTGTTCATGTAATTCTTGGTAGTTACAAGTAATATATATGCCCTTATTTTGCATCTGGATTATAACATTATGATAGCATCAATAGGATTTGCATTATGGAACTTCTTATTCAATTTAGATATTTTCTTTAAAAAAATTGTCTTTGTGCAGATTGGCCAAGGAACATACAGTACAGTTTACATGGCTCGTGATCTAACAACTGATAAAATCGTAGCAATGAAGAAAGTAAGATTTGTTAATATGGACCCTGAAAGTGTTCGTTTTATGGCGAGGGAGATTTGTATTCTGCGTAGATTAGACCATCCAAATGTAATGAAGCTTGAAGCCATTGTGACGTCAAGGGTATCAGGAAGCTTATATCTGGTATTTGAATACATGGAGCATGATCTTGCTGGACTTCTAGCAGCACCCAGGGTCAAATTTACTGAGCCACAGGTGAGTATCTATTCTTGTTTGGTTATAAATGGGATCAACTGTGATGTTTTATAATGCTAAGCTATATAATTAAAAGAAATAGCATCAAAACTTAAAAATTCCTATATGATGAGGAGACATCATGAGGTCGATTCGAGTCAGTCTATTTCTTTCAACTATAGGTCAGGTAATTTGGGTTTGCAATATTAGAATAACTAGGAAAGGTCGAACTTGAAATAAAGTTAAGGGAGTTTCAACAAAAAACCTCAAATACTCAAGTCAATATGCATCAAATAGCCGAACACAAGTATAAAAAAGAGTAACAAATTAACAATAATGAACATACTATTAGGGAATTGATATGGTTCTCCATCCTATGTGTAAAGTCAAAATTTTGCTATGTGTTTTAAAGGACGGTTATCGTCTAGTTCAGGTAGGTTATTGGGTTGGGTCGACCCCGACCTGAGTAAAAAGACGCATATGTTTGGTTATTTTGAACATTTTTGTGGGCATTTTAGAATTATGGGCTTTTTCCCACATCACCATACCGTGATATTCCTTTTGTATTAAGAACTATATCATGATATCTTATACAACACTAGTGATTGCAGATTAAATGCTATATGCAGCAAATTTTGTGGGGACTAGAACACTGCCATAGTCGTGGTGTTCTTCATCGGGATATTAAGGGTTCAAATCTCTTAGTAGACAATAATGGAGTTCTCAAGATTGGAGACTTTGGTTTGGCTACATTCTTTGAGCCTGGACAGAAGCAGCCATTAACCAGTAGGGTCGTTACTCTCTGGTACAGAGCCCCTGAGCTATTGCTAGGTGCAACAGAATAT
Source organism: Jacaranda mimosifolia (assembly GCA_018894105.1). Taxonomy (NCBI): domain Eukaryota; kingdom Viridiplantae; phylum Streptophyta; class Magnoliopsida; order Lamiales; family Bignoniaceae; genus Jacaranda; species Jacaranda mimosifolia. Next base: position 31,499,237 of record CM032131.1, on the reverse strand, counting down.
GGAGCAGCAATTGATTTGTGGAGTGTTGGCTGTATTCTTGCGGAATTATTTGCTGGCAAGCCTATCATGCCTGGAAGAACAGAGGTATATTTTGAGATTTTTTGTTTTGTTTTTGTCTGAATCATTATTCTGTTATCAGGGATTTCCCCTTTCTTCTGAGACCACAATTTCTAGGTGGAGCAAATGCATAAGATATTCAAGCTGTGTGGTTCACCTACAGAGAAGTACTGGAGTAAAACAAAATTACCACTGGCAAGTAGTTTCAAATCACAGAACTTGTACAAGCGCTGTGTTGCTGATACATTCAAAGACTTTCCTTCATCAGCTTTGAATCTTCTAGAAGTACTCCTCTCCATCGATCCAGAGGAAAGGGGTACTGCTTCTTCTGCTCTCAAGAGTAAGGTATGATGAAATGATGATAAAATTTCAGTTTTTGGATTCAAAACTTTCAGCCATTTTGTATTGTTGAAATAATGCTTAAAATTTACATTTTTTTCATTTCTTGGTTTCAGTTTTTCATGTCGAATCCTCTGCCATATGATCCATCTAGCTTACCAAAGTATCCTCCAAGTAAGGAATACGATGCCAAGATTAGAGAGGAAGAAGCAAGAAGGTAATGTGCTGAGTCGTAATTTGTTATAACTGCTAACTACCAACTGCATGCATCCTTCATCAAACCATAACACAAGAGATTGCAGGAGAAGAGCTGAGAGTGGCAAAGGAAGTGGAGCTGAATATGGCAAGAATAATTTAAGTAAACAGAAGGCCATTCCAGAGGGACAGGTTCTCTATTTGTTCACATACATGCTCCATCTTTTCTTTTAAATATCAGTATAACTTTCATCATATTTTCAACGCAGGGACAATCAAATAAGAGCACCAGTTATAAGTACAACCCACAGGAGGACAGTGGAACTGGCTTCCCTATTGAGCCCCCAAGAGGAAAACTGAAGAGTGGATATTCTCATTCTAACTCAATGATTCACCCCAATGCAGTAGGGCACTCTTGGAAACAAAAGAATAAGGATTCTGGTTCTGGTCATTCTGTTGCACGGGCGTCGAGCTCTTCTCAACATCGTGTACAACTCACAAGACAAGGCTCTCAAGTGCATCATCCCAAGGATGTAGGGAGAACATCTAATAACGACTCAATAGTACGTTCTTGAAACTTTTGGATCCACATGCCTATGAGTTGAGATCTCATAATCACTTCAAATTAAATTCTCTTATTTTTTCAGGGTTACGTACCTAAGAGAAACAGGATCCTTTTTTCTGGACCATTAATGCCTCCAGGAGGGAACATGGAAGATTTGCTGAAAGAGCATGAAAGGCAAATCCAAGAGGCAGTGCGGAAGGCACGTCTGGACAAAGTTGGCCGCAACCAAAATTAACTGCTGCAGTTACAAGCAGTTCAAATAGTTGAAACCATGAACATATCTGAAAATTATGGTCAATTCGAAGAACTTCTCAAGATGTTAATGGAGCAATGGGAGGACTTTGTTTTGAAAGTGGACTTGTGCCTTTGTGAGGAGGGGATTGTTTGTTGCATAGTGAAGTGTTCCTCAGTTACCATTTGTAGAAAATGTAAATTCATCCTCCTCTTAAATCAGTAGAAATGCAAATTGGATTTTAGGATGATAAATATGGTTATGGAAAAAGATTTTCTTTATCCAAACTATTCAACCAAGAACATAAACAAGGGTAGGATAGAAATGCCATTTTCTTGATGTAAACACCAACTGAAAATTTGAAATTCCCTAAGAGAGCGAACACCATATTTCAACTATATACATGCTAAGAAAAGCTGCAACTCAAAAATGAAATATTGCAAATAAAGGTTATCATTCAGAACGTTAAACCTCTAGTTACTTATATGCATAAATAACAAGCTTGTTTATATAGAACAAGGGGGGAGAAAGAAGGGGAGTGTGGGGGAAGGGTGCAAAATCTACTTATTTATAACTTAAAATACTGTACATTTGGGTCAAAGTTCTCATCAATGGATGACCTTGATTTTCTTTGGCTCAGAAAGAACTAGAAATCTTGCTTAGGCTTGCGGCTCAATTCTGAGTAGTCACCCCCCATTAGTTGCAGAATCTCTTTCCACAAATCGTCAGAGGAAGAATTTTGTGCAAGCCCAGATATCAAATTTGCACTACAAGCAGCCACATACCAATAATCAGATTCGATTTCCTCTCTTAGTTGGTCCAGCTGCCACCCTGCATACCCCATGAAGAATCTCAAATCTTGAGGCCCAAGAGTCCCCTTCTTAACCAATGCTGAAGCTTCATCCAAACTGTTTCGGGAACCAAAATACACTCCAGGAATTACCTCTTCAAAACCAGTTAGTCTGGTAGTTTCCTCAGCTCCTAGCAAAAACATGCTTGCATCAAGAGGTCCACCAAAATGCAAAGAACAGTCAGCAAAAGTAGTCGCCAACTCCATATTGGTGGGATTCATATGTTTCATCTTTTTGTGAAGGGGTCGGTTTATGACAACCCCAAATGGCCCCTCCTGTGGATTCCTTGTTCCAGATCTTAGGAGAAGAACCACAGACCTCTCAAAGGGGCGAACTCCATCCAGCTTTTCTGTAGCAACGAGAAGACAGCCATTCTCAGGTGCTGATATAGGGTGTGCCCACTTGAGGGGAAGAGATTTTGGCAATGTTCTGTCTTGACCAGACTCTGCATCTTCAGCCTGGAAGAATATTTCAGCACAAATCATTTAAACCTCAATAAAGAAAATATTTATAGTTTAATCTTCATGTTTTTAAATGGTGAAAAAACAAAATTTAACACTTATCTCCAGTACACACCCATCAGACCAAATCAATGGGAAAAAGATGTTTCACATTTGAGGATCATCTGCATGAAGCAAAGATCCTATAAACCTCAATGATGAGTGCCTTCAAGAACAAAGAAGAATACCTGCTCCTGAATGTAGAGCCATGCTCTGAATTCTCTCCAATCCAAGGGTTTGCGTTGGGGCTTCTGTGAGCTGGTATCGCCAGAATTCTTGCTTCCAGGAGTGTTGTTGCCTTTTAGGCCATCTCCTCCATCTTTCAAATGATCACTGTTCCCTGCAATGAGATAACCATCCATATCAAATGAATTAATCACTAGACAGTTTCTGAAAGCTTGACGATTATGCAAACACCTGCAGCAAAAACCTCTTTCCTAGTAGAGTTTTAGCATCTACCTTCTTGGCCAAAATTTCATTCCCACAGCATGAAAGATATTTGAATGTTAAAGTAGATTTTGGGTGTTAGTGGCCTAAGCTTTCTTTGATGCGAAGGATCACAATGCTCATTACGCTTTATCGCCACATAGTATTGGATGCATTGAAACCATAGCATTGTGACATCAATCAGTTCTCTCCTAAGCAGTAGGATTATATTTCTCATTTTAAATTATGTCCAGTATGATACCCACATCAGTTTCGAGCTGTAATTAAGTTCATTAATACAATCCAATTCACAATTCTCAAAATACAGTGATTTCTGTGTTAGTATGAATTAACTGAGGCCACTTCCCATGTATCAAACCATTGAGCGAAAACTGGAATCTTTAATACATTTCTCACATATGAAAGCACGCAACTATATCCGGAGACCAAATCACAAAAGAAAGAATACAATTTGACATGATTATCAAAATCTCTCAAAAGAATAAAAATTCACCACTGGAAAAAAAATGAACACTTTGCGCATGCCAGTAGACAAGAAACCAAAAAAAAAAAAAAAAAGGAAAAAAAAAAAAGAGGAAAACGGGAAAAAAAACACCAATTTTTTAGGGGCAACAAAAACAACTAAAAAAAAGAATATTTACCAGAACTAGAAGAGGAGGAATCCGAATTAGAATTACTGGGGTTTCCAGAATTCTTTTTCGCCATAGCTTTAATTAAAACCGGTCGATACCTACAATAACTGGATAAGGATTCCGTCCTCGAAACCCTCATTTCCAAAGCCATCAAACGATTTCCAGAACTCCAGCAAGTGGGTTTCTCGGAAAACGATTTTTTGAACAAAAAGCCATCGCTTTTGGCATGCGCACACCTGAGATCCATAATTTTACGGAAATTGAAAGAAGAAAAAATTAGAATTTTTGAAGGATGAAAATAACAGCGAGAACAGAAGGAAAAACAAAATAAGGGAGAGAGGAAACGGAATATGCTACATAGACGTGATATGCTCAATATTTTAACAGAACGATAAGGGAGCATCTATTTGGATGTAAACGAGTTGAGCCGAAATCGAATATAACAAGTTCAATCTTTACTCCTTCGATAGGCGAAGGCTCAAGTAAGCTTTATCGAACTTAATAAAATTATATAAAATAATTTATTATTTTATAAGTTGGATAAGATTTATTAGTAGGAGAATTTAATTCATATAAATTCGAATAAATTTGAATTCGTATGTGTTTGGATTAGTTTGAACTCATTTAAGTACAAAATAAAATCTATAATTATAAACAAAAAAAATTATTATTTTCTTAAGATAACAAACAAATTATCATCATCATTTTTATGGGTCCTACTTATAATTATATATATACAAAATATAAAAAAAATTGTCTAGGCTTGCTAGCTTTTTGAGTCGAATATTATTGAGTTCGACTCAAGTTATTTAACCGATAAGTTCAAACTATTTACAAATTGTCTTGTCTCATTTACACCCATATTCTGACACTTGATATAACGGAATTGGGGGTGGTTTTATCATTTGGGCCTTTTTGGAGGGGCCAGGTTTTGATATTTCATGGAGTCAACTAAGGAGAATATAATTAATTGGGAGATTAGGACTAAATCTAAATTATTTTTGCTATAAATTAAGTTCTTCAACTAAGAAAATAATTAAAAATTTATAAGAAGGTTAGGTAGTAACGCGGATTGTAAATGAATTGAGCTGGAATGGTTTAGTCAAATTTAGTGCCTCAAATCTGACTTTGTGTCCATCTAAGTTGATTCAAAAACTTAAAATTGGAATTGAAATTAATTTTAAAAATTTTAAAATCAAATTGCGGTTAAAATTCGAGTTTACATGCGTAATTTAATATAAGTAATTGAAAAGAATTATTCAATTGAACTTTTGCTAGTATTTTTTAACGTGAATATGACTAAAATCAATGTAAAATAGTTCATACATTAAAATTTTAAAAATTCAAGTTTAATTATATTTCTATTAGCATTCCCATCAGCCTTTTTTTTTTTTTTTTAATTTGAAAATGTGAAGTCCAAATTTTGAAATACACAATGCCCAATGCACAACCAATTCCAACTCGGTTGTTGTTTGAGTTGTTAACAAATCGGATATGGATTGAATCTGTTATATGTAAATATGAATCCGATTATTAAATCCATATTCGAATTCGAAATCCTATAGAATCTTTATTAGTCCGTATTATATTTGAATTCGATGGATATTCAAAATTCGAATAAAAAATATAATCAAATTTATTTTTTTCTTTTGAATTTTATAAAAATATTGTATTTATAAAGTAAATATATGTTATATTTAAATTTTTAAATTTTTTTTATTATATATTAGTTTAAAAGTTAAATATTTGAATACTAAATTCCTATTTTACATTATATTAATTCATATATGAAACATTATATGTTATTATATTTGACATTTTATCAATATACTTCTTATTTTTTAGGTTGAAGACTCAATATTAATAGTATAATATAGACGTTAATATAAACATTACGCTAATATAATATATATAGATTTTATTCTAAAATCTTTATTAATATTGTATATAAGAGTATTAATTTAATAAAAAATATTAAAATTCGAATTTGAATCTTTAACGAATATCATTGCTTAATTCCATATTCAATTTACTTATTTCAAATTAAAAATATTTATAATTAAATTTAATTTATTGAATATTTTAATTGAATTGAATTCAAACTAAAATTCGATCTATTGATAGCCTGATTTATTGTGATGAAATTTAACAATATGAAATGCTAAGCTCACAAGCCCACTAAATAATGGAGCAAAAAACCCAAAAATATATCAGCTGGCCCATTTAAATGGGAATTCCAAAAGTAAGAAACAAACAACAAAGATTAATAGAAATTTGCAGAAAAGAGGGTTGGCAAGTGAAAAAGAAAATGCTTCTATCAAGAAATCATACTATACTTTGGGTAATTCATCTCTTTATTTTAATTGATATGCAATTTTTATTTTATTTGATATGCATATATATTAAATGTACTAAATATTTCATTAAAAAATATTTAATCGTAAATTATAAATATTTAGCATGAATACGTTAAACTCAATAAGAGTGTGGATATGTCAAAAATACAATTACAAACTTGTACGTAGTTAAGTGTTCAATATCAAGCACTTTTTAATCCAAAGAAGACGATTATATCTGAATTAAATAATTCCTCTCTCTAAATTAAGCTAAATTTTTTAAATTGTCAATATCTTTCTATCTATATAACCCGTTTTTTTCGATTCTCTGTATTATCTAGCATCTAAAGAACCTTACAAAACAGCACAAATGCAGCAAGTTCGCAGCATAACAAACTATACTTTCGTGTCTTTAAGTTAATAATCGACTTTTCTATATTTTTTTCATTATTTTCTCACTTGGTAAGAACTAGTTAATCAACTTTTCCCTTCATTTTCTCAAAGTGGTTAGTTGTGTGGAGTGTCACTCTTTTCTACTTTCTTCAGTTATTAGTTTCAGATTCCAGGACTGATTCAATATGTCACCAAATTAGGATCTCAACTTAAAACCATAAAGTTTCAGTCTTTCCCTCTGGCTCTATATATATCATTACATCATCACTCAATTGTTAGATCACAGTTGCAAACAATTCAATCAGCAAACAATCTTTCCTGCTAAGATTTTAACTCCTAACCAACTCTCATCATGGTATGTCTGTTACATTTTTATATATTCTTCTATCTCTTCTGAAGACCTAACTATATTGTATAACTACTATTATGCAAGCCTCAGCAAGGTAACACTACAAGAACGCCTCAACAAGAGCAAGACTTGAACGCTTGGCTCCCAATAACAGCTTCCCGTAAAGCAAAATGGTGGTACTCAGCGTTCCACAATGTGACAGCAATGGTTGGTGCTGGCGTACTGGGCTTACCACTTGTTCTGGCACGACTTGGCTGGTAAAATTTAAGCGCAGGTTATAGAATTAGGCCTGATTTCCGGATCTTTGAGTATTGAACATGTCAGTTAATGTAGAACTTCTTCATTTTTTTCAGGATTGCTGGGATCACAGGTATGGCAGTATCATGGGCCGTAACGTTATACACACTTTGGCTACTGATTCAACTGCACGAATCAGAGTCAGGAAAAAGATTTGATCGATACTCAGAACTGGGGCAACATGCTTTCGGGAAGAAACTGGGAAGCTGGACAGTTCTGCCTCAGCAACTAATAGTTCAAGTTGGATCTAACATAGTGTACATGGTTACAGGAGGAAAATCACTCAAAAAATGTTTTGGCTTGTTATTCGCAGCAGCTGACTTTCGAAAAACGTATTATATCTTGATATTTGTGGGCATTCACTTGATATTATCACAAACCCCCAATTTCAACTCTTTAAAAATTATTTCCTTGGCCGCAGCCATCATGTCCATTAGGTAAATAAACCTTAAACTCTAACGTTGAAAAATCGTATATATATTGAATACAGATCAGTGAGTTTTTCTCTGATGATTTTTTACAGTTACTCAATGATAGCTACTGGTGCATCTCTAGTAATTGGTAGCTCCTCACATCATCAAGTCAGCTACGGCTTTCCTTCTCATACGACGTCTGGTATTGTTTTCGACATCTTCAACAGCTTGGGTTTGCTGGCATTTGCTTTTGCTGGCCATAGTGTGGCATTAGAAATTCAAGCAACTATTCCATCTACACCAGAGAATCCGTCGAAGAAGCCAATGTGGAAGGGTGTGGTAGTAGCCTATGTTATTGTGGCAATTTGTTATTTCCCAGTTGCAATATCTGGGTTCTGGGCTTTTGGCAATGCTGTGGAGGATGACGTTCTTCTTTCTTTGGAACACCCAAATTGGCTCATAAGCTTAGCCAATTTCATGGTGTTTGTCCATGTTCTTGGAAGCTATCAGGTAAAATCAGAAGGGATGTATAGAAAAAGGGACAACTATTAGTTTAAACTTGTGATCATAAGTATTTTTTTTTTCTTGAGATTCTTGGATGTTTTCATCATTATAATGACAAGATTTTTGTGTTTTTTTAGGTTTTTGCTATGCCTGTTTTTGACAAGATTGAATGTACATTGGTGAGAAAGTGGCACTTCACTCCAGGACGGCCTCTTCGTCTTGTTGCACGCAGTGTATACGTTGGTAATTTTTTCTAACTTATTATATCTACGTTTTTAGCATATAAATTTGTATATTATTAGAGAATTTACTGATACCATACATTTTTTGATATTAATTATATTTGTGATAATGTTATTGCAGCTATGACAGGATTAATAGCAATAATCCTTCCATTTTTTGGAGGACTATTAGGGTTTTTTGGCGGGCTAGCATTTTCAATCACATCTTATGTTGTGAGTAATATAAATAGAATTTTTTATCATTTTGAAATTTACTTTGACATAATCGAAGTTATATATATATGCTGAATGTGAAATGATATAAGTAAAAATTAAAAGCTAAAACATCCTGAATTTAAGAAATTTTAAGTTCAATTTATTTATTGACAACATAACTTATGGTGTAAATTTGCATTTGAAATAGGTACCATGTGCTGTTTGGCTCGCAATCCGTAAACCTAAAAGATGGAGTTTTCATTGGATTGCATGTTGGGTAAGCATATTGATTTTATTACTATTATAAATTAAATATGTCAATATTTTAAATATATTATCAACAGCATCTTAAGCAAAATATAATGATTATACTCTTTCAATTTCAGGTTTCAATTTCAATTGGTGTTGTAATAATAGCTTTGGCACCTATAGGAGGAATGCATGAGATTATAATCTCGTGGAAAAATATTAAACTTTTTTCATGAGAAATTACACATTTTTTTTGTACAATTTCATAATTTCCTTAGAATAAGAAATTTAATGGACTATGATTTTGCAATCATTTACACAATCTTATATATAAATTTTGATCATAGTTGATACTGGCTCGCATCTTAATTTTATATAATCTCATGTATTAGTTTTTCTTATTTCACTCATACGATATGACAAAAGATTAAAGTAAAATACCATCTAATTATGATTCCTTATAAGAATATCAAAATTAAAATATAATTCCATGATTTTTTTAATTTGATTACTAAAACAAACTGACCAATTTATAAATTGATATATTTATAATGACAAATTAATTATTTAACTTAAAAGGAAAATAATAGATAATTTATAAAGAAAAAAGAAAAAGAAGAGATGGAACAACAAATAAATTTAGGTAAAATTAATTAAACTAAAGAGAACAAGAGACTTTCTAGTATTTATATAATTTTACAACTCTTAACAAAGTGGTTTTTTTTTTTCCGACATAGCCATTGGATCATATTTTATTTTGTGAATCATATTCACCCAAATTTCACACTAAGAAAACTTCGTTAAAAGATAGCCATAGTATATAGTTTTTTTTAGAAGTTATAAAAATGAGCTTAAATTTTAACATAAATTTCTAGAAGTTATAATCATTAAAAATGCATTGAAGAGCAAAAAATTTATAGTTTGCTAGCACAGTACGTACTACCAAAATTTTAATTTACTCAAGGTTACTATGAAGCATTGAAATAATTTAATTTATATTTTCTTGCTAAAAAATTAATGACATGTTTAATTGCAATATTTTCTTCTTCTTTTTTTTTTAAACGAAGTTATCAATACTATTAGCTTTTATAATACGATTTTAGGTTTGTTGCGCACAATGAAACTCAATAAAAATAAACTTTTGTGCCACACAAAAATTTCCTTTGAGGTTAAGATTTGTAAACTTCCATGCCAAGAGACTTTTTCTTCCATTATTTTAGTAAAATTAGCATTAAATACAAATAAAATTATATATAAAAAATCAAATTTTCTAATAGCTATCTATTCATAAGTAAACGCGTGTTCGTATTTTTAATTGATTTGATTGTTTATATTCAAAATTCATATGATATTTGTTAATTGGTATAAATTTTCCTAAATAATTATATTATTGATTTTTCAAAAATAATTAAAGTGGTATGGTATTATTTACTAATTCTAAATATAGATTTATCTACTTAGTTTTAGTATTAATCAATTTAAAATAGGTCATCGTATTTTGCATATATTATGGCTTATGGGTACAAAATTTATTTATTTTTCTTTGAATATCTCATATCTAAAATCTAAATCTTAATATTTAAACATTTCATAGCCAATATTATTTAACAAAATTACGTATAATATATGTACGCTCATGATGTTACAGCTTCAACTTTCTGGGCAGCCCAACAGCCACAACCATTTCAAATTATCTTCAATGCATTTTTCTACAATTTCTTCCACAAACCCATCTTTTCTTGGAATAAATCATAAAAGTTCAGATAATAATCAGAAATCTTTTGCAATAGCTCAAATCCCACTTCCTAATCTCATCGACCTCAAGTCTTCTGCATCAGCACTGCCCGTTTCTTGTAGAAATTACAATAAGAATGTGGTTTCTTGCAAAAGAAACAAATTTCTTGCAAGAAATTCCGTAAATCAAGAAAAAGAAGCCCAGATTTCTCGAGAAAAAGAAGATATTGGCAATGGCAGTGGCAGCAGGAGCAGCCCATCAACTAGCTTCTTGTCTTTTCTTTGCCCCTTGCTTAAGCTCTTCTCTGTGAGTAATTACGATGCAAATGAGAAAAACATATTTTTCCTAAAATTGTGTTATTATATTGTACTATTTCTTGGTCAAATTATATGAATTATGGTTTGGAAATCTTGCAGGCAGGAGATCCCTCTGCAGAAAGGAACTATATAGTGGAGGTATTTAACACTTTGTTTTGTTCTGTAATGGTAGTAGGCAGAAAATATGTAGTTCTTGGTACTTTATAGAACTTTGGAATTCCATCACTTTTATTTTCATTAATTTCATCAGATACATATTTAGTTGAGTTGTTTTTTAACCACAGTATTTCAGATTTTTAACAGATAGTAGCATTAGTAGAAATTGGTTGTCATTTTGATCATAATCATCCTCGTATACATGCTTAATGAACTCCAGTTTACTACTTTGTTTCCTCCCCCGGTGCTCAATCATTTGAAACCTTTTGATGATTAATTTCATCTGTTTCGGTAGTGAGCCTGTTTGGGGTTTGAGTTACTTTGGCTATTATTTAGATGTTATCCCTTTGACTAGTACTTTTTCCTTGTATTAGGAGGCTACATCTTCATTATCTACTTTAGCAAGGTTTCCATGGGGATCTAAATCGCTGGCGGACGGTTTAAACGATCAACAGAAAGTAGACCCCCCTCTGCGTCTCCAACTTTATGAGTTTGGTAAGTTCCCTCTCCCTTATGTAAAATCCAAACTTTATCATTTCTTTACAATATGTTTACTATGATGTCCTCCTTTTTAGGTCTTCATACCAGGTTGATTGGCCTCTTTTCTAAATTTATTCATCTTATTGCTTTGACCTCGGATTAACTGAAATGTTATATGAATTGTGAACAGAGGCATGCCCATTCTGCAGGAGGGTGCGGGAGGCCATAACTGAACTTGATCTATCTGTAGAGGTGCATAAGGGAAACTTTTGGCATATATAATTCATCTTTTCTTATCTTCATAACAAATGCTTTACAAAGTGTTCCAGTTGCATTGGCAAGTGAATTTATCTACCTCTGAAAAAAGTTTGAAAGCTGAGGTGATTGCCTATGATTGACTCTTCAACATGGTCTCGCATTTGTGCAGATCTTTCCATGTCCAAAAGGGTCGGTAAGACACAGGGCAGAGGTCAGAAGACTTGGTGGCAGGGAACAGTATGCAACTTTTTCTCAAATTTCTTTGAAGCTATGACCTTTTTATTATGCTAGAACCAATGCCTCCAATTATGTGCTCTGCAAGGAAAAGATCATTCCTTTTCATTTTATCGGTTTTAGTGGTCATTATATCCGTTTAATGAAAAAAACACATGGCTTCAGCAATGATGTGATTATTCTTAAAAATGGATAGTATTTATTCATCGGTCGGTCATCATTTTCATGAAAATGATAGAAGGCATCCTACAAGCATGGACTTGCAGCACTAAGTTTTGCATTTTCTATGTATGATGATGTAATGGGTATTCCTAGGTCAAAGAAGAGATGTTGTTTTGCATGATTCTAACATGTGACGCCAAGGTCATTTGACAATTGAAAGATTTTTCTCAGTGTTTGGCCTTTAGAGTCTCAATGCAGTTGCCGGACCCTCGTGTGTGTTTAATCCTCAATATTTGAGTCATTTATGAATGTCTTCATTGCTTAACAAAAGAATTCATATTCTTTTGTAGGTTTCCTTTTCTTGTAGACCCCAATACTGGAACTTCAATGTATGAAAGCAGTAAGTAAAAAGCTGGTTTTTCCTGCCAAATACTCTTCACATATGAAATGCCTTGAATAGGAACTGTACCTAGTTTGAGTATACAAATCCATCTTCTTTACAACTAGTTACTTAACATTAGGTACATTATAAAGCTGCTGCTGGTATTAATATGTGCATGTTCTCCAGGTGATGTTCCTGAAGGAATTAGGTCTTTTACTATATTTCACTATATAACTTAGGAGAATTTACTTTTTGGTGCCCATGATCTGTTTTGTCAGACCTAGATTTGGTACTCTTTTTTGAGATTTATTTGGGTTGATTTCCTAAGTAGTCTCACCTATTTTATTATATTATCTGGGTATTTAAGTATTAGAAATTCTCTTCCAGGTGACATTGTAAAATACTTATTTCAGCAATACGGTGGAAAAAGGAATCCCTCATTTGGCATGTTGGAGAGGTATTTTATCTGTTAACTTAATTTGTTAGTGCTAATTTCAAATAATGGATGTAAATTTTCAGTTTTCTCTTCTAGCCCACTATTCTAACTCTTATTTTAATTTTGATATTCTTCCCCCGCCCCCAGGATTTGAGTTGGTAACACGTACTGTAAGATAGTCCCCTATCCTCATGTTTTTTTTCATGATGATCTTCTTATATGGACTCCAGTACATGATAGAATTTGTTATGGCCCCCTAGAAGCTAGGAGAGATCAACATCATGTGGAGCTGAAAAATCATTGTGTTTGGGTACAGAAACATAGATCAAATACAAATTGGTTGATACGCTATTAGCCCATCATTATCCATTTTTTCAGCAATCTTCATAAGCTTTAATATATGGCCATACCTTATAGTCCTTGATTACATGTTCAAAATTTCAAGAAACTGAAGGGTGCAGGCATAGGGAATAACGATGACAATCATTAAATTTGTTGCTTTTCGCATTGTAACATAGAGAAAATTGTGCTTTTGCCTGCGTTCAATTGTTTGTTCGTTGCCTCATAACTGATTTATTTGAAATATGCAGCACACTGATCACAGGATGGGTGCCAACCCTACTTCGAGCAGGCAGAGGAATGACATTGTGGGAAAACTCCACCAAAGATCCACCTTCTGGCAAACTGGAACTTTTTTCCTATGAAAACAATCCTGTAAGCATTGAAAATTATGGGGGTTCATTAGATTCCTACCAGTTCTATTGTTTCTTGTTGTGCCCACCCATAAACTGAGATTCAATCAATGTGATGCCTATTCTTTGCAGTATGCTCGAATTGTTCGTGAAGCGCTTTGTGAATTGGAACTTCCTTATACACTTCAGAGTGTGGGTCAAGGGTCAAAACGGACAAAGTTGCTCTATGAGATGTCCGGATCAGCTGAGGTCAGCTTATATAATATTTATATTGTACAAAATCATTATGCCTTAATATAAAAACAAAAGGTTTTATCAATATTGGATAGCTCAAAACATTGTCAAAAGCTACCTATCATGTGCAAGCAGAATTCAAGGTACAATTTTGTCAGCTTTGAGGATGTGACCAAAAGTTGCATATAGGCTTTGTAAGTGGTGCACTAATTAGTCTCTTCTTCAGTATATGCACTAAATTTGTAAAGAAATGAACTTATATGATGCTGCAGGCAAGTGCAACTTTAAATATTATTTGTTCATAAGAGCATGAAGGTCAAGAAGCATTTCATATTCTTTCTGTTTTCTACTAGTGCCGATTCAGCCAACTACATATTGGCCATAGCCCATATAGCTAGCTTTTAGCTTCCTATTTCCGTGATTTTATTTATGAAAAATGCATCACAGAAAGGGTTATTTACTTCATATATTAAAACTTAAACTATTTATCCACCCTTAGATTATGAAAGTTCATCATTGGCTTCTTGATGATGCATCAAGCTGCATTCTGCACTCAAAGAAATTATTTTGCTTTATGCATGACAAGAACTTTTTGGCAGTAAAGCAGTTAAGTGGCAATGCTATGCAGGTGCCTTACCTTGTTGATCATAACACCGGCATGGAAATTGGAGGGTACAAGAAGATCATACCTTACTTGTTTCAAACATACATGTCAACAAACATAGAGTTCTAAGAGTATTCCTCGACAGCTTCATTTGTTCAGCTGCTAATGGATGGAATTTGCAGTTCTATCTTTTTAAAATCGATGGAATATATGATATGGAGAGAGCAACTCAATTTGGTATTGTTATCAGGTCTGTTGTGACAGGAATTTGATAGGGAAGTTACCTTAGCTTAACTTTTTTGCTAGCAGAAATTTTGCACTAAATTTTGGATATGGAGGTTGTGAGAAATCATAGGTTGCCAGTAAAATCACTTCAACTTCTAATTTCTGGTGGTATTTGTAGTCACTTGCTTAAGCTATATAATCCATACTTTTCTGATTGAGATTGAAGAATATTTTTTCAATTATTTATATGTATTTTTTTTAATCCAAGTATATTGAGTTAGTTAATTGCTACAATCACGCTAAGTTTAGACTATAATATTGCAATATTCTTAAGTTCATTCACTTAATTACGAATTAAGTGGTCTAACTTCCATTGTACTTATCTATACATGCAATAGTTAAAATTGGAATTTGAATCATTTTTTTAATGGAAAGCTAAAATCTCTACTTCTAAATAGAATACAATTTTACACGATCGCCAAATACAAGAACATAATTTTATGTATCAATAGTGATTTTATCAAAAAAATAAATATATAAAAAAGTAAACTAACAATTATAGATGACAATTAATCCATCTTCCTTTAATCGGCAATTAATCCATCTTCTTTGAATCGATGGTCAATTCATTTCTTCCTTCATAATATCAGTAAAAGTGAAAAAGAAGCAATGGTCAATCCGATTCTTCTTTCATAACAACACTAAAAGTGAAAGAGAAGCAAAATTTGTTTCGTCTTGCTTTCTTACTTAGAGAGCACAAAAGAAAAGGAGTGAGGGAAAGGAAACATGCTTAATATTTTAACAAAATGAGAAGACAGAGTTAAGGAAAGTGGTGAATTCAATAAACGCAATATGCTTAATATTTTAACAGAATGACAAGAGAGAGTTGCAAGATAGCGCCAATATATTAGTCCCTATATTGAAGGGTCGAATTATGGTTGGGTTCAGGCCAAGCCTGCTTAGTCAATTAGGTTGTTAGGTAAGCAGAGGTTTGCCTCCAATATATGGTGAGCAATGTGGTTTAGAATTATGAAGGTTGAGAGCTATGACTGTGGCGAGTGAGAAGGATATGTTTTGTTCTCCCTTTCTGTATTAAATGAGAAAGTATTTCTAGTTAATGGCTAAATTTTCATATTACTGTTGTCCTAGGTGGTATTAGGAATACAAGCATGTCCTCTTTTGGACGGTGCATATTGAACTCCAAATTTATTTGAATTGGGTTGGAAACCAACTTGAACAAAAAGACACAAATCCTATGGGCCACTTCATTATTTTGATACTATTAGAGGACAAATTAATTATTCAAGAAATTTTGCTTATCACGATAATTCTCTATTAGGATTGATAATAGCTATAATTTACTGAATCTTCTCTAATTTAGAAAAGATAGAAAAGAAGTATGCCATAAGTTATTATTCTTAAACAAAGTTATATAATTAAATAAAATCTAATTCTATTCTTTTATAAGAATATCTAAATCGGAATAGAAGTTGCCAGATCGTTAAAATTGGCTGATACAAACGAATTGATCAACTTACATATTGCTACAACATGTTTGACTAAGAAAACAAAACCAACCATTTAACTGGAAGGCAAATTAAAAAAATAGAGAATTTATGAAGAAAAAACAACAAAAGAAAAAGTAAATTTAGTCTCAGATCAAATAAAATGCAAGTCTTTGTAGTATTTATATAATTTTACAACTCTTATAAAAATTGCTTTTATTCATTGTAACCGTTAGATTGCATTTTATTTTGTGTTTTGTGGATCATATTCCACGAAAATTTACACTAAAAAACTTTATAAAACTAAGCTAACATATGGTATATAAAGTTTTTTAGAAGTTATAAAAATGAGCTCAAATTTTTAAAAAGTTTCTAGAAGATTGTATATATATATGTGTGTGTGTGTGTGTGTGTGTGTGTGTGTGTGTGTGTGTGTTGTATGTTCTAAACATATCTTTTATCAGCACATAATTTGATAATCCCAACATTTCTAAGTTCGCAATCACTTCCTAAGCTATATACTGTACTTTTCTAATTGAAATTAGTTAAACTTAATTATACACTCTTTTGAATGCATCTTGATAATTACATTCAAAATCAAGAAAGTAGACTTAGGGGGTGTTTGGTTTTATTTCCAAACCCCATTTTCACCAATTTTGCTATTCCAGAAATAGAGATAATCACTTTGTAAATATTTTCACCCAACATAATTTCAATTTTCATTTTCAAAACATATTCTCCAACAACCTATATATCTTTTCCCAATAAACTATATATCTTCTCTCTCTGTTCCATTATTTCTATCTCCCTCCACCTACAACTTATTAAAATCAACATAATCATTACATTCCCAAACATTTCATCCAAATATATTTTTATTTCTACATCACATCACATAACTAATTCTCACCAGTTTAGAAATGATGAAAATGGAAAATAGAAATGAAAATAAAACCAAACGGGCCCTTATAATTTCACTATAATATTTTGCTTACCTCCCTAAGAACTTAGCCCTATCCCATTTCATGCAAAAATTAATGCTCATATTTAATTTTCTACCACACCCTAGTAGTTCTATAGAAAATAAGAACCAAGTATTCAAAATCAAGGATTAGATTTCTAACTTCACTAAGATGTTTTGCTTACCTTCCCTAACAACTTAGGCCTATCACATCTCATTCATCAACTAATGTGCATGTTTAATTTTTCCGCCCTCCTTTCTCATTCAAATAACTCTCATGAACAATGACTAATTTTGAAATGAGAGGTCTTCAGTTACTCGTACAAATAATTAATCTTAGACAATGAACACATTTAGTATAGCATCCACAAAAAAGATACAGTTAGAAATGGTAGGTTCCACTATCTATACATAGATAAGATAATTGCTTGCTCGATGTAACTTTCTATATATTGCATCAATATTCCGGACGAGCTCCAAATCTACACTTTCCCTCCATACAAATTTCCTTTCACAACATATTCTATCATAATTTCCAGTAATGGAGAAATCATGGGCACTGCTGTTAGTCTTACTGCATATAACTGCATTTCTGTCAAAAATAATCTACAAACGGCGTTATCCGCAAGGAAAACTCCCACCAGGTCCAAAACCATGGCCCGTAATCGGCAACCTGAACCTGATCGGCTCCATCCCACATCAATCCCTTCACTTTTTATCCCAAAAATATGGTGAAATAATGCTGCTGAAGTTTGGAAATTTCCCAGTTGTGGTTGCATCATCCCCTGAGATGGCCAAACAGTTCTTAAAAACGAATGATGCAGTTTTTGCCTCCAGGCCTGCCCTTGCTGCTGGCAAATACACTGGCCATAATTATTCAGACATGACTTGGGCTCCTTACGGCCCATGGTGGCGAACAGCTCGTAAAATTTTCCTCTCTGAAGTTTTCAGTCCGAAAAGACTTGAATTCTTTGAGCATATTCGTAAGGATGAGAGGCGTAATTTCCTCTCTCGTCTACGTTCCCTGTCAGGGAAACCTGTCGTGCTTAGAGACCATTTATTGCGTTATACTCTGTCAACAATGAGTAGGATTGTTTTAGGTAGCAAATACTTCAGTGAATCAGAAAATGAGAGGTCCATTATAAGCCTGGATGAATTGTTAGAAATGCTGGATGAGTGGTTTTATCTCAATGGGGCATTTAATATTGGGGACTGGATACCATGGCTCAGTTTTCTTGATCTCCAGGGATACGTTAAGAGAATGAAGGATTTGCACAAGAAATTCGACAGGTTTCATAACCATGTGATTGATGATCATCAAGCCAGGCGGGCTGCAGAAAAAGACTTCATCCCGAAAGACGTGGTGGATAGGTTATTGGAGCTTGCTGAAGATCCTAGTCTTGAAGTTAAGCTCACAGGGGATAATATCAAAGGATTAATACAGGTGACATGAAAATTTCTCCTTTCAAACTCATTTACTTTATGATCCTAGTCTTCATTATTCGTTATGTATGTGGTTTGTCAAGGCATTTTTTATCGTATCGCTTTCATATTTTCATCAGCTTGAATATTCACGTCTTTTTTAAGCTCCTCGAGGTGATAATTGGTATAATCACATTGGAGGAATTCTAACAGTTTATAATGTTATCTTTTCTCACCATTTGAGGCGTATTTTCAGGATAGATTAAACGTTCCATTGATATATATTAATGGAATAATAGTTGATTTGTTTTTATACTTGAAGACGATCTAATCATCATGAATAATAATAAAAACAACTTTTTTTGAAGTAAACAGACAGTAACTAATTCAATTTGTTTTCTCTCTTGGTGGGACCCACTAGCTGCTAACCTTTCTCTCTCTATATATATCTAATAACTATCTAATCATCATCATCAATAATAATAAAATTATTTATATAGCTAAGCTTTGTTTGTTTGGCTTGATTAGGTGTGATACATACCTAATCAAGTCTCTTTTAATATTCGTTTCAATTGACAAAAGTCCTTGATAAATCCTAAGCCCAATATTATTTATTGTTGCTTTTGGAAAATAGATCAAGGGGGAGGGGGGAATGCTTGATTAAGTGTGATAAGAATTATAAAGATCTAATACGATCTATTTTTTATTTTATTTTCAATTAAACCATATTCCTAAAAATGGAAGAAAATGAAAAAATTATGAAAAACTTATTAAAAAGTATAAATGATATAATAATAAATTTATATATTATATTTTAATTTATTTATATATTAATCATACAAACCAAACATAAAATTAAAATATTCTATCCTTAATGAGCTTAAAATATATCCTTTGATTGTATATAACTTCTAATCACATCATTCAAAGCAAACGAGTCCCTAATGTAATTTGTATCTTTCGTGACAGGACCTACTAGTTGGTGGCACAAGTACCTCAGCTGCCGCGGTCGAATGGGCTCTCATGGAAACTCTCAGAAATCCTCGCATACTAAAAAATGCAAAACAAGAGCTTGACAGGGTTATTGGAAGAAACAGATGGGTGGCAGAGAATGACTTCTCACAGTTGCCTTACATAGACGCCATTATTATGGAATCATTGAGATTACATCCACTTGGTACACTTTTAGGCGCCCATTACGCCATTGAAGACTGTGATGTCGCTGGCTACAACATATCAAAGGGAACAACGGTCTTCATCAATATGTGGAGCATAGGAAGGGACCCGAACTCATGGAATTCGCCCAAAGAGTTCTTGCCAGAGAGGTTTGTGGGCAAAGAAATCAATATGACAGGAAATAACTTTTCTTTGTTGCCATTTGGCTCGGGTCGAAGGAGGTGCCCTGGATACAACCTCGGACTTAAGATTGTTCGGACAACATTGGCTAATTTGCTGCATGGATTTGACTTGAATTGGTTGATGGAATGAAGCCTGAAGACATATGCATGGAGGAATTGTATGGATTAACCACACATCCTAAAGAGCCTCTTCCTATCATAATGGAACCAACACTTCCAGGCCAACTCTACTGAATCATTTCATGCACGAAGGATGGAGCTAACTGATGGGTGTCGAATCCAACAAAAATAATTTTCTATTCTAAAAATATGATTTGCAATTAGTGGGAGTAGGGTCATATTCTACAGATAAATTTTGTTTCCTTCAAGTTTACTAAATAAAATAAAATACAATGGGGGGATTTTTATGAAATCGAAAACCTAGAATCTTAAAAATAAATAAATCACAAATAAAATAAGAAATCAATAAGAATGGAATCTAGCTTAAGGTAAAATCTCAGTTTGGTTCACACATCTGATCATTAATGTAAAGATTAATTCCTTTTTTCTTGAATAGACTGGTTATAGTTACTCGGACACCCTAATAACCAATATCTCCTTACTATTTCAATAACTAAGAGAAGCTCGTTAGTTATTTCCATTGTCAATAAACAACCCTAAAGAAGCACTCCTAGAATATAATTTATTAACAGCATTAAAAATTAGAGAGACCCAACTCTAGCCAACAAACACACACAAGCGAGGTTCATTTAGACTATATTATTTATCCACATAATATAAATCATGCATGCGGTCACTACACATAACTATGTTATTTGCCACAAATATGAGAACAATTAAACAATTACGGATTTAATGTTCTAATTGACAGGACAATTATTCTAAGCTATCAAAATTTGGGCCATAAATTCAATGAACCTGAATAATCGTAATGAAAACGGAAGATAAATAAATACTCAAGGAATAATGAATAGTCTCACAAATACTGAAGTACCAAAACTTCGATAATTCCTTAAGCTAGAAGAAGAATTTAGCAACTCATGTCTGAGAGAAAAAGTGCAGAAAACTAAAAACATGCTAAACAAAGAATCAAAAAACTTTTATGAAAGAAACCTAGTTCTCTATAAATAGCCTCCTACTCCTAATGCAACTGGTAAACTAATAAGAGTCCTACCAGAATAGGAAAACTAAAATTATCCTAATTAAAGAAATAAAAATAAAAATATTTCAGGAATATACAACTGCTAAAACATGTCCCCACTCAAATTATTTCCTTCTTTCATTTCTCGTCTCCTTGGAAATGCGGTATTTGCTCCAAGCATGTCGAAAACTCGATTTCCAACTGCATTTAGCTTGAATCTTCAATTTGCTTCACAAAACATAAAAAGAAAGTTAAAATCCAATATTTAAGCATTTTTACTGTTAATCACAAAGGAAAATTATATGAATAAACGGACAAAAAATGCAACTTAACACTAACCACAGAGAACAGAAACAAAAAGGAGTGAGGGAAAGAAAATATGCTTAATATTTCAAGAGAATGACAAGGGAGAGTTAAGGAAAGTGGAGAGTTTTATAGCTCTCTATTAGGATCAGTATTAGTTACAACTTAGTGAATCTTCTCTAATTTAGAAAAGTTAGAAAAGAATTATGTCATAAGTGATTGGTCTTATACAAAGTTATATAATTAAATAAAATCTAATTCTACTCTTTTATAAAAATATCTAAACTAGAATAAGAGTTGCCAGATTATTAAAATATGCTATAGACATATTGATCAATTTACATACTGCTATAGCATGTTTGACTCAAAAGACAATCAACCATTTAACTAAAAGCAAATGAAAAAAAAAAAAAAAAAAAAAAAGAACACAGAGAATTTATGAAGAAAAAAGAAAAAGAAGCCACAAGAGAACAAGAAAACTTAGTTTAAAATCAAATAAAATGTAAGTTTTCTAGTATTTATGTAACTTCACAACTCTGGATAAAATTGCTTTGCTCAATATAACCATATTTAGATTGCGTTTTATTTTGTGGATCATATTTGGCCAAATTTTATACTATTAAGACTTCATTAAAGCGAGCTGCAATTAGTATATAGTTTTTTAGACGCTATAAAAATGAGCTTAAATTTTTTAAGATTGTGTGTGTGTGTTAGTGTGTGTTATATAAATATATCTTTTGTGAGCACATAATTTCAAGAGTATTCTTCGACAATTCCAACAGTTAAATTGCCAAAGGAAGGAATTTGCAACCCTTCTCTATATTAATGGAATGCAAAAATGATCGAACAATTTAATTGGGTATTGCTATACAATTTTGGTGTAGGAATTTGACAATTCCTCAGATATGTTCTTTGCTTTTCTGAGTGAATATGGTTAAACTTTAATTATACTCTTTTGATTGCAAATATCTTGATAATTGCATTGAAGATCAAGACAGTGCACTTATATTTTCACTATAATATTTTGCTTACCTCCCCTAAGAACTTAGCCCTATCACATTTCATACAAATATTAATGCTCGTATTTAATTTTCTATCACACCTTACTAGTTCCATAGAAAATAAGAATCAGTTATTCAAAATCAAGGATTAGATTTCTAACTTCACTAAGATATTTTGCTTACCTTCCCTAACAACTTAGGCCTATCACATCTCATTTGTCAACTAATGTGCATGTTTAATTTTCCCACTTTTTTTCTCATACTAATAATCTCATGGATAATGACTAATTTGAAATAAGTGGTCTTCAATTAATCGTACAAATAATTAATAATCTTGCACGATCGACATATAACTAAATCGAGTATAGTATTATAAATAATAAAATTCAACTATCCATACATATATAGCATGCTATTGAGATGAGATATTTTTTTTGCTGGATGTAACTTTTATATAGGGTAAACTATAAAAATAGGAATAGGTCAAAAGTTTGGAATTGTATTAAAATAGGACCAAAACTCATTAAAAATTGAAAAAAAAGACGACGACCACCAGAAAGTACAGCCAGCACCGGTGATTGCTTGCGTGGCACATGGGCCGGTGTGCCACCAAACGCCACACAAGCAATACCGACGCTGACTGTGTTTTCCGATGATCTCTATTCTTTTTTTAGTAAGTTTTGATCATACCTTTACACCACTCCAAATTTCAGTTCTAAAATACAAAATGACCATAACTACCGTCCTAGATTTGCTATTTTCCCTTTTATATATTACATCAACTACTCCGGACCAGCTCCAAATATAACTACACTTTCCCTCCATACAAATTTTCTCTCACAACATATTCTATCATAATTTCCAGTAATGGAGAAATCATGGGCATTACTGTTAGTCTTACTGCACATAGCTGCATTATTATCCTTCTTTCTCTCGAAAATAATCTACAAACAGCGTCATGGGCAGCTAAAACTCCCACCAGGTCCAAAACCATGGCCTATAATAGGCAACTTGAACCTGATCGGCTCCATCCCACATCAATCCCTTCACTTTTTATCCCAAAAATATGGTGAAATAATGCTGCTAAAATATGGAAATTTCCCAGTTGTGGTCGCATCATCGCCTGAGATGGCCAAACAGTTCCTAAAGACACATGATGCAGTTTTTGCCTCCAGGCCTGCGGTTGCCGCTGGTAAATACGCTAGCTATAATTTCTCGAACGTAGTTTGGGCTCCTCACGGCCCATACTGGCGACAAGCGCGTAGAATTTACGGCTTGGAGGTGTTTAATCCAAAAAGACTGGAATCCTTTGAGCATATTCGTAAGGATGAGATGCGTAATTTCCTCTCCCGTCTGCATTCCCTGGCAGGGAAACCCGTCGTGCTCAGAGACCATCTATTTTGTTACACTCTGTCAACAATAAGTAGGATGGTACTGGGGAGCAAATACTTTAGTGAATCAGAAGATAACAAATCCAATATTATGAAGCTGGATGAATTGGAAAGGGTGCTGGATGAGTGGTTTTCTCTGAGTGGGGCGTTTAATATTGGGGACTGGATACCATGGCTTGCTTTTCTTGATCTGCAGGGATATGTCAAGAGAATGAAGGCTTTGCAAAAGAAATTGGACAGGTTTCTCAACTATGTGATTGATGATCACCTAGCCAGAAGGGATGAACAGGAAAAAGGTTATATTGCTAAGGATTTGGTCGATGTTTTATTGCAGCTGGCTGAGGATCCTAATCTTGAAGTTAAACTGACATGGGACAATATCAAGGGATTATTACTGGTATTACTTTTTCCTTTCTTGCTTATGTACTTATAAAGAATTTTGTTTTCTTCATTGTGTAGCTATGATCGAAGTATTGTCCTATCGACACATATTAAATGGAGTATTTTGTGTTCAGAAATTGCATCAAATTGAGGTAAAAGAGAGGAACAACTTATATTGATCTTTTCCTGTGTCAGAGTCAAAGACCTTAGATAATTTACAAAATATTTCTCCTCTCTCACCTTTTAAGATATTTTTTACAATAGAATCTCCTATAAAATGCATATCAATAGGACAGTACTTCAATAAGACTTGACATTCATGTTTGGCTTCAAATTTGATCAGCATCTTCATCACTAATGTAATTTGTTTCTCTCTTGAAAATATTTGTAGGATCTACTAACTGGTGGCAGAGATACATCAGCTACAGCAGTCGAATGGGCTATTCACGAAATTCTCAAAAATCCTCACATTCTAAAAAATGCAAAACAAGAGCTTGACAGGGTAATTGGAAGAAACAGATGGGTAGAAGAAAATGACTTCTCTCAATTGCCTTACATAGATGCTATTATTATGGAGTCACTGAGATTACATCCAGTTGGCACACTATTAGCTCCTCATTGTGCCATTGAGGATTGCAAAGTTGCAGGCTACCACATATCAAAGGGAACAACAGTCCTCATCAATACATGGAGCATAGGGAGGGACCCCAACTCGTGGGATTCACCTGAAGAATTCTTGCCAGAGAGATTTTTGGGCAAAGAAATCGATATGATGGGAAATAACTTCTCTCTATTGCCATTTGGCTCAGGCCGGAGGAGGTGCCCAGGATACAACCTCGGGCTTAAGATTGTTCGAACAACGTTGGCCAATTTGCTGCATGGATTTGATATGAAACTAGTGCCGGGCATGAGGCCTGAAGATATATGCATGGAGGAAGTGTTTAAATTCACCACATGTCCAAAAGAGCCTGTTTCCATCAGCATGGAACCTACACTACCGGATCACTTTTACTAGATATATATAATGCTGTCTTTGTTAAGAATAAACGTATCTAAATAAATAAACTAATGCAAAAACATAGGATTTTGCATTATGCAGTTCTTTGTATGATGTTTGGAAAACTCTGGCCGGGTAGTCCCTAATATAATCATATATAACATGTACTATTTTGACAGCACATATTTCCGGTGCTCCCGGTCTATTTTAGAAACTTGAAGACATGCTATACGGCCCTCAGCTTAATATATACATCTTGTTTCATGATTTTTATGTTTTTAGAAAAGTCGTAACAAGTTAGCTGTAGCTAGGTGAACCTGTGGCTGGATTGAGAGTCCTTCGAAATGGAAATACCCTCTTCCCCCACTCAACATAGGGCTTAGAGAAATGGACTGAAATTTCAAGTAGCTCTGATTAGAGCAAAAGAAAATCATTGTGTCAATGGTTCAAATTTATTTCTAAGTAGATCAAGGGTTCAAAGGCCATGTGGCCAGTTAAAAAAGAGAGAAGAATTTCTGTTAATGTCGAAAATTTTCTACACATTTATAAAAAATGTCTATCGTGAGGTGAAAGTATCTTATTAATTTTTTTGAATTTCATCACATGTTAGTTTTTCACTTGTTTAAGCTGTATCGTCTTTACTTTTCTGATTGAAATTGGTTAAATTTGAATTTTTCTCAATTATTTATACATGTTCTTTTTAATCAGAGTATTTTGAGTTAGCAAATGCCTAGCTTCATACTAAATCTAGGCTGCATCTAAATATTCCTAAGTCCATTCACTCCTGGTGCAACTTTCATTGCACTAAAAATACATGCAAGAGACCGAATTGGAATATTAGATGATAAAGTCATGTCTAATATAATTTTAAATTATCAACCAAAAACTCAAAAATGGTTGATCTTATGGTTTAGATTCAATACACTCTTAGCTTGATCCAATGGTTTAGATTCTATTGATTTTACCAAATTCACTAACACAAGTTAATAAAAACCAACTTATTAAAAATCAAGTTAATATACTCTTGCAAGTAATTTCACTATGTGAAGGGAATTAATTAATGAGTGAGATATTTAAGGGAAAAGATGATGTGTGTGTGTGTGTGTGTGTGTATATATATGGGATATTTAAGAATAAGCTAAGTCCGTCATTAGTGAAGAGAAATTTTATAAAAACTTTATCAATTAATCAAGTACTCATGAGTGCCCTACCTGAATAGAAATATCTGCCAAATTTTCTTCCCACCAAAGTAGGGCCTCATCATGCATTAAAATTTTGTCAAAAGTTGATACATATATATAAATTATATATATATGTATATTTATATACACTATGTTGGTCAAAAGATATGATATGATCTTTCCCACCTGCACAAGATACGATAATGCTTACAATAATATATATATATATATATATATTGGAACACAATGGAAACAATCTAAATACAAGATTTAATTTATCAGAAATTCACAAATCATACTCACAAAGTTAATGACAAAAATATACTCAACAAATAGAAAAAATAAAACAGACACAAATTTACGTAGTTCGGCAAATTTCGCCTACCTCCACGGGAGTTTTCTTGCTTTAATTATGATATAATTTTTTCAATACAAGCCAACTTTTGAATTTAATATATCCAAACTTAAGTCAAAAACCTTTTGTACAACTCCTATTATAACTACCAAAGAGATACTCACTCCACTCCTTTTTATTACCCTATTCGTACTCACAATAACTACCCCATGAATGTTATGAGTTCCACAACTGTCATCTCTACAGTAATCAAATAAATACATCTATTTATACTAAAAAATTACTTGACTACTTCATATAAAAGTAAAAAATCTAATACAAGAAGAAATTTTAATTCTAATCAAACTTGATTTTTATATAAGCGAGTCGAATCCCAACAATACACGTACATATTGGTCAAGTCGATCACATATTTACTTACAGTGCTTCATTTAGTTACTTATTATTAAATGAATGAATGGACTACGCCACTAGACAACAAAAATCTGGAAGAAAAAAGGAGCAGAGGAAACAAAATTTCAAAGACGGAAGACTTTAATGAACTTTTTATATGTGAGTACCACGACTTATGTTTGGTTATACACTGTAGCTTATATATTTTTTCAATAATTTAAGTTACTTAGCTCAAATGTTTTAATTAAGCATAGCACGTATATAGATGCATATCTCATATAACTATTTTAATTTTAAAAATAATTCGACACATCAATATTAAAATTAATAATGATATGAGTTGCATGATATATATCATTTTCAGTCGAAATAAAGAATAAAAGATTTAAAAATATGTAATTGCTATCTTATTAAGTTCAAATACTATAATTGTTTGAAACTTATTGTGCACTTTATGTGCATCTAGTTGTATAGTATATAATTCAATTTACTTGATTTGATAAAAGAATAATATTAATTTATTGAAAATATAAAAATTCGTCATTTGTAGTGTTTTATTAAAAAAAAAAAAACTATGAAAGTCTTCTACCTAATTTCTTGTATTAATCTACTAAACTAGGGTTGAAAAATACTTGTATTTTGGATTCAATCGTTTTTGTTATAAAAATATTCAAAAACACTATTTTATTATCGTATTATATTTCAGTAGTTGACATTTTGTTTTGAAATCTTATATAGTTTTCCTTTTCTAAAACAAAAATAAGGATATGTTGTATTCAACATTGAAATTGGAATCGTAATTTCACTTTGATATTTTGCTTACCTTTCCTAAGAACTTAGGCCTATCACATTTCATATAAAATTTAATGCATAGGATAAATTACAGTTACGATCCCTGAATTTGGCATAATTACGAAATAATTTTCAAAAATTCAAAAAAAAACCATGAGGTTTATCGCTTTGCCATTCAACAATTTAGTTCAGCCATTAGCCACTGTTAAGATTTTTTCAAAATTTCATTAAAAAAGGCATGTGAAATTTCATAAATGCCCATTGATAATTTGGCTGATGAATTGATTATATAAAAGTACAAAAATACATAGCCCGCTACTGCTGCAGCCTGGCCATGTGGCGGCAAGTTGCCGCCTGTTGCCCAGAAGAAGGGAGGCCGGGGGTCGGGGGCAGCGAGGGGAAACGGGGGAAGGTGAGTGGGGTATTAAAAAAAAATTATTTTTTTGAATTAATAGATAATTTAATTAAGATAAATTTAAGTAAGTTTCATTAATTATTCTAGAGAGATTTATTAGTTGAGTAAATATTTTTAATTATAATTATTATTTTAATAAATAATATAATTAAATTTAAAAATTTTATTTTTTAATTAATAATAATATATGTTAAAAATACGTATATCTTAATTTTTTTCTTATTTTTCCTTAAATAATATAATTTTTAATTTTTCATTATTTATTTTTTAATTAATAATTTATTTATTTATTTATTGTTATTTTAGATAGATTCATTACTAGAATAAATAGTTTATATATTTTAATATCTTTAATGTATATATGATTATTATTTTACATAGATTTAATATTAGAATAAATATTTTAATTATTTTAAATATCTTTAATTCATATATGATTATTATTTTACTAAATAATATAATTTAATTTAAAAAATTATCCTTTTTTATTAATAAATAATTTAGTTAGGATTACACATATTTAATTTTTTTTACTTATTTATGCTTAATTAATATGGTTTTTAATTTTTGATTCATTTTTTTTATCA
Organism: Jacaranda mimosifolia; assembly: GCA_018894105.1. Lineage (NCBI taxonomy): Eukaryota > Viridiplantae > Streptophyta > Magnoliopsida > Lamiales > Bignoniaceae > Jacaranda > Jacaranda mimosifolia. Next base: position 31,470,343 of record CM032131.1, on the reverse strand, counting down.
ATTAATAAATTTAACTAAATTTCATTAATTATGTTATATATATATTTATTATTTGAATAAATGATAAATATCTTTACTTTAAATATGATTTCTATTTTTAATAAATAATTTAATTAATATTGTTTAAAAGTCAATTAATAAATAGTTTGTTATTTAATATTATTAGATAAACTTAGGGTAAAATCCACTTTACTCATTTGTACTCTAACTTTGTCTCACAACAAAATTACATTTTTAGTCCCATACGTTAGGGGGTGCAATTTTGGTCCCACGCTTTTTTCAAATTTAAAAAACATTCCAAAATCTCAAAAAAGTTGCAAATTGATCCAAAAAGTCAATTTTCATCCAAAATTTGACGGAGAAAGCGCATGTGACGTGTGTGGCCTTTTGTTGCATGTGGCCCTGCAAGCAAATTGCACTTTTAGTCCCATACGTTAGGGGGAGGGTGCAACTTTAGTCTCACTGTACATAAATTAATTTTAAGCCAACTGAAAAGTGACATGTATAATATAATATGCTAATTATTAATTTAAAATTCTCTATTTATATTTTGAAATTTATTAAATTTAATTTTAAAAGATAAATGGTTAATTTTAATTAATAATTTAGTATTTATTTTATATTCAAATCAAATATTGACAAGTGTTAAAGATGAAGTATCTATATCTACGGACCAATTAAATTAAAGATATTTGATATTATCCTTGATATTGATATTATCTTTTGATATTTGATAATGTCAAATCAAAATATTCAATATTATCTAGGGGTATAAATGAGATGAAATTATTTACGAACGATTCGGACTCGTCTCGATGAAAACTTTAATTCGGCTTGAAGTTAAACAAGCCGAGCTGAGCGGAGCCCAATCTCGCCAGCCAGGCAAGCCGAGCCAAACTCAACAGTATTAAACTTGATAGGTTCGCAAGCCTAAATGAGCTTTTTATTATATATATTATATAGTAGTAGTAGTAGTAGTAGTAGTAGTAGTAATTTCGACTTTAATTGTAGAAATAGAAAAGTTCGACTTTAAATCCAAGAGTTGTGGAGGCTCAAGTTGGTGTGGATGCTACTGCTCAACTAGCTGCTATCAATGTTTGAGAAATCGAACCGGTAACCTTATTGGTTACTGGTTCAATTGGTTTAATCAGTTTAACCATCAGTTCAATCGGTGTGATATCATAATTATACTTAATATCATATGAATATATTAAAAATATCACCAAATACAACAGAATATATATATATATAAAAGAAAAAAATAAAAATTGCCTAGTATTTATTAAACTTTCTCCAAACTCTATTCCACAATAATATCCATACATCAATTTAAAACGTCAAAATTATAAGAAAGAACAAAATTATTTAAAAATTGAAAAGAAAAAAAAAACCCTTAGTTATTTGTTTCAAGCCTAAACAGACTTGAGCTCATTCGAGCTTATACGAGCTGGAGCACATCCGAGTTTATTCATGTTCAAGCTCATCCAAACCTATACAAATCAAGCCTTATCGAGTTTTAGCGAGTTGAACCTAAGCCTTTGCATATACTGACGAGCCGAGTTTGAGCTCGAGCTTGGTTGTCTAGGCTCAGGTTAGCTCATTTATACCCCTAAATTATTATCCCTTAGTATTTGATATTATCTCATCGAAAAGATAACTATCAAAGATGTTTAAGATTATCTAGATCCTCCCACCAAGCACCTACATAAAAGGGTGATCCCAGCTCATTTGACACAATACAAATTCTAGTAAGTGAGATAAATTATGAAAGAGTTCAGCAATTCTCTCAAGCAAATTTAAGGAAATCCACGACGTTCAAGGAGTTCTTCTGAGCTCATATATTTTTGGCATTTGATTCGAGATTAAAGTATGAAGCCCTCGAATTGGTGTTATTTTTCTTCAAATCGAGGGCTTAAATTTGATTTGGAGAAAAAAATAACGCTAATTCGAGGGCTTTGCACCTTAATCTCTAATCAAACACCAAAAAAAATGAGCTATGCGAAGAATACTTTGAACGTCGTGGATCTTCTTGAGTAAAAATAACGCTAATTCGAGGGCTTCGTACCTTAATCTCTAATAAAATGCTAAAAATATATGAGTTTCGCGAAAAATACCTTCAACTTTGTGGATTTCCTTAAATTTGTTTGAGAGAATTGCTGGACTCCTTCAAAGTTTTTCTCATTTGCTGAAATTTGTGTTGTGTCAAATGAGTTGGGATCAGCCCGTTATATAGGTCGTCGGTGGGTAAGGTTGTTTATCGGATCTGATTTACCCGATAAACCTGATTACCCAAACCAAACCAACTTAATTGGTTTGGATTGGATTGGGTAATCGAGTAAAACTCGATCAAAATCAATTAACAATTAGTTTGGACTCAGATTCAACTTTTGCATACCCGACCCGACTCGGCTACCCAATTAAAAATGAAAATAATATATACATATATTATTAAATAGTCATATAGTACACTTGTTTCAATATTTTGGTCATATAGTATATATAATAATTTCAATATTTTACCTACTTAAAATTGAATTTTTAATTATTTCATTAATTGAAATGTAATATATAATCAAAATAATATCTAATTTTTTAAAAAATAAAAAATAAAAAAAATAAAATAAAATAGGTATACCTAACTGCCCAACCCGAACCAACCCAATCCAAATTGGATTGGTTTGGTTCTGGTTTGGAGATCTAATTTCATGAAACCCGATCTTACCCAACTCGATTAAATTTAATTGGTTTGAATCAATTTTTTTTACAAACCCAACCCGTGAACACCCCTATTGGTGGGAGATCCCAAATAATGTTGAACATATTTGATAGTTATTTTCTTGATGAGATAATATCAAATATCAAGAAATAATATCGAATATCTTTGATTTGACAATATCAAATATCAAAAGATAATATTAATATCAGAAGATAATATCAAATATTTTTGATTTAATTGGTCAAAAGATATAGACACTCTATTTTTAACATTTTTCAATATTTGATTTGAATATAAAATAAATACTCAATTAATAATTAAAATTGACCATTTATCTTTTGGAATTAAATTTAATAAATAAAAAATATAAATAAAATTTTTTTAATTAATAATTAACATATTATTTTGCACATATCATTTCTCAATTGGCTTAAAATTAATTTATCTACACTAGGACTAAAGTTACACCCTCCTCTAATGTATGGGACTAAAATTGCCGCCAAATCCTGTTACCAAACGCCCATGTGCGTCACATGCACTTTCTCCATTAAAGTTTGGATAGAAATTGACTTTTGGGATGAACTTTGCAACTTTTTTGAGATTTTGAGATTTTTTTTAAATTTGACAAAAGCGTGGAACTAAAATTGCACACCCCTAACGTATGGGCCTAAAAATGCAATTTTGCCTTTGTCTCACTTTATCCCTTGTACTTTTAACTACATCACTTTGCCTCCCTGTACTCTCAATTTTACTTAAATTGTTCAATTCCATTAATTTTTCTTCATCTCCCTAACACAGTTAAATTTTTATTTTTAAAAGACAGAGTTGCCCATAAATTTTTAATTGTTCATTTAACAAATAAAACCCATTTTCTTCATAAAAAAGAAAAATTTTTATTTGAAGATTTAGAAATATAAAATCACCAAAGACATACAATGGAAACACGTTTCTTAAATACTGACTTCAAATACCCATATGAAATCTTACTTATACGTAGTTTTGTTGCTACATTGTGCTAAAGACAGTGTTTTGTTTTGTTTTTAATTTTTGATGATTTCATAGAAGAATGTATTAGGTAATAAAATAAAGTTAGTAAAGCAATTCTATGGAAGAAAAAATGGGGTCTACATATTATTGCTTGAGTTTTCTTTAATGGAAATCATTGTTTATTCTAGATATATGCTACTAGGATATGATGCAAGTTTTTGATATATTTATGGTGCAGTCAATACTAACGTCCAAGTTTCATCTTTTAGCATTCATCTTGGATATTTTAATTTTATTTTGTATAAAATTTGTGTATTCATATAAGAGAAAAGTATCTGGGAGAGTTTGGCAAAAAAATATTGATGTATAGGGATTTTGGGTACATTAATATAAAATACAGTGATCTAATTATTTTTGCTTGGTTTGCTAATAGAAATTGAAGAGAATTTAACAATATTAAAGTAAGTGAAATTAAATTGAGTGTATATGGAGGCAAAGTGATGCAATTAAAAGTATATGAGAGTAAAGTGAGATGAAGTTTAAGTATAATAGTGTAAAGTGGATTTTACCCATAAATTTAATTTTATAAGTAAATCATTTTAAATAGTATATATATTTAAAATAATTCAAAAATTTTAGCCTACTAATTTTAAATATATACACATAGAGGACATTTTGGACTTTTCTCATTTTTGTCCACCTTACAACTAAGTTCGTCAATTTAGGGGATTTTTTGTAATTTTTAAAAATACAAAAATTATTTCGTAATCACACAAAACTTCAAGGATGGTAAATGCAATTCACCCTAATGCATATTTAATGTTCTCATACAAATAACTCTCCATAGCAAGTAACTGTAATTAAAATTATTAGGTGGAATTTATAGTATCTATTAATATATAATGTAGACAATCAATTGTTAACATCGCACACCATCATTAGTGGTTTCACAGGTGGAAAAAAAATCAAGGATTAGAATTTTAATTTCACTATGATGATATATATTTTGGTGACATTTTCTAAGATTTTTTTTTTCCATTTATATACACACACATCAGGAATACGATAAATTCAAACATTTGAACTCACATTTTATATGCAAGAGTAGGGTTTTTCTATGGTTATATTGCATTTGTTTTATTAATATCATCCAATTATTTTGTATTGTGTCAAGTGTCCTTTTGTTTTTGACACACAAAAGAAAACAAAATTTAAACAATTACCCATTTTTAGATCAAATAACCTTAATATCCTTTTTTTTATTTATTTAACACATAATTTTATTTAATCTCTCCCATATTTTATGATAATATTTTTTATTTATATTTTAGCAACAACCTATTAATCAACTAAATTATAGTGATACTAAAACTTACCATTACGAATTGACAAATTGTTCTTAAAATTAACAAAAAATAAAAATAACTCTTATAAAAAATTTAAAAAATTAATTAAAATATAAAATTAAATAACACAACAATCCTCTTTCAAACATGTATTAAAAACATTATAAATATTTATGTGTATTAGACACACACACACACATACATATACATACAGCTATATCCACTTTTTTTTTAAAAAAAAAGAAAAAATACATAGACATGCATATATAGATACATACCCCACGGTCCCCACCCACCCATCAAAATCCAACGGCCAACCATGGCCAACACTACCTGACCAGGTGGCCGAATTCGCCATGGCCAGGCTGGCCGCTGGCCGTGGTCATCTCGGCTACTGCCAGAGAAGGGGGCGATGAGGCTTGAGGCCTCGCTGGTTGGGGGTCGGGGGGGGGGGGGCGGTGGTTTGGGAGAATAAGTAGATTCTTTTTTTTTGTTTTGTTTTTGTAATTTTGTTTTTAATTGTTTGGGGGAAGAATTATATTCAAATTTTTTGTTTTAAACAAAAGGTATTTTTAGAATAATAAAATTTTGAACAAATGACATATTAGAAATTTCAGAGAGAACAATATAAATATTAAAGCGTTTGATTAAATTTTAGAGTTAATTAGAAAAAAATCCCTAATCCTACTTTCAATTTAGTGATCAGTCCCCATTTGAATTATTTCACACAAAACTCCCCACTTTTTCACAAAAGTTAGGAATTACTCCACATATCTTTCAGAAAGACCAGTATACCCTTGCAGCTGGAAAAAACAACAAAAAAACCTCGAAAATGCGTTCTCTCTTAAGAAGAACGCTTCTTATTTTCTTTATTGTCTTGAATCCAACCTTTCTAAGCGCCAAAAGAAAAGGGCGCGAAACCGTTCCTCTACCACTGTCGCGAGAAGAAGAAGAAGAAGAAGAAGAAGAAGAAGTGGGAAAAAAAAAACAACAACAACAAAATTTCTGCCATTTTACTGCGACAATGGAACGAAAAACAGCTGCAAAGAGAAGCGAAGTAAAAAAACAAGTGACTGAAAGGAACAAAGGTATGTTTTCTGCATTTGAAACTTCAAATGTCCGTGATTTTTCAGTGTTTCACTCATTTCTTGTCTATTTTCTCATGTTTAGGGTTTTTATTCATTTTTTAGTCGTTAAATAGTTGGACCCATTTGATATATGGTTTCTATTGTGAGATTGGAAGTTCTGATTTGTACTTGAAGGTCATGAAAGTTGCACTTCACCTTTAAGGGATTTATACTTCTTTTTAAACAAAAAGTGTACGGAAAAATTATATTTTAAAACTATCTGAATGTGGTGGTGTGTTATCTGTAGTACAGAACTTGAAAGCATGCAGTATACATTAGCAAAAGTGTAGTATATAATGTGGGTAGCTTCAGTACAATTTGGAAGCAAATGTAGTATAAAACAATCAAATTGGTAGTATACTTTAGATATAAGTGTGGAATATAATCTGAGTAGGCGCAGTACATTTTAGTAGCAAAGCAGTATAAAACATTCAAACGAGCAGTGTACTTTAGGCATAGGTGTTATATATGATCTGTTGCAGCAGTACATTTTAGAAACAAATGTATGTAATATAAAGTATTCAAACTTGCAGTATACATTAGGCAAAAGATAGTATATAATGTGAATAAACGCATTACCTTTAAAAAGCATCTGGAGTACACTTTAGCCAAAAGTGCTGTATAAAACATCTATTGGTGCAGTACACTTTAGGCATAAGTATAGTATAAAACAAACTGCCAGTACGGTTTAGGCAAAAATGTAAGTGCAGGGCATTTCAGACACAAATGCAGTATACAATCTGTTTTGTAGAAGTACATTTTAGAAACAAATTTATGTGGTATAAAGCATTCAAGATTGCAGTATACATTAGGCAAAAGGTAGAATATAATATGTGCTATATTTTAGAAGCATTTGGAGTACACTTTAGGCAAAAGTGTAGTATAAAATCTCCATTGGAGCAAAGTAGTATAAAATATGCAAACTGGCAGTACACTTTAGGCATAAGGGCAGTATGAAGCATTCAAACATGCAGTACATTTTAAGAGCATCTGGAGTACACTTCAGACAAAGGTGTAGTATAAAATCTCTGTTGAAGCAAATTAGTACAAAACATGAAAACGTGCAGTACACTTTAGACATAAGTGTAGTATGAAGCATTAAAACCTGCAGTACCTTTTAAGGGCATCTGGAGTACACTTTGGACAAAGGTGTAGTATAAAATCTCTGTAGGTGCAGTACATTTTAGGAACAAATGCAGTATAAAGCATTCAAGATTGCAGTATACATTAGGCAAAAGGTAGAATATAATCTGTGCTACAGTTTAGAAGCATTTGGAGTACACTTTAGGCAAAAGTGTAGAATAAAATCTCCATTGGAGCAAAGTAGTATAAAACGTGCAAACTGGCAGTACACTTTATGCATAAGTGCAGTATGAAGCATTCAAACATTCAGTACATTTTAATAGCATATGGAGTACACTTTGGACAAAGGTGTAGTATAAAATCTCTGTTGAAGCAAAGTAGTACAAAACATGAAAACGTGCAGTACACTTTAGGCATAAGTTTAGTATGAAGCATCCAAACATGCAGTACATTTTAAGAGCATCCGGAGTACACTTTGGACAAAGGTGTAGTATAAAATCTCTGTAGGTGCAATACATTTTAGGAACAAATGCAGTATAAAGCATTCAATCTGACAGTACACTTCAGGCATAAGGGTAGTATGTAATCTATGTTGCTGCAATATATAATAGCAGCATTTTAGTACATAAACATTTAGCCTGCATTATACATTAACTTAAAATGTAATATATAATCTTAGCATATGCAGCACATTTTAGAAGAAACTGAAGTATAAAACCTTTATTACTGCAGTATACATTAAATGGAACTTTAGTATATAATCTGTATAGAATAACTGAAAGTGTAGTATATATTATGTGTTTCTATAGTACATTTTTGAAGATATTTTAGTAGAAAATATTCATGCTTTTAGTACACACTATCTAAAAGGGTTACTTTATTATTTGTTAATATACTATTTTTTTTTTGGCCTTGCAGCAAAGCCAAGACGTTGTGAGGTCTGTTCTCGTTGCTCCCCCCAATATTTTCATAGTAAATTGGAGCTTGTGAAGTCCAAGATGGGGTCCAAACATTTTGATGCATTGAAGAAGACCCCTTTCTATATATACATGGATATGCCGAAGTTAAGTTCAAGTTTCATTCGACTTGAAGCTATACTTAGGAGGTTTGACCCAAAAAAGCTCTCATTTCATTTTGCGGAGGGGGTTGAGGTTCCTTTTTCTGCAGCTGAATTTTCAATGGTTTTAGGGTTGTCACATGTGGGGCAATCTGTTGACATAACATTGAAGATAAAGTCTTCAACTTTTGAGCGGCTTTTTTCTGGAAAGCTGCAGAATATAACTAGATCTGAAATAGCTAAAAAACTTGAGGAGTATGTATATAAGGATAGTGTGGAGGACTTAAATGATTTTTCTAGGTTGTACATAGTTTTTGTTTTTAATTGTATTTTGTTTCCAACATCTAATTACTGGACTCCACGATTTCTCCTACCATACTTGGACAATTTGTCCAGAGTTGGTCTGTATGCATGGGGCAAAGCTGCATACAGGTTTCTTGTGCAAGATATGAGGAACCATTTAGGAGTAGGTGGAAAAACAAGAAAGAAGTACATTGATGGGTGTACAGTAGGGTTGATGGTAAGTGTTTGCTTCATTTTTCTAATAGCATTGATTATATTTATATTGAAGTGAGTATAATTTTTAGATTTATGAATGACAGGCATGGGTTTATGAACGCATCCCATCACTAGCTACACCAGTGAGTTTGTTTGAGTTTCCACGCTTTTACCGGTGGAAGGATAGCAAACTCCCACAAAATGTGGAGCAGGCAGAGAAGAAGTTGAAGCAAATTACAGCAGATATGGTAATAATTGTAATAATTCATTATTTGTTGTTTGTATAATAATTTGAATTTGATAATTATTTCCATTGTAATAGGTTGTAGACCTCAACCCTGCTCCAGAGGAGTTAGAATTGGCAGATTTGATCAAGAAATCAGAGGCTGCCAGTACTGTCATGAATGAAGTCCATGTCTGTGATCATACAATATATGAAGCAATGATTGCAGCGAACGGAGAAGAAATTAAATCATTGAAAGAAAAAATTGCTTCAATGGAATACATGGTAATGAAGGAGCAGGGTGAGGAGGAGCATCCAACTGAGGAAGAGACTAATGCGGTGGAGCTTGAGGAGGAAGTTGGTGAATATGTGCATGAGGGGGTACTTGATTTGGTACATGATGCACAGAAAGAAGGGGATGATTCTGAAGACATGGTGGATGAAGAAAGTCGAACCAAAAAACGTCATGATCCTTCAGATTCCCCCAGACCATTGAAGACAGCACATTATATACCAATTGAAGGGGCTGAGTTCGAGGAATATGAGATTGAAGTGGCTAATGTCATGTCTTCGATTGTGACAAATGTGCGCAATCGAGAAGATAGGAAGCGAAAACAGAAATCTCCAGATTTTGTCAGCCCCCCCAGCACCACACCAGCCAAAAGAGCAAGACAAGTGACAAAGACCTACCGTGCTCGTCCTCGTGCACGAAAAAATAAAGAACAAGAGCAGAAGAAGGTGTTGTACACTACTTAATGTTTTATTTTTTTCCTACTTGCATTTCATTTGTAAACTGTCTGTTTGTAATAAGTATTATGATATCTTATACTTGATGGGTTGATATTTGCACTTAATGGATGATGTCTTATACTTCATATTATTGATACTTGCACTTATGTGCTCATCTTTTCTACCTCAGCAGTTGACACTTTACACCTTTTTATGGGCTTGAGTTTTGTACTCCATGTTGGGGTATTTGTACTTCATGTGCTCGTCTATTCTACCTCAGCAGTTGATACTTTGTTTTTATGGGCTTGAGTTTTGTACTCCATGTTGGTGGTATTTGTACTTCATGTGCCATCTATTCTACCTCAGCAGTTGACACTTTACACCTAATGTGCTTGAGTTTTGTACTCCATGTTGGTGGTATTTGTACTTCATGTGCTCATCTATTCTACCTCAGCAGTTGACACTTTACACCTAATGTGCTTGACTTTTGTTCTCCATGTTGGTGGTATTTGTACTTCATGTGCTCATCTATTCTACCTCAGCAGTTGACACTTTACACCTAATGTGCTTGAGTTTTGTTCTCCATGTTGGTGGTATTTGTACTTCATGTGCTCATCTATTCTACCTCGGCAGTTGACACTTTACACCTATGTGCTTGAGTTTTGTACTCCATGTTGGTGAAGTCTGTACTTTCATGTGTTTATCTTTTATATTTCAATAGTTAATACTTGGTTCCTATGTGCTGTGTTTGTACCCCAGGTGGCACATGAACCAACCCAGGTGGCAAATGAACCAATCGAAGTGGCACAAGATTCAATCCAGGTGGCAAAAGAACCAATCCTGGTGGTAGATGAACAAGTCACCCCAAAGACTGAAGTGGCCGATCCCTATAAAGGAAGGACTGATTATAGAGGACTTGCTCTTATTCCAGTAGAAGAGCGAGAAGTCATCGACCACTTTGTCGGAAGAGATAATTTGAGGTAACAAAATTTGCTTATTGTTTTTCTATTGGATAAACTGGTATCTGAACACACAATTAACAATTGTGTAGGGTAACCGTCTGGGAAGGAGCAAGACATCTTCTGAATGGAAGAGACTTTTGTGAGCTCTTATTTGGAGGAGAACTTACCGGCGACATAGTGGACTGTTACATGTCGATATTATGTAGCCCATCTTTTAGCAACAACTGTCAGCACAAGGTGTGGTTTACGTCCTCAATAGCGCAGGTATATGACAGTTTCCTAACTTAATTTAGTACACGGTGAGAGATGAGTCTAACCATTTGTTTTATATTTCATAGGCTGATATATTAGACCGAATAGATGAACGCAACATGAAGGATATTACGGATGAAGAATTTGTGGAGATGATGCTTAAGCTTAATAGCTTCACCTGTTCAGATTTGGAAGAGCTGACGGTAGATGTTTTAAACAACTGTCGCTACATAATCCTACCGATTTGCCGGCGCCAGCACTGGTTCTTAGTTGTCCTTGACACATCCACTCGTTCTTTTTTATACATGAATTCAATAATGGCCCCCAGATACAAACCGATAGCTGTTGCCATTGTAAGTTTGCTTTCTTTCCGTACGATTTCCCATTGCAAATTTGTGGAGTCAACAATTGACAAATTTTTTGTAGGCTTCATTTTATTCTCGATACATTAGGCTTTCACTGGGGAGTCGTGTGGATGAAAAGCTACAGCAGAGGAAAAGTAGGCAGCAAGTGGGTACAGTGGATTGTGGTGTCTATGTATGCCTTTGGGCAGAAGGTTTTGCTAGGGACACCCCCGTGTTCTGGAGGAATGCTGGAACAATTAATGTTGATAAATATCGTGCGAAAATGGCGCATAGAATATTAACTCATGAAAATGCCAGGATTTGAAGCACTTATATGTAAATACATGTGTAACTTGAAGCATAATTTGTTTATAATATTGTTTTGTAGCTAAGTGTAATTTTCCAGTAACTATTTATAACTTAAATTCAACTGAAACAGGGCTGGGAATTTGAATACAAACTTGGGGGCAATGAGGTACAAACCAGGGAAAATGAAAGTATAAAATGTGTTTCGGGGACGGACACTCAAATTCTATTGAGATAAGGCGGGAATCCTGAGTACAATTCATGAAAACTGGAGTACAAATTGAAACAGATGGTGTATAAAATGGGCTTCGTGGATGTACACTTCAAGAGAATTAAAATCGGGTGGCAGATTCGAGAGCATTTTGGGGGCAATGAGGTACAAACCAGGGAAAATAAAAGTATAAAATGTGTTTCGGGGACGGACACTCAAATTCTATTGAGACAAGGCGGGGATCCTGAGTACAATTCATGAAAACTGGAGTACAAATTGAAACAGATGGTGTATAAAATGGGCTTCGTGGATGTACACTTCAAGAGAATTAAAATCGGGTGGCAGATTCGAGAGCATTTTGGGGGCAATGAGGTACAAACCAGGGAAAATAAAAGTATAAAATGTGTTTCGGGGACGGACACTCAAATTCTATTGAGACAAGGCGGGGATCCTGAGTACAATTCATGAAAACTGGAGTACAAATTGAAACAGATGGTGTATAAAATGGTCTTCGTGGATGTACACTTCAAGAGAATTAAAATCGGGCGGCGGATTCGAGAGTATTTTGGGATCAATGAGGTACAAACCAGGGAACATTAAAGTACAATCTGCAACAAATAAAGTATAAAATCTGTTTTGTTCAAGTACACTTATTGTAAATGAATAATTATTCTCCACTAATTGTAATGATGGGCAAGTACAATAATTTGAGAGCATCGGATTTGGTGTTGTACGGATTTGCTATGTTTCATAAGGTGGATATGTTCGACAAATTCTCATTTGTTTACATCCATGAAAGCATAGGTATTCTTTCATTACCGCGATTGATAACATTCATCCGTTGAACACTACTGAATAACAACTGAAAATTCTTAATATTATTTTATTCATATTATAAAATATTTTGGTGATTAACTACCAAGAATTCAAAATCAAATCTTTGAACAAATTTCATTGCCCAAGAATATTAGTAAAATTTTGAAGATATTAAGTACAAAGTTGCCCAAGAGAGGTGCAAATGGGGCCAAATCAGGTACAATTATCCAGTTTTGAGGTACAAATGTTGGCTACTTTACTAAACAACATGCTAGGCTGCTATGTTCGCGATAAATCACCCGCTTCATTGCCCAAGCGAGGTGCAAATGGGGCCAAATCAGGTACAATTATCCAGTTTTGAGGTACAAATGTTGGCTACTTTAGTAAACAACATGCTAGGCTGCTATGTTCACGATAAATCACCCGCTTCATTGCCCAAGCGAGGTGCAAATGGGGCCAAATCAGGTACAATTATCCAGTTTTGAGGTGCAAATGTTGGCTACTTTACTAAACAACATGCTAGGCTGCTATGTTCACGATAAATCACCCGCTTCATTGCCCAAGCGAGGTGCAAATGGGGCCAAATCAGGTACAATTATCCAGTTTTGAGGTACAAATGTTGGCTACTTTAGTAAACAACTTGCTAGGCTGCTATGTTCACGATAAATCACCCGCTTCATTGCCCAAGCGAGGTGCAAATGGGGCCAAATCAGGTACAATTATCCAGTTTTGAGGTACAAATGTTGGCTACTTTAGTAAACAACTTGCTAGGCTGCTATGTTCACGATAAATCACCCGCTTCATTGCCCAAGCGAGGTGCAAATGGGCCAAATCAGGTACAATTATCCAGTTTTGAGGTACAAATGTTGGCTACTTTAGTAAACAACTTGCTAGGCTGCTATGTTCACGATAAATCACCCGCTTCATTGCCCAAGCGAGGTGCAAATGGGGCCAAATCAGGTACAATTATCCAGTTTTGAGGTACAAATGTTGGCTACTTTAGTAAACAACATGCTAGGCTGCTATGTTCACGATAAATCACCCGCTTCATTGCCCAAGCGAGGTGCAAATGGGGCCAAATCAGGTACAATTATCCAGTTTTGAGGTACAAATGTTGGCTACTTTAGTAAACAACTTGCTAGGCTGCTATGTTCACGATAAATCACCCGCTTCATTGCCCAAGCGAGGTGCAAATGGGGCCAAATCAGGTACAATTATCCAGTTTTGAGGTACAAATGTTGGCTACTTTAGTAAACAACTTGCTAGGCTGCTATGTTCACGATAAATCACCCGCTTCATTGCCCAAGCGAGGTGCAAATGGGGCCAAATCAGGTACAATTATCCAGTTTTGAGGTACAAATGTTGGCTACTTTAGTAAACAACTTGCTAGGCTGCTATGTTCACGATAAATCACCCGCTTCATTGCCCAAGCGAGGTGCAAATGGGGCCAAATCAGGTACAATTATCCAGTTTTGAGGTACAAATGTTGGCTACTTTAGTAAACAACATGCTAGGCTGCTATGTTCACGATAAATCACCCGCTTCATTGCCCAAGCGAGGTGCAAATGGGGCCAAATCAGGTACAATTATCCAGTTTTGAGGTACAAATGTTGGCTACTTTAGTAAACAACTTGCTAGGCTGCTATGTTCACGATAAATCACCCGCTTCATTGCCCAAGCGAGGTGCAAATGGGGCCAAATCAGGTACAATTATCCAGTTTTGAGGTACAAATGTTGGCTACTTTAGTAAACAACTTGCTAGGCTGCTATGTTCACGATAAATCACCCGCTTCATTGCCCAAGCGAGGTGCAAATGGGGCCAAATCAGGTACAATTATCCAGTTTTGAGGTACAAATGTTGGCTACTTTAGTAAACAACTTGCTAGGCTGCTATGTTCACGATAAATCACCCGCTTCATTGCCCAAGCGAGGTGCAAATGGGGCCAAATCAGGTACAATTATCCAGTTTTGAGGTACAAATGTTGGCTAGTTTACTGATTCTTTGCAAGTTCGACGATTATGCCCTGTTCTACCACACCTCTTACACTTAATGGCACGCTTCTCAATCTATGATGGAATCCTCTGTGTCCTTCTCCGCCCAGGCTGAGATCGACAATCAGGTGCATGAATGACGTCGTCATCATCTACATGGAACATATGCATATCAAACGTAGGAATAGGATTTATAACTGCTTGGTATGCTTGTTGATACATCTCAACTCGGTAGTATTGATATGTGAAGTCATATGGTGAAAGTGACTTTGACTCGATAGAAGCACAAGCATGTATGCATGGTATCTTATCAATCTGCCATGCTCCGCAAGAACAAACTCTGTTATGTAAATCTATAGCATACGATTTGTCTTGCTCAATCACCTCAAAGCTCCAACCGCTAGACATGACAACTTTTAAGTTGCGAGAGCGCATATGATTGATTGCCAACTTTTTCTCTTGCTTGGGACATAATTGACCAACCATCTTATGAGATTCTTCTCTCCTACCATACATCATAACCATTATTTGCATGCGTATGTGATCAACCATGGCTGCAACTGGCATAAATCGGGCTGGTTTAACCCAATTATTCCAACATTCTGCTTGATTATTGTTTATTACCCCCCATCGATCTCCACTGAATAAGGAGTTTGCCCAACAGGTTGGGTCAGACTGCATAATAAAGTCTCTGGCAAGCGGCATTGACTCCAAGATGCTGTCTATATGTCGGGTATACTCCTGCCTTGTAGGCGCATATGCAGCTTTCATAAAAATAGAACACCAATGTTTCTTGTTATGTAGAGGGTACTTCCTTAATACCTGAATTCAAAATAATAGAACAATAATGGGCTTAATGTTATGAAGTAGAGCTTATTTCACATAATTATCTCACAAACAGAGATAGAGCACACTTACTTGTTTCTTGAAGTTATCCACTAAGTGTCTCAAGCAATATGCATGATGGCTACCGGGAAATATCATGGGGAGGGCCTTAAGAAGACCAGGATGTCGATCGGAGAAGAAAGTAAACCTTGATAAGCCAGGCAAATATTCAGAATCTAAGACACTTCTCAGCTTTAAGCAGAACCACTCCCAATTCATATCATTTTCAGAGTCAACAACTGCATATGCTAACGTGAATAAGTCATCATTGGCGTCCTTACTGACTGCGCTGAGTAAGACTCCTTTGAATTTATTTTTAATATGGGTGCCGTCCAAGAATATCAATGGCCTGCATCCCCTAAGAAAACCAAGAAGGCAGGCACTAAAACAAATAAATAGCCGACGAAATTTTCGACTGATTGGGTCAATCTCACAGTCTGCAATACTTCCAGGGTTTGTTCTATTCACAGCATCACAGTACCACCTCAACTTATCATAAGATCCCTTCTCAGCTCCATGGATGTCATGCATAGCTAATTCCTTACCCATCCATGCTTTATGGTACCTAAGTTCCACACCATATTCTCTGTGGATATCTTTCAATATGGTGCAGGGCCGAAAACATGGCTCTGATCTCAATTTATTCTTCACTACATTAGCAACCCAAGCAGAATCGGCTTTAGGATGTCCCCTTGTCCGAAGATTAGCCTCACCACATGTGTGCTCTAGATTACATTTTCGAATGCCAAATAATTTATCGGCTTCATGCCTTGATGCATAGATTCTCCATTTGCAATTTTCATCACTGCAAACGGCTATGATTTTTTTGCTGTCATTTTTCTTGTATTTAAATGACCGCAAAGTAGACACTGCATAATTCTTAAGCATAATTCTGAACTCGTGAGCATCATTGAATGTTTGACCCTCCCCATATATGCAATTCCTCCATGCATCAATTGAGTTGCTAATTAAAGCCAATTCATTGTGCGATGCACTGGTCGAACCAATTTCCTCCTCCACTACATCCCTTGAGGATGGCAAATGAAGTATAATTTTAGGCACAATAAAGTACAATTCATTAGTAGAACACTGAAAATTAAATTACAGATTCAGAAAATTGAAGTACAAGTTAAAAAAACGTGACGTACAATTTGTGAACACATGAAGCACACAACATTGACAAAAAGAGTACAGATATACGCAAATTGATTTGCAAAATGAAGGAACAGAAATAAAAGAAATGAAGTACAATTTCGGAACACCTGAAGTGTATAAGCGCAACGAAAAGAGTATACGAATTAAGCGGATTTATGTTCGAACTGAAATATAAGTTCAGAAATTGGAAGTATAGTTTTTCATAAGGTTAAGTACAGTTGCGAAAAAGCTGAAGTATAAAAATTCGGCTCTCGCAGTATAAATTTTGGATAACACAACAGTTCACGCTTCAGAATTAAATAATTGAATCGAATAATTAAAGTACAATTTCACATAAAATAAAGTACCAATTCAGGCAATTGAAGTATAGAGCTTCAATGAATGCAGCACAAATATAGATTATATGAATATAAAATGAGGTGTGATTTGATGAAAAAAGGAAGTACAATATTAGACAAAGTGAGGAACAATTTTGGAACACCTGAAGTGTATAAGCCCAATAAAAATAATATAAAGATTTAAGTGAAATTATTTAACAACTGAAATATAAGTTTAGATATTCGAAGTATAATTTTGGACAATGTGAGGTACAGTTTTGAGCAACTGAAGTATAGATGCTCAGCTTTCGCAGTATAAATTTTAGATAGTACGTTATTACACGCTTCAAAATTAAATAATAGGTTCAGATAATTAAAGTACAAAGTATAGTTTTTCATAAAGTTAAGTACAGTTGCGAAAAAGCTGAAGTATAAAAATTCGGCTCTCGCAGTATAGATTTTGGATAACACAACAGTTCACGCTTCAGAATTAAATAATTGAATCGAATAATTAAAGTACAATTTCACATAAAATAAAGTACCAATTCAGGCAATTGAAGTATAGAGCTTCAATGAATGCAGCACAAATATAGATTATATGAATATAAAATGAGGTGTGATTTGATGAAAAAAGGAAGTACAATATTAGACAAAGTGAGGAACAATTTCGGAACACCTGAAGTGTATAAGCCCAATAAAAATAATATAAAGATTTAAGTGAAATTATTTAACAACTGAAATATAAGTTTAGATATTCGAAGTATAATTTTGGACAATGTGAGGTACAGTTTTGAGCAACTGAAGTATAGATGCTCAGCTTTCGCAGTATAAATTTTAGATAGTACGTTATTACACGCTTCAAAATTAAATAATAGGTTCAGATAATTAAAGTACAAAGTATAGTTTTTCATAAAGTTAAGTACAGTTGCGAAAAAGCTGAAGTATAAAAATTCGGCTCTCGCAGTATAGATTTTGGATAACACAACAGTTCACGCTTCAGAATTAAATAATTGAATCGAATAATTAAAGTACAATTTCACATAAAATAAAGTACCAATTCAGGCAATTGAAGTATAGAGCTTCAATGAATGCAGCACAAATATAAATTATATGAATATAAAATGAGGTGTGATTTGATGAAAAAAGGAAGTACAATATTAGACAAAGTGAGGAACAATTTCGGAACACCTGAAGTGTATAAGCGCAATATTAAAGTACAATTTCACACAAAATGAAGTACCAATTCAGGAAATTGAAGTATAGAACTTCAATGAATGCAGCACAAATATAGATTAAATGAATATAAAATGAGGTATGATTCGATGAAGAAGGAAGTACAATATTAGACAAAGTGAGGAACAATTTCGGAACACCTGAAGTGTATAAGCCCAATAAAAATAATATAAAGATTTAAGTGAAATTATTTAACAACTGAAATATAAGTTTAGATATTCGAAGTATAATTTTGGACAATGTGAGGTACAGTTTTGAGCAACTGAAGTATAGATGCTCAGCTTTCGCAGTATAAATTTTAGATAGTACGTTATTACACGCTTCAAAATTAAATAATAGGTTCAGATAATTAAAGTACAAGTTCAAGTAAAGTGAAGTACAGATTCAGACGATTGAAGTATAGAACTTAGACGATTGAAGTATAGAACTTCAATGAATGATTTACCTGTTTTAATATAATGAAGTACAAATTGGGAACACCAGAAGTGTAGAACTTATGTGAAAAGAGTACAGATTTATATAAAATGTTGTATGATTTTAGAAAATAGGAGTACACTTTTTACAAAGTTGAGAACAATTTCTGAACACTTGAAGTATAAAACCTAAGCAATGGCAGTACAATTTGGATATCTTATTAGTAGAAAACATGAAAGCCGAATTATAGATTTAGATACTTGAAGTACAAGTTTATATAAAGCGACGTACAAGTTAGAAACAATGGAAGTATAGAACTTCAATGAAGAGAGTATATGTTTCTGTAAGTATAATGTTAACTGCAATGAAGTATAATGTGGAACGCTCCAAATACAGAAAGATTTTCAAATAAACAGAGAGCAATTTTAGAACACTTCATGTACAGAACTTTACTAATTGCAGTAAAGTTGAGATTCTGTAGAAGTATTACCTTAAAACATCACTGCTCTTCTTTTCTCTGCTGCTTGATTCATCCTTTCGGTTTACCAAGATGTCCGCAATGTTCATCTTCAATGTCAAATGTAGTAAGACCATATTCATGACGTCATCGTCATCAGTTAAACTCACGTACAATCTTTGATGTGGAGCTATATATCGCAAGCTGAAGTGCTCGAAATTGATTTCACTCCATTTTCTTGCTAGATTAATGTAGATATCCATTACAGTCGTACTGTCCTTAATTGACATTATATGGAGCTGGTCTTTGTAGCGACAACTCCCCAACACTTGATTGAGCGCACTTGCTTCGCTGCTGGTTGACATTGTCGGGGAAAAAAAAAAAAAAAAAGGAAACACAGAAGCAACTGAGAAGGAACTGAGAAGAAGATGGAATTCGAAAATGATGAAAATAAAAAGAGAAGAAGACAATGCAGTTGTCGGGTTAGTGGCGTTTGGCTCTAACGTTCTCGTTTCCCGCTTGTTGCAATTTTTTCTGTTCTTTCTGTTTCTGGTAACGAGCGTTTGTAGGGTTTACTGTTTGCTTGAAAAAACAAGGAAAAATATGATACTTAAGGGCATTTGTGTCAAATCAAGTGGCTAGGGAGTAATCTCTAAACTTTTATTAAAACTAGGGAGTTTGCACTATAAGTTTTTAATTGGGGACTGAACACAAATTTTGAAAGTAGTTTTGGTACTTTTTAATAAGTTCCCCTAAATTTTATTTATTTTTAAAAATAAACATATTTTAGGATAAATATTCACTTAATAGTAAATCAATAGTAGCAAAATATCTACCGGATAATAGATAAAGACGATAAATTAAGACCATAGAAAACCCTGCAAGACTAATACCACTAAGCCGAATGTCAATCAATCTAAGAACTTAGGCCTATCACATTTCATTTATCAACTAATCCACACATTTTTTTTTAAATTTTTTCTCTTACAAATAACTCTCAATGGCGCAATTATAAATACACTTCCTCTCCAGCACAAATTTTCTATCCCAGAATATCTTTCTATCATTTCCAGTAATGGACAACTCCAGGGAACTACTGTTACTCTTACTACATATAGCTGCATTAGCCTTCTTTGTCTCAAAAATAAACTACAAACAGTGCCACCCGCAGCCAAAACTCCCACCAGGCCGAAAACCATGGCCTGTAATTGGAAACTTGAACCTGATTGGCTCCACCCCACACCGATCCCTTCACATTTTATCCCAAAAATAAGGTGAAAAAATGCTGCTAAAGTATGGAAAATTTCCAGTTGTGGTTGCATCATCTCTTGAGATGGCCAAACAGTTGTTAAGTACATATGATATGATCTTTTCTTCCAGGCCTGCACTTGCTGCATGACTTGGGCTCCTCGCAGCCCATACTGGAGACAAGGGCATAAAATTTACCTCTCGAAGTCGATGAATGCAAACAGACTCGAATCCTTTGAGCATATTTGTAAGGAAGAGAGGCTTATTTTCCTCTCTCGTCTAAGATCCCCGTCGGTAAAACCTGCCATGCTCAGACATCAGCTGTCCCGTTATACTATGTCGACAATATGTAGGATCTTATTTAGTAGGGAATACTTTAGTGAATCAGATATTGAGAAGTCCACTGTGAAGCTGGATGAATTGGACGAGATGATGGATGAGTGGTTTCATCTCAATTGGGCGTTTATATTAGGGACTGGATACCATGGCTTACTTTTCTTGATCTCCAGGGATGCGTTAAGAGAATGACGATTTTTCGCTAGAAATTTGACATGTTTCTCAACGATGTGATTGATGATCACCTAGCTAGAAGGGCTGGTCGGGATTCAACTCACAAGGGACAATATCAAGGGATTATTAGTGGTATTAATTAATTTTACTTTCAAGCTTAATTACTTAATAAAAATCTTATTTTTTTGGTTTTGTGCTTGTGATCATGCCGTTAGCCAATTGATGATGACCAAACACGTCGTCAAAGATGAAGATTCAACTATATCCACCCAGGCCATGTGTTTGGTGCATGATTGTAGGTTTGTGTGCGAACATAGGCAGCCAGTACATCTGTGAAAATGATAGTAATGTGTCTCTTCACAAATTCCTTAACTAGAGTTTGATAATTTATTATTTTGTCCCCCTCTCTCACCCTCGAGAAGTGTAGCTGACAAAATCCCATCACTAAATACATGTTGGATCTGTGATGGTGATTTGGTTATCATCAATGGAGATCTTGAGAGGAAAAAACATCTCGAAAAGTGCAAGACTAGAAATCACAAGCGTGTCACACTACAAACAATAAGTATATTAGTGGGTGTTATTTAATGGGGGTTGTTATGATCGAACCCCTATTAATTGTATTATTTTATGAGGATTTTAACATAATTATTGGCTAAATAACACCTCGATGATTAATCAGTGGCCTTCGAATTAATTTGGCAATGAATTTCATTGTTGTCACCAATAAAATTTTTATCTTTCTTGACAATATTGTTTACAGGATCTACTAACTGGCTTGGTATCACGGAGGAAACCCTAGAGAAATGAACTCAACATACAACAGAGACGCAGAGAAAAAGAAGATAACATAACATTGGAATATGTACATCGGTATGTATATATATACAAGTGCATGAAGGAGCTGGGGGGTTCTTGAAGCTTCCCTAACTAACTGGAAAACTGACTAACCAAAAAAATAACAACTTAACCAAAATACAAGTCAGCTAAGGCATGCATGCGTTGATACTCCCCCTCAAGGTGGCTGGAATATATCTAAGACAGCCATCTTGGACATGTGTAATTTGAGCAGAGGGGATGGGAGAGGTTTGGTAAACATGTTAGCTAGCTGGTGTTCAGATTTAATTGGTAATAGCTTGATGGTGCCAGTAGCAAGTTTGTCTCGTATGAAATGGCAGTCGATTTCGATGTGTTTGGTGCACTCATGGAAGGTAGGGTTTTAAGTAATGTGAATTGCAACCTGGTTTTCACAATATATCACAACGGTTGACGGGGTATCAATGTGGAAATCATGCATGAGTTGTTGTAACCAAGTGAGTTCAGACGCCATGGCCGCTAAGGCACAGTATTTAGGTTCTGCAGAAGAACGGGATATGGTGGTTTGTTTCTTAGCTTTCCAAGAAATGAGAGAATCGCCTAAGAAAACACAGTAGCTTGTGGTTGATCTTCTAGTATTGGTGAGGCACCCCAATCGGCATCAGAGAAAGCTCTAAGTTGTAAGCTGGGGAATGCTGAGAATAAGAGCCCTTGACCTAGATAACACTTTAAGTATCATAATAAGTGGTGAGCAGCTTGAAGGTGATGTTGTTTGGGATGAGCTACATATTGACTTAGTTTGTGAACTGTGAATGTAATATCAAGCCTTGAAATGGTTAGATATAGGAGCCTCCCGATCAAGCATCTATACTAGGTAGCATCAATGAGTGATTCAAAATCAATGGAACTGAGGTTGGCTTTAGGATCCATAGGAGTCTGAGCAGGTTTGCAATTGATAAAACTAGTATCTTCCGACAACTGAAGAGTGTATTATCTTTGAGATAGACATATTCCTGAAGAGTTCCTGGCTATTTCAAGATCGAGAAAAAACTTCAAAGACCCTAAGTCTTTAAGTTTGAAAGCTGTATGAAGTTGAGACTTCAGTGAAGCAATAGCTGTCATGGGTGGCCCTGCAATAACTATGTCATCAACATATATGAGAAGAGCAATGAATGAACTATATTTTCCTTTAGTAAATAGAGAATAATTAGCTTTGGATTGGACAAAACTGAGTTGAAGTAAGGTGTGAGAAAATTTTGAAAACTATTGCCTGCTTGCTTGTTTCAAACCATATAAAGACTTATTCAATTTGCAAACTAATTTGGGATTAGATTTTGACTCCTTTTTGCTGAGATAGCCAGGAAGTAAGTCTATGTAAGCTTCCTCAAACAAGTTACTGTGAAGAAAGGCATTGTTAACATCCATTTGAGCAGGGTGCCAATTCTGCGAAGCAACAAGAGACAATAGCAGTTTCACAGTAAGAAGTTTGGCTACTGGTGAGTATGTATCAGTGAAGTCAATGCCTTCTTATTGGCTATACCCCTTAGCCACAAATTTGGCTTTGAATCTTTCTACTATGCCATCAGAATTATGTTTGATCTTATAAATCCACTTGCAGCCAATCGAGTGTTTACCTACCAGGAGAGGGACCACTGTCCAAGTATTGTTTTGCTCTAAGGCATTCGATTCATTTCTCATAGCATATCTCCATTCATGGTGTTTTATGGCCTGATGATAGAACTGAGGTTCAGGGATATATGAGATGTTGTGAATGAGAGATTTGAATGGAGGAGAAAGAGAGTTGTAGGATAGGTAGTTATCTACAGGATACAATTGTTTAATTTCAATGATGGAATTGCAATTGTAATCCTAGAGAGATGTAGGAGGTTTAAATACCCTTTGGGACCTTCTTGCAGGCTGATCAGTTTGAATAGGATGAGTAATGGGTTGTCTGATATGCTGACGATGTTCAATAGAAATTGGAGGATCATGCATAGGCTTCGGCAAGACTGTTTGAGGGAAGGGATCAATAATAGGGTCAGTGACAGATATGTTATGGAAAGGGAAAATATATTCATGGAATATAACATCCCTTGATATGAAGAGTTGTTTGGTTTTTATATGATAATGTTTGTATCCTTTGTAGCCTATTGGACACCCGAGGAAGACACATATCCTAGCTTTAAGATGAAACTTTTGTCTATGAGCTGGGAGTGTAGAAGCAAAAGCAAGGCAGCCAAAGGTTTTTAAATGAGAATAGTCGAAAGGAGAATGATAAAGTAGTTCATATGGGGTTTTGTTAGATAGGAGAGGAGAGAGAGTTCTATTAATTAGGTATGTGGCAGTGAGAATGCAGTCAGACCAAAACTGGATAGGAATTTTTGAGTGAAAGAAGAGAGCCCCAGCAACATTGAGTAGATGAAGATGTTTTCTTTCAACTACGGAATTCTGCTGAGGCTTTTGGACACATGAATATTGATATAGGATGCCAAGTTGGGAAAACAAGTGAGTGAATTGGAGTTCTTCGGCATTGTCTGACCTAAAGCATTTTATTTTAGCCTGGAACTGAGTAGATATCATGGAAATGAATTTAGGAACTATAGTAGCAGCATCAGATTTATGTTTGCGTAGGTAAACCCATGTGAAACGAGTGCAATCATCAACCAGTGTGAGAAAATAGTTGTGAACAGAATGTGATGGTGTTTTATAAGGTCCCCAGGTGTCAACGTATATAAGATCAAAAGGCATTTTGGACATATGATTTTGTGAGACAAAAGGTAGTTGTTGTTGCTTTACCAATGGATATATACAGCAAGGAGGAAAGTTTTTATTATCAAAATGTAAAATGTGCTTCATATAAACAAGTTTCCTGTAAGACAAGTGCCCTAGTCTATGGTGCCAAGTGTAGGCACTGATTTTATTGATATGAGATACAAAAATACTATGAGGATTGGCGGTATACAAATAGAGGCCATTTCTCTTTTCAGCCTTGCCAATCTTCATCATGCATCTAGAATCCTGAATGGTGCAATGATCATGCAAGAAAGAAACATGAAGGTTAGTATGGTTAGTATTTTGGGTGAGGGAACTAACAAATAGGAGGTTGCACTGAAGTTGAGGGACAAACAATACATTGTGCAAGGTTAATCGAGTGCGTAGAGTGACAGTGCCACAGTAATACACAAGAATAGATCTATTGTTTCGCAAAGTAACCATAGAATTGGTAGTAGTTTGTAATGAATCAAATAGGGCTATATTGGAGCAGATATGATTTGATGCGCCAGAATCAATGATCAAGTGTCTGTCTGGGGAGAATTGGAGATTAGGAGATAGAGAAAAACATATACCTAAAGTGAAGGAAGTAGATGGAGGATCATCTTTGGCTGTAGATGAGGTAGAAGGGAGATGAGGTGTGAGTAAGGTCAAGAGTTTTTGATACTGATCAGTGTTCAGGGACTGAATGAAGGATTGATGTAAGACACTAGAATTGGATCCATCAACCTGATTGGAGACGTGGTTGAGATGAGTGGAGTTTTGTGGAGTCAGATAGGGTCTTTGCTTCGATTTGAATCCAGGCGAATGTCCATGGAGTTTATAGCATCTATCCACTGTGTGACCTGGAATGTTGTGGTGTATGCAAAACACTAGTCTCCCTTTCTTTTTGTATTTCTGATTATTTGAAGCATCAGATTGAGTAAGTTTCACAGCAAAGGTAAGACTGGAATTAGGATCAGACTGCATCACACTAATTTGTCTCTGTCTTTCCTCTTGAATGATCATGGCAAAAATTCTGTTGATTGGAGGTAATGGATCCATCAACAGTATTTGACTTCTAGCCTATGAGTATGTGTCATTCAATCCCATTAAGAAGGCCAAAATATACTTCATCTGATAATAATCAATTATCGCCTCGACACCACCACAATTACACATTCCGCAGGAACACACTGGACGAAAGTGACTGAGTTCTTCCCAAATCGATTTCAACTTGGTGGAATAGATGCTCATGGATTGCTGATTTTGATTGTTGAATATCAGATCTCGCTAGAGCTGGTAAATGCGAGGTTTGTTGCTTTGTTGGAATCGATCCTTAAGATCGTTCTAGATTTCAAAGGTGGATTCAGCAAAGATAACGCTCGCAGAAATTTCTTTAGAGATTGAGTTTAAGATCCAAGCGATCACTATGTTGTTGTTCCTCGTCCAGGAGTGCAGCAACTGTTCATCAGTTCCATTTGGTTTCGACAGAGATCCATCGATGAATCCGAGTTTATTTTTCACGGAGAGAGCGATCTTCATGGCTCTACTCCATGAGCTATAACTGTCTCCAGATAACAGCTGAGAGACGAGCACCATACCAAGTCTATCTGAGTGGTGTAAGAAGTATGGACCGAGAGGATCTTCGAGAGCTGATGGTCTAACAAATGAAGTCTCACTGCTGGATCGAGCGTTGTTCATGGTGGATGGAGGATAGCAAAGGAGAATGCAGAGATTAAAGAGGAAAAAGAGGAGCAGCGGAGGAGATGATTTCAACTGATACCATATCACGGAGGAAACCCTAGAGAAATGAACTCAACACACAATAGAGGCGCAGAGAAAAAGAAGATAACATAACATTGGAATATGTAGGGTAAATTGCATTTTTGGTCCCATAAGTTAGACCCATTTGAATTTTGGTCCCATTCTTTATGACTTTCGCACATTGCATCCCATAAGTGCAATTTTTTTGCAATTTAAGGACCACGACAGCTTTCCGTCCAATAATTAACGAAGCAGTCACGTGCCACTCACGTGGCCATTAAATTGTTGGTTTTTTGGTCCCATAAGTTAGGCCCATTTGCATTTTTTGTCCCAACGATAGCTCCAATAAATTTTTGCAGAAGAAGAAAGAAAAATAGTTGCAAATGAAGGTGCTATTTATTTTTGTGGCACACCATCTTCATTGAAAACCTAATGGACAAATGAAAATCCAAATAGGAGATTTCATAGTTGTGCTTCTATGAATAATAGATGTGGTTTCTTTGCTTGGAAAGACCCTCAAATGTGTGAAAAAACAAAACAAGTGATACTTGGATTGTTTAGGATGTTGAATGTAATGAAGAAAAGTAGTTAAAACTTCAAAAAAAATTATTGGAGCTATCGTTGGGACCAAAAATACAAACGAGCATAACTTATGGGACCAAAAAAACAACAATTTAATGGCCACGTGAGTGGCACGTGACTGTTCCGTTAATTATTGGACGGAAAGCTGTCGTGGTCCTTAA
The DNA here is from genome assembly GCA_018894105.1 of Jacaranda mimosifolia. Lineage (NCBI taxonomy): Eukaryota > Viridiplantae > Streptophyta > Magnoliopsida > Lamiales > Bignoniaceae > Jacaranda > Jacaranda mimosifolia. The sequence continues at coordinate 31,443,398 of CM032131.1, read as the reverse complement.
ATTGCAAAAAAATTGTACTTACGAGATGCAATATGCGAAAGTCATAAAGAATGGGACCAAAATCCAAATGAGTCTAACTTATGGGACAAAAAATGCAATTTACCCGAATATGTACATCAATGAGTATACATATACAAGTGCATGAAGGAGCAGGGGGTTCCTGAAGCTTCCCTAACAAACTGGAAAGCTAACTAACCAAAAAAACAACTTAACTAAAATACAAGTCAGCTAAGTCATGCATGCGTTGATACCTAGTGGTAGAGATACATCAGCTGCCACAGTCGAATGGACTATCAATGAAATTCTCAGAAATCCTCGCGTACGAGAAAATGCAAAAGAAGAGCTTGACAGGGTAATCGAAAGAAACAAATCGGTAGAAGAGAATGACTTCTCTCAATTACCTTACATCGATGCCATTATCATGGAGTCAATGAGATTACATCTAGTTGGTACATTATTAGTTCCTCATTTCGCCATTGAGGACCGTGAAGTTGCAGGCTACCATATATCCAAGGGAACAATTGTCGTCATCAACACATGGAACATAGGGACGAACCCCAATATATGGGATGCTCCCGAAGAATTATTGCCAAAGAGGTTTGTAGGAAAAATTTTGTAATGTCATTCTCAATATAATTATCTAAGTAATTGGTTCAAAAATTATTCTTATTTTATTTTTGAACCATTTTTTCATCATATTTATAGTCTAAAATTTTTTTTTACTTGTAGTTGTGAAAAGACAAAAAAAATTCAAAAAAAAATCTTTTTAGACTATCCACGTACTTTTGTCTCTTTACCTCAATCTTGTTAAAGTCCAAAAGATGAATTTTTCAATTATTTTGCAAGTCCTTAAGGTTCTTTTTAACTAGAAGGTTGTGTGCATGTGTGTGTGTGTGTGCGTGTGTATATATATATGTATATCTTGTGTGTTTTAAACATATCTTTGTCTGTCATAATTTTAAGAGTATTTTTTGCCAATGGAAGGAATTTGCAAACCCTTCTATAAATTAATGGAATGCACCAATGATAGAACAATTTAATTGGGTATTGTTAATTGTTATAAAATTCTGGTGTAGGAATTGGATAATCTCAACATTTAATCTACATTCACAACCCAAACTATATACTTTGGCTTTGTTTGGTAATGTTTTCCCAGAACAATATTATTTTGGGAAAATATAATTAAACATGTCCCCATTTTTTCTCCATAATGCACATTCTCCAATATATACATACATATATTATATACATTATTATTCTAATATTAAAATAATCACTCAATTTCATTTTTACCCTAAAAATTCAATAAAAAAATAATAATCATTGATTTGACTGCTACAGTAAAAAAAATATCTCCCCCAAAATATAAACAAACATACCAAAAAATAACTTTCATATTCTCCAATAATTTATTCTCTCAAAACACATAATAAAATCAAATAAAAATATAACTAAACACAACCTTTACTTTTCTGAGTGAAATTAGTTAAACTTGAATTATGTCCTCTTCTGTATGCAAGTATCTTGATGAATTACATTAAAAAATTAATGCTCCTACGTATTTAATTTTCTATCGCACCTTAGTAGTTCCATAGAAAATGAGAATCAATTATTCGAAATCAATTATTAGATTTCTAGCTCCACTATATTTTGCTTCACTTCCACAACAACTTTGGCTCATCACGTCTCATTTGTCGACTAATTGTGCACGTTTAATTTTTCCACCCTCCTTTCTCTTTCAAATAACTCTCATGAACAATGACAAATTTTTAAATAAGGGGTCTTCAATTACTTGTACAAATAATTTGTCTTGCACAACCGACACATAATTAAATCGAGTATAATATTATAAATAATAAAATTCAACAATCTACACATGTATAGCATGCTATTCGGACGAGATTTTTTTTGGCTGGATGTAAATTTTTATATAAGGTAAATTGCAAAAATTGACCGCAACAATAGCCAATTTGCAATATAGCACCAAAATTTGGAGTGGTATTAAAGTATAATCAAAACTCATTAAAAAAAAAAAAAAAGGACAGCAACCACCAAAAAGTAAAATTAGCATCGGTGATTGCTTGCATGACACCTGCGTTGCCGCGTTGGTGTGCCACCCATGCAATACTGACACTGACTGTGTTTTTCAATTATCGCTGTCATTTTTTTCAATTTTTAGTAAGTTTTGGTCCTACATTAATATTACCCCAAATTTCTATTTTAAAATGCAATTGACCATAGCTAAGGTCCTAGTTTTGCAACTTTTCCTTTTATATATTACATCAACTAGTCCGGGCCAGCTCCAAATATAACTACACGTTCCCTCCATACAAATTTTCACTCACAACATATTCTATCATAATTTCCAGTAATGGAGAAATCATGGGCACTACTGTTAGTCTTACTGCACATAGCTGCATTATTATCCTTCTTTCTCTCGAAAATAATCTACAAACAGCGCCATCAGCAGCTAAAACTCCCACCGGGTCCAAAACCATGGCCTATAATAGGCAACTTGAACCTGATCGGCTCCATCCCACATCAATCCCTTCACTTTTTATCCCAAAAATATGGTGAAATTATGCTGCTAAAATATGGAAATTTCCCAGTTGTGGTCGCATCATCACCTGAGATGGCCAAACAGTTCCTAAAGACACATGATACAGTTTTTGCCTCCAGGCCTGCGCTTGCCGCTGGTAAATACGCTAGCTATAATTTCTCGAACGTACTTTGGGCTCCTCACGGCCCATACTGGCGACAAGCACGTAGAATTTACGTCTTGGAGGTGTTTAATCCAAAAAGACTGGAATCCTTTGAGCATATTCGTAAGGATGAGGGGCATAATTTCCTCTCGCGTCTGCGTTCCCTGTCGGGGAAACCTGTCGTCCTCAGAGACCACTTGTTGTGTTATACTCTGTCAACAATAAGTAGGATGGTACTGGGGAGCAAATACTTCAGTGAATCAGAAGATGACAAGTCCAATATTATGAAGCTGGATGAATTGGAAAGGATGCTGGCTGAGTGGTTTTCTCTGAGTGGGGCGTTTAATATTGGGGACTGGATACCATGGCTTGGTTTTCTTGATCTGCAGGGATATGTCAAGAGAATGAAGGTTTTGCAAAAGAAATTGGACAGGTTTCTCAACTATGTGATTGATGATCACCTAGCCAGAAGGGATAAACGGGAAAAAGATTTTATTGCTAAGGATTTGGTCGATGTTTTATTGCAGCTGGCTGAGGATCCTAATCTTGAAGTTAAACTGACATGGGACAATATCAAGGGATTATTACTGGTATTACTTTTTCCTTTCTAGCTTATACACTTATAAAGAACTTTGTTTTTTACATTGTGTCGCTATGATCGAGGTATTATCAGTGGAAAATTTTGTGTTAAAAAATCACATCAAATTAGGATAAAAGAATGGAACAACTTATATTGGTCTTCTCCTGTATCAGAGTCAAGGACCTTAGATAATTTATAAAATATTTCTCCTCTCTCACCTTTTAAGATATTTTTTTAGAATAGAGTCTCCTACAAAATGCATATCGATGGGACTAGCATGTTTGGCTTCAAATTTGACTAGCATCTTCATCACTAATGTAATTTGTTTATCTCTTGACAATATTTGTAGGACCTACTAACTGGTGGCAGAGATACATCAGCTACAGCAGTCGAATGGGCTATTCACGAAATTCTCAAAAATCCTCACATTCTAAAAAGTGCAAAACAAGAGCTTGACAGGGTAATTGGAAGAAACAGATGGGTAGAAGAAAATGACTTCTCTCAATTGCCTTACATAGATGCAATTGTTATGGAGTCACTGAGATTACATCCACTCGGCACATTATTAGTTCCTCATTGTGCCATTGAGGATTGCAAAGTTGCAGGCTACCACATATCAAAGGGAACAACAGTCCTCATCAATACATGGAGCATAGGGAGGGACCCCAACTCATGGGATTCACCTGAAGAATTCTTGCCAGAGAGATTTTTGGGCAAAGAAATCGATATGCTGGGAAATAACTTCTCTCTATTGCCATTTGGCTCAGGCCGGAGGAGGTGCCCAGGATACAACCTCGGACTTAAGACTGTTCGAACAACGTTGGCCAATTTGCTGCATGGATTTGATATGAAACTCGTTCCGGGCATGAGGCCTGAAGATATATGCGTGGAGGAAGTGTTTAAATTAGCCACATATCCAAAAGAACCTGTTTCCATCATCATGGAACCCAGACTACCAGACCACTTTTACTAGATATATATAATGCTGTCTTTGTTAAGAATAAACGTATGTAAACTAATAAATAAACTAATGCAAAAACATAGGATTTTGCATTATGCAGCTCTTTGTATGATGTTTGGAGATTTCTGGCAGGGTAGTCCCTAATATAATCGTATTATAAGATGTACCATTTTGACAGCACATATTTCCAGTGCTCCTGTGGATTATCTTTATAATTTGGTGTCATTGTTCAAGTCTATTTTAGAAACTTGAAGGCATGCGATGGCTCTCAGCTTAATATATACATCTTGTTTGATAATTTTTATGTTTTTAGGAAAGTCATACCAAGGTAGCTGTAGGTAGGGGAACCTGTGGCTGAATTGGATCCTTCGCAATAAAAATGCCTTTTTCTCATGCAACCAACTCAAGACTTAGAGAAAGAGCCCCGAACCAGGATAGTCTGAATCAAATATTAGGGAAGGTGGCCTCTGCCTCTTCAAGGATGGAGACTTTTCTACCCATCTGTTTCAGTACCAAGACTTGAATCTAAGGCAACCCTCAGATTTTTGACCCCCTCGCTTGGCGTGGCCTACTGGACAAGGATGGAAATGGGCGAAACTGAAACTTCATCTAGTTAGAGCAAAGTAAAATTATGGGCCCGTTTGTTTTTATTTGCAAACCTCATTTTCACATTGTCTGTTATTTGAAAATTGAAACACATCATTTTTTACATATTTTTACCTAATATATTTTCATTTTTATTCTCAAAAGATATTTTTTAATAATCTATATATCTTCTCCCAATAATTTATATATCTTATATCTCTATTATTATTATTTTTATCTCTCTCCACATACAATATACTAAAGCCAATATAATTATTATTTTTCCAACAATTTATCCAAATACAAATTTATTTTCAACTCACTTTCACTAACTATTTTTTCAAAATTTTGGAAACGATAGAAATAAAAAATCAGAATGAAAATAAAACTAAACAAGCATGATATCAGTGATTCGAATTCATTTCTAAAGAAACAAAGAGTTCAAAGGATACGTAGCCAATCGCAAAAGAAAAAAGAATTCCATTTAGTGTCAAAAAAAATTTACATATTTATAAATAATATATGTTAAAAGTATCTTATAAGATTTTTTGAATTTCATCAAATGTCAGTTTTTTATTTTTACAAAGAAAGTTATTGAAGTAGTTCTGAAATAAGTTTGTGTATCCAAACATCTCACAAAATAACAGAATTTGTAACATCTAAATACTGTAGACAATATTTGGTGGGTCCTTTTTTCTCAAAAAAAATATTTAAAATAGTAACCACTATCTTTCATTTGCTAAACGACTTTTCAGAATATTTGAACTTCTTAATTAATTATTTTCATTACAAAAACAATGGCAGAAAAAATTTTATTATCTTGTTACATCTGATTGCTTGTGATTTGGGATGGCCCGAGTGCTTAGGTTCAAACCAGCGAGGCCCAATATAGGATTGCCCAGTTCGAGGCCCAGGGCCTATGTGGCTCATCGACTTAGCTCGACCAGATCTACTCAGGCCCAGTCAGGCGCCCCAAGGCCCACGGAATTCCTCGACCTAAGTCGACTTGATCGAGGTCGACTCTGAGGTCGAGAACAGTACAGTACCCTACCACTGCATTAAATGCACTGACGGGCGCCACGCCTCCTTATTAATGGCGTATGCCATCCCCCTCACCGTCTGACACAGCAGACGCTGCTACAGTGTACTATCTTGTCCTTGAAACATGGAAGGACAGTCAACTGGAAATATTCAAACAAGGGAAATGACCAATTACCCCTGGATGTATCCAGGGGCTTCCCAGACATTTCCACGAATGGAGAAGGATATAAATACCCTCAACCCAACTTTCTAAAGGTACGCACTCATATACACTCAAAAGCCTATAATCCGTTACTCGATTTCTGAGGTTGAATTCTACTAACTTGAGCGTCGGAGGGCCTAAGCCGAGGGCCTCTCGGCTAGCCTAACATTTATTGTGATTGCAGGATTCTTTCCCTAACAAAGAAGGAACCCGAACCATCCAGATCAAGTTCCACCCTTGTCCAAGCCCGGATCCTTATCCAACAAATCGAACCCTCATTATTTGGTGCCGTCTGTGGGAAACCCTAAATCTCTATGGAAAATGGTAAATACTAGGCGAGCCCCATCTGGAAGAGATGAAAGCAGGAGGTCCAGCTCTCTTCCCCTTCGTCAAGACCCAGCGCTCAGCCCGAACCTGTGGTCACACTCACAATGCCGCAGTTGATGCAGCTCATTAGTGAGCAGATTTTTGCACAACTCTCTGCCGCCCTAAACAGACATGCCGTGCAACTGGAGCCGGTAGTCAGTGCTATGCCTCAGCCTGCAATTCCAAAAAAGGCACGGCCACAAGAACCTTCTCAACGGCCGAAATCGCTAAGACACCAGCCCAGGAGAGATTTGAGCCCGGACTGTTTTCTTAGGGAAGCAACCCTTCCACTAAGAGAGGAGGTAGCAGACTCCGTAGATCATGACGTTCGGCCCCTTCGAGCCCCACAGCGCGATAGGGCCGAGCATCCCAGATACAAGCCAGGCAGAGGTGCCTCCCAAGCAGATCAGCAAAAATGGGATGATGTATCTCACCAGGTGCAACAATTGAACAAGCGCCTGAAGGAGATCTCAAGAAGGAATGCAGATAAGGTGGCCCAGCCAGACAAGCCGCAAAGGTTTAGAAGAGAGCGGGATTTGCCGTTCGTTCAAGAGATCATTGACAAGAGCATCGCCGTCGATGCAAAGATCCCTACGGGGGGCTTCCGAGGTATGATGGCTCCACGGACCCGAATGAGCATCTGCTACAGTTTGAACATATGATGCAGCTGCATGGGCATAACGGTTATATCCATGCAAAGATACTGGTGACTACATTCCAAGGAGTGGCTTTGGACTGGTTTGTGAAACTGGAGCTGGCATCCATCTTTTCCTATGACCAGTTGTGTGATAAGTTTTTGTACCAGTTTGCCAGCAGGAGGAAGGCAAAACTCCCACACACGCACCTGCACACAATGAAGCAGGCTGAAGGAGAATCCCTTCAGGATTTTTTCACCAGATTCAACACAGAGGTGTTGAAAATCGATAGCCCGAGGATTGAGTTTTTGATCGATGTATTATTCTTGGGCTTAAGGCACAAAGAGTGCGCCAATGCCTTAGTGTGTGCGCAACCCAGAACGATGGAGGAGCTCATCGACCTCACGGAGAGGTACATGACCCAAGAGGAGATGAACAGGATGAAATACGGTAGCATGGAAGCCGACAAGAAGAAGGGCAAGGAGAAAGATGATGGACAGAATAAGGAGGGACGCAGCTCCCCGATCAAGCGCTACCATGAATACACCCCACTAAACATGCCGAGGAAAGAAGTGTTGTTCGCCATCCAACACGATAACCTGCTTAAGAAGCCTCGAAAAATCATGGAAACCGAGGCCATGAAGAAGTCAAAGAAGTACTGCTATTTCCACAAGTAGAAAGGGCATGATACCAAAGAGTGCTTCAACCTAAAAGACGAGATTGAGAGGCTGATCAGACAAGGCCATTTGAAGAAATTCGTTAAGGAGCAGGTCCAAAGAGAAGAGGGCCTGACCGACCAGACTCCCCGAAGAGAAAGGTCGGTTAGCCCGAGGAGAGAAGACAAAGGAAAGCGGCCCGCCCATAAACCCCACCCACCCATCAGGGGTGTTATTGACATGATCACCGGGGGCCCATGGGAGGAGATTCCCGAAACGCGAGAAAGCAAACGCAGAGGCAGCTCGACTCGACCAGGCCAACCAAGGTCGAGACAGTCTTCCAACTGGCAACCAGCACTGAACCAATCTCTTTCACTGATGCAGACCTCGACCATATGGAAAACAGAGGAGCTAACCGCAAGACAAATTGCCCGATGGTGGTCGCTTTGGAAATAGCTAATTTCAAAGTCCGCAAAGTTTTGGTCGATAACGGAAGCTCAATGAACATCATTTTCCTATTGACTTTAAACAGAATGAAGTTGGGACATTTGAAGTTTGATCCGGTCCGGACGCCACTAGTTGGATTTAGTGGGTCAGAGATCATCCCAGTAGGATCCATCAATCTTTCCACGACGTTCGGGCAGGGCCAGTGTATCCGAACATTGATGATCAGTTACCTAGAGGTCGACGCCCCCTTTACATACAATGTCATCATAGGTCGACCAACCCTGAACGATTTCAGAGCCATCGTGTCCACATATCACATGAAAATAAAGTTCCCAACCCTAGCCGGAGTGGGCGAACTTTTATGCAATCTTAAGGACGCTTGGCGATGTTACAACATTTCTGTCGATTCTATCGACTAGAAGAAACGACCTGAATTGAAGCACTCGTGGGATGCCCCAGTAGCAAAACCCAATGAGGGACCTTCGTCGAAAAAGAGAAAGTTGGAGGACACCAGGGTCGAGCTCGTTGGAGAATTCAAAAAAATCGAGCTCGAACCTGGGAACCCAGAGAAAACCACCAGAATCGGGACCGAGATAGGAGATCGATTAGAATGCCTTATGGTTGATTTCCTCCGGCGGAACGTTGATGTTTTTGCATGGAAGGCTGTGGATCTTCAAGGCATTGATCCCAACATCATCGTCCACCGCCTCAATGTGGATCCATCCCACAAGCTAGTACGGTAGAAGAAAAGAACCTTCAATGCTGAGCAAACCCAGATTATCGAGGAGGAGGTCGGCAAGCTTTTGGAAGCATGCTACATTGTAGAAATCCAATATCCCTCTTGATTTTGTAACATTGTACTTGTCCCCAAGAATGAGGAAAAATGGAGAATGTGTAATGATTTTACTGATTTGAATAAAGCTTGCCCTAAGGATCCTTACCCCTTGCCTCGTATAGATTTACTAGTTGATTCTACTGCTGACTGTGAATTGCTTAGTATGATAGATGCGTTCCAACGGTATTACCAAATATTCATGGCACCTGAGGACAGGGACAAAATAGCATTTGTCGTCCCCAATGGAGTATACTGCTTCCTCGTTATGCCATTCGGACTTAAAAACATAGGAGCAACATACCAGAGACTAGTCAATTTCATGTTTAAAAATGAGATTGGGAAATCGATGGAAGTCTATGTGGATGATATGATTGTAAAAATAGAAAGAGCGGAAGATCATCTAGTCGACCTCAGCCACACATTTTCCATATAAAGAGCTTTCGGTTTGAAGCTGAATCCTAGCAAATGCACCTTCAGGGTCCGTGGTGGTAAATTCCTTAGCTATATGGTCAGTCAGAGAGGGATTGAGGCCAACCCGCAGAAGATCCAAGCAATTCTGGACATCACCCCACCTCACACAGTCCGTGAAGTTCAGCGTCTTGTCGGCAGGGTTATAGCTTTGGGCAGATTCATTACTTGACTAGCTGATAAGAGCTTGCCTTTCTTCAAAATTTTGAGAAACACGAAGAAAATCGAATTCAAGTGGGAGCACCAATGCGACCAAGCTTTGGTCGAGCTCAAGTAATACCTCGCTTCGCCACCTATGCTCGCCAAGCCCGAGCTGGGAGAAGTACTATAGCTTTACCTGGCAGTATCTTCGGCCTCCATCAGCTCGGTATTGACATCGACAAGAGCAGGAGACCCTCGTTCCGTGTACTATTGCAGCAAGGCTCTCCAAGGGCCCGAGCATAATTATTTAGATATCGAGAAGTTTGCTCTGGCCCTCGTCACGTCGGCCAGGAAACTGCGGCCTTATTTTCAATCCCACACGATTTTGGTGTTGACGAATCAACCATTAAAGCAGGTATTGTCGAATGGAGACACTTTAGGTCGGCTCACCAAATGGGCCATTGAATTGGGGAATTCGACATTCAATTCCAACTGCGGACCGCCATTAAAGCGCAGGTGCTGGCCAACTTCATCATCGAAAGACTCGACCTGCCGACGCAGAATGTTGAAAGCACTCCTGGTGGACTTTGCACGTCGACAGGTCCGCAGCCTCATCCGGAGGGAGAATAGGGATATCCCTCCGATCCCCACTGGCCGAGGAGTATGATTTTGCGGTGAAACTTGACTTCCCGGTCACCAATAATGAAGCAGAATATGAGGCCCTTATCGTAGGAATGCGCATGGCCATGACCCACGAAGTTAAGCAGCTAACGGCATTCACCGATTCTCGGCTCGTTGCAGAACAGGTTGAAGGCAACTTCGAGGCGAAGAAACATAAAATGACAAAATATTTGGCAGAGGTGCACCAATTGAGGCAAATGTTCAGGAACTTCTCGTTGAGCCAAATCCCTCAATCAGAAAATGAGCGAGCAGATGCACTCTCGAAGCTTGCCAGCTCAACGAAGGGTACAAAAGAGAGGACGATCACATTTTTGGTCGCCGACCAGCCCTATGTCGCTGCCACTGATTAATGCCTAGTCGGGTGCCTCGAGGATGCAACCCTTTCTTGGCAGCACCCAATCATACTTTATTTAAGTCGGGCTACCTTACCCGACGACGAGAAAGAGGCCCGTAAACTCAAGGGATTGGCGGCCAAATATGCGCTGGACGAGCACGGCCAACTGTATCGGAGGTCGATAGTAGGACCGCCACTTCAATGTCTAGATCCCGACCAAGCAAATGAAGTTTTGAGGGAGATACATGTTGGTATCTACGGCAACCACTCGGGTGGTCGATCCCTGGCGCATAAGGTCATTCGTTATGGATATTTTTGGCCGACATTGTTGAGAGATTTCGTTGACTTTGATAAAAAATGCCCATCATGCCAAATTCATTCGAGCATTCAGCACCAGCCAGCGGCACCGATAACCAATGTTAACATCACCTGACCATTCGACCAGTAGGGGATCGACATAGTTGGATCGCTCCCCAAAACTTCCGGCCAGCGAAAATTCATCATAGTGGCAATCGAATACTTTACAAAATGGGTGGAGGCAGAGACAGTCCCAAAGATCACCAAAGCGGCCATTAAAAGTTTCATCTGGAAAAATATAATATGCCAATTCAGACTGCCTAAGGTCTTAATTTCGGATAAGGGCACCCAATTTCAAAGCAAAAATACGAGGAGATGGTGTGAGGCCTTAGGCATCACCCAACACTTTACTTTGGTGGGCAATCCGCAAGCTAACGGACAGACTGAGGTCACGAACAAGACTGTCCTCGACCACCTCAAGGGTCGGATTGCGGGGACCGGAGCCAATTGGGCAAACGACCTCCTAGGTGTGCTTTAGGCTTACAGGACGGCTACTCGAATAGCCACGGGGCACATCCCATACAGCTTAGTCTATAGATCTGAGGCAGTAATCCCATCAGAATTAATCCAACACACAGCGAGGGTGATCTACTACAACCTGATAACAAATAAGTCGGAAAGGACGCAAGACCTAATCACTGTCAACGAGCAACGCCATGCAGCTTACAACACAATGCAGCGATATCACTCAAAGATGGCGAACCGCTATAACAGGACAGTATGGCTGCGGAGCTTCAAGGTAGGCGCCTCGTTCTCAAGAAAGTGAAAGTATCCAAGCCTATTAGGAAGCTCAACCCAAAATGGGAGGGACCGTATTCAGTGATCAAGGTGTCAAAAAATAATTCCTACCGACTAGCCGATCTATCAGGCCGCGAGCTACCTCGGCCTTGGAATGCTGTGAACTTGAAAAAAAAATTTGTATGATCGGTCATCGATGACCTTTGTATCGCCCAAACGAATGAAATTACAACATCTTCAAATCGTGTGAAACAGAGCCAATCTTCCTCAACACAAGTCGACCCCGTAGTCGACAAAAGTGCTTTATGCCATCAAGTCGAGGCCTTTGTGCCGAGACCACCTGAGTTGACCCCGTAGTCGGCAAAAGGGCTTTACGCAACCAAGTCGAGGCCTTTGCGCCGAGACCACCCAAGTCGACCTCGTAGTCGACAAAAGGGCTTTACGCAACCAAGTCGAGGCATTTGCGTCGAGACCACCCAAGTCGACCTCGTAGTCGACAAAAGGGCTTTACGCAACCAAGTCGAGGCCTTTGCATTGAGACCACCCAAGTCGACCCCGTAGTCGACAAAAGGGCTTTACGCCATCAAGCCGAGGCCTTTGCACCGAGACCACCCAAGTCGACCCCGTAGTCGACAAAAGGGCTTTACGCCACCAAGTTGAGGCCTTTGCGCCGAGACCACCCAAGTCGACCCCATAGTTGACAAAAGGGCTTTACGCCATCAAGCCGAGGCTTTTGCACCGAGACCACCCAAGTCGACCCCGTAGTCGACAAAAGGGCTTTACGCCACCAAGTCGAGGCCTTTGCGCCGAGACCGCATAGTCGACCCTGCAGTCAAAACCAACAAGCCGACCTCGCAGTTGGCAAAACATCCCATGAGGCACGAAGTCGAACCTTATGGACCGACTTAATTAAAATTGTTTACCTACAAACGGCAGCAATTCTCAACATGTCCTACAATTGCGAAAGTTGTTTCCAACTTGAACATTAACTGTTATGCTACTGGATTAATTACAACTTGCTCTACAAGAGCTGAAAGTCAAATCAGGAAAGCACAATCACTATCCAATCAAAGGCATGAAGGGAAACTACTCGCCACATTCATGAGCACCCACTCAGAAATCCCGATAAGCAGAACAACAATTTAATGTTTTGCAGAACCCATACAATTCATCAATCCAAACAAAATTGCAATTAAAGCAGTTCATAATAAGCACAAGAACAGTTATGATTAAAGTCACAAGGAAAAACAAATTGATTACTTAATCATTCAAAACAAAAGCCTCATCGAGGCAACAATCCAACAATACAATAGAAATGTTAAAGGCCTTAGCGAGGCATATACATCAAAACAAATTGAATAAGAGAATCGGGCCTAGTTGGAGCTTCCGGTCTCTTTAATAGTGGGGGCGGGAGCAAGAGCAAGCGCATCAGCTGGCGCAGCAGACAGTTGGGGCTCGGGCGGTGCCATTGACACGGGCACAGCGGCAGTCACGGGCCGAGAAAGGCCAGCCACAGCCTGTAAGAACAGCCGCTCGGAGGCCGGGAAGAAGGAAGCCACATCAGCTCTCCCCTCTGATACATCATAGGTGAGGTCGCCAGAAAACTCGAACTCCCGAGCTACTGCCTTCAGTTTCTTATCCATTTCAGCCCGCCTTCTCTCTTCGAGCGACAGTTCGACCTCCGACCCGGCCTCAACGACGGCTTCCACCCCATCGACCTCTTCCTCCGGGTATGGGCGCAGCTGCTCGTCGAGAACATGACTCATTCTGGATCGATCCTCAAGGCGGAGAGCATAACCCAAAAACTACATTTGTTGAATCGCTTTTTGAAAAGCATTCTGAGCGCCGTCCAGGGCGAGCACAACACTCGCATCCTAGAAAGCTGGGCTGATGACGAACTGTTACACAGCCTCCCGGCGCACTTCTGGTAATATCCGGGCGAACTTAGCCCTGGCCTCGGCCAGACTCGTAAGGAACCTGTATGTCCAGCTGCAGTTTTTTCAACTTCTCGTCTATTTTGGTCCTCTCTTTGATAGCAAGGAGGACCTATTCATCTTTCTCCTCGAGCTCCTTCGCCTGCTGGATGATGCACTTCTCCAGCTCCTCGAGCCTCATTTGGGAAGACTCCAACTGAGCCTTCAATATTTCAGCATCGCCGCCGGCCTCTAATTGTTCTCGATCAGTAAGAGCCAGCTCGGCGCGGCGGTAAAAATTGTGGCCCAGTTGCCCAACCTGACACATAAGGGTCATCACTATCAGAGCAGGAACAGTATAAGCATGCAAAAATATAATATACGCAATCTTACCATGTTCGCGTGGTACGCAAACTCACAAAGCGCAACAGCCTGGCTCATCCCCATTATCCTCTTCTGGTCAGCCAGAAACTGACCCGCCATGAACACCTTTGAAGGCTCCACCCCGTAGGCCCCGACGTGTGCATGCTCGAAAAATCATGCACAGTAAGACTTGGATCAGACCCAAACCGAGGAGAAGGAAACTTCCGCAAATTGAATAAGGTGTCAGCTCATCGATCCCCGAAGAGATCATTTTCGATCAGCATCCCCGACCCTGTGCTCTTCCCTTTACCCTTCCCAGCTGCAGTTTTCTTGGGCGGGGGACCGCCTTGTTCGACCATTGATCTTTTGCCCCGACCAGCAAGGCTCTCACTCGCCATTGCTACTGCTCGACCTGGCAAAGGGGTCGGCGATGGGGTGGGGGCTGCGGCCAATCGACGTGGCTCGTCGCCGATCGAGCACTCTCAATGAGCAGCGGCACCCTATCTCCACTGCTGATTCCTTTCTGCTTGGGACAGCACCTCAGCTCTTGATCTGTTCATGATTCTGTACAATCTGCCATACATCAAATTCAACAGGGGTCAGAGACAAAGAACTATGCGCACCATCAAAGATAAACAAGTAACAAAACACAAAGTACACTCCATCTACCTATTCGGTAATCTGCGGGAAAATCTATCGGGGCCGGGGACAGCCCAGCCAACACTAAGTGCCTCTCCTCGATGAAGACAGAGGCTTCCATTGGGTCAAACTCGACCAAGTCCCGCACAAACGTGTTTGGCCAGGTCGGGGTGCGATTCCCAGACATGTCGACATGCCCCCTCCACCAACCTCGAGAAATATTAAACAACCCCTTCACTCGAACAAAGAGATAGCATTTTTTCCACTCCTGACCATACAAAATAAGAGGGGGCTACCAAGAATTTTCGATGAGGTCGAGCAGTAAGGTAATAGAACCCCGACTCGTCAGCACTACCAGACTTACAGGACATAGGAAGATGAAATAAGTTGGAAAACTTTTCAAAGCTGGCCGACTGGTTGAACAGATGTATCAAAACTATGAAACTATAGAGCGTAGAGAAATAGTTGGGCAGAAGTTGGGTTATACACACTTAGAGACCCCTAAGCAGACCTATCATGATGTCGCTTAAAGGGAACCTATGCCCACATCTAAACGCGTCCTCGAACACAATTATGCAACCCGTAGGAGCGCGATGCATTCGACCAGGTGGCCCAGGAGTTAACAGCTGGTATTCAGGAGGAATATGGTAGAGCTCCCTGAGACGTCTCAAGTCCCCAGGGTTCATGGTAGATATTATTTCACTATAGTGGTTGGGAGTAAACAATCGACCTCGCGAATGGGGCACCCAGGTTGGCCCAGCTTCTTCCTCCCCGCGGTTGCTGCTCGAGCTACTGGAGCTCGAGCTACTGGAATAAGAATCGTCCCACGATGACTCACCAGACGACGCAGAGGAATTCTATGCCTTTCGGACTGGGTGGCTTCACTGTCCCCCCCTGACTACCCTCAGAACTATATAACCCCAACATGATTTTCAAAAGAAAAACAAACGACAGGAAGTAAAGGCAGCAGAACACTTACTGAATGCGAAAGTTAAACGTGGGAAATCTGGGAAGCGAATGCGAAGGTTAGGAAGTCTTGGCAGCAAAGAGTTTTCTACAAGCACTCGCGCAGATTCTAAAGTGATAAAAGTAAAAATGGCTAGAATTATAGTGGATATTTATAGAGAAAAGGGCGCGGTAAACCAAACGTCTACAATAATGATTGTAACCGCTCAATAAATGCGCCGAACCCTGGTCGATTTTCAAAAACCCTGGTCGATTATCATTAATACAATTTTCGCTACTTCCTAACATTCTCATCGATTCCTCATTCGGCCTTGCGAAGTGGGGGGTCTGGGATGGCCCAAGTGCTTAGGCCCAAACCAGCGAGGCCCAGTATAGGATTGCCCAATTCGAGGCCCAGGGCCCATGTGGCTTGTCGACTTAGCTCGACCAGATCTGCCTAGGCCCAGTCAGGCGCCCCAAGGCCCACGAAATTCCTCGACCTAAGTCGACCTGATCGAGGTCGACTCTGAGGTCGAGAACAGTACAGTACCCTGCCACCACATTAAATGCACTGACGGGAGCCACGCCTCCGCATTAATGGCGCATGCCATCCCCCTCACCGTCTGACACAACAGGCGCCGCTACAGTGTACTATCTTGTCCTTGAAACTTGGAAGGACAGTCAACTAGAAATATCCAAACAAGGGAAATGACCAATTACCCCTGGTACAGGGCCAAGGGCCCCTGGATGTATCCATGTTAGTTTTTTACTTGTTTAGGTTGTATTGTCTTTACTTTTCTAATTGAAATTGGTTAAATTTGAATTTTTCTCAATTATTTATATATGTTCTTTTTAATCAGAGTATTTTGAGTTAGTAAATGCCTAGCTTCATGCTAAATCTAGGCTGCATCTAAGTATTCCTAAGTCCATTCACTCCTGGTGCAACTTTCATTGTACTAAAAATACATGCAAGAGACAGAGTTGGAATATTAGATGATTTTCCAAATAGAAAGTCATGTCTAATATAATTTTAAATTACCAACCAAAAACTCAAAAATAGTTGATCCAATGGTTTAGATTCAATACACTCTTAGCTTGATCCAATGATTTAGATTCTATTGATTTGACCAAATACACTAACACAAGTTAATGAAAATCAAGTTAATACACTCTTGCAAGTAATTTCATTATGTGAAGGGAATTAATTAATGAGTGAGATATTTAAGGGAAAAGATGATGTACACATATATATATATATATATATGAGATATTTAAGAATAAGCTAAGTCCATCATTAGTCAAGAGAAATTTTATTAAAACTTTATCAATTAATCAAGTACTCATGAGTGCCCTACCTGAATAGAAATATCTGCCAAATTTTCTTCCCACCAAGGTAGGGCCTCATCATGCATTAAAATTGTCAAAAGTTGATACCTATATATAAATATATATATATGTATGTATATGTATATACACTATGTTGGTCAAAAGATATGATATGATCCTTCCCACCTGCACAAGATACGATAATGCATATATATATATATATATATATATGTGTGTGTTGGAGCACAATGGAAGCAATCTAGACACGAGATTTAATTCATCAGAAATTCACAGATCATACTCACAAAGTTGATGACAAAAATAATACTCAACAAATAGAAAAATAAAACAGATACAAATTTACATGGTTCGGCAAATTCCGCCTACCTCCACAGGAGTTTTCTTTCTTTAATTATGATATAATTTTTTCAGTACAAGCCAACTTTTGAATTTGACATACCCAAACTCAAGCCAAAAACCTTTTGTACAACTCCTATTATAACTACCAAAGAGATACTCACTCCACTCATTTTTATTACCCTACTCGTACTCACAATAACTACCTCATGAGTATTATGAGTTCCACAAGTGTCATCTCTATAGTAATCGAATAAATACATCTATTTATACTAAAAAATTACTTGACTACTTCATCTAAAAATAAAAAATCTAATACAAGAAGAAGAAGTTTTAATTCTAATCAAACTTGATTTTTATGTAAGCGAGTCAAATCCCAACAATACATAATATTTGTTGGTAGGTGTAAATGCACGTACATATTGGTCAAGTCGATCACATATTTACTTACACTGCTTCATTTAGTTTCTTATTATTAAATGAATGAATGGACTACGCCACTAGGCAACAAAAATCAGGACGAAAAAAGGAGCAGAGGAAACAAAATAATACGATAGAAACAAGAAATTTCTTCATCATGAGTACAATTTCAAATATGGAAGGCTTTAATGAACTTTTTATTTGTGAGTACCACGACTTATGTTTGGTTATACACTGTAGCTTATATATTTTTTCAATAATTTAAGTTACTTAGGTCAAATGTTTTAATTAAGCATAGTACGTATATAGATGCATATCTCATATAATTATTTTAATTTTAAGAATAATTCGACACATCAATATTCAAATTAATAATGATTTGAGTTGCACGATATATATCATTTTCAATCGAAACAAATAATAAAATATTTAATAATATGTAATTGCTATCTTATTAGGTTCAACTACTATAGCTATTTGGGACCCATTGTGCACTTTATGTGCATTTGATTGTGTAGTGTATAATTCAATTTACTTGATTTGAAAAAAGAATAATATTGATTTGTTGAAAATATAAAAATTCGTCATTTGTAACGTTGTCTTAAAAAAAAAAACTATGAAAAGTCTTCAACCTAATTTCTTATATTAGTCTACTAAGCTAGGGTTGAAAAATACTTGTATTTTGGATTCAATCGTTTTTGTTATAAAAATAATCAAAAACACTATTTTATTATCATATTATATTCAGTAGTTCACATTTTGTTTTATGAAATCTTATATAGTTTTCTTTTTCTAAAACAAAAATAAGGATACGCTATATTCAACATTGAAATTAGAATCGTAATTTCACTTTGATATTTTGCTTACCTTCCCTAAGAACTTAGGCCTATCACATTTCATATGAAAATTAATGTATAGGGTGAATTACAGTTACCATCCCTGAGTTTGGTATAATTACAAAACAGTTTTCAAAAATTCAAAAAAAAAAAAACCTGAGGTTTATCGCTTCGCCATCCAACAATTTAGTCCAACCATCACCGCTGTAAAAAAATTTCGTTAAAAATGACGTGTGAAATTTCATAAATGCCCATTGAAAATTTGGCTGATGAACTGATTATGTAAAAGTACAAAAATTCGTAGCCCGCTGCTGCTGCAGCCTAGCCATGTGGTAGCAAGTTGTTGCCTGCTCCAAGAAGAAGCGAGGTGGGGGGCGGGAAGGTGAGCGGGGTATTTTAATTTTTTTTTTTTTAATTAATAGATAATTTGATTAAGATAAATTTAAGTTTCGTTAATTATTCTAGAGCGGTTTATTAGTTGAGTAAATATCTTTAATTATAATTATTATTTTAATAAATAATGTAATTAAATTTAAAAAATTCATTTTTAATTAATAATAATTTGTCTTAATTAATATAGTTTTTAATTTTTTATTTATTGTTTTTGTTAATTAATAATTTTTTTTACTTATTTATTGTTATTTTACATAGATTTATTATTAGAAAATATTTTAATTATTTTAAATATCTTTAATTCATATATGATTATTATTTTACTAAATATATAATATAACATAATTAAAAAAAATTAAATTAATAATAATATAGGTTAAAAATACATATATCTTAATTTTTTTACTTATTTTTTTCTTAATTAATATAGTTTTTAATTTTTTTTTATTTTTTTTGTTAATTAATAATTTTATTTATTTATTTATTGTTATTTTACATAGATTTATTATTAGAATAAATATTTTAATTATTTTAAATATCTTTAATTCATAGATGATTATTATTTTACTAAATAATATAATTTAATTTAAAAAATATCTTTTTTGATTAATAAATAATTTAGTTAAGAATTACACATATTTAATTTTTTTTACAGCTTATTTATTCTTAATTAATATAGTTTTTAATTTTTGATTCATTGTTTTTATTAATTAATAAATTTAACTAAATTTTATTAATTATGTTATATATATTTATTATTTGAATAAATGATAAATATCTTTACTTTAAATATGATTTCTATTTTTAATAAATAATTTAATTAATATTGTTTAAAACTCAAGTAATAAATATTTTATTATTTAATATTATTAGATAAATTTAATTATACGAGTAAATCATTTTAAATAGTATATATTTAAAATAATTCAAAAATTTTAGCCTACTAATTTTAAATATGTACACATAGAGGGGCATTTTGGACTTTTCTCATTTTTCGTCCACCTTACAATTAAGTTCGTCAATTTAGGGTTTTTTCTTAATTTTTAAAAATACAAAAATTATTTTGTAATTACACAAAACTTCACAGATGGTAAACATAATTCACCCTAATGCATATTTAATGTTCTCGTACAAATAACTCTCCATAGCAAGTAGCTGTAATTAAAATTATTAGGTGGAATTTATAGTATCTATTAATATATAATGTAGACAATCAATTGTTTACATCGCACACCCTCATTAGTGGTTTCACAGGGGAAAAAAATAAAAAATCAAGGATTAGAATTTTAATTTCACTATGATGATATATACTTTGGCGACATTTTCTAAGATTTTTTTTTCATTTATACACACGCACGTCAGGAGTACGATAAATTCAATATCTGAACTCACATTATATGTGTAAGAATAGGGTTTTTCTATGGTTATATTCTATTTGTTTTATTAATATCATCCAATTATTTTGTATTGTGTCAAGTGCCCTTTTATTTTTGACACACAAAAGAAAACAAAATTAAAACAATTACTCATTTTTAGATCAAATACCCTTAATATCCTTTTCTTATTTATTTAACATATAATTTTATTTAATCACTCCCATGTTTTATGATAATATTTTTTATTTATATTTTAGCACTTACCTATTAATCAACTAAATTATAATGATCCTAAAACTTACCATTACGAATTGATAAATTGTTCTTCAAATTATTATTATTAAATTTAAAAAAATAATTAAAATATAAAATTAAATAACACAACATTCCTCTTTCAAACATGTATTAAAAACATTGTAAATATTTATGTGTATATGTGTATGTATGTGTATTAGACACACACACATATACACATACATCTATATCCACTTTTTTTCCAAAAAAAAAAAAAAAAGGAATACATAGACATGCATATATAGCTACATACCCCACGGTCCCCACCCACTCATCAAAATCCGGCGGCCAACCATGGCCAACACTGCCTGACCAGGCGGCCAAATCCACCATGGCCGGGCTGGCCGCTGGCCGTGGTCATCCCGGCTACGGCCGGGGAAGGGGGCGATGAGGCTTGAGGCCTCGCTGGTTGGGTGGTTGGGGGTGGAGGGGGGCGTGGTTTGGGAGAAGAAGAAGATTCTTCTTCTTTTGTTTTGTTTTTGTAATTTTGTTTTTAATTTTTTGTTTATTTTATTTATAGATAATATATAAAATGGATTAAATTATTTTATATATATTTAATTTTTTTGTTTTAAATAAAAGGTATTTTTAGAATAATACAATTTTGAACAAATGATATATTAGAAATTTCAGAACGAACAATATAAATATTAAATTGTTTGATTAAATTTTATTTATTTTTAAAATAAATATATTTCTAAGGTAAATATTCACTTAATTGTAAATTAATAGTAGCAAAATACCTACCTGATGATAGATAAAAACGATAGGTCACAACCATAGAAAATCTGTAAGAGTAATACCACTAAGCGGAATGTCACCCAGTCTAAGAACTTAGGCCTATCACATTTCATTTATCAACTAATCCACATGTTTTTTTTTTTTCCTCTCTTTTCTCTTACAAATAACTCTCAATGGCGCAACTATAAATACACTTCCTCTCCAGCACAAATTTTCTATACCAGAACATCTTTCTATCATTCCCAGTAATGGACAACTCCTGGGCACTACTGTTTCTCTTACTACATATAGCTGCATTAGTCTTCTTTCTCTCAAAAATAAACAACAAACAGCACCACCCGCAGCCAAATCTCCCACCAGGGCCAAAACCATGGCCTATAATAGGCAACTTGAACCTGATTGGCTCCACCCCACACCGATCCCTTCACATTTTATCCCAAAAATATGGTGAAATAATGCTGCTAAAGTGTGGAAAATTTCCAGTTGTGGTTGCATCATCTCCTGAGACGGCCAAACAGTTGTTAAGTACATATGATATGATCTTTTCTTCCTGGCCTGCACTTGCTGCTGGTAAAATTATGGGCTACAATAACTCAAACATGACTTGGGCTCCTCGCAGCCCATATTGGAGACAAGGGCGCAAAATTTACCTCTTGGAGTTGATGAATGCAAAAAGACTCAACTCCTTTGAGCATATTCATAAGGAAGAGAGGCGTAATTTCCTCTCTCGTCTACGATCCCTGTCAGGGAAACCTGTCATGCTCAGACATCAGCTATGCGGTTATACTGTGTCGACAATATGTAGGATCTTATTTAGTAGGGAATACTTTAGTGAATCAGATGATGGGAAGTCCATTGTGAAGCTGGATGAATTGGACGGGATGATGGATGAGTGGTTTCATCTCAATGGGGCGTTTAATATTGGGGACTGGATACCATGGCTTAGTTTTCTTGATCTTCAGGGATGTGTTAAGAGTATGAAGGTTTTCCTCAAGAAATTTGACAGATTTCTCAACTATGTGATTGATGATCACCTAGCTAGAAGGGCTGGTCGGGAAAAAGATTTTATTGCTACACATTTGCTCGATGTTTTGTTGCAGCTGGCTGAAGATCCTGATCTTGATGTTAAACTCACAAAGGACAATATCAAGGGATTATTAGTGGTATTAAATCTTGTTTTTTTGGTTCTGTGCTTGTGATCATGTCATTAGCTAATTGATGATGACCAAAATGTCGTCAAAGATGAAAATTCAACTTTATCTGCCCGCGCCATGTGTTTGGCGCATGGGTGTAGGTTTGTGTGCGAACATAGGCGGCCCCTACATATGTGGAAATGATAGTCATGTGTCTCTTCACAAGTTCCTTAACTAAAATTTGATAATTTATCATTTTGTCCCCTCTCATCCTTCAAGAAGTGTAGCTGACAAAATCTCGTCACTAAATACATTTTGGATATGTGATGATGATTTGGTTATCATCAATGGAGATCTTGAGAGGAAAAACATCTCGAAAAGTGAAAGACTAGAAGTAACTTATCATGTGCATGTCGCACTACAAAGAATAAGTATATTAGTGGGAGTTATTTAATTGGGATTCTTATGATCGAACCCCTATTAATTGTATTATTTTATGATCAAACCCCTATTATTGTATTATTTTATGGGGTTTTAACACAATTATTGGCTAAATAACACCTCGATGATTGATCAGTGGCCTTCGAATTAATTTGGCAATGGATTTCGTTGTCATCACCGATAAAATTTGTTTCTTTCCTAACAATATTTACAAGATGTACTAACTGGTGGCAGAGATACATCAGTTACCATTATGATTCGCAAGAACGGTCGCGGGGTTCCATGCATTTTACAATTAAAATACTTAAAAAATTAAAAAAATATTAAAACATATGAAAATGTCTATTAGCTTTTACATTATGTATTTTGCATTATTTTGAATACCAAATAGAATATATTAACGTTTGTAATGATGTAATAATTGTTAAATTTTTTCTAAAAAAATCATTTTATCTAAGTTCATATAAAATTTAACCATAAATGTTATATTTTCCTTATAAAGATTTATTCCTTTTTTCTTAAATCGAAACAAAAATAAAACATTTTCTATACTAATTCTTTGTAAATTATTTCTCCTTTACGAATTTGATTTATTCAAATATATAATTAAAAATATAAGATTCCAAAATTATTGCATAAAAATAAAAAATTATTATATTTCTATCTAAATATTTTAAATTAATATAACCATGATACTTAAATTATTTACAATAAATTTTATTAGTATATATAGATTATTAATAAGTTTCATATTTAAAAACTAAAAAAAATAATCTAAATATAATTTTAAATGAAAAAAAAATTAGTAAAGCAACATTTAAATAAAGCAAAACATAAAAGAATATCAAAAAGAAAAAAAGAAAAAGAAAAGGTGCTTCTGCGTCTTGTTCACTGTTCATTTGAGGTTCCTTTCCCTCTTCCCTCCCCTCGTCACTTGATCTCACCCAATCCCCCTCTCCACCATTTCTCCGCCGTCGAATTCACTTCAAGAACTGGAATTACCGCCTTCGCCGAAGCCTTGGACGGTATCAGCACACCTCCGTTGGCCCCAGATGGAGAAATTTTCACATTCTCAGCTCTAGGAAAAGACTCCGAGCTTCTAGGTGAATCTTTCAATGGTAAATTATGTGAAAATCCTGGTAGAATAAGGGTTCTGGTTCCTCTGGTTGTGACGCCAAGTGGACTGGTGGAGGCATTGGGATTGGGACAAGGGAAGAAAGTTTTGTGCCCTGTCCGATTGGTAATAGGCTTGGAAGCCAATTTCACATTCCCATTCCGTTCAACCTCGACGTACCGACTTATCGGTCAGGATCGGCGTTCCTGCAATAAATCGGTCGATTTTCCCCGTTCCAACTACAACCCTGTTCTACACCGGTGCAATGGAACGCCATTGGCCGATCCGGTTCCAACCTGGTCATTCCGGCAGAAAAAACGCCGATCCGGCGTTGAATGAACTATCAAACGAAATTCTCAGAAATCCTCGCGTACAAGAAAATCCAAAAGAAGAGCTTGACAGGGTAATTGGGAGAAACAGATGGGTAGAAGAGAATGACTTCTCTCAATTACCTTACATAGATGCCATTATGATGGAGTCAATGAGATTACATCCAACTGGTACATTATTAGTTCCTCATTTCGCCATTGAGGACTGCGAAGTTGCAGGCTACCATCTATCAAAGGGAACATTAATTGCCGTCATCAATACATGGAGCATAGGGAGAAACCTCAACGTATGGGATGCTCCCGAAGAATTCTTGCCAGAAAGGTTTGTTGGAAAACGAACTAATTTGTTGGGAAATAACTTCTGTCTGTTGCCATTTGGCTCGGGCCGAAGGAGGTGCCCTGGATACAGCCTTAGACTTAAGCTTGTTCGAACAACATTGGCCAATTCGCTGCGTGGATTTGATTTGAAACTAGTTCCGGGCATGAGTCCTGAAGATGTATGCGTGGAGGATGTGTTTCAACTCACCACATGTCCAAAAGAGCCTGTTTCCATCATTATGGAACCTAAACTACCAGACCACCTTTACTAAATATAATGCTGTCTGTATTAAGAATAAATGTTTGCAAATAAACATTGTAATGCAAAAACATAGAATTTTGCATTGTGCAGTTCTTTGTATGATGTAACAACACTATTAAACTTTAGGAAAAAGTATACATATGGGTTCGGAAAATATTGGGTTACTGATATGCTCAATCATAAGATGTACTATTTTGACAGCACATAATTGTTCTTCAGTCAAGTCGTAACAAGGTAGTTGTAGGACAAGAACCTGTGGCTGAATTGGATCCTTTGGAACAAAAATGCCTTTTTCTCATGCAACCAACTCAAGGCTTAGAGAAAGGGACTCAAAGTTCATCTAGTTCATCTAGTTAGTGCAAAGGAAAATTATGGGCCCGTTTGTTTTTATTTTCGAACCTCATTTTCATATTGTTCAGTATTTAAAAATTGAAATACATAATTTTTTACACATTTTCATCCAACATATTTTTATTTTGATTCTCAAAAAAATTCTCTAATAATCTCTATATCTTCTCCAGATAATTTATATATCTTATCTCTCTATTATCATTATTTTTATTTCTCTCCATCTACAATCTACTAAACTCAACATAATCAATATTTTTCCAACAGTTTATCCAAATACAAACTCATTTTCACCAACTACTTTTTCAAAATTTGAAAATGATGGAAATGAAAATAAAACCAAACGGGCATGATGTCAATGGTTCGAATCCATTTCTAAATAGAAGAAGAGTTCAAAGGATACGTAGCCAGTCACAAAAGAAAAAAGAATTTCATTTAACGTCAATTTGTTTTTACATATTTGTAAATAATATCTATTATGAGGTGTAAAGTATCTTATAAGATTTTTTGAATTTCATCAAATGTTAGATTTTTATTTTTACGAAAAAAGTTATTGAAGTAGTTCTGAAATAAGTTTGTGTATCCAAACATGTCACAAAGTAATAGAATTTGTAACATCTAAATAGTGTGTAGACAATATTTGGTGGGTCATTTTTTCTCAAAAAATCTTTAAAATAGCAATCACAATCTTTCATCTGTTGAATTGGCTTTTCAAAATATTTGAACTTCTTAATTTTCAATACAAAAATAATCGTAGGAAAATTTTTATTATCTTGTTACATTTGATTGCTTGAAATTTTAATTTTGTAGTTTCTTAAAAAATAAGAATTGAGTGTTCAAAATCAGGAAATTAGAATTCCAATTTCACTAAAATATTTTTTCTTAATTGCCATAAGAACTTATAGGGCCTATCCCAATTAATTCTTTCGGTGCTTTTAATTTTTCTTTTCTTATGCCACTAATTCTCTTATTGGTCAAACGACTTTTAATCAATCATAATATTTAAAAGTATGTCTTTTCAGCTATATTATTTTAAATAAAATAATCAAAAACACTATCTCTATATTTTGCTATGTTCTTAAATCTAGTAACAATTATTTGACAACAATATATTTTTTTATTTTAAGTTTTTAAATAGAAATTAAAGGTAACATCAATATTTTATTCGTAACGTCAAACTTCAAAGTAAATTATTGTACCTATCGAATCAGTTTTCTTTTGATTACTTTGCATACTGTGCAAAATTTATATATAAATTTAGTATTTTTTTAAAATTTTATAGTTGTAAAAATCGTATAAAAATTTTCACCTCTCAAATTCTAAATCCGTCCATATGCATAGAGGAATCGAACAAACTCAGTACATTTCTAATTAAAAGAGCCTCTTTCCAGCCGGTTTTAATCTTCTATTCCAATTTATATTTCATCTTCTATTTTACTGTATAGATATATGACACGTGTATTAAATATTTTCTTATAAAAATAATTGATTGAGAATCAAATACACTTGACATATATACATCGCATTGAAATCTAAGATAAAATATGAAATAAAATAGAGGATCCAAAGTGCTTTCCATCATCATGGAACCTACTCTACCAGGACATCTTTACTGAATATTGCTATATATTTGTACTAATAGTTTTTCACATATTAGGAATATCTTATTTTCTAGTTAGTTTATTTACTCCTCTCGACACATTCAAGAGTTCATTCTCTTCTATTAATTAATACTTCACGGAATGTTTTGTATGAATTTAAAAAATGAAAATGGATTCATTAATATTTATTACGTTTCTCGATGGCATGTTTCAATTTCTATTAGATAATGAAAATCTTATTTTAAGTTATATTTTAAGCGGGGACGGATCTAGAAATAAAAGTACGATGAGCCAAAAGCCATAAAAATATAAAAGTTTAGATATAAATTTTATATTTTATAAACTCAAAATATATGATCTCCATCGAAGTAGAGCACAATAATTTTTTATACCATAAATTTTATTAGTAATCGAATCATTATAAAAAAATTTCATAATCTCATTCTCAATATAATTAATTAAGCAATTGGCTAAAAAATTGTTTTTATTTTATTTTTAACCTTTTTTCATAATATATACAGTCTAAAAAATTTTCTTACTTCTACTTGTTAAAAGGGGAAGAAAATTCAAAACAGTCTTTTTAAAATAGTCACGTACTTTTGTCTCTTTACTTCAATCTTGTTAAAATAAAAAAGATGAATTTTTCGGTTGTTTTGCAAGTCCTTAAGGTTCTTTTTAACTAAATTCCTATACTTTTTTTTTCACACAAATTAAATGAAAATACTCTAATGGGTCTAACCTAATTATACTCTTCATTTGATTACTTGGTCGTAAATATAGACTTAAAATTTTATTTTGATTTTACAAAATCAAATAAATAAAAATTAAATTAATTAAATTTATTTTTATCATTAATTAAAAATTAATTAATTTCATTCAATAAATGTAAATAATTAATTTTTTTATTTAAGGCCCAACCAAAAAAGTTAAATCTTTTAAAATTAATGAATGTTAATTAAAAATTAATATTTTAATTAATATAAAATAATGTATTCTTTTAAAATTTAAATTAACTATTATTAAAACTTTTTAATATATATACACAAACACACACACAAAGTTGGGGGGAAATGGCCCCCGCTTGCCCCCATTAATTCGTCCATGATTTCAGGAATGATGTAATGTAGTTTTGAATAATTCCAACCAACTAGAAGATAAAGTCAAAATTGAAGTAAATTATTATAATTCAATCAAACGAAATATGATTTAACGAAAATAAATATTCGAACGAAAAGAGATTACACTCTCTATCCAATGAGCCCCACAAAATGAGTTAAACATTATAAATTACAATTTTTGTTTTGTTATCTATAAAGTAAGAGATGTATAGTGTAATTATCATAATGTCCAAGTTAATTAGATTCATTGGGATAAGATAAAGAATTTACATGATTGCGGTACGCATCACGATTTTTCTTTGCAAAATATCAACAAGAAAAGATATACCTTGTCAACAAGGTAATTCAAAGAAGAAGTTGATAAGATATTACAGACCACATTTTCATGTTTTAATGGTTACATATTTTACCATTTTTAAGTGGACAAACGAGCTCATACTTCAGATGCATGTACGAGTTGACGAAGAATGAGGTAAAGTTACTTTCCCTTCAATCAACTTTTTTTTAATAAGAAAAAAAAATAAAATAATAGTGGCGATTTTGTCTTCTCCCACTATGTCATGTTCGGGCTTTTATGTTCAGTTGCGAACATATCGAACACCTGAATAATTCGTGCAATCATGGATCCCGTCAGCGTAGTGACGAACTGTCTTCCTCCCGCTATGTCATATTCGGACTTTTGTATTTAGCTGCAAACATAACAGAACACCTACATAATCCGCGTAATCATGGGTCATGTCAACGTAATACCACGAAGGGTCAAGTATTTTGTGTTCAGCCACAAACATAACAGAACATCTGCATAATTCGCTCAATCATGGGTTCCGTCAGTGTAGCACCATCAAGGACTGAGTAAAGTCCGCTGAAGCTGGCATTGGTTTATACCCAAGTTGAAAAGCACATAACTAGCAAATATTCGTGACAAGTGTATAGAGGGGATTCGAACCCAAAACATAGATTTATTAAACCACATGGTAGTAAGCTTGGAATCTCTTGACCACCACCCAGTCCTTCAACCTT
Source organism: Jacaranda mimosifolia (assembly GCA_018894105.1). Taxonomy (NCBI): domain Eukaryota; kingdom Viridiplantae; phylum Streptophyta; class Magnoliopsida; order Lamiales; family Bignoniaceae; genus Jacaranda; species Jacaranda mimosifolia. The sequence goes on along the minus strand of CM032131.1, from coordinate 31,414,382 downwards.
TTTCCTTCCTAGGAATTATAAATTATTATTTCCAACTATTTTCCATTTGAGGCTGCGGGTGACTAATTCAACTATATACATATTACCAACTATATACAGAAAAGGGAATTCCTTGACTTTCCATTTTTTAGTGATATTTAGTGGAAGAAAAGGAGAATATTATATAATTATTGAGAATATATATTTTGATATGAGATACAAGTCGATTATTTATAATTAATAATTGAGTAGCATAGATTTTTGGACGTGCACAAAAAATCACAAATTGTTTTATATGCACTGGATATGTCTGAACAAGATTTTGATTGCGTTATATTATAATAAAAAATAAAAAAAAATAAAAAAATAAAATGAAATACAATTCTTGCATTCTCCTATATTATAAAGAAAGTATTCATTTTTTATTCAATTTTTTTTATAAAATAGATCGGCCCATAATCTTTTATTTAATTTCTCATGAAATAAAAATTTTTATCTATACGATTCAACAAAATAGCCCGGATCGCATGAGAAGTTTTTTTACATAACGTAAAGTAATTTTAAAAAAACAAAAATGACGCAAAAATGCTGTAATTTTAGAAAAAAGATTCCCACAAGTAATCCCAACCTAAACCGCATCATGCTAGACGCCAATATCCACTTACATTTGATGTTGAATTTTCTTGGACTTTTCAGCAGACCATTCTAAACCTGCCGCTTCAGCTTCATCTATAAATACACTTAGCCTCCAAACAAAATTCGGAGCCAGACCCTGTTCTATAATATATCGTTTAATTTTCGAGAAATGGAGAGCTCCTGGGCACTAATAGCCTTAATATATGCAGCTGTTCTAGCTTTTATCTCAAAAATAATCTACAATCGCCGCCCGGAGAAACAGAAACTCCCACCAGGTCCAAAACCATGGCCTATAATTGGCAACTTGAACCTGATGGGCTCCATCCCACATCAATCCCTTCACTTTTTATCCCAAAAATATGGTGAGATAATGCTGCTGAAGTTTGGAAAATTTCCAGTTGTGGTTGCATCATCTCCGGAGATGGCCAAACAGTTCCTAAAGACCCACGATACAGTTTTTGCCTCCAGGCCTGCGCTTGCCGCTGGTAAATACACTAGCTATAATCACTCAGACATGACATGGGCTCCATATGGCCCGTTCTGGCGAACAGCCCGTAAAATTTACCTCTCGGAAGTTTTCAATCCAAAAAGACTTGAATCCTTTGAGCATATTCGTAAGGATGAGAGGCGTAATTTCCTCTCCCGTCTGCGTTCCCTGTCAGGGAAACCTGTCGTGCTTAGAGACAATTTAACGCGTTATACACTGTCAACAATAAGTAGGATGGTATTAAGTAGCAAATACTTTAGTGAATCACAAGATGACAAGTCCAATATTGTAAAACTGGATGAATTGTTAGGGATGCTGGATGAGTGGTTTTTGCTAAATGGGGCTTTTAATGTTGGGGACTGGATACCATCGCTTAGTTTTCTTGATCTCCAGGGATATGTTAAGAGAATGAAGGCTCTGTACAAGAAATTTGACAGGTTTCATAACCATGTGATTGATGATCATCAAGCCAGAAGGACGGCAGAAAAAGATTCCATGCCAAAAGACGTGGTGGATCGATTGTTGGAGCTTGCTGAGGATCCTGGTCTTGAAGTTAAGCTCACAGGGGACCGTATCAAAGGATTATTACAGGTAACCTGAAATTTTAATTTCTCCTCTCAAACTCATTTATTAAATAACTCCAGTCGTGATTGTCTATAATCTGTCAAGGGTCCTTCATTGCCGCACTTTCATATTTTCGTCACCCTGAATACTCACTTGATTCTTTTTAAACCGCCCGAGTTGATACTTGGTGTGATGACAATGAAAGGGTTGAGAATTTTTGAACAGTTTATAATTTGTTATCGCTTTCTCATCTTTTGAGGCGCATTTTTGAGGATAAAACCTCTCATTAATGTGCCTTTAAAGTGATAGACATTGAACCTCTATGTTTAACAATGAATCCAATCTTCATCAATCATAATAAAAATTATTTTTCTTTGATGTAAAGAGAGAATATCTTAGTGTAATTTGTTTTCTTTCCTAATAGGGATCTACTGGTTAAACCTATATATTTGACGAATAATCAAATTATTATCGTGAAGAATTATTTATCTTTGACAAAATAGCCAATAACTGATGTAATTTGCTTCTATCGTGATAGGACCTACTAGCTGGTGGTACAGATACCTCAGCTACCACAATTGAATGGACTATCACCGAAATTCTCAGAAATCCTCGCATACTTGAAAAGGCAAAAGAGGAGCTTGACAGGATTATTGGAAGGAACAGATGGGTAGAAGAGAATGACTTCTCACAATTACCTTACATAGAGGCCATCATCATGGAATCAATGAGATTACATCCACTTGCTACACTTTTAGCCCCCCATTACGCCATTGAAGACTGCAATGTCGCCGGTTACAACATATCAAAGGGTACGACGGTCCTCATCAATACATGGAGCATAGGGAGGGATCCCAACTCTTGGGATTCGCCGGAAGAGTTCTTACCAGAGAGGTTTCTGGGCAAAGAAATCGATATGGTGGGAAATAATTTCTCCCTATTACCATTTGGTTCGGGCCGGAGAAGGTGCCCTGGATACAACCTTGGACTTAAGATTGTCCGAACAACGTTGGCTAATTTGCTGCATGGATTTGACTTGAAATTGGTTGGTGGAATGAAGCCTGAAGATATATGCATGGAGGAATTGTATGGACTCGCCACACATCCTAAAGAGCCTCTTGCTATCATCATGGAACCTACACTTCCAGGCCACCTTTATTAAATTTTTTATGACTATTCATGGAATAAATGTAATCAAGATGATTCTTGATGCCTCACATTTGAATAAATGGTGTGATTATTTTATTTTATTCATCATACATGTTAGTATTTTAATTGTTTCGAAATGATATTAGGTGTTTTATATCAAATTCAATATGAATTTGATTGATATAATAATGGGATAATAATGTGAGTTTATAAAAAATTAAAAATAAAAATAAGAGATATTTCAAATGAAAACATGTATAAGTTGATGATTTTCGAATATTGCCAAATAATGTCAAAAATAAAAATAATATTTGAAAATATAAACAAATAGAGTGTAAGGAGTTATAGACTGTTTAGAAATTAAATAAATTTGTTACATAATCAAATTTTGTGTTATTTTATTTTTAGAATTTAGAGAATTATATTATATTTTTTAGAGCCATATAAATAGGCTAGTATATGTGTGTAAAGAGGCGGATCAAATTTGAGCAATAATTATTTCTGATTTCTCTCTTTACAAGAAAAACTTTTTTTTATCTTTATTTTATTATTTCAAATCTCAACATATTAAGTTATTTTTGCAATAGCTTTTCTTAATTTTCTATGAGGCTTTACATTAAATTACAAAACTTTCTTGTAAAGTATTGGAAAGAAAAATTTTATCTTGTAAAAATGTAATTCAAAGAAAAAAAATTCATGCGAAATTAGAACACATTGTCATGCATGCGTAATTAATGCATGTTTGCCCCCCTTTTTTAATACAAAAACAAACTCGTAATCCAAACTATATATATCAGCTTGGTCGACCTTTTTTTTACAAGGTTGTACTTGAATATTCATGCCCAAACAAAAAAAAAAAAAAAAAAACTTTTTCTAGTCATTTCAAAACATGACATTAACCAAAACAATACATACTTATATATATTTTCCTATCATTGTTTTCAATATAAATCTATATTGTTCAATTATTATATCATTGTAAAAATCGCATATAATAATAGAAAATTTTGATGTGATACCACTATTTGATTGGGAATTCCATGAAAATTTTTCTTTCCTCCAAAAAATTTTCAAGATCGAATGAGCCTTTCCGTTAAAATTAATTTTACATGTCCGATCTATTTGAGAAGTTGTTTCACCTAACGTAGTAGTTTTAGAAAAAAGAAAATAACGCAAGCAAATCCGATCACCAATATCTTGCGAGAGTTGGACGCAACTTTTCCTCGTTGGAATTTTGTTGAATTCCTGGACTTTCCAGGGACCATCGTAACCAGCTTCAACTATAAGTACACTAATCCTCCAAACAAAAATTTTCATCAGCCACAACCTGTTCTATATCATTTCCAGAAAATGGAGAGCTTTTGGGTGCTATTAGCCTTGGTATATGCAGTTGCAATCGCCTTTATCTCAAAAATAGTCTACATCATGGTTGGTAGGAACGGCTGCGGGACCAGAATGGAGGGTAAGATTTCAATTCCATCGAAACGTCGTAAAACGGTCACGGACGTTCCGCATAATTTTCTTGTCAATTACTTTGAGGTCAGCCTAGAAGCAGGCAGAATATGTGATTTCATCCTCCAGAAAGTTCATCAAGTTCACAGTTCACATTTCGGGTGGTTCCCCAATAATGACATGCTTGCAGAGTAAAATTCTTGAAAAATACATTTATCGCGTGAAACCCGTCGTGCTTAGAGAACATTTATCGCGTTATACTCTGTCAACAATAAGTAGGATGGTATTAGGGAGCAAATACTTCAGTGAATCAGAAGATGACAAGTCCAATATTATGAAGCTGGATGAGTGGTTATTTCTGAATGGGGCGTTTAATATTGGGGACTGGATACCATGGCTCAGTTTTCTTGATCTCCAGGGATATGTTTAAGGCCACGTTTGATTCGGTGATTACATAATCATGGAGATTGATACCATCACCTATATTAAGTTTGACGATAATGTCCTCTGAGCTACCTAATTTTTTCCCCTTCGTTTGACAGCCTTCCTAGATCCCCAATTTGACTGAAAATTCATTTGCAGCGAGGAGTAGCTTTCAAGCCGCCGGACGCGATTGTTTCCTAATCACGAATTGGTGAAAAGTAATAGGTGCATACAATTTGAAGAAGCTTCTTCCAATCTCAATCACGGCCGAGGGTGAAGAGATTAATTCTTCACTGGCGCTTCTCTGCGGCAAAAGACAATTGAAACTTGAAGCTGGCAATCCTCCCACAGATTGTATTATGCAGCACAATTACAGTGCAAGAAAACATCAGTTGGCAATTGCTCTATTTATTTCACATACATATCCAAGCTGATTGTGTTTCCTTTGCAAGTTGAATGTCAAACTCTGGAATGATCAGATTGCAGCAGCATTAGGCAAACAAACTTTTGGTGTACATAATATTTCCGCACTCTGGTCAATCAAATCCTTCTTCACCTCCACTACTGTCCCCAAACATTGCAGCCATTTCCCTCCTCTGGAAATCTGGCATCAACCTCAAGCCACTGCGCATATTACCAATTTCAGCCATGAGCTTTTCCAAATCCGCAAAATCATAAGTTTTATCCTCATCAAGCTCTGACATTCTGTCAGCTTCATTGGCCACCAGAGTTGCTTCTTCTCGGTCAAGCTCTTCCAGCAATTGAGAAGCGGAGGTTGATGGCTGGTGCTCTTCTCCAACTTATTTGGCTTCTCTCTCTCTCTATCTATATTGTCAAGATCCCTTTCCAATGGCATCCCAGTTCCTGAGGTAGAAATAGCACCATCTGCAGAAATCCATCCTACGTCAACCCATGGTTCTGCTGAACCAGAAGATAATTTTTCACGATTAGAAGAGGATTTTTTTTGTCGAAAGTTCCTTGTAGTGGAGGTCAACTATGTCATTTTGGCTAAAAGGTAGCCTGGAGAAAAACGTGAGATTAGCTAGTAGTGGCCTTTCACCAACGATTGTAATCGTGTTGAATCATGTGCACAGTAGTGGGGCATGGATTGAGTAGTGGGTGGCCCGAAAAATTCATGTTGCAAATCAAACGGTGAATTACATGACATTAGCTTGCTTTGTAGGGGCAAATCAGGGGTATCATACGTGGCCAGTGAGAATGGCAAATGGGTGGGTTGGGTTGGGTATGGTTTGGGCTCAATTAAGTTGGGTTTAAATGGGTGGGCTAAGTATGGACTTTAAGTAGGTGGGTTAAAAATGATTTGAGTTGGGTTGGGTTGAAAATGGGTCCAAATGAAAAAAATATATATATTTTACTTAATCAAAAAAATTAATTCAAAAATAATAATAAAATTAATATATCTTTCATATCTTATATTCAATATGGATTTTTACAATGTAATGGAAGATTTATTAAATTATATATTTATTTTATTAATTTTTCATATGTAATTATATTCATAATTAATTATAATTATAGTAGTTATTTTGTAAAAAATTTTGATCATTTTCAAGAAAATGACACCATTATCACACATAGGGGTGGGCCTTCGACCGGATGATTCGGGTACCGACCCGATTCAATCGGATAATATCCGATCAAGTCAAATTTTTCTTATTTAAAAAAAAAAAAATTGTTGGTCAGGTACCCAATACTCGAATAAAATTTTGGATTGGATATACCCAATTGGGTAGTTTGGGTACCCAACTTTAATTTGTATATAAATTGATATATATTATGTATAATATATATAATAATGATCTTTTATAGTTATGTTTATATATTATATATTTAATATATATACCATATATATAAATATATATTACAGATTATATATATATATATGAAAGAGGCCAAAGTTTGGCAGTTAGAGGACTAACAGAGGCCAACGTTCAATTTCCTCTTTCCTTTTTTTTTTTTTTAATTTTAAAATTTTTAAATAGTATTTAGCGTCGGATATTCGAAATATCGGGTACTCGACAATTTCAGGTTGGTGTGGCGTAGTTAAAATTACTATCCAAAAAATCGGGTACCCAATCCGAACTATCCGATCCAAACATCCACTCCTAAATTCATACCAATAAATGTATATTAAATTTTCAATAAAGAATTTGTATAATTTTTATTTTTCAAGAATTAATATATATAAGTTGTATGCCAATCTTACTATTGACATGCAATATTAGTTAAGCAACAAATTAAATTTAGAATTTGTTTTAATTAGTAGATACAATATTTATTCCTATGATCACTTTCATATATTATTCATATATTAAAATTTATATTTTGAGAAAATTCAAGACAACTAACCTAAGTCCAAGATGATTATTTCAATTTAAATATTATTAATGATCCAAGATTACGAGACTTTGACAAAAATGAGAAAATAAAAATAATATAAATTTATTATTATTAATTTGAAGTTATTTTTTAATTTGTTAAATTAATTGCTTGAACCCATTTTTAACCCACTTAAACCCACGTTGAACCCAAACCAAATACAATCCACCACAACCCAACCCACCTAAACCCATTTTCAAAATTTTGGAACCCAACCCATGGTGCCATGGTTTACAACCCATTCTGCCACCCCTAATTAAGAGAATGAAGGCTTTGTACACGAAATTCGACCAATTTCATAACTATGTGATTGATGATCATCAAGCCAAAAGGGCTGCAGAAAAGACTTCTTCCCAAAAGACATGGTGGATAGGTTATTGGAGCCTGCTGAGGATCCTAGTCTTGAAGTTAAGCTCACAGGGGATCGTATCAAAGGATTATTACAGGTGACCTAAAAATATTCTCCTTTCAAACTACTCATTTACTTCATAATTCTAGTCATCATTATTGCCATCGTTTGATATCTCATCCCAATACTTCCATATTTTCATCAGCCTAAATATTCACGTACTTCTTCCTAAGCCATTCAAGTTCTTGCAGACCAAGATGCAGAGGGCATTGCCAAACATGCTATCGCGAGCAGCCTTATGTTGAATAAGGGTTCAGTACTCTGAACGAAGCAAGAGCAACTGGGGCATAAAGAAGTTATGGACCCCTTTTTGGTAGAAGTAACTCTTTCTTGTGAAAAGCCCATTTCGGTACTTAGAGTGGGTTGATAACTGACAGTAAAAGGTATTCTACCCAACAAGGTCGATACTTCGGATCCCGCTTGGACGAAATTGAAGCATATCTTAACTAAACCCTTCATGTGGGCTCGACGCGCTCTTGTATGGTGTGGGGAGGCTTACTTATCGTCTAGTGTAGGGGCTTTATCTGTCTTGGTTTCATTACTTGTTGTTTTGTTTGGTTCAATAATATTGCTTATCCTAGCGGATTTTACGGACCGTTACTTTATCTACTACTATAGAAGGAATTAAATATTTTGAAACAGTTTATCAACCTAAATTGTATATAGACTTTTAGAAAATTGTGTTCTAATACTTTGTTCAAATATATATACTCTTTTGCGGTCGCATAGTTCTAAGAGTATTTTTCAACAGCTCCAACAGTGAAGTTGTCAGTGGAAGGAATTTGCAAATCTTTGTCTATTAAAAATTAATAAAAAGAATTTGGCAGCATCAAATAGAATTTACTTAAAATCTTATCATTGGCTGTTCAAATTAAACTGAAAACTTAAATTTAAATACAAAATTTTGTGTATTTTTTATTTTAAATTGTCATTCGTATTCAATTTCATGAATTTGAATCTCGGAACCTCAAATTTTAACAATTATCGTTTGACTTTATAATGCTAAAATTCAGGCAAGTGGAAATTTGAAAAACCAAGTGTCAAAATTCAATATTTTGCAGCATTTTTTTTTTAATGATACATCAAAACAAGTCTTTGATATTCTAAATATGTTTCATTGGTATAATAACAACAAAATATTATATTAATTGATTAATTTTGATAATTCTTTTATGTATTTTTAACTATAAAAAGTCTTATACCTAATTTCTTATATTAATCTAGAAGGGTTGCAAAATACTTGTATTTTGGATTGAATCATTTTTGTTATAAAAATAATCAAACACTATTTTATTATCATATTATATCTCAGTAATTGACATTTTTTTTATAAAATCTTATATAGTTTTCCTTTTCTAAAACAAAAATAAGAATTAGCTATACTCAAAATTGAAGTTAGAATTATAATTTCACTTTGATATTTTGCTTACTTCCCTAAGAACTTAGGCCCGTCACATTTCATATGAAATTTAATGCATATTTAGTGTTCTCATACAAATAACTCTATATGTAGTAGGTAGCTGTAAAAATAATTAGGTGGAATTAATAGTATCTAAATATATAGCCTTAACAACTTCGGAGAATCTTTGATTTGTGGATCTTTAAAATAAATAGTTAATAGTTTTATTTATTATTTTTTAATTTTTTTTTATTTACACACGCGCACGTCAGGTGTTTGTTAGGTTCAAATCTACAACCTCACACTTTATATATGAGGCTTATACCATTGAATCAAAAAATACTTGGCAATATATTTTAATTATTTAAATAGCTTTTTGATCTATTTAAAAAGAATTTATCTTTTAAATCATATCATTTTCATTATAAAAATAATTAATAGCACGACTCTTATGATCTTATTATATATTAATTTTTGAAATTTTGTTTTTCTTAAATCTTGTATGTACATTGCATATATACCCTCTTCAATCATTTCATAGAAAATAAAAATCAAGTATTAGAATTCTGATTTCACAATGATATATATTCATTCATGTAGAACTTATTTTCTTTATTTATACTAGGGGTTTCAAGTCCAATCCAATTCAAAAATAAAATAAAATTGATGAATCAATCCAAAAAATTGAAAATCGATCAAAACCTAACTTTTTTGTATTGAATTGGATTTTTTATTTTTTTTAAACTGATCAGTTTTGATTGATTTTCGGTTTTAATCTCAAAAACTGATTCAATCCAAATCGAACTAAAATTTATATACAAAAAATATATATCCTAATTGTAAAATACACTAATAAATTAAAATAAACTAAACCTAGGATTTTTTCATTTTCAAAAATCAAATACATAGGAATAATTGGGGGTGTAAGATGAGTCGAGCCGGCTCATGAGCCCAGTGAGCCGGCTCGATTATAGCTCGACTCGAGCTCGAGCTTTAACATGAGCCGAGCTCGAGCTTAACTTTGGTTGTTCAAAAGCTCATGAGCCGGCTCATGAGCTTTTTTCTATTTTTAAATATTTTTTATATATATTAATTAAATAATATATATTAATAATTTACTTTGTCTAATTTTAAATATTTATTATATACTATTGAATAATTATAATATATTAATAATTCTATATTTTATTAATAATTATAATATATTATAATTTAAATAATTGTTATAATATATATTATAATTTAATATATATTATATTAATAATTTACTTTGTCTAATTTTAAATATTTATTATATACTATTAAATAATTATAATATATTAATAATTCTATATTTTATTAATAATTATAATATATTATAATTTAAATAATTATTATAATATATATTATAATTTAATATATATTATATTAATAATTATAATTTAAATTATTTTATTAATTTAACATTTGATTAATTATTATTAAATAAATATATATTAATAATTTAATATTTAATTTGATTTTAAAAAAAATTAGTGAGCTAAGCTCGAGCTCGAGCCTGCAATTTTTGCCAAGCTCGACTCGAGCTCGACTCATTTACACCCCTAGGAATAATTATTGTGAACTTATACCTTTATATTTGTGTGTTCTTACATAATTTGACTTAATTCCACAAAATTAGTGTGATATGATTGCTAAATAAAATTTACAAATTGATTGATTAAATTAGTTTAATTATTAATAGTAACTCGTCATATATTTCAATTAAAAATTTAATTGAAAAACTAAATTATCCGATCCAATCCAAACCGATTTAAAATGGATTAGATTGGATCGAATTTACAATAAAAATCTAATCGATGCAATATACATTACACAACTTGGATTGGCTAACTTTTTGTCCCAAAATCAATCCAAATCGAACCGCAAACAACCCTAATTAGGCTTATTTATCAAAATATAGTAAAAAAGCTGCAATTTTACAAAACTACCGTGATTTGAAAAAGTTTGCAAAAATGCCGTAAGGCGTGGCCTGGGGCCACGCCTTTCTGTTTCTGAATTTTTTTTTTTTTATAAATTAAATCGAGGCCACGCCTCTTGCATGCATATTATTATTTTTTTTTTAATTGAAAATTGAAGAGGCGTGGCTCGAAGCCACACCTCTTGCATGTTTTTTTTTTTTTTAATTGAAAATTGAAGAGGCGTGGCCTCTCTTGCATGTAATTTTTTTTTTTTTATTAAAAATTGAAGAGTCGTGGTCTTGCATGCAATTTTTTTTTCATTTTTTTTAATTAAAAAGTGAAGAGGCATGGCCTTAGCTGAATTTTTTTTTTTTTTTGTAAAACATCCGCAAATGCATGTCACGCCCTTGCATAGCAAAAATGTGTTTTAAAATACAGTAAAGAATTGTATATATACAGTAGTATATGATGTAAGTTCTATTAATACATTTTTTATGAAATATCATACATTTTAATCATAATTGATGCGTATAATTTGAAGATATGTTATTATCATGGCATATAAAACTGTCATATAATATTTTTACCAATTCGATCCTATTTATGTATTCCACTTATAAAACCCACCATTCACATAACTTTTCAGCGCCTCAAAAGGAGCTATAATATATATTCTATATTCTATATTATGTGTATTATATATTGTATATTATATAGTATATATTGTATATATTATATATTGTGTGTATTATATACTATAATATATATATAATATTACATAATTATATATTATGATATATATATCATATATTGTATTTACTATATATATTAAAATATATAATGCACTATATATTGTATATAGACTAATATATTTACAATGTAATAAATATTTACAAGTAATATGTAAATTGTTATACACATAATTTATAAGAGATGTAATTTTTATAAATAAATATATAACATTTATAATTTGTTAAAAAATATTTTACTTAGTATGAATTAATTAATTATTTAATTTTAATTTTGTAACTTAATATAAATTAATTAAAATTTAATATAAATTTATTAGCATTTGAATTGCTTAATAACTAGTAATGTAAAAATATTGATACTCCATTATGTGCTTTTATTTTTTATTTTTTCATTGTATATGAATTAATAATTACAAAGGAAAAACCACAAACATAAACTAATACTAATGTCATGCTTATCAATTTCAAATTATTCAAATTAAAAACTAAAATAACTTTCGCATCACAATATCAATTCAAACTTAATAGTAAACAACTCAAATTAATATACTTTCAAAAATTTAAAAACCAACCTGATATTTGTGGGTCAAAATCTTCCTTCTCCAATTTAAGATTTCTAACCAAACTGAAAAAAATTCAAAAAAAAAAAAATTACAATATATCATCTTAACAATACAAAATTAATAACATAAAATAATCAAAAATAAAAAATTATAATCTTCAACAGCATAAATTAAAATTTTACCTTATTTTAAATTATTTTAAACACAATTTCTTCTTCTTTGTATCTTCTTCTTCTTTCTCTCTTTGCTTTTCCTCTTCAATTTTTCTTGCACCTGTTGCAGCCACAACACTAGCACACTCTTTCGTTTGAAAATGAAGAAGGTGAGCTTCAGAATGACAAATATGATACAAAGAATGAGAAAATTAAATTTGAGGAGGAGTAAATGAGAAGATGAATAATGAAGGGAGGGTTGTGTATAAGTCAAGACTAATGGCAATGTGTAGGAAAAAAAAAAAAATTCTCCACAAGTGCAGGCACGCCTCTTGTTTCAGCATCAATTAAAAAAAAAAAAAAAATGTTCCACATGCAAGAGGCGTGGCTTTTTTCAAAAAAAAAAAAAAATATTGAAGAAGCCACACCTCTTATTTCTTCATTTTTTCCGGCTGGCAGTTTAGCCATGCCAGAGGCGTGGCTTCTCTGTTTTATTTATAAAAAAAAAAAAAAAAAAAATTCAGAAACAGAAAGGCGTGGTTCCAGGCTACGCCTTACGGCATTTTTGCAATTTTTTTTAAATTACGGTAGTTTTGTAAAATTACAGCTTTTTTACTATATTTTTATAAATAAGCCCAATTTATACATGCACATATTAAGAATTTATTAAATTCACACTATTTGTGAGATTAATGCTACTAGGCCAGGAGCCAAGAGCCGCTCGGCCTAAGAACTTAGACCATCACGTCTCATTTATCAACTAATGCACATGTTCTTTTTTATCTAGTCTCGTACAAATAAATCTCAATAAGGAACAATTATAAATACACTTCCACTCCAGCACAAATTTTCTATCCCAGAATATCTTTCTATCATTTCCAGTAATGGACAACTCCTGGGCATTACTGTTGCTCTTACTACATACGGCTGCATTAGCCTTCTTTCTCTCAAAAATAATCTACAAATGGCGCCTCCCACAACCAAAACTCCCACCCGGTCCAAAACCATGGCCTATAATTGGCAACTTGAACCTGATCGGCTCCATCCCACATCAATCCCTTCACTTTTTATCCCAAAAATATGGTGAGATAATGCTGCTAAAATTTGGAAGTTTCCCAGTTGTGGTTGCATCATCCCCTGAGATGGCCAAACAGTTCTTAAAGACACATGATGCAGTTTTTGCCTCCAGGCCTGCCCTTGCTGCTGGTAAATACACTAGCTATAATCATTCAACCATGGTTTGGGCTCCTTACGGCCCATTCTTTCGAACATCGCGTAAAATTTTCCTCTTGGAAGTTTTCAGTCCAAAAAGACTCGAACTATTTGATCATATTCGTAAGGATGAGAGGCTTAACTTCCTCTCCCGTCTGCATTCCCTGTCAGGGAAACCTGTCGTGCTTAGAGACCATTTATTGCGTCATACTCTATCAACAATAAGTAGGATGGTTTTAGGTAGCAAATACTTTAGTGAATCAGAAGATGACAAGTTCAATATTGTAAAACTGGATGAATTGTTAGGGATGCTGGATGAGTTGTTTTTGCTCAATGGGGTGTTTAATATTGGGGACTGGATACCATGGCTCAGTTTTCTTGATCTCCAGGGATATGTTAAGAGAATGAAGGCTTTGAACAAGAAATTTGACAGGTTTCATAACTATGTGATTGATGATCATCAAGCCAGAAGGGCTGCAGAAAAAGATTTCATGCCAAAAGACGTGGTGGATAGACTATTGGAGCTTGCTGAGGATCCTAGTCTTGAAGTTAAGCTCACAAGGGATCGTATCAAAGGATTATTACAGGTAACCTGAAAATTTTCTCCTCTCAAACTCATTTATTAAATAATTATAACTAACTCTAGTCGTGATTTTCTATAATCTGTCACGGGTCCTTCATTGCCACAATTTCATATTTTCATCACCCTGAATACTCACGTGATTGTTTTTAAGCTGCTCGAGGTGATACTTGTGTGATGACAATGAGGGGTTGCGAATTTTTTAACAGTTATAAGTTGTTATCACTTCCTCACCTTTTAAGGCGCATTTTTTCAGGATAAAACCTCCCATTAACGTGCGTTCAAAACGATAGTTGAACCTCTATGTTTAACAATGATTCTATTCATCATCAATAATAACAAAAATTATTTTTCTGTGCCCTGCATTTGGTTTAAGAATTTTGATAAGGAAAGGAAAGTATTAGAGAAAAGGAAAAGAAAAAATATATATATATAAAATCTTAAATTTGTTTGATTGTCAAAGAAAATAATGAAGAAAGGAGGTGGGGAAAAGACGGGTGATGAATGTGTTAGAAAATAAAAGAGAGTTAAAATAGGTTTTTCCATAGGAGTAAAAATGAGTCGAACTAGCTCGTGAGCCTTACGAGTCGAGCTCGAGCTAGCTCAACTCAAGCTAAATTGAGCTCGAGCCGATCTCGAACCATCTGCATCTAGGCTCGAGACGCGAGCCAATATAGTATTATAATATTTTAATTTATTAATATATATATGTATTATATTACTACTTCTTTTATTTTAAGTTTGGGCTCAAACTTTAGTAAAAGCTAAAGTCTGTAGTTTTTTGTAATTAATTTGTCAATTCAAACCTAAAACCTTATCAAGCTGAGCCGGGCTTGAATTTTTATTGAGTGAAACTCAAGCATAAAATTTTAGGCTTGTCGAGTTGCCCAAACTCAACTTGGTTCAACTCAATTGTACTCCTACTTTTTCCTCATTATTTTGTGAGAAAAATTCATTTTTCTTAAATACACTATATTTTTCCCCAAATTTTCCTCTGTTTAGTATTTTTCTTATAAATCAAATAATAAAAAATATTTTTCTTAGCATTTTTTTTTCTTTTCCTCACCAAAATCCATAAAGCAAACATAGTGTAGATGTAAAGAGAGAATATCTTAATGTAATTTTTTTTCTCTCCTAATAGGATCTACAGGCTAAACTTATATATTTGACGAAGGATCAAATTATTATCATGAAAATATATTTTTCTTTGGTAAAACAACCAATAGCTAATGTAATTTATTCTATGGTGATAGGACCTACTAGCTGCAGGTACAGATACCTCAGCTAACTCAATCGAATGGACTATCATTGAAATTCTCAAAAATCCTCGCATACTTGAAAAGGCAAAAGAGGAGCTTAACAGGGTTATTGGTAGGAACAGATGGGTAGAAGAGAATGACTTCTCGGAATTGCCTTACATAGACGCCATCATCATGGAATCAATGAGATTACATCCACCTGCTACACTTTTAGTCCCCCATTACGCCATTGAGGACTGTAATGTCGCCGGCTACAATATATCAAAGGGAACGACGGTCCTCATCAATGCATGGAGCATAGGAAGAGACCCCAAATCATGGGATTCGCCGGAAGAATTCTTGCCAGAGAGATTTCTGGGCAAAGAAATCGATATGGTGGGAAATAACTTCTCTCTATTGCCATTTGGCTCAGGCCGGAGGAGGTGCCCCGGATACAACCTTGGACTTAAGCTTGTTCGAACAACGTTGGCCTATTTGCTGCATGGATTTGATCTGAAACTAGTTCAAGGCATGAAGCCTGAAGACATATGCGTGGAGGAATTGTCTGGACTCGCCACCCATCCTAAAGAGCCTATTGCTATCATCATGGAACCTACACTTCCAGGCCAGCTTTATTAAAGTATTTATGATTATTCATGGAATAAATGTAATCAAGATGATTTCTTGATGCCCTACATTTGAATAAATGGTGTGATTATTTTATTTTATTCATCATACATGCTAGCATTTTAATTGTTTTGAAATGATATTGTGTGTTTTATATCAAATTCAAATTGAATTTGATTGATATGATAATAGGATAATAAAGTGGTTTAGAAAAAATTGAAAATAAAAATAAGAGATATTTCAAATGAAAAATGTGTATAAATTGATAATTTTCGATTGCCAAATAATGTCGAAAATAAAAATAATATTTGAAAATATAAACAAATAGAGCGTAAGGAATTAATTATAAACTGTTTAGAAATTTAAATAAATTTGTTAGATAATCAAATTTTACGTTATATTATTTTTAGAATTTAGAGAATTACGTTGTATTTTTTAGAGCCATATAAATAGGCTAGTATGTGCGTAAAGAGGCAGATCGAATTTGAGAAATAAATAATTATTTTTGGTTTCTCTCTTTACAAGAAAAACTTTTTTTTTATCTTTATTTTATTATTTCAAATCTCAACATATTAAGTTACTTTTGCAATAGCTTTTCTTAATTTTCTATGAGGTTTTACATTAAATTACAAACTTTCTTGTAAAGTATTGGAAAGCAAAAAATTTATCTTGTAAAAATGTAATTCAAAGAAAAAAATTGATGCGAAATTAGAACACATTGCCATGCATGCTTTTGTAATTAATGCATGTTTGCCCATTTTTTAATACAAAAACAAACTCATAATCCAAACTATATATATCAGCTTGGTCGACCATTTTTTTCAACCTCATTTCTTCCTTAAATTTATAAATTATGATTTCCAACCATTTTCCAAACAAGGTTGTACTTGAATATTCATACTTAAAAAAAAAAAAAAACTTTTTCTAGTCATTACAAAACATGACATCAACCAAAACAATACATACTTATATATATTTTCCTATCATTGTTTTCAATATAAATCTATATTGTTCAATTATTATATCATTGTAAAAATTGCATATAATAATAAAAAAAATTGATGTGATAATCACTATTTGATTAGGAATTATATGAAAATTTTTCTTTCCTCCAAAAAATTTCCAAGATCGAATGAGCCTTTCCGTTAAAATTAATTTTACTTGTCTGATCGATTTGAGAAGTTGTTTCACCTAACGTAGTAATTTTGGAAAAACGAAAACCACATAAACTTGAATGATTATCAATGTCTTTTTCATATTACAGCTTTGGTTGGTTTGGGGGGGAGGGGGTATCCCACAAGCAAATCCAATTACCAATATCTTGCCAGAGCTGGACGCAAATTTTCCTCATTGGAATCTTGTTGAATTTCTGAACTTTCCAGGGACCATCCTAACCAGCTTCAACTATAAGTGCACTAATCCTCCAAACAAAATTTCTCATCAGCCACAATCTGTTCTCTATCATTTCCAGAAATGGAGAGCTCTTGGGCACTATTAGCCTTAGTATGTGCAGTTGCAGTAGCCTTTATCTCAAAAATAATCTACAATCGAAGCCTGGAACGACAAAAACTCCCACCAGGTCCAAAACCATGGCCTGTAATAGGCAACCTGAATCTGATCGGCTCCATCCCACATCAATCCCTTCACTTTTTATCCCAAAAATATGGTGAAATAATGCTGCTAAAATTCGGAAGTTTCCCAGTTGTGGTCGCATCATCCCCTGAGATGGCCAAACAGTTCTTAAAGACACATGATGCAGTTTTTGCCTCCAGGCCTGCACTTGCTGCTGGTAAGTACACTAGCTATAACCACTCAGACATGACTTGGGCTCCTTACGGTCCATGGTGGCGAACAGCTCGTAAAATTTTCCTCTCGGAAGTTTTCAGTCCAAAACGACTTGAATTCTTTGAGCATATTCGTAAGGATGAGAGGCGTAATTTCCTCTCTCATCTACATTCCCTGTCAGGTAAACCTGTCATGCTTAGAGACCATTTATTGCATTATACTCTGTCAACAATAAGTAGGATGATTTTAGGCGGCAAATACTTTAGTGAATCAGAAGATGACAAGTCCAATATTATGAAGCTGGATGAGTTTTTAGGGATGCTGGATGAGTGGTTTTTTCTGAATGGGGCATTTAATATTGGGTCTGGATACCATGGCTCAGTTTTCTTGATCTCCAGGGATATGTTAAGAGAATGAAGGCTTTGCACAAGAAATTCGACAGGTTTCATAGCTATGTGATTGATGATCATCAAGCCAGACGAGCTGCAGAAAAAGACTTCATCCCAAAAGACGTGGTGGATAGGTTATTGGAGCTTGCTGAGGATCCTAGTCTCGAAGTTAAGCTCACAGGGGAACATATCAAAGGATTAATACAGGTGACCTGAGAATGTCTCCTTTTAAATGCATTTACCTCATTATTGGTCACATTTGTGATCTGTCAAGGGTATTTCATCATATTGCTTCCATATTCTCATCAGCTTTCATGTTCATGCAGGTCCTTCTTCCTAAGCCCGTCAAGATTATATTTGTTCTGATCAAATTAAAGGAATTGAGAATTTTGAAATAGTTTATAAGTTATTATCTTTTCTCACTCTTTGAAATGTATTTTTAAAGTAAAACTTCCTACTAATATGTATTAGTGGGACGATAACTGTGCTTCTATATTTGACGACAATTTAATCATCATCAATGATAATAATAATAGCACTAATTTTTCTTTAGTCAAACAGGCAATAACTTATTTAATTTGTTTTCTCTCCTAGTGAGAACTATTAGTGCTAAACCTCCATATTTAATGACGATCTAATCATCTATCGTGATAGGACCTACTGGTTGGTGGCGCAGATACCTCAGCTACCACAATCGAATGGGTTATCCTCGAAATTCTCAGAAACCCCCGCATACTAGAAAAGGCAAAAGAAGAGCTTGATAAGGTAATTGGAAGAAACAGATGGGTGGAAGAAAATGACTTTTCACAATTGCCTTACAGAGATGCCATTATCATGGAATCAATGAGACTACATCCACTTGGTACACTGTTAGGCCCCCATTACGCCAGCAAAGACTGCAATGTCGCCGACTACAACATATCAAAGGGAACAACAGTCCTCATCAATACATGGAGCATAGGGAGGGATCCCAACTCATGGGATTCGCCCGAAGAGTTCTTGCCAGAGAGATTTCTGGGCAAAGAAATCGATATGGTGGGAAATAACTTCTCTCTATTGCCATTTGGCTCAGGCCGGCGGAGGTGCCCTGGATACAACCTTGGACTTAAGCTTGTTCAAACAACGTTGGCCAATTTGCTGCATGGATTTGATTTGAAACTAGTTCAGGGCAAGAGGCCTGAAGACATATGCATGGAAGAATTGTATGGACTCAGCACACATCCTAAAGAGCCTCTTGCTATCATCATGGAACCTACACTTCCAGGCCACCTTTACTGAAATATTTATGATTATTTAAGGAATAAATGTAATTAAGATTATCTCTTCATGCAAGTAGTATTACTTTCTATAGTATGTATTTTGTATTTATATTTATATTTATGTTCATTAATGTTTTAGAATAAATTTTAAAATTAAAATAAAATATTAAATTATTTAAATAAAAAATCAGAGAATTACTTTTGTGCAAGAATCCCATATGAACATGTTCTGTTTGAGCACTACTCTGTTGGCATCGCGTTGAATTACCCAACTTCTCCAGGGGGATGGATGGAAAGTGGTTGCTAGTTTTGAAGGCAATTTCCCCAATAGAATCCATCAACTGCATTTAGATAGTCATTTTGCCATCAACAATGTTAAAAGGGTATATGTTTTCTGGCATTAAGGCTTCTCTGCTTTCTGAAAATCTTAATATTTTCCTGTGTCTGTATTGATGTTTTCAGATTGTTACCAGATTCTGCTCGAAGCAGATGGTTATCAGCCTTAGCGTCCTTTTCATGTCCCTAGTAGGATATTGTTGCTTCGAGTCTGCCCTCTTAGCCATGAGAACTTTGCATGCCCTTCAACGTCACGCGTCTCCATATTTCTTCTTGTTGTTTATAACATGAGGTTCATTTTAATTTGGAATGATGACAGTGCCTAAAGCATGGCAAAAATAGAATGATGAGAGGCTTAACTTCCTCTTCCGTCTGCATTCCCCGTCAGGGAAACTTGTCATGCTTGGAGACTATTTACCACGTTATACTCTGTCAACAATAAGCAGGATGGTATTAGGTAGCAAATACTTTAGTGAATCAGAAGATGACAAGTCCTGAAGTACAATGTTGTAAAGCTGGATGAATTGTTAGGGATGTTGGATGAGTTTGCTTTGCTCAATGGGGTGTTTAATATTGGGGACGGGATACCATGGCTCAGTTTTCATGATCTCCAGGGATATGTCAGAGAATGAAGGCTTTGCCAAAAAAAAAAAATAATGAATTGTTTCATAACTATGTGGTTGATGATGATCAAGCCAGAAGGGCTGCAGAAAAAGACTACGAGGTGGATAAGTTATTGGAGCTTTGCTGAGGATCCTAGTCCTGAAGTTAAGCTCACAAAGGATAATATCAAAGGATTAATATGGGTGCCTGAATATTTCTCCTTTTTAACTTATTTACTTCATAATTCTAGTCATCATAATTGATGTCGTCTGTGGTCTGCCAGGGTCACTCATCACAATATCTTCGTATTTTTATCGGTCTAAATATTCACATGCTTCTTCCTAAACCCCATCATGTGTACTTGATGTATTCATATAAGAGGAATTGATAGATTTGGAACAATTTATAAGCTGTTACCCTTTCTCAACCTCTGAGATGCATTTTCAGAATAAAATATCCAACCAATATGTGTTGGTGGAATAATATTTCATTTTTCATGAGACGAATTTGGTTATTAAAAAAAAAAAAAAACATTTTCTTTGATGTAAACAGGCAATAGCTAATGTAATTTGTTCTCTCTCCTAACGCGACCTATTAGCTAAATTTGTATATTTGACTAAAATGATCTAATTTTCATGAAAAATTATTTATCATTGATAAAGCAACCAATAATTAATGTAAATTGTTTCTATCATGGTAGGATTTACTAGCTGGTGGCACAAATTCCTCAGCTAGCACAGTCTAACGGGCTATCAATCAAATTCTGAAAAAACATCGCATACTAGAAAAGGCAAAACAAGAGCTTGGCAGGGTTATTGGGAGGAGAAGCTGGGCAGAAGAGAATGACTTCTCACAATTGCCTTACATAGACACCAATGAAGACTGCAATGTCGCTGGTTACAACATATCAATGGGAACGACGGCCCTCATAAATGTATGGAGCATAGGAAGGGACCCCAACTCATTGGATTCCCCGAAAGAGTTCTTGTCAGAGCGGTTTTTGGGCAAAGAAATTGATATAATAGGAAATAACTTTTCTCTATTGCCATTTAGTTCGGGCAGGAGGAGGTGCCCTGGATACAACCTTGGACTTAAGATTGTTCGATCAGCGTTGGCTAATCTGCTGCGTGGATTTGACTTAAATTTGGTTGATGGAATGAAGCCTGAAGATATATGCATGGAGGAATTGAATGGACTCACCACACATCCTAAAGAGCCTCTTCCTATCATCATGCATGGAACCTACACTTTCGGGCCACCCTTTATGAAATATTTATGATTTTTCAAGGAATAGATGTAATTAATATTATCTCTTGATGCAAGTAGCATTACTGTCTATTGAACATATGGTATAAATGCTTCACGTTTGAATAATATAGATAAAAATATTTATATATACTAAAAATGTAATTCAAAATTATCAAAAAAGAAAAAGGATTGGAAGCTCAGGTCTGGTATAGCAATAAGGGAAGGAGAAATCGACCACGCCATGGCGGCAAATCACCAATTGCATGTGATAAATCATAATGCTATCCGGGTCGTTGGGCCAAGATAAGGGTCATATTTTTCCCCTGCTCGATTCATGGGCTCAGAAATTGGTAAAAAAGAAAGAAGAAGAAGATAGCCTCTTCAACGCCATCCGAGTTGCCAGGCCAACAAGAATCATCGAATTTTCCTCATGCCCGATCCATTTGCTCAAAAGTTAAAAAGAACAAATAAAAGAATCATCATAGCCTCAAAAATAAAAAAATAAAAAAAGAAGAACCATCGAGAGAGAACTGAGATAAAGTGGAGAGAAAAATTATTGTGCGTCTCAGAGGAAATTTTTTGGAATAGGAGTGGCAATTTTTAACACGACATAAACCGACGCAATATTATTGGGTTTGGGTTGGGTCGATCCGACAAGCAATACGAAATTATGGGTTGGTTCAGGTTGGGTTTCGAATTATCCGATAACACAATAATCTTATCACTATTTTGATCATTGGGGAATATTCAATTGTAAACCAATCATCTTTTTTGTTTATTTGTTATAGTATCTACTTAAGTGAAATTGGATGAATTGATTGAAAATATTATGACATGTCAAAATGAAAATAATGCCAAGTCAAGTACTGTAGCTAATAGCTTTGATGTTGCCAACCTTGATATACAGGATCTTTCGTCACTTGAATTTTGGTAAGTATTTTTAATATTCTACATGAAATTTATCATTATATAAGTATATATCATATATACTTATTCTATGATTAATACTTTGTATACTTATTTTTTGCAACAAACTTCAATTGATCATTGAAGATGATAGCAATGAAGAGATTTGAATGAAATTAGAAGTTGGAATATGCTATGTTTTTTGCATTTTTAAGTAACAACTTTTTTATTTTTGAACAACTTAACTCTAGATTGATTTGTAAGAATTAATGATTATTATTTACTACATAAATTTGGACTACTTTGTGATGTTGAGATGATTATTGTCATTGAATGGGACGAATTATATTTTTTTGTTGAAATTCGACTTCATTGTTGTTAAAATTAAGTTGTGCAAAACTTTTGGTTTAGCATTGAAATTTGTTTATTATTGATGTTGTAGCAAAAATTAAATGAAGTTCAATTATCAAATTATTCTATGGTACAACTGTTGGGTGGCTAGAGTATAATGTTGATTTTTTCTAAATTTTTTGTATAAGTTAACTTTTCTCAAAATCTGGGTACAAATTGATTATTTTATTAAGATTCTAGTTGAATATAAAATATGTAGTTTTTTTCAATGAATTATTAATGAAAAATAATCATATGTTGTAATGGGTTGGGTTCGAGTTGATACGAAAACTTTCAAGTTGGGTTCGGGTTAAGACTTATTAAGTTGAGTACTTTTTGAGTTGAGTTCAAGTTGAGCAAAATTTTATAATATCCACAAGTCAACCCGATACAAAACAACCCAACACGACACGATTACCACCCCTACTTAGAGACGTGTCCCATAGTCTCACATTCAAACAAAATCTTGCTGAACTCTCATGTTTATGAGGTAGAAAAACTTCGCATGCCCTTCTATATTATGCGTCTCCACATTTCTTCTTCTTATTTATAACATGAGGTTATAGTACCCAAAAAAGAGGAAGGACGAAAATATGAAGCGCAAGAGAGAGCGATTTCTAGAAAGGATCCGCTCTTCTTTCCAAGCTAATAAAGCAACTAAGCATTCTTGATAATGAGCATATTGTTTAAACATTTGTTAGGGAACTATTTAAATTTGTGTTCAAATGTAGCATGATTTGGAACAAGTTCTAAACTTCTAATATTCTTCCAAGGCTCCACCCATGCAACCTCCTCTACATTGAGGGCGCTTAATGAGCACCTCAACCCCCAATTTATTTTTTAATTTTCAAAATTTAAATAAACAAACACTACACATTCCCCAATTCCACTTCCAAAATATAAAATTTATTCTAAAAAAATCCCTAATATTCCCAACTCCACACCATTCTCCAAGACACCCCACATTCTTTTATTATTATAAATATATACACATACTACCACTCATACAATTTATATATATATATACATAAATAATTTTAAAACACTCATTTCACCCTACAAACTCAACAAAAAAGTCACTGATATGACATCTTGTCCTCCTTCCAAAACATAAACAAACAAACCATTTTTTTTCAATTCATTCTCCCAAAGCACAAATAAATAACTATCAAATTCCTCAACCCCACTACCCAAAATCCATTCTCCCAAAATATTTTGGGAGAATGGCCCAATTCACAACCAAACAAAACCTAAGCTTAACCCTAACAATATAAATATAAATATTCTAAAACAATCTTATTGTAAATTTTCATTTCATATGAATAGATCAATCTCAAATATGAATTTATACAGAATAATTGAGAAATAAATTATTATCCTCTTCTAAGTGAAAAAAAAAAAAAAAAACAATTCTAAAAGAACTTCCCTATTAAGCAACTCATTGTCCACACCTCCTCTAGGCATTACACTTTTGACTTAATCAACCTTGACAACTCAAAAAACTTATTGTTTTTTCAAATTATTTTCTTTCCTACAATTAATTTTCTTGAGTCAAAAAGTCACAATAACATTAATAAAATGTTGACTATTTTTGATTTACACTTAACGATATTTTTTATAAAGTGTAAAGTATTGCACATGTTTTTACAGTTCTAAATTATTAAAGATTTAAAATCTTTAAGCAACAATTAATTAAATTCATGCATTAAAATTGATTCAGACGTGAATAATTTTTTTTACTTGTTTATATTCAAGCATGTTAAATTTTTTTATTTCATATATGAGATTTATATCATTAAATGAAATGGTCACTTGGCGTATGCGAATAAATTTAAAATTCCCGACTTTAAATGATTGTATCTCATGCATTATGAGTTGTACCTTCAAAAGGAAGTTCTAACATTTTCGGGTGAGCCGACCAGTTAGGGAAAGTTCAATTTTTCAAAATTATAGTCACAAAATTAGTAATCATACTCCTTCAATAAAAGCAATTATACAAATCTAAACGCTTTGCTTGGTTTTGTTTTTTGAAACAACATTGTTTTGAGAAAATATTTTATTTCGAAAAATATAATTAAATATATCTTTATTTTTTCTTTTAAAATACATAGTTTCCAATATATACATAATATGTATTATATATACATTATATATATTTTATTATTATTTTAATATTAAAAAAATAAATCAATTATATTTTCACTCCAAAAAATTCAACAAAAAAAGTATTGATTTGACTGATACAGTAAAAATATATTCCCCAAAATATAAATAAATATACCAAAAAAAATATCTTCCACATTTTTTAATAAATCATTATCTAAAAATATAATAAACAGATAATAAAAGAACACAAAAAACATAATCAAACATTCTCAAAGTATTGCGGGCAATTCTTATTTTTATTTGTTCTTTATATGCGTACATAAATAAAAAGAATAATTATTACACGGAGAGAGAAACATCATCACTTTACCATATCACCACCCCCAATTTCTCTCCCCTAAACCATTTTCATTTTATTCCCCAATTTTCAAAAGTTCAAACTTTCAAATACCCTCAAACCCTACAATTCATACATGCATATATAGATACAATATACAATAACTCGTTATTTCACTCGATCTCCTCCCATTCTATTGGATCTGCGGTCATTGGAGCTTCGATCCAGTGGTTTAGTGAAATTCACCGTTTACTGTATCTGGGCAGTTGATTTTCGGGGAGGAGATTGATTGGAATCCATGGAGGCCATCGAGGATTTGTCGCAGCTCTCCGATTCGATGCGGCAGGCGGCGGCGCTGCTTGCCGATGAAGATGTGGATGAGACGTCGTCGTCTGCTTCCTCCAGGCGCTCCTCCACTTTCCTCAATGTTGTTGCTCTCGGCAACACTGTGAGTATGATTAATCGGATTGTTGTTTGAAGTCGATTTTTAATTGGTTTGTGGTTATTGTACGGAATAGTTGTATCAGATCTTTGGGGCAAGCTGATTTTTGGATCTGGAATTTTGATTCAATTTGAAATTTCTGGTTACGTGATCTCTGTGTTGTTATTATTTCTTTTTGTAAGGGTGATTTGGTCGTTTGGTGCAGTATTCACTTTTGCTTGTACTGGATTAGGAATACTCATGCGGATCATGAAATTTTGTTAATCTTTTGGTTGGGAGAGGGATTTGATTTTTGATTGGAAGGTTTTGTTGTGTAAGAAAGTAGCATGGCAAGTGAAGAATAGAGCACAAGACTCGTGTTTTACATTGTGCATTGTAGTTCACATTTTTAGGATGAAAAGCTGGTTTTACAATGAAACAAGTTTGAGCCAATGAGCTTAAATTAAAAACAATAGCAGACCGAAAAAAGAATTAGCATTTTGAACTCTTTATGTATTTATTTATTTTTTCCCATTTTCCCATTAGTGTGTGAGTTTTTCTGATGTTACATGGAAGGATGGTAGGGGCAAGTGAAATGGTAGTCAAATTCGTCTGTTGTTTCCTGTGTTTCTTCTTTGATTAGGTCTTAGCCTTGACATTGAGTCTTGTAAACTAAACAATCGTCTTGAGTGGCTGTTTGTCATTTGCATTATAACATCAAATGTTGTTCTTTTAATAGTTCCCTGTTTCCTTGAACTCTTCTTTTACTTGAATTCATTTTATTATGGCAAAAAGAAAAGAAAAGAACCTACTGAAATTCCAGACCAGGAAAGGGTGTATATGTCGTGGCATTAAATTGGGCTGCAATTTTGGGATTTAGGGTATAATCTGTGAGAATTTGGAATTAATATCATGAATTATTATCTCTTTGTATATTTTATAATATACTCGAAATGATGTCGCATTCACCAAAAAAGTTAATGATAGTGATCTCTGTTCGAGCTTAGTGGTCCTTAGATTCAAAAAGGACTTAGAAGTTGTGCAATTATATTAACTTGTAGAAAATTGTGACTTATGTATGGGCAGAAAAGATATATATTTTCTTAATCGTTTTTATGGCTTTTTTTTACTCTAATGACGCAAATTGAAAGGATAACTCTGTTCATGATGTTGAGTGTTTCTTGTTCCACCAACAGCTAAGACATAACTGAAGGAAGAGTACTTAGAAAATTTTATGAAAGTCTGTATAAAGTTTAATGCATTTTTGAGGGTCTTGAGTTTGGTCACAAGTGCTGTGTCAAGTGATGGTGAAAAAGTGTAACAGTTTCGATTAATTGATGGTAATACTAACTATGCTGTCATAACTAACATCTTATGCTTAGGTCGATCCAGTTTTAGTGGTTTTCATGAAAGATTGCAATGTGAAAAAGTAGAAAGAGGAGGCCACCGCCTCTAAGAAAGGTTGTTTAGCTTGTTAAACATATAGAACATAGAAGCTCCGTGACAAGTATGCCTAAATAAACAGTGTTAAATAAGAATCAAACATATCGACCTATGTAGTGCTGAAGCTATTGCGTTAAGTATTCCTCCTAGACAAACAAGTTTGGGTTTTTCCTAGTTGATGTTCTCATTTGGCCTTCACCCTCGGCTCCTTTTGTACCCGTGTTTACTCCTTAGCTTTAGAAGCAGTGGACATACTCGCACAAACAAATGTGTTGGACCAACTAAGAAAACTGGCTTAGAGAAAATTTGATGTTAGAAGGTCTCGTTCTTTTCCAGATTTGCCAAAGAAATTGACTATTGGCTTTTTCTTTATGCTGTTTATGAGTAGCTGGGAACTTGGCCTGGCCAGTGTTCATGATTACGACAATCTTGTGCTCTAAGCAGATGAAGCATGTATTGAAGGACCACCATCCGCTGAAATGCACAAATTGTAGATAAGGAAAAAAAAAATACAAGCTTGCTCTTCAATTAAGCATTGGATTTATGCATTTACATCTCTCTTATTTGAAACAATATGATACAAGGTACTGGGTTTATTGTGAATGATGCACCAGGAGAATCCAATTTATGAATCTCTGTATAAGTAAGCATCTTATGTAAAATGCATTATTCTGGATGTGATACTTCAATCATTCATTTTGTTTTGCCATTCTTTATATTGTCAATGAAAATTTATCTTCACTTTATAGCTCTTTATGTAAAAAATTTATTTTTGACTGTGAACTATTTCTTCAGGGTGCAGGTAAGTCTGCAGTATTGAATAGTCTAATCGGGCATCCTGCATTGGTAAGTATGCTAATTTATAGATTCTGTTTTGAATTATCTCGTTAACTTTTTTTTTTCAAGTGGAAAACAACATTTCCAAAATCTACCCTTGCATGTCGCAGCCAACTGGCGAAGGTGGTGCAACACGTGCTCCAATATGTATTGATTTAACAAGGGATGGTTCTCTGAGCAGCAAATCCATTATTTTGCAGATTGATAGTAAATCTCAACCTGTGTCTGCAAGTGAGGCTTCTAACTGAACTTTAATCGTAAAGCAGAGTATAGTCATCAAATTAGGCACTCTATTCCCTGTCATGTGTGAGAAAAATGTTTGTCATGTGTTTTTTCTCACTGCACGGAATCTGTTTCTTGTTATCTCTTTGGTCTGTCATAG
This sequence comes from Jacaranda mimosifolia, assembly GCA_018894105.1. Classification (NCBI taxonomy): domain Eukaryota; kingdom Viridiplantae; phylum Streptophyta; class Magnoliopsida; order Lamiales; family Bignoniaceae; genus Jacaranda; species Jacaranda mimosifolia. The sequence goes on along the minus strand of CM032131.1, from coordinate 31,385,978 downwards.
GTGCTCTTCGGCATTCATTACAGGACCGATTGAGCAAAATATCTGGCAAGAGTCGTGATGAGATATATTTGAAGCTCCGCACAAGTACAGGTGTGCCTGCTTTAGAAATTTCTTTGATTTACTTCATTACTTGATTGACTAATAGCGTATGATTTCTGTTTATGCTTTTGTCTTTAACTAAAAAAAATGGTCATGAAGTAGAAAAGAAAATTGAAATAAATTTTGCATCTAATATCTTGTCAAGCCATCTTCATTGCTTTATGGAGTGTGAAAAGCGAAAATGTATTCTTTCCGAAGATGAATCTGCTTTTTGGTTTTGCGGATGCTTAAAAGAACTAATGGTGCATTTTAGATGGTCAACATAGCAATTTTTCTGAATATATTAAGCTCCCAAAGCTATTTGCTGACTTATTTTTACCTCTTTATTGGTGTTTCTAACATTATATTGAAGTATATTTATTGTCTGGTCATCTCACAGCAATATGAGGTTTTGCAATTTGTTAGGTTAGTTATCTAATATTAATCTCCATGTCTTGCAGCTCCACCATTGAAATTGATTGATTTGCCTGGGGTGGATAAGGGCAATCTTGATGATTCATTGGTGAGTGGCTTCTGAACAACATTTCATTAAGTCTTTTATACAGAAAAACCAACCTAGTTTTATTTCTTAATAATGTATCTTAAAGTAGTGGAGTATTAGGCAATTGCTAAACTGATAGAAATGTCCTGGATAAATTGAACCTAGTCTGGAAATTGTAATCTGGAAATTGTAACTCTTACTTAAGGACTAGTTTTTAACTGGCTTAATTCATGCTAAACTTGTTTTGCTTGTAAGAAAATTTGAGATAGAATGCAACCAAATTTGATATATAATGCGATTAAACTAATTCTGAATTGGTTGTTGCGGCCCACATGAATCTTGTAATTGGGCCTAGGACCAAGAATATTTGATTTTCGGCAGCGTGATATCCTATTTCTTCATTACAGAGTCAGTATGCTGAACACACTGATGCAATATTGCTGGTCGTAATACCTGCTACCCAGGCTCCAGAAGTGGCCTCAGCGAAAGCTATCCGAATTGCAAAGGAGCTTGATGGAGAATGTGGGTTTGCGATATCCAATTTATCTTGATTCATGAATTCCAAAAGAGAAAGAGATCTCTGATGATTGTATATTTGTGAAGACCTATATATATATGCATGTGAATGACATATGCTGATTTCTATTACTTAGGTACAAGAACTGTTGGAGTGATTAGCAAGATAGATCAAGCATCGTCAGAACCAAAAATCCTTGCTGCTGTGCAGGCTCTTTTATTAAATCAAGGACCTAGAAGTACATCGGACATCCCATGGGTTGCTTTGATTGGTCAATCTGTCTCTATCGCATCTGCTCAATCAGGGAGTGTTGGAGCTGATAATTCTTTAGAAACTGCATGGCGAGCAGAGAGTGAAAGTTTGAAATCCATACTGACCGGTGCCCCTCAAAGCAAGCTTGGGAGGTTAGCATTGGTGGAGACCCTTGCTCAACAGATCCGAAATCGCACGAAGCTGAGGCTTCCAAATCTCCTCTCAGGGTATGTTTGCTCTTCAAGCTTCTTGTCTTTTGGTTTCCCATTTGCCTCATCCATCTTGGAGAGATTGTTTCTTTCTGTATGCCACTCAGTGAAATAATACTTTTGGCTATCCTTTTCCTTTTAACGTAATTTACATTTCACTTCCTTAAGTTATGTTGCCCTTAGGCTGGTGTTTATGATTTCTGCCTCATCTCATTTCTGATGTTCGTGTTTTGTCTTATATTTAAATTTAGTGTTGTTTCTCATTCTATAAATTTACCGTGCTGCATAAAAGATTGTACCAGTTTATGTTGTCATATGTCATTTGTGCTTTCTTCATCAGTATGCTCCAGCTTTTAGTACCCTAGTTGGTTAGCGATTTATTGACTCCGCAACTCCTGCAGGCTTCAGGGAAAGTCCCAAATAGTGCAGGATGAACTTTTCAGACTTGGTGAACAGATGGTTAGCAGTTCTGAGGGTACGAGAGCTTTAGCTTTGGAACTTTGCCGTGAATTTGAGGACAAGTTTCTCCAGCATATCACAACAGGAGAGGTGTTGCTCTGAACTCCAGAAGAGGACATCGTGCACATTGTTTGCTTGTTTTAATTATTGTGGTGTTAGTTGGCAAATAACCTGCAAAGACACCTAAAAGCTTGATATAGAAGCTATTGAGAAGGACAGTGGAAATTCTGATTTATTTTTGTGCAAGACCAATATGAACATGTTCTTTTTATGCTTCTTGTCAAGATAATACTTACTTTGAGCAAGCGGACTGCTTAATGTTGTTGATCTCTGTGCTAAGTCCCTAAGTTTCTCAAGATGTTGTAAGGAAATATTTTGTTGATTTATTCTGGTTATTTGATTCTCTTATCTGATGGCATGATAAAGAAAATTTCTTTATGAGCGGAGCATTGATGTTCAAACTTCAAAGTGCTGTTGGAAAATCAATGTAAATTCCTGTTGTGCATAGTTGTTTTCAGTTGCACCCTACTCTTTTTGCTACTGCTTGATGTTAATGGTAACTTCACTAAGGATTTATATATAATGGATCTTTCCTGTGCCTGTAAGAGCCTTGAGTGTTACTCTTCCTAGTGGTCCATCCTTTTTTTCCCTTCCCTGTGGTGCTCACATTTTCTGTCCAAGAAAGATAACATTGCGTAGTTTAAGTCATTCTCTTTTTTGGCTGATCCCCCCACACCCCATCCCCCATCCTCTGTTCCTCATGAGATCCTCCTGGACTCCACACTTTGTTAAACTATTTGGTTTATCTATCTCTGTTGCCACTCTTATCAATGTTATAATCATGATCACTATTATCTTCTGTGTGAAATGATCTTTCTCTGTAGGGATCTATTCTCGTTTGAGCACTACTTTGTTGGCATTATGTTAAAATTTTGAATTGCATTACTTCTCCAGGGTCATGGGTGGAAAGTGGTTGCTAGTTTTGAAGGCAATTTCCCCAATAGAATCAAGCAACTACCTTTAGATAGGCATTTTGACATCAACAATGTTAAAAGGGTATGTATTCTGCCATTATGGTTTCTCTGCTTTCTGAAAATCTTAGTCTTTCTGTGCATCTGTATTGATGTTTTCAAGTGGTTACCAGATTGTGTTGGAAGCTGATGGTTATCAACCTTATCTCATCTCTCCTGAGAAAGGGTTGAGGTCATTAATTAAGGGTGTTCTAGAGTTGGCAAAAGAACCTTCACGCCTTTGTGTTGATGAGGTAAACCATGGTTTTCTTTTTATTTTATTTTATATTTTTTTGGTTCACTATTTGCTTGTCTTTATTGTTGTTGTATGTGTTTCCTGTTAATTTATTTCATTGTTCCTTTAATAGGTGCACAGGGTACTTGTTGATATTGTCTCAGCTTCTGCAAATGGCACACCAGGCCTTGGAAGATATCCGCCTTTTAAGCGAGAGGTAAACATGAATGTGGCTTTGGGTTCAATAATTCAATGCGCTATCTGTGTCTTTTCATTTCATTGGATCTTCATGGAATATTCTTTGCTACAATTTATGTAGGTTATAGCAATTGCCACAGCTGCTCTGGAAGGATTCAAGAATGAAGCTAAAAACATGGTAGTTGCACTTGTTGACATGGAACGTGCATTTGTTCCTCCGCAACATTTTATACGTTTGGTGCAGAGGCGGTATGCTCAACAACAGATTAGTTATACGAACCGCTTTCACATATTTGTTTTTTTACAGTTCTTGTGTTTGATATTTTTTGCCAGGATGGATAGACAGCGACGCGAAGAGGAGTTGAAAGGTCGATCTTCCAAAAAGGCATCTGAGGCAGAGCAATCCATATTAAATAGGGTATAACAGCTTTTTTCTCTGCGATTGATTGCATCTAAATTACTGCAAAGATAAATAGTTGTATCTAGTAACAATTTCATTAAGTATTTCTGTTTAATGTTATGTGCTCCTCTAAATATCTTGTTTCCTCCATTCAGGCAACTAGTCCACAAACTGGGGGGAGCTTAAAATCAATGAAGGATAACAAATCCAATCAGCAAGATAAAGATAAAGATAAAGAGAAAGATGTGCAAGAAGGATCTGCACTGAAGACTGCAGGGCCAGAAGGGGAAATAACAGCAGGTTCATGCACAAACAGTTCTCTCACATTTGTAGTTTTTGTCATACGTCTTGTTTCTTGGTATACAAAATCTAGTTTAAGGAATATGGACCTGTTGCCACTTGTGATTACCTTTGCATCTCCGAGCTTAGTAGTATATGATCCATGAGAAGAGTTGTAGTTTGCATTAATTCCTTTTTATATTCTTTAAACTATAGGGCCTCTGGTTCTTTTTTCTATGAACCTTTCAGCGTGGTAGCATATGATCCGTGAGAACTGTTGAAGTTTGCATTTATTCCTTTTCATATTCTCAAAACTATTGGGCCTCTGGTTCTTCTTGCTGTGAACCTTTCATTTAGTTTGGTTGACCCCTTATTACCTTTTATTTTTATGGATACTTTTTATCTTTTTGTCTTTTTGAGTAGTCCTTGGTAGTGAATATACCTACATATGGAATTGGTACTTAAGCTAGTTGGATTCTCTGAATATTTCAAGTGCAATTATATAACCTATAGATATGTTATTTTGTTGAAGTCCTTGTAAACAAGCTGGAGCTTTTGCATTAAGGGTGAATGAAAATGAAAAAGAAATCTGGTCATTTGTTTTTGTTATATAGTTTTATGGGAGTTGTTCTTGCCATTTATACATTCTGTGTTTAAAATGCTGTAACAAAAAGTCTCTTCCTTTCTGTTGGGCATATGGCTTTTCCAGAAATACATAGCCTACATTGAATTAGTGGATGCTGTAAACTTGGTTGAAATTTTTTTACCATGTGGTGCTGGATGGATGATTTAAAAAATTGCTTATTCTACCTTTCTTTTATGTTCATGTGTGGGCATTGTTTTGAGAGTTAACCTTCTTCCCTTTCTCCAGGTTTTCTATCGAAGAGAAGTGCCAAAACTAATGGTTGGAGCAGAAGATGGTTTGTTTTAAATGAAAAAACAGGAAAAGTGAGTAGCTCAAACTTTTGGAAATTATTGGAAGTTTGGAACAAGAGAAGCTTTTCAAATTTTTAATGAATAAAATGGCTGTTGGCACTTCTTTTCCAATGTTAACTATTCTTGTTGACAATTTTTAAAAAATTCTGATACCATCTGGCTCGTTCTGTGACATCTTCTATCTTCCGTTTCTGTAACTTTAGATATTCTTGACTTCCTACCAGGAAGTTTTGCTAATAACCACATTCGACTTGATATCCTTCTCGGTTTGCTACTTCTATATTTGTAGAATTAGGACTTTCTTTTAATACTTCATTGAAAAGTTAACTACTGGTGATATTAAAACGTGTATACCAAAAATCACTCGCATTTCATAATCTCTTTTTTTTAATATTCAGTGTTTTTTTCTGCAACCTTCAATTTATCTCCTCATTCGTTGCTGATTATTTTGTTTTCATGAATATTATGACTGATGCAGCTTGGGTACACGAAGAAGCAAGAAGAGCGGCATTTTCGCGGTGTCATCACTTTGGAGGTACTTATTGGCCTGATCCTTCATGTTTAGTGTGTGTGTATATATATATATATATATGTTGGGGCTTGTTCAGATGATGTAGCTAAGACCTGTAGGAATCATAAAATTATGTTAGGCTGAAGAATGTAGTTGTGGAGGGACAACAGAATTTAGAGATGACAAATGGCAATTTCAGTTCTGTCGCATAGATGGAGAAGAAAAATGAGGGCTACAGAATGAGCAAGAAATAATGAAAAATTCTCAAGCTGTGATGAAATGCCCAATGAAATACTTAATCTCTCAAAATTATACTTGGATGCTAACATCCAAATATATAGAGACTACATGTGTCTTGCATAATAAGCCGAAAGTGCTCAAGTGTTAGCCCGCAACTTTGTATGGGTTCTATTGAAATGCTGAATCTAATTATATAATGGAGAAATGGGCAACTGAATAGGCACACACAAGACATATATGTTGTAATTGCAACTATAGTCAGCAAAACAGACCATTTACAATATATCCCTTAGTTAAGAACCATGGGAACCACAATGAAAAGCTGAAATTAATATAACAAGGCAATCAGAAGACTTAATGATCTATCATGGGGACTTGCTTTTGACCAAAATGTCTTTGACTGTTGAGGGATCCATAAATCTGATCATTTTCTAAGTGGTTGTGTTTTCTCTAACTTTTCTGTGCCTATTGCATCAAATCTTATATCTTTTTTGCTGTGTGTGTTCACTGTTCAGTTTACGTACTGAAGATTTCTCTCTCTGGATTTTAAGTATCTTGTGAAAAAGAGGATTTGTATAAAAGACATGTTAACGCTTTGTTGGCACATACACCTTCTATATGTGCATACTTATTTGATGGGTCTTTCTCTTTCTTCAATCTGTTGCTGTCGTAGTCTTGACTCTGACTTATATTTTTGGGTCCCAAAATGAAAAAAAAAAAAGGAAAAAGAATGAACTTCTGCAGATGGAGATGCTTCTGTGTTTGTATTTAGAAATCAGAGTGGAGAACATTTTAACTCTAGGCAAAAGTAGCGGAAAAAGCAATACGTGCTGAGTGTTTATCATTTGATTTTCTACTGTGGCATCGATGTTTGAATACCTGTTACATGTTTTGAAGCTATGATATTCTCTTTCATACATAATGCAGTTTTTACGTCTTAAAAGTCAAATAACATCTTTAGGTGTTAAATTTGTTCAAATGATTTGGTGTGGTGCAAAAATTGCTTTTAAGATTAATCAATCTTGGAATTTGTGGTTGAAATTATCAGGAATGTAATCTGGAAGAAGTTTCAGAGGATGAAGAAGCTCCTTCAAAGAGTTCTTCTAAAGATAAAAAAGCAAATGGCCCTGTTGCGGGAAAAGCACCCAGTCTTGTATTCAAAATAACAAGCAAGGTTCCATATAAGACTGTTCTGAAAGGTATTATGAATATTTGCTCCCCTCGCGCATTCAAGCTTATTACAGACAACACTAACTAGAAGTTTGCTGATTTCTGCAGCCCATAGTGCTGTTGTTTTGAAGGCTGAGAGTATGGCAGATAAGACAGAATGGCTGAATAAATTAAGAAATGTTATAAGTTCTAAAGGAGGTCAAGTGAAGGGTGAATCTGGTCCTCCAATGCGGCAAAGTCTTTCGGATGGTTCTCTTGTAACTCCATGAACTTCCTTGCCTAACAACTGTGTTTGTTCTTATTGCTGTGCATTTTAACCTGTGAAGATCTGTTAATTTTACGAAATTTTAGATACTTCATCTGGTGTTTTCCTGGTTTTCCTCCCATCTTTTGTACGATCTTATAAATGCTTTTTTGACGTATGTTGCTACATAGTTTTGGCTTGCTTGACCTGTGGTCGGTTCATTCTGAATGTGAATAAGGACCTGCATACATGTTCTCACATTTGGTAGCCCCATCTAGGATACAATGGCCAGAAGACCTGTTGATCCCGAAGAAGAACTTAGATGGATGGCTCAGGAAGTGCGTGGTTATGTTGAAGCTGTTCTTAACAGTCTTGCCGCCAATGTTCCAAAGGTCAAATTTAATAGAAAACTTCCATTTGATTTTGTTCATTTGAAGCGACCTTTTCATCTATGACGTATTTAATTACAGGCAGTTGTTCTTTGCCAAGTTGAGAAGGCGAAAGAAGACATGCTTAATAAGCTGTATAGCTCTATCAGGTTAGTGTTGTTTTCATGTGACTAGTAGGTTTTCTAATGCTATTTCCAGTTTTTACTCTTAACCATGAGAATTTCCATGCTCTCTGGGTACCGACTTGTCAAGCTAAGTCCAATGTCATCTATAGGAATATTCATCTCTTGTAAATGGAACTTTGCATCTTGTATTTTTCCTTCTTGTTCGTAACATTAGTTTCGTTGAATTTGAAATGATAGTGCCCAAAGCATGGCAAAAATAGAAGAGCTGCTCCAGGAGGACCAGAATGTTAAGCGCAAGAGAGAGCGCTACCAGAAACAGTCCACTCTTCTTTCCAAGCTTACTAGACAACTAAGCATTCATGACAATCAGGCTGCAGCAGCATCCGGCTTCTCAAATGGTGTTGGAGCAGGTAATCATTATAGAAGATGTAAAGTATCTTCTGACTCATAATATTATGAGTCTTGAAACGATTTGTTAAGCCATAGGCTTGCTAAGCAATCCTTTGATTATTGCAACCACTAGCAACTTAGAGGGTGTTTGGCTATGTTTATTTAAAACATCTTATAAGTTCCTACATCTTATAAGATGTTTTTTTAAGCTTATAAGATGTTAGATCTTATTTTTAAAATAAGTTGTTGAAGTGTTTGGATAAAATAAGATTTTGGAGCTTATAAGATAATAATGGCAATTTTATAATTAAAATGGTTAAAAGTGAAGGATGTTGTTAAGATTTTAAAAATAAGTTAGGGTTTTCTTAATTTTTTTAAAAGAGCTTATAAGCTCCTAACATCTTATTTTAGGATCTTATAAGCTTTTTTTTGAAAAAATTTACCAAACACTTTTTAATAGCTTACAAGTCCTCAAACATCTTATAAGATGTTTTAAGGAGCTTATAAGCTCACCCAAACACCCTCTTAATATATTGTGGTTGAATTCCTTTTGCTCCTATATTTGGGATGATAGTGGGAATTTTGGTTCCATACTTGGACATGGCTTTTGCCATAGCCTCACACTTATGAACTAATGTTTCCTTATTAAATTGAGCAGAAAGTAGTCCAACTGCTGCTGGTCCATCATCCGGCGATGACTGGAGATCTGCATTTGATGCTGCTGCCAACGGTCCAACTGATTCGTACGGGGATTCTAGATCCAATGGTCACAGCCGCCGGAGCAGCGACCCTGCCCAAAATGGTGATGATAGCTATGGGGCAAACTCTGGCAGCCGTCGCACACCTAACCGTTTGCCGCCTGCTCCTCCATCATCTGGCTCTGGTTATAGATTTTAGAATAGATGGATGATTTTAACGATTGATTCTTGCAATTCTTATCGGGTTGGTCGGACAGTTTCTTGAGCTCTGATTGAGCTCAAAAATCATGTTATAGTAGCTCTATAGATCAATATACACCTCTTTGTAGATAAATATGATGATTAATGTTGTCGTTTTGTCAATTTTTGTTGTGCATTGGCAGAACACCTTTATAAAAAATTTCTTTAAGCCTTTGGGAGTTTCGTTTGTCTTGGCTGTCCTTGGATGCAACAGATGTATTGATGTTGAAAGAGAGTATTGATATTTTTTGACCTTCTGCCATGCGAGTTTTCTCCTCCTTTTTTCTCTACCCCTTTTTAACATTTTCATATAAGTACGTTACAGCTAAAAGAAATCATGCTGATTGCCCTTCATTTCCACCTGAATATTATTATAAAAAGCTGTGCAAACGCACGCATTCATTGTTCCAAAATATCTGCTTTGTTATGAGAATTTGAAGTTGGTTTAGAAGGAGAAACGATCTTAATGTTATCAATGGAAGCTTTGTATAATCACTCAATTTTTCTGGAGGAATCGAAGGATTGGATGACAATAGTCAAGAAACAAATATCTTCCTGTAATTGCACCATATTGCATTATATGATTGTAATATAACGTGACAAATTTATTATTCTTCCACAGTTGAAGCACTTTCTTTTGGTCCCATCATTACCCTAATATTCTTGTTTTCAGTTAGCTGCAAGTGATGCTCATTCTCCTTTAATCATCAGCAGCAAATTTTCTATACATGTCGAACGGACAGACGTGATTGAAACATGATGGCCCGACTGACTTCCACGATAACGATATGACGACATACCAACAACAAAACCAAAGATTTGACGTTCTACTCCCCAAATTGACTTCTATTATTTTGGCTAAATGTCTGCGACGTGACATCTAAGTTGCTTATGTTTACGTGAATAATCCTAGTTAATTTAATATCTAGCAGATAAGGCACTCTTCAGCTCACTTGTTTGATTGTATACAACAACCTCAAGAGTCACCTAATATCCCACCTAATTTTACTGAAAAAATGGTCACCAAACAAGGAGGAGACTATCTGCCTTGCACGAACAGACACATAGTTGGTTCTTTTGTCCCCATCAATAAGCCTTAGACTCTTTGCTTCATTTCTAAGGGAAAAACAGAAGTTTACTACAAGAACTTGTTTGCCCAAGAAACTCTAGTCTTCAAATATTGCTCCTCTTGTCTTTTGTCATTGTAGCAGTAGGGATCATACATGAATTCTTGAAATTGAGTTCAATACATTCAATTCAAGAAGTTTTCAAGAGAAAAGCCTGAAAATCCCTCTCCCTTAAACATGAGAGCTAAACCACAATACCCCTTCAACCTCAAGACCATTTTGATTTGTTTTTTCTTTCTTTTATTTCTCTTCTTGATACTCAGATCAAGTTTCTCATATTCCCAACAGAGTTCTTCACCAAATCCATCAATCCACCCTTCTAACTCATCAGATTCTCTAGAAGAACCAAATGACCCTACAGATTGCCCAACTCTTCCTGATTTTAGACCAACATGCACCAAAATCTCACCTTCTTTGGCACATGCCTTGGTCCACTATGCAACACTAAACATCACCCCACAACAAACCCTCAAAGAAATCTCAGTATCCCTTAAAGTACTCGAAGAGAAGTCGCCCTGCAACTTCTTGGTCTTCGGATTAGGCCACGACAGCCTCATGTGGACAGCCCTCAACCATGGTGGCCGAACGGTTTTTCTTGAAGAAGACAAGTCATGGATTGATCAAATCCAGAGGCAAATCCCACCCTTAGAATCGTACCATGTTGTCTACGACACGAAGGTGACTCAAGCTGACGAACTCCTTGAAATCAGCACGAAAGAAGAGTGCAAATCTGTGACTGATCCAAGATTTTCAAAATGTCCACTTGCTCTCAAGGGCTTGCCAAATGAAATCTACGATATCGAATGGGATTTGATCATGGTGGATGCGCCAACCGGATACTTTGATGATGCCCCTGGAAGGATGACTGCGATATACACTGCTGGATTGATGGCCAGAAATAGAGAAAGTGGTGAGACTGATGTCTTTGTCCATGATGTGGATAGAGTGGTGGAAGATAAATTCTCAAAGGCATTGTTGTGTGAGGGTTACTTGAGAGAACAAGAAGGGAGAATAAGGCATTTTACAATCCCAAGTCATAGGAGTCGCTTAGGTAGACCTTTCTGTCCATAGAGATGCATTATATGCTGCAACAATACAAAATGCCTTAGCAACAAAGTTTCTTGTTAAGTTCCCTGCTGCTGGTATGATGATTATTACCAGATAAAGGAAACTCAGAAGGGCTTCTGGTTTTTGGTTTTGTACTATCATTTGAGCTTACAGTTGTTTCATTTGTATCACTTTTTGAGATATATCAGATTGAAACATTTGGAATATGAGGTGTACACTAAATATATACATACATACATATGGACAAGAGAAAATTTTAAGTTGAGCTAAGGGAGAAACCATTTTCCTGTCACTCTCACTTGGCATAAAATAAACTCATTAAAATTGAGAAAATGTTACTGTCATTAACTTTAGTAAAAAAAAATTTAATTTTGGAGGATGGGATTGAAACTTTAGTAATTATGAAGGAGACAAAATTTTAATAAAATATAAGAGAGACGACTGTATCTACCAGCTCTGCTCACATAAACTAAAATTGATTAAAAAAAAAAAAAAGTTGATAGGAAAAATTCATCTATTTAAAAAATTTCAGGGTTGGTTTTCAGAATTATGAAAAGATTGAGGGGGTCTGATATGCAAAAATTAGAGAAAATGAATAATGAGTGATACGTCGTCGTAATCGCCACAGCTCTATCTAAAGCCACAAAGGTCCGGTCTTTAGCTTGTTCTATCTTCTTCTTCTTCCAATTCTCGTTGGCATAGACGAGCGGAAAATCTCAATTCAATCCAACCAATGGCGAAAACGAAGAAAGAGCTGCTGGCCTCAGCACCATGGAGGGCGGGCCCGCAAGAGAACGATGAGAAATTCAAAGAAGCGAGGCTGAAAGTGACGTCACAGCCAGGTACAACACCCACAATGCACGTCCCTGGGAAGAAGAAGTTTAACTCCAAAAACAACGACGTTGAAGAAGACTCTCTCACTGAAATCGACCCCGAACTCCGCTACAGCTTCCAGCGCAATTTCCAGGTAAATTTAGGGAAAGTCCCATAATCTAATTTTTTCGTTTTTGCTTACTCTTTGTGTGTGCAATTGTTCCTTGTGTTTGTATGTGTGCGTGGTTTTTTTTTTTTTTGGGATTTGGGTTGAATATGCTGGGACCCTTTTGGTTGAAAGTTGTGATTATGTGTTCCTTCTGGTTATCAGTGTGAAAATGAGTATTAGATGTGCTTTTTCTAAAAGAAAAAAGAAAGGTGTAATCTTTGAGGAGCTTGTGATATGCTTGAATGCTATGAAGCATTCTTTCTTCTCCTTTATTTAGTAAAGAGCTGTTTGTATCCAAGTACTTGGGAATGAGATCTTTTATATTGAAAAGGCTCTTGATTGATGGTTAGTGTCTTTTGTATTGCATTTTGGAGATTTTTTTTTTTTTTTTCTTCTTGTTTTGAAGGTATGTTACGGTTTGAGTGATAAATTATAAATCAACATGCTTGTTGTTCTAAATGCACCAAAGCCTTTGGCATTGAGAGTTGAGGCCTGATGTCTTAAGTCAAGAGCAAAAAAATCCTTGAACCTTATGGTTCTCACCCGAGAGCAGCTAAATGATTTACTTCATTTAAATTCTTTCTTGATTTTGGACAGCTTGTGTGATTTAATATATTTTCTTGGCCAACTTGGATGAGAGTTGCTTCATTCTTCACACAGTCGTCAAACTTAGTCACCAGCTGTAATAGTGTGTTTGAGGGTTTGCTGCTGAATAGCCGTTCCTTGATATATCCATTATTATCATCTTTCTCTACAAGAAATAGAGGAAGAAGCAAAGGAAGAAATACATTGTCCGTCTTGTGGATATGACCTATTATTGCGATGTACTGCCATGTTATCTATTCTTGATTATGTGCATAAAATATGTGAGGTGGAGTCAGTGATGTATCTCTTTCATGTTTCTGCAGTTCCTTCAACGAGTTTTTAGCATTGATACAATTGTCAAACCTCTTCCTCCTGCAATGGCATACAATGTTTCACGCAATTTGACCTTCTTCACAAGGATCTTCACACAGTTCTTTGGTAAGTTGGAATCCTCCAGTTTGTAACCTCACGTCCTTGATCCTTCCCCTTTAGTTTAGTAGCGAAGGAGGACAAACAAGCCCATTGTCTTTCTATTGCATTATCATCTAATCTTTGCAGCCTGCCTATAGTGGGCGGAGCCTTCTTTTTATTATATGGAATATGCAGTATTTGATCAATCTCGCTTCTGCATTTCATTATAATGTTGTTTAATCCTGTTTGAGTGCTTTAATTCGAGGCAAAGCAATAGCATTGGAGGTTACCTATCCAATCCAAGATGAGAAGGAGATTATTACAACTGAATATAATCCGTAGCTAGATAATAACCCTTTAACCATCCTGGAGGCTCAGGTAGTGGGAGAAAAATCTAATAGGACAATGTTGCTGAGGTTACCAAACATTCAGCCTTTTATCTCCAGGACCCTGGTACAGATTAATGGTGAATTAGTCTACCATTTTGCTAATTGTCCACCAAAAGTGGGGGGATTGGAGGAGTAGATTCCCCACCCAATAAAATAATTTTTAAAAACGGAAATTAAAAAGAAAAACATTTTACCTCTTGAAAGAATTTAATCATTCTTAATCTTTTATACATGTTTGCATTAACCTTTCTTCTCCTAAACTATCTGCTTCTTTATGCTGCTGTTCTTTCTCACAAAGTGTTGTTTGCTTGGCAGACCCTGAAGGTATAGCAGCTGCACAAAAATCACTTGGACTGGGTCAGGAAGAAAAAGCTCGTAAAGTCCGCTAAGTGTTGAGCTTCAGATGATATATGCTGTTTTTTATATGAGAATTTTTCAGATCATTGGGTATGAAATAGCGGTTGTTTCTCAGTTTCCATGCCATGCCTTTTGTTAAATGCCAATTTCTAAAAACTACAGCAAATCAGCAATGTAACTTCAGCAGGGAAATCTTGCATTTGGTTAAGAAGATGATGTAGATTCAGATTCCAGAAACCAGTATTATTATTGGTAGTCTTTTGCCTTTCAGACATGAACACGGTCAGTGTGACCATATAGCATGAAGAATGAATCATAAATTTGATGAGTTTGATGAATAGCTATTTCACTTCCAAAACATCTTTACATTTCATACAAACCTCCAATTAATTTAAGTTTGTCGTTTTATAACATAAGCAACTACGACCAGAACCATTACTATAATTGTTTCCAATGGCACATGAGAATCAGCTTATCCCTACAAAGGAGCACCATACATTGACCACCTTGTACTTCTTACTAACTCAAAATTGGACATACATGTGGCGGCCACCGGTGGTCTAAACACCAGCTTTTGCACCCCCCCCCCCCCCCACCCGGCCCCCAAGAAAAACAAAAGAAAAAGAATAACATTTACAGTGATTATAAGAAGGAAAATGAAAAAGAAAAGGAAAAATAGAATAATCAGAACCCGCAAGTCCCTATTCGGGTGAACCTCCACGCCAGTAGCCCCATTTGCTCATTCCACATTCTGAAAGAAATTTCTGATATTCATCTTCAAGTTTGGCGTAAGCATGAGATATATCTTCAGATTGTAATTGTTCATGGTCCTCACATAACGGCTGAAAATGAGGTTGGACGAGCAAGAATCAGGATATGTCTCTATTTCATCTACTCAGCAAATCAGTACAGAAATAGAGATATCTAAAACATATAAGATACTTGTCACAAGGAAATATCAAAATTTTAAAATCCAGAAGCATAGGGAGAATATCAAGGAATTACATCAGAATCTGGTTCAGATTCAGCTTCCAGCACGTCTGGATCCCTTAAGTCGCTAAGGGTTCTCCATCTCATGCTATTCGACCTACGGTGGTGCACTCCAGATTTATCTCCAGCTTGATGTCTCAAGTTTCTGGCAACTCTATCTTGAAAAGCGCCCATTATGCATCTGATGCACAAGGCTACAAGAGGAACCAGAACTAGAAAAGAACCAGTGGTCTTAGCCTGATGATAAAATTGACAAGTTTGTTGAGGTTGCAACTAAACTTATAACATATGTTCACATCAAATTGTGGTACTGACGAATATATAAATGATAATACGTACTTAAGGATAAATCCAGTGTAAGTCCTTACAAGTGGTAATCGATGGGATGATAGCACAGTGAAGATCTGATTCCACTGTCCGCCATGAAATCCTAAACTAGGAGTTGTTTTAGGTGGTTGGTGTTCACGCAATTTATTTCCCTCGAAGTGGCACTGACAGGAAAGATATAGACAAAATCAGCACAAGCGAATGCATATATCAAGGAAAGGAGACTAAACGGAAGTAGGTCTACGCAAGAATATGTGATAGTCACAAAACTCTTGATACATTTGATTCAATTCCATCAGCCTTTCTATATGGCAATATGGAAACCAAGCCGCAACAGCACGGAGCTCGTTATTAAAAACTTCGACTTTCTTTTTCTAGAACTTTGGCTCGGAAACACAAAAGTATTGTACGTGCTTTTTTGAAAAAATTAGGCTCGGAATTATTGGAAGAATTTCTTATGTTGGAAGAAGATGTTCTTTTTTTGACCTTCCCAAAAGCTTCTTCCACTTTGCAAGGAGTATATAGAAGTTGAATTTGGTATTTGGATATTATTTCTATCAATGATCTAGCCAATCACAAATCAAAATTCTGAGATCAAGCAAGCATTTTTAATTTTTCCAAACATAAGGCATCCATCACATGTTCTAAAATTTGGCATTCAGTAGTTGCATGTTCAGTGGTTTATATCTTGCCAATGTGTAATTCCCATTGCAGCAACAAAAATTTAAGAAGACAAAACATATAACATGGGACAAAATTCTTGATAATTTGCAACTGGACTTGGCTTTACTTAATGTCCTTACATCATCACCCAGATAAGCAATCAAGATATTATCAAAAATAGTTAAAAACAGTTAATCATGAGCAGAGTGGTAAAAGATTAACAAAAATGAGACAAAAACAACAGTGCGCTCACCACTTGAGCATATCCAGCAATTGCAGATGGGATATTAAGCTGTTGCCCTTCGGAAGCAAGATCAACATCAATAATGTCCTTATTAGCAGCAGCCAGTTCAAGAATTGGCACCCCATATAATTTTGAAATGGAAGTCAGAGTTTCACCTCTGTCATTATGAACCATCAAAACCCCAAGTAAATACAGGCATATTCACAACCTCAAAAGAGCAGAAATCTTTTTCAATTAGAGCTCATATATTCACCATAAAACAAACTATACTAAACAAAAAGGTAAAATCTTTATGAAAATCCCATTTACTCTTTCACCACATGAACCAAGATTTTCTTGCTCATTCCTTGGCCCTTCCAAGATATCCTCTGAATATGAAGCTTCCATCTCTGTATCAAAAAACCCACAAATAGTTAGCTCATTTTCCACTGCCAAAATTCAGTAATCGTCCTCGACTTCCTTAGCAAATGGCTACATGCATGAATTTGTGGTTAAACCCAATATTTTTCCATTTTTCTCCGAGGGACCATACACAAAGAAAAGATGAAAAATTCGTAATGGAGGCAGAGAGACAGAGAAGAAGAGTACCTGAGCAAGTAAAGCAAAATGCTTGGGGAAAAAAGAAGAGGAATTGAAGATGGTAGTTGGAAGAGATGATTGGCTAAGCTTCAGTTCCATTGACCATTATTTATTTTTTGTTTTCTCTTGATCAGATCATCAGAATCACAAAATAGAGTTGTGCTGGCTTCTTTAAGTTCCTCCACTAATCATGCAACTACTGTCAAGCGAAAATGACCCATACACCTGGGCCTTGATTTTTATTGTTAAAGGTCTTGAAGCCCATATTCTTTGGGCTTAGTTTATTTTACACAATTTTTATTTTTATTTTTTTAAATGGCTGCTTTAATTGGATTTATTTTGTGGGTTTTTCTTAATTTTTGATAGGGGTGCGAAGGAGTCAAGTTACCTTACGAGTAAAACTCAATCTCTTCTTTGAGTCAATCTTGAGCTATTATATCTAGAATTGAGGCTAGCCAATCAATATATAATTTTAATATTTTTTATTTTTTTAATATCTGTAGTATTATATTATTATCATTTTATTTCGAGTTCAAACTTGTCGTGATTTTGAGTTCAATTGAAAATTCAGCTTGATCAAACAGACCAAAATCTGAGATAAAAAAAAAAAAAATTAAATAAGTGGATCCGAGTTCAAATCTAATATGTACACTTTAAGCTTGAGTTCAAAATTATTTCCCATACTCAATTTGCTCAACTCTATTGCACTCCTAATTTTTGATTGAGCTCGAACTTAAAGATATTCCTATGCTTCGTTTGACTCGGGTGGACTTGATTGCAGCCTTAACTTTTCATTTTTATCAGCTGGTACCAACCAAGCTGGCACGGCTCTTTCTCAGCCTATGATCAAGGCAGTGGGCAAACTGTGTTCATGCAATTCTTGTTAAGGCAATGTTATGATTTTACCTTGTAAATTCATTAATAGGCTTACTCTAATTCATAAGCTATAAAATCAGGCAACTAGAAAAATTGTTTAGATTGACACAATTCCAGCAGAGCAGAAAACCAACAGTTTTTCTTGGATGAATTATCTATAATTCTGCTCTCTCACAAGTTACAAACAGCCCAATAAAGTTATATGAAATCACAAAGAAAGAGGGTTGACATTTCACAAAAAGATCTGAGAGTCCCATGTTTGACTGTGAGATCAAAGATTGGCAAGTTGCTCTATGTTCAAGGGATAAACGATATCCTTATTCCCATTGAAAGCTTTCCGTCCAAACAAGACATTCACTGCATCTGTTGGGTGGAATGCATCCCAGAATATGTACCGGTTCCTGTCTAGACATGGCGTCTGGAATGGAAGACAAGTAATCTGCCCTCTGTTCCTCCCAACACCACAGCAGCCGCGATTCACCACACTGAACCCTATAACACAACAAAGAAAAGTGTGAAATAATGTTCAAAACTTTTGAAGGATTGAAGATGGAGGAATATGGTTTACGTACCATATGATCTAGCATTTGCAAGAAGATCTTCAAACATGTTGTGAATGTCGATGTAAGAAAATCTAACACCAGGAAGATTAGCACTAAGTTGGTTGATCATGGCTTTTGTGTTTGTATTAAATGGAAGAACAAGCTGGTTAACTTCCTCTGAGCATACACCATAGTTGTTTTGAGCAAGGATGCTAGGAATACAACCCATTAGCCCGAGCCCACCTATCACAAACTTCCTAGCTCCAAGATTATACAACCTCTGCAATATAATTCAAGAACAAGAATCAAGAAAAATGTAAGAATTTAGAACCAAATTATGACAGAAAGTGAATCATGGTGTCTTACAGTGAGTTGTTGGGAGTATTGCTGAACCAAGAGATCTGCATATTGTTGAGCATTGTACCGATTCTTTGTGTCGTAATTAGGCATGAGGTAATTGTTGAGGTAGTCGTTGCTGCCCATCCCGACAAAGAAAATGCACTTGGCTAGGGCCTGTGCTACATCCAGTGCGCCAAGACTGTCCGTGAGTTGATCAAGAGTGTTCTCAAAGTTCCTGATTTGCTGGTTAAACGGGATGCGACTAACCTGCAAGAAAAGTGATCAAATATCCCAAAGAAAAAATCACGGTTCCATTTCAAGACATGTGAGTAAGTTTATAAACATTGGGAGGTCACTTGTTATTACCAAACTTGGAAATATGAAACTATTGGCAAGAAATGCACCAACAAGTCAAATTTACTTCTAATGTTATGTGACTTATAACCACAGCTAAGGTTTCAACAAGCAGACAGACAATGGTACTATGTGGTCATATAAGGTTTTTTTCAAGACATCTGCAAACAAAAGCACCTTACATCATAGAACTCCTCCTATCGGAAATAATGACAGAAAAGGGATGGAGCCCAGAAAGGGCCAATAAAAAACAAGCTAATCTGCATAATACAAAACTCTTTACCATATTCGAGCTGGAAACTAAACAAAACCTAAACTCTTGCAGAAAAAGAAAATTAAGAACTTCAAGAAAGTTTCATATGAAAGCACTCACAAAATTTCTGCCGGTATCGTCAAGAATACCGGCAGCAGCAGAGGCATAATTAACTCCATATCTCATTTGATCACCAGAAACGTCAGAAAATGCAGGAATGAGAGGTAATCCAAGTAATTCAGCTGCAAATGAATCCCACAAACATTAGCCATAAGCCCTTTTAACAGAAACAACAAAAACTAGCAAAAGAACCAACTCATAGTGCAACTAAGTCTCTACCAATGGTATCAACCATGGTGTAGCCATTGGAGAACCGTCCCGTCGGCCCGCCCCTGAAATCAATGCCATAAGGAAGATAGTTGGCTTTAGCAAAAGAAGGCAAGTTATTATTGTTTCCATTATCTATCAAAGAGTCACCAAAGATGAACATGGCAGGAACTAATGCTCTTCTCTTTTCACCAACTCCTTCATCCTCTTGACCTCTTCCAAGACCAGCATTACATGCACTCAACACCAAGAAAGCCATGAAAAGTCTGTAAAACCTCAAGTTCTTGGCAGCCATTTCTCTTTCTTTTTCTTTTTTCTTGTATGTCAACTGTTTGTGTGTGTGAGAGAGAGGAAGAAGTGAAGAGGGGCTGAGGAGGGTGGCAGAAGGTTTAATAGGCGGAGTAAGGCGGTGGTTGGCGAGGAGTAAATGTTTTCACCTGTATGGTGTTTCTTGTAGTAAATACATGCAATAATTTCCGAGTGCTGGTGCTTCTTTTCTTTTTCCTACTCATTTTTGTTGTCTCGCTAAGTGTCCTCTTTAATGATTTTCCCCCCAGTTATATGGTTTCAGTTTATATGAATATTTTGAGTAGTTTTCACATTTTTCTCTTTGTTTGTGTGCTCAGGATCAAATTTCTTAGCTTGCTCTCATTTTCTGGGCCATTCTTACATGAATTTTTTACCTTAAAAGTCAGTTTTTTCCCAAATTAGTGACAGCTTTTTGTTAGTCAGGAGAGAAATTACAGTGGGATTTACTCCCCCAGTTGGCTGTAAGCTGTTTTTACTAGCCATCTTGTGGTGTAACAGATTAGATGTAATAACTAGGCACATCAGCAATAACTGAGTAATGTGGACTTATGGATAATTAAATTAAAATAACAAACTCATAATTATGATGGTCTTTCTTTTTCTTGATTATTTCGTGCTCCTTCGTCCATACCAAAACTCAAAAATTGCATGAAAAAGTATTTATGACGTATATTGGTGATAATTAATACGTGTAGATATAAACAACACAAAGTTGTATATAGTTCAATATCACTAGAATTATTAATTAAGGAAATTATAGACAGATAAGACGTGTGGGCATCGAAATATTATAGCTATTGATATATATGTCCACATAATGAATGATTAAAATGATGCAGAGTTGATGAGTTTTTGTACTTGCTAGGATTTGAATTTTAAATGTAAGAAAATGTTGCATATGAATGTGATTTGTGTATTGAATTATAAAATAAAAAATAAAAATAAAAATAAAAAAAAGAATGTTGTTTGTGTTACTTTAACACTCTGTATGATGCAAGGGGAAACAAATCTCTATGGATGAAGTTATATTATTGTTGGATGGGCATCCGGTTGGGAGCTTGCCCCCTCAGAGGGAGTAACATAAGTGAATAATTATTCCTCTATCAATAGTCAACTCACTTAGGTTTCTTCCCCCACGCCCCCGGTTGAGTTGACTTTTGTTCATGTTTTAGGATAAAGAAACAATTAATACTTGGCACGCCTACAAAATAAGAGGTTTTATATATATATGTGTATGTGTGTGTGTGTGTGTGCATGCGTGCATATATATATATATATATGTATATATGAAACATGAAAATATCAAATAATATGAATCATATTACACTAATCTTGGTACAGTATTACATCCCACTTCTTTTCGTTATAGGTCAATAAGAGTCCATGCCAAACTAGGGTAATTCTATGTTAGACCTATGTTAGACCAAGTGTTGCATTTGATCCAATATGGATCATTGAATTTAGGAGGATTGAGTGGTACTAAATCTAACAGTGAACAATGAACCAAATACATTGTGCTCAATTTATTGTAGAAACACTTCAAACTCGACATCCAGGAATAGGTGGTGTTTTAAGGCCAAAAAAAAATATAATAAAAAGGTAAATTCATTGTGTTACAATATGTCCCTTCCCTTTGGAAAAATAATAATAATAATAAAAATTTAAATGCAACATAAGGAAAAAGAGAAAAAAAAGTGATTGGCTGCATTGGGCGGCTAACTTAAAAATCACCCATTCCCCAGAAAACTAAATATAGTAGTAGCAGTAGTGGGGGCTCAGAGTGGAGTTTTTACCCACTTAATGCAAATCCCAATTCATTAAATACATAAGCATGCATGGGTATGGGACAGTTGAGATAGCTGCCCAAGCATTTATCATAACATAAGAGATGGAATGAAACCCACAAATTGTAAGATTCTACATTTGAGGTCAAAAAGAGATAGTTGGCTATACAAATTACAGACAACCAAGGTAGTGTGTAAAAAGAAAGGGTAGAGATAATAATGGTTCCACATTAATGCAAGAAATAGATTAGCTAAGATATAGATGCACCAATATTCTTACATCTACAAGGGAGTGAAGGAATTGCAGTTATAAAAAGCATCAGATGTTTGGGTAAGAGTTTTAAGGCTTCCATAATTTCATTGTGCAGTCTTCGCCGTAAGTGGCAACTAGGTTCATATGGGGATGGTGAGTGATGCCAATCACATCCTTCTCATGTACCTGCCAGTTGAAAGAAACATCGATTTACTTAATATGAAATCGTCGATCCAACCGAAAACATTACAAAACAAGCTTATAGAACATAACATAGGATTTGGAAACATGGGCAGAAGATCATCAAATTCATTGTCAAGCAACTTACCTTCATTAGATGCTCTAATTTGCCAGATTGGTGACTGAAGCAGTATAAATTTCTGTGTATAATTGAATAAATTAGGTTAAATATTCTAGCAAAGGAGAGGAAGAGAATACAACAAATACCATCGCCTGTAAGGATAAAATCATGTGATTACAGCAGCAGAGTAGCAACTTCTCTGAGATAAATAACAGACTTGGTGATAAAATTAAGCAAAAGTTATCGAATGGCAGTTCCTTTAGCTGCCATTATGCGAATTTTCTTAATGAATTCCTTGATAACCCTTCAACTTCAAAAATGTAATGGTGAATGTTTCTGACAGAACATGATACCTTTTACAGGCCTTTGACCAAGGAAAAAGGCGAAGGGGATTAGGAAAAGGAAGGGGTGCATATTGGGCAAAAGACTTAAAAGTCAATTAATCCTCATGACAATAGTAACTTCCATTTTCTTTCTTGCTAGAGAAATAAGACACAATTATGGAATGAAGGTAACCAAATTGTACTTGCACAAAAGAAGATGCTGCAAGCTTTTCTAAGAAGGGAGATAAGCCTTTAGACTCATAACAGGGTAATGTTGCCTCTCACAGATATGAAAAAAGAAAAACCAATTTGCAATGACAAAAGTAGTTTAACATCAATTTTATCTATTTTCTACCATTTGCATGGAAGGAGCAAATATATAGCCTTGACCCTTTTAGATTGAACATTTAGAAGTTTGTCTTCTCCAAAAACACACAAGCATTGAGCATCTATCAGCAGCATTGTTTTTAAAGATTGTTTTTGGATATAATCTCATATAGTAGTATACCCCAGATAGTTTGCCCACTGAAGAATTTACTTTAAGCATGTGTGAGTTTTAGCAATGCCAAGAGAACCTACTAAAGCACTTATTTGCAGCATACCTGTCTTCACCAACACAATAAATCCACTCCCCTTTGGTTGATACGCAGGCAGCCATAAAATCTCCACCTTCTCTTTTACCGGATGAAAAACTTTTCACAACCTTCACAAAAAGAATCAGATGCGGATTAGAGTAAAGCAACATTAGTTTTCATCTCCTAGTCAACAACACTCAAAGAAACTTGGAAACCAAAAAAATAAGAATAAATTTAAATGGCATTAGTAGCCACTACTATAATAATAATCATAGCGTAGCAAGAAATCCTTAAAGAAACCAGTGGTCAAAGTCCAAGATATTGTCTAACAAGGCCTGATGACACAAAACAGGAGATTGTTGAAATGAAAGAAATTTACAGCATCCAACACATGGAAGCTTGGATTGTAGAATAGTTGAAGCCATAACCATATTACTGCTAGATGGAAGTGATAAGAAACATGTATTAGCACACTGCCATTACAAAGGACAACATGATAACACCCAAGAAAATAGCACAAGTATTGTATGTCATTTCCTGGTTAAAAAGGACCAGTAATTGTCTGTTTCTCCCCTTGTTCTTTTCCCTGTTAGCTTTCTTTCTTATTTTTCCTTTTCTCTTTCGATTTTTTCGTTCTTTTTCTTTTTTTTTTTTTTGGTTGGTGGGTTTGGGGGGTTGGGGGGGGGGGGGGGGCATAAAATAGTGATAAGAAGCAGACAATGATCACCTGCCCTTGGAGTGTCATGATGTATATTGATGATGTCTTGTTGCACACAACTATGTGATCCGCATTCTTAGGGAAAAGATGAATAGAATTCACAGATGCATCACCTCCCTGTAGCATAAAAAATGAAGGCGATCAATTAAAAAGTCTTACATAATAGTTGAACAAGAGAAGTTTCAGAAAAATTGTTTTAGAACAAATTTAGCAACACAGTTCGAGCTCAAATTACTAAGAGATGCTAACAAAATAAATACCCTTAGAGGAGGTGGTGGCTTAAATGTCTGCAAACAATCCGTAGTCTTCACATCCCAAACCTGAATGCATGTATTTCATGTATTACAAACGGAACGGTCAAAAGCCAGCAACTATTGGCCCTCAATTGATAAATAAACCAGGATAACTTACTTTCACTGTGCAATCACTTGATGCAGTTATGACACGAGAACCATCAGCAGTAAAGATCGCATCATTAACATAAGATGTATGGCCACGAAACTCCTTCAACATCTTCCCTGACTTCAAGCCATGAATTCTGCACAAAATATTGCATAAAGCACTGACTCCCACCTCAAGGAACTGGGTAATTTCCAACTTCCAACTCTTTAGAAGAAGTGGCTTCCAGGGGAAGGAAAAGTTCAAGACATGAAAATAAAATGCAATAGTCCAATTCTATAGTCAATAGTCATAAGTTCAACAAACCTAGCTGTGCTGTCAAATGATGTACTTAACAACTGAGTTCCATCTCGAGAAAAGATGACACTTGTCACACCCTCAGAATGCGCACGCTCCAGCCTGCGCAAGCACTGACCAGTTCTGATACGCCAAACCTATAACAAGATAGAGGAGATACTAGATTCACCTTCTTTGATAAACTACATGTCAAGCTATAGTTGATTTTTAATGATGTATGGCCATCATAAAAATAGACAGCCATAAACATTGAAGCATTTGAAGCAATCAATCACTATAATCATTCTCCCTTAATTTCTTTTTTTCATTTCCTGTTTTGAACAAGTTGAGTTTCTTCTATTTGCCCATCTACAAGTGTCTGAGAAGTAAGCCCACATGGAGAAACAGCTAAGGAGATCTCAAATGTGAATTAGAAATTCACACAAGCCTCACCTTTATTTTCCCATCTTGTGATCCAGATGCAAGCATCTCAGAGTCTCTACTAAAATCAACACAGAGGACAGCATCATCATGCATCATAAATGTTTCCTGCCAGGTTATCACCAGTTAGTGCAAGGCAGTAATACAATCAAGCGCACAAGTGTGAAATTATGTCCACCTAAGCAATTGGAATGTCATGACCATTATATTCTTGCCTCTACAAATTCACATAAAACAAGCAACAAATGGCAAGGAACATTGAAAATCTTGAAGTGAACAACTAGAACGAAAGAAAAAGGGAAGTCCATTATTGCACCAATGCAACAAACTACGACAGTCCATCTGCAGTCATATGCTATGAATCCTCCCTTAGAAAAAAGAAAGAAAGAAAAAAAAAAAATCATCCACTCTGCAAGGAGAGAGAGAGAGAGAGAGGGAGAGAGAGAGGGAGCAATAACAGGAGGATACAATAAAACTTAAATACTCAATGAAACTATTGTAGATCCTGCACGCATGATAGAGCAGGAATCAATCAAGCAAAGAAGTAGAAAGAAAAAGAAATAAAACTATAATAAGCAACTCACATCAGCCTGGTACTGGAGATCCTTCTTCAGTTTTCCACTTATATGATCCCACACCTAGAATGCACTAAAATGAGCAACAAATAATTTGACTCCAAGAGTATCACAGAATGAGAGATTTCATGACAAAGAACCTCAATAAATCCATCAACTGAACAAGATACAAGGAATTGCCCATCTGGAGAGAACCGAGCACACTCTGGATGACTGTTCTTCCCAAACTGCATAAAATAACCATGAGAAATCTAAAATCTTGAAGGTAAGATCACAGAATAGGTAAGAGAAGAGAAAAGGTCAAGAGTAATACACATGTCAGCAGTAAATTTTTTCCCACTAGAACAAAGCGTGGCAGAATGGAAATGATGATTCAAAGAAGCAGAAAATCACAGAATTCCTACTACGGTTGACACAATTGTAAGATCTTTCAAAGATGCCCCGTCAATAGTACAGGACAAGTGGATTAGAAGTACATATATGCAAATAAAGAAGCCTCAAGAAAAGTTCAATAGTGGAGACCAGAAGGCGTGCCCCACACACAAAGGACAGACAATGATTGTATGAGGCAATTAAATACTTCAAGAGCATGAGACAAGACAGCAACAGAAAATTAATAAACATATAAATGCAACTAGCAGTTTAATAAGAACGTCATATCCAACATATAAGCAAAATGTGAACCTGTTATCCAAATTCAAGTTAGATTACCACTTACCTTTATAGTGTGCCCAAGGGTTGTTGGGTACATATCTTCTACATCTTGTTTCATAGCAGCTGTTCCTCGGAACAGATCAAACTGTGTTCCAGGTGGAAGTAAACCTGACAAATCAAAGAATACGGTTATACAACACATAAAGACATGTCAATACGTTCATGAACTTGACATAGAAACTTCAGGAAAATCTTATAGATGAGTAGTCTGTAAATAAAGAGACATGTTACAATCACATTCTTTCCAAAGAAAAAAACGCTAAAAACATTGTTTGGAATATCTAAGATCATAAGTTCTCGTGTTGAAAGTTAGTCATCCTAAATGATTTGTTTTTATGATACTTCTTTGAAAACTGTACTTCAGTGTAGTTGTGGTATGTCAAAAGTGAGTTGGTCCTAATAAAGTCATTCCATAATAACAGCAGGCATCAAGGAACAAGGTGGTTGAACTCTTGGCAACTAATATTTCTCTTGCTACGACCTCATAAGAAATGTTGGGATCACAAATGAACAAAGAATGACAAATCAAAGTTCTCTTCCCTTTTGTTCTGTAAGGATAACCTGTAGAGAAATTGTAGTTTTTTTACACAAGCACACAACAGAGAGTTATAATGAGTTAACAGTAGCGCAAATCATATGCAGCCCTTCGTTTATATGAAACCTTGATGCTGCTGCCACTTCAGAGCCTGACCAATCAAAGCCATTAATCGTGAAGGTGGAACCACTGAAACTTCTGCTGCAATTGCTGAAAATAAGTTAAACAATGCATGTGAGAACACATAACATAAAAAGAGATGCTAAAGATATACAAATTCAACATAAGAGCATCTTCCCCAAAATTTGGCACACAACAAATACAACCAATATGATCTGATAATTAAAATAGGAAAAATATTAGGATAAAACCTTGTGCAATTTGCGCACGCCTCTTCTCCTTTGTTGAATCCTGATACACCTGTACATAAAATGTAAAAGATATCACTTCAAAATCAAAAAGTAACTCATTTAAGTGTGAAAAAGTATATATTTGACAAATTATTAAAAATGGCCAAGGTAACCATCTAATCTAGTAGTTTAATGATTAAAAAGTTAATCATGAACTAAGAACTAAATAATAGAAAATATAACGCAAAAAAGGTCCAGTTGCAAAAATGGAACATATGCTGAAAATTTTGTGCTTTTCATCTCAAGGTTGTCGAAGTAATTGGAGAGACAATTTTCCTAAAATTGCACGATTCAACATGTAATTTATATTTGGATAGCATATATATCAAATAAGCTTGGGTGAAGTCCCAAAGCATCAGATGAAGCGAGAAAGCCTCGAGAACAAAGAATGATGGCCTGTACCTCATTCGGGTCAAAGTAAGTCCGAACCAGTAGATGCTCAAGTCGTAAGTAACGCTCTGGTTCCTCCTGTTTCATGACACCCATCACCTGGGTTTGTCTTAATATGGCACGTGCTGTATCAATCTCCCGAAGTTCAATCATTTCCAAAACAATCTATACAAAAACAAAGAAATCAGAAGAATTACAAATTCTCAACAGAACAAAGAATAGGTTAAGCCAAAAATATACAGAAGAAAGAAATTCGATTTAGGTATGGTAAACTAGGTACAGAACATGTTTTCTTATTTTAGAATAACTCCAAGAAATTAAATGTACATTTAATTCAGGGTCCAATTTCATGTTCCACAATTCTGACAGAAAAATGCTACCGCAACCTAATTTGGTCTTAAGTTAAATTAGCCTGTTTTTCACGATTCTTATTGCGAGAAATTCAATCACGACTGGAAATCAATCGGTCAATGTAGGTTCGCCTACAAGATATAAATTGCCCAATTTAGGAAGAGGACACAAGCTGAACAGGTTTTCAAGCATATAAGTTTACCTGCTCATACAAGTCTTCTAATTTCTTTCTTGGAAGCTTGAGTTGTGCAACTTGAGGTAAGATAGCATCCCATCTTCCGCTATTGACATCAGCAACAAAGGTTTCAAGACTGTCCACTGTATTTAAAGAAACCTGGCACTCATTCTGCAGTGTTTGAAAAGTTTGATGCAGGGAGTTTTCTTTGCAGAATTGAAGTACAATCTTGATCACACTGCAAGCACACACATTAAAAAAATGGTATTAATGACTAAGTGGCATAATAAGATAGCCTCCAAACAATTTGCAAGGAAAGGTAATGTAACCAAAAAAACCATTATATACTACACCTATAGTAAAAGTGGATAAAAGAGAGACTGCATAGTAAAACAAATGATGGAATCCTAATGTTAAATGAGATGCACACAGATTTTTCAGGTAAAATGGCTTAAGTGTGACAGGTTAAATTCCATAAATAATAAAAATGACTGCTAAAATCAAGTAAATGAACAATTAGGTAATCATCCCATAAAAATTTAAACACTATAACCCTTAGGACTGAAAGATGCAAGTACGGTGTCATTGACCAATGAAGAAAACATAACACTCAAATCATGATTAAAGTACAGGGAAATAAAAAAGTGCTAAAAATGGCGAAAATGGGAATGCGAGAAAGAAGTTAATCCTTGAGGCCTTCAACAAAAAATAACTCAAGATTAACACTTTCTTTTTCGGGGATTAACAAAAAATTAAGATAATATTGCTGAAAATTACCCAATTCCCAAAACTTTAATTTACCTTCCAACTATTATCCCAACTCAAAGTACAGCAACGAGTATAAACGATAAATCTTTCAAAAAGTTTTGAGCTTTTCATGCTCTTTCATGCTCGCTCAGTTTTAATCAGTAACTAAAGAATAATAAGTTTTCATTAACTAAAGTTGAAATATACGAGCACGTAGATAATCTGGAATTAGATGGAAAGGTAAAGCTTACTCTCGAGCTTCAATTTCCAGCGTCGAAGACATGGCGCAATGATGGAGAATGTAGTAATCACTCAAACCCTAATCTTCAAAATCCCTGCAAAATTGAAACCCAAATCTTGTGCGTGCGTGTGTTTGTGTGTGTGAGAGAGAGAGAGAGAGGGAGATTTTATAAATTACAGCAGCCCTAATTTCCCCAATTATTCAAAGAACTAAATTTCTGGAATTTGCCTTAATGCTATTTCTATTATCAAAAGATCATGAATACATATCTTAGTCCATGTCAGTTATTAATATTTATCCAATGATTTTCGAATAATTTTTTACAATAAATTTATTTTAAAAAAAAATAATGATGATATTTTTTTTCTCCCCCTTTCTGATATTTTTTCTATCAAATTATTAATATTTTTTTCTTTTATTATTTTATTTTAACTTTTTATTTATCCTAAAAAATGGATTGCAAATATTAAAGAATTGTAATAACATATTTGAGAGTAACTAAATACATTTTATTCATTTTCATACTATAAAAATTTTAATGCACATATTAGATATATCAAAATTACTAATTATTCATAAAATGCCGGCGTTTCAATAAACTTAATCTGTTTTATTGAGTTAATAAAAATTAATCTCATCTCAAAAAATAATGATAAAATAATCTTATTTTCTCTTTTCTTCCTCTAATTTACATTGTTTTGCTTTCATTAATATTATTTTATTTTAAATTATTAGAAAAAAGTGATGATATTTTATATATAAAAAGTAAATAAATATTTTGGTTTATCAAAGCAAGAATTTTAATACATGCATGTATAAAATATACCAAAATCACTAATAAAAAATGTGTGTACCAAAATCCCTAATAGAAGATAATTCAACTCCTGAAATATATAAAAAAGAATTTGAACAGATAGCTGTGTACATAAATTTATTCAATTTAATTCATCACTCAAAATCTCAAATTGGATAGATTAATGTGGTAAGATTAAAAATATTTTTAAGTGGTGGGTTTTTCAAATATTAATATGTTGAGTTTTTCTTTAATAATCAGACTAATTAAATCCAACTTATGTCAATTAGTCACCCGCATAATGGTGGTCGTTGAATTTTTAAAATTGAATAATTCAAATTAGATTTTTATAATTAAAAATTCTTTTATTAAATAACAGTCACCTATAAATACTCACATTATTAAATATTGAATAAATGCATATTTTGTTTTGTTTTGTGGTTAACGCATAATATTTTGGCAACCCAAACATATTGATTTGTTGAACTTTTATTATAAAATTATCCCAACATAAAATGTGTACATAATACCAAAGTACATTAAAAATAATTTATCTTATTATCATACAAATTTCCATGGGGAAAAAAATATCTAGTGCATTTTTATGTCAATAAATTCTCTAAAATCACATATGTTATATTGGTTTTGCAATTCAAACTCGATGTTGGTATTTTGACAAATTAAATTTCAAGATGATTAACCTAACTAATAATTCTGGCACACATATATTAAATTTTTTATAATATAAATAAATAAAAATAGTCATTTCCTTTTCTATATAATATTGTATTATTATTTTTTTAACAATTTCAATGTGTTTATTTGAATTTTTTTAGATGAATAAGAAAAATAATGATAGAATGGTCATAGTGGGGTAAAAAAGATATTGAAGTTTCACATGATAGTTACGTATGCTCAAGTCATAATTTTGAGAATGTTTTAAGAAAATTACTCAAAAATACACGTCAAAAAATATATTAGTGTAATATTAAAAAGAGTATAGAGATGAGTAATATGCACAAATCTTTCTTAGACACTAAAACAAATCTATTTACATAATTTGCACATATATTGATAACATAAAGTCACAAACCATATAAAAATTATGGAATTTTATCTACTATGATGCATAAAAGACTTACTATTTATCAATAAAATATTTTATTCAAGTAGCAAGTCCTCTTAAGATCAGTGTTCTTCTTTTCCAACTATTAAGAATTTTCAGTAACACGGTTCAAACAATAAAATATAATTTTCTATCCAAAATTTTTCAGTGCTGCCTCTCATACAAAATAGTAAAATAATAATTATATTGAAATAAGAAAAAAAATATTTTTTTACCCCAATACATAAATCAAATAATCAAACACACAATAGTAACAAAATAAATTCTTTGAAACCCTTATAGGGAAAAAGATAAAAGTACATAACAAAAGCACACAAAAATATTACATCATAAATAAGGTCTAAAATTAAGGCACACTAGCTAGTAATTCATCCCTTGCAATCTAAGACCACACTAGAATTTCATTATTTTCTTACAACAAACCATATACCCAAATAGTAAAATAAAATGAGCATATGCTAAATAGGAAATATTTCACTTGGTATGGTAAGTGGATATTGAATGTTGTTAGTCAGCACTGGTGCCAATTCAACCATCCCAAATTGCTCTTCTATCTGCACAATTATAATTAATGGGCATTAAAGAATTATTGAAATTAAAAAAAAACAACAACATTGAAATTGTTATATATAAATATATCAATTATACCTTCTCTTGCAGATGCTTGTTGGCTGCCTGAAGTATGCCTTCCTATTCAACATGGAGTATTCTTAATTTTAATATTTTTGACAAAATATACATATAGATCATGATAAAATGCAGAAATATAATTTAATTAATGATCAATCACAATATAAGTAATTTATCAAAAAATAATATAGTAGCATTTGTCGTAACTATTTTATCTAGTACAATTTTATCAGACGTATGATGTGAACATAGGTTTTAGGTTCTTCATATTAGTGAATTAATATTAAGTTGAGCTGGTCTTAAATTTAGCATGTCTGATTTTTCTTTGGAATGGGTTGAGCTGGCAACTAGACTTATATGGGTAAATCGAGCTTTTAATATGTTAGGTTAAATTAGTAGGAAAATAAATATATAGCAATTAGTAAGGTTAAGAAAGACATACATTAGAAGTATATTGAAGACTGATCGAACTATATAAAAAATTAAAAAAAGAATAGAAAATAATCCATATCATATACTGTTATTTGGGGAAAATTGATTGTTTTATAACTTATAAATAGCATCCTAAAATACCAATTGAAACTTTATTGTTGAAGAAGAATGTTCTCATTGGCAACATCAATACTTGTATTCTTTAATTATGCCCAATCAAAAAAATAAATAAATCACAAAAATACATAGTGCTACCTAATTAAGCTAACCTTATTCTTCAGAAGCTGGATTTCTTGAACCATAATGTCCATCTGCATGTAATTATACAATGTCAATTATAAAGTTATTTATGTATAAATATATATAAATTACTAATTTATGTATAAATAAATGTACCTTTGCTGAGCGAACATTATATATCCAATTCTCAAGATGTTTCTCGAGAATATTCAATTCTTCCAACGTCATTGCACCAGCTCCTCCTCCAGATATAAACCTTAAAAAAAATTAAATATTTTGATCCTATATTAGTAAATCTTTTGCATTGTAATAAGAAAATCGATTCGTATTTTTACTTTTTAATAATAGGGTTAGAACAAAAATCAAATCAAATTAATTACCTTAGTCCTTTCTGGAGTACCTCAATCTCATTCTTCAGCATGCTAATCTCTTCTTTTGGGTCCTAAGAGGAAAAAAGAAAGTTTACATTTTCACTCAAAAATTATTACGTAATTACTATGTTAAAAACTTCATACTCTTTAAAAAAGAATTTATAAAATTTTAAAATCTTACTTTCGAAAATGATCAAACACTTTGTGACATCTCAAACATTTCATTAGTCGTTTTGAAGAGTTTATAAATTTATCGAAACACCCCCTTACTGCATGCAAATAGAAATTACAATTATGAAAAAGAAATTATTGTCAAAATAAATAAATAAATACCCACACATATGACCTAGTCAAAAAAGCAATGACAAAGGAAGATTTGGCTTTGGAAATGGAGTATCCAACTTAGGCTGTTCAATTTGATAGATAAAAATATGCTATTATTATTCTAGATATGTGTAAATATGCACACGCAAAGCAGCCCATGTCGTTTTGTCCCCAGAAAAGCAGGAATAAGAGTTCACTTCTTGACAGCTTTCTTGCACTGTTTAATATCCTAATTCTTGTCTAGAAAAAGGCACCAGATTCTCTCTAACCTAAAAACGCTTTCTTGATACACGACATAATAACTATACATATGATAATCTTATTAAATCAAACATACATACGTATATACTTAGAGATATATAATTTATTCAATAACATCAATACATTTCTTGAGGGAATATTTTTTGTTTAAATACAGTTCAATTAAATTATGGGTATTAATTATATGACAAATATAATTAATTTTGAGTTAAATTTTTTCGATCTTGAAAAGGGTTAGTAACAAGATTGAAATTAAAATTTTTTACATACCAAAGTAACGTGATTGTCGTTGGGCTCATCAGCTTCAATTTCCCGGTTAACTTTCTTGTACCTCTCAATCATACCTTGCATGGTTCTTAAATTGGCAACCAAAATAAAGGAAATTAGTTAGAACATCATCTATTGCAAAAGTATATGATATACAAACTATAGACTACTCATATTAAGAGACGCTAAGTTCATGCATACTTGCATGTATATACATGAGCGTATGTGTACGTATAAATACGAAAACATATATATAAACATGGTTGGCGGAAGAAGTCGTCCTCTCAAATTTATATAAGAAGACTGGATTATACATATATTTGCATTAAAATTTAAAAATTTATCCTACTAAAATTATTCTTTAGATTTTTTGAAAGTTCGTTGTCTTACTTGAAAATTAAAATTTCTGACTCTGTCCTACCACACACGAAAAATATAATCGGAGTGTGTGTGTGTGAGAGAGAGAGAGAGAGAGGACCCTTTGGTGGCTAGTTCATAGAGCTTGCCATGGGCGGAGAAAATGAAAAGTCCAATTTCAGCATCGCACAGCACGGAGAGCTCCTTAGCCTTCTTCAGGAGCCCTGCGCGCCTCTTGCAGAAGGTCACCTGCCGGTGCACCGGATTCTCAATCCTCTTCATCTGAATCTTCCCACGAGCCATTAATATAATTTCCACCCCAAAATCCGATCAAATTAACAGTTATATATTGTCTTGATATATATTTTTTTTCCCCAAAACTAGAAAAATATATATATTCAATATAAATTGCTTAAAACCCTTCTCTTCAGACAACTTTCCACTAGTTTGAACTAGCATCCAGTTGCCCTGATCACTCCCTCTTAACTCCTCCTAAACTTAACACAAAAAAGACACTTACTTCTCCTTCTACCACACCAGGGCAACCTTAAATACACCGCCTCATCATTCTCTTTCCAACATGTAAGAACAATTAAAAATTAAAAACCCTCCTATTCATAGTTGGAAGTCACTTTTACACATCACCAGTACATTAAAACAT
Organism: Jacaranda mimosifolia; assembly: GCA_018894105.1. NCBI lineage: Eukaryota > Viridiplantae > Streptophyta > Magnoliopsida > Lamiales > Bignoniaceae > Jacaranda > Jacaranda mimosifolia. Next base: position 31,351,504 of record CM032131.1, on the reverse strand, counting down.
TGTGGCAAATTTTTTTAAAGAGAAAAAAAAAAAAAAAAAAACCCTTGTGATCATGGGAAGTGTATAGTTCCACAGCTTATCACATTATGACACCTGGTGGTATTAAAGTCGGAAAATTTTGCTACCTAAAGACAACACACAACTTTTGTAAAGTCAAAAAGGCTATTATGCCCTCGAGATAGTGTTGTGGCACTATTTGATTGGTTGGAGTTGGAAAGCGATACAATGGCCTGTCCACATTTGGCTGAATTTTTTGAACATAGATCCTGAAAACTGAAGTGGGATTATAGTATCCCAAGTGGCCATCCACAATGGAGGAAGAGGTCTTATGTAAGACACTTTGGTGTCTAGTCAGCCTGCATTTGCTTTTCATGTGCAACCAAACTCTTGCCGAGCCAATCAGCTGCCCATGTTCCTTGGCCTGCTTTTCCCCATGCCAACATATCTTTTTTCCTACAAGTTCCCATGACCATGTTTTTCGCTTTTGCTGCTAGCTTTCTGTCTGATCTTGCATAGTACTAGGATTTCACGCTTTTTTTCATCTTATCTTTAATATTGTACTGTTGTTTCCACTTGATCAGCTTCACTACAAGCCCTTTTTTTCACAAAAATAATGTTATTACCACACAAGTTTCAAGAAGAGTACTCACATATGACGTCATGATATATGTTCATCGATTATCGGTTCATGTTGTTATATTGTACACACAATGATATGCAATAAGTTTGGAATGATAATTCATGTAGAATACATTAGTTTCAATTAAATTAACTTTAGTTGGTGATTGAATAGTTGTTAAGAAACTTTTTTGAATTTTGAGTGTATATAAAATAAATTACAAAGTCAATTGCTAGGAGTTGCTCTTGTGAAAACCCTCAAATGATATTCGATGCTTCTCTAGATGAGTGGTACAAGTAAAGGTGAATAAAAACTTTCAACCTTTGATTCTTTTTGAAATTTAAAATTTTTTCTGGAAGATAGACCACTACATAGGAGAGACATCGAAACCAATCAATATTATGGTCTCAATGCTTTCTTTCTAAAATAATCATTCATTCGCTCAACCTAATTGGTTCTCTGTTGTTGCATGGTACTTGTAGTCGTTTGGATGCGCCATATTCACCCAACAAAATAGTATTGCTTAGAGAAAATTAAAAAACCAACATTGAGGAGAGAGAAAAGCTCTTATTCTTCTTCCATTCTTTTCATCAATTGAGAGTTTAAAAGAAGAGGAGCATAAAGATAATTCATTCCTTGATACTTTTTGAAAATCTAATGCTTCTACTTGTGATCAGTGATCAATTCAAAATAGATAATATAAGCTAATGACAAAAACAGCTCAATATCACATACTATAAAGGAACTTATTGTAAAATATTAATAGGTGAGTGGCATTTCACAAATAAGGAGCAAGTTACAACTAACGTAATTTAATTTGAAATATCAATGTATTTAAGTTTAATTTAATGGCCCAAATTGGCCGAGTAGTTGAATCGGGTAGGGTCAAGTAAAAAAAACGCAAACCCTTGCACTATTTTGGGATTTCACCTATTTCTAGGGGTAATTGAGGAAGTTTGTTTATTACCACATGTGTTCTTTTTAGCCCAAGTCAAGATATATCACACAAAGTCACTTTATTATAAAGTGATAAATATCTTTTTGTAACATGCTGCTGTGTTAAATATTATATAATCAAGCTTTTTAACTATTAATTTAACTTAATTATGTAAATAATTAAATGTAAAATTAAAGGGCCAGCGCATCTTCCTCCACTCCCATCTTAACTTTCAAGCTAAGAATCTTCATGTCATATCAAACCTACATTCAATAGAAAACCCTAATTTGATTGCCTATATCTGTCTTCCACATCTCTTGAATCTTGATCATTGGTTGCATGCAAGATTCTTTGAGCATTTGGCACGTCAATATTCCCTCCACGTGGAGGCTTGCCCCTCGATTCGTGATACACAATTAACATTTAATTATTTGCAACCAAATCTTTTACAACAATACTTCAAACCTTTTTCTCAATAGTATATATTATAGATTTGCCAAAAGTTCTTTAATCAATGATAGTTTCACATATAAAGTATGAAGTCGAAAGTTGAATTTAACGAAATTTTAACTTACATATGTATAAATAAAAGAATAGTACTACAAACTTGTTAATATATATATATATGATACGTATATAAATAAATGGTTAATTATATTTAAAAAGAAAGAAGATATTAATTATTTTTATATCAAAGCACTATTTTTTCAATCTCGCAGCTACCCATTTTTATAAGTTGATACCTTGTATTATTCTGTATTAGAAGTGTCGAGAATTTTAAAATACATTGACCAAGTTGCTTTTTTATAAGAATGAACTTCCAAACGTATTAATGGGACAATACATCGATGTACTCTCTCTCTCTCTCTCTCACACATATCTTGGACACATAATATCCCAATGTGATTGGGTAGTACTATAGTAGCTAGGTGCAACATATCAAATCCTTCGAATAATTCACCGATGCATTGATGTACATATATATATATATATTTGACGGGCAATATTTCAATACAACTAATATATATGTAAGTATATATTTTTGACAGAAAATATTTCAACGTAATTAATGGATGATGTTATAGTGAATTGAGAGTCCCATCAAAGAATTTCACTAATACATATATATATCTCTATATATTTTACGAATAATATTTCGATGTGGCTAAATTTTATATATCTTTCTAGATGCGATTGTACTTTAAATATCTTTCATGATAAAGCTAATTATCATTGTAATATTATATACTTGAGTTAACGGTGATTTGATCTGATGTGATTTATCAGATTATGATTTGAGAGATCTTTAGCCAAAATGAAAGTAGAACTAAAGTGATTAAAATAATCCAGGTTCTCAGGCAAAAAGGACTTTTGGAAACAGTTTTTAATGTTGATGAGTGGCTGATAGCAGTATTGTTTGAGAAAAAGCTATCTCACTCCTAATGTGGGCACACACGAAAAAAAAAACAATAATATGAGCAATAACAGTATGAGCAAACAAGTTGCATTAATTTTTTAGTGTAAGAAAAAAGACAAAAAATTGATGCCAATAAATATGGATGGAATTTGTGAAAAATATTCTTTGAAATTCAAAAAGATTATTCCTTCTAATATTATATTCATAAATGGGCGACAGGAGGTGAGTCATCGTCCCTTCGCACTTTATCAATAGGTCAAGGAAATGGTCCTAAACAACGTTAGAAATTAAATTAATGAGGATGTTGGCCAATTAATTAGTTTCAATTGGTGGAATATTGGATTTAAAAATACTTTTCTAACCTATGGTTTGCATTCATGATCTGTTAGAATTATTAATCATATCTTCAAACAACAATATTAGTTTCTTCTTAGTTCTAATATTAATGAATAAGTTTTGGAAAAAAAAAGAAGAAGAAATTCCTCCAATAAAAAATTTAGATAAGACAACTAGAGGTAATAATTATTTTTGAAGGAAATAAATGTACTTTGTAAAATATTATATTCAATGAAGATACGTACATTCGATATTACCAAAGAAAAATGACTTAATAAAATCACTAATGCTATGCTTGGATTAAGGAAAACAGTAAAAAAAAAAAAAAAAGAAAAATGCAAAGGTACAAATATTATTGCACAAAATTACATCATTTAAAGCGCGAAATAAATTTTTCTTCCCATTTTTCACATTAAATTCTAATATCCAAACATAGGATAAATGATTAGTTGTAGGAAACACTTTCTTTTCTGAAGATAATGATGAGAGGTAATATTAATAGTAAATTTACCTATTTATAGTGACCAACTTGTTAGAAGGAAAATATTCATCAATTATCAATACTTATTCTCATAATCATAACTTATGTACAAATCATTTATCATACACAACTCAATATCATTACTTTATAGCCTTACAAATAATATTTTATCAATTTTTCCTTTGATTTATTCAAATAATTGAACAAATACAATGAGATTATTTAAAAAAGAAATAAGTATTTTCATTTATTATATATTTTAAAAATTATAGTATATGCATAGAATGTGTCAAAATAGCTATATATTATAACTCATTCCCCAATCCTCAATCTTATATACACGCATGCTAAGAGTTCGTTAAATTTGAACCCTTAATTTAACTTTTTATATATGTGTGAAACTGATGTTATTAGATCAATTGGACATTGATCTCAAATACTTGTTATTATTGAGTTTCATTATGTGCAAGAAAACTATATATGATTATACTCTAAAAGCTTCTAGTATTAATAATTTTATGAAGAAAAAGAGAATATTAATTGGAGTTGGACATGATCGAATATATATACATCATTTCTTATATATCAAGAAAGTATTATAAGTTATATTATTTTCAATGCTCCATAGTAATTTTGAGGAAATTAATGATCATTATAATTCCTGGAAACTTATGTAGAATTTAAGCTCATTTTTCTAAATTCTAAAAAGCTATGTATTAATATATTTTGGATACATTTTGGAGAAGCCTGAATAGTAGTAAATTTGGGATAATAAGATCAAAAAATAAAGTGCAATTCAACAATTATATCAAACAGAAGCCATTTTGTAAGGAATTTTAAAATTATATAAATGCTGGAAAGACTTGTATTTTATTTGGTCTAATTGATCTTAACTAAATTTTCTTGTCAATATTCCATATGTTCTTTCTTTTTTCTTTTAAATTGTTTGCTCTTTCCCCTTTTAGTTAAATGATAGAATTTGTCTTTATAATTAGATATATTATAACAATGTATAAATTGGTCAAATATTCCTTTGTAGTAGTACTTAATTTTAATTATATATATGGTAGACTCATATTCTAATCTAGATATTCTTATAAAGAATTAGAGCTCAATTCTATTTTACCTAATATGCATGGTTTGGCCTCTTTAAAATACAATCACTATTCTCGATATGTTATAATATATATTATATATAAATAACATATACAAAATAATATATATAATATATACTTATTTTTTAATAGATATATTTTAAAAGATATATGTAAAGTTATCTATATAATTACATTTACAAATATATTTATATTTAAAATAAAGGGCAAACTGCATTTTACTCTCATGTGAAAATGGAAAAAAGCAAAGAAATCCCTTATGAAAAAAAAAAAAAGGCAATGCACCTCCTTGTGATTCTAAAAAATAGGTACACCGCCTTCCCTTTTTGATTTGCTGCAATTTAACCATAAAATTCAATGTATAGAGACTATACTACCCCTAATTCCTTCATATATTTTTATTTTTATTTATTTATTCTTTTAAATATATTTTTATATTTTTTTTCATCTCCTTCATTCCAATTTTTTTTATTTAAATTTTTTTTATCTTTAAATTTAAAAACTATTTTTAATTTTTTTGTTTATTCATCTTTCTAATTTATTCTTTTTTTATTTATATATATATTATATATATACAAATATAAATATAAAATATAAAATATAATAAACATAATATAATACATTATAAATACATAAATATATTTGTGTGTATATTTATACATAATATATATTAGTAAATAAACATTTTATATAATAAACCCCACCCCCACCCCATCTTAAAATTTTATCTATAAAATGTAAATAACTTTTGTTTATAGTTTTTTTCTTTCTAATTATTTATTTTAAATTAAATATTATATATATATATTTATGGAAATATATATTATATTTATATACATATATATTGATAATATATATAATAATATATACATTATAATACATATATGATATGATACATAATAACATATAATATATATATGATAATATATATGTAATTATTTAATAATCTACCCACCAACCCCACCCCCACCCCTTCTCCCCAAAGTTTACGGGCTATCATGGCAGTATTGTGGTCATATCTGGCTAGATACTAATCACAGGCGGCCGTCATTTTTTTTTTTTATTCTCAGGCGGCCATGGAGGCCACCTCTGCGAGTGGCGGCCATGGCAAAACCACAGAGGCCACCGCCCCAAAGACAGCATCCACAGCCGCGTTTGCAAGTGGCCATGGAGGCCATGTCGCTGCTCACAGGAGACAGCCACCATGGTAGCGTTTGCTAGCAACCATGGCCACCACTCGCGATGTGGGGGAGGGTTGGATAGGTTGCGGGGGGTGAGTAATGTATATATAATACATATATGTGTATTTTATATATAAACATGTATATGTAGGTATATATATATATAAATATTTTATATTTTATATTTTTTTAAATAGAAGTAATATGAATTGTCAATTTTTTTTAATGAATCCAACGGTTGATATTTAAAGGCAAAATTGATATTTCATCAACAAAAACCTAGAACCAACCTCACTTGCCATGCGTGATTTGCACCGCCAGTCGGAAAGGGATAATTTGCTACTTTTAAAAAAAATATAAGAGAGGGCATTGCCTATTTTTTTTCATAAGAATTTTTTTTTGCTCTTTCCATTTTCATAGGAGCCGGGGGGGGGGGGGGGGCCCAACCTAATGTACCCATAAAATAAATATATGTAATGATATATATTACATATTTATTTATATATAAATTTAAGTCGACTACTGGAACTATTCGATCAGGTAGGAGGTCCTACCCGATACTCAATCTGAAATTTTGTTCGAGTATCAAATATTCAACTCGCAATGTATATTTTTTTAATGAATAAATCTGACCTGATTGGATAATATTTGATCTGATTGGATCAGTACCCGAATTACCCAATTCGAATACCCACCCCTTCGTAATATCTTAAAAATAATTCAAATTAAATGTCACTTCTATCATTCTAAGGCGCATTATGTGTGGTTCTCACAGCAAACATTTGAAAGTGGATCCACAAACGTCTAGATAAACATTGATAATCCAATTAAGATAATTGCTTTTAACTACATTTTTTTCTTTGTAAAAGTTGTCTGATTTTCACCACTAATCATCATAACTTATATATATACACACACATCTCTCTCTCTCGCTCTCTCTCTATATATATATATATATATTGCTTTGGACTCCATACAATTGAATACAATATGGTTACATCTAATCTAAAATAGAAAAGCAGATAGCGATTATAGGGTAATTAATCCAGCGAAAATTATTCAATACTCATATTAATATAAATTAAAAAATAAGTTAAGATAGCCCAAAAGATAAAAAAACTTGAGATAATAAAATTTATAACATTGTTATTATATGATTGAATATTTATAACATATATACTATTTACGTACACCTCAAGATCGAACCACAAAAGATAGACATATCTTAAAATATAATGTCATTTAATTAATTAATTTATATATGCATATGTATATTTTTGCCAACATTATCTGATGCTTCTACGAAGAAATTTACCAATATTATGGCTGTCCCACTTATCGTGATTTTGTTCTGTTATTTAATTAATTATGCTCCTATGATATATAATCTTCTTCTGCATACTTTTATAAGCTTTATTAAATCCTTGGGTGGATTTTCACGTGGGTTAGGGACTTTAAAATGGGGCCTCTTTTTGAATCTTCTTTATTCCTAAGAACCCATAATTTTTTTTTTTTTTTTTTTTTTCCTTTTCTTCATCCTCACTCTACCATCAGTTCTTTTTTCTTTGGAAAAAAAAAAAGAAAAAAGAAAAAAGGTTAACCCATTTCTTGATTTATGTGTGTCATTTATAATTACTTTTTTTTTCCCTTTTTTTTTCCCTTTTTTTTTTTTGTTTGTTTTTCTCTTTTTAAAGATTGATGTTATCATATCATATTAGAAAATAAGTGCTACTCTCTTGAATAGCAACATCAATATGAAATGTGTAAGTAATAGGTTGAATTTTGTTTTTTTCATATATATATATGTATACCCAACAAAGGTTCTTACACATATAAATGTGACAATACCACTCTAACATAAAAATAATATGCTTATCTATACTATATAATAAACTTTTTAAAAGTTTTGAATAAGTCAAAATGTTAAATTCAAATAGAAGTTAGTGTAAATTAAATAAATTTTAAAGGAATTTACACATGATAGGTCAAATCTTAGAGAGAATTTTTACAAGTTTGGATAAACTTAGGAGGATTTAGAACTTATTATTTTTATCAAATAATGTTACTGAGAAAGATTGATTTTTATTAAAAAAAATTAATTGATGTTATTAATTTTTTAATTTACAAATGAATGCATATTAAAAGTTTATTAAAGTTCGAACTATAGATATTCTGCATATAAAGGTGAGCACAGTGTTATTGAGTTAATTGACCATTCAGTTAATTGATGTCATCATTTTCTATGAGTGAAGACTATCAATAGAATCTATATATGTGATACTAAGAAATACATATAATTTTAAAAAAATTATAAAAATCCATTTATATGTAAACCAAACTTTACACGAAGTTTCTATAGATATCCTTTTAGTTTTTATTGTTAAATGGACAAAAAAGATCAGGAAAATTGTCAAATGTGTGAGATTGGCAGACTGCAGTGGCACCCACCCCTTAAATTTGCTTCTAAGTCAATCCCCAGACCGTACGTCACTGTCTCAATTTGGTAAACAGAACAGCATACTACACTGCAAACTGCATTTCTTGGAGTTTCAGAAAATCTATCCCCAATGAAAAAATCGTGGGACACACTCTGTAACAGATGATGACAAGAATAAAAACTAGTATTAGGACTAATTCTTGTTCTTCCTGAGTTTTTTTAAGGAAAATAATAATGGGTTTTTTCCGTCTGTCATTTTTCTTTATAGGGTTGATTGTTCTTGTTATTCTTGATGGTGTTTGGGGTCATTTAGCTTCCATAACTCAATTACCAGAAGAAAATTCGTTTGTTTCAGTGATAGGGGACCCTGGGATGAAAAGCCCAAATGCAAGATTTGCATGGGAAGCTTGGAATTTCTGCAATGAAGTTGGAATGGAGGCGCCAAACATGGGCAGCCCAAGAATGGCTGATTGTGCTGATCCTGACTGCCCAGCTATAGGTTTATTATGTCTTTTTTATTTTTGTACCAAATTAGATATCTCTGGTTTCAAATATGAACACTTCTGTTACTCTTGAAAGAAGGAATTAATACAGTATAGTTTAATGGAGAAATGAATTTTATATGCAATGATGAAACGAGACAATATTTGCTGCATAATTAGGACAGAGCCATTCTCTTGTTTGATGAGTTTAGAAGTAGCTGTCTTGCTAGCTAATGTAGTCTATGCTGCAGATGCAGCTCCATTGTTTCTTACAGAATTAAATTTAGTTGGCTAGAGGAGTTAATTATTTGAATTGGTAAAGCTTTTGAAACTTTTGAAGGCTCGAATGGTGCACTGTGTGGTCTCGTGCTTTTATATCCTATTAAACTTTTGAATGTGAAAATTTGAAGATAAAACACTAATGCAGCATGAGTGTATCATATAAGTCAGCATGAATCTGTTGGTTATCTATTTTAGTATGGTATTGAATACATAATCTAATTTGTTATCTAGAATTCAATAATATGTTTTGCAATTACATTATGCCTATAGTTTGGAAAGATTGAAACGATTTGGAGTCTTAGACGATTGTGCTTGTATTAGTTCTGACTAGTTACAACAAATGAACGATATCAAGTTGTTTCTTGAATTTGAGTTGTCATACGATAACTCATATATAGCTTTTCGTTTCATGATGTGGTAAAGTAGATGATTCGAGCAGTTTTTTCCTTGATAAGACAAGCAAGTGTGAGGTACACCAGAAAGTGAAGGAATCAAACAACAGACTGGGAGCTGGTGATAGATTCCCAAGTTGCGAATTTAGATCTTATACAGATCCTGATCTTTATGCTGTGGAAAAGGAACTTTTTCTTGGATCACTTTGTGAGGTTTCTGATTCTGTGGAACCTTGGTATTTTTGGATGATAATGCTAAAAAATGGGAATTTCGACAAAAATACTACACTTTGTCCTGAGAATGGGAAAAAAGTTGCTAAAATAGTGACAGACAGAAGCTTTCCTTGTTTTGGTGAAGGGTGTATGAACCAACCCCTTGTGTACCATAACAAGTCCAAAATGGTTTTCATTAGTGGTAACAATGTGTCTCTGGTTGGAGGGTTTTATGGGACATATGACCTTGACGCCAATCTGAGTGCTGGTGTAGGGAATAAGTCTTTCTTCTCGGTTTCATGGCAGAAGAATTTAAGCACTGGTAGTTGGATTATATCACAAAAACTGACAACATCGTCCAAGTATCCTTGGCTTATGTTGTATCTAAGGGCTGATGCAGCAAAAGGATTTAATGGAGGTTATCATTATAGCGGACGTGGCATTATGAGAAAGGTTCGTGAAGTAAATTTCTTCTCTTCTTTTTTAACCGTTACGCTTGTCGGTATCTAAATTTGCATGATTATGTTTTAGTTCAGTAGTTAGAAATTCTTTTCCCAGTATATCTAACATATTTTTGTAAGTATTAACAGTAATTGACTGTTCAACAAACTGTATATCTTGAATCCAATCTTTATATATGATCTCTGCAGTTGCCAGAGTCTCCAAACTTCAAAGTCAGGCTAACTCTAGTTATTAAACAAGGTGGAGGTCCCAACAGCCAATTTTATCTCACTGATATTGGAAGTTGTTGGAAAAATAACGGGGATCCCTGTGATGGAGATGTTCTCTCAGACGTAACTAGATACAGTGAGATGATTATCAACCCAGCAACTACAAGTTGGTGCCGTCCAGATAAACTTGCGTCATGCCCACCTTACCACATAAGTTCCACCGGAGAGATGATTCACAGAAATGACACATCCCGGTTTCCATATTCTGCTTATCATCTCTATTGTGCTCCCGGGAATGCCAAATATCTAGAAGAACCATACGACATTTGTGACCCATATAGCAATCCACAGGCGCAAGAACTGGTTCAAATCCTCCCTCATCCTGAGTGGGCCGTGCATGGCTATCCTGAAAGAAAAGGAGATGGATGGATTGGTGATCCAAGAACTTGGGAACTTGATACTGGAGCCCTTTCTAGTCGGCTATACTTCTACCAGGTACTCTCATCGTTTGAAGAACTATTTGACCTACATATTTAGCATAGATTGGCTGGGGCGGTGAATCTTCAGCACGATCATAGAGTGATATAGTTTTTAGTTCCTTCTGTGAGACAATCATTTTTCATCAATCTTATGCAGGATCCAGGAACAAAACCAGCAAAACGGGTATGGTCTTCAATCAATGTTGGCACAGAAATATATGTAAGCTCTTCTGGTTCTGGGGTTACTGCTGAATGGACTGTAAGTGATTTTGATGTTTTAATTCCCAACGAGGCCAGAGAGGATGGCTGGGGATATATGTAGTAAGTCTGTATATATCATACTCCTTGAAGAAAAAGAATGAATGCAATAAGATGTAAAGTGTTTTGAACCCTTTCAATGGCCTTTTCTTTGACCTTTTTGCAATTTTTAGGTAATTTCTCTACTCAATTGAGTAAAAACTAGTCTTTTGCATCATGGGATTCTGATCAAACACTGGATAATACACTGGCCCGAAGTTCATTTGACAGAAGATGGTACATGAATTACATCAAACAACTCTAATTTCCATACACATCTTCTTTTCAAAGTCTGCTTATTTGATAAATCATGATAAAAAGTAGAGGGTCTTAAAATGGGAACTCTAGTTTTACATTTGAGACTTCATCTATTCTTCCATGGTCCCCTGAAATCATGCAATTTCTTCCAGAAAAGGATAGTCAGTATAGCCCACAACAGCATCAGGGGCATAAAAAGTCTCCCTGTTGTATTTGTTGAGTGGAGCATTCAGCTCAAATCTCTTGGGCAAATCTGGATTAGCCAAGAAATGACGGCCATAAGCAATAAGATCAGCGTGACCTTCAGCTATAGCTTTGTTACCATCTTCCCTATCATAACCACCAGCAGCAATGAAAGTACCCTTGAAAGCCTTTCTCATAGGCACAAGACTATGTGGAACTTCTGCTTTTTCCCCAACAGTTCTCATCCTAGGGTCAACCATGTGGCAGTAAAGAAGATCATATTTGTTCAAAGCCTCGGCCATGTAAAGGCCGAGGGCCATAGGGTTTGAATCTCCACATTCCATAAAATTTGCAAATGGGGAAAGCCTTATACCAACTCCATGAGCTCCTATCCCATTAGTCACAGCTTCGACTATTTCAAGAGCAAATCTGCAGCGATTCTCCAGAGACCCTCCATATTGATCCGTACGGTCGTTCACTTGATCTTTGAAAAACTGGTCTATCAGATAACCATGTGCACCATGGATCTCAACCCCATCAAAACCTGAAAACAGGATGAGCCAACTAAAACTATAATCTCAACATACTGAACCATCCTTCAACAAATTATAGGTCTTAAAAAACTAAACCTACCAGCTTCTATAGCATTTCTTGCAGCAAGTCTGAAATCATTGACAATCTGAGGAATTTCATCAGTTCTCAGGCGTCGTGGAGGAGAAAATCGAGCAACATCCAAACCATTAGCTCGAACTTGTGGAGCCAGTACTTTGTCAGAGGACGATATTGGAGCCTGCCCATCTGGCTGAAACTCTGAAAAATGCAGTTGAATAAGCAATGGAGCATGGAAGGAATCCTTGACCTCAATAAATAAAGATCATCAAATATTGGATTGGTGAAAGCAGAGAATTCTTAACATCAACATATAATAGATGAATGGCAGTTAATAACCATGATTTAAGCAAGAGCCAAAGACTTTTTTAAGTAGTAACAAATCAAGGAAGTACCTGTGCTTGAAACCCTGCCTACATGCCACATCTGACAAAAGAAAATACCACCTTTGGCATGAACTGCATCTACAACGGGTTTCCATGCTTCAACTTGTTCCTTTGTCCATATTCCTGGAGTGTATGGGTACCTTCAAGATGAAAGAAAATGTATTGTTAGCCCTTGGCAAAGAATTACAAGGAAATTTTACTTTACTTGTAACTCTATAACTTACCCTTGTGCAGTATCAGAAACTCCAGTGGCTTCAGTCAAGAGAAGTCCCCCTTTGGTAGCTCTCTGGGAATAAAACACTGTAGCATGTGGCTGAGGAATGTTGCCATAGGATCTCTGCCTAGTCAGTGGCGCCAGAACGATTCTGTGAAGGATAAGATGGAATAATTCATCACTTGCAGATTGTTAGAAAACAATGCAGAACAAACAATTTCCAACACCCCCCCCCCCCCCCGCCTCAAAATCCAAGATCCAAACACGGTATTACTTTCAAAGATGACTACTTTTTCAGTGATAAACGAGTGCCCCATCATACAAAACCCAACTGAACAAACACACCACTGAAGAATCACAGTTAAAACTCAACATGGTTTAATAAAGTTCAGATCTTTATGCAACAAACACAACATATTCTACAAAATTAACAGAAGACATACAAGACATTTACCTTTTCAACAAGAAACCCAAGTGGGGTTCCTCATAACAACCTGTTCCTCTACAATTTCTAATCCTCAATCAAATTCACATTTCCACTATTTCCCTAAGCTTAAGAAAAAAGATTTAAAAAAAATTGACTTGTACCTATGAGAAAGCTGAAGTTTTCCCATTTATGTGGTGTGAGAAGTGGGATGTGCTGCTCCTCTTGCCCCTCCTCAGCTTTGCCTTCCATTTTCTTGCAAACTAATAATTGCTGCTTCAATCTCTCTACTTTAAAGATACATGGAGAATGCACTTGTATCGTATTATTACTATCTTATACATGCATGGATGAGCGTGTGTAACAGTGTTGCAGCCCGTGACATCATTTTCTATTTATTTTTGTTGGCTTTCTCGCTCGGAAAACGGCGTCGTTTCAGGACTGGTTTCTTGGCGAGCTTGTACGCTGGGCTCTTTTTGTTGCCCAATTGGCAATGGAGTTTGTAACAATTTTGACCTCAAAAGAGGGCAAAGCAATAAACAAGAAAAACGTTGTTATCCTGATTATGTCACACGTGACAAAATATGTTTTAAAAAAAATGTGTTTTTTGGTTTTCTATTTATTTTGTATTATAAAATTAAAAAATAAAAGAAAAACTAAAAAAATACAGAGGAATATATGTTTTTTAAGGGTCAACTTGACAAATACTCTGTATCCATCTTTAATTATATGTATATATATATTCCAACTCCCATCAAAATCATATAGAAAAAGAAATTGCTTTTTGAAATAACATTTGGATTAATTTGGTTTGGATTGGTTGTATTCTAAATTAACATTTTACACTATTCCAAAATAAAAAATGGAATCAATTTGTATAATTTTCAATAACAATATTTTTTTTTATATTTATATCCATAGTTTCCAAACTCATAATACCTACTGATTTAATGATAGTATTCTATTACATCATAACCCACTATCTTATTAAATAATTATTTTTTTTTCTATCTTTCCCAGGTAATAGGGTTCGCTTAAAATTCATTAATATTTTTTTATCTCAATATAATTTTGTTGATGGGATATAAAGGAAAAAAATGGAGTCCATAATCAATTGATTAATAATAATTAATACTATCATATAAAAATATATCACATTATTACAATAAAATATTATTTTCAATTCACTTTTTTTTTAAAGAAATTTTTACAATACACCCAATGTAATAATAGAAATAAAAATACAAACAGCTCTTTGAATTTGAGTTTGACAAAAGGTGTGATTCCCATGTATGCATACTGGGGTTTGGCTACGGTCCGATATCCATAATTTTAATATAACATTCTATACTTCTTAAAAAATTTATACATATACATATATCTTTTTTAAATTAATAGTAATTAAGTTAATTTACTCTATTAATTTTTTTTAATTAAATTAAAAATAAAATAATTATATATATATATATTCCCCCCTCCCCCGCAGCCGGCTGCCTGGCCCCCCATCCCCTCCCTGCAACCGGCTGCCATGACCTCCCATAATAATATACATAAAATTACATCTTTTATATATATATATATATATTATAGTAACCGCTTTTGTCGCCCCTTTTGACCAATATAGCTGCCCTTTTTTCCTTTCATTTAAAAGTGCTTCTCATTCTTCTTTTTCTTTCTTTCTTTTTTTATTTTTCTTCATGGATTCAAATTTATAATGATTTGTATTTATATGCATCAGGATTGAAATAAGATTTAAAAATATAACGAATATAGGGTGGAGAAAGGAAGGCTTTCCATCTCTTGTAGTAGCAAATCATGCACTTTCTTCTAGATAAGAATAGTCTGTATAGCCACAAATCGGATCAAAGACATAAAGGTCTCCCTGATGTATTTGTTAAGAGGAGCATTCAGCTCAAATCTCTTGGGCAAATCTGGATTAGCCAAGAAATGACGGCCACAAGCAATAAGATCAGCGCGACCTTCAGCTATAGCTTTGTTACCATCTTCCCTATCATAATCACCAGCAGCAATGAAAGTGCCTTTAAATGCCTTTCTCATAGGCACAAGACTCTCTAGACAACTAGAGGTAATAATTATTTTTCAAGGAAATAAAGTACTTTGTAAAACATTATATTTAATGACAATAGGTACATTCGATATTACCAAAGAAAAAGAACTCAGTAAAATCACTAATGCTATGTTTGGATTAAAGAAAATAGTGAGAAAAAAGAAAAGAAAAATGCAAAAGTGTAAATATTATTGCACAAAGTTACATCATTTTGAAGCGTGAAATAATTTATTTTTTTTTTTTGCATTTTTCACATTAAAATTCAAGATCCAAATATAGAATAAATGATTGGTTGTAGGAAAACACTTTCTTTTCTAAAGATAATGAAGGGAGGTAATATTAATAGTAAATTTACCTGTTTATAGTGACCAACTTGTTAGAAGGAAAATATTCATCAATTATCCATACTTATTGTCATAATCACAACTTATGTACAGATCAAGTATGTATCATATACAACTCAATATCGTTACTTTATAGCCTCACTAATAATATTTTATCAATTTTTCTTTTAATTTATTTAAATAATCGAACAAATACAATGAGATTTTTTTTTTGAAAAAAAAAGAAATAAGTATTTTTATTTATTATATATTTTAAAATTATAGTATAGGTATAGAATGTGTCAAAGTAGCTATATATTATAATTCAATCATCAATCCTCAATTTTATATACAGGCATGCTCAAAGTTCATTAGATTTGGACCCTCAATTTAACATTTTATACATGTGTGAAACTGATATTATTAGATCAAACAGACATTTATCTCAAATACTTGTTCTTACTGAGTTTCATTACATGCAAGAAAACTGTATATGATCATACTATAAAAGCTACTAGTATTAATAATTTTATGAAGAAAAAGAAAATATTAATTGGAGTTGGACATGATCGAATGTATATACATCATTTCTTATATATCAAGAAAGTATATATAAATTATATTATTTTCAATGCTCCATAGTAATTTTGAGGAAATTAATGATCATTATAATTTTTGGAAACTTATATAGAATTTAAGCTCATTTTTGTAATATCTAAAAAGCTATGTATTAATATATTTTGGATACCTTTTGGAGAAGTCACAATAGTAATAAATTTGGCTAATATGATCCAAAAATAAAGTTTAATCCAACAATTATATCGAACAGAAGCCATTTTGTCAAGAATTTTAAAATTATATAAATGCTAGAAAGACTTGTATTTTATTTCGTCTAATTGATCTTAACTAAATTTACTTGTCAATATTCCATATGTTCTTTCTTTTTTCTTTTAAATTGCTTGCACTTTCCCCTTTTAGTTAAATGATACACAAAATAATATATATAATATATACTTGTTTGTTAATATATATTTTAAAAGATATATGTAAATTTATCTATATAATTACATATAACAAATATACTTATATGTAAAATAGATATATGTAATAATATATATTATATATATTTATTTATATATAAATTTAAGTCGAGTACAGAAGCTATTCGATCAAGTAGGAGGTCCTGCCCGGTACTTGATCCAAAATTTTGTTTGAATATCAAATACCCAACTCGCAATATATATATTTTTTAATGAATACACCTGATGTGATTAGATAATATTTGATTTGATCGAATGAGTACTTGAATTACTCAATTCGAATACCACCCAATTTGTAATATCTTAAAAATAATTCAAATTAAATGTCACTTCTATGGCGCATTATGTTTGGTTCTCATAGAAAACATTTGAAAGTGGATCCACAAACGTCTAGATAAACATTAATAATCCAATTAAGATAATTTTAACTACGTTTTTCTCTTTGTAAAAGTTGTCTGATTTTCACCACTAATCATCATAATTCTCTATATATATACATTGATTTGGACTTCATACAATTGAATACAATATGGTTACATCTAATTTAAAATAGAAAAGCAGTTTAGCGATTATAGAGAGTAATTAATCTAGCAAAAATTATTTAACGCTCATATTAATATAGATTAAGAAAATAAGTTAAGATCGTCTAAAAAAAAAAAAAATTTGAGATAATAAAATTTATAATATTGTTATTTATATGATTAAATATTATAACATATATACTATAGACGTACAGCTCAAGATCGAATTCCACAAAAGATAGACATATCTTAAAATATAATGTGATTTAATTAATTTATATATGCATATGTATATTTTTGCCAACATTATCTGATGCTCCTACTAAGAAATTTACCAATATTATGGTTGTCCCACTTATTGTGATATTGTTCAGTTATTTAATTAATTATGCTCCTATGATATATAATCTTATTCTGCACACTTTTATAAGCTTTATTAAATCCTTGGGTGGATTTTCACGTGGGTTAGGGACTTCAAAATTCGGCCTCTTTTTGAATCTTCTTATTCCTAAGAACCCATAAATTTTTATTTTCATTTTTTTCCTTTTCGTCATCCTCACTCTACCATTCAGTTCTTTGTTCCTTTTAGGGGAAAAAGGTGAGACCATTTCTTGATTTATGTGTCTTTCATAATATTTTTTTTCTGATTTTTTTGGTCTGTTTTTAAAGATTGATGTTATCATATCATATTAGAAAATAATTGCTACTCTCTTGAATAGCAACATCAATATGAAATGTGTAAGTAATAGGGGACCCTGGGATGAAAGCCCAAATGCAAGATTTGCATGGGAAGCTTGGAATTTCTGCAATGAAGTTGGAATGGAGGCGCCAAACATGGGCAGCCCAAGAATGGCTGATTGTGCTGATCTTGACTGCCCAGCCATGATAGGTTCATTATGTCTTTTTTATTTTTGCACCAAATTAGATATCTCTGGTTTCAAATATGAACACTTTTGTTATTCTTGAATGAAGGAATTAATAGAGTACAGTTTAATGGAGAAATTAATTTTATATGCAATGATGAAATGAGACAATATTTGCTGCATAATTAGGACAGAGCCATTCTCTTGTTTGATGAGCTTAGGAGTAGCTGTCTTGTTAGCTAATGTAGTCGATGCTAGAAATGCAGCTCCATTGTTCCTTACAGAATTAAATTTAGTTGGCTAGAGGAGTTAATTATTTGAATTGGTAAAGCTTTTGAAACCTTTGAAGGCTCGAATGGTGCACTGTTTGGTCTCGTGCTTTTATATCCTATTAAACTTTTGAATGTGAAAATTTGAAGATAAAACACTAATGCAGCATGGGTGTATCATATAAGTCAGCATGAATCTGTTGGTTATCTATTTTAGTATGGTATTGAATGCATAAGCTAATGTGTTATCGAGAATTCAATAATATGTTTTGCAATTACACTATGCCTATAGTTTGGAAAGATTGAAACGATTTGGAGCCTTAGACGATTGTGCTTGTATTAGTTCTAACTAGTTACAACAAATGAATGATATCAAGTTGTTTCTTGAATTTGAGTTGTCATACGATAACTCATATGTTGCTTTTGAGCAGTTTGTTTCTTCATATGACAAGCGAGTGTGAGGTACACTAGAAAGTGAAGGGATCAGACAACAGACTGGGAGCTGGTGATAGATTCCCAAGTTGTGAATTTAGATCTTATACAGATCCTGATCTTTATGCTGTGGAAAAGGAACTTTTTCTTGGATCACTTTGTGAGGTTTCTGATTCTGCGGAACCTTGGTATTTTTGGATGATAATGCTAAAAAATGGGAATTTCGACAAAAATACTACACTGTGTCCTGAGAATGGAAAAAAGTTGCTAAAATAGTGACGGACAGAAGCTTTCCTTGTTTTGGTGAAGGGTGTATGAACCAACCCCTTGTGTACCATAACAAGTCCAAAATGGTTTTCATTAGTGATAACAATGTGTCTCTGGTTGGAGGGTTTTATGGGACATATGACCTTGATGCCAATCTGAGTGCTGACGTAGGGGATAAGTATTTCTTCTCGGTTTCATGGCGGAAGAATTTAAGCACCATTAGTTGGATTTTATCACAAAAACTGACAACATCAACCAAGTATCTAAGGGCTGATGCAGCGAAAGGATTTAATGGAGGTTATCATTATAGCGGACATGACATTATGAGAAAGGTCCGTGAAGTAATTTCTTCTCTTCTTTTTAATCGTTACGCTTGTCGGTATCTAAATTTGCATGATTATGTCTGATAGCGTACACTCTGTTCTTTTAGTTCAGTAGTTAGAAATTCTTGTCTCAGTATATCTAACATATTTTTGTAAGTATTAACAGTAATTGATTGTTCAACAAACTGTATATCTTGAATCCAATCTTTATATATGATCTCTGCAGTTGCCAGAATCTCCAAACTTCAAAGTCAGGTTAACTCTAGCTATTAAACAAGGTGGAGGTCCCAACAGCCAATTTTATCTCATTGATATTGGAAGTTGTTGGAAAAATAACGGGGATCCCTGTGATGGAGATGTTCTCTCAGATGTAACGAGATACAGTGAGATGATTATCAACCCAGCAACTACAAGTTGGTGCCGTCCAGATAAACTTGCGTCATGCCCACCTTACCACATAAGTTCCACAGGAAAGATGATTCACAGAAATGACACATCCTGGTTTCCATATTCTGCTTATCATCTCTATTGTGCTCCCGGGAATGCCAAATATCTAGAAGAACCATACGACATTTGTGACCCCTATAGCAATCCACAGGCACAAGAACTGGTTCAAATCCTCCCTCATCCTGAGTGGGCCGAGCATGGCTATCCTGAAAGAAAAGGAGATGGATGGATTGGTGATCCAAGAACTTGGGAACTTGATACTGGAGCCCTTTCTAGTCGGCTATACTTCTACCAGGTACTCTCATCGTTTGAATAACTGTTTGACCTACATATTTAGCATAGATTGTGAATCTTCAGCACGATAATAGAGTGATATAGTTTTTAGTTCCTTCTGTGAGACAATCATTTTTCATCAATCTTGTGCAGGATCCAGGAACAAAACCAGCAAAACGGGTATGGCCTTCAATCAATGTTGGCACAGATATATATGTAAGCTCTTCTGGTTCTGGGGTTACTGCTGAATGGACTGTAAGTGATTTTGATGTTTTAATTCCCAACGAGGCCAGAGAGGATGGCTGGGGATATATGTAGTAAGTCTGTATATATCATAGTCCTTGAAGAAAAAGAATGAATGCAATAAGATGTAAAGTGTTTTGAACCCTTTCAATGGCCTTTTCTTTGACCTTTTTTGCAATTTTTTGGTAATTTCTATACACAATCAGAATAGTTATTTATATTGATAAGATCTTTCTCCGAGATGGTCTTGGCCCTGTTTGAATCTTTGTAGAATTGAGTAAAAACTAAACTTTGCATCATGGGATTCTGATCAAACACTGAATAATACACTGGCCCAAAGTTCATTTGACAGAAGATGGTACATGAATTACATAAAACAATTCTAATTTCCATACACATCTTTTCAAAATCTGCTTATTTGATAAAATCATGATAAAAAGGAGAGGGTCTTAAAATGGGGAACTCTAGTTTTACATTTGAGACTTCATCTATTCTTCTATGGTCCCCTGAAATCATGCAATTTCTTCCAGAAAAGGATAGTCAGTATAGCCCAGAACAGGATCAACGGCATAAAATGTATCCCTGTTGTATTTGTTAAGAGGAGCATTCAACTCAAATCTCTTGGGCAAATCGGGATTAGCCAAGAAATGACGGCCGTAGGCAATAAGATCAGCACGATTTTCAGCTATAGCTTTGTTACCATCTTCCCTATCATAACCACCAGCAGCAATGAAAGTACCCTTGAAAGCCTTTCTCATAGGCACAAGACTATATGGACATTCTACTTTTTCCCCAACAGTCCTCATCCTCGGCTCAACCATGTGGCAGTAAAGAATATCATATTTGTTCAAAGCCTCGGCAATGTAAAGGCCCAGGGCGGTAGGGTTTGAGTCTCCACATTCCATAAAAGTTGCAAATGGAGAAAGCCTTATTCCAACTCTATCAGCTCCTATCTCATTAGTCACAGCTTCAACTATTTCAAGAGCAAATCGGCAGCGATTCTCCAGAGACCCTCCATATTGATCCGTACGGTCGTTCACTTGATCTTTGAAAAACTGGTCTATCAGATAACCATGTGCACCATGGATCTCAACCCCATCAAAACCTGAAAACGGAAAGAGCCAAGCAAAACTATAATCTCAACATATTGAACCATCTTTCAACAAACTGTAGGTCTTAAAAACAAAACCTACCAGCTTCTATAGCATTTCTTGCAGCAAGTCTGAAATCATTGACAATCTGAGAAATTTCATCAGTTCTCAGGCGTCGTGGAGGAGAAAATCGAGCAACATCCACACCATTAGCTCGGACTTGTGGAGCTAGAGTTTTGTCTGTTGACGATATTGGAGCCTGCCCATTTGGCTGAAACTCTGAAAAATGCAGTTGAATAAGTAATGGAGCATTGGAGGGAATTCTTGACCCCAGTAAGCAAAGATCATCAAATGTTAGATTGGTGAAAGCAGAGAATTCTTAACATCAACATATAATAGATGAATGGTACTTAATAACCATGATTTAAGCAAGAGCCAAAGACTTTTTTAAGTAGTATGAAATCAAGGAAGTACCTGTGCTTGAAACCCTGCCCACATGCCAAATCTGACAAAAGAAAATACCGCCTTTGGCATGAACTGCATCTACAATGGGTTTCCATGCTTCAACGTGTTCCTTCGTCCATACTCCCGGAGTATATGGGTACCTTCAAGAGGAGAAAAAATGTAATGTGAGCACTTGGCAAAGAATTACAACGAAATGTAATGTTACTTGTAACTCTATAACTTACCCTTGTGCGGTATCAGAAACTCCAGTGGCTTCAGCCAAGAGAAGACCACCTTTGGTAGCTCTCTGGGAGTAATACACTGCAGCATGTGGCTGAGGAATGTTGCCAAAGGATCTCTGCCTAGTCAGTGGTGCCAGAACAACTCTGTGAAGAATAAGATGATATAATTCAGAAAATTATCATTTGCAGATTCTTAGGAAAACAATGCAGAACAAACAATTTTTCCCCCTTCAAACTGAAGGATACAAATATTAAGAAATTTTTCTCGATAAAATCCAAGATCCAAACACTGTATTACTTTCACATATGACTGCTTTTTCAGTGATGAGCGCCCTATCATACAAAACCCAGCTGAATAACCACACCACTGAAGAATCACAGTTAAAACTCAACATGGTCTAACAAAGTTCAAATCTTTATGCAATCAACACAACATATTCTACAACATTAACACAACACATCATATGAAAAATTTACCTTTTCAACAAGAAACCCAACTGGGGTTCCTCGTAGCAACTACTTCCTCTATAATTTCTAATCCTCAATCAAATTCACATTTCCACTGTTTCATTAAGCTTAAGAAAAAAGATTAAAAAAAAAAATGACTTATACCTATGAGAAAGCTGAAATTTTCCCATTTTATGAGGTGTGAGAAGTGGGATTTGCTGCTTCTCTTGCCCCTCCTCAGCTTTGCCTTCCATTTTCTTGCAAACTAACAATTGTTGCTTCAATCTCTCTACTTTGAAAAGATATGGAGAATGCACTTGTGTCATATCATATATAAGCGAAGAGTCCCGAAATATTGGATGTCGGTGGGGCTGTCAGTGAGCTGATTGTTGCCCAATTGGCAATGGAGTTTGTAACAATTTTGACCTAAAAAGTGGGCAAAAGCAAAAAACAAGAAAAACGTTGTTGTCCTGCGTACGTCACACGTGACAAAATGTTCTTTGGTTTTCTATTTATTTTGCAATAAAATTAAAAAAATAAAATAAAAAGGATATTGATTGTATTCTAAAACAACATTTTCTTTGTATTAATTGCTACTGAAATTACATTTGGATTAATTTGGTTTACATTGATTGTATTCTAAAACAACATTTTCTTTTTTATATTTTACACGATTCCAAAATAAAAAATGCAATTAATTTGTGTAATTTTCAATAAAAATATCATTTTTTTTTCATTTTATATCTATATCTATCATTTTTAAGCCCATAATACCTACTGATTTAATGATAATAATATTCTATCACATCATAATCTACTATCTTATTAAATAATTATTTTCTTTTCTATCTTTCCAAAGTAAAAGGGCTCACTTATGGAGTCCATAATCAATTATTTAATAATAATTAATACTATCACATAAAAATATATCACATTATTACAACAAAATATTATTTTCAATTCACTTTTTTTTTTTTTTAAATTCTTACAATACACTCAATGTAATAATAATAGAAGTAAAATACAAACAGCCCTTTGAACTTGAGTTTGACAAAAGGTGTGATTCCTATATATGCATAATGCATGACCTTTTGTTGCCCCATTTGACCAAAGTAGCCGCTTTTTTACCTTTCATTTAAAAGTACATCTCATTCTTTCTTTCTTTCTTTTTTTCTTTCTTTTTTCTTCATGTATTCAAATTTATAATGATTTGTATTTATATGGATCAGGATTGAAATAATATTTAAAAATGCAACACATCCTGTAATGAATATAGGATGGAGACGAGAAGGCTTTTCATCTATTATCATAGCAAATCATGCAGTTTCTTCCAGATAAGGATAGTCTGTATAGCCACGAACCGGATCAGGGACATAAAAGGTCTCCCTAATGTATTTGTTAAGAGGAGCATTCAGCGCAAATCTCTTGGGCAAATCTGGATTAGCCAAGAAATGACGGCCATAAGAAATAAGATCAGCGCGTCCTTCAGCTATAGCCTTGTTACCATCTTCCCTATCATAACCACCAGCAGCAATGAAAGTACGTTTAAATGCCTTTCTCATAGGCACAAGACTCTCTAGACATTCCCCTTTTTCGGAAACCTTTCTCATCCTTGGTTCAATCATGTGGCAATAAAGAAGATCATATTTGTTCAAAGCCTCGGCCATGTAAAGGCCGAGGGCCATAGGGTTTGAATCTCCACATTCCATAAAAGTTGAAAATGGAGAGAGCCTCATTCCGACTCTGTAAGCTCCTACCTCTTTAGTCACAGCTTCAACTATTTCAAGAGCAAATCTGCAGCGGTTCTCCAGGGACCCTCCATATTCATCTGTACGGTCATTCACTTGATCTTTGAAAAACTGGTCTAGCAGATAACCATGTGCACCATGGATCTCAACCCCATCAAAACCTGAAAATGGAAAGAGTCAACTAAAAGAACTACAATCTCAGCATATTGAACCAACTTTCGACAAGCTTTAGGTCTTGACGAAATAATCCTACCAGCTTCTATAGCATTTCTTGCAGCAAGTCTGAAATCATTGACAATCTGAGGAATTTCATCAATCCTCAGGCGTCGCGGAGGAGAAAATCGAGCAATATCCACACCACTAGATCGAACTTGTGGAGGTAGTGTTTTGTCTGAAGACGATATCGGAGCCTGCCCATTTGGCTGGAACTCTGAAAAATGCAGCAAAGTATTGGAGTATTGGAAGGAATCATTGACCTCATAAGTAAAGATGATCAAATATGGGATTGGTGAAAGCAGAGAATTCTTGACATCAACATGTAATAGAGGAAAGGTACTTAATAAACATAATTTTAAGCAAGGGCCAAAAACTTTTTTAGTAGTAAGAAATCAAACAAGTACCTGTGCTTGAAACCCTGCCTACATGCCAAATCTGACAAAAGAAAATACCACCTTTGGAATGAACTGCATCTACAATGGGTTTCCATGCTTCAACTTGTTCCTTTGTCCAGATTCCTGGAGTATTTGGGTACCTTCAAGAGGAGAGAAAATATTACATGAGCACTTAGCAAAGAATTACAAGGAAACAGGATATAGCACTTAGATATCTCCTTGTAGTATATACATTCCTCGAGACTTCACTTGTAACTCTATAACTTACCCTTGTGCCGTGTCGGAAACTCCAGTGGCTTCAGCCAAAAGAAAACCCCCTTTGGTAGCTCTCTGGGAGTAATACACTGCAGCATGTGGCCGAGGAATGTTGCCAAAGGATCTCTGCCTAGTCAGTGGTGCCAGAACAATTCTGTGAAAAATAAGATGATATAATTCAGAAAATTATCATTAGCAGATTCTTAGGAAAACTATGCAGAGCCAAAGGTATATTTTTCTCGTATTTACACATGCATAACCTTCTAAGGAAAAGGCAGAGTCTGAATCCGGCAGAAAATTCGAGTAAACCACGAGCAGCTCAGAGCATTATAGACACCTCCCTCCTTCTCAACAGGAAGAAAGGGGATTTTCACAAATGTTATATGCATTTTTCGAAAAGTATTTAAACTCTCAGAAAAACAAGATTTAAAAGATCTCTTAATCAATAAAACCACATGAATGCAAATGTAAAATAGTGAAAAATATGGATTCCAGATCTTCCTGTTTATGGTCAGATGATGTTCATTTGTTCGAGAGTTGCAGCTTCTTAGTCGGGATCGGGGTAAAATATTCAGATAGCATCTTATGTTACAGAACTAAAAAGTTACATTAGTCATAGTATATAATATCACAGTATCAATTCACAAACTCAAGAAACCTCAAGTCGGGAAGGCAATTTCTACTTCTATTAACATTGACAAGTCCATTAGAAGCACACTTAGTCAGAGGATAAGTTCATATACAGAAACATGAGGTACGTAGCAAATAGAAGCCATCTCTTTATAAAATCTCCATGGAGTACTTAATCACAAACCTGAATTGGAATTCCCAGCACACTTATGCTATATTTGAATAGCAAAAGAATTTTTAGTAAAGAGAAAGAGAAGGAAAACGCAAAATACAAACGAGTAAAGAATAAAGTTACACCATCTGAGCTACAGAAACATCAACATTTTTTCCCTACTAAAATCCAAGATTCTAACATAGGATTATACAAAACCGAACTAAATAACCACACCACTGTAGAATCATAGATAAAACTCAACATGGTCTAATAAAGTTCAAATCTTTATGCAATAATCACAACATACTCTACAACATTAACAAGAGACATCATACAAAAAGTATACTTTTTCAACAAGAAACCAAAGTGGGCTTTCTCATAACAACTACTTTCTCTACA
Organism: Jacaranda mimosifolia; assembly: GCA_018894105.1. Classification (NCBI taxonomy): domain Eukaryota; kingdom Viridiplantae; phylum Streptophyta; class Magnoliopsida; order Lamiales; family Bignoniaceae; genus Jacaranda; species Jacaranda mimosifolia. Next base: position 31,325,001 of record CM032131.1, on the reverse strand, counting down.
ATCTCTAATCCTCAATGGAATTCACATTTTCACTACTTCCTCCAGCAAAAAAAGAAATAAGAAAAAAAAAGGATTGAAAATGGGCGTTGAGAACAATAAGTACCTGTGAGCAAGCTGAAATTTTCCCATTTTATAAGGCGTGAGAAGTGGGATTGGCTGCTTCTCTTGACCCTCTTCAGCTTTGCCATCCATTTTCCTGCAAATTAACGATTGTAGCTTCACCCGCTCTACTTTGAGAAGATGCGGAGAATGCACTAGGATCATATCGTATATAAAGATAGAAGAAACTGAAGCCTTTGAAGTACTTGCGGACGAGATTTTGCTGCATAATTGAAGTGACAAATAGTACAATGATGAGATTTTGGTGGGGCTATCAGATAGTTGCCTAATTGGGACGGTTGCGTATGTAATAATCTTAACCTCAGATGTAACAAAAACGAAAATTATTACAAAGAAACCAGAGCAGGTGGCTGTCCTACTTAGATCACGTGAAAAACGTGTTATCTTTTTTTTTTTTTTTTTTTTCCTCTTTTGGTCTATTTATTTTGCATTATCAAATAAAAAAGAATACATAGCGAAAAAATGGAAAATAAAAAGAAATATATATTTTTTAAGGGTCAATAATATATATATATATATATGTATTGGAATTAATATGTTTGAGCATCATATGTGATAGCAATAAAACATTTGAAATGGTCCATTTTGGGATTGATTTTGAGAAAATTAGTATAGAGGGGTTAAGTAGTTTGATTAGGGAATATAATAATGTGGCATATACCTTTTTTTTTTTTCAAAGAAAATAGTAAATTATATCATTACATTTTTAACCAAGGCATACATATATGAAAAAGAAAAAGAAATTGCTACTAAAATAAATTAAATACCTAGATATTTCCTGTTTAGAATTTGGATGAATTTAAATCCAAGGCTTCTCCATGTATCAATCAAAAGCTAATTTAAGTTTGACAAAAGGAGTGATTCCCATGTAGGCACGATGCATGGCTTTTTGTCACCCCATTTACCCAAAATAGTTACGTTTTTCTCTTCTTTTTTTTTTTTTCTTGCATGTGCATGCTTTGAAGTAATCATTTGTACTTATATGCAACAGAATCGAAAAAAAAAAATAATTAAAAACACAGCATACTTTATAATAAGTATTTTTTCACAGTAGTAAATAATAAAATTGAGTAGATATATTGGTACAAAATTCAAATTTATTGCACATTTAAAGTGTTGATAATTCTCTCACTTCCAATCAAAAAAATAAAGAAATTGAACCACTTCAAATTTGATAAAATATTAGTTGAATGCTTCCACAACATATTGATCCTTATGGGCATACCAACTTCACAAGCTGATCTCTCTATACATGGTACACAAATTGTTTGTCTTTAACAGGACAAATCTTTATTTCCAAATGAAGCAATAGTAATTTGATAACACAATCCCTCATCGATTCCTCCAATAATATTAATTAAAACAGTAGGAAAATGCAAACACAAGCTCGCATAGAATCAATCTTCAAGAAAGGGATAATCAGTATAACCAACAACAGGATCAGATGTATAGAAAGTACTCCTATCATACTTGTTTAGAGGCCAATTAAGCTCAAATCTCTTCGGCAAATCTGGATTCGATATAAACCAGCGCCCATACGCCACAAGATCAGCATAATTTTCTTCCACAGCCTTGTTTCCATCTTCCCTCTTATAACCACCATTAACAATGAAAGTTCCTCTAAAAGCTAGTCTCGCCGGCAAAAGACTGTTAGATTCTGGTATTTCTCCATAATTATATGCTCTTGGTTCAACCATATGCAGATATAAAATTCCATATTTATTCAGGGCTTCAGCCATGTAAAGAGAAAGAGATTTCGGGTCTGAGTCCCCAGCTTCCATGTAATTTGAAAATGGAGACAGTCTTATACCAACCCTGTCAGCCCCAATATCATTAGATATAGCTTCAACTATTTCCAGGGCGAATCTGCAGCGATTTTTCAGTGATCCACCGTATCTGTCTGTTCTGTCGTTCACTTGATCCTTCAAGAACTGGTCGATCAAATAGCCGAAACCTCCATGAATTTCAACCCCATCAAAACCTGAACTCATATGGACATGTTTTCTTATTAGTAACTTTTGTTGTTGCATAGGATGACAATAAGTAAAAGTTGGCAAGTTGCTTGAGATGGTATAAATATGGAAACTTACCAGCTTCAATTGCATTTTTAGCAGCTAGCCTGAACTCATTGACAATATGAGGAATTTCATCTGTGGTTAGCCTTCTTGGAGGTGCAAAGTGTTGATTTTCTTCCCCAAGTAGAGCTCTGTCTGTAGAAGAAACTGGATTGGGCTGCAAATCTGACATGCACAGCATTTGGTCATAAAGATTTAGCAAAAAGTTAGACAATTTCATTTGATAATGACTAAATCCATCGTCAGATAAGATACAATTTCATTAAGGTATTGTCCAGTCGTGATACATGTGGTGAAGGATTTTATAAAGCTACATATATATCTGACCATGGATTTTGTCATTATCACATAATGAAACTTCTCTAGTAAAATGCAATGAATCCCTTTCTCATAAAATTTGCCTCTAGATTCTTGCATTCCTGAGATTAGTGTGGTGCTTGAATCAAGGAAATTAGTGAGGAAAAATAAAAGAAAAATGTAAATGTGCTAACATTAAAGAATAAAGATAAATCATTTGAAGTATGAAAAATAATTTTCTTACCATTTTCCTCATTAAAATTCTAAGTCCAAAGATAAGGTAAGGGTCCCCAAGTTACCTGGATAAGAAACTCTCCCTGGATGCCAAAGCTGGCAAAAGAAAATACCACCTTTCTCATGAACTGCATCTACAATAGGTTTCCAGGCCTCAACTTGTTCCTTCTTCCATATTCCAGGTGTATTGGGATACCTTCAGTTGGCCAAGAATTACTAATGTTAGCAGAATGGAAAGCCAAAAATGTATGCACATAAAGTTTTGAACAAGAAAAATTAACTCTAGCTAGCATACCCATATGCAGTTTCAGAAACTACAGCGGCTTCTGATATGAGCAGACCACCATTGGTGGTTCTTTGAGAATAATACAAGATAGCATGAGGCTGTGGAAGCGTCTTGAACGATCTCTGTCTTGTAAGCGGAGCCAAAACAATTCTGCACAAAGCAACGATAGGTATATATGGACCGTTTGACAGTAGTTCGTTTATGACAGTTCAAGATAATTTCATATGCAGAATCAAATATCTGTTAACTAAATTGAAGAGCATACAAAGAACTAGAAGTGAAATCAACTATATATGCCACATTCAATATCTTTTATCTCATATCTGATGGTAAGTGAGTGCTTGAGGGGTGATTATGACACACTTCTAGAGTATCATTAACAAAGATATATTATATGTTGGATATAAAGCATTAATTAGTGAACAAGAACTAAAGGGGTCATAAAGAATGCAGACAAAAGAAGTATTCTTGATAAAAATACTTTGTAATAACATGGAAATACCTGTGAGAGAGTTGAAAGTTCCCCATTTTGTAAGATGTGAGAAGTGGGATTTGCTTCTTTTCTTGTCTTTCAGTTCCCATTTTGATCTACAATCAAAGAAGAAGAGAATTTTTTTTTTTTTCTTTAGCTTTTAACAAAGTTGCATCTAGAAATATTAGGAACCTAAGCATAAAATGAACTGAAAAAAATGCCATGATCTGCAAGGTGATAGTGCCACAGTTTGTAGTTATCTATCTTTTTTGAAATAATTAAAAAATTAAATATTAAAGTCGTTGCATTTTTATTTTTTATTTTTTTATTCTTGATGAGTAAAAACAAAAAATAGTACTACAAAAATAAATGTAATAAGTATATAAAAATTAAATATAAAATACATAAAAGTTAATATATATATATACAATGACTTTTAATCGACCCTTCAAGTAACTATTACTCTTTTCAACAACATTGAAAAGAAAAAAGGACTCAAAGAAGATAGAACTGACCAATCTTCTCATCCCCTAAGAAAGTAGGGTATGGTGAACCAATTTCGTCATTCAGTTGAAGAGGGCATTCACAGCCTCAGGATAACTCAAAACTGTGAACACCCCCACCCTCCATCTTGAATAAGGCCACTTTTTTATGGATAATGATCTAAGTTGACAAATTGATATAAAAATAGATGAAGACAAGCGTCCTTGTATGGATCACCTTGTTTAATGTGAAGACAGACACCATTCTGGAAACTACTACGTTATCATTGTTGCTTGTCTGCAACTTCCCATTCCCAAGAATTGTATTATTTGTCTGTTGTATAAATCATACAAGCATCCTTATCTTTTTTAGCATCAAGAAAGAAAATCATGAGCTTCACCGTTATAGTAGAAGTTAAAAGGGGTATTTATACTCGTCGTGTCCTTTATATGGACATCAAAGGCTGGGGGCCTATTCCGTTTATTGGGATCCTTAATCCCTCCAAATGGGAATCAAGACATATCTTCAAGAAAGGGATAATCAGTGTATCCAATAACAGGATCAGGCGTGTAGAATGTATCCCTGTCATAGTTGTTTAGAGGTGCATTAAGCTCTAATCTCTTTGGTAAATCTGGATTAGATAAAAACCAGCGTCCAAACGCCACAAGATCAGCGTAATTTTCTTCCACAGCCTTGTTACCATCTTCCCTCCCATAACCACTATTAACAATGAAAGTGCCTCTGAAAGCTAATCTCGCGGGCAAAAGACTGTTAGTTTCTGGTATTTGTCCGTAATTATCTGCTCTTGGTTCAACCATGTGGCAGTATAAAATTCCATACTTGTCCAGGGCTTCAGCCATGTATAGAGCAAGAGCTTTCGGGTCAGAGTCTCCGGTTTCCATGTGGTTCGAAAAGGGCGAAAGCCTTATCCCAACTCTGTCAGCTCCAATATCATTAGATATGGCTTCGACTATTTCCAGGTCGAACCTGGAACGGTTTTCCAGTGATCCACCGTATCTGTCTGTTCTGTCGTTCACTTGATCTTTCAAGAACTGGTCGATTAAATAACCGTATGCTCCGTGAATCTCAACCCCATCAAAACCTATGCATTGAAAAGGACTATATTAATGTTGAAACCTGATAGAAAATACCAAGTATATTGTTCATTTAGGAGCTGAGATGTTACAACTATTGATCCTGCAGACAGACATCATTAGCTTGCCAGAAAGTTCTTGTCTTGACCAAGATTAAGTGAATGTAGCCAAGATGCATTAGATCAAACTTATCAGCTGTAATCAAATTACAGGGTGATCACAAACTCACCGGCTTTCATCGCATTCTTGGCAGCTAGCCTAAAATCATTGACAATTTGAGGAATTTCATCTGCTGTAAGCCTTCTTGGAGGCGTGAAGTGTTGATTTTCTTCAGATAGCAGAGCTTTGTCTGTGGAAGAAATTGGAGCTTGTCCATTGGGCTGAAAATCTATTACATCCACAAATCCGTAAAAAAACCATTGTGTTGAGTAAAAGTGTCTTAAGATTCTGAAGATATTTCTTGAATAAGCACTGATAACATCTCCTTTACAGCTCTCAAACTCATTAATATGCTTAAAGATCTCTTCAAAGGCACATCATAATCTTAACAGTTACCTCGATTAGAAACCCTCCCTGCATGCACAATTTGGCAAAAGAAAATACCACCTTTCTCATGAACCGCATCCACAATGGGTTTCCAGGCATCGGTCTGTTCCTTCGTCCATATTCCAGGTGTATTCGGGTACCTTCAAGTGACAGAAGTATAAGTATTTCTAGCACCACCCATGCATCCAAGGCTAGGGCCAATCAATCCTATCCAGATCCACAATCTTGGGTACGATCCAACTAGCCTAAAGTTCTAAGTTTACTAATTCTCCCACAAAGAAAAAGGAAATGGGAAAAGAACTTGTAAAGCACACAGCATTTTTGTACAACACAATGCAGTCATTACCCACGGGCACTTTCAGAAACTGTAGTGGCTTCTGATATGAGAAGGCCACCATTGGTGGTTCTTTGAGAATAGTACAAGATAGCATGCTTCTGAGGAACTGTATTGAATGATCTTTGCCTTGTGAGCGGCGACAACACTACTCTGCACAAGATTAAGATAAATTGCAAAGATGAGGAATCAAAAGCACTCCAACATTTTCCACTGAGTAAATAACAAAAGTTGATAGTAAATCAAACAAAGTGATTTTTGTAAAATCTCTTAGCTTCATATCAAATCTAACTACAAGGGGGTAGAAAAAATTATCTCCAAGATACTTGCTAGTCAACAAGCTCCAACCCAATTAAGATCAAACAATTATTCTTGGTTTCTCACTAGGGATGCACACAAATGTTGGAAATACAATCCCTTACATAATCATGACGTGGGATAAGCAAAATGGATCTGTCTTTTTATATGTAGGTAAGATTTGGACATCAACCCAAATAGGCAATCTAATATAGGAGCTTGGATCCTCATAGGATTGAACCACCCTAATAAAGTCAACTAAACAAGGTCAATCAATCTTCCACCACTATATAAATAGTGTTCTTATTGTTTTCTCCATCATCCTTACACTCATTGACTAACATAAAACCAAACATCCGGATTCACCTGGGGTCCTAACCAATTGTTGTATTTCAGTTGACATGAGTCATGACCAGAAGCAGGCTCGGATCAAGAGAGAAACTTCTTGTGCTCTATCAGATGAACACTAATCTCATCTTCTTGACTCTGATTCTTTATAAAAGACCTTATGATCTACAACCATTTTCCTACTCTTCAAAGACTTTTCAGGAAATGCAACAAAAATTGAAGTTGATAGAAAATTGAGAAGTACCTGTGGGAAAGCTGAAAGTTTCCCATCTTGTAAGGAGTAAGAAGTGGGATTTGCTTCTTTGCTTGCCCTTCTCCTTCCATTTTGATTTGCAATCAGCCACCCTCCTTTTATCATAGGATTTAAAGGTACTTCAGTATCAGAAACAGGCAGCAAAATAACACCAGAAAAAATATATTTTTGTAACTGTAGCAACTGTAGAAACAGTCTGAATTCATACCAATCAAAATGGAACAATTGAAGTACTATAAATTGCTCAGAAGTGAAGCAATTCTCTGTTTGGTTAACCGTTTATAGCGCCTGCTATGCCTGTATAAAAAGATAATATCTCCAAGGTGGAAGACTAACTGCTTTACTCAAAGTCAATATAATAACCCCATTTACACCAATTAAATTCAAATTTCAAGTACAAAAATAAAAAAATCCTTGTAAACAAAATAAGATTTTAGAAGCAAAATAGGAGATAAAAATAGAATTAAAGTAATAACTAGCATAACATCCAAATTTTTATACATTGTGAATTTGACAATAAACTGAAACAAAAAAACTCAAAATTTTTAAGTTTAACAAGCTCTCACCATATAGTTCTAATCCTCATCTAAATTAATTCATCTCACGTTCTTCAACATCTTCCTCTTCATCGAACATAGTTGAAAATTATTTTTAATTAGAAAATATAAAATAAATTATATATTATTATTATTAATTGGGCGGGGTTGGTAAACCCCATACCCCGCCCCAAACCCCAATAAGTCGCCCCGAATCCGTCCCATTTGGGGGGAGTTAAGCTCGGGTTTGGGTTTTGCACCGCTCCACTGCCATCCCTAATCTTAACAGAATTGGTATGACAATTGGTGTAGGCTCAATCTTAGAAGCTTGTGATAGAAGAACTCTCTTTTATCTTATATATATTATAGCTAGGTCCTCTCTCCACTCCATGTTTTGATATTGCTATCCCATTAATGTTGTCAATTAGTTTGTATGAGAAGGAGATAAAGACTTAGCAATCAATCATAAAATTGCGGGAATTATTGATCATCAATCTAATGGCTCAAACAGATATCAAGAATAAATTTATTTATAGTGTTTTGATTTCATAGGTATATGAATCTTGGGTTAAATTTATCTTACAGTTGGTATCAGAGCCATATATTTATGAATTAAAATCCAATTATATTGATTGTATTTTGCAGATCTCTCTTATTTGCTATTATAAATATTTTGAGTATGTGTTGATAATTTTATGGGCAATAATGAGATGTATCTATTTTGGTTTAAGTCTTGAATCTAAATTATTGAGAAAGCCTATTTATAGAACCCCAATATTTATGTGGTTGCCTTTGGAGTATATTTTCAGTATCGTTATTGGAATCTAGTTTCAACTTGTTGATCTTTAATTATCAATTGTTTGATAATTTGATATGTTTTCTAATTATTTTATATTTTAAATTATTAGATTATTACAACAAAATCAGATAAATAAAAATATCTTTTGTTAAATATATAATGAAGAACAGAATGTGGTGGCTTCTTTTTCTTTTTAAATTTTGTCTTTTATGAGAACGATTATGTAAATACAATTGAAGCCACAAGAAGTCGAAATAAGGCAATTTGTTGTGTTTTTCTTTCTAATACTGTCTTATCCAATACATGCATCTCCACATGTAAAAGTAATCCTGTCTGCTTAACAATAATAAACCATCCTATGGAAACTTCAAACACACTAGAAAAGTGACAAATCTAATTTCAATATCTTTTACACATATGATCCAACACTTGGCCTTCATTGGCAAAAATTCTACTTTTTGAGAAATATAATATAAGAAAGCCCAACGCTACCTATTTCTGATCAAAACAAGATTATCCTGTCAGAAACTAAATCGTAGCTGTGTTGATTTTTCCTATTTATTATCCATTCCTTGCACTTTGCTACTCTGTGAGTAGTTGTCTACTCTTTTACTATATTTCATTTCAGTGTTTCTGAGACGAGATTTACTTTGTCTTGGTTATTATTTTCGTTTTCATTATGGTTTATCCCTTAATTTTTTGTACCAAATTCACATGCTTTCAACATTATTTGCTTTGTCTTCTTGTTTAACTGAAAATTTGAGAGAAAATAATTCTACATTTTCTAGATTCTGGAACAACTTGAATGTTATATATGTTATTTAAAGCTCCTAGAAGTACATATTTTTTAGTACTTAATTTTATTAGAGTCTTGCATACATGTTGTGCATGTGCAGGTTGGGCAATTAATTATTAAACTCGGTCATGTACTTATTTTATGGGTTGAAGTAAATAGTTACACCAAAGTGTTCTATTTATTGAGACTTCAAAAATTGTGGCATGTATATCTTAAGTTGGTATTATTATGCATTCTTATCTGCCCAAAGGGGGTTAGATACGTGTGATAATTGGTTTTGTTGGTGCGGAACATATTGACGGGGATATATTAATTTAGAATATTTGTTTCCCAACGGAGGTGATTTAGTATGTTTGTGTACCGTTCTTGCATGAGAAGACTTGTATGTGTGGCATTCTCTGCCCAAATGGGAGTTTGTCATGACTCATGAGGACTCAATGAGGAATTAAGCTATATTGTTCTAAGCTTATTCTTGTTGTTAATCCGAAAAAATAAAAAATAAAAAATAAAAGCTTATTCTTGTTAATTGCCTATTATTGACAATGATTTGTTGCATTCTTGTTATTTTAGACAGTTACTGTGAATTTGAACAATAGTGGTGCTACTAATGAACCGTTGAGTGGTGGAAATTATAAAAGATTAAAGTGTGAAATAATGTTTGCCCTAAGATTAGCTTATATTAATATAGCTTCCTGGGATCGGATTAACCTCCCCAACCTACTGATAATGCTCCCGACGCTATGAAAAGAGTTTATGTCCAGTGGGAAGGATCCAATTGCCTAAGTTTTCTAGCTATGAAAAATTCAATTTGAGAGCATTTGATTAGTGCACTCCCTGAGACTAATAATGTTAGGGAATTATTTAATGCAGTAGGACACAGATATCAAATGTTTGCTAAGTTTGAGGCTGGGAATCTTATAAGTGATCTGATGGATATGAAGTATAATAATTCTAGTGGGGTCAAGGAGTATATTCTAAAATGGTCATTATCTAATTCAAACTCAAATACCTTGATATTTTCCTTTCTTGATAACTATATTGTTCATGTTACCCTCAATTCCTTACTTATGGAATTTATCAAATCAAAATAGGGTACAAAACCCAACATGAGTTGCATAGTATTTTTAACCTTATTTCCAAATGTGTCTTTGAGAAAGAGAAAATTAAGAGGAAGAGTGGACAAACAACATTGCTTGTTTTGGAAAATGTTTTCTATGTACCAACTTTCACTCATAACTTAATTTATATTTCTATTTTGAACAATTTGGGTTGTGATATCGCTTTTGGCAAAGGGAAGGTTAATTTGATGTTGGACTCTAAAATTATTGGTTGTGACTTTTTATCCAATAGCCTATATATGTTAACTCTTGCTACTAATAAAATTTATTCTTCCTTTAATATTGAAAAATTATGTTTAAAAGACCCTAAATAATGATGAGCCGATGCAAGTTACCTAAGTTTGTTTAGGGTGAAGCCATAAGAACCTAAGTGGGAGAATATTGGAATTTTATTCCAATATGTGGATTTATATTAATTAGACTTGTTTTCTAATAAAATAAAAATGAATTAAATTAATACAGTTAACGAGACATGACTCATAGGGCCTATTATTTTAACTCAATATTGTTAAGGCCATTTATCTTAACAGACTTAGCATGACACCTTGTGTAGGCCTAATTTTAGAAGCCCGTAATGATTCTCTAAGATTTTATCTTATATATATTGTGGTTAGATCCCTTCTTCACTCCACATTTTGATATTATTATCCCATTAATGCCGTCAATTGGTTTGTTTGAAATTACGGGAATTATTGATCGTCAATCTAATGGTTCAAAAGGTATCAAGAATAAATCTACTTATGGTGTTTTGATTTCATGAGTATATGAGTCTTGGGTTAAATTTATCTTACACTATGTTGACAAATTGATACAAAAATAGATGATGTATTTTTGCATGGATCACCTATGGGCTATGTTATCATTGTTGCTTGTCTGCAACTTCCCGAAAGATATATTATTTGTCTGTTGTATAAATCACAAAAGCATCCTTGTCATTTTTAGCATCAAGAAAGAAAATCATGAGCTTCACCGTTATAATAGAAGTTAAAAAGAAAATTGAGAAGTACCTGTGGGAAAGCTGAAAGTTTCCCATCTTGTAAGGAGTGAGAAGTGGGATTTGCTTCTTTGCTTGCCCTTCTCCTTCCATTTTGATTTGCAATCAGCCACCCTCCTTTTATCATAGGATTTAAAGACACTTCAGTATCAGGAACCGACAGGGAAATAACACCAGAAAAATATTTTTTTTGTAACTGTAGCAACTGTAGAAAAAGTCCCAATTCATACCAATAAAAATGGAACAATGGAAGTACTATAAATAGCTGGAGGTGAAGCAATTTTCTATTTGGTTGACTATTTATAGCCCCTACGGCTGTATAAATAATATCTCCAAGGAGGAAGAGTAGCTGCTTTATTCAAAGTCGATTTAATGACCTCATTTAACCAAAAAGAAAAGCGAAACAAAAAAGCTTCAAACAGTAAAGTAGTTTGAAATTTTTAAGGACGGAGAAAAAATCTTGTGTGAATTCAATTATTAATTTATTATTATTCATTGCTATGTGGCTATGATACACTGACACAGACATAGACACGGCGATATGGATACAACAATACATTAAATTTTAAAATTTTAGGACACAACACAACACCAACACAACTATCATAATATATATAATTATATATATAAGTCTTTATTGATCATATTAATGAACGTAATATAAAATATATATCAATGCAAAGTGAAAAAAATCAACATGAACCATTAAATAAATATATTTTAAATTCAAATAAATAATGAATCCTCTAAATAGGAATAAGTATTAGACTTCAAGTAAATTATATAATGAAAATACAAAAAAATATAATATTAATCATAAAAAAATAAGTGATAATGTAAAAATTATAACTAATAACATTTGAAAAGATTTATGCTTATTATTAAAAGTTTGCCATCAATTATGAATGGTAATAACTTAAATACAATTTTCACTGCTATTAAATATGTAAAAATTATTATTGGTGATAGAACAAAAAAAAATTGTTACTTATATATATAATTAGTGCCAAATTTTCAATTATCACTTACTATTTTTTATAAAAAAAAATTCACAGTGTGTCTAATCATCCAAATTTATTAGAATATTATGATCATAGTGAGATTTTTTATTAATTCCATTTGTCATTTCAAAAGTTTTTATATTATTTATTAACCCTTAAATTTTGTAAAGTTTAATAAAAAAAATCTTTGCCATGTCCTGACTGTGTTGGACACATCCTTTAGCCATGTTTGACACCATATCAGATTTTATCTTTTTCATTTTAATTTTTGGACACTTAATTGCCGTGTCAGGACTGTGTAGATGTCCGACACTTGTTTGATACTGCACGGAGTGATTTTATAGCGTGTCCGTATATTATAGCTATGCGAGCATCACCCGAGTTGGTGGCATTTACAGCTGGAACGTAAAATAGTATAAGAGGAAAAAAAAAAAAAAAAGGAGAAAAAAGAGAAAGAAAAAAAAAGGACTAAAAATAGAAAGAAACAGACAGTAAGAACGGTGGTTCTGATGAATTTTGCAAAAGGAAAGATGGGAATTGCAGTGAGAAAGTTGGGTATAGAAAGTTTATGAAGGAAAAACAGAAAATAGAGAAAATAATATGAAAATAAACAAAGAAGAGATTTGAACAAGAGTAGAGGGAAAATGAGAGAGACAGACGGAGAGAGTAGAGAAGAAATTAGAAGAAAATATAAACAAGGGAGAAAGAAGTAATATGGAGAGGAACGATGAGGAAAAAGAAAATGGAGCTGGAAAAAATTATGTTTAAAGTACATTTGTTACATTTAACCATATTATATAATTCATCATAATAAACACAAAATAATAAGAGGTTTTGCCATCACTTATACAATCAAAGAATAATACATACTTATTTAAATAAAATAATTATATTATTCCTTTATTCATATTTTTATACATAATTCACCTATTTCATCTCCAAAAATAACAAGCATGAGGTCGTAGAGGCAATTCAAAATTGAACATCTTCTCCATAAACAACACTTTTAAAAGGTAAGAGGAGGAATGGATGTAATGTCAAATGAACACTAAATCCAAAAACGTTTTAATACTCAGATATACCAAGGGAACACTGATATAGCAAACTCATAAATCAGAAAACAAGCTACAAAACTTAAAAGCAGTTCTGCTAGTACAGAAATTGGTACTGAATCAAAGGAAGGATAATTTAGAATCTGGGGAGACAAAATTAGGATAGGGTACAACCAAGAAACTATAAAAATGCAAGCCGATATAGTATCTTCACTTGAAGCACTTTGCGTCCAACAAAGCCTCGCCCTCAAAAGGCTCAGCATCTTCAATCATCTGACTCACACGCTCCTTTTGGGCGTCATCGTTGATATCTACCTTCCTCCACTCATACAGCTCCATGTCATAGCACTCATCGAGCACAAACTGAGGAATTTCAGTTCCTCGGAAGAGCCACAATCCCTTCACCTTATATGGAGCCTCTGAACCAATAACCAACATCTTTCCAAATGCATATTTTCGTGCCAAATCCATTCTCTGCAGAAAACCACTCACTTTGTTCAAAGTGACAAAGGACACGGTGTTCTCATCATTGTATTTGTAGTCGCAGAACCATAGAGAGTATCCTTCAGGATCGTACATGTCCCAGAATCCTACAATTCATGGAAACCATAAGCATAATCAAAAACGTATATAATCATGCTTAAAGAAAGACACACATTATTACTACTTGCCAAAGTAGGCAACTCCTCAAAAATCATATGAAGGCTCTGCTCTGATTGGGTGCAAGTAAATACCTTTGATGGCAACCTCACGGAAATTGGTTTTTGTGTTAGAGTAAAGCCTCTTCCATTCATCTAGAATCATCTTGCTTGGGGGCAAAAGGTCCAAAGGATTCTTTGCCTTTGGCTTGGGTGCCTCTTCTTCATCTACCACTTCTTTGGGCTTAGCTTCTTCTTTCTTAACCTCCTTCTTTGGTTCCTCCTTTGGCTTAGGCTTTGCAGGTTCCTTTGGCTGTGCAGGTTTCTTGGATGCAACAGGTGGAACCGATTCTGCTTGTTTAATATCACCCAATATCTTCTTGAAATTTGGCTGATTAACTAATGTCCAGAAATACCTCTCTACATGTGGGAATTCTGAGGTAAAGCTCTTGGTCAAAATTGACTTAAATCCATTAGACAGGTTACAAATCATAACAATGTCAGCCAGTGTAACGCCGTGCCCAACTAAGTAAGTATTAGACGCAAGGTGGGTGTTCAAAGCTCCCAGAGATCTCTTTAGCGAAGCAATCGCAGCCTCCTCAGCCTACATATGAGAGGGATAGGAAAAAAAACTGATTTGAAGTAGTAGCCACCAGGAAAAACCATATATAGATTCAAAATGACTATAAAAAGTTTGACATACCGGAGGAAGATATACACGATAACCAAGTCGTGGAAACAACCAGTTCCCTATGCCTGCATCAACTTCAGTAGCAGAGAAATCGGTCCACTGCTCAATGTGGCCCTGTAATATCAATACACCAACAAAGAAGTTAGGATAGAAAACATACTCAATAAATGACTGGAGCTTGTGGAGACTTAATGCATGAAATGAAAAACAACAAACACAAGTCATTCCATCGGTTGAATTTAAATATCAATGCCTTACATAATCAATCAAGGAAAAGCCATATAGAGGGGAATCAGGATTCAATCGAGCCACTGCATAAAATAAGCAAGGAAACACATCAGACCAAACAACATTACAGCACCAACACAAAATTACCAAGAAGTTGTTTTACCGTAGCGTGCAATTGCATTGCTTTCAAATATCGGGCCATCAGGTGTTTCAAGCACAGGAATCTACAAAGAGGAATTTAAAATCATTAAAAAAGCAAAGATTTTGCATATTTAGTAAAAACAAATTTCTCAAGACTCAAATTATTATCTCGTACCTTTCCAAGGGGATTCATCTTGAGGAATTCGGGGGTCTTATTTGACACACCCATCTCAAAATTCTTTACCAGTTCAACCTTCACACCACTATATTCTGCGGCAATAAGTGCCTTTGATGCATTTTTGTTTGCAGTGCAATGCAAGACCTGAATAGGAGAACAAATAAGGCAAACATCCTGGATACATCCATAACGAATGCAAATACACATTTATTCATACCCATGCTAATTAGTCGAACATTTCAAAAGTGACAACAAGAGAATGTTTTGGATTTATAACTTGATGGCTCGCGACTTCCGCATTTGGGGCAAATTGTCAAAATGAATCTAGGCGACCTTTTGACCAATTTAAATTACAAGCATTGACTTTCCAAATAGTTTGGACTGCAAAATTTTAGTGATACCCCAGTAGTCTCTTCCCCTATAAAGAGTCGAGCCACTATCCCACCATAATTAATTGAGTAACATGTTTAGGCAAAGAAACTGATGTCACTATACAAAACAGTTCTAGTGAATGGAAAGAATAGAAAAGAGGAACCCAATAAGCAAAATTTCATTTGTATGACGGTCTCAATATTGAACACTCATTCTCAAATAAATAAGATATTTTTTTTAACACAATAAACAAAACAAAGATTGATACTGCAGCCTATTTTATAATATTTACATGAGCTACCAATTCAAGTTATATGATCTAATCAAAAATCAGGAACAGATCTTCCACAAACATCATAGAAACATGTAAAAGAAATTACAGGAAAAAAGAAAAAACTGTATGCACTCACCAGAGCCATGGCTTCACAAGATCGAATTGAATTATTCACTCTCTAAATCCACAGAGATCTGAAAACCCAATATTAAAAATGAAATCTTTGTCAATCATCATGGAAAAAATAACAAAATTACAAAGCTGCGCGCAGTAAAAGGCCTTACAATTGGAAAAAAGCGAAGGAAATTTGTAGATCAAAAAAAGGGTTTCGAAACAGCAGAATTATAAAGGGTTTACCTATAGAGTGAAAGAAGCCGCGTGCTGCCGAGACCGAGTGCGCAAGGATAGTAATACGAAAGGAGGTTTAGGGTTTCTTGCAGTGGGATATATAGTTTGTTTGTGTGCTAGTGATGGAGGGGTACCGATTTGGGTGGAGAATATGCCGAATTGATGTAGTTTGCGTGCTATAGTTGAAGGACAATTTAGGAATTTGACAATGCAGAGATCTTTCCACCTCTTTCACCTTTTTTCTCAAGAATAAGGCTTTATTTAGATGTAAATTCTTAATATATTTTTTAATTTTCAAAACTTAACAAATAAACATTACGTATTTTCAAATTTTACTTTTAAAATATAAAATTTATTCTCAAAAAATTTATATTATCCCCCAATTCCACACTATTTCCAAAGGCATGACATATTATTTCATCATTAAAAATATATACATACACTACTATCCATATAATATATATATATACACACACATATATAAATAATTTTAAAACATTCATTTCACCCCCAAAATCAACAAAAAAGTTATTAATGTGACATCTTATATTCTTTAAAACACAAACAAACAAATTATTTTCTCTCAAAATATTCTCCTCAAATACAAACAAATAACTATCACATTTTTCAATTTTACTATCCAAAATTCATTCTTCCAAAATATATTGGGAGAATTGCTCAACTCACAACCAAATATAGCCAAGAATTTTATGAAACTAATTACAAAATAATAAATAGTCAAAAGAAAGAAGATTTATAACTGAAAAAAAGGTGAGTTACCATAAAACAAAAAAGAATTTATAATCATATTTTTGTTTTAGTGGGAAGAGTGGGGTGGATTACCGGTTGTTGACAGGTCTACGCTATTTCTGTTCTTCCTACCTCTTTCTAAAACTGCAGGCCGACAGGGGTTTTAACCCGGAAACAAATCTTGGAGTTCTGGCAATAAAAATTAACACAGGAAGACACGAAGAAGAAGGAGGAGGTAAAGGGACAAGCGCAAAAGATGAATAAAATCAAAAGACTCAGCTCTCTGCAGTTGTTCTCATGCCTTATCTCTTCAATTTCCCTTCTATTAATTCCAGGTCTGCATGCCTTTTCTTTGTTTTCTTTTTATCAGCTCAGTTTTTCTAGATGTCTTGTTATAAGTACTCTCGGAAGAAGATTGAGAACAAGAATAAAGGGATCCAATTTCAAGAATTTGTTTTCTTTCTTGTTCTTCCTCTCGGAGTGAACATTATAACAAGGATTCTAAGGTTAAATCTTTGAACCCTTAAGTGGCCTCTGCTGTTATGAATATGTACAGCCTTGTAAGTAGAATTTGGGCAGTGAATTGCTTTTCTCTTACGAGAATAGATGATAAAAGGTAAAAAATTGGAACTTTTTTCAGAAGCCAACTGCTCAATCTTTCTTGGTGTTATTGTTTGTTTGACTGTTGTCAGGGATTGCTGTTGAATTTCTCCAATCCATGTTGTTGGCCTAAGCGTGGTTCTAACTTTTTGTGTTGAGTTGATCAGTAAGTAGTTGGAGATTGAGCAACAGATCAAAGCTTTGAGCTTTTGGTGTGGGATGTTGATTACTCAATTCAAGATCAGCTGTAGTATTGCCTAAGCTAGTCTAATTGACTCGTTTAGAGTTCTAGCCAAACCTCAATGAGCTGAATCTTAGGTGGAGTTGGGCAGTTTTTTTGCTAAACATCACCCTTTGGTGCTTGCTTTGTGGGTATTTGGTGTGCCTCTGTTGTAAACTAGTCATATGGTTATGAAATTCAATCTTGCATTGCATGCATCAAAGTCAATTACTAAATCTAACATAGTGCAAATCCAACTTTGTTTCAAAAAGAAATGTGTTTACTTATTAGGATGCACTTTCATTACTGTTACTCTACATACGAGATAACTTTGGCAACATCACACATATTTTCTCAGTCTTCAAGAACTCTTTCAACCAAAACATGGGTTTGATATAAATATTTTTTCATGCTTGTATCAAATTCCGTATTTCAATTTATACCAAGCGTAAAAATTAAATACACTAACGCATTTAGAAAATTGCGAGATCAAGCCCTATTGGATCCGATACCACTGTTGGAAAATCATGATTTAAGCATAATTACAATTAATCATATAAATCATGAAATTGAACAGGGGGTGGTCCAGTATTACTCTTTGATCAGCGGAAGACTTATGGATACCACCCTGAATCGAAGCTCGTCTACAAGCCTTGAATGTGTATAAACTCCACGTTCTTTAATTCGAATGGCCTTCTATCGATTTCTTCTTCTCACCTCGCAAGGTTGATACCCCAAGAAAGATTTAGAAAATTAACTATGAATTTGAAAGAGTCTTTTATGAATAAATACTCAAGTTGTGTATTAAACTCTTGAGAAGAGGGCCTATATATAGGTGAGTCTTCCAAAAGTTTAATCCAACTAGAAGATCTAGATAATGTCTATCCCATACAAGGGAGAGCTATCCTCCTAGATTATGGATGAGTATTATATATCCACATTTCTTCACAAAAAAGAGTTCTAATCCAACAAGAACTACTATTCCTTATACATGTAGATAAGATTTTATTCAAATATGAATGTTTGTTGGGTCAAGAGTCCAAAACTTGACCCAATTCTTAACAGTTTGTTTGACTTTTGTTAGGGATTGCTGTTGAATTTCTCCGATCCATGTTGTTGGCCTAAGCATGATTCTAACTTTTGGTGTTGAGTTGATCAATAAGTAGTTGGAGATTGAACAATAGATCAAAGCTTTGAGCTTTTGGTGTGGGCTGTTAATTTGCCAATTCAAGCTCAGCTGTAGTATTGCCTAAGCTAGTCGAATTGACTTGTTCATAGTTCTACCCAAACTTCAATGAGCTGAATCTTAGGTGGAGTTGGGCAGTTTTTTCGCTAAACATTACCCTTTAATGCTTAAAGCTTTACGAGGTTAACTTAGACATAGTACAATCTGAAAAGCAATCCTGCCTTGTTTTGACTTGGCCAAGCTAACACTGAGGTGGTAGCCCAGCCTATAAGTCCCACAAGGGGTTACAGGTTCAAGCCCCCTTGCCGTAGTATTTCTAAATCAATGACCTCTGTGATGCAAAAGGCAGATTGATTTCAGTCTGGAATGGGACGCACCATATGGTGACGAGCTCCTTTGGGCAGTAACTTTAGCTCAAACAGACATTCTACAATGGCAGAGGACTCCCATGGTCACACCCAAGGAGGGTTGTTAGACTAGTTGCCCCTCGTCTGCCACATGATTATTAAAAGAAAAAGAAGAAAAGAGAAAAGGAAAAGTACTGAGAGCTAACTCACATTGGCCTCATGAGAGTTGAGCCCGTGCATATCAGTAGTTTCTTAAGTGTGCTACATCTTTTTTCCCCCACGTAAATTTAATTTAGAATCTTTGTTATCTTCACTGCTTTATCTGTGTTGTTATCACTTTGATAGGGTATGTACTGAAACATATTAATACGCTATCATTTTACAGTTGTAATCAATATAAGGTTCTTAACTTTTGTCATGTCCAACTAAAGTTAGAAATTTCAGACAACATCTAGAGCTAAATGATTTTCACAACTGAAGTAATGATGATTGGAAACTTGGAATCAAGATCTCTATGGTACACAGTTTCTGATAACAAGTTTTAGATTCTGATGTGGTTCTTTGTTTTGTTTTTCAAATACATGTTTAGGATGTTTGGGGCAATTGTTGAATGTTTATGTTGTCTGTGTAGGATTGGCAGACAGTTCATCAACATCAAACTCTTCCAACGACAAGACGGCTGCAAGGAAGAAGAATTCATCTGGAACTTCCACCAGGCTGGAAATCCTGATCATATGCCTTGGGCTTTTAGCCGTTGGTGCATTTTCTGTTTTCTTATACAAGCTGTGGCAAAGAAAGAAGAGAGAGGAGCAATACGCTCGCCTTCTGAAGCTCTTTGAGCAAGATGATGAACTTGAGGTCGAACTTGGCATTCGGGATTGAGATTGGATTTGTGTGGCCTAACTCTTGTTATACATAAGATTGTCTTCTCCATCTTAAGGTTATTTATTTGTCAAAAACAACGTTGTTACAGTATTCATCTTGATATATATGCAAGAATTCTTTTAGCCACCGTGCTGTAATATTTGAACTTGAATTCGAATTCGAAATATTCCCAATAGTTTGTTATTTGTGAAATTTTCTGGCTTTGATCACTCTTGTACACACTTACGTTGTTTCTTCACTTGCCTTGGGAAGAAGTGAGATAAAAGGAAGGGCAAGGATAAGATTCTCATATGGTCTCTTGGTTTAAAGGTGCCAAATGGATTGGATCTTCCGATGGCTCTATCATGAAAATGTAGAAAGTTTGAGCCGAATGTTCTATATGTTATGCCCAAACTTACTATTGGGTCATATTTGTTTGAGAATTGTCGATTTCAAAATTTAAATAGATATTGAAAGTGATAATAATTAAAATACGTCACATTTGCAATCTACTCATGTAGTATTATTTTTTTTCATTTGTACACATGTATACACATCATGAGCCCATTTAGGCTCGAATTCTTGAGCCACAAGCCACTAGGCATTCAGTATTTATTTGACAATGGATAAAAAAAAATACATATAATTGATGATACACATGATGTGTGTATATATATTGTAGACGGCTTAATTTTTGGGCCAATTGAAAAATGACATGTGTAAATAATATATTAGTTATTAATTTAAAATTTTCTATTTATATATTGGAATTTATTAAATTCAATTCCAAATGATAAATAGTTAATTTTAATTAATATTCTAATATTTATTTTATACACAATCAGATGTTGACAAGTGTCAAGATGAAGTAGCACAACCGATCAAATCAAGTCCGGTGGCCTAACAATCACAGGCCAATTAAATTGTGATACGTGGCATATCTATGTACGTGGATCAATCAAGTCAAGAATATTTGATATTATCTTCAAAAAGGATAATTATCAAATGGTGTTCAAGTCATTCTGGAATCTTCTGCTAGATGCCTATATAAAGGAACGCACAGAGGCTCATATGGACATTCATATACTCATACTGTCACGCTCTCATATTCCCAGATTCTCATATTCTCATATTCATATTCTCACATTCATATATTATCAAGTCCAAGATTCAAGTCTTCAAGTTTCTGCTGTGACGATATATCGTTACCGCGAAGGTCCTATACCTCTTCAAAGCATCAAGTCTTTTGATCTCGGAGTCAAGGTTCGAGTTCAAAGAAATCTCGTAGTGTTCTTTTATCAAGTCAAAGGATACTACACCGTATATCCAAGAACAAGCTTTAAGCCCTTGGATCGTATATATTGGGAGAAGAATCAGGGAATTAATTTTATTAGGGAATTTATATATTTTTTCTCTGATAAATTGTAATTCTTATATATTCTTCAATATAAATTCAATTTGACCATTATTTTCTTTGTCTTGTGATTTAATTTTGCAGACAACGAAATTTGTGTGAACAAATTTTCGACACGCCCAGTGGGACCCAAATCTACCCCTCATCTCTTTCTCCCATTTGAATCTTGAAGATATTTGCAACCACTCAATGGCACCTAAGAGGAACCAACTTGCCTTGGCCAGGAAAGATGCTACTGGTGCTGCTGACCCTGCTGCTGAACCTGTCAATCAACCCATGACTGGGGGCAAAAATACTGATTTCATTCCGTCTGATGGTTCTGACTCTGAGAGTCCAAGGGAAACGAATCCTAAGGTATTATCTTTTGCTAAACTGCCAACTACAGCGACTGGAGTGGCGACAGTGGATGAACAACTTGCTCGGATGGCTCAAGCTATAGCTGACCTACAAAACATTGTAGAAGAAAAGGATCTACAAATTGCACAACTCATGAGCAAACAGGAAGAGGAAGATCCTAGAGGATTTAGCTGTAACCATCAATCTTCTCTTGGCCATATAATGACGCAGAAACATGTTGAGGAGATGCCTTACAAGCGAGAAATAGATCGAAAGATCGACCATTCTGCAACTTCTATTGCTACATTTTCTGTTCAACAATTGCAAGACATGATCACAAATACCATTAGAGCTCAGTACGGCATGCCTTCTCAAAGTTCTGTTGTGTATTCGAAGCCCTATACAAAGAGGATTGATTCACTGAGAATGCCGATAGGATATCAACCACCAAAATTCCAGCAATTTGACTGAAAAGGGAAATCCAAAACAGCATGTGGCCCATTTCATTGAGACATGCAATAATGCAGGGACTTATGGTGATCTTTTTGTGAAACAGTTTGTGCGTTCATTGAAAGGAAATGCCTTTGACTGGTACATTAACCTAGAGCCTGAATCCATTGATAATTGGGATCAAATGGAAAGGGAGTTTCTGAATCGTTTCTATAGTACACGCCGGACTGTGAGCATAATTGAACTTACTAATGCAAAATAGTGGAAAGATGAACCAATGGTGGACTACATCAACCGTTGGCGTGCATTAAGTTTGAATTGCAAAGATAGACTCTCAGAGACATCTGCGATAGAGATGTGTATTCAAGGTATGCACTGGGGACTTCTTTATATTCATCAGGGAATCAAGCCTCATACTTTTGAGGAATTAGCCACTCGTGCCCATGATATGGAGCTTAGCATTGCCAATCGTGGGGTTGGAATTCCTGTTGAAGACCAGAAGAAAGAAAGGAAGGATTTAAAGAAAAGCGAAAAGTATGTCAAAGCAACTACTAAGGAATCCATGGCAATCAAGACAGCCTCCATAAAAATTCCCACAAGTGATTAAAAGGTTGCTGAGAAAATTGAAGATCAACGCATTTCAACAGGCAAGAAGACATTAAAAGAAATGCAGGAGAAGGAATATCCATTTCCAGATTCTGATGTTTCTCATATTTTTGATGAATTATTGACAAGGAAGTTGATTGAATTGCCGGAACCAAAACGTCCTGAAGAAGTTGGAAAGGTCAACGATCCAAAATATTGCAAATATCATCGAGTTGTTGGCCATCCAATAGAGAAGTGCTTCGTCTTCAAGGATAAAGTCATGGCATTGGCAAGAGATGGAGAGATAATACTTGACACGGAAGATGTGGTTGGATCGAACCTGACTAGCGCTATAACTGTAATAGATACTACATGTGTTGCAAGCAAAGACTATGTCTTTTCATCTTCACTTAGGAGGGCATCAACAATGCTCCAGTTTGGAAGCTTAGATCCAGTACTAGTAAAGACTCAATTCATTAATGGAGTGACTAAATTGAAAATGAGTTCTACTACTAAAACTGAAGATAGCAGTGAGTGGACTCTTGTGATGCACCGACGAAGGCGAAGACGATATGCAAATCAATCTCATCCACTGGCATTTAAGGTCTCATATGTGGCCAGATGCCCTCAACCAAGGACGACAAAGAGTTTGAAGGCCACAGATGGTAAGCTAGAAAACTCATTGGCAGGTTACAAAAAGAGCCAAGTGACTTTGAAGGATTATTTCCCTACAGGATTTCTTGATCAAAAAATTGAAGTAGTGCATGCTATATCTTGCAAAACTAAAGAGCAACACTCCACTTCCTGTTGTACAGCAATTGCTTTTACAGATGAGGACTTGTTGTTGGGATCAAAATCTCACAATGGGCCCCTTTTCGTTTCAGGGTTCATGCAGGAGCAAAAGGTCAACTGCACACTCATTGATGGAGGATCCGCTGTCAATATCATGCCAAAATCCACTATGAAGAATTTGGGAATTTCTGTTGAAGATCTCTCACGCAGCCGCCTAACTATTCAAGGTTTCAACCAAGGAGGCCAACGAGCTATTGGTATGATTCGTCTAGACCTCACAATCGGGGATTTGGAAGCAAGTACTTTATTTCATGTCATTGATGCAAGGACTTCATACCATTTACTTTTGGGACGGCCGTGGCTTCATGAGAATGGGGTGATACCTTCCACTCTTCATCAATGCTTCAAATATTCAAAAAATGGGGAAGTTATGAAAGTTGATGCAGATGTGAAGCCATTTACTGAAGCGGAATCATATTTCGCTGATGCTAAACTTTATCTGGATCCTGATTCAGCAAGTGAAGTGCAACCTGCAAAAGCTCCAAGCAACCACTCCGTTGAAGGGAGAAAAGATTGTTCTGAAAATTTCAGTAAACTAACAATTACTGAGGTTTTGACAAACAAAAAATACGAGCACGGTGATGAGCCCAATTTACCATTATTTCGATATACACCGCAGTCATCTCAAGAGAAAAGGCAAATTCCACTTGGAGCATGTATTAAGACGAATGATGCTACTCGAAGCTAATTAAAGATGGTGGGATCAAGTGACTGTCAAACTTTGAGAAAGGATTTCACCATGCCTATTGTTGGCATTAGCTCATCAATTTATAATGGACCATCTGTCGCAGAAATTTCTCACAAAGAATTTGAGGGTACATTTGATCCTAAGGCGTACAAGTTACTCGAAAAATCTGGCTATGACTTTGCTAATCCACCCAGTTTAAGTAAGCTCAAACCTGAGTTAACTGGAGAAAAAGTTCATGGGCTCAATGAAGCACAACATAAACTAAGGAGACAGGGATTTTATGTTGAACAGTCAAGGGTTGGCCTAGGATTTAAAGTTACTGAACCAGTCAGGATACGCATCACAAATAAGGATGAGTGTGCTGGTGTCCAACATATTTCTGCAAAAGGTCGCGTGAAGCAAGAAGAGCAAAAACAGAATAATCATCGAGTTTCTGTATTTGATCGTCTCAGTGCTCTAGTTACTCGACCTTCTATCTTTAAAAGACTTGGTGTTAAAGATCAAAACAGGCTTTATATAGGTCCACGTCTAAGAGGTTATGTGTTCAATCGACTTGGGAATAGTACTGCAAAAAGGAGTGTTGACGACAAGACTGATATGTTGGAGTCAAAAAATGAGAGTCAAACTCTTCATTTATCCCAATCGAATGGAGCCAAATCTACAATCCTAGTCATTAATATGGGCAAACTTGTGAAAATAAAGCAGCACATCATAGAACATTCATGCAAAAAGAATGGTGCAGATGAAGTGGAAATCACCATCAGCTCTAATTACATAAGTGTTAAAGAGGAGCTAAATCTCGCACCGCATGATCCGTGTCTTGAAGAATTCAATGGATTGGTGGCAAACGGTTTCATACAAGTTACAAACTACCCATCATGGATAATGGTGCCTACCCCATTTTCAAAAGCAGATGGAACATTAAAATGGAGCATTACATTCCAGAGGATAAGAGTTGTTGAGCTCGAACACTTATACAGCGAAGAAAATGATGAGTTACATACATGTAACCACATCGCTATTGATGAAGAGCCTAATTCAGAAATTATTGAAGATGAAGTCCTAAAAGCTTCTTCACAACTTGAAGATGGTGGACAGGCGACTGTCGATGAACTTAGGGAGTTGAATCTTGGCACAAAAGAAGAGCCCCATCCCATATTTGTTAGCAAGCTTTTAAATCCTAAAGAAGAAGAACAATATTTCAGAATCTTGAGCGAATATAGGGATGTCTTTGCTTGGACCTACAAAGAAATGCCAGGATTAGATCCAAAAGTTACAATTCATCACCTTGGCATAAAACATGGGGCTCGTCCAGTAAAGCAGTCGCAGCGAGTGCTTTGCCCGGAGCTCGTCCCTCTAATTGATGTTGAAGTCAACAAGCTTATTGATGCAGGATTTATCAGAGAAGTGAAATATCCAACTTGGATCTCTAGCATCGTTCCAGTCAAGAAAAAGAATGGCCAGATACGTATTTGCGTTGATTTTCGAGATTTAAATAAAGCATGTCCAAAGGATGATTTTTCACTACCTATTATTGAGCTTATGGTCGATGCAACCACTGGACATGAAGCTTTATCTTTCATGGATGGATCTTCCAGGTACAATCAAATCAGAGTGTCGCCGCAAGATGAGGAATGTATGGCTTTTCGCACACCTAAGGGTATTTACTGTTATAAGGTGATGCCTTTTGGGTTGAAAAATGCAGGTGCAACTTATCAGCGAGCTATGCAAAATATTTTCGATGATATGCTACATACAAGGGTAGAGTGCTACGTTGATGATCTCACGGTCAAGACTAAGAAAAGAGATAATCACTTGGAAGATCTCCGCATGGTATTTGATCAGCTGATAATATATAACTTGAAGATGAATCCGCTCAAATGTGCCTTTGGTGTCACGTCTGGTAAGTTCCTTGGCTTCATAGTTCGACATCGTGAAATTGAAGTTGATCCTACTAAAATCGATGCTATCCAGAAGATGCCGCCTCCAAGGAATCTTAAAGAATTGCGCAGTTTACAAGGTAATCTTGCATTCATAAGAAGGTTCATATCAAATCTTACAGGAAGATGCCAACCATTTAATCACTTGATGAAGAAAGATGCTCCTTTCGTATGGGATAATGGATGTGAGAATGTTTTTGAGAGCATAAAGAAGTACCTTATGAATCCACCAGTTCTGGGAGCTCCTATACATGGAAAACCGTTGATACTGTACATTGCAGCACAAGAACGGTCAATCGGTGCTCTCATGGCTCAGGAAAATGAAGAAGGAAAAGAGAAAGCTTTATATTATCTAAGTAGAGCTTTGACTGAGAATGAGTTGAAATACTCTCCTGTCGAGAAGATTTGTCTTGCCTTATTTTATGCAATTAGAAAGTTGAAGCATTATTTTAAGGCATATTCTATCCGACTCATCTCACGTGCTGATCCTGTTAAATTTGTGATGTCAAGACCAGTCCTCTCAGGAAGGTTGGCCAAGTGGTCTGTTGTATTCAATCAGTATAAAATCACATATGTACCTCAAAAGGCTGTAAAGAGACAAGCTCTTGCTAATTTCTTAGCAGATCATCCCATTCCTGCAGATTGGGAAGTATCCGATGAATTACCTGATGAAGAGGCTCTCTTCGTTGATATCCTGCCAGCATGGACAATGTTATTTGATGGAGCAGCTTGATTTGATGGAGCGGGGACAAGGATTGTATTTGTTTCACCAGAAAGACAAGTTTTGACATATTCTGTAGTGTTAAATGAATTGTGCTCTAATAACGTTGCAGAATATCAGGCTTTGATTATTGGGCTTCAAATGGCTCTTGAACTGGAAATTGTAGAAATTGAAGTCTATGGTGATTCAAAATTGGTTATTAATCAACTGTTAAATGTTTATGAAGTTAAAAAGGAAGATTTGATTCCTTACTTTCAGCTAGTGTCTTGTCTGTTGAAGAAGTTTGAAAATGTTGTCCTAAGCCACATCCCGAGGAAAGAAAATAGGATGGCAGATGCATTAGCTAACTTGGCTACTACTTTGGCCCTTTCTGAAGAAGAGACGACAAATGTCCCGGTGTGCAATAGATGGATTGTGCCGTCACCCGTAAAGCTTGATCGAGAAGATGCAAATGCCATATCAGTCTCAGTTAGTGAAGATGAAGATTGGAGAACATCACTAATTAACTATCTAAAGGATGGGAAGCTGCCACAAGACCCTCGTCGAAGGACGGAGGTGCGTCGGAGGTCATCTTGATTCATTTTATACAAAGACATTTTGTATTGTCGATCTTATGAAGGTACTTATCAGCGTTGTTTAAATGGTGAAGAAGCAACTGAAGCTATGGCCGAGGCACATTCTGGAGTCTGTGGAGCTCACCAGTCGAGTCCTAAGCTTCATTTTCAAATCAAAAAGATGGGATACTACTGGCCTACTATGGTTAAAGATTGTATGAGTTATGCGAAGAGATGCGAAGCTTGTCAGATGCATGCTAACTTTATACATCAGCCTCCTGAACCCTTACATCCCACAGTTGCTTCATGGCCATTTGATGCATGGGGTCTTGATGTCGTAGGTCCTATTGCTCCTAAGTCGTCAGCTGGTCATGCTTATATATTAGCAGTTATAGACTACTTCTCCAAGTGGGCAGAGGCAATTCCCCTAAAGGAAGTGAAGAAAGAAACTGTTGCTGAGTTCATTCGTTGTCATTTGATTTTTAGGTATGGAATGCCTCGTTACATCGTTACCGATAATGGGAAGCCTTTCTACAATAAATTGATGGATAGATTATATGCAGAATTTGGATTCAGGCAATATAATTCTTCTATATACAATGTAGCTGCAAATGGTCTAGCGGAGGCATTTAATAAAACCTTATGCAACCTGCTGAAGAAAGTAGTGTCAAAATCTAAAAAGGATTGGCATGAAAAAGTTGGGGAAGCTCTTTGGGCAGATAGAACAACTCATCGGACTACTACCCAGGCTATTCCGTATTCACTGGTTTATGGAGTTGAAGCTGTTCTCCCTCTTGAAAGTCAAATACCTTCATTTCGTATGGCAATTCAAGAATGACTTACTGTTGAAGACAATGTTCGCCTTCGACTCGAAGAATTGGAAGCATTGGATGAGAAAAGACTTGAAGCGCAACAACAATTTGAATGTTATCAAGCACGTATGACAAGGGCATTTAATGAGAAAGTTCGCCTGCAATCTTTTCAAGTTGGAGATTTGGTGTTGGCAGTAAGAAGGCCCATTACCATTACCCAGCGAATTGGAAGTAAATTTATGTCAAAATGAGATGGTCCGTATGTGATAAAAGAAGTCTACACCAATGGTGCTTATAAGTTGGTGGACAAAGATGGATTGCGCATAGGCCCCATAAATGGCAAGTTTTTGAAGTGATATTACCCATGAAGAAGTATGCTCCTTGACGCACGAGCTTAAACTGCATGTTGCTCTTTGACGCACGAGCTTAAATTGCATGTTGCTCTTTGATGCATGAGCTTAAACTGTATGTTACTCCTGACCCGCATGAGTATAAACTATGTACGGTAACCACCAAAGGTAGTGCATGTGGTTAAACTGCTAACTTTCCCCACTAAAGGTATTTTATGTGGCTAAAATATTAAATACCCCACCTAGTCCAATGTGGTTAAGTAATGGACACTTCTTGCCCGCGTGAGTATAAACTGTGAACGGCATCACCCCTCTAAAAAAAGGAAATCTTTACTTTGAACTACGTAATGACTTGATCCCCTTGTTGGGATACGTAGGCAGCTTGGGAGTTATTTCCTGAGTTCAGTCATATAAAAAAAAAAGGAGGTTGTTTGTTTAGATGGTTTCACAAGCTAATCATATCATTGGATCAAATGTGGATGGATTATTTCCCGAGTTCAATCACATCATTTTG
Organism: Jacaranda mimosifolia; assembly: GCA_018894105.1. Taxonomy (NCBI): domain Eukaryota; kingdom Viridiplantae; phylum Streptophyta; class Magnoliopsida; order Lamiales; family Bignoniaceae; genus Jacaranda; species Jacaranda mimosifolia. The sequence goes on along the minus strand of CM032131.1, from coordinate 31,295,813 downwards.
ACAAGTTTGGATGGCTCACCAAGTTTGGTCACATCACTGGAATAAGTTTTGAGGACTTCCCAAATTCAATCATATCATTGGAGCAAATTTGGATGACTTACATCTCAAGTTCAATCAAACCATTAGAGTAATTCTGGATGATTTATCAATTTCAAATATATCATTGGAAGAAGCTTTGTTGTTTTCAAGTTCAATTCATTAGATGGCCAGTTTTACTCAGGAGCTTAAGTAAATTTATCCCACTCTGTTGTTGGGGCATGTGATGCAATTTTTCTTTGTAGTTCGCATCAATTTGAAGAAATACTAAATAAAAAAAATGCACAAGGAGAATTTATATATATAAAAAAAAAGAACAACATTTTATTGCATATGTAGTGATCAAGTGTTCTTTTACATCAATTGTGCAAAAAAATAAATAATAAAAAAAGTAGCTAAGTACTCATGCGAGTATATCAAAAGCAATTAATTCCTTGCGAGATTCTTCAAGTAGTGCATCTATCCTCTTTAAAGCCTCAACCTCTTGATCAGTCAAAAATGGAGTATCTTCAAGCTTTGAAACTTTATCTCTTTTGGTGGCTACTTCTCTCTGAATAGTGGACAAGTTTTCTTCAACCTTGTGGAGTGATAAGTTTGCAAGTTTTTCCTTATTGCTTAACTCAGCAAGTTGTGTTCTCAATTCCTCTTGATGCTTGGAGATTTGAAAAAATTCATCCTTAATGCCATTCACCTCTTCAACTCTTTTATTTTCTATTGTCTCGGCCTCAAATAGATCATGTTGTGCAAAAAATAGTATTTTCTCATGGGTTTCTTGTGTTTCTTTTTGAATTGAATTCGACTTATCCTTTGTGTAGTTGGAAGCACCCTTAAAGAAAGATCTCAAGTGGTTCTCCAAGGATGATGTATTTTTTATGTATACTCTCATCTCTGCAATCAAATCATCAATCGTTGGTCTTATCCCTGAAAGTTGATCAAATGGAGTTTTCATGATTTTTTGACATATGCGTTCCCAATAGAATTTGAGTAACATTTGCTCAGCTTCAGTCTTTATAACTTGAGGACAAAACTCAAAAACTTCAGCAACTGGAAGTGTATAAGGTGGAGCTTCAAATGTCTTTTTAGGCTTGTCTTTATCAGCAAAATCCTTGTCATTTGCAATTTCAGGTAATGTCACCTTTGGTCGCTTTTTGGAATTTGCAGTGTCATGAGTAGCTTGTTTGTCATCATCAAAAGGTAGAGGAGTGATTGTTTCAAGAAAGTTACAAGGATGAATTCCATTTATCAAACCAACACTACCTTCTGATGTAATTGGGACTGGTATCTCAAGATCTGCAAGCTAAAAAAAAAAGGGAGATTAGTGTAAAGGATTGGCAAATATATATGTAAAAAAAAAATTATAATAACTTTACATAATTTGCTAATTCATCCAAAGGTAAAGAAGAACTTGGGACATTTGCAAAGAAATTTGAATTAATACTGATGTTATCTAAATCCAAAACCTTTGGTTTCTTCTTGAGAATACATTGGTTGCTGGAGTCATCATTTGAGCAAGAAAGTGAGGAGATTATTTCATTTCCTTCCAATGGAACATCAGCGGGGGATGAAACATTGAGTAAGCTACGTCTTTTAGATAGAAATTTGGTATGGTTAGCAATATTATATTCCTTAGACGCCGAATTCCCTCCTTTAATTTGCCCTAAAACAACAGGATTTTGAAGAGGTGAAGCTGCTGAGTTATTTTTGGGATCTTCCATTAAGGCCTGTTTAGAATGAGAAAGTTTATTTCCAAGATGCCCAGGCTCAGATGAATAATTTTCAATTCTCTCGCCAAGTTGATTGAGTTGGCCAGAAGTTGATTCCACATCTTTTTGATTAACTTTAAGAACAATTTTAGTACATTTTGTTTGTAAAGTCTTCCAGTGTTTGTCCCACCAATCTACATATTCCTTTGTGGCCAATGAAAATGAAGAAGTATTGCTAGGAATGATAAGTTTGTGAGATGTATTCAGTAAAGTACATGACTGCCAAAGCTGAACAAGCTCGTGCAAATCACAAGTAAGAATCTCTTTCTTTAAGTTCCCCGGGACATGTTGACAAAATCCACATTGCCGACTGAATCGATGAGGGCTATAAGCTTCAATGATATGCTCTTTTCCACATCGAAATATCAAATAGCCGGAACGTAAAGCCACAAAAAGGTCTTTATAAGTATTTGATATACATGGGCCATCTATTACTGTGAACTGCTTGCGTGGATATGAGCGTAGATTTTGAATAACTGAAGGATTGATACTGAGGAACAAATCTTGTGCCTCTGAAAGATCAAAATATTTGGCCATGTTTTCCCCTGCATACTTGACCATCTCAGCTCCTCCTACATCAATCTTGGATAAAAAATGAGTGCCAAGGTAGTGCCCTAACCAACTGTAAACATAATGAATGGGAAAGATAGAAGAAGATTCCTGAAAATTTGGCGAAGTTGATATATTCCTTAAACCATGATAAATGCCCGCCAATACGGGAACTGCAAGAGAAAAACAATCACCATTTGTCATTCTACTAGCAACCTTGAAGACAGTAGCACGAATTAGATTTGCTTTGCGATGTGGTAAAACAAAACTGCATAACTAGCATGAAAGAAAAGCAGCCAAGTAGGTCTCCCCTCTAACATCTTCTTCAACCTCCAGCTTCATAAATGGCTCATCATATTCCTTGGTGCGAGGCAAAAGTAATGCATCGATTCTTCCACATGGATTGTGAGAGATCTTTGGCTCAGTAGACCTCTTCCGGGAAGACCTCAAAGGGGGCTCCGCGTATCTCGTTGGTCCTTTAAACCAAAAACCAATCCAATCAGAAATAGGAACACCATCAGAGTCCTTGGGAAGCATATGGTAAGCCAAAAATAGATACTTGCAGCTTCGTGGTTGAGAAGGACCATGTCTGTCGTCACCAAGTAGCCCTTTTGCAGTAGGGATAGCTTCATCATAGAAACCTCCACGAATAGGCAATCCACCAAGTACACGAAAATCCCATAAAGAAATTGAAAATTCACCTGTTGCAGTGTGCAAAGTGTTCGTGGAAGGACACCATAGCTCAAGGAAGGCTTGGAGGATGTTCTTATGGCAGACGTACGTGAAAAGCGAGGCATGGACTGCTGCGTAGATCCTAGCTTGACGAAGAGTGTCTGCATGATGTCCCAATATATCCTCTATCCATTCCCAATAACCTGCATGAAAAGATACTTCGCCAAACCTTGATGCAGGAATTCTCACCGAGCGTCCATTAATGTTGGAATGATAACCTGCAAATAAAAACTCCGAACTAATAGCTTTGGCATCATGAAGAGAGGACTTCAGGAGAAGTATCCTAGAGCGAGACGTAATGCCAGAACGTGGATCAATCACTTCCTTGGTTACTTCCTCGGACCACTCTTGAATATGCATGGAATTATTAGGAGATCTAAGTATGGAACGAAGAACATCATTGGTCGATTTATGGATGACTAATCTGGTACTTTTAACTTTGAGGTTGTCTTTGTCGCTCCCAATGATAATACATGGAGATGGCTCTGTGTGATTCTCAATATACGTCCTCACGAGTTGATCAGGAATGGGTTATGTTCCTAACTTGCAACAAGAGAAATTAAAGAGAAAACAAAACTTGAGAAAATATTTAAGAGAAAGGAGGAATAAGAAGAAGGTTGAAGGATATAGAAACATCCCTCTTAATTTGATGACTTACTTGAAATCTTCAGAATTTTGTGTATTTGTTATGTATTGAGAAGAATTTTCTGTTGATGAATGCCAAGAAAACCCAAGCAATCATCTTTGGAGCTATATTGGAATGGAGAGCTCTATGTGGCTTTTCTACAAACAGTTGATGTGCAGGAATTAAGAAGAAGAGTATATCCTTAATTGGGTAAGATGAATTCTTCCACGGCAATTTTCCCAACTCAATTCTCAACTATACTCGGTGGATTTAGCTCTTTGGCAATATGCTATTTATAGTTTGTTTTTTTAAAGAGTTTGAATCCAAGAATATTTTGAAGATTGAGTTTAGTTTATGAATAAACAAAATTTCCAGCAAAGCCAAACTCTGTGGAAGTGATGATTTAATTTGCTGGGTACAGTCCACGATGGTGTGGACACTCGATGTACAGCCAGTGTGTTAAACGAGATGGGTCTCTTGCCTTTTTTTTTTTTTTTTTAACTACAGCAGCATGTAAACTCCACTAGTAGCGGGATTCTTTCCAGAGTTGAAGAAATCAAAGTAGTGGAACATCTTGGAATTGTCTTCATATTGGTTTCTGATAAGGAGTTGGCTTCTGTTTGCAAATGGACATTGATGGGAAAATTTGTTTTGTGAAACAAAGCTCAATGCCGCCCCGTTGAACTTTTATTGGTTAGTAGGATTATTTAAATACACATATATTTTAAAGACTCATATGTTATATATACGTGTATTTAAATATATATATATATAAAGTAATTATCGTGACTTATTCACTCAGGAACGTATTGGAAGACATTGTTCGTGAACAAGTCTTGAGGGGGCATTTGTAGACGGCTTAATTTTTGGGCCAATTGAAAAATGACATGTGTAAATAATATATTAGTTATTAATTTAAAATTTTCTATTTATATATTGAAATTTATTAAATTCAATTCCAAATGATAAATAGTTAATTTTAATTAATATTCTGATATTTATTTTATACACAATCAGATGTTGACAAGTGTCAAGATGAAGTAGCACAACCGATCAAATCAAGTCTGGTGACCTAACAATCACAGGCCAATTAAATTGTGATACGTGGCATATCTATGTACGTGAACCAATCAAGTCAAGAATATTTGATGTTATCTTCAAAAAGGATAATTATCAAATGGTGTTCAAGTCATTCTGGAGTCTCCTGCTAGATGCTTATATAAAGGAACGCTCAGAGGCTCATATGGACGTTCATATACTCATACTCTCACGCTCTCATATTCCCAGATTCTCATATTCTCAGATATATTCTCATATTCATATTCTCACATTCATATATTCTCAAGTCCAAGATTCAAGTTTTCAAGTTTCTGCTGCGACGACGTATCGTTACCGCGAAGGTCCTATACCTCTTCAAAGCATCAAGTCTTTTGATCTCGGAGTCAAGGTTCGAGTTCAAAGAAATCTCGTAGTGTTCTTTTATCAAGTCAAAGGATACTACACCGTATATCCAAGAACAAGCTTTAAGCCCTTGGATCGTATATATTGGGAGAAGAATCAGGGAATTAATTTTATTAGGGAATTTATATATTTTTTCTCTGATAAATTGTAATTCTTATATATTCTTCAATATAAATTCAATTTGTTCATTATTTTCTTTGTCTTGTGATTTAATTTTGCAGACAACGAAATTTGTGTGAACATATATATATATATATACATGTAATTTTTTTGTTCTGATTTATTATTTTTTATCATGTTTAAAATCTTTTCAATCCCAACCAATTATAAAAATTTAGTTCATTTAGGAATGCTCATTGTCTCTCTCCTATCCGTCTTGTAAAATTTCCATTGTTGTTTTCTTCAATATTTGGTCAATTATTTTTTACACGTAAACGCTATATAGGAATTAGATTTGACAATAATAATATCTCCAATCATATCAAAATTAGCTGTCTATTTAAATTTGTAACTACAAATAAAATAAGTTGTGAGAAAATACAAATAAAACTTAACAACCAAGTCATTAAATAAATTGAACTCGCCTGATTTGAATTGTTCGATTTAAAAAGATAATTGTACCTCACACTAAATTACTGTTTATTCTTTTAAAGTATCCCATGTTTTATCCACTCAAAACCAATTTGTGTACACCTTAGAATATTTTCAATGTCGACCATTTTGCTCTTGCTCATCAAGAACTTATGGTAAATATACATTTGTTCTTCTTTCAGAAATTATGGCTGTCAATTGTATAATATTGATTCATTTATAATTATTCTATACCCAAAGTAGATGCTTGATTGTTGGCACCGGGGAAGAAAAAAAAAAAAAAAAAACTCATACATATGAAGAAAATAACAAAAAAAAATAAAATAAAATTCAAATATTCGCCTCAAATTTCAGAATCACATGAAAAGAATTGAAGTTGAAAGTCATGTTGAAAATATATAATACAGTCAGTAATATATAACATAAGTCCACTTTAGGACCACAAGTGCATCCATGAATGCACTAACATGTTGGAACGATTTTTTTTTCCCTCCAAATTATTGCTTATATTGATGCGTGATTGCTCTTTTGCTGCCGAAGTCTAGCTTCTCCTCAATCTGGATCCATGTTCATCTACTGGGTAGAGTCACAACAATGTGATATGGATCACTCGCATCAGGCAGCAGGTCCAGGCCAGCTGATGTTTTTGAGTCGTTCAGTATCATTTGTTGGAGCATTTGACACAATAGAAATCTGTGTGTCCAGGGGACATCTCGGCAACAGGCTTTTGATCTTGTTTCCTTTGGCCGTACTTATTTGAGAGAATTCCAGGGCTACAGTTGTGAACTTTATGAGATAGCCATTATTAACCTCAACTGTTGAATTTATGGTTTGGTCTACTATGAGAACATGCGATCCCTGCAAACTTATCACTTAACGTATTTTTAAATCATAAGTAAACAAATTTTGTTATTTTAAAACTAAAAACAAAATTTTATTAACCAGATAAATCAAAACAAAATTTTATTAACGAAATAAATCAACTTCCAATACAGTAACAATAAAATAAGGAGGATCATCCCTCCAAATTCATTGATCAGCTAACGAACCCGAAAGTATGAGCAACAGAATTCACAGATCGCTTCACAAATTGAACTTGAAAATTTTTAATTTCTTCTTTTAATTGTATATAGCCTTCAACAATAAGCCCAAGGTTAGATGAAATATTGTCTTCTCTGTGTTATTACGCATAAATAGCTCTACATGTTAATTAATATTCTAAACATTTAATCAGTTGATTTTTTTATTTAGATTATATCATTTATTTATGTGAAGAAATAATTACATCAAATGAAAATAATTTTTATATAGACAAAATAATTGTATTAATATTATTTTAGTTAATAATTTGCAAGTAAAATAATTTTGAATTTATTTTATATATTATATAATAGTGTAATTACAAAAATGTATTAAGTTACTTTTTTTGCAAATTATTGAATCTATTAATAATTTTTTTCCTATACATAGACGTATATTATTAATCATATTTTTTTAATTTATTATTCTGTTTCCTATACGTAATTCAAATATGCATTTTTTATTAATTTAATAAATTTGATTTTTAATATTTAATTTACTTTTTAATAATTATTTTAATTTTTATTAATGAATAATTGTTCCAATATCATACAACATATATTATTTTTAGAATAAAAAAATAAAATATCAAATTAAAATTAAATAAATTAATTATACATCATTTTATTACAATCATATTTCAATTATTATAAATATATATACACACACACACATATACATCATCCAACAAAAAATATACGTTGCCTTTTGTTTATTTACAACTTCAAGGTTCAACACACACACACACACACACACATATATATTTTTTCAAGGTTCATTTGCCCTTCTTTTCAGGTTCAAGAAAACAGGGAGAGAATTTGAAAACCAATAATTATTAATACAGTTATGTTTATTAATACAATACTTATGTTTATTTAATTTGTCGTGTACTATATATAACATTTTTTTAAACCAAGAAAATGACATTTTTTCCAAGATATAAACCAAGCGTGAAGTTGTGGGATGGTGATCATTATTATCAGCTCAGCAATCAGTAGCACACCAAAAACGACATTGAATTTAATTAGACACTTTGAATGGACTCATATATATCTTTATATATATATATATATACATATATTAAAAAATTAAAATATATATATCTCTGTATATGGTAAAAATAAATACTAACATCCATATATGCAAAGATGATTATAATTAGATAGAACGCATTACAATACAGATAATTTTATTTTTTTTCCTTTTAATTCAATATGCATGTACCCTTCTGAAAATAACACATTAATTTTCAACTTTCTCTTCTTTTGAATTTAATTTGCACCAAAGAAAGAAATAGTTGGTCATGACTCTTCTTGTGAAGCTGCATGCTATAAGCTAACCTATAAGCTAAAGCTAGGCATATACAAAGAAAGAAACAAGTACATGTTAAAATTAAGGGCTACGATGATTCTTTGAAGAGCCTGACCAGTCAAAGGGCAACTTTGAAGGAATTGGCTTAGAACGCGTGTACGCTTTGAAGGTTTTTCCCAGCAAAGAAACTACACTTATTGAAGGTTTAATTTACTGCTAAATTTTGAAGCATCAAGGACATATTGCCAAAGTTGAAACCAAACTCCTACTAGAAAACTGAGAAAGACAGCAAATTAATTAATTCATCGAAAACTACAGCCTTCTTCTCACCGAGCAACATTTATTCATTTAATGTATGGACATATTGCCAAAGCCAGAAGACTTTAATTAGTTTCTAGCTAATACATAATATATGAATAATATATATATATATATATAAATCAGTATTAATACTAATTAATCCTACACATCAATCCCGTTTAATATTTTATTTTCTTTCAATAACTTGGCTACATAATTCGAGAAAGAAAAGCAAAATAATTCGAGAAAGAAAATATAAAAGAAAAGCAAACTGAGGAGTTCTTACAATCTTAAACCTCCAAAAAATAAAAATTATAATATTAAAGCCGATGTATATATTTTGACCAACCATCATAGAGAACCTAAAGTGGGCCACTTCAAATATTTAACTTTTTTCTTGGAACAACTGCCAAACTTCATTTGAGAAAATTACGAAGTTTAAAAGTTAGAGGGTCGATGGTACAACGTTTGGAATTTGTGTCAAAACTTTTCGTACCAAATGAAGCTTTGCTGCATTTCCACTTTCCTCTTCAAACTCCCCAAGTCCAAGTCCAAGTCCAAGTCCAACCTTTCAATTCACTTTTAGTTTGTGCTATGGTGAATGCATTTTAAAACAATGGTCTAATCAATCAATTGTTGGACTTGACAATCTTCACAAAGGGTGACATACATTTTTTTCTAATAAATTTATGGATATATTTTTAGAATGTTTGACTATTTTTTGGATAAAAAATATACTATAACGATGATAAGAAATATTTACCTGGATTTATTATTAATTTTGAATATTTTAAAAGATATCCAAATAGTGAATTTATGCAAAAATATACAGTTGAATAGGTACTGCCACTTATTATTGGGAAGGATTTGCGATAACTTTGCAATCATTTGCTCTTGAAAGAGTCGAATAATGGACTTATTTCAAAATTATTTAATTAAAAATACTTCCACTTATCTCTAAAAAGAATTTATGTTGGACGTATACACGACAACTATGTACTCCTCAACGGAGCAACAGAAGCCTATGCCAAAGTAAAAATGAGCACTATAACCTTGTAGCTATGTTTTTTATATTTATTGTTTATGATCTCCCTAATTCAACATGAAATCATCAACAATCAAATTGGCCCATATATTTATTTATTTGTTATCACTTATTACATATAAATGCAAACATAGAATTCTGCTTAATTATAAATGGAAGTACTCTAAGTATAACAAGCAAGCCTAATAATCTTCGTTTTGGTAAATGTTATCCAAACACTACTCAATCTCATATAATATAATACATCTTAATTTCAAAAAAAGAAAGAAAAAAAAAAAAAAAAAAGACCCCAATTCCATATGAAGATAATATATATAAAAAAATTTAAATGAGACAACCTAATTACAATACCACTTGCTTTTACGCTTTAAATCAACTTTTACTACTACCTAATTAAGTTACCACAAATATAGCATGCATACCTTAATTCTATATACGTATTATTTTCAAACACTATAAATTGCTATCATATTTCATGCAATTTAGCCTTGATAGTGATTAGTTTACAAAGCGTTACCTTTGTTCGGGAAAAAAAATAATAATAATAATAAATCTTTAAGTATGATTTGAACTCAATATACATTTTAATTGGAATAGACACATCCCAAGTTCCAACAATCACACAACATTAACCACATATATAGTAACTTCCACGTGGAGTGCACCAAACCCTAGCTAATATGGCAAAACCTTAAAATTTTGCAAAACATTTCAATTTCACATTTAAATTAGTTTATTAATTTTGATGCACTGATAAAATAATGCATGGCAATACATATTAAAGTTGTCACTCATTACATATATTTATAAGTGATATTAAAAAAATTTCTATCACCATAATAATTTTGACAAATTTAATACTGAAAAATAAATATTTGAATTATTGTTGTAAATTGACAATTAATGACAAATGTATAGTGATAATGTGGAATTAATGAAAATTTTATCACTAATTATAATGAAAATTTTATCATAACTTAAAGTTTAATTCTTCCCGAATGAATACAGCTCACATTAAAATCATCTGAACCTAAACCAAAAAAAATCTAATTAAATTATTTAGACACAAGCCAACCCAAGATGAGTAATTGGGTAGGATTAGAACCAAGAAATTAAATTAAAATCCATTTTATTACCCTAAAAAGAAGCAATTTGCCATCAATTCGTAGAAGGAAACAACAATAAATACTATGAAGAAATATACATCAAGAAGCGTAGTTAGGGATTGATCCCACAACTCACAAGCTAATCAATGAGCCTGCAGCTTCAGCATGCAGCTTCACAAGAAGTCATGACAACAAATATTTCTTTCTTTGGTGCAAATTAAATTCAAAAGAAGAGAAAACTGAAAATTGATGTGTTATTTCCGGAAGGGTACATGCACATTGAATTAAAAGGGAAAAAAAAAAAAATTATCTGTATTGCAATGGGTTTTATCTAATTATAATCATCTTTGCATATATGGATGGTAGTATTTATTTTTATCATATACAGAGATATATATTTTTAATTTTTTAATATATGTGTATATATATATATATAAAGATATATATGAGTCCATTCAAAGTAGCTAATTAAACTCAATGTTGTTTTTGGTGTACTTTTGATTGCTGAGCTGATAATAATGATCACCATCCCACAACTTCACGCTTGATTTATATCTGGAAAAAAATGTCATTTTCTTGGTTTAAAAAAATGTTATATATAGTACACGACAAATTAAATAAACATAAGTGCTGTATTAATAATTGTTGGTTTTCAAATTCTCTCCCTGTTTTCTTGAACCTGAAAAGAAGGGCAAATGAATCTTGAAAATATATATATATATATATATATATGTGTGTGTGTGTGTGTGTGTGTGTTGAACCTTGAAGTTGAAAATAAACAAAAGGCAACGTATATTTTTTGTTGGATGATGTATATGTGTGTATATATATATTTATAATGATTGAAATATGATTGCAATCAAATGATGTATAATTAATTTATTTGATTTTTAATTTGATATTTTATTTTTTTATTCTAAAAATAAAATATGTTGTATGACATTGGAACAATTATTCATTAATAAAAATTAAAATAATTATTAAAAAGTAAATTAAGTATTAAAAATTATATTTATTACATTAATAAAAAATGCATATTTGAATTACATATACGAAACAGATTAATAAATTAAAAAAATATGATTATTAATATACGTCTATGTAGAGGAAAAAAATATTTAATAGATTCAATAATTTGCAAAAAAAAGTAACTTAATAATTTTTTTAATTACACTATTATATAATATATAAAATAAACTCAAAATTATTTGACTTGCAAATTATTAAATTATTAAATAAATTAGATATAATTTACAAACATAATAGAATATAACAGAGATGAAATACTACATTTAATCAAATGTAATATAGATAAATTAAACAAATATATTAACTAAAATAATATTAATACAATTATCTTGTCTATATTTATTTTCATTTGATGTAATTATTTCTTCACATAAATAAATGATATAATCTAAATAAAAAAATCAATCGATTAAATGTTTAGAATATTAATTAACATGTAGAGATATTTATGCATAATAACACAGAGAAGACAATATTTCATCTGACCTTGGGCTCATTATTGAAGATTGTAAACAATTAAAAGAAGAGATTAAAAATCTTCGAGTTCAATTTGTGAAGTGATATGTGAATTCTGTTACTCATGCTATCGTGTTCTTTAGCTGATCAAGAAGTTTGGAGGGATGATCCTCCTCATTTTACTGTTACTATATTGGAAGTTGATTTATCTCGTTAATAAAATTTTGTTTTTAGTTTTAAAATAAAAAAATTTGTTTACTTATGATTTAACAATACGTTAAGTGATAAGTTTGCAGGGATCACATGTTCTCATAGTAGACCAAACCATAAAGCGGCAATTAAAGAAGGGTACATGCACATTGAATTAAAGGGAAAAAGAAAAACTATGTGTATTGCACTGGGTTTTATCTAATTATAATCATCTTTGCATATATGGATAGTAGTATATAATTTTACCATATACAAAGATATATATATTTCTTAATTTTTTATTATCTATACTATATATAAAGTGCCTACCCCATTTTTAATATGTTTTGGGATAATTTTTTTTAAATATTCTTCTTATTATTTTTTAATTCTTATAACTACTTAAGTAGTTACATTTTCTCTTCTTTAATATTTTTTTTCTTCAATTTTTTTTTCCTTCTTAGTTTTTTTTTTTAAACTTATTATTAATATTTAAATAAATGTATTGAAAACATTGAAATTTTAACACACGCATCGAGAATGCCAAAATTGCTAGTATATATACAGATACATATGAGTCCATTCAAAGTGACTAATTAAATTCAATGCTGTTTTTGGTGTGCTTTTGATTGCTGAGCTGATAATAATGATCACAATTCCACAACTTCCAGCTCGATTTATATATGGAAAAAAATGTCATTTTCTTGGTTTAAAAAAAATGTTATATATAGTACCCGACAAATTAAATAAACATAAGTACTGTATTAATAATTTTTGGTTTTCAAATTCTCTCCTAATTTTCTTGAACTTGAAAAGAAGGGCAAATGAACCTTAATATATATATATATATATATGGAACCTTGAACCTGAAAATAATCAAAGGGTAATGTATATTAAATTCTTATAAGCATGGCAAGCTTATTAGATAATTACACAAAGAAGGGAATTCAATGCAGTCTTTCCAGGGAAACCCTTTATTACGGTACCAATTGGATGTGTAATACATAATTAAATGCCTGCACAGACTAATTACTTAAAAATATAGCAGCAAGTCATTCTAAGAAGTTGTTCATCACATCTTTTTCGAAGGAGAATCAAATTCGAAGAAAATCAAGAGTTTGTCAGCTGCAGTCCATTGCCAATTCTATCAACTGCCTTTTTTGCAGGTATGGGAACCCCATTTCCATATGTAGGTAACTGCAGGCTGCAGCCTTCTTCCCAACTACCAAACAAAATCATTTAATTTATGGACAGATTCCCAAAGTCATAACACTTTAGCTAGTTTCTGATACATATATGAATGATATATATAAATAAATCAGTATTAATACCAAGGTTTTGTTTGGTTATATTTTCTTGGAACGATATTATTTTAGGAAAATATAATTAAACATATACTCATTTTCCCTCCAAAATGTACATTCTCCAATATATATATCTATATTAAAATAATCACTCAATTTCATTTTTACCCAAAAATCGAACAAAAAAGTATTGATTTAATTGCCACAGTAAAAAATATCTCTCCTAAAATATAAACAAATATACGAAAAAATAACTTTCATATTCTCTAATAATTCATTCCCCCAAAACACATAATAAACATATAATAACATCAAATAAAAAACATAACCTAATTAATCCTACACATCAAACCCATTTAATATTTTGTTTTCTTTCAATAACTTGACAACATAATTCGAGAAAGAAAAGCAAAATGGGGAGCAGTAGAAGAAATCTTCACTGGTGAAAATACATATGAGTCCCACTCAAAATGGTTCATTACTATCCCACAGCTTCACGCTTGATTTGTTTCTGGAAAAAAATGTCATTTTCTTGGCCACCTGCTCTCTCTCTCCTTCTTTCTGTCTCAGCAGGCACAAAAAAAATACATACATATATATGCCATCCTATAAGCTAAAGCTAGGCATACACAAAGAAAGAGACAAGTATATGATAAAATTAAGGGCTGTATATGCATATATATATATGATGATTCATTGAAGAGCCTGATCAGTTTGAGGAATTTTCTACTTCAATCCATGTAAGTGATAAAGGAGACCAAAAATTAGCATTCTTAAGTGAAATAATGAGTTGAATCTTAGTGATTTACATTCTAGGAATTTGCTTTTTAGTTTCTGGTCTCTCTCTTTCAATATCTTTACATTCGTCCAGTTAGGATTTTTTTGCCCAGTATTCTGTTAGGCTATTGAGAAACTTGGAACGGGAAGCTATATTTTGTGAAGCCTCACTACTAAAACCGAACCTCAGAAATATGCGATTATGATGTTCTTGCACTGAACAAGCTGTGTTTGCTGAGAATTGAGTTATAAGTCAAAAATTTGTGGTTAAGGATGGCTGAAAGTGCAACATGTTAACGTATATGATTTGGTAGTTTGGCTTTGTTTGCTTGTTTTTTCTATGTCTAGTTATACAATGCTCCATCTTGCTCTCTAGGGCTTGAGTTCTGGAATTTTATGATTTGAAGTCTGGAAATTGCTAATAACCTCTGACATGACTTTTTTGTCTTCTATTTTTAGTTCTGGAGGTGTAGTGTTGGTTTCTAGGGACGGGAAAATAGTGTTTGGGAATACTTTTGGTGCTAGACTGGATGTCGAATTCCGTGAAAAGTTGCCAGAGGTATCTTACAACTTATTCTCTTCACATTTACCTTTTCTCTGAATGTGGTCACATGTTTGTTTGAATCCTTTCAAGCTTTAACGAATTTAAGTTGGCCATCGACCCTAGGAAATTATCATCTGTTGGTTTATTTTCTGATTGTATGGGCTCATTTTCCTCGTCTTCTTGTTCGAATACCTGTTTTTCTAGTGTTCCTTATTTAATGTTCACGTTGAAAGTATTGCTTATATAGTATACATAGAAGTACTGAGTTCAAAGCTGCTATTTATTTTTTTGATATTAGATATGTTGCCGTTTAAGTCTTTGTTTTAAAACTATGTTGTGCTCTGAAACTTTGTTGCCAGAAACCTGACTTGCTTGCTGTGTGGCCAGTAGTCCTGAAATCCAGTTAGAATTTATACGCTGTCCATTAGCAATAAGTTCAATCAATACTCATACAATGATGGTCACCAGTTCATTCTGATTAGGATGGAAACCACTGCATATCATTATGGATTGCCTCAAGATCATGCTTTATCACCGCACATAACCCCATTGCAAATGATTCACTCATTTTCTTCAAAAGTGACTGATGATCTCAAAAGAATTTCATAAACTGATACAGCATAAACCACAAGCCAATTGATCTAAGTGATAAGTCATCCTTATTCCTTTTAGCTGTAGAATGATAGAAGCAGGCATTAAGTATTACAAGGTGATCTATCTAGTTGCTTTTCATGTATAATTGTGTGCTTGTCTCTTCATCAACTCCACAGCTTGCAGATAGGGGCCCTATAAGATTTGCTGTTTTCTCCTCTAATGTGACTGGTTTTCACTGTACTTGATTGTTTTCCTCATTTAAATATTCATCCTATTGATTTATTGTCTTGGCTAGCCTTTGTTGAAAAGGGGAAGAAAATGGCTAGCATTTCAAAGAGTCAAATTTTCAATTATTTTCCCTTCAATGGATCAGATTAGAATCTTAGCTTGCTTCTATACCAAGAAAAATATTGGACTTATTCAAGGATTAGAGTGCCCAAATGGTTAATATTGATTAAACTTTTAATTCAAATTCTGTCAAATCTTGTCTGGAGACTACCCTATAGTTTATCCCTTGTGTTAGAGTGTCCAAATTGATTTTAATTTGCTAAATTAGTTCATTGAAGGATCTTAGAGGTAAATGGGTACTTGAAGCAGGTAATTTAGCAAGGTATCATAATGTGTTTTGTACTCAAAGACATGCCATATACAGAAAATTATTAGTGATTTTGGAAGCAACCTGTCTGATATTCATTAACGCTTCCATCAACCCTTTGAAGCCTAAATTAATGTGTTCAACTATTAGCTATCAGCAAAAATTAACAAGTCTGAGGTCGAGTTGATTTCTAAATGTTTTGGATCTTCTTATTTCAATTGATATGACAGTGATGTACTTATTCCTTCACGTTGTTTGTGCTTTCCTAGAGACAGACAGATATCTCCTTATCCCTATAATGCAGTTAAAATTGCAGTCATTCTGGTCTCATTTATAATGCAGTTAAAATTGCATTCTAGTCTCATTTGGTCACCTTCAAAGGTGTAGATTAGTCAAATGATCAAAACAGGACATATCTTTATTAGTCACTCGTGCAGCTCTTCTTTTCTTTTTAAAAAATTTGTCCAGCATCAATCACGCTATGGACAAGTATTTTTGGTAGTCAAATGTTTTTATCCACAAATTCCACCCTTTGCCTTGGATATGTTGTTATCTTTATTGTGTGACTTTGAATTGTTTATAAATTGTGGAGACTTACTTAGTATTTTGTCACTAATATTATATTTTTTTGTAGTGATATATTGTCTTAAATTTTATAATGTGGTAAAAGAAATGTGTTAGTCTTTAAGTATATTTGATTGAAGGCCTAAAGGATTAGCTTCTTTCCAACAATACCTTTTCCCTATCTTTAGCTACTTCGTTTTTCATTTTTATTTTTTCCAGCATGCTTTAAGGTTTATGGTTTATTTAGCAATGGCACTGTTCTTGCTTGCATCTTTCAGTCTAAAGGGTCACAGTGTTTTAATTTTCAGGGCATGATTTTCTAATAGTTCATTTACTTAGTTTTGACAGTCATTTTTATTATTTATAATCTGTCACATTTGAGCCATTTTACCTGAAAAATCTGTGTGCATCTCATTATTAAGTTTCTGTCCATTTCTGGCTGAAAAGAATAAGTCAAAATTAGTATGTTCATTCAACATTTTTTGTTAGCCCCTTTTTATCCTTTTTGCCACTTATGTATGATTTGTAATATTGTGCCGAATGCATCCGAACCATCCTAGTACATAGGACTTTGGATTATCTTATTCATGATTGTTGTGACTGAATTATTTGAGGGGTTTTTAAAATTTGATCTTCATCGCATTTTTGTCTATCGTTTTTGTTCGAGAAAATTCTTTAGTAGCAGTGACGAAGAAGAGGTCGACTTACGAGCTGTGATGGAATGTCTTGAGCAAGGGATTAATAGACTTAAGGCACTATGTTCAAAGGGTACTATACCGAAAACCTCACCTCGTAGTTGGAGCGTCGACAAGTCCAAGGTTTGGGATGACAAACTTATCCTCATATGATTTGTTTTATAGTCATCTTTTACTGATTAAGTATTTTCTTGTGATGACAGGCCTTTCTTGTGGGGCACTTTCGCCACTTTTTAAATATTGCTACTGAGTAAGTGAACTGAACTAGTTATAATTGTCGTGTTTCTTTAGCATAGTGCTTAAAGTTGTTAAATATTTTTATTATTCTTTTTTGTAGGGAAGAACTAAAAAATAAATGGGTATGTGAACCTTTTCAAACCTTAAATTTCGTTGACTTTCTTTTTAACCATTAACATCTCATATTATTATTTGATCCATAGGGTATTAAAGAAAAAATAGCTACCCAAATTCTTCAACTTCGGGAAGCATCTCCCGAACCATTTAAAAAAATAAGGAATTCATTTCATAATACTAATCTTTCTAAGGGGCATATTTTGTTTTTTCTTTTTTCTTTTTTTGGTCTCATTTCTTAATATTTTGCTTTACAGATTGGAGACCTGCGTGATATTGGTCTTTCAGATGAACAAGTACATACGTTACCAAATTTACATTTTTTAGCTCATAAATTGACCGTCAATTTTAGATTCTTAACTTTATCTGCATTTATATTTCTTTTTGGTTTTGCTATGTAGATCGACGAGCTAATAGAGGAAATGTTCATCAAGGACATATTTGATTAGGTAAAACTTATTCATTTGTGTGTTAATATGTGTTTAGGCAGTTTGGGGGCAATTGTTGAATGTTTATGTTGTCTGCTATTGTATTGGCAGACAGTTGATCACCATCAAACTCTTCCGACAACAAGAACGCTGCTAGTGATTAAGAAGAGTCATCTGAGACTTCTTTTTTTATTTTCTTTTTATTTGCTAAAAACCTTGTTACAGTGTTCATCTTGACACATATGCAAGAATTTTATGGCCACCGTGTTGTAATATTTGAAGTTGAATTCGAAATATTCCCAACAGTTTGGCATTTGTGAAATTTTCTGGCTTTTCTCACTCTCTTGTTATGCGCACTTATGTTTTCTTCGCGTGCTTTAAAGGTGAGATTTAAGAAAAGGCAAGGACAAGATCCTCACATGGTCCCTGGTTTTAAAGGTGCCCAAAATGGACTGGATCTTCCATTGGGCCTATATGATATCAACCCATCATGAAACTATGGAAAGTTTGGGCCGAGTGCTCTATGTGTTGTGCCCAAACTTATTTGTTTGAAAATCGTCAATTCTCAAATTTAAATAGATGGTGAAAACAATGATAATTAAAATATATACGTCACATTTGCAGTTTATCTGTATTTATTTGACTTTGTCTGATCATCGCGTAGGCAAAATACGTATAAGCGATATACACATTATGTATGTATTTTGTTTTTCTTTTGTTCGATTTATTATTTCAATCCCAACGAATTATAAAAATTTAATTTCATTTGGAAACACTTAAGCTTTCTCTTCCATCCATCTAGTGAAACTTCTGAGTACTGTTTTCTTCAATGTTTGTGTAATAATTCTTTTGCCTTGCAAATATTATATGGAGATTGACAATGATGATATCTTCCAATATATCAAAAATAGTTGTATGTTTAAATTTGAAATAGACTAAGATGGTAAAAAAAATACAAATAAAAATTATTAAGTAATCGTGAAATAAATTGAACTCGCCTAACTTGAATTACTCGATTCAAAAAAATAATTGTGTCTCACCAAATTATGTACACCTTAGAATATTTTCAATGTCGTCCATTTTGCTCTTGTTCATCAAGAACTTATGGTAAATATACATTTGTTCTTCTTTCAGCAACTATGGCTGTCAATTAATGTATAGTATTGATTCATTTATAATTATTCTATACCCAAAGTAGATGCTTGGTTGATGGCATCAAAAAAGAAAAAAGGAAAAAAAAAAAAAAGTCATACATATGAAGAAAGTAACAAAAAAATTATATCAAATATTCGCTTTAAATTTCAGAATCACATGAAAAGAATTGAAATTGTAAGTGATCTTGAAAACAATACAGTAAGTAATAAATAAAATAAGTCCACATAGAGGTGTCAAATGGGCAGGCTCGATCCACTTGATTCATGGTTCAAGACGGTTTAGAGTCGATTCGGGCTGACTTTTGAGTTGCGATTTTTGGGGGCCGGATCGTGACGGGCTTTTCTGGCAAAATTTAGCTCGGCTCAAAATCAATCCATTATATAGGTGTATCGGTTTATATACGAGCCGGTCTAGATCGGTCGGCTCAGGAGTTAGACTATGAGTTTTTTTTTTTATTTTAAATTTTAAAATAAGTATAATTTTTTTATGTTTTTAGATTTATGTGTAAAAATTTTAACGACTTAATAATTTATATTTATGTAATTTTTAATATTTTAAAACATTTAAATTTTTATAAAAATTTAAAAATTTATATTTATATTACTTTTTTGTATCAATTATATTTTTTCAAAAACACCACCGAATAAGGTGATGAGAAGTTTGGCATGGACCCTGTACCCATTATTAATTTAAAAAAAATAATTATATAGAAGTGGATATGACCAAACCTCTAAATGAAAGTATATATTAATAATAAAAAAAATAAACATCTTTATAATATCTAAATATGCCCAATGATAAATCGATCGTTCACTCAAATGATTTAAATCACTATCAGATTGAGGTGCCGCAGTAGATGCGATTTTACCATTCTTATTTTATAAATTTATAAATTATATTTCTTATTTTAATTCTTAATTTATAATTTTTATAAATTTGTAATTTAAAATTTATATATGATAAATTCTTTATTTTTAAATTATAAATTCTTAATTTTTTAAAAATTATAATTTATAATTTAAATTAAAAAAAAATATTGAGTTAAGTGGACTAGCCCGCGAGTTGGGCAAGCCCGCGGTCCTTCACAATTTGGGGGCCGAGCTTGCCCCAAGTTGCAAAATTTCAGTTCAAGATGAATTTTCAAGTAAGTTGGTTCAGCCTAACCTATATTAAAAAATTAAACAAGTTGAGTTGAGCCAATTTTTTTTGCAGGCCGGGCCACCCACCCAGCCCGTTTTGACACATTAGGACCATTGATTAAAAAATCAACCGGACCGGCTGGTGCGACCGGTGGCCTGGTCCGATTTTTTGAAAAAATCGAAAAAACAAAAAAATGAGCTTTTTTTTTTTAAAACCGTCCGGTTTGAACGGTTCGACAGTTGAACCGGTAGCTGTTCACCAGAATTGAAACGGTTATTTATTTATTTATTTAATTTTTTAATGAAATTATTTTTTTGGTTTTTTTTTTTTTTGCCTAAGTACTAAAGTTAAAGGCTATGGTACAAGCTAAAAGTCAAAATAGCCTAATATTAGTCAAATGAGGAGTGGCTCAGATATCATTAATTATTTATGTGTTTAAACTTTAAACTTGATATATTCAAAAATTTGGATTGTGATATTAGAGAATATCATTTAAACTCTTTATGTTTTATATTTTGCCATTTTATTAATTTTTTAAATAATATATATATATATTGCGTAGTTATGACGTCACGGTTCAATTATGGTCCAACCAGCAGTTGAACCAATGAATCGTGAACCGGTAAATTTTTCGGTTCAATGAACGGTCTGGTTTTTCGAACATTGATTAGGACCACAAGTGCACTAAAATTTTGGAATGAGTTTTTTTTTTTTTTTTTTCAAAAAAAAGAAAAAAAATTCCACAATATCTCGTCAAAATAATACATAATAAAATCTGACGTGATTTCACATTAAACTATAATATATTTCATCAAAAATTTACTAAGCTTGCTAGAAAATAATATGTCCTGAATTTGAATGTTACTCTATCCTATGATACAAACTAACAAAGTCTTTATTTTTGGCTCCTACATATTAGGAAAATCAAACTATTAATGGATGCCAAATTAGCTACAGTGGTCTTGGTGTTTGTCCAAATAATGTTATAAAGTTAAATAATTTAGGGACAAATGTGATACGCAACAAATAGAGATAACGCTAATACGTTGACTAGTTATTATGTTTACCCCCATTTGTTAGGAGAAGTTATGTTAATTTCGCTTTATGGAATGCTGTTTATCCCCTGTTTGACAAGATTAGTGGCTTTTCTAGTTAGTGAATTGTCCTCCTCAATCTTTACATAATCTTAGAATTGAAAAGACATCCTAATCATTGTTAATTTTCTGTTTCTGATGTGTTAATCTTATGGATTTTCAGCACAACTTGTCTTAAACATCACAAGATATATATGCTCAATTTTGGGAATTTATTTTTAATCTCAAATCTGGGGTTGTGTAAGGATCAATCCATGCCAATTTACTTCTCGGTTTCATGGGTCGGATATATTGAGGTCAATGTTAATGGAGGTATAGGAGAAAGTCAAACCTGAAATGGAACAAATGTTAGATTTGTTAGGTGAATTCTAGGGAAAAAAAACCTTTGATATGTAAGTTGGTATGAGGTGGATACCAATACGAAGAAAATTAGTAGAATAGCATTAGCAATATTGAATATACCTTTATCACTTGATGGTTGGGGGAACTTATATTTGACAATTGGGAATATCTATAGAGTGCTACTAAATTGAACTTGTGTAGATCATCTTGCATGGGGTCGAGATCTTACCACATGTCATAATTTGATGATTGGCGTTATAGGTCCAGTCATGTACCACATTAGTATTCGATTCAAATAAAAAAATGTGTGGATCTTTGATCATTTTAAATTGTCTAGAGGAATTCCAGCAAAACCCTCTAATATTTGAGTCGGTATGAATAAAAATATCGAATACTAATAGAAGAAGAGTAGTAGGATAACCATAATTGGTATACTTTTATTGCTTGATTGTCTGGGGTATTTATAAAGTGCTTCTATGTATCATCTTTCATGGGATTCGAGATTTTACTATGTATTATAATTTCATAATGACTATTAGACATCACATTGAATTTCACGTCAAGTTATATTCGACCCAAAAAAAGATATAAATTTTGGAGCAATTTTGATATTTATATTGTTTTACCATATCAAACCCACGCTCCTCCCCAACCTTACCCCAACAATAATAATATAAAAAGAAGTAGTAGAGAAGAAGAAGAAAAAAAAAGAACCACAGGCAATATATATTTGAAGGTAAGAATTAAAATTTCAATTTTAATTTCAAAATCGACTAGAAATATATATATATATATATATATTGCTTAATGAATGTATTCTTCAAGGTCGAGCAGTTCTAGATTTAAGATGGATATCCATATCATTAATAAAAGAATTTTTAACTTTTCAATATAATTTTATAATATTTGCTATCGTAAGATCCGCATCAAACAAGTATAACCTGATATTTTTACGCAACTCAAATAAAAGATAATATGCTAGAAATCTTTCTAGGTCCCATAGTAATTACTCTAGACCTTCCTTTTTCCATTTTTATATAAAACGTCTTTTGTTGATCTCCAAAATTTAGTTCTATTTTATCACTCAAATTTGTTATAATAGTATACATCTCTTTTCTTACAATCTTAAACCTCCAAAAAATAAAAATTGTAATATTAAAGCCAATGTAGATATTTTGACCAACTATCACTAAGAATCTAAAGTGGGCCACTTCAAATATTTTAACTTTTTTCTTGGAACAACTGCCAAACTTCATTTGAGAAAATTACAAAATTTAAAAGTTAGAGGGGTTTATGGTACAACCTTTGGAATTTATGTCAAAACTTTTTGTACCAAATGAAGCTTTGATGCATTTCCACTTTCCTCTTCAAACTCCTGAAGTCCAAGTCCAACCTTTCAATTCACTTTTAGTTTGTGCTATGGTGAATGCATTTTTTAAGCAATGGTCTAACACCCAATTGTTGGACTTGCCAATCTTCACAAGGCGACCAACATTTTCTTTCCAATAAGTTTCATGGATATATATTTAAATTCTTTTGAAGGTTTTTGAAAGTTGTAAAACACTGTAACGATATTAAGAAGTATATTTTATTGAATTTATTATTTTTTAAATATTTTATAAGATACTCGTAAGTACTGTATAACAAATCAACTCCTAAAATATCTTTATATATATACACACACACACGTGCATATAGTGCACTTAGGATGTTTGAACCTCAAACTTCACACATCTAACTGTGAGAAAGACGCTATACGACCAATGACTTAAACTTCAAAAATGATCTTACAAGATGTAAGAATTTATAAAATTATTTTAATTACCAAATTTAACCAAACATCCTCTAAAAATCGTCTACAAAATCAAAATTAAGCAATTCTTGTTATTGTAAAGCCTATTCAGTACTATGAAATGTAGCTTCATGTCTTTATAATTTTCATGTCCATACAAAGATGAAAAGGGTGGCTAGAGGTCTTTATAATTTTCATGCTCAAATATATCTATATATGTTTTCTATATTTTTATATATTGTGTATGGATCTCCTTAGTTCAACACACGAAATAACACTTAATTATTTTAATGACCAAAGTAGATTTAATTGGCCATATATATATATTTCTTTATTTGTTATTACTTATTACATATAAATACAAACATAAAAATTTAAGTATGATTTGAACTCAATTTACATTTTAATTGAAATAGATACATCCCAAGTTCCAACAAATCACATAACATTAACCACTTATATAGTGACTTCTACGTGGATTGCACCAAACCCTAGCTAATATGGCAAAACCTTAAAATTTGGCAAACATTTCAATTTCACATTCCCCACCCAAAAAAGTATATTAATAAATTAATTTTAATGGACTGAAAAAATAATATATGATAATATAAATTAAAATTATCAATAATTACATATATTTATAAGTGACAAAAAAATTGTTCTGCCACCCTAATAATTCTTACAAACATAATATTGAAAAAAAAATTAATTATTGCTATATATTGAAAACTAGTGACAGATGCATGATAACAACTTAAAAACAATGAAAACTTGTTAGAAATTATATAGAGCCACAATTTTTACTCCAATTAGCTATCATAATACAAGTCTCACTAACTATCGCCACTTAAAATATTAGTTCTTCTCACCATTAAATCATATTGTGATAAAATAAAAATTATTATCATTTAAAAAATATCATATAAAATAAGGATTATTGTCCCTTAATGTCATTAGCATCAAATTGAATTACAATATGGTTTTTATCTTATTATAATCATCTTTGCATGGATGGTAATATATATTTTTATCATACATATATAGATATAATTTTTAATTTTTTTTTTAATATATATTAAAATACATATCAGTCCATTCAAAATGGCTAATTAAATTCATTGCTGTTTTTGGAGTGCTACTCATTGCAAGCTGATAATAATCACCATTCCACAACTTCACGCTTGGTTTATATCTGGAAAAAAATGTCATTTTCTTGGCCAGCTGCTCTCTCTCTCTTTCTTTCTCTCTCAGGCACAAAAAGAATACATACATATATACGTATTATGTGCCAACCTATAAGCAATAGATAGACATATACAAAGAAAGAAACAAGTATGTGTAAAAAGGGTTATTATGATTCATTGAAGAGCCAGAGTTAAAAGGGCAACTTTGAAAGGTTTGGTTGGGAATTCGTGTAAGCTTTCGGATAAGCATTCTAACTCGCCGGAAAATAGCAAAATTTTCCGAAGAAGCCAGGTTTGTGTGTCATACAGATGAAGAATTGTCTTAGGGGAAAACATTAAATAATATAAGACTTAACTCTCTCTTTTTTTTCTTACATGAGATTGATTTTCTCTCCATGCATTTGGGCACAGTTCCAAATGTTCTTTTCTCTAATTTTTGCAAAAAAAATTGTGTGTGATCTCTTGGTGAAGGATATGTAGATCTGCTGCTACAATTCATAAATTCTTGTTTTGTTGTATTAATTTTTTTTTTTCCTTATGGATTTTTTTGTCTTTCTCTGACAAGAGCTTCCCTCCCAAGAAAATGCTTCAGACATGATGATCCATATTTGTTGTGTCAAATATTACAGTAGAACATGTTGAAGAAACTAAAACTCCATAAATCTTGGTGGATTTTCTTTTCTTTCAGGGTCAACCAACTTTTCTCTATTCTTGACACTTCTGGTTTCTTGAACCAATTTTCTGTTTGTGTTGTTCATGAGTTTCTCGGACCCTTCTTTCAAAACAAAGAAACTCTAGTTTTTTTGGCCTAATTTCAGCTTGTTGCTCAAAGATTTTTCTCAAAGCTAGTGTTTCTTCTTCTTACCATGCCACTGAAAAAGAAAGGAAAAAAAGATCCTGTTATACATGCTAAAGATTTTCCAATCTGTCTGATTTAAGACAAGATCTAGTTCTTTTCACATAGTGAAATTTCTTATAACAAAGATTTCATCAGAAAAAAAATTGTTTCAATGACTAGGGTTACGTTCCAAAATGGGAAGGGGAAAGATTGAGATCAAAAGGATTGAGAATAACACGAATCGACAGGTTACGTTTTGCAAGAGAAGAAATGGGCTGTTGAAGAAAGCCTATGAACTTTCAGTTCTCTGTGATGCAGAAGTTGCACTTATTGTTTTCTCCAGCCGTGGCCGCGTCTACGAGTATGCCAACAACAAGTAATTCTTACATCCCAGTTCTTGAATTTCCCTTTAATTCCTATATTTGATCTCAAAGAGATTTGTCTGAATGAAAGTAAGTCCTAAGGTTGTTATAGTTTGAGATTAATTAACAAGGTTAAGTTGATATATAACGTTGAAGTCTTATCCAGACTGACAGAAAGAGCTAGAGAACTGGCTGTTAGGACATCAAACACGTATGTTTTAATGTAATATTTTCTGGGGTACTTGCAGGAAATGTCTATATATTTTTGAGTTTTTAGTTTATAGCAAGAGCTAGCTGTCAGATACTCACAGTTCATTAATCCCTAGAATATAGAAAACTCCTGATACACAAATTAACCTGGGCTTCTTCTAAATTTCTATCTCAATATCTCCTTCAATATGTGCTGTAAGAAAAGATCAGTTGAGTTTAGGTTCTTGCATCTTTGTCTTGGTTCATTGGCTTTGTGGCTAGCTAGCTAGCTAGCTAGAAACAACAAAAAGAATTAAGATTAAGGTTATAGATACCTTTTTGTGTAATAATTAATGTTGGAAAATATAAAAGGGTTTTTCATGCACCCAATTACAACACCGACACAATTATTTTGAAAAAAGCATTGAAAAAATCAGGACTTCTGATTCTTTCACATTTTTGTTGTTAGAGACTTGCAGTTCACTTTGATGTGTAGGTTTCCAATGTTTTCCTATTCTAGCATTATGAAGCTCCCCAATCTTTAGTTCATGTTTCCATGCAGAAAGTCTGTCCCAACAGTACTAGCTAGCTAGTGTTTGTGTTTCAAAGATAAAGGGTTTGAACATTCATTTGTCTTAGGTTCTTTGCTTTCCACTTTCAGGCATGTATTAGCATGCAAAAGGAGACAAAATGAACTAGTTTGTTTTACCGATATAAAAATAAAAAATAAAAAATAAAAAAAGGAGTAGACAAAACTAGTTAATATGCTTAAAATATTTCTAGGGTTTTCTCTTTTCCATGGTCAACGACCAAAAACATCAAAAAAAAAAAAAAAAATGGAGAAATGAGGAACACTTCATCGTTTTTGCACATTTAATTCCCTAAATTTTGACCCTAGATTGTGCAATTCTGTTAGCATATGCCTAGCGGTTAATTAGCTATTGATATTACCCTCACAATTATAAGTATGAGATTTAATACGAATTAAGTTTGAATTTTAGATGCTTATGTTTGTATAAATAATAATTAAAAACATATGCATGTGGCTTTTTTTTCGCAATGTTATAATTTTTCACCTTTTTCATTGTTAATTCTAATGTGTAGACTAAAAATCAAAAATATTTTTAAGTGGATATATAGAAAGTCACACTCAATACAGGAGATTGATTTTCCATGAGGAGAAAGAAAGAAAAATTGTCAGTTCATGACCTTTATTGGCTTATCACCAAATAAGATTCCACTATAGAGAAACATTTATCCATATATCTTCTTCTTTTACTGTGCCCCCCCCCCCCCCCCCCCCCCCCCACAACACATATATGCAGTCTAATCTGAAAGAACATTCAGTGCTTTAAGATATATACATGCCCACTTCATGGTCAGACAAACTACATCAGCTGCAACTATTCATTTGTTACCGTTTCCATTTCTAGCTTTCAAGATTTTACCTACCAATTTCTCATATGTGTGTATCAAGAGACTAGATTCTTCCTTTCCTTGAAAATTTTGAAAATTTTAAGAAAAAGCTAAAGACTAGAAAGTCTTATAAAGTAACCTAAAATGATCCAGTATTTTAATGATTCACAAGCTGAAGTTCAAAACAAAATAAGAAGAAGAAGAAAATTTCGAGCTCGAGCTCACGAATGAATATTACACTCTAGCTTCAACAATGGAGGATTGAGGGTGGCATTTTTCAAAATAATTTGTATAAAAATCAAATCGATTTTGGCTGTTAAAGTATTGCCAATTAATAATGAGAACTGAGGTAGGTCGAGAATATATCACCTAAACTTGAGGTAGAATCAAACTCTCAAAGGTTGACATGACCTTCAAAGAGTGATGACGTTGATCCTTTCGATTTATCTATAACTCAAAATAACTGAAATCAAAGATACAATTAGTTAGAGTCATTGAGATGTACTCAAGTTGTAAAAAAACTTGTAAGAAAAGTAAATTGAAAATAAAGGATGATTCTTGTAATCAATGCATACCTTGTAATATGCAATTGTGGAGGTATTTATACCATAACATGATTTGTGATCTCTTGACATAAGTGTTGCCTCAAATCTGATTGTTCATTAGATTTGATAATTTGATTATTAAGACAAATGTTCGAGTTTTGACTCCTCTTAATCAAGCTCAAGTTCACTACAAAAAATTAGAACATCAGTTACAACTAACTCGTAGTTAATGTTAAAAATTCGTAATCGTACTCAATTGATTCAATCCAAGTCGAAGCATATCCTCTCGTAACTAATTCTTGCTATGACCTATTGGTAATTGATGATTATTCTTTTTGTATAGACATTTTTTTTTACAAATAATACATAACTTATTTGTTGCCTTAGAACAAATGTAGCTACAAATAAATACCTTATAAACTTTGTTGTTTATTGTTTAAAAAATTATATTTGCTACAAAAAAGTTGTAACTATAATTTGTAATCATAATTACAAAATTAATTTAATTGTAATTTTTCATAGTAAATACTTAGGTTTTTAATAGCGAATGGCGTTGATTGATACTTATTAATTTGGGAATTATTTTTGAAGTGAACTTTTGTATAATTATTTAGACTTTCAAAGCAAATGTGAAATTTAATGAAATTAGCCCCCCCATCAATGACAAATGAAGCAAACTAAGCAATCATATAAAACTAATCTTATATTTGTATTACTAATTCAATCCTAATTGTGCTAAGAATGGCACATGCAAGAAAATAGTTCTATAGGAATGAGTTTCTTGCATTCCTATTGGAAGCCATTTAGAAGGTTGTGCTCTCACACACCTCTCACTTCAACATGCACAAACATGTCACCTCTCATTGGGTACTTCTTTCATGTTTTCAACATTTGATTTCTCGTAGGATTCTATCAAATCATGTGAAATTCTGGTCAATTATGTTTTCATATCATCCTAGAAAATCAAACTCCCATAGATTAATCAGTATGTTGTCTAGGGCACTTTCTAGGTCAACTCTCAACTCTCTTTTTTCCTTTTCTTTCTAAGGTGATAATGTACTTTAAGTCTCATCAGGTAAAGGGATCATAATAGCTACATGGAGATTATAGCTTCTTACATTCATGCACCAAAAAATAAATATTTTCATAATTAAATTAAAATTTAAAATTCAATAATTACATATATTCGACGTCAGCAATATTTTATTGATACACGGCGATAAATTTTACCTTGTGGTATGATATAATTTTAAATTTTAGTGCCTTATATATGTCGAATATATAAATATATATATATATTCAATTTTTTTATGCAGCATTAGATCAACTATAGAAAGGTACAAGAAAGCAACTGCAGATTGTTCAAATGCATACACCACTCAAGAGATAAATGCTCAAGTAAGTTATCAGATTGTAATTCCTGTAGGCAATATGTGCATGGACAATATATACTCAGATTGACCTCACATTTACATAAAAGTGCTCAATAATTACCTGGTTGTGGAAATTGTTAAGAGAAGTTGTGATCCTACAATATATTTAACTCTCAAGTGGGATGGATTTGAAAACTTTAATCTAAGGATCCATTTGGTTTTATTTCCATAGCGAATTCCTAACATTTTTACTGTTTAAATTTTGGGAAATGTTTGGATGAACCCATTTCCAATGAACAACTTTTCAATTTTCATATTTATATTTACATTTTTCAATAACCTATATATATATTTTTTTAATAATATACATATTTTCTCTCTCTCTCTCTCTCTCTCTTTCATTATTTTTATCTCTCTCTACCTACAATCTATTAAAATCAATATAATAATTATAATTCCAACATAATCATTATATTTCCAAACATTTCATCCAAATGCATTTTCATTTTCATATCATATCACATAACTAATTTTCACCATTTTAAAAATAATAAAAATGAAAAATAAAAATGGAAAATAAAACCAAACAGCCCCTTCGTGAGATCTGAGTTTTATTAAATATAATGAGCAACTCTGTACATCTTGGGGCATAAAATTTTAAATTTTAATAAAAATATAATATAGTCTTGTATGAATTTTTCTTTTCTTTTTCCTTTTTTGGCTGGATTGAATGCAGTTTTACCAACAAGAGTCCAAGAAGCTGCGTCAGCAAATACAGATGCTGCAGAACTCAAATAGGTAATCACTTCAAATAGAGTAATATGTGGTTTGGTTTTATTTTCTGGAGTCATTTTTATTTTTTAATGAAAATATATAATAAAAAGATAATTAAAATAATAGAATTTGAAAATAAAGTTTTATTTGGATATACTGTAGAAAATTATAGGATTACATAAATTTATATAGGTGTGAAAATGAGATGTATTTGAATGTTGGATATTTTTTTTATTAAAATTGTGTAGTTTTAAAATTTAAATTAATGATATGATGTGTGATTGTTTGAAAAAATAATATTATAATTTGAATTTGAATTTGAATTTATAATATTTTGGTTGTGAATGATGTATGAAAAGTATTGGGAATATAAAAAATGATTAATGTAATGATAGGAGTTGAAAATGGGATGAAAATCGACAGAGCAAATAATAAAGAGTGTTTTGAAAATAAAAATATTTGGAAAAATAGTATAGATAGTGATAGTTTTCTGTTTTTATTTTCAGGAGAAAATGAAAATGACTTCTGAAAATGAATTTGGTTTTATTTCCATAGCCATTTCCAGTTTCTAGGCATTTCTAAAGTTTGAAAAGTTAATTATAGATTTGATTGTGAAAATGAAAATGTGTTTGGATGATTTATTGGAAAGTAATGATTAAAATATGTATAGAATTAAAAAGATGATTATTTATATTTTTTTATATTTAAGAAGATTTATTTTTTAAAAATATATGTATAATTTTAAAATGATTGTTGATATTTTATGTCAAATCAAATTTGAATTTGATTGATATGATAATAGGATGATATAGTATGTTTAGAAAGAGTTTGAAAATGAAAATAAGAATAGTTTGAGTGAAAATAGAGAGAAAGTGATGGTTTTTAATTTTTATTTTCAAATGAAAATGAAAAGGGAGTGTGGAAATAAAACCAAACAGGTCGTAAGTAACTTGCATTTATATGTTCTAACATGCAAAAAGAATGTCCAAACAAAAGAAAGAACCTTACTTTGTAACTCTGATTAAGGTTGTAATGCAAGGAAACAACATTAACTATACATCTCAGTGTGTTTCATGATAAGATCTCTCCCATACAGAAATTGCTTCTGCTTTTAGTCCTGAATGGGAAGGGAAAGGAAGCAAAGAAGCTAAAAGAATCTTTATTCTCTTTCACAGGCATCTTATGGGTGAAGGCTTGGGATCTTTAAATGTGAAGGAGTTGAAGCAGCTCGAAAGTAGGCTTGAAAGAGGCATCACAAGAATCAGGGGGAAGAAGGTAAATAAATAATCATTGTAAAATGCAAGGACAACAACATAGAACAAAAATCAAACCATAAAACATAAATCATGTCTGAACTATGATTTTTTTCTTTCTATAAGACGTGTTCTTGAAAAACTACAGCTGCATCCTCATCATGGAATAAAGTTTTTTGTAGTCATACAAATAGAAAACTAAGTTGTAACAAAAAACATGTTACTTCTTTAGATGCTAAATAGGAACATATCATCATACATATATTTATTTACCATGTATACTTGGCTTTTCTCGTGCTAACTTTTGATGCTACTGTTTTCTCTTGAACAGCATGAACTGATACTTGCTGAAACTGAGAATTTGCAGAAGAGGGTAGTTCTTCTCAAACTTATTCTTAGTTCCAGAATACTGTTGCTGCACAGAAATATGTTTTCCCTTCATACTTTTTAGACTACCAAAAATTCATAATGACCCTCAGTTTTTCTGGCAATAGGAAATTCAGCTGGAGCAGGAAAATGCCTGCCTGAGAGCAAAGGTAATCTTAACAAATAATGTAAACTTGGATTGAAGTTAATGGCATTTGTAAATCTTTCTTTCTTCTGTGCACAATTCATAATCATCAAACATTTTGCAATCATAGATTAAAAATGCCAGAACGAGTACAACCAAAAGAGCTCCCTGCTTTCAGACTAACTCTTGGTCAGGGCAAAAGTAGTTCTACTGAAGTATTAAGATAGAATTAAACAGGAAACATGAAAACTAGACATGACATGGGATATGTCTGTTGCATTTTTATACTTATTAAAACTCTCGATGGGGCAGGTCCCGGGGTTCTGCCAAACCAGCTCCAAACTCAACCCATTGCCATTCCTAACTGGTCTTCAGCATAATATATGTTCCTCACTGAAGTGGCTAAAGCAATTTACTTCTTTCAGAATAACCGACAAGTTAGACTTCTTACATGTATGCTTGAGTGCATCATATAACTTTGGTGATTTTCAGATACAAGAAAACGAGAAGCTTCAGCAACTTAGCATGATGCCTACTGGACAAGACTTTGCCTTCCAAGCTTATCTTGCTCGCAATGTGCTTCAACTGAATATGATGGAGAATGTAACTGCCTATCCTGTACCTGACAAGAAGGCTCTTCATCTTGGGTATAGACACTCTTCATTGTCAATCTTTTGTTTAAATTTATGAGAATGGACTTTCGTAATCGATGTCTCTGTTCTTGATGCAGGTAATCAGCTTGTCCGAAGATTCATGCAAATGAGGGGTTGATAAGACCCCCATAGCATATAAGTTAAGTGTTTGTTTCCTTCTGGTACCTAATGGGACATTGTGGCTTTCAAGAGACACCAATTTCAATGTTTTGATTTGTTTGTCATTTTATCAAGATAATTCCATTAATGCTTTCAGGCCTACAACACTTTGCATCAAGTGTAATACATTTCTTATGTACTCATAGGTACTATATTTGGTTTGAATCAAATTTTGGGTCTTTTTCTTTTTCACTATCACCCCAAAAAACCAAATTCTGCTTCAGAAAATGAGAATCTAGAGTTTCAATAGAAGCAAAAATGAAGCAAATTATACACGAATCAAAGTTCGATATGGTCTCTACTGCTCCTACCCTAGGACATATTTCTCCACTAGCAGAAAAATCCATTTATTCTAGTGTGAATTGCAGACTGCATGCAGCAGCAGCTGGAAGTTAAGCAAGATAGATCATAAGAGTAGGTGAACAGTCCTGTAGCTTCATCAAGTAGTTAGTTCAGAGTACCAAACTACAAGATTGAATTTTTCTCGCACTAAATGCAGAACAAGATTTGCCAAAACCTACCCTCTAACTGCCTCTGAGTGTTGCCATTGTTTTAAATGCCCATTTAACTAAGTTCATAACAATGTTTTACACCTGAGTCCCTCTACAAGGGTCCCAAGGAAAGCTGTACTAACCAGACCTTTGGCTGATATCCTTTAGTTCTGGACTTTGAATCATGTTTCTGCATGACAAGGACAGCATCTTTGTGATTTTCTTTCGGTCTTTGCCCTGACCTTATTGGCCACATTAAAATATTCAGCTTTTACCTTTCTATTACCTAACATCGTGGAATTCAAAAGGCAATTTTCCTTTACATATCATAGGAATTCAACCCAGAGCAAAAATGCAAACTGAAAAAGATCAATATATGCTCATATAAAAAATTGTTCAGTGTTGAACAAAAACTTGACTGCAGAACAATAGTTTTAGACCTTTCAACTCAACAGAGTGAGTGTAAAAGGAGAAGATTTGCAAGCTTACTTTTAGGGCTTGTGAGAGAGTTCCCAGGAAAACTATACATGGTGCTTAATTATATGGGTTATTACAGAATAGCACATCTGCCACTTTCAGCTCTTTTACGGAGCTCATCAGTCTCCCTCTGAGCTCTTTCCAAATGCTCCCTCAGCTTACGTATTTCATCATTTGATTTCATTTGAGCAGCTTGTGCAGCAGCTTCTGCCTTCAGTCGAGCAGCCTGCTCCTCTGCTAGCTGCTGTTCAAGCCTATAAGTGGTCTCTCTGAGCTTTGACTCAACCTATAAAGAACATTAGTCACCAAATGAAAACCGTTTCACAAATACAAAAGCAAAATTCACATACAGATGTTGACTATTTCCATGTGTATAGACAATTAGCATTCAGCGTCTGCTGCTGTTTTATTTCATGTGAAGCAGGGAAGATATTTTAAAGCGGTAGTATGAACAGCAGGAACCATGAAATAATTTAATATCAACAGAAAATCAAAACTACCATCTCAGTTATTCTCTTAAGCTGCTCTTCATATGACTTGTGGAACTGCTCCTTCAATCCAGATATCTGCTGTTTGGAGTATACCTCCGAGGCATTAACTTCAGCAGTTTGATCACGCAGTTTCAATGCTCCCTTCTGTTTAAGAACAAAAGTGGCATCATAAAATAAGTATCATCATTAACATTTTCTGGAAGACTGCAGGAAGGGATGATGATCAACAAAAACACTTGCCTTCAGTTCAACAAACAGTTCATCTGTATATGGTTTCCCACCATTGTTATCCACAACAGCATTTACAAGGGAAAGAAGTTTCTGCAGCTGTTCGTATTTCTTGAGTTCATCTTTGGTCTTGTTGTCAAAAAGGACTCGTCTATTCCCACACATTTTGAGAGTTTCCTATATCAAAACCAGAATAATAAGAAAAGAACATTTATCATAAAAGAAGAGAAAATTTTGAGACAAAAATAGAGAGTTATTTCAGAAATTATCACATACACAAGAATTGAAGAAATAAATAATTCAATAAATATTTCTTCTTTGTCAGCATAGACGCATATCATGAAAAAGTAGCCTATTTTTGTGAAAGATAACCAGGTGAGTGAAATAGCTAAGGATTAAGTCCCAAAAAAATAATACTGGCCAGTCTCTTTTGGTTGGCATACTCTACCTTCAAAGGCTCGGGACAAGCACGACCCAAGTAATCACCCAAAGTCTCATCATTTTCTTCAAGATCATCACCACCGGTAAAAACTACAATCATATAGTCACTAATTTTGCTACCAAAGAATTCCCGCAAGCTATCAACAGCAGCTTCTTCTTCTCGCGAAAAACGAGATCTAACTGACAGGACCACAAGAACAGCATGGATACCATCCTTCGCCATGTTGATGCATTTAACAATTTCCTTCCCAATAAATTCAGGTTCAGCAGAAAAATCAAACAACCCTGGAAATTGCAGTTGTATCAAGTAAGTACAAACAATAAAAGGTATACAAAAGATGGTCTGTGGAAATTTCATTCTTGTCTATTTCCCTCAGAAATATTGTTTACATTTTCCACAGAAATACAAATTAGCAGCACACCTGGAGTGTCGATCACATTAAGAATCTGGCCGTCTTCTAGCACAGTCCTCTGCAGCTCACAAGTACTAGTAACACCAGCTGAGCTAGACATTGACTTGAATGCCCTTTTCCTAAGTATACTATTGCCTGTTGCACTTTTTCCATTACCTGTTCGTCCAACCAAAACGACAGTCCGAACCCCACTTGAAGCAGACGAAAACTCCCAATCATCATCAATAGCACTTCCCCCCATTTCCGAAAATTAAATTATCTGCAGAGAAACCAAAAACAAACACATCGAATTTATCATTCCCACAAAATGGCACTCAAAAGCTGCAAATCATAACCAGAAACTTTCATTATAGACAAAAAATAGATTCAAAACATCAGGTCATTGCAAAAGTGTGTTATTTCAGTTGTAGTACACCAACAAGAACAGATCCGAACATCTAAAAGTTTCAGTTTTTCTACCCTCTAACATGCACACAGGCAGAAAAATCTTGAATTATGAACAAATCCTCAATGTTTTACCCAAAGTTGATTGCATTCAATTTTGATCATCAAAAAGAAGCTTTCTTTGCCAGAGGAAAATTGCCAATCACACGAAAATTAATACTCAGTCAATACACACAATGCATAAACCCTAAATCCCAGAACCCTTATCACCAAAAGGATAAAAATCAAAACTTTGGACCTTAAATCACATAAAAATTGATCCCCAACATCAGAGCCAACTACATAACTCTGTACACAGATTAAATTAAATTAAATTGAATTTTCAGAACAATTGCATGTGAGAAAAGGGTAATGTTTCACTGCAGAAACCCAAAAAAATACACATAGCAGCTGAAATAATCTGATCATCATCATTATCATATATGTCATCAACAAAAAAAATACAAAAGTGGACAAACAGGAAAATAGAAAGCAAATTGTTGAGTCTGACCTTCTCAAGAAAATGGAAGATAATACAGGACTAGGCCAGGAGGGAAGAAGATGGCACAGAGAAAAAAGTATATCACTTAATGTGCAAGTAAAATCTTTTTATACACACACACACACACACACATCATATAAGGGCTTTTGCCGTGGTATATGATGCGAAGTATTGGTCTTCCAATGGAACTTTTTTCAGCCCTTGATACGTTGAAGACTCGATCTTGACCGTTTAAGGGAGATATTGAAAAAGGTGCTGCTCATGATATACTGATAGCTGATTGAGATTTTGTTTTATCTACACCTCTTTTAAATAATTATCATGAAAAGAAAACATAAATATAAATAACAAATAGCATTTTAGTATTGTAGGCTTTAAAGATTAGTCCTATAAATTCACATTTGGAGATAGTTCTTGAATTCAAACTCAAGCACACAACTAAAGCGGTCAATGGAGCAAATTTTAATTTGAATTTGATTGTTTAGAATTTGTAATCAATAAAAAATTTGACGAATATGATCAGATTAAAAAAGTTTATAATTCGAAAAATATGAATATGACTCGATCCAATCCATTAATAATCTGAATCCGAATATATTTAGTATTATACATATATATACATAAGATCCTATAAAAATGCCAATGTGGATATTTGGATGAAGGAAGTAATGAACGCCTATGCAATATGTCAAATCATGTGTTTTGATATAAATTGTTAGATTTTGAACTTATTTATATCATAATTACATAACTTGTTTCTCTATTTTTATAACAAAAAATGATGCAAAAAGAATAATGAGTAAAAGGCGAATGCAATAATATGGCAAGAATGCAATGCAAATCTCGATTTGATCAAAATAAGTTTTTATTTTTATTTTTATAAAACTTTGAGTCTATAGTTAGTTGATTAACTATGTATAAAAGTTTTAAGTAATCAATAGACTTAAAAATTTATTCATTAATCTGTTCTGTATTTTTTTAAGGATGATTGTTTTGAATTTGGATTCTACTAAATTTTTAGAAAAAATAATAAATATATGATGATTTTTGAAATATTCAAATTGGGATTTTTTTGGATATCCGACTTTTATAAATATGATTATATCGACTGTAGATTTGATGGATCTTGGATCGAATTTGCATCTGACATATTACTTTTGGATTCAGACTTGAATTCGGTATGATTTGATTCGAATCTGACCCATTGACAGTCCTACACACAATCCGTTTAAAGTGGAGAAGGTATTAAAACTTGGAATTATCTAATATCTTATATCTTTTCCTAATAAATTTAATGCACAATTTTTTTTTTTGAATATTTTCTATCAAATAATTAGAAATCGATAGTTCGGCTAATTAATTGATTCAATTAATTAAAAAATAAGAAAATACTATAAAAGCTAAAAAATATACAAATTTAATTCGCAGTCGAATTCAAACTCGTTAATAATTTCAATAAAATCTAAACATTACTCCATTCGATTTTATTAACTAAGAGAGTGTTTGGGTGAGCTTATAAGCTCTTTAAAACATCTTATAAGATGTTTGAGAGCAAAGCTGTCAAAAAGTGCTTGGTAAATTTTTTTTATAAAAGAACTTATAAGATCCTAAAATAAGATATTATGAGCTTATAAAATATTTTTAAAAAAATAATGAGACCCTAATTTATTTGTAAGATCTTAACATCTTATAAGTTATTAGCTTACCTTAAGCTTAAGAGTTTATATGATGTTAAGATTCTAAAAATAAGTTACGAACTCCTTATTTTTTTTGGGGGATGGCAATGGGTCGGATCTGGCAAAATCTAGGACCCACCTCGTCAAGATTTTTATAGACTCGAGAGCACCCTGTCCCAAACTCTTATCTTGCGAGTTGGACCCATTAAACCCATTTAAAATATTTAAAAAAATTAAAAATATTACTTTTCAAAAAAATAACATCACCATAACTTCATAATATGATAAAATAATATTATCAATAAAAATTTATTATTTAAATATTTATATATGCATGTTTTAATCTTTGATAAATGATAAATTGCAAACATTATTATTACTTATATATACATATTGAATGTATAAATTATTTATTATGATAATATTATTATTTTTATATAAAATATATATGCAATATTCATATTTTTCATATATATATGTATGTATACACACCAAATAAAATATACACATAATAAATAAAATTAATATATATAATATCTGGTGGGGGGGGGGGGGGGGTTGGGGGGGGTTCGGGTTTAAAAATTAAAACCGAGACCCCCCCCCCCCCCCAAAGCGGGGCAAGTCAGGGTAAGATCCGATCCTATTGTCATCCCTATTTTTTTTAAAAAGAGTTTATAAATTCATAACATCTTATTTTAAGATGATATAAGCTCTTTTTTAAAAAAATTATTAAATATTTTTTATTAACTTATAAGTTTTTAAACATCTTGTAAAATGTTTTGTGGAGTATATAAACTCACCCAAACATCTCAATCTAACCAATAGCTGGACTTTTGTTGGCTTGGCAAATTCTTGTAATATTATAATTTATAGAATTAATACAAGAATTGGAATTTTTTGGCTTGTTTATCACTTTCCATACTCACTTGTTGATATTCTGTACAGTCTATCAGACTCTAGTTCAATACAGACTGGACCACTATGAGGGAAGGCTTAATAATTAATTTTCCTTTAAAACCAAAAAAAAAAAAAAAAGACCATATATAATGAATTAAAAACTCAATAAAATTTTTGAATTTTTTTTTGAATTTTTTTAATTTACTTACATACGTATATTTAAAATTTATTTTAAAAAAAATTCCAGATATATAAATACAAAACACGTGCTAATTTTGGGGTTGATTGGTCCATACCACGTTGCTTACGCGAGGGAGTGCGTGATTGGAACTGCCATGGGAGCCATATGTGGCTTTTCCTCCTCTCCTGACTGCTCCACCAGTTCACATTTGGCAGCTCTGACTCTTTCTATTTATTTATTATTGTTTTGATTTTCTTCTTTTCCTTTTCTGGGTGGGTGTTCAACGCGCCAAAGAATCCAATTGCTTTCACGTTCGATGGTTCCACTCTATATATATACCAGAAAAGAGGATGCTTTCTAACACGCAGAATATTAATCTCCGCAACCAGCGGAGCTCAGAGTAACAGACAAAGAAGGGTGTGCAAAGGAACCAATTTGTTTTGACAGCAAATGGGGAGTGAAGGAGTAACCGACTCTGAGAGGAAGCTGAGGTTGTTATGCCTTCATGGGTTTCGAACCAGCGGCGAGATTATCAAGAAACAAGTCACCGGAAAATGGCCGGAATCTGTGCTGGAGAAGTTGGATCTTGTTTTCGTGGACGCCCCTTTTCCGAGTCAGGGAAAATCCGATGTTGAGGGGATTTTTGATCCTCCGTATTATGAGTGGTTCCAGTTCAACAAGGTTTGCCCTTTTTTTTTTTTTTTTTTTTTTAATATTCTTGTTAAATTTATGTGTTTTTGATGAAATTTTTAGCTGTTTTTTGGGTTTTATATTGTTATTTCAAATGGGCTTTTGTTTCTTGGATGGATTCAGGAATTTACAGAATATCAGAATTTTGATGAGTGTCTTGCTTATATAGAGGATTGCATGATAAAAAATGGGCCTTTTGATGGCCTTCTTGGTTTTTCACAGGTATGTTTTGTTTCTAACCAATCTTCATCTTTTGTGTCTTTGATTCCAGAACTGGGTTTGGTGTTACTACATTCAATTATTTTACTCTTATTTCAATGTTCAAATCACATGGCCAGTGATATTTTATATTTCTATGTATTAGTAGGTTGTTCTAATATCATATTATATTACACATGCAATTCCCAGTTACATACAGTGGTAATGCAAGAATTCTTTGTGCTTGTGCTTTCATAAGGTAGTAATTTAGATGCATGCAACCTCTACCAAATTCACTCATTTCCTTCAGAGAACTTAGGTGCATGTATCAGCGTACAGAATTCAATCTTTTAGTTGATAGAACTAAGATGCATGCTGTTAAAATCATGCCAAATTCAATCTGTTCTTTTATCATTCGTATTCATCATGTTCTTTTGTATGGTAAACAATTCATATCCATGTATAGCGTCATTTAAGTTATGTTTGATATTGTACAATTCAGGGGGCAATTCTATCAGCTGCATTACCTGGATTGCAATCGAAGGTTAGTCGCGCGTCTTTTTACTGTTGAGGTGTTGCTTAGCTTTATCTTTTATTTGGGAAAGGAAAAAGGTTGATATTTGGGTGATGTATGTGGTTTGGTGTTGCAGGGTGTGGCTCTTACAAGGGTACCCAAGATAAAAGTTCTGGTAATAATTGGTGGAGCCAAGTTCAGAGATCCATCGGTGGTTGAGAAGGCATATTCTTCACCAATTCAATGCCCATCTGTTCACTTCTTAGGTAATTACAAATTACAATGCCACCTTGATATGAATTTTTAATTTCCTTATGCGTTTCTGCATATGCTGTCCTAAGCTTGGCTGATTTTCCTATGTAGCATGATGAAATGGCCATTTTAGGTTCTATTACCCACCGGCTCATTCAATCCTACTACATTAGGACCACTAGAATTCAATTTATTCAGACCAAGAATAAAAAAGAACCAGCTTTGCCTTAAGATTTTCAATGAATTTGAAATAGAGACTAATTAATATGCCTATGTTTTTGAAAAGCCACAGTACTACAAATGTGGAGACATAGGTTCTAACTGAATTGTATATATATTGGAAAGCCACAGTTCTACACATGCATAAACATAGGTTTTACCTAATTATAAATGTGGAGATTTATAGCCCCTCCTAATTAGCATAGTAGATTGTAGGATTTGGTAGCTTGGGTGTTCTCTCGAAGCTGCTTTTTTAGGTAGGAGAAATTTTTTTTCCTACAACTTAATTTCATACTATCAGTAGATATTTTAGGAACCAAAAGACATCCTCCAGTTCAAAAGTCCTCATTGCTTTTCATCGTAAAGAATAGTTGCAAAATCTGGTTTATATGTCTGAAAGTTTGCCTATATATTTTATCTAATATTAGATAAAATATGCCCCTTTGGCTCTTCAGAATAGCTCATTTCTGATGTGCCTTTGATGAGTGAGAATTTAACTTTCCTGTTGATGAAGTAATAGGTAGAAGAATTTTGCTGTGTTGATTGGCGACTGATGTAAATGTATTTACTTATTTGAAGTGTATATGATGGTGTATATAAGATAACGTAAATTTGAATTAGCAGTTATCTTACATAAAAAAGTGTTAGAGGACCTAAGACGGGATTTTATTACAAGAAAATTTACTGTTGTTGTTCCTAAAGTTTTTGTTATGTACAAATTGCCTTATAAAATAGGGGATCAAGATTTCTTGAAGCAATATGGCACCGAGCTCCTAGAGTCATTTGTAGATCCTCTGGTGATTCGTCATCCTAAGGGCCACACAATACCAAGATTTGGTAATAATCTCTAACCTTAATTTTCACTTCCAAACTATATTGTCCAAAGTAAGATAGTTGAAATTGCATCTTATTGTCTTATTGTTCAGATGAGAAAGGTTTGGAGAGCCTGCTAAGCTTTCTTGATAGGATGCAGAAGGAGATCGAAGGAATGGAGGAACAAGAAGTAGATTCAACATATGCTTGTTTGGGATAAAGAATTTAGGTTTTGTATTGGCTTCATATGATTTGTAATGTTAAGATGTTCTTGATCAATATTCATGCCATGTGCATGCATGATGATGTACTGAAAAATGAACATGCCCATGTGAGTTGGAAAGGAAAAAATATAGCAAGAATTCTATCAGTGCATGTGTTTGTTGATTTGATCCAATGAAGCAACATTCTAAAGAATCCAGAAAAGCTTTACAAAATGCAGAAGGAGAATCTCATAAGTCATAAACCTGTCATTATGCAACATAATCAGCACAATATGCAAGAAAATGGAAAGAATTGAACTGGCAAAGAACTTAATTTAATGGAACTGAATCATTTTCTATGTGTATTGAAGAGATTGCCTTACATATTGTACACCCTAACTGTAGCTAAGAATCCCCTGAGATATCTTTATAGAAGGAAGTGGTTCCTATGGAATTTGTGCTATTTCAAGCAAAATTTTGTGTAATGACTGTGGCTTTGAGAAGAAAGGGCAATGGTCACTGCCTTTGATCTTGAAGACTCCTTCAGGTGGGTTTTCCCTCACAAGCTTTTCTTGGGTATCTGGTGAAAGTGCGTTATCATCCAAGGATTGGATGTAGAATCGTCTCCCGGTTCCATATGTTTCTTCCGTTAAAGACAGTTTCTCCATCATAGGACCAAGAGGGATGGGTCTCATAGAAACCATGGCTAAGGCAACATCCTGGAACAAAAAGGGTACAGATCTCGTGTCATTGGTCCAAATGGTGTGAACATAAGACTTTGCTAAAATAGGACAGAGTTCAACTCACCATATGCTAGCATGTTAAAGAGGAAGACTTCAGTTAATAAAAAACAATAGATCATCGTTATTTAAACTTATGTTCTAAAGTTATGGGAAATGCTCCCCCGAGGTATCTTTAATTATTTTTGTTCTTTAATTTTCAGCATGCATTTCAAGTGTATTCTGCCTCAAGAAACAGCAAGCCATCCTATAAGAGACCTACTAAAACAAAATGAATGGAAAGAATGTTGATGACTCAATCTAAAGATTGACATACCAACATAAAACTATTCACAAGTCATTAAAATTTTTCATCTGAAAAAGCTCACAAAAACACAGCTTGTTGGATGTATAGGGTACCTTAGCAGGAGATTGATTGAAATATAACCCGTGCAGATGCTGCTTCTCAAACATGAATCCTGTTGGAGGATTGTCTTTACCATTGCCATAGATAACAGACTTTGATTCAGCCGAAAAAATTTCTGCAGAACCAAGCTGCAAGAGAAAAAATTATCTTAAGGCATGAAAAGTAGAAAATGCCCATCACAGAAAATTAAATATGAATTCCATGGGCCACACAATCCTCAAATGCTTAACATTTTCTTCCCAAATTTGGGTTGGTAGAAAGAAAAACTATAGACCCTTCAATGGCAGATGACTTATTTTTCATTTGGCGAATAAATTTGAGATGATGGCCACTAGACAGAGATCAACAAATTCATTTTCTGTGAAGAAAAATGATATTTTCTTGGGAATTTTTACATTCATTTCAAGGATGCATAGTTTTAGATCATCTAAGAGGTCTATTAATCTAAGATAGTACCCTACATCAGAGCTGCCTTTTAAAGAGAAGAAATTCTGAGAGCAGTTCAACTTTAAAAACACACCTCTTCAGCAAACACATCAAAAGGTCTCTGCCCATCAGCTATCATTGTAGCACAGAGGTAAATGGCTTTTGAGATCTTCTGAGGGAGATGTTCTAAGGCATAGGAAATGCAAGCACCCCCACTACTATGACCGACCAATATTACCTGAAAAGACATCCCATTAAAATACTTGGTCCAAACTATGTCTGGAACTTGATGTTAATGTCCAAGAATTTCTTACCT
This sequence comes from Jacaranda mimosifolia, assembly GCA_018894105.1. Taxonomy (NCBI): domain Eukaryota; kingdom Viridiplantae; phylum Streptophyta; class Magnoliopsida; order Lamiales; family Bignoniaceae; genus Jacaranda; species Jacaranda mimosifolia. The sequence continues at coordinate 31,251,911 of CM032131.1, read as the reverse complement.
TATCATCTTCGGGCAATTTCTCCAGAAAATCGATCAATGGTTTTGAGTACTCTGCCATTGTGGTGACATCTTTTGTATCCGTTATGTCAATGCCAGATCCTGTTAGATCCAAGGCGATTGGATGTAATCCAGTTTCTTCAAGTAGAGCAATACTTTTATACCAACACCAAGCTCCAAATCCTTCACCATGTACCAAAACAAATTTCTTTGTCTTGACATTCTCCAAAAATTCCGGCACCTATAAAAGATATTCATTAATACAACGAGTGAAACTGACGTATGATCATTATTAGGTAAAAGAAATCAAATACTTGTGATCCCTCTGTTCAAGGTTCAGAGTTCTCCTTGAACCATTATGAGAAACTCAGCTGCTAGTCCTCTTTATATACGAGAATAGTTTCTTCTTTGATTCTACAAACCAATTCTAAATCAAACTATTATCTGGCACAAGCATCATTAAAAAACTAGAAAATCAAAAAAAGTGCTCCTCAAGGTCTAAAAGAAGAACAACGCCCCACTCACCCCACCTACCTTTGCTTCCTTATCCCCCAACCTTTTTAGCAGCATCATGAAACTTGATCACACTTTTTATCAACTAATAGCACTAGCTAACAAAAGACAGCACTCTAATAACAATAAATAAATATAAAACAGAAGATACCACAAAGAGCCCAACTTTTTCCCTTTAGATCCTAATCATTGCTGTTTAAACACAAGCAAAAGCACAAAATTAAGAAACTAAGACTACAGAAAATCATCTCCACAAGCATATACCAGTGGAAAGGAAGTTGGACTAAACATTAAAAAGAAGCAAAATAAAAATTCACCTGTTTATTATTGGTACCAGAGTAAGAGTCAGGTAAAGTGGCGGCGCGGCGGCGGGAGGAGGTGGATCCAATTCTCCGAGACATGGAACCATTGTCAAATCTCTGACTCTGAGAAAGCTGATGCTGCTGAATTGCCATAGCAAGTGCTTGTCTGTGGAGCAATTCTTCCTCCATTAAACTCCTCCTCTTGGACATTGAACCCCTTTTACTTTTTGATCCAATCCCACCATTCTTGCTGTCCTTCTTACTCATACAAATGAATTTATTCCCCATGTTTGCTAAAAAAAACAAGATTGAATTTTTAACAAAACCCAGATTCTAATTTTCTTGAAAGTTCACCAAAAATTACTGTGGGTCGGGGTTACGGAAAGGAATGGCATATCAGAGAGAGAGAGAGAGAGAGAGAGAGAGAGAGTAGTAGGTGGTGGTGAAGGGTGGTGGTGAGGGGTGGTTTTAGTATATAATAAAAATGTAATAATTGTGGTAATAATAGTAGTTAAAAATAAAAAAAAGAAAGAAAGAAATTGTGTAGGAACAAACCACACAAAACCAGCTCAACTGCAAATGTTTGCAAGCAACAGCCAATTTAATGCAATCTTTTTCAACCTTTTTTTTGACTCGTTTTTGCACAGACTCTCAGTTAAGACAGATAATTATAAGTATCTCTCTCTCTCTGCTTCAGTTTTCCTTCTTCCTTTTTACTCTACTTTTGGCTGGTTGGTTGGTTTGTTTGACTTTGTAAATATATATGATAGTGATGATAGCCAAAAGAGCAGTAATGATTTGGTGGTCTAAAGTATTAGGTTACTAACTCTTTGACGTTTACTTGATGCTTTAGTACTAACGGTTTGAACTTTGAAGTCCATTATATATTAATTAAAATATTATGAATTTTTTAGTTTAATTTTATATTACTTTGTCTCTTTTATTTCTTAATTACATTTTATTAACAAGGATGTTAAACATAATATTTCATAAACTTAATGCATATTTATAATGTATAACAAAGATAGAAACAACCATTAAAATAGAAAATTGACGAAATCATATACCTGAAATTGGAATTTGATCTTCAATTTTTGAGATTCAAATAATTAGATCCACCTAATATGATTAAATTTCTGTATGCCAATAGTACCTTTGAATAACGAATTTGGATTATTCATAATTTTCAACACACTTCAAAAAAATTCAAAGTTCCAAACCAAAATCTGGATTTAAATAGTTTGTGTAACTATCAGACTTATTTTTTATTTATACATGGGTTGAACATCCATTGTAATAATAAATAAAATTAAAAAAGAATCACCATCAAGTATAGCTCTTAAATGATGAAATCACACAGCTTTAATTTCCCTTCATTTATTTTGAATCACAGAATCATTTTAAAAAGGTGTAAGATCCTAAAATGGGATTGCATTCAAACTGAAATCCAAACCATTGACTGTGTATAAGTGTGTATCATATTTGGCATGCAAAAAGTAAGGTGCATTCATTATATGGTTCTGATCCTCATACAGCGAGGATTTAACATTTAAAATAGAATGTTAAACTCATAAAATATGTCACACGCGGAGCCAACGAGTTCAATCGAACAGCATATACGCACAATCAAAAGAATTCTACTCAGCATCTTTCAAAGATCTTGTAGAGTTTCTCCAATGAAGCAACCTGGAAAGGGTCGAAAATATTAGAAAAGGTACACCAAGATTGTCTCAAAACAAACCGATTCTCTAGTTTTAGTACCTTGACAAATGTTCCATTTGTAGCCATAGAAATTGGAGGCTTGAGAAAAAGTCTCATGGAGGGGAACAAGACATGCTGTATTGACCATTCGCGCTGAGCCCAAGCACTTTCAGCCTCCATAAGCAGTTCATGCTCAATTTCTCCCCCATTTGCATCATCATCTGGTTAACAATATAGTATATATGTTTCTGCGGATTCAAAATCAATAGCAGAAACAGAGAAAACACTCAAGCATAAATTACCAGCCCTTTTGGAGGCATTTCCTTCTTCAGGAGAGCCAGAAGGCATTCTCTTATAAAATTGCAGCCCATCCCCTGATGGATTAGGCAGCAACGGGGGATGAAATGCGTAGAAATTCCCAATAGCAGCAGCAATTGTCTGAAAACAAATTCTCTCATCATCCCAATTAACCTGCAGAAACAAAAAATGTTAGTAGATATTGCACTACATGTAAGTCCCAACAACACAATCCATGAATTTTGGCAGACGAGGCCTCAATCTCACACCATGAACTAAAGTTTCAGTATTGAATTGAGAAACAGTATGAAGTGCCTCGATTAAGGTTCTCACCACTTAACACTCTAGTGCTCTACAATCATTGGTTAACATCAGATGAGGAGAACTCATGTAAGATAAGCCTCAACCACCACAATTGATTCACCAATTGGAAGGTGATTCCAGATCACTAGGTAGCCTAATTGAGTTATACTGTTAGGATCAGACTGTTATTTCGCACTAGATAGCGCAGCTCTTCCCAAGTTGTTCTCGTGCTTGCTTCTTCAGCTTGGGTGTAAAATTTCATAACAATAAAAAATTAAACTTGTGGTGAACCTAAAAGTGGCCAGCCTATTGTCCCTGAGGATCCACAAAATTTTGTGTCAAAGGAACCTTTTACGGTATAAAACACCAGTTGCCTACGCTAGCAAACACCAAGACAGGCTGCATAACAGACTTGCCATTCACTTTATAACTCCATGCACCCAGTTGCTATACATGTTCTGTCAAAGAATTTTTCAAAAGAGAATAGCAGAAAGTAGAGAACTATATCAAGTCATGGCTTAATTTCAAGCCTAAAATAAGGTAATTAATGTCAGAATGTTCATTTCCCTTGAGAGAATCCAAATCCACATGCTCAGACATCAGGGGAAGATATAATTTTAATACAAGCAAAGAACGGGAAAAGGAAATAATTTACAACTTACATCATTGCCCAAACAAAGAACAAACTCTGGAACACGATCCATGTCAGGTGTGTATTGGTCAAGTACAATGGGTAGCCTGGATAAATTACCATTTGGGTCAATATGAATGGCAAAATACTCCTCTAGCATCTCTGCTTTCTGCTTTATCAATTCTGTATTCATCTAGCAAGCAAAAAAAAAAAAATGGAAGATTTTAGAGGGTAGAGTGACCGACCATATAGGGAAATGAATCCCCAAAAAAAAAAAAAAAAAAAAAAAAGAGGTAAAGATGAATTATAAATAAAAGGTAAACCAAAGAGCTGGAAAGGCTTAGTATCTTATGATGCACCTCAAGCACCAAGCACAGAGCCCAAAAGGTTCAAAATCATCATTCTGTGCATAGATTGTGTGGAGATAGTTTATGGTGCTTGTGGTAGACTCACAGCATCACATCCTATGGCATATAATCTAAAATGTGTTTAACAGAGCTGCAGAGAAAAAATGAAGCTTGTAATGAAACTCCTGACTGAAAGATCAGGAGTCCGCCAATGCCAGCTTTTCATCCTGTTTTCTTCAATTAATGGAAAACTGCTTAAAAGGGTCTTGCAAGCATTATGATGCGTCTAGACTCTATACACATCATCATGCTTATTATACAAACAAATAGTACAATTTTGATGGTTTCTAAAACATGGTAACATGTGTAAAGTGGAGTCGTGTATTTTGTTCACATTTTACTTGACTTTCTTACAAGTTGAATGTTTATAAAGCATACACAATGCTTAAAATGGGTTCAGTGTATTTTGTTTATTATGATGAAAACAAATCTGACAGTGTCTGTTCCACCCTTATGCCTGAAGTAATGCTCTTGCACATACTAGTATTATCTTTATATTGGAAGGAAAAAATTAATAAGTCTAGCAAAGAAATGTAGTTAGAACATTAAAAGAAATTACACAAAATGCTTCTTGGGGTGAGAGCAGATATGTGTGTGAATAAGAGAGGATCAATTGAACCAAAATCATGTGAACAATCATTATGTAAGCTAGAACCAGTAGAATTAAGACAAGTTACTTCTGCAATCTTTTGTTTCAGGTCATCATTTTCATTGCCTTCTGGGTTCAAATCCTCCTCTTTCAGTGCCAGCATTATCAATTCTGGCAATGGAGCAGGATCACTCAATTGAATTGCACTAAAATGCGCAAACCGCCGTAAGACTTGTTGGTACATGAGCTCTTTGCTGTCAGGGCATCAGAACAAGAATGGAAAATAATCAGATGACTCGGACAACAAGAGGAAAATGATGACTAAAGACATCCATAGAATTGAAAATGGAAAAGCAGCAATCCGAGTCGTATTCATGGATAGACAGTTTACACGAGCTTGATCAGTCAAACTGACCAAAGGAACAGAAATAACATGTTCATCTGTGAGAAGCATATTTCAGCAAAATCACTGCTTCCAGCAGTCTGAAACAGAATGCCGACATCCTAGTTTAGAGCTACATTGAAGTGCTTATGAAATCACATGGCATACAATCAAACTATTTCTCTTTGGCTCTTTTTGTAAAGTCAAGAAAAAAAGAAACATTTTTTTACAGATATTCCATACTAACTTCCTTAATGATAAAGAAGAATTTCCTGCATAATGTCTTTTCATGGATGCTGGCAACTCCAGATTATCCTCCCTTTTGCTTCCAAGAAGAGCCTGAGTTGGTCAGCTAGGAATTTTCTATACAATAAACTAACATTTGATTTCAGTTATCCCACAGTTGCAACAAAAGGAGCTATTACAGTTACCAAACAAGAAAAAGTGTTCATCTATGTTCCCTAAATTGTTTTCATATATAACCTTAATCTTGAAACCACTTAATCAAGAGGGGGGAAAAAAAAAAAAAAAAGGAAGCTTAGCTTTAGTGAACTTTCCTTTCCATTTGTATTTTGTTTGCCAAGAAATCCAAGACATGTATTCTCCTACAACAGCCCAATAGTACTTTTAGGATAACTAATCAGAGAAATTCTGTACCAAGTCAACTTTTTCTCGATGTGCAAAGGTGTCTTTACAGAAATAAATTGGGAAACATATAACACTGTACTATCATAGCCTACAATGACCAGTGAAATTGATACGATACGTTGTTCTATTTTGAACAAGCAAATATTTCATAAACTGCCCTTGGAAACAAATATGGGAATGGATAAATCACCTCAAGTTAACCACATTAGCAAGATAAAGGTGAGTGTTGTGTTGCAGCAGAGCAAAAGCATCATCTGCCATCCCAATATATGTGCAGTGCCCAACAATGTCCAGCAATTCTGTGACAACAAAAGTCAGCGAATGTCATTCACAAGTTTGGCGACAAAGTTCCTAATTAGCAAGGACATGAATTAACCAGAGTGACAGCTAGAGTCGATCTCTCTGATCAGTTCCTGAATGCTCGTAAGATCTGCAGTTTCCCTGGGATTCCTCCTTTGTCTGATTGAAGACCTGCAGTTGAAAAGAAGTAATGCGAGTATGAGGAACCATAGAACCACATGCCTCAGTTGTACAACTTCATTTTCATCTTCAGTTAAATGAGCAAGTAAAAATGCCAATATCGTAATATTGAAAATGGCAATAGGGCAAGATACCCCAGAAAGCCAACCCCAGATTGATCAGATGCAAAGCAATAAACTCAACATGGTCCAACTAGGTCATAAGCCTATAGGTTTCATGATAATCAAAGTATCACTAATCACTTTTTGTGCATCTGGCACTTGTCGCTCTGGTTGTCTGTCTACACAATCATCATTACATATGGTTTCTTTATCATCTGAAACCTGTTACAGATGTGGATGTACCAGGAGCAGATGGACGCTACCTAACAGAGGCCAAGCAAGAACTTCCTTGCAGTTGACTAGACGGCTTAACCTGCAAGTATGCATGCAATCTTCCCGCAGGATCCTGAGAATCAGTTCGTACCATTTTGTTCACAGGAACTTTTTGTGATTTTGAGCCTACAAAGTATACATCTAAAGATTACAAAAGCAAAGCCCAATGACAAACCAATTCAAGAAATAATCCAACATAGTCCAGTGACCTACAACAGCATAGACGAAAAAGTGTTTTACATACCAGAAGATGAGGAATGATTTGGGAGTTCTTTTCTCGTAGAAATGGAAACAGATGGAGAAGGATCCACCCTCTGCTTTGGGGGGAAAAAAGAAAAAGAAAGAAAAGAAAAAAGGAATAAGAAAGGGCAAAATAAGAAAAACATGTGAATCAATGAGTAGCTGCCAGAAGATTATAGGCATAAAGCATGAAACCTGCAGAGAACACCAAGGAAGATATTCAAGATACAGTGTGGGCTATGTGAACTATACAGAACTCTGAAAAACTATTTTACTAAATTACATATTTTAGGTTCACAATCTTGGCAGCCATTAAGTAAAATGGTAATACCCAACAATCATGGCAATATGGTACTTCTTGAGCTCAATATTTGAAATCTTTGTTAGAAAGGTTGACTGTGCATAAGAGATCAAATCACATATAAATTGTTCTCGTCTTGGTAATTATATTGAGTTAATTAATACTAATAGTTAAGAAATTGATTACTCAGGTGCCTAAATCTCCGAGAATGTAAATAGATCTCTCCTGAACACAATTTTGATCATTTTCAATCAATGCAGCTGATACACTGTACAGCATGGTATAAATTGCAAGATTGATTATAATGAGGCAATTATGGAAAAGCCTAGAGCTGTCTCCTTGCAAGCTAGTTCTCATATGCCATTACAATCAAGCCGAAGTAGTACATTTGATGAAAGTACCTGTTCTTGAAATGTCCGTGACTCATTGGAGCTCCTCAGTTTCAATTCTATGGCAGATTGTATCTTCTCAATTATAATTTCTTGATTCAAGAGGCTTACCTGTGGATACAACAGCACCAATGCAACAGAACCTTAATATAAAGTGGGTCAGTAGGACTTCTTACTTAATTGAAGTCCTCAGCTATTATTGACTTTATATGCACCTCTCTCTTTGTTGGGTGTATATTCACATCAATGTGCTCAGGTGGCAATTTAATCGACATATAGATGAAAGGTTTGGATGCCTTTGGCAATGTTGCAGCATAAACAATTTCAATTGCCCTCTTTAGAGCACCGCACTCCACCAGTCTATCTGAGAAAGGGAATGAAAAAGAAGGAATACATGAGAGAACAAAAACTCACCATTTGACAGATAGACAACTTTATGGTAAATATTTCTAGAACATGATTAAGTGCTTCAAACTCGCCAGAATGCTAGAGCAAAAAAGAAAAGGTTATGAGATATTTAGAGAGATAAATATAAAGTATATGGGCCCTTATTGCCAGGCAATTATCACAAAAACGCAATGTAACAAACAAGTATCAAGTCTGTATTAACGTTTTGCAAGAACTAAATAAGAAAATAATAAGGTCTAGTATTCTGATCTACAAGCAGCACAAAAGACTCTAACAAGATATGAGGAACATTTAGCTGTGAAATACAGAGGACTATAATATTTACTATCCCAGTAAGAATCAGGTAGCAAATACTTACCATTGATGAAAAGCACCATTGTTATCTTCTTTGCGATGTAATTGGAATTCGAAATAAAACCATCCATTTCAAAAATTGAACTTGAGGGATCATCATCAGAAGCTTCTACCTTCATAAGATTCTGTGCAACTGATAACCCGTAAACAGTTCTGATTGCATCAAGCCTTGAGGATGTGGCAGCTGAGTGAACATCTGCTCTAGCAGCTCCATGCTAAGAGAAACATATATCCCAGAAATACATAACTCTTGTTCAGAAATGGATAGAATGGAAGTGAACCATGTCAATAGACAAACCTTTCTGCAAGAGAAATTCACACTTATGTGATGGATGGCAAACCGACAAATCAAATCGACTATTTTGGGATAGTCATCGGCAGAATTCTGAAGTGTTTTCCTTCGAGCACTCATGTTATAAAATAAATTCTCTATCTGCCAAGGAGAAGCACATCATGCAAAAGAAATGAGGAATATAAGCTAAAACATGTAAACAAAGATAATGTTGGATGACTCTTTCGGTAACCAATCTAAAGGAAGCATGAGTCGCAGACAATTCAACCAAAAGCATAAATCATCTAAATGTCAATCTATGGAAAGCTGTCCCTTAATATAGAAGTGATTTCATGATTACTAATTCATAGCAAGCTTTACTTTTGCTAGTCAACTCTCATCATTAAGTTAAGCATCAAATTCTTCCAATTTCCTGTAGTTTGTTTTCTCATTTATTTTTTTAACTTTATATCTTTTTATTTTCTGAAAACCATAGGCATCTTGAATCTTAAATGGTTTGAAATCAGTGTTTCAACACTCAGAAAATTAGAAAAGCATGGTATCAAAATAAGACGCATACCATGATTTGAGTACCTTTAACAGCTGCGCATGGTTTTGGTTCATGTTCCATCATGCCATCTTTATAAGTTGCCCTAACAAACAAGCATGCCCAAAAGTAAGTTCATGTTTATGAGTTATGATACAAGCATGGAAAATTACATTGCCTTCGCAATTATGCCCTTAATATAGACGCGGGAAAATCCCAAAGATCCAAGAACCAGAAAAAGAGAAAGCCCAAAGAAGCCTGATATTGACAAAAGAATTTTGAAATTTTTTCCTAATATACAAACAGACAAAGAGATTTGACAAATTTTCCAACCTTAAAACTGTGTGCAACTATAACTAAGGTATGAATATGTTAAACAAAGGAATAAAGAAACTACAAACAAAGAAGAAAAGGAGTTCAACAGATTTTAAATACAGGATAGGTGTTCCACTTCATAATGCATGTTGCAACGATAAAAATTGCTTAAAAAGAAAACTCCAAAGACCACATGTCAAAAGTCACTGCTGCAATGAAGCAACTGTTCCCTAATCATTGAATGCAAGAATACATTCACATAAAATACATAATGCAAGAATACATTCACATAAAATACATACATGACCATAAGTACGCCCAGCTACTCTGGTTTTTTAAAATGAAATGATAATGTAAAAGCTCCAACAGATTCAAGAAGAAGAAGATGGTGTAGTACCATTACCTGTAACCATGCAACTGACCATTGGTGATGGTGGTGACTGTCACATGACCAACATAGGTCATACTTGCCAAGGCCTCACCTCTAAATCCCATAGATTTGATAGACAGTAGGTCTTCAAATTTACTCAGTTTAGAGGTTGTATGCCTTTCGCATAATATTGGCAAATCTTCATACTATCACAAACGGGAACAAACAATTAATATCAGTTAATACAATATTCATCATGGAAAAGAGGACCTGTAAAACATTCACATAACTGCTAGGAGTTAAAATAGATGAAACTAATGGATGTTTCAAATGTAAAACTATTCTTTCTTTATGCCCACAGAGACATACATAATAATATTATACAATTCTCAGTTTATCCACAATTTTAACTCTAAAAAGTAAACTCTAATATCCTACGTCACCACGCAACACTTTGCATGCATTTCACCATATACACTTGAGATTTTGAATATGCATAACAATAACTATAAACAACACGAGACACAGAGAGAAACCACACAGGGACACTAGCACACACTTAAGTTGGACTAGGCGTAAGAAAGTGTATACTCGAATCCCGTGGCCGTCATCTGAGACTTGGATGAGCTTGAGGCCGCCATCTTTAACCAATACAGAGATAGACGTAGAATCAGCGTCGATGCTGTTCTCCACGAGCTCTTTTACAGCTGATACCGGCCGCTGGATGACCTCACCAGCAGCGATTCTGTTCACCACCGCTTCATCCAGGACGTGAATTCTAGGTGGCTCCTTGTAAACCGGGTTGGGGATGCATTCTTCCATATCAGGAGTTTCAATTTCCACATCCATTGCCGAGAATCAAGAAATTATAGGGTTCTTGAATTTACGGATTTCTTCCCCGGTACTTGGTATTTGGAGGGGAATGAATAGAATTGGCGCGGAAAGACTCTTAAGTGGACTATGAATTGGGCCTTATTTTGGGCTCAGATTAATGAGCCCGTTGAAAAAAGAAGGCCCAAATAAGGGAGCCCATTTTACATGTTCGATCCTGATCCAATAGAACCAAATGATGCGATTTACTCAATTGGCCTATCTTTGTTTTAAATTATGATTCATACATAAAATAGATTATGTGAAAATAAATTGTTTTGAGAAGTAAAATAAATTCTTGTGATACCATCCAAACATATCTCTTCAATCATATTGCAAAATTGTCAATTTGTATATTAAACAAAACAAAATCAATTTATATCCAATCGAATTCAAAAACTCAAATACAACAATGAGTAGCTATAAGAGGTATAATATCGACCCCCCAAGAATAGATAATTGATTTATCAATTCAAAGCAATTTATGCAAAGAACTTTCTTTAATAGAATATATCATTTATTATTTCTCACTAAGTAACCCATAAAGGGGTCTTGGATATTGTTGTATTGAACATCCAATATTGTACATCTCATACTCAGATTTGTTGAAATAGTTCAACACATTGTTGTTACCACTTGCATCACCATCCGTGATATTTTTGTTTGGCTAATGTTATGTCCAATCAGATTCAATCTGAATACATCCATTGACCCTCAGATACTTTGAACTGGTGGGGCTAATCAAATTCTCCAGAAAGTCCATTGCATTCATTTGCAATATGAGTCAGCACTATGAGAATATAATGTCTAAATAATAATTATGCATAGTTACAAAGCAAAATGATAAACGGGAGGAAAGTGCTACAGGAATAATCTACAGCAGTGTAGCTCAACCCTTCAGATATTTAGCAAATACAAGAATTTAGCCAGTAAGGCTTTTAGGTGAACACCTTTTGAAACAAAAGCATACTTCTACAATCTGAATCACATACTGGCAGGCGAAATTGCCTAGGAATGTTGCTTGCGATCATCATCCTCCTCATCATCAGAATCACCACTCTCTCTAAATCTTGGATTTTTTTCCTGTAAAACAAAATAGTGGCGGAATATGAATCGCGATTAATGTCAACCAACGGTATGTCTACACTTTAATTCTTTCTTCAAATAAGTGATATACGTTTATCAGATGAAAGATCAACAAATAAGAACAGGCTGCTTCAACAATCTAACCAGTCATCAATCATCTATTAGATAATGCTACTGCGATGCCTTGAATTAACATAACCCCTTAAGTTCTTGAACACATTATGAAGATAAAATATATCATCTATACAGGGGAAAGAAGGTTGAGAAAGAACAGAAGCAGATCCCGTTAGAATTGGAAAAGTAAGACATACAGGAAAACACGATATCATTTCAGCATAAACACCAAAACTTACAGGTCTGGGTTCATTATCTGGGTTTCTCCTATAAACAAAGTCTGACTTTCTCCTTGAGAAATCTGGGCCACGGCGGTCATCTTCTCTGTGTCGCTTACGATTATAATCTGTTTTCCCAAGGTAAGGCATCAATTAATGAATTCTATATGCAGAGTAAATAAATCAAGCTCAAATGTAATAATACCTCTCCCAGGCCGATGAGAGCCCCCGTGACCATAATGTCCACCGTGTCTACCATCTATAAAGAGTTGAATGTCAGCTTCCAATGCATGATTTAAACACCACGACTTAAACATGTTATCACACTTATCACTAACGAACACTGGTACAAGGACATGCACCCACCCCACTGAAGGAACTCCAGGAACGGTTGATCAAAAATTATTCAACTATTCCCAATGCCATTGATACATGTCTTAAGAGTTTAAGATTTCTACTCAAGATATAGAAGTAAAACTGCATGCACTTCAAAAGCTCTCAAATCTAAAACAAAATGTATGACTTCTTCAGTGTAATGAGCAAGTTGATCAGCCTAGAGTGTATCATTATGCTTCTCAATAATATCTTCAACAGATAGATCAAATGTCAAAACCCCAGGATAGAAAATCATTAAGGCCGTGCTAGCTATACAGAACAAAAAGTGCATTAATAAACAAAACATCCAGTAAGGAGATTTAGTTTTGCAAATGACTCAGTAAATGAAATAAAAGATAAAGTTGTCTACTGACTTACAGTTAGGTGGCATAACAGGATGAAATGAACCTAATGATCCAGCACCATAATCTACTAGCTGCCTCTGTGCTTCCAACTCTCTTTGCACTAATTTACCATAACCACCTCTACGTATGACTAATTAAGGAAATTGAACATTCAAATCACTTGATTTGCATTTAGAAATTAAATACTCTATCTGTAGTAGTCTGAATCACCTTGTTTCCTGGTAACCCTAAAAGCTATGAATTTCAACTAGTATAAACAAACAAGATAGTATGTCATTCGCACCCAAGCAAAGACAGTTAGGGTGGCATGAGAAGAATATACAGAAAATAACATAGTGAAAAGGCCAATCATGATCTGGACAGCACTTAGTTTAATACCAATTGATGAAAGAAACAAATGAAAATGGAAATCTCTGAGCAGAAGGAGTCGGGTGGCTTAGAGCAGTAAGCTAAGGTTTCAATGCACCCCGATATACTTGAGCCTATATATGGAATTATCTCATAGTCCAGATCACGACATAATCTTTCCACCCAAGCAAAGCAAAACCACTTTTAAGGAATAAGACCCCAGAGGCAAAATCCAACAGAACCGGCACAGTACAGAATAATAACTAAAATGAATTAGCATAAGAAGGATATCTGGATCATAGTCTGTACGATATTCATCCCGCACCTGAAAAACAGAACATGAATTAAATCAAAAACTGGATTAGCAAGTGCAAAAATAGTACATCCATTACCTGTCCACCGCTTTGACCTCGACCCCATTGCCTGCCTTCTTGAAATCCCCAATCAAAGTCAACACGAATAGGACGGTCATCAAGAATAGTCCCACTGATATATTTAACAGCATCTTCAGTATCTTCTCTGGAGTAGTAACTGATAGGTGCAAAGCTCCATCGTCAAATTATGAGTGATAAGAAATAGCTTTATTTTCTTTTGGAACAAGATAAGCATTAGCAAATTAAGGTGCCTTCAAACAGCAGAAAACATGAGCTCAAAAGAAACTTCTGACAAGATAAAACACAAATCTGCTCATGGACAAATAATAGATAAAGCTGCATTGAGCTACACACACACACACACACCCCACCCCCACACCAAACCAAAAAACAACCAAATGAACATGAGACAGATACTTCACAATGTCCCAACGACTCTTTCCATGGTAAGACTGATTCAAGTACTCAAGCATGAAAGCCAGTATCTAAGTGATAATACAATGAAACTAATTTAACCCACTCTTAAAACGCACAAGTAACTTCATATAAGTCAGCAGAACCAGTACATCTAACTTCTTTACAACTGAGAAAGAAAGAAAAAGTGCAAAACCGAAACAAGTTGAAGCTCCTAGTCGCTGAAAAAGCTCCGAGAATTAGAGTAAAAATATAATAGTCTATAAACTCACGATATGAAGCAGAAGCCACAAGGAGTTTTGCTGTTCTTATCCAAACCCATGATTATCTTTTTGATCTCTCCCGCCCGAGAGAACAGCTCATAAACTTGCTCCTCCGTCGTATAAAACGACATGTTCCCCACGTAAACAGTGGTAGAATTTTGCAGCGTCTCATCAAATTCTTCCTGCGTCCCAGGAAACCTTCTGTCCCTATAAGCCGATAGCTTGTTCGGATCCTACCCAAAAAAGCACAAAACAAATCATGCACCTAAGTAAACAAAGCCCAATTTCTGAACAACATAGAATAACATTTACGCTGTTTAAATGCTCATCCGCAAAATCCAATTAGGCTAAATATTTGAAGATTAATGTAGGAACTCAAACTGAAAGCTAACAAGTAAACAGTTTTTCCTCAACAAATACATTAAATTCATACACTAAGTAATAAGAATTACCTTAAAGAGGGAAGCCATCAGAAATCCCCACCAGAAAAATCAGAAAACTGAAAATTGGAGAAAAACGACGCCCTAATGTACCTTGGAACGGCAACTGAATATAAAATGGGTTGGGTATGAATTACTAGTTTGGGCCAAGTTAATTCCATTAAAGGGTAGAGATAAATTATTAGTGTGGACTTGAGTGAAATTAAATGGGTTGGCCCATCCAATCCTCTCCTCTTTTTCATCTCTATTAAAAAAAGGAAAGAAAAAAATCCCTAATTTTTCCACATTAAAGATTTTCAAGTCTTATACTATTTTAGCATTAGCCTAAATCTCTTCCAATATTTATTAAATGAAATAAAATTTTATTACAATTTTTTCATGCATCTATTTGATGTAATTTTTTTTAGGTCAAGTTAGATAATTCAATTAAAATGAAGTGAATTTTTTTCATTGGTACGACAATTATTGTATGTCGAGTGAAAAATGAATAAACGAAATATTTATAGTTATATGTGTCCAAAAAAGGAAAAGTATTTCTCAATGATAGGGTTTGAGTCCTCGTTCACTTCTAAGTTTGTCTGGACTTTATGTCATTTTATTTTATTTACACAAATACGCACTTTTAGTCGAGTTTGAACTTCCACTCACTTATATAGTCACACAGGCGATATTATTTGATCAAATAACTAATGTTGATTTGATAAATCACTATTAATAGAAATATTTATACAATTGTAGAAAATAACACGTAAGTTAAAGAGTTAATCATATAATTGAAGACTATATATAAAACCATGATCTCATGATCTAGCTAGAAATTTAAATTGTTTGGTCATGATTGGCACTTTTTGCCTACAATCCCTCGAATTATATGCAATTCTAGTTGATAAAAGTGGTTTATTACTTGTACAGATAGAATGATTTGTGGATGGGGTATGTAGATAAGTTAAAGAAACCATTTTGTGATGTAAAAAGAACATTCAAGTTCTTTGCATACATTCACACTCTCAACATATGGTTTGCTTATGGGGCTAAACAATTGTGATCACAAAACATGTCGTGAAGAAATTCTCTTTATCATTCATTTGCTTAATTCTCAGCCCTTATTTATGTAAATAATATGGTGATAGTATATAATCAATTCTATCGACAAATACATAGAGAGTCAAATATCCCAATATATTTACAGGCCAACACGCATTTGGTGGAAAATTTTATGATTATTGTTTCTATACAGAGGATTTATACCGCAGATATAAAGGTCAAACTATATTGAGTATCATCCTTATAATACGCGTTTAACGAAAATTTAACCCTTATAAAAAAGTACAAGAATGAGAGAAAGGTGAATAACTTCTAATCTGTTTCAATACCATCAACTTCTCTAATGTAAGAAATCACATAATATGAGGGTGTTTTGGCTACTTTAGGACAAGAGTCTTACATCCTTTATCTTCCCTGCTGACCTCTCCCATCAAATTCTAGTCCAAGGATTCATGATTAATGATATAATATTCTTGCACCACTTTCCCAAAATTAAGCTTAAGAAAAATAGTATTACACGATTTCATGGGCTGGCTTCCGTTGTTTCTTCTACGTATCACTAATTCAAGAACTGCATGTTCCTGATTTCTAAGCACATCAAAATGATGAAAGAGTTCATCATTAACTGTTTGAACAAGAAAACCTTATAATTAGTGACCTCCAAAAGCAACTAAAACCATGTTAATCTTACATTCTTAACTTAGTATTAATTCCTTCTCCTCAATAACAACCTTAGTCTTTTTCTTTCCATTCTCTTCTCCCTCATGATGCCATTTTTGACTTGAGGGAAGAATGTATTGTTTCTAAGTGCAGTGGGCCACTAATTTGATGAGTAAAGCAAAGTCCTCCAAAATTTTATATATTCTTACCCTTCAAGTGTGGAGATCAGTCTAAACCTTCATGTACTTTCAAGCCAAGCCAAACAAAAGTAAAACCCCACAAATCCAAGAATGAAATCCATACTTATATATTAATACCCCATTGTCTTTCTCTTTATTTGTGCAAATCAACTAATCTATAGTATTATAAGCCAATTACAAGGCATCCTTAAAAACCATGAACAGGTTAACACTTGTTTGCTTTCTTGTGTTGCTAGTTCTGCCCCTTAGAAGTGCAGACAAAGATATTTCTGACAGGTTTGAGATTTTGGCCAAGCTTGAGGCTTTTGAGGTACAAGATCAAGGGGATGATGGTTTTGAGGTCTTAGATGACTTTCCATCTTGGGGAAGTACTGCTCGTGGGAATAAGGTTCTTGTAAATGTTGATGGATTTGGTGCAGTTGGAGATGGAGTTTCTGATGATACTCAGGTGAAAATTGTTGTTGTAGTAATAACATTTTCATGTATGTGGACAAATGTGGACAAATCTTTGTCTGTTTTCGATTTCAGGCCTTTGAAGATGCATGGAAACAAGCTTGTTCGACACAAAGATCAGTTTTCTTGGTTCCTGAGGAACGTCGTTATCTAGTCAATGCTACAAGGTTTAAAGGGCCTTGTGCTGGCAAGATAGTAATCCAGGTGTGGCAATCTTATTACAAGTTCTCAAGAGATTATATCTCAACTCGGGTCGTAATGCGTCTAAGTTAGATTGGTGTATTTGTTATCCATATAGCCATATTGGTGTTCCCTCGTATTGAATATTGAGTCTGACTTGGGCTCTAAACCTAAAATAATATAGGATTATGGTCATTGAGAGTTTCATAAAAAATCTATTAAAGTTTAAGTCAATAAAAATGGTTAGATCAAAATTTAATTATAAAATAGTAGATTGAAAGCGTACTTTTGTCATGAAATAATTAGGAGTATTTATAGTTATGTATTGAAAAAACCTATCACATTAAACCCGATAGTCAACCAAGATGTTGCCATGTGTGGCTATGGAATGACTTAGATTTTGAATGTCCCGATTTTGGGATGGTTTTGTGCCCAATTTTGAGCGGAGCGGGTCTTTCCATGAAAAAAGATGCACATCCTCGAGTGTGAGGTCATTGTGCTTGGTATGCATGGACACGTGTCATCTTATGCTTAAAGTCATTCCATTAATATCAATACTTTATTTTAGATCATTCCATTCATACTAGGATTTGTGGTCAATTGTGATCAATGAACACGATGTGTGTGCAGATTGATGGAACCATTATAGCACCAGACGATCCAAAAACTTGGGATCCCAAGAACCCACGAATTTGGCTTGGATTTTACAATTTGAGCACGGCCATTTTCCAAGGAAACGGTGTTATTGATGGCTCGGGCAGCAAATGGTGGGCAGCTTCTTGCAAAAAGAACAAGTCCAATGTATGTGAATATCAAACAAAACCATCCCATCATAGTTTAATCAAGAATTTGTGTTGTCTTGCTAACAAATACTGATTGTTTCTTTCTTTCTTTTCTCTCCGTCTCCCTCAGCCATGCAAAGGAGCACCAACGGTACTGCTAATATACTCATCATACCATACTTAATGAAATTGCGTGAAAAGATGTTAATTACGTACTTGATCAATGCAGGCCTTGACTATAGATTCAAGTTCAGCAGTACGAGTGAAAGGTCTCACGATCCAAAACAGCCAACAGATGAACTTTGTGATTGGCCGTTCTGACTCAGTTCGTGTGACTGATGTGAAAGTTTCGGCTCCTGAGGACAGTCCCAATACTGATGGAATTCACATCACTGAATCAACTAACGTAGTTCTGCAGAACTGCAAAATCGGAACAGGTTTTGTTTTGTTGCAGCAGAAAATTGAGTTATAACATCCAAATTTATTTGGAAAAGTATGACATGATCATTTTGTGCCTTGATCTTTTAGGTGACGATTGCATCTCAATTGTAAATGCTAGCTCAAATATCAAGATGAAGAATATACACTGTGGACCAGGTCATGGAATCAGGTGAAACTGATATACAAATTCAGCAATTCAGACAAGAAACAGTGATATTAGATATTTCAAAATTTTAACTCAGATTATTGTGTACCAGCATAGGTAGTCTTGGGAAGAACAACTCCACTGGCATAGTTGAGAAGGTTGTCCTGGATACAGCTTTCATTACTGGTACAACAAACGGCCTTAGGATCAAAACTTGGCAGGTAAACTCTCATGCTCTTGATTCACAAAAGAAAACACCCACGGGACAATATCTTCTTACATTAATGCTGATGCGGGTTATCACAAGGCCGCTTCGGGTCTTTTAAACAGGTCAAATCTAAAACCAAATTAATATTAGGGTTGAAAGGTCAAATGTTACATGTGGTTTAGTGGTTGGGTGTATTTATATAGACTTTTGGATTTGTACAGTCCATCTTAAGTATAAAGTCGAAATACATCTACATATCTTTAATATGACAGTTCTTGCTTCGACTGTTAATAGCAACTGGGTTCAATCCAACCCAATTAAAAAGACGTGGATCTTGGAGTGTTTCGACTTTTTAAGGTAATTCGGGTATTTTGGGCCTTTCCCTATATCAAATGCACAAAGAGCATTTACAAGATTCAGCAGAAAAGTATATCTTATTCCCTACTTAAACAAGAATCCTACTAAAAGAGAACCAAGTTAAGTTTGGCCCACTTTTCACCTTCTGCAAATTAAACTTAAGTCTCAAGTGAGCCACAGGTTCATGGTAGAAAAACCTTCAGACACAAACATGACATCCTACATAGAATTTTCTTCTTAGTGAAGAAACAGTTAATAGTTTAGTAACATCAGGATGGCCTTCTTTTTCCACATTATAACAGCATGCAAATTCTTTTGCAGGGAGGTTCTGGCTATGTGAGAGCGGTCCGCTATCAGAACGTGAAGATGGAAGATGTCTCCAATCCCATAATCATCGATCAATTCTACTGTGATTCACCAAGAACTTGTCAAAATCAGGTTACTATAACTTTTCCATCAAAAACTCAAAATAATGTCTGAAAAAAGACATGCAAGTTTGTTTAACTCAAAACACTTTTCAATATCTTAGACTTCAGCAGTGGAAATAAGCCAAATAATGTACCGGAACATAAGCGGAACTTCTAGAAGCCCCGTGGCCATGAAATTTGCATGCAGTGACACAGTCCCCTGCACTCACATAGTTCTCAACAACATCAACTTACAGAGGAGAGATGGCACTGTGGAGACCTACTGCAACTCTGCTTCCGGCATAGATTATGGATATATTCAACCTTCTGCAAAATGTTTATCATCTTCTGATAAGGATATGGCTATCTCAGAGGAGAAAGAAGCCAACGATGTCCAAAGTAGCAGAGAATACATCATTCATACAGAACTATGAGCCTATCTCCTTAGAGAATGAGATATTATGGTACTGTTTGGAGCCTATTTGAACTCATTAAACGCTTCAGTTGTAAGTAAATATGACATTATAGTTATTGCAGAAGATATGTCATACAGCATTCTTAGGAATTTGATGAATTGCTTGTAATATTTTTCTACAAAGGACTGTAATAGATGATATTGATTGGTTGAATATATTTTTATTTAGAATGACATAAGAGTGTGTTAGTTGTTCTTTGGGATGGAACTAAAAGCTTCATTTGTATTGGAGCCTAATTTTTACTAAACTCTAATCTTGAGACCTCATTTTCATTTCACTTAACAAATAAGAGAATTATGTTATTGTTGTATTGGCATCTACACCTTAATAGGTTGTTCTCAAATATTCGTTCAGGAAATTTAATGCCATCCATTTGACATGTATTTATAGATTGTTAATTGTACGGCAAGAATACGATGACATCATAAAATGAACTGCTAGCATTATCACATATAATATAACGGTTTATAATCCAAATGATATGTATATTCAAATGGGTGGCATGACATGAGCTCGTCTATCCTGTAAATAGGAAAATGTATCATACTTGCTTCCATGCATGTTATTTAGCTGTAATGATGAGCTATCTCATGTTCAATTATGAACACAAAACATATAGAAAGTACCATGCTTTCATTATTCATAGTAAAGGAGTGCTTGTTTTATACTATATTGCTAGAAGAAGAATTTGTTTTATACACCATCAACAAGACAACTTATTCTCGTTTGATCTTTTTCTTCAGTACGAGTAAGTCTCATGTTTACATGTTTCCACCAAAAATAGAAGAAAAGGAGAAAATGCCCTCAAGAATACCACTAATCCAGGATAGGAATAGTATGAATATTTGACAGCAGATGAGGCTTTACTTCTTTTTCCTTTTCATGCTAAACATCCATCTAAACTTTAAGCACCTCCATGGCGAGTAAGGAGAAAAGCTCGATAAAGGGCAGCAATATGCAGACAGAGTATGAATATGATGACCAGATCATCCAGAAGGCCAAAAACACCTACCAGTGCTGTCAAAGGAAAAAGGGCAAAACTTTAACTAAAAATCACTAACTAACTATGAAACTATAGAACCATAATGTAATAGTACCTTCAGGGATAATGTCTACAGGGCTTAAGACATATAGAGCACTAGCAATCATCTGTGCATTGGGAAAAACAGAAAATTAAAAATCCATGTGAAAGGCAAGGAAGTGGAAAATAATTTGAACAAGGAAAGAGAAATGTAAACCCCAACAGTCTTATGGTAATTGTAATTGAAAGAGGTGACACCTTTAAAGTGACAAATTGCAGCTATATGAAAGTATAGCTGGTAAAAGTGACGAGCAGAACATAGAGTAGCAACTTAACTGCCAATAGAACGCGTGCCCTGATAATAAGTGGAAGTGATCTTTGAGGATCCATCATATCGCGTAACAATCTCTTGAGGAGAAAGGGAAGGTCTTGCATTCTCTGCCAAAAAGAAGAATATTTATCATCAACCATTCAGAATGGACTTTTCACAGTTCCTCAGACATTTCAAGCCATATGGGCCAAGCATATTAGCACCAAGAAAATATATAACTCATATTTCATGATACTTTTCATAATACAAGAATAAGAGACACTAGGTATTAAACTTGTTACTTTTATGGATGGATAATTTGTTAATCAGAAAGAAAATCAACAGATGGAACAGTTATACAGAAATGATAAAAGTGAAATGCAGATAAGGAGAAAATAACAAGGTATTTATATCTCAGCAACCTGCATGAGACCACTCGGACGTTCGCCATATAGACGATTATATCTCTCAATCCTATGCAAAATCTCAGCAACATCAGCAGTATGAGGCTGCCTTAATGAATCCTCAGTGGGAACCAACAAGGTGATCTCACGCCTGCATAATGGACATCTAGATGCATGAAGAGCATCTCCATGATCCCAAAGTTGTAATATACAACCACCTGAAAGAAACAGCATCACCACTATTACAGAACTGCTTTCTAAGACAGAATCATTTACAACTGTTTTGAATGCAGTCTTTTCTAAATCTATCCTTAAGACCCCAATCCTATTATGAAAACAAAAACCTTCACATTAGTATTCTTTGAACAAGATATCGAATATAATTTGATTCAGGCATCTTTTAACATGTGAAAAGTACTAATCTTCATTGAATAGTAATTCAATCCCAGAAATCAATGATGATTTCCAACAAGAGAAGAACTCTGGCCAATCCAATCACAAATGCAAGAAAATAATTAACCAATTCCAACTGCAAAAGCACAAACTCCAATCTTTCTATTCTTATACAGACAAAACCATCATCAACAACCTCCCATCTTATGTGATAAGTTAATTTCCAAGAACAAAAGGCCCAGATTTTAATTCAAGATTACACAAAATCTTGGCATCCGTATAACTATCTTCCATTCTCATACAGATAAAACCAGCATCAACAATCTTCCATCCCACATGATAAGTTAATTTCCAAGAACAGTATGGCCCCTGATTTTAATTCAACATTACACCAAATCTTGGCATTTGTATAACTGTAGAGTGTGTGTAAATGAGTATAATAAGAACGCACCGCAGAACCAATGGGTGCAATTGGCTTGGCAAGGAAAATGAAAGTTGGCGTGGCATATAGAACAAACATCATTCTCCGGTGGCGCATCCATTTCTTCTCTCCTTCGAATCGCGAATTTCCTCTCGCTTTCTCGCTCTTTTTTCTGCTCTGATTCTTGGGTAGTTGGCTTAAATCTGCTACAGTCTTGATATGACAGTTGGAATTTAGGAGTTGGAGGTTGGGAACCTCATGACTTATCCTGTAAGATTTGTTGGGTTGTCTTCGCGGTTAGAGAGAGTTTGTGGGCTTTAGCCTGTGAATTTGAGGAACTCCAGGGTTCGTCTATAAAAAATGTGATTGCCTAGGCAATTTTTTCTTTTTTAAGAAAACAGCGACGCCTACTCGAGTTGAATACGAAATTTTTTATATAATAAATTAATATTATTTGAATTCCATAAAATGAGTTAGTTTCACTTAACGCATGTTGTCAATATATCTAATTTTCTTTAATATTTCACTCTTTTTAAAAATTTTAAATATCAATGTGAATTTGAGGGTGTTAAATTTCAAAATACTTGAAAGAAGTATGAGGATGTGAACATGAGGGTGTTAAAATTTCAAAATACTTTATTGAAAATAAATAAATATTTTATGATTTCTACTTCATGATAAATTATTTGAAATTAGTATAACTTTCAAAATATTATAGTATATTTAAATAAGTTCATATCGGTTCTAAATTATATTGTAGATTATTTAATCTAAGAAATTTGAGTTAAAATAATATATTTTGAGTTTAAAGTTCATTCGGCAAAAGGTTTATTTTTTATTGGACATGTTTCAAGTATGAAAAAAGGGAAAAGTAACAAGATTTTGCAAATATCTATAGATCAAATTCATCATTGTAAATTACCAAATTTACACTTGTGGAAATTTTTTATTTTTATTTTTTTTCTTACCATAATAAAGTTATAAAATTTGTCCACAAAATAGCAATGATGAAATGAAGAATTTCTGTAATAAGATTTATCATGTTATTGTATGGATTTAAGAATTTTTGGAACGTAACATTGCAAAAGTAGCATCACTTGTTGGTAGAAAATTAAGTAATCTAGTCCAACTCGAGTTATTATTAGTACCACCCTTCTTATTATGATAAAAAAAAAAATATGATCTAACTTTTTGCTTTAAAATACTTTCTAATTATCAACATTAACTTGTAAAGTTGTAATTAATCTAAATTTGTTTACATTATAATTAAATAAGAAATGACATTTATTATGCGCAAAATCAAGTACCCATACAATTAGATATATTGCAATTTTGGTCTAAACTTTAAAAGAAAAAACATCATCTTATAAATAATAAAACTAGAGAAGAAAAAACTAGGGCTCGTTTGATTTGTAATGTAAATAGTAGTGGATATTTGAATAGAAGGAGATAAGATAAAATTAAATAATATAATAAACTGTTTGATATAGAAGATTGATTTAATAATTAAGTGTAACTATAATCTATGTTAATCTCTGATGTATATTTGATTTGTAGGATTATACAGCTAAAAGACATTTTTGCCTCTAATTATTTCTCTCACCTCCCACAATATATAAATGTCCAAACCCCACCTTTTCTTTTTTTAGGAAATTAATATTATAATTTGCTTATATATATAATTATGATTAGTAATCAACTTAGCTACAACCATCAATTTTGATGAAAGGTAATAATATATATATATATATATATATATATTAATGAAAAGTAAATATATTTTTGTATCAATTTTTTTTATTTATTAAAGAAAAAGATTAATTTAAGATTTTGCGTGCAACTATGATTTTTTTTCTTGGGATAAATATTATTTCAATAATGAAGTAATAAAAAAAGAGGATGGGGGGGGGGGGGGAATAGTGGAATCATGCAATTAATTGGGGGAGGGGAATCGCACCCCCAGGGCCGAGATTATAGTAGCAACCAATGGCTGCAATAATTGCAGGCTGCATGAAAATTTTGGGCCGACCCATTGCTCTTACCCACTGGGAGAGGGTGCGATAATATACCTCAGCACTGGAATCGTACCCCTAGGGCTGAGATTATAGTAATAGCCAATGGCTGCAACAGTTGTAGGCTGCATGAAAATTTTGAACCGACCCACTATTTTTATACACTGTATCAAACAAGCTACTACCCAATATTAGATATACTATTCATAGCTATTACACCAAATTAAATAGAGCCAAACATATCTAGACTTTTAGACAAACAATTTCTATACCTAACCCCACTATAATTAATACACCACCATCCCAAAAGGAAAAAGGTGCAACAAATTTGGCTAATTTTGAAAAAGAGTAGGGTTCAATAAAGTCAACTAGGAAAAAAACAAAATCAAAAAGGGATAATTTGCAATATCTATACATCTCGAGGACCAAAGGTGCAATTTTTCATTTCCATATTCGTAACGGTTGAATTGCATTTAATTTGAACCTCAGCAGTCTGCTCAGCAATCCATTGTGATTGTGTTTACACGACAAGAAGGCAAAGAAATTCAGTAGAGATTATTGGTATAGCCATTATGATTACCATAATCCCCAAACCATCAGCATTAAATTCCCCTGTAGTTTCCCCACTATATATTAGCAATTTTTGTTGCTATTTTCCTCAGTTTCTCAGTTCCTCAGCCCGACTCAAATTCCCATACCAACGGCGCTGTTGTCGGATTCAGGCGTCCTCTTTAGTCCTCCCTCTTCTTCCCTTCCCAATCGAGCAGGTGAATTTCTGTTCTTTTTTTCTTAATGGGTTTTTGCAGTTTCAGTTCTTGCTTTGTGGGCTTTTATGGGGTTTGTCAGTTTCATTTCTTGTTTTGTGGGTTTTGCTGAAAATTTTTGAATTGAAGAAAGTTTTGAAGTATTGCTATGAGGGTAAAAAGAAAGGAATTTTGCTTTTCTGTTTTATTGTGCCTTGGAATGGGCTGAAATGGATGCTCGATTATTGGTTCCAAAATCTGCATGCATAAAATTTATCATGCTGTTATATAAGTGTGTGAATACAAAAGATCATCAGCAAATGTTTTTGTGTATACACATGCATTAGCAGATAGATGCACGGTTAAATGGTCTTTACTGGGAGTTAATCTATAAATCTGTAATATGATTTAATTAGTGTAAGTTGCGAAACTTATCAGCATGTGTGCCTCTAATGAGTTATTCAAGCATGTGATCTAGGGGTGCATTGCATAAGTGAAACGTAAAATTCAAGTGATTAAAGACATCATTTGACTGTTAGAATTGGTGGATTTTATGGCATATCCTCTCTTTAGAAGTTAGAGAGAAGACAAAGAACTTTGTGTGAACGTACTGTCCAGGCGCGGCAGTTCATTGCAGCACTAACACACATAAACTCACAAGTCACGATGCACAACTTAACATAGAAAAAAAAAAGAAGGAATATCTGGCTTGAGTCTCTAAGCTTTTTACTTGAAACTGATTCCTGGAGTTTTATATTTGAATTGCTGAACTTGAGGTTGGATATTAAGGTATATAAAACCCAATGCATAGCTTGGCATGTGATTCTGTGACTGTATCGTGTGTCATCATCTAGACTAACTGCATTTCTTATGCATACATTATGAGCACTCATTAAATAGTTGCTGAATATATCTTTTTTGGTGCAGGTGCTTGTCCCATCCGAGGCTAAAACCCTTCATCTATATGAAGCTAGGTACATAGCGCTGCTGGAGGAGGTATATGAGCTATTCAATATGATATCTAGGAACAGCAACATAACTTTTTGTAGCTTTCTTTTTTTATTGTCTAACCACACATTTCTTGGGGATATCACCTAGAAGGAAGCATCAACTCTCATGCTTTTCTCACCTAAGTCATTGGACAATTAAAATATACTTGTAAATAATCAGTCCCCCTCATCTTGCTACATTAGAGTTCAATGGAGTTAAAATTCTGGACAATTTTTATTACACCACATCGAAAAGCTTAAGCTATCACTCAGGAGAGATATTATATATTTAATATCGTGAACAAATTTAGTTCTTACACAGCTCACACTGCATGCAGTGTCATCAAATCTAGACAATTTGATTTATATACTTCAAGAGCCCATCTCTGTCGCTGAAGATCTTATTGCCTTTATTTTTGTTTGTGTGCAACGTCCCTCTTAGCTTTCATGGAAAAACCAACTTTAAGTACTTTTATCATCTTTATTACCAGCCAAGACTAGAATGTCATGGGAATTATTGGACGGATGAGGGCCTTAGGGTTAGTGGGAATTATCGGATAGAAAAGGTCTTCGGGTTACCATCAAGATGGCATCCTTATCTGGAAACTAATCCCCAAGTGGTTACTCTCTCATCCTCTGCTGGAGATTAGACTGGTGTTTTGATTCTTTAAAGTAAGGCTGTCAAACACCTTCCATAATAAGTGTGCTTCTCACCATCAAATGATGATTAAATTACAATGATATTCCATAGCTCCAACTCTTTTGGCTTCAAGAACTCGGTCCCAAACATTAACATATTTTGTGGCCATTGTCTTTCTTTATTTAGACAGTACTTAGTTTTATAAGAGGTAATAATAATAGACATTTTGAAAATTGTATCCAGAAATCCTTGTGATTTATGAATATTTTGAAGGCGGTATTACATTAAGGCTGACCCTCTATGATATGGATACACTCTTTTAAGCTAATAATGCATAAATCTTTCTTTCACCAATGTCTTAAGTGGGTGACAACTGATATAATTTTTACCATTACTTTCTTGGATGCAGTCTTTATATCAGAAGAACAAGCTGTTTGTGCACTTTGTATTAGATCCAATTAGTTTTAGTGCTTCATCAGCAGAAGCATCGTTTGCTGCTAGATATGGTTGCTTGGTCATCATAGACAAAGTGAGTTTCTGTGCTTGAACATCTTTGTCTGTATCAAGTTATGCAATCATCCAACATTCTCGCTCATATTTTGCAGGTTGAACGACTAGAAATCGGAGCATTAGTTTTGATAAGGGGTGTAGGTCGAGTAAACATATTGGAATTCAAACAGGTAAATTATCATTAACTTTGGAGTATGTTAGAATTATCATCTTGCTTGTAAAGAATTAAAAAAAGGAGCAAACAAATCATTAGACTTACATTCATAGGGAAGGAAAAAAAAAAAAAAAAACCATGCAAAAGATAAATCTCAAATCTCTACTCATTTCTGCCAACTTACTTTTTCTCACAATATCAATTTTCAGAAAATCAGTGTTCATTCAATCGCAGCCATATTTTCTTCATTTAAGCAACCTAATGTTGTCCAACTCATCTTTCTTCAATAATTACGTCTAGTAAGCATCGTAATAGGTGGTGTTAATATTGGGTAGTATGATCTAGCCCAAATGGTGGTTACACAATTGTCATATGGTTGAGATTGTGGTGTCAATGGCTACCGAAATGGCATAAGCATAGCTAGTAGCAATGGTAATTGGGGTGTCAGTGGTGGCTTTATGATAGCAAAGGTTTCCATATTCATCTCACCTATTTCCAATTATTACTTCTTTGGTTGGCATGGCACTATCTGATTGTAGGCTTCAAATACGTGCCATTTTAAATGGATTATATGATGAATTTCCTTAAAGCCCATGCTAGTGATGAATGATTTATGATGTCTGGTTCCTAACTAATAGCCGAGAAGTGATGTAGACAAATACGGAGACTTGGTGGGTGGATTGAACGCAGATCTTTAACCTATTTCTGGATGAAGCACTGTTGTTTGACCAAGTCTGAGTATATAGGTCATTTTTTAGCTTTGTATATAAAAGCTATTAGGGATAGAATAGTCAAATTGTTTCTTGAAGTAATATAGCATTTGCCTTATATATGAAAGTTTAAAGGGATAAACTAGTCAGATTGTTTGGTGAGACTATTAGACCTGCTTCTGATAATGGCTAAAAAGATGATGAAATACTAGAAAAGGTGCACCTTACATGCTAGCATGTATGATTTGGTCTGCTATGTACTCTTTCAGTATGCACCTCTTGGGCCACAGTTGTCATAATTTTTGTTGAGATCTATGGATGCATATATTAGACGTCATTGTGCAAGAACTGAGCTTGTTGAACATAATGCATACTTAATGTAATCAGGTGTCCCTGGTAAAAGCTGGTTAAGAATGATATTGATGCTCAATCTTATGAATATACATATATATGTATAGATAAAAATATAACTTTCTCTTGCATATTACATTTCTGATTGTCCTTTATTTATGGATTTTCCTACACCAGATAAACTTGAATTTCTTCATTGTCTTTTGTAGTTATAAAGAATTTTACCATGGTTCGATCAAAGATAAGATACGAGTTAATTGCGGATGAACGTACACGACGGGAGACATTTAGAAAAAGAAAGACAGGTTTATTTAAAAAACTGAATGAATTGAAAACACTATGTGAGGTTGAAGCTTGTGGCATTGTTATTAATGGAGATGGGACTCAGTCAGAAGTTTGGCCTTCACCGCATGAAGCATCCCAAGTAATTCAAAAGTTCATAAATTTACCTTCTTCTTCCCAAACAAGCAACATGGTAGATCAGGCTGGTTTTCTTAGGCAAAATTTGTCTAGGTTGTCTAAGAATTTGGATAAAGAGACCAAGAAAGTTCAGTCTCTAGAGAGGGAACTACTCTTGGCTGAGTGTCTGACCAAAGAAGAGGTGGATATGAGCAATTCAGATGAATTACATGAGATGCTTCGACTATTGGAGAGGAAGATTGGAATGGTTGATCGTAGGATTGCTGATATCGAGCCTTCTAGCTCCAACATGGTTGCAGATGCAAAAGAGACAAATAATGAACCTCATCATGGAAAAGGAAAGCAACCCCTTTGAAGATTCCTCTTGGAATCATGTCTTAATTTAAGTAGTCTTTAGGGCCTTTAGTTGGTATTCATTATACACAATTTTCTTTATGTATTATTTTGGTTTTTCTGGATACATTACAATATCTTAGTGTATGCTATTGTGCAGAATTTAGCGAAAAAATGTCGATTGACAAAAGGAAATAATTTACAAGGTATCATTTATTTGCATCTAAATATCAATTCCAACAAATATTGAACTAAAAAAAAAACAGAAATTTATTTCCTTCTAAATCACTTGATATATAAGATTAATTGATCTAGTTGTTCAATTTTTTATTTGGATATGCTTAAAAAACCTCAAAACTTAAGGGCAGGGCATAGAAAGGGATCACAAGAAGAGTCTTACAATACTTCCCAAAAGTGTGGACTTTGTGGAGATCAACCTCTCGGTTAGAGATGCATTTAGATATCGTATATGGTGCTTATCTTTGCAATAAATTGAAAAAAATGACAAGACGCAAAGGGTTAAGTGAACGAGAGACTACCCTAAGGTCAGGGAACTGGGCAAAGCTGCCGGCGAAGCTGTTGGGATGGTTTGCTTAACGAAGCAGGCAAAATTGTTTAGCTTTTAAGATGAATTCCATTAGGATAACATTGTGAAGGAGTTAAGACGATATATATTTGCTTTACAAAGTTATGTCACCTGTCTCAAGCTATCTAGAACATGCATTTAACTTTTGTGATGATGAATATTCCAAAACTTTAAGGATTTCACCCTCTTCTTGTCTTTCTTACAGTACAGACCAACCACCTCTTTTAGTGTCCGCTAAAATGAGCTTAGGATTATACATCTAGAACTAGGGACAAGACATAGCATTATTAGAACGCCAACACATTTTTATTGCAAACAGTAACCAATACCAAGGTATTCTTGAGAAACTATTACATACTGTTACATTTTTCCTTTTATCACCACAAATGCTACCCAGTGATAGTGTCTTTAATAGATTTCAAACCAACTTCTGCTTACATTAATGCAAAAATCTAGGTTTATTAATGATTATATAACATTCTAGTTCCTCTTCACTTAGCTTTTATAAATGTCAACAAGCATTGATGTAACTTCTGATAAATGATTACACAAGTTGTTTGGATGTCTATTACTTTGTTATCCAAAGTGCATAGCTACAGTAAACTATCCTTAATATTTATTCTAATTGTCACTGGTTGGGACATCTACATAGGCAGTGGAAAGTCTTATGAGTTGATTGGGTCGTACTGGAAATTGCAGCAACCTTAAAAAAAGCTTAAGGTGTAAAACTAATAGCACTATTTTTCTTGATATGTGATGTTAGATTAGCATGTCCTTATAAAGTGTTCAATGCATCATTATCATGTCACAAATAGGTTGAGTGGCTATTTAATGTGAAGTAATGCAATATTCACTTCTCCTGAAGGTGGTGTGTTTTATTAAGTCGCTTGAGACGAATTTTGACTGGACATATTGAGATACACAAGAACTATTTACTTTTTGTTCTATATCGAGTTTTGAATTGTTACGAAGTGTTAATTAATGTTGAAAAGTGAAAGTTTTTACTACTTTCATTGTTTTGCCATTAATGGTGCTGCATCATTACTCATCATTACTTTAAGTGAGATGGTATTTTAGGAAGGAAGATTTTCATTTTAGAAATGAAACATTATTTACAGAGGTCACAAAAAGGAAATAGGAGGGATTGCTATGGAACACAGAGTCTAAAGAGCTTAAAATCTAAAAATGTATCTATTTTTTTGGAAGTTCATAGCTTGACTCAAATAAACATTTATCATCCCTAGCGTATAAATTGACTTGGTTAGATTTTAGTTGACTTTTGGGAAAATGATAATTCTAATAAAATTTTCTTTGTCAACCTTATTAGGCTTGTGCTTCAGTTTAAGTAGGCCCTGGTCTGTGCGGGGCCGACAAGTAGTTGAACATTTACTTGAAATCTAGATTCCAACCTTTTTTTGATGGCTATATTAAATTATACTTGACTAATTTTGGTTTTTGCTCATAAATACACTATTAATTCTGGGGGATGTTAACTATATTAGGACATTTTTGACAATTTTGAGGTTATATTTCCATTTAGTCACATCCAACAAAAAACCAAGTAGTTGCACTGGTAATTGGCTTTTTAAGCTTAAATCTGGGATCAGATTTCTGGACCTGAACCTGCGGTAAGATTACAGCTGACAAAACTGTCTCTGTGAAGTACTACAATCAGCATTTTTGTAACCATGACATACTCAGCAGGAATTGCACAGAAGTTGATGCTGCATTAGTACTCATGATGCATCATGCCAGTTCTTGAGGTTACAACTTGGTCATGTATTGTGGCTTCAAGCCAAATTTGGAGAATGGCAGATGCTTTTTGAGTTTGGAGGTGGGCCTATGCTCCAAATGAAGAATGGATGCATTGGAGAATGAGAAATAAAATCGAAGGATGATTCTGAGAAGTTGGAAAAGCAAATGAGTGAGGGGTGTGAAATAGACATCAGCCAAAATGGCAAATAGCGGTTACCATTATTGGTATAATTTCACCGGAACAATGAGCTAAGATGGGTCTAGCTTTTACACATATGCACAAATTTGTAGGGAATAAGCTTATACAAGAAAGCCTTATTTCCTACAAGGTGATAACTCTGTTTATTGCTAATGCAGTTTCAGAAAGAAATAGAAGATAGTTGTTGCAAATGTTTGGATTAGTGCCTAATGCCTACTGCTTACTTTTAAAATCTACTGCAGGCACAGCCTTACCTGACAGGTGAAGTTACACCATTGCAAGATAATGTTTTGCACAAAATGACAGAAATAAGCTCTAAAGTTTTCGAATTGAAAGAAGCTCTTCACAGCTTGAATAGCTTGGAGATAAAGTTGAAGGTTCTCTCTCTCTCTCTCTCTCTCTCTCTCTCTCAGGGGTGCAAACATGTGAACGTGTATGGCTCAAAATATTCTGTTTTGCTGCCAAAAATCGACATCTAGAATTAGCTAAGGGCCACAAACGAGATCCAATGGATCTCTATAGTGCTTCCTGTTTTCCTCAAATTTAGCTATCTTTTTTGGTTTAACTCAGAAGGTTGTTTAATTTTATAGCTAATGGTGGAAACGGAAAGGTTGACATTATTGCAGAACTGGACATGCATATTCCAATGAGGTTGGACAGACAAAAATGGGGGTTCACTAACTGATTCTTGTTTAGATTTACTAAAGTAAATTTCTTTACATAACTTCGTCTTTGATAAAGTCTAATTGGGAAGAAGACACCGTTTTCAATACTCAGCCACTGTGTTGGTTTGTCCTAAATGGACTATAGAAATCTTATTTAAAACAAGGGGGTCATTAATTAGTAGTTTAAATACAGTAGCTGCTGATTTAGAGACATGTTTGTTCTTTCGAACTATTTATAACAGGCCCCAGGGGAAGCATTCTTGCAGACTCAGACTATAAATTCTCTCACTTGGGCCGAAAAGCAGCTATCCTTGGATGGCATCACAGATTTCATTCCACCTGTCGCTGAGCGTGTTTCTTTTGCAGCCCTTCAACCCATTTCAGGTAAACGTTTATTACATTATAAGATGTTTACTGCTATTATTTATCACTTACCATGAGACGCAATCAGACACTGCATCTACATTGTGTATCAAATCCTTATTAGGTCAAGAAAGTCTTAGTTCTTGGCAATATTTTGTTTTTAGTCTTAAACAACTGCTTAAGGTGCTAATGCATTTGACTATCCTTTATTCTCAAAAAGACTGCATTGTTTTACAAAGGGGATCCCTTAACTAGCTAATGCCTTTAGTTCACTTGGTTTTTAACTCGCCGTTTAATGGCAGGTGCAACTCAATCAGAGTTGCTCAAGTTACAGAGGGAGAAGCTGAGGGCGATGGACGTAACGGATACATTAGAAAGACTGGATAAATCTACTGAGTTAGCCAGAAACAATGTTGCCATGATTGCAGCCAAGCTTGCCATTCAATCTCTGGAGACGGGTAAAGGCATGTAAAGTTGAAATCTTCTGTATCTAAAACACAGAGGCCAGACTATAGCATGGCATTTATACTGAAGTTTTTGGAAAATGTTGTAGGAAAACAGCTTCAAACATTGTTTTGGACTAATGCAACAATTTCACAAATAGAAAGTGCAACAATGACTTCTTTTTTGGAATAGCACTCCTTATTTAAACTTTTATGAGTCGATATGCTTGTTTTGTAAGAGAAAAGTACATCGTATTTTTTGTCAGGGGAAAACAATCGTAATGCCCTAAAAATTAAAATACGAATAGTTTATTTGTACTTCTAGATATATTGTAAACGTTATATTATATTGTAATATAATTATTTAAAAAGTGATTGATACTTCAAAATATACTATACTTTCTATAATAATGTATGATTTATGAAGTGAATAAAATGACGCGCATGATTTATTTATTGGAAAAACATCAACTTACTGAGCAAATTTTCACTCACATCTTTAGAGGTAGTAACGTTTGTTATCATTTTAGTTTTAGATACTTATCGAATTTTAGATTTTTAAGACATTAATCATAACTGAATTGATATTCTTTAGGTTAAGTTGTAATGAATTAAGATTTAATAATTAGTTATACTACAAGACAAATAATGATCTAGTAGTATTTTTTTTGTAATTAATAAATTAATGAGTTGACAAATTAATGTTTAAGATTGCTCATGTAATACCATTGCATAATAGATGTGGTATTATTCTTTGACACGGTAAAAGCCCATTAGGACCAACTTTATGTGGGCCTGGGCCTGTTACCCTGGTTTTGGGCTTAGGGTTTTGAGCAAATTTCATGGGCTTCAGCGTAGTCCATTAACGGGCCTACCTTCTATAGCTTCACTATATTTCAATCGCCAGTCCGCCGCTCCCTATATTTTCTGTTCGCCGGTCCGCCATCTCTATCCTAGCACCACGGAGGCGGTGCTACCCGCACAAACAAAAACAGCAGCAACATCGATAAAGCCGTCCGGAACCGCCTTCCCGCACTAGGTGAGATGCCATTGATGGTTAATTACATGTGAATTGCTGTCGATTGTTACGGTACTTATTGGCTAACTGAGTGAAGTTTTGTGCATCAGAATCTGAATCAATGATGGCGGAGAAGAAGGGAAAGTCCAGGGATGAAACCACTCAGAGTCGCAAGAAAGATAGAGAATTTAAGAACAAGAAGAGAAAACATTTGAGTTCCAAGAGTAAGAATAAAGAGGAGGAAGCTAATGAGAAGAGGCGTCGGCGTGGACCTCGTCTGCCGAATGCTTTACAAAAGGAGCTTGGTCTCTTAGACCGTAACGGCAACGGAGAGCCTTCGGATGGCGACGAAGAGATTGATTTTGATGATGCGGTTGGTAATGACGTGTATGAATATGAAGAAGGTATCCCGGAGGAGGAATCCAAGAAGAATAGGAGGTTTGACCCTGTTGAGAACTATCAATTTGAGCTTCCTGAAGATTTTGAGGTATCTCTCTCTATATATACACATATATGTTTGCCACACAAACATGCGAAAGTCTTACTTCGCGAAGTTGTTATCTTTAATTCATAGGATTGGAAGGTCCCATCTGATGAAGGTGAGGATGACGACGATGAGGACAATCACAAAGGGGATGACAATGAGAATGAAGATGAGGGAAGGCATGCAAGGATGTTGGAACAGATTACTGGACTTCCTAGTGATGCTTTTGGAGGTATAATTTTGCCTTGCAATTCTCCCTGTTAACTTGGTAGTGCTAGTGATTTGTCAAGATATAGTAGTCTCTTGGTTCTGAGAAGCCAGAAGAGTCTATAATACATGACTTTCTGAATTGTAAAATCGGGCATGTTCCATTTAGTGATCAGTTTCTAACTCTCTATGATTAAGTAACTGGTTGATATATCTACCCTCTATAAGTCTACTTGCTGGCTCTTTTTTCCTATAGTGAAAACATCAGAAAAAAAGACCTGGTTGTTTAGTTTCACCAGATTCCAAGATGTTAATGCATCTTTGAAGAAGATGACCATTGGGATATTAATACCAGCGCTTTTTTGGGTAAGATAATTGTATTAATACCCAAGAACCATTTTATCTGAAAATAGTATTGCAACCCAACTACAAAAGTAGTTCAGGGAACTTTGATGCATAACAAGACAAATACCAGCCGTGATGGAGGCTTGTCCGAAAATCTGTAATTTTACCAAGTTGGCTTCTCTCTGCAACTTTATCTGTAAAGCATGTGGAAAGTGCGCAACCTTGTTGCAAGTTTTGCAGAACTCTCAGCATTTTAAGATGGCTGCTTGCAACTATTGAAAAGTGAGAAGTGAAAAAAATTTCCTAATCTGCTAGACCAAGGAGCCAACATCATGGCTCTAAAGTTCAAAAAATTTCCATCTTCAGGACAATTTTGTTGTCATGGAGTTCAAACATTGGCCCCCATTGAACATAATGGGGTGACATTGTGTTTATTCTGTCCCTTTCTCCCTCTCCCTCCCTCCTGCTCTATCTATATTTGTATGCATGCATCTGTGCCTATTATGGAACATGTATATGAATATACATGTATCATGGTCTGTCTTCCGCTTTCTGTCTGGAACATGTTCTTTATCAGCAACTAATACTTTTTTGCCTGTCTGATGGTCATTGTTTATCATACTTAGCTTTTGTAACCTTTTGGGTGAAAGAACTAACCAAAATGTAGTCCCAAACCCCAGGTAGAAAGAAGAAAGATTTCATCGTATCTGAGGCATATCCAGAATCTGAATATAATCCTAGCAGTGATATTCTAGATGGTGATGGCCGAATTAGCATTCAGGACCTTCTGGACCCACTGCATGGCAAGTCGGGCTTCAGCAAACTGAGGAAGAACTTGCACAGGATGGAGAAAAAGTCTATGCCCATTCTTGCTCCAGTTCCCAAGTCAGATCAAGAGAGGTTGGAGCGAAAGGCTGCTTATGAATTATCTAAGAAGGAAATTACCAAGTGGGAACCTTTGGTTAAGAGGAACAGAGAGGCACCTACACTGTATTTTGACGAAGATGTAGACTTGGGATTTGCAACTATAGGAGCAATTGCATCTGAATTTGAACCAAGAACTGATTTTGAGAAGAAAATGGCTTCCTTGGTCAACCAAAATGAGGTTGTTGAAGCTCATAAAAGAGATGGTGCCAGACTTCTTGAATTGAACAAGGTATGGAGGCCATAAAGATCTAAAGTTATCCTTAATCTGTATCCTCAATCTACCTGAATTTTCTTCTATGCTGTTCGCTCTAGTAAGAAACGATGTAGATGATTGTGCACTCAATAATTACTTTCTATGTGATATGTGCAGATATCCATTGAAGATGTGTTGGATAGACAGGATCGGCTTGCGAAAATGCGTAGTCTTCTTTTTCGCCATGAAATGAAGGCTAAACGAATTAAAAAGATAAAGTCCAAAACCTATCATCGGTTGTTGAAAAAAGACAGGAAAAAGGCAGCAGAAGCTACAATTCAAATGGATCCGGAAGCTGCTAAAGAACTTGCAATGAAGCAAGAGTTCAAAAGGGCTGAGGTAATTTGATGTTAATTCATATTTGGATTCAATTTCTGATTCAATCTTGCTTCTGAAGAGTGTGGATTGCATTTAATAATTACATGATTCCTGCAGGAACGCATGACTTTAAAACACAAAAACAGCTCCAAATGGGCAAAGCGAATCTTACAACGTGGTCTCGAAGTCCAAGATGAAGCAACCCGGGCAG
Organism: Jacaranda mimosifolia; assembly: GCA_018894105.1. NCBI lineage: Eukaryota > Viridiplantae > Streptophyta > Magnoliopsida > Lamiales > Bignoniaceae > Jacaranda > Jacaranda mimosifolia. Next base: position 31,214,687 of record CM032131.1, on the reverse strand, counting down.
CTTTTGGTGAACAGCTTAATCAACACGCTGCTTTGACTAGAAAGATAAATTCTGTGAAAGAAAGCAGTAGTGGTGAGAGCAGCGATGACGATGACAATGATGAAATGTCAGCTGGTTCAGACCAGGATATTACATCAAAGCTGTTAATGAAGGCCAAGGAGAAGACCCTTAAAGCATTAGAAGATAATGAAGAATTGCCCAAGTCGGGAGTGCTTTCTTTACCTTTCATGGTAATTGTGGTTCATTTTTGCATATCTTCACTTGTCCCTCTAAAATTATGGAGATTTGAAACTTGAAAGTCACTATAATGGTGCTGCTTCAATCTTTCTGAAACTGTATTAATCGAAATAATTGACAAGCTTCTGGTGATGAAATTGATCATATGTGACTTTACCTTTTGCTTTTCATAGGTGCGTGGGCTAAAAAAGAGAAAAGAGGCTGCTGATGAAGAAGCAAAGCTTGCTTTAGAAGAGTACGAATCATCATTGAAGCAGTTGGAAGGTACAAGTGCATCAGGAAGTTCTGACAGGGGTGCCTTAAGTGGCAGGAGGGTATTTGGTGTTCCTAAAAAGGTGGTTAATGAAACAAGTAAGAAGGTCAAATCAGATAACTACTACGGCAACAGCGATAGTGAAGATGATGTCGAGGCGAAGGAAGACGATTTTATTGAACATAATGGAAATGATAAATCTCTAAGGGAGGCAGATATTGACCCTAATTTACTTCGAGAAGAGCTTGGGATGAGTCATGATTCCATATTTAAGGTCAAAAATCTTCCTCCTCTTCTCTCTTCCCCCTTCATCAAGTAATGATGATTGTTTGTTGTTTATTGGTTGAGTTGTTTTAACTATAAATCTTTCACTGTGATCTAACAGTTTAAGACTTATTGTGTGTGGTTTGTGCTAAAGAGATGTGAATTAGGAGAATTTATTTATCATGAAGATTAGCAGTGTATCCCGAGTATGTTGTTACCAAAAAAAATCACATCATGAGATTCAAGATATTGCCTGAAAGCTAGATTTCTGGACATTCCTCAGATATACCACAGTTCTTGCATAAAATTTTTGTATGAGAATTTTCATCTTTGTCTTAAATCATGATCATGCAATTTGGTCTTAATGCTACTCCTGTGGCATTATTCTATTGAGCTATCAGGATCTTTTGGGGGTCCAAATGTAATATTTAGGTATTGGAATTCTTTGTGGATGTATCTTTGTCTTCTTTTGTATCTCTGACTCTTTCTCTTCTGATTCCATGTTTTTCTTGAATGTAATTTTAAGCTGTAATTTCTGATTTCTAGAACTTTGAAGATGCTGAAGACCCTGAGCCCAAGACAACTTATGAAATTGCTTTTTTAGCTTCTGATTCATGGAAAAAGGTTAGCTCTTATTCTAGATTTCGTTTCTATTTCTTAAACATGAAACGTATTGCAGTAAGTATTAACCAACGTAATGGCTGATGAACAGATCAAAAAATCATCAGATGCTATAAAAAAGACTGAAGACAACAACAATGTTCGCAAGTCTACAGTAACTATCGAACCAATGGAACATGATCAGAATATTGAGGTATTTCCTGTTCACATGTAATTCATATGCCATCACCTGACTAGCATGTGTGTAATTGTGTTTTTTCGGTTTTGAAATTGTTAGCAGGAAAATGATGATGACAGTGATGCAGATAGTGATGGACAAATGGTGGATGGAATTTTATCCTCTGGTCCAAAGTCTACTTATGAACTTCCATCTCAAGCAGAACTCATACAAAGGGCTTTCGCTGGTGATGATGTTGAAGAAGATTTTGAGAAAGATAAAGAGGCACTCTTAAATGAGGAAAATCCAGAACCTGAAAAGCCTGTTTTACTTCCTGGCTGGGGTCAATGGACTGATATACAGAAAAAGAAAGGTTTACCCTCTTGGGTGCTGGAAGAGCATGAGATGGCGAAAAAGAAAAGGTTAGAATCTCTGAAGAAGAGGAAGGATGCACATCTTAACAATGTCATCATCTCAGAGAAGTTGGATAGAAAGGTAAGTTTGTCCTTTGTTTTATTTTTAATTCTTGAAAATATGCATTCTTTATCTTTGTGAACCAGCTGTGTGTCAGTCAGATGGCCATAAGGATGCCACTTTATGTTATTGAGTTGTAGTTTTTGCAGCAGATGATTGTGCTTCTTTTCTTTCATTCTGAAAATTGTAAATAAAAGATCTAATGGCCTACTTATACCGTACTAAGGATGTATTTGGAGGAGGTGATGGTGGTGGATAAGTAAGGTAGGAGATAAAAGGACTATTCTTGATTGCCACCATCTTTGTTGGAGGGAGAGGCGGGAGATGAATAAGGTGAAAAGTCATTTTCCTTATATGGCTCAATGACTTGCAGTCTGTTTTCAACCACAGAGAACAAATGAGGTTTTGTTCCCCAAAGAACTGATGATAAGGTGCAAAACACGTTTTAAATCACTTTCCTCTTGCATATGCTACTCCTCCAAACCAAACATAATTCAATGCAGGAAATGGGATTTCCCACAGGTTTTAGTTTTGCTTCCTTGGAAGGAAATGATTTGAGACCTTGCATTCTAAATTCACACTTCTTGCCAGTCCTCTTTATGATTTTCATTGTGTGGAACAGTGGAAGTGAGCATTTGGTGTGGACGTGTTGCTTATATTATTTTGTTCTTGTAGGCTGAAAAACTACATACGAAGACACTGCCTTATCCTTACACATCCAAGGAAGTTTTTGAACAAAGCATTCGCATGCCAATTGGACCAGAATTCAATCCTGCCACAGCTATTGGCGCTCTTAACCGTCCAGAGGTTCATTTCTGAATTCTAGTTTTTATATGATTCTTCGCATTGTCCCATTAGTTCTCATCAGGCCCTAGTGTACATTGCTTCTCGACACCTGAGCCCTTAGAAAAAATTAAGGTTTCATTTTGGTGTAAATTGCTCATTTCCTATTGTTTCTGGACAGGTGGTGAAGAAAGCTGGTGTTATCATCAAACCAATCCAATACGAGGATATGAGTATCCATGAGAAAGGTGAAACCCATAAACGCAATGATAAGAAACAAAGAAAGGGTAAAGATAAAAACCGATCAAAGAAAAAGATGACTGCTAAGGCATAAAAGCAAAACGTTGGCAGAATACAGCCGAAATTTTTGTCATTTTGTATTAGTTTTACATGTCTTACAGGTGTTTGACATGTGATTTTTGTGTTGCTACAAAATTCTGTACAAGATTTATATTATGTGACGAGAATGTATCCAATTTTGACCTTAACCGTGCTGCTGCAATGGCCTAGGGGGAGCCTAGTTTAATTGCACCTGGAGATCAGACGATCCTTTATAATCCTAGCATTTTTGTCTTTGCATTACGGATGAAGTTCATTTTTATAAACACAATTGATTCTAAGGAGTTTTAAGGTACCATGTCGCGTTTAGGATAAAGTGAAAATTTACTTGTTAGCAAGCAAAGGATTAAGTACTTGACTGCAGCTCTTTCCAGATTTTCGGAAAAAACATGAAAAAAACAAAAAGAAAACAATTCGAATGATGTAATTCCTTCGTTGTCCACTTTGTTTTTACATTGGGGCTGAACTTAAACCTCTGCTTGAGAGGTTAGGTGCTCCACTTATTCTATATAAGATCCAATTTAAACTAGTGCTTGAGAGATAACTACCCCATAAGCTCAGTATAAGGAATGCCTAGATTCTGGTACAATGCCACCAATAATTACAGGTACAAATGGTGTTTTCTTGGCATCCTTAATTTGGGTTGACTTTCTTCATTATGTTCCAAATTTTGAACACCAAGAACAGCATTTAAAGCCAGAGCGCAGGCAAAATGCAGACTAATTGGTGGCTGCCTTACAAATTTAGCACAATACGAAATAACTAGTGTAGATAAGGTCATTCAGACATAAAGAAACTTAACACGACTTATCATGCAGCAGCGATTATCTTTTGGTGGCTCTTATCAACTCATTTTTCTTTCCCAATGGCCAGGCCTTGACTCTTACTTAGAGGCTAGAGCTTTAGGAAGCATGCTGGGTAGAGTTGAAATAAATATAAATCAGGCATTGCATGCAAAAGCATTCCATGAACTCTGTGATTATCAAAACCATATGAGATCCACAAAGATAGCAGCAAAACTTAAACGTTTATACCAAGAGAATGTGTTCTGAGTACAAACTCTAAAAATCATGGTCTTTAAGGGACACATAGCAAATAAAAATTAACAAAATCGGATCTAAGGATTTGGAAATTGCTTCTAAAAGACCAACTCATGAGGCTTCATGCCAGCCTTGAGTGAGAACCTTGCACCCAAATAGGCTTTCAGATCTGGGACAGACTCAATAGCATGTAACAACGGTGTGTCAACAGCTTTCTGATCTTCTTTCTTCTCAGCTGGGAGTTCATTCTTTTCCTACATTTATTTAAACCAGACATCATTAGAACAGAAGAACTACCAAAAATCAGAGATGGCTGACAATAGAAAACTTACCTGTTTCTCTGCCTCGAAGAATTCAGTTTCCCCCTTCTTTTTCTTCTTCTCAACTTGCTTGGCAAAGTACTTGTCATCAAACTTCTCCACGTTTACCCCAGAAATGTCAACCTTTGTGGAAGTTCCAATGACATAGGCCTGGTTCACACGTCTTAGAGGAACACCATTGATCTTGTAAGGGCCTGTAGCCACAGTAAAGCACAAAAATAAATGAGCAAATTCAAGAATGAGCTAGTTCAGCATCTTGGTACTCAAAATAGAAATAAGAAAACTTAAGAGAAGGTAAAAAGTAACAAATAAGCTCTTCCCAGTCTTATTCTCATTTACCAGTCAAATACAAAATTACAAACTACGAATAATGCATAAACAAGCTCTACCAACACAAAATATAATTAGCACCATACAAACCGACAAATGCAAACATAAGCACAACAATTTATGACGCATACTATTATCAAGCAATAAAAAAGGCTCTACCTAATCTACCAGTAACTAGCAGCTAAACAAAGAGAGATTAACAGAAATTAACCTTACATCAAGAGTAAACTTATTATAATGGTCAAAACTGACTAGAAATAGCAAATGTAATTCTCATGGCCAATCCCAATAGGTAATGGCAGCAACCTGCTCCCCAAGGCGATAGGATATGAGAATGCCCCCTCCAGAAAAGTGGGAGCCAACCTTATAGGATGACTCAACTACAGCATCAACAGAAGGGGCTTTCTATTTGACGATTTCTAATCACTTGGGTCATGTGAGAATTTAACATATCTCACCCCAAATAGTGGCTCGTCACAAGAAATAGAGAAACAAAATCAAGAGGAATAAAAGGACAATTTCAATCACACAGCTGCTTAAATCAAAGCAACATTTGTGCAATATGGAAATTATTCCATCAAAGCCTCCAAATCCAAGCAAATCTTTCTTTTCATCAGATTTTTTTTTTAATAATAATCACTAAGGATTAGTAAACATACAAATAAATGCAATTTTCATTCGCTGAATATTGAGGACCTACCTACAGTTCACTAAAAAATGGGTTCAAAGAGTATAAACAAACAAGTCACTAAAATCGGACTTATTTTTTAGATTAATCGGGGACAACAATGAAGAGCTAACATAGGAAAAGGCATTTATGACAATTGGGACACCAATGAAGAATCAACTTAAAGAAAAGCCTTGTATTAAAACAAATCAACAAGCACATTCACAATCAATTCACTTAAGCAGTGAGACAATAAATTGCGCAAAATCTGATTCACTTAAGTCACTAAGCAATGAGGCAATACACAAGACTATCTAACCATCAAATACATGCCAACGATTCATCAGATCCAAACAATAACATTGGCGGCATTGTTCACTTAGACAATACAAATCCACACGTCATAAACCAACGCACAAGAGATTTAAGAAAAAAGATCTCACCAGTGACAAGAAGCAATCCAGAAGAAAGCTGCTTCAAGAAGACAACTCTCTTCCCCTTAAACCTCCCAGACAATATAATCAAAACTGTCCCCGGAGTAATACTCGTCCTGTAAGCAAAGTACACAAAAAACGTAAATCACCATAAACGAAAAACCCATCGAACAAACTAACTTAAAAAACAGCACAAAATTTCAAAAATATAACCTGAGCTTGGTGGGTTTAGGCTTGCGCTTGTTGGAGAGCGGTTTTTTGACATCATCAGCTGGGTAAAACTTGGGAGGCTTCTCCGCCACGGGAGCGGCGGCGGGGGCCTTCTCGTGGTGGGGGAATTTGCCACCATTCTTGGCTTTGATTGCCCAGAGGCCACGCTTGTGGTACATCTGGGAGCGGGAGACTTTCCGGACTCCGGGAATGAGCTCCGGGTTACGTGTCTTCTGCTTCGGCGCCATTTCAGCAGCTCCCACTGTGTATTGTGTGAGTGGTGTTGGTCAGAGAACAGGCCAGATGAGAAATGAGAGCAAAACCCTAGCAAGAATATATATACACTATAAAACCTAATTGAGATTAAGCCCTGACTCTACTGGGCCGAAAAGTTGGCTTACCAAAGAAGAATTTGTTCTGGTAGGCCTATTATTTGGGCTTAATAAGGAACTAGCTTGTGGGCCCTGATTATTTGCCCAAAATCTTTTTATTGTACGAGAATGTTCTCATGGACCGAAGACTTGGACTTAATTCAACAATCCTCGAACCCAACTTATGGAGGTTTTCGGCCTAGTGGCCTGTGACTCAATTGTATTAAGTCTCCCACATAATATAGGAGGTTATAAATTCAAGCATTAATGGACTCTTGATATGCGTACATGTGTATAAATATATATAAAAAAACTTATGGAGTTTTTGGACATAGGCTCATATAGAGTGACCGGTTATGTCAAACTAATATTCATTTTTCAAATCTTTTATTATTATTTGATTATTTTTACACATATTTTGTAGTCCACTAGCACTTATAATTGAAGGGTTTTGATGCACTTGGTAGTTATGAAAAGTGGGATCAACTAGAATGATTCAATTTTCTTTTTGAAGTATAATAGAAGATTCATGTTCCATAACTGCTCTCTATTGTTACAAGAATAAGTGGTTTCTTCATAGGTCCATATTCTTTTTATATTAAATCAAGTTAAAAAATATTGCCCACAATGTTAGATTTATAATCCTCTCTGATGTCTGCTCTCATTAAGAAAATTACAACTTGACTTTGTGAAGTAGTTAAGAAAGAAGCATGTACAAATAGGAAATATTACCGCATGGATATAACACTTACATTTGTTTGATATTATTCCTAGTGATTATGGTATTACATTACACCAATATCTAACCATGAAATCTCAGAGAGTTTAAAGACTGCAAGTTTCAGTTAGACATCGATATATTGTAAGGCACAACTCCATTTTTCAACGCCCTGCATCTCTTGGCCGCTTAGTGTGAAATACATTTCCTATCGAGATAGAATTTGTAATGTTTAGTTATGGATGACAAAAGTAAAAACTATATCAGAACTGCAAAGATGCAAGAATTCTTCCCATGTACTCTTCATTTATTAAATGAATCATATCTCAAATTTGCAGAAAAAAATTTTACAAGTCCCTTGTGAAATTCCCAATATACTAAGATCATATATATATTGCGAATTTCATTAGATGTTGAGGGAACACGCCCTCAACAATGACATCAAACAAAAGCAATTATTATCTGCTTTCTTTGCTATTAACTCCACTTGGATTGAGTGACAAAACAAAGAGATGGATTCATGAAAATTACATCACAGTTTTTGACTAAAACATGAAAACAATCCTGGCAGTACATTCTCCGATTGAAAAAGCAATTGCAAGGGAGATGGAAGTCCAAGTTATGAAAAAACCTACCCCAGAAATGATGGTTTCATTCCTCCCCAGCCTGCAATAAATGGAAACAAGTTCTTTAACATGTATAATGCTACAAAATGTGAAATAAATACGAGGGTGGGAAGGGAAGCCTGTGATAAAGACAGCTGCAAAAGCTGTGTTGAAAATTGGTGTGTCTGTGTGTGGGTGGACACACATAGTCAAACAAGAATACAAGAAATGAAGAAACGAAAAGAAGAATTAAAATTCTATCTGAAGCACATTACAAAAAGCAAAATCAACTCATAGTATTCAAGCAACAGTCTAAGCTGCATTATTCTCATTTACTTATAATTATTCAGTAATCTCAAATTATCATTTATTTAAGGTTAATTCACATCAAAATATTCATAACCAAAAAGGGAAATAAATAGTCAAAAGAATGATAACAGGAATACAACAACTTACAAAAGAACAGACAAATAAGGAGTTATATCTTCAAGATTCATCTGGTGATCCAAACTTCGTACTAATTCTATCAATGTGTTACTACACTGAAGAGTAGTCACAAGCAAAAACTCATTCCCAAACTATCCACACATTTTGATATCTGGATGTCGTTCCTAGCCGTGAAAGTGCAAAGAGAGAACACCTTTCCAACACCCACGATAAAATCTTCATAAACCCACAGTCCACAAAAACTCTGAAGCTAACATCTACCAAATCCAAATGTATATCCACGAATTATTACAAATTCAGACACCAGAAACAAAACTAAAGCTACTATCATTCTTAAACTCCTCTTAACCTAAAATTTGGAATATACAGTCATAGAATGATCACATAATTGCTGACTTATAACAATCATAATTCAGAAATGACCATAAAAATGGTGAAGAAAAAGGCAGTACCATAGGTTATTGAAAGAATAAAAATAGCAGTACAACTATTAATCTCCCCTCCCAATCCTTTTCCACACCCCCTACTAACTGGAAAAGAAAGAGGAAAGTTTGAAAGCATCGGTTTTTACATATTTACCTTAGAAGGAGGAGTGTCAGAAACTTTAGGATTCAATTTTGGTGGAGCTCCTTCAAATTTATGAGAGCACTCTGAGTATGCAGAACCGATCCCCACCCCAGCACCAAAAGCTACAGATGCCCAACGTGTTACTGGACTTCCTGATGCAACAATCAACATAGCTGATTAGTCAAATTAATCAATAAGATGAGAACAACCTTTAAAAGGTCAGTACCAGAGCATACATAAGGATGAATATCACAGCTAATTTAATCATTCGACATAACAAGCATCAAACAGGTTGGTATAAAAAAGTGGAATTCAATATGCTCTTTCCCAGAATAATAGAAAACTCTACTATTTACTTATTCTGCAACATATTGTTGACCTAGCAAAACAAAGAGAAAACTGCATCCATCCAGCTCAAATTCCATACTGCATTAATCACTCAACAAGTACATCATGGTTATTAAGGAAAACCTAATCAAAGAATAATCTAAACTGGAGCAAAGTAACAACAATGACCCAGATCCTAAAATACCACAAAATGTGCAGCCAGCATCATCAATCGCAGAACCCTCTGAAAAAAATTCCCAGTGACCAAATAGCTAGAAAAGAAGGTAGCTGCTAGATCAAATAATCAACAAATATGTATCAGAAAGATCAATATGGCTTTTAACCAGCCTTTCTAAGGCACATGACCATTTAATTTCAAGTAAAATTACATTTTGCTCACAGTATCTTCCACGTTCCCCTTTCCATAACAATATTCCGCATAATGCAACAGTAATTGTAAAAAGATTGTGGTATGGTGTCACACAATAGTATATAACCTCGACACACATAATGCAAGACTGCAGAGATTAATTATCAGCGAAAAATTAACTTGACATATTCAGTCTATTATGCAAATGTAAAGCTACCTCATTTGAACAACGCGATCTACTTGACTCACATAAATTACAAAATTCCCTCTATGCTAAAATCCATTCAAAATCTAAAATACCAAATCTTTGTGCACTCATCAAACCAACAAAATGATTCATAGCAACAGGTGAAGTATTATATTATACATATATTTTAAAAAAATAAAAAAGCAAAGGAAATGGAGAAATGCTCACGGAATAGAAGAAGTCCAGCGAAAGCACCGGCGAACGAAGAGTAAACGAAGCGCCGAACGCCTAAATCGAGGCAGGCATCCCATTTCGCATTCAAATCGTATTTTGCTGGGACCTCAGGTTTGTTTTCTTCCGCCATTTCTGATAATTTATCAAAGCAAAACACCTCTAATTGCTTCCGATTCTGTGGCTTTTATCTTTCTGTCTACTGTCGAATGTTCTCTTCTTTCACCCGAGGGTTTCGTTTTGTGTCTGTATTTTCTTTTTTTTTTTCAGATTTTCTTTTTCTGCATTTGTTACTGCATTTTCTTTTTCAGCATGGAGTTTTATCTTTGGGCCTTATTGATTTCCCAGAATTGCATCAGCCCAACTATATCTCATGAGGCCCAATTCTCAATTCAACTGGGCCATCGCCTTTTGTCTAAAAGAGGGGAAGAAAAATAATTCATACCATCCGAATCCGATGTGCGTCTTTAAATTTTTAATTTCTATGTAATTAAAATATTTAATACAAGAAGTCAGTGCACACTTGATGCGTGTGCATTCAATAAAAATAAAAATTAATATTATTTAAATAATTTGAAAATAACTGTTATAACAGTGAAAAAAATCAATTAATTAACACCAATGCCAAACTCATTCATACATCTCTGGGGAAAAAACATAAATAAAAAAAAAAAGAAAATTGCTTAAATGACAAAAATCATACTTGCAGAAAAAAAGTTGAGAAAAATAGAAATATATATAACTATGCATAGTCTTTATGAAATTATTATGTAGTAGTAGTGAGGAAAGGGGGAGAGAGCGCAGTGGGATGGTAGTTATTTTATATAGGCAAGGGAATTTTTAAAAAAATAAGGATATTTTAAGAAAAACACCTGAAAACATACCAAAAGGGGGAATAGGCTATTTATTAATTGTATAGATAATTTTTATAAAATAGTACATTTTTTTAATTATTTAAATATATTTGCTTGTATTCATCTTACAAAATAACATAATTTAAAAAAAAAAAAAGGATTTAAAAAGAGAGTGGAAATAATATATTTGGAGAAAAATGGAAACAAAAAACATAGTACGTCGTTTGAGAAAATAAAAAAAATGAGGAAAACCTTTGTTGATATAATTTTTTTGTTCAAATAGAATTAAATTAGTCATATAGCTGTAAAAAAACATATCATATAGTTACTCATTGTGAATATGTAACTTTTCTATAGTTTTTTTTTATTTATTTATACACACGCACACATTAGGAGTCCGTTAGGGCTCGAACTTTTGACCTCCCACATTATGTGGGAAACTTATGCCACTGGAGCACAGGCCACTCGGCATGTAACTTTTCTATAGTTAAGATGTTATAATTTAATGTATAAAATTTAACTTTTCTTAAACATATCTTGATGTACGAGTTTTCAATGTATAAGAATAGGAATAAAATTCTTACTATATAATGCACAAGTTAATGTTATTAATCTACATAACATACAATGCGCATGTCAAAATGTTCCACCAAACAAGACATAGGCAAAAAAATGGACAAGGCAAAAGAAAAAGGGCCAAGAAGCAGAAAAAATTCTTTCTTTTACAGGTACATTATGTGTTCATGCTGGCATATTTCATTAATCTTGGACAGCTTCAACCTTAAATCTATACATAGCTCTCTTCCTTGTTGAGATAGGATTGTCAATTGTCAGCACTATTTTACCCGGCTCATCAACTTTAAACTTATAATAAGACACCACTGCCTCATCTGTGGACACCATCTTCTTTTTCTTGTGCAAAATTACAATGTAAGCATCCACACAATCTGGTACATATTCTGCGTCAAAGATGACTCCCCATTCCAGAACTCGTAGCTCCCACGAAATAATGCACTTCTGCAAAGTGACGATTGTTAGTAATATAGAAAAATATCGATCTTTTTACATCTCATGACAATGTTGTAACCAGACCTTGTCTAGAAAGATTTTCACAGTTTGCTTGGTAAGAGGCTGAATTTTGATCTCTGTGGCTGAATCATCTGCTGTGAATTCTGGGTTTTTAATGTGGGGATATGTAGTGTTAAGGCCGCCGTATTGGATTGATAAGTTCTCAGGGGAAATGTACCTGTTTCACCAGCAAGAATTATCAGTAAGTTGAATTCTTACCAAGAATATAGGATGGCAGAAATTAGGAAACAAGAATTTGTACACACTTCAAAAGGTTTCTGCTGCTTTTGATGGTCCGGCAAAAACAAACTTGCTTTTGGTATGATCAGACAAGAATGAACGGATCACTGAATGGAGCGCCAAGTACCATATAGGAACATTGATGAATACCTTAAAAATCCCAAAAAAGACAAACATACAACATGGTTAATTAGCTTCAAACAAACTTCTGATTGAACTTTCGAATGACCAAAAAAATGAAAGTTGATTCAGGCACAATACATCATTTTAGACGGTTGACAGTGCTGCCAACAGTTCTTTCTGTTTTGGGAGTGAGATCATGGTCAAAATGGCAGCATATAGATCAATGTCTTAAGTAACAGAAACTTAGCCCATAGTTGTAATAATATGCAGTTATTCATTTATAAACAAGCATCATATGATACCTGCTTCTCCACGAATTCTGGATAGTTGTCCTGAAGCAATTGAAGTAGTTGATCACAGGCATTCGGAGCTCCTTTTTACCAGGCCATGGTGAATTCTTGAGGTCAACAACCATAAGGAAAGTAGATACTCCTCCAGCATTGAAATCAAGTTTCCTGATATTCCTTTCCAACATTTGAATTATTCTTCTCACAAAATCCATCCTCTTATCTTCATCTGCAAATGTATTCATGTATAGTTCCTCATTCTGAAATTCCCCATATATGTTGTACCACACCAGGTGCCCCTCCTTATCATGTCCGTGCATGTATACAATCTTCTGGAGATCATCCCTGAGTTCCAATTGCTCCACTAGACCATCTATATTGAATTCCCTTCTCCACTGGATTGCGTTCTTAAACATTGTGAAGGATTTGCCCACGTTGAATTTCCTTGCTTTCAAGAACTACAACAATACTGCATCAGTTCTATCATCTTTCAGAAGTGGTACACCCCAGATGGAGACTTTCTGGGGGAAAGTTTCAACTTTAAGCTTTGGGATTGAACCCGGATTGTGGGATTCTGTTTCTATACATACTGCTGAGAATTCGTGGTTGTCCAGAGCTTCTTGGACTAGGAAAGTCAATTTCTTCAATGCTTTCCTTTCAAAGTTGGAGAGCTCCAAGATTTTATTGGTTTCATGGATCCTTTCTACTTCATATGATGGCATCGTTATCAGATGTGCACTAGGTAGCACCGGTGGGGCTGTTCGTGGCAGCAGTGGTGCTGATAGCTGTTGCTGGGATTCCTCTGAGGCTGCCAGGAGCGCCCACGGCGTGCCTGCTGGTGGTCTATTTGCCATTCTCCAGAAACTCAGTCAGAATGGCAGCAATGGAGGGTAAAAATAAGCAGTATGATAACACCGAGTCAAAGAGACCATGTAAAAATCAACACCTTAAATGAACTGAAACTTCAAGGAGATTAAAATGAAGACATATATAAAAGTCTATGATATAGACTTTTCAGCAAGCACTGGTTGCTTAATTTCATTAAGTCAATGACGTGTTTACCAATTCAACAAAGTCTCAATCTTGAGGAGAAAAAAAAAAAAAAAGCTGTGAAATAATAGGGAAAGTACATCACAAAAACATAATATATACAATTCGCGTTCAGGATTCAAATACTGTAGCCAAACAACATTTTAAGAAACTGGAAGATTGGGCAGCCAAGGAAGCAATTTCTCATGAACCAAGTCTGGCCTGTCATCATGGGGACAATGTCCAACTCCTTCCAGTAAAAAGAGGTTCACATTTGGCATTCGAGTAGGTAATGATGAGAAGTATTTACCAACAGGTCCATCAATTGGGGTAAATGGGTCTTGATCACCCCATAACACCAAAACAGGTAAGTTGATCTTAGGGATCAACTGGACTGGATTTGGCCCGGGTGGGCCGGTGATAATAGAAACAAAAGCATCAAGGGCCCCTTCATCAAGTGCTGGTTTCCTAATTATCTGCAATGTTAGAAAGCCTATCATAATATGTTCAGCTATCAAACATTCAAGAGATCAGAGAAAGATATTAGAGCATCATCAACCTGTAAGATCAAACTAGATATTAATACCTTTATTCCTTTATTTGATTATCTCATAAATGGAAATACCTTAGATTTTACTCTGAAAGAAATTATCATTTCCTTGTTGAGTTCTTTATCATTACATTCTTCCACAAAGTAAACAAATTAAAACGATTTAGTACCTCCACAAGATCCTCATCCACAGACTCCTTATTTCCATACACAGACAACAAGACATTCCTCAGATTATCTCTGCATGAATTAGAAAAGCAAGCTCATCATTTTCCTTTCTCAGCAACTGTTGCTATCTGAAAGCAAAATGACTCAAGAAAGTACCTTCGCCTGACCCGTTCAAATAAATAAGAAGCAATTCCTTTTTGCTTCAGTAAGAAGTCAAAAAACCAAAGCAAAGGCAAGAGTAGCTTTATTCTCCAGTCATCAACTATAGCTTTGTTGTTCATGCCACCAGCACAATTCAATAGCACAAGCCCCCGCACTAGGGACCGACTAGACTCTGTTTGGGGAAGAAAGTAAATTTAAAGCTCTATCAATTGGTTCTAATTAGTTGTCTTCAATTGCCAAATGCTAAATACAGTATTTCCTCCTTCTGCCAGAGGAGGACTTTTGAAACAAACCTGCAGCAGCAATAACACAAGCAAGACTACCAACAGAGTTCCCCAATAGCACAGTTGGCCTTTGAACAATTTCACCCAAGAAATCCAGTATCAACTGCCACATTGAGTGCATTATTTGTCATACCAAGATATAAATCATAAATATCGGAGAGGTTGACATCATCTATTCACCTGAGCCCAGACTTCCATGGAATATTGAAAGCCAGCTGGCTTATCTGAAGCACCAAAACCAAGGAGGTCAATGGCATAAACTGTGCAACTTTGAGCCAGAGTCGGAATATTCCTAAAATAACAAATAGTTATTAGAAGCAGACAGTGAAAGCACCCAAGTGTTTAACTAAAATGAAGAGCTCTGATAGACTACATATTCTCAATACTTGTCAAGGAAGGTTAGAGGCACCATATTTCATATAAGTGGGGAAAATTGCCAACAAATTGGTTGATCCTCAGCATGCTGAAAAAAGGGCCACTGGAGCTAGAAACAAGATGCTTCAACAAAGAATGCTGATGCATAATTTAACCATTTTAGTTGTTCTTTTGGGGAAATAATTTAATCATACATCACCACCTCT
This sequence comes from Jacaranda mimosifolia, assembly GCA_018894105.1. Taxonomy (NCBI): domain Eukaryota; kingdom Viridiplantae; phylum Streptophyta; class Magnoliopsida; order Lamiales; family Bignoniaceae; genus Jacaranda; species Jacaranda mimosifolia. Next base: position 31,199,389 of record CM032131.1, on the reverse strand, counting down.
CCTATTTCTTTTTATTTCTTCTAGCTATATCAAAAGAACAAAGAAAATTTCTGATCAAATGCACCATAAAGAACTTCATCCAAACAGGTCCAAGAGCAATGAATTCCAATCAAAACTCATAAGAGATCACCCATTGCAGGCCTAATTTGCGTAACTCCAGGAGCAAGTAAAAGACTTTGAGGGATAAAAGAATAGATTCCACATTCAAAAGAGGCTACAGAATTACATAAATTCAACAAGAAAAGAAAAAGAACAAAAATATACCTGCGCCAATGAGCAATTGATGCACCAAAGCCATGAACAAGAAGAAGCGGAGGACCCGTAACAGCAGTATCAGTATTGCCCTCTGGATAAACAAAGTAATTAATCGTATATCCTCTCCACAGCCACTTTTTGCATTTCCTATCAATTTCGCTCACCTCCAAAGGCGGCAAAAAGTCCTCCTTTTCAGTGGACTCCTCCGCCGCGTATGCGGCCGAGGCACTACCACAACTAACCGCGGAAATGGGATTCTTGGGAACATTCCTAGAAGGAAATTTGAAGCAACTCTGTGAACTACAAGTGGGATTCTGCTGTATATACAGAGAAGCAGATGAAGATGATAATAATGGTGAAAAGGGTCGGAAAAAAGTACAGGGTGCAGCAAGATTAACAGCCATAACAGTTCAAAGTTTGCTCCTTTTTGCTATTTACTAGTAGACTCTATGCATGAAAATCTTCAGTCCCACCAAATTTCTGAAGAGGTATATTTATATGGAATTTGCAGTAAATTAAAGAATTGAGCTGAAAAGAAACAAGAACCACCAAATAGGCACAAGGACCAGCAGCAGCCAGCATCCAATTTTTCATGCGACGATTATTTATTTATTTTTTATTTGCAATATTTTCTTTTTTTTTTTTTTTTGGTTTTTTTTAGGAATTTAAAAGGCCAGATGGGCTTCAGCCTTATTTATGGGCCAATCAAACCAATATGGAGCCCCATTATGGGTCTATAGGCCCAATAGATAAACTTTTTTCTAATTTTTTTTTTTTTAATTTTAACTGGGAGTATAGCCCGTTTGAATTTATTTTTTAGAAGTATTTTCATTTTTTAGTAAAAATAAACAGTAAAAAATCAGTTATAAATTTAAATTTAAAAATAAAATATTGTTTAGAAATTTTTTTAAAAATGTAATAATTATATAGAGTTAAAAATGAGTTGTATTTGAAAAATACAGTATTTTATATTAAAAATCGTTCAAATATGAATAGAAAAAAATAAAAAATAATAAAAAATAAAAATAAAGAGAGAGTGTGAGGTGTATTTTGAAAAACACTTTGAGAATGAAAATATTTATAAAAATAAAAGAAAAATTGATAGTTTTTCATTTTTATATTCAATAAAAAATAAAAAGAGTATTAGAAAATAAAACCAAACGGCTACTAAAAATAAAAGAATGGATAAATATTGAAGTAGGCCAAGCCCATTAACCCGTAGGGGGGACTTAGGATTCTGTTTTCCACCAACTGGGCGCGCCCCCAGTGTCAACCCTAGGTAATTGACACCTCACCGACCGCGTGACCAAAGAATCTCACTCCTTTAAGGTGTGTTTGTTTAGGTGGAATGGTACAAACATCATGGGAGACCTTGTGATATTTATCAATATTTGTAGTACATATTCACAATGTTAGAATGAAATGTGAATGCACAAAATTCCCTTTTCTCAGAGAAAAAGTTTGTATCAATAATTATGATTCTAGGTATGAATAATTTTTATATTTTATTTATTAAAAAAATATATGATTTTTTTTATACTTGCTTTTGGAGAAATAGAGAGATATTATTTCAATAATCGAGTCCTATGTATCTAATGTATTCATATTTCTAAGAAACAATCATGAAATGTATACTTTATACGAATTTTTTTATTTTTCAAATTGATACAATCTCTCCGTTCGTGGAATTATTTACTCAATCACAAACTTAAACCATTACAATAAGATAAAAATTTGATTAAACTATAGAATATGAGACAAGAATTGAAACAAAAATACGATTTAATTTATCGATCTCAAAGTGCATACTATATTATGAATCTTGTAATATTTTAAATTTTGTAGCAACTTTTACAAAAACGTGATGAAATATGAATGCACTGCAAGTTAATTAACAAAAAAGATATTTTGGGGGGGAAAAAAATGTCAAGAAAAACTTGACAAATATTGTATCGTCAACAATTCATATCTTGAAATGTAGATTTTTCATAATAGTTTTCCTCATGTAATATTTGTTTTCTTCTTGGTTTTACTTTTTTCGATACCAAACACAGCCTAAGTGCATCCAAAGAAACTGAAAAATAAGCTCCTTTCGGCTTCGTCCCCATTCCTCATCAGTTTTACTCTAGAACTTGCTTACACTGATAAAGTACAGTTCATCTTTCTCCAAACGGAAACCTGAAAAGCTAAGCTTACACATCAAGAATCGAATATTAGAAGATGGCAGATGAAACCGTTCAAAAATATCCACCAGAAGTCGCCACCCAGCCGCCGCCGCCGTCCACGGCGGAGGAAACAGAAGCACCACCGCCACAAGAACCGGAATCTGCCCCTGAGCCGCGGCTAGCATCAGTAGGGTCAGACCTACAGAAAGACTCGCTCTCTCCGACTGAACAGCCGCAGCCAGCTGAAGAGAAGATGAAAGAAGCAGTTACTGTTGTAGAGAAAGACACCCCTTTAGAGCCACCGCCGCCGGAAGCACCTCTCGCGGTGGAGCATGTCACTGTCACCGCCACCGCCGCAGAAAGAGACTCCGCCACCCCGGCAGCTCAGCCACTGGTGGCTGCTTTGACGGTGCCTCAAGAATCTGAATCACCAAGATCTCAGTCGAAAGAAGTGGTAGAACCCGAAAAGGAGAAACCAGTGGAAAAGAAAAAGGCCCCAGAAGCATTGGGTTCTTTTAAAGAGGAAAGCAATAAGATTTCAGATCTCTCACATTCCGAGCTGAAAGCATTGGACGAGTTCAAACTTTTAGTTCAAGAAGCACTAAATAACGGCCAGTTTAGTGCGGCCTCGCCTTCAGAAACTGCAAAATTGCCTGAAGAAGTATCAATATGGGGTATACCCTTGTTGAGAGATGATAGGACTGACGTGATTTTGCTCAAGTTTCTGCGAGCCCGTGACTTTAAAGTCAAAGAATCCTTTGCTATGCTGAAGAACACGATGAAATGGCGACGTGATTTTAATGTTGACGAGCTACTGAAGGAAGATTTGGGGGATGATCTTGAGAAAGTTGTCTTTATGCACGGGCACGACAAGGAGGGGCACCCGGTTTGTTATAATGTGTATGGGGAGTTTCAGAACAAAGAACTGTATTCCAAGACATTCTCGGATGAGGAGAAAAGGAACAAATTTCTGAGGTGGAGGATCCAGTTTTTGGAGAGAAGTATCAGGAAGCTGGATTTTAGTCCTGGCGGGGTTAATACTATCTTTCAAGTTAGTGATCTCAAAAACTCACCTGGACCAGGGAAAAGAGAACTTCGAATTGCTACTAAACAGGCGCTGCTCATTCTTCAGGATAATTATCCTGAATTCGTTGCAAAGCAGGTAGAACATGATACCACATCCTTCTTGCATTTATGCTGAGGTATTGGGATATCCTAATAGATTACAGGAATAGTAGAGTGTTGATGATCATTTGCTAACTGTATTTGTTTCATAAAATGCTTCCTAGCCAAAGGTTTTGCAGGGGGGGTCGTTTAATTTTGTAATTGTCTATATGGGAAGTTCAATATCTTACACTTTGAGCAATAAAAATGCATTCTTGTGCAGTGAAGTTAGCTTTAGAGAATCTCATTGCTTGTATAAATTGGTCTCTTAAGGTCTTGCACACTTTGCTTTGGGTATTAGTACTCCTTTTTGTGTTCTTGCTGCATTTATTCAGAGAGGAGAAGGGAGGTTGGTTAAGATCATTTATGAAATGCTGTCATGTTGCATCAGATTCCTGCAGTGTGATGTGTGTGTGTGTGGTGGCGATTTGGTGCTTTATGCATGGGGTGCCTTATCTTGGATTGTCACTGGTGTTCCTGCTTATAGGTGTTTATCAATGTTCCATGGTGGTATTTGGCATTCTATACGATGATGAGTCCATTCCTCACTCAGCGGACAAAAAGTAAATTTGTATTTGCTGGCCCACCAAGGACTGCTGAAACCCTTTTCAAGTGAGTAAAGTTTTCTTTTGCATTGAAATTTTATAGGAATTCTCTTTGATGTCAGGTCTTTTTCAGCTGTCACAATAAGTTTTGGTCGCATTGCTGGTAAAACAGGTATATAGTGCCCGAACAAGTTCCAACTCAATATGGTGGCCTTAGTGTAGATTTCTGTGAATGCAACCCAGAGTTTACCATAGATGATCCAGCCACGGAGATCACTGTTAAACCTGCCACTAAGCAAACTGTGGAAATTATTGTAAACGAGGTTTGTTAGGAAGCATTTAGGTCACAGACATTTTCATCATATTCAACTTCTTAAATAATATCGCATCTATTTATGCAACTTCTGGGAAAGATTAGTTGTTTCCTTTGTTAACCTGTCTAATCAGCGAAAGTTTATTGTTCCCCTGGTAATTGTATGTTTGATTGATCTGCAGAAATGCACTCTTGTTTGGGAGCTTCGTGTGGTGGGCTGGGAAGTGAGCTACAGTGCCGAATATGTACCAAATGCTGAACGCAGCTACACAATCATCATACAGAAGACTAGGAAGATGGTTCCAACTGATGAGCCGGTCGTGTCCAGCAGTTTCAATGTTAGTGAGCTGGGTAAGATATTGCTTACCATCGACAACCCCACTGCCAAGAAGAAGAAGCTACTTTACCGGTTTAAGGTTATGCCTTTGGTCAACTGATATACCGAGAATGTAAAGCTCTAGGGTCGGCAAAACATGGAGATTATGAGGCAATTTGCCTAACGACCGAGCTAGAGGGCTTGCTGCTGCTTGTTTGTCTCTATAGAAACATGTTTTTAGGGAACGGTTCATTATCTGTTTTGTGTTTTTGTTGTATTTTACTCATAGTTGGTCATAGAATTCTTGTTGTGAGTGGAGGGGCTTAGGAAGCTGGTAAATATTCTGAGGATAGTTGTACTATTGTGGAACTCTTTTGCTTCCATCTTGTTGTTTTATGTTATATGTTTTCATTGTGTCAATATTGTTTTGTGGAGCTAAGAGCTCTTAATGGTGGATATCTGGTATTGGCTTAACCAGATGAATTGCAGGTTGCTTTTTCTTTCCTAGGGCCTTATAATGAACCATCTGAGATGGGGTCTTCTAAATTTATGAATTGTTGAAATGGTCATATCACATATGTGAATGGAGATGTCGATGTTTTTATTTGATCCACTGTAAGATAACTTGGGATGTTAATGTATTTGAATCATTATAATGATATGAGTAGTAGATGTGGTTGTATTTGGTCCACTATAAAATATCTTAAAATTTGCTTTTCAGAGGGTGAGATTCATTACAAATTCAATTTTCGTTTATTTGTTGGATTGGGCCGCTGGATGACTATTATGGTCAGGGCTGTCAACGAGTCGGATTTGGATTGGATCTATTATATCCAAATTTGAATTTGATAAGCAAAAATCAAATTTGAATCCGACCCGAAATTCTATAGGATTTTTGTTAATCAGTATCATATTTGAATTCGATGGATATTCGAAACCCGATTAAAAAATTCGATTCGATTTATTTATTTTTTCTTTATTTTTTTCCTTTTAAATTTTAGAAAAATATTATATTTATAAAATAAATATATATCATATTTGAATTTTTAATAACTTTTTATTATATATTAGTTCAAAAGTTAAATATTTGAATTCTAAACTCCTTTTTCATATGCCGAGTGGCCTGTGGTCCAGTGGCAGAAGTCTCCAACATAATGTGGGAGGTCAGGAGTACGAGCCTTAACGGACTTCTGATGTGTGCGTGTATAAATAAAAATAAATAAAAAAAACTCCTTTTTCATATTATATTAATGTATAAATGAACTATTATATGTTATTATATTTGACATTTTATTAATATCCTTCTTATTTTTTAGGTTAAAAATTCAATATTAATAGTGTAATATAGACGTTAAAATAGATATTAGGTTAATATAATATATAGATTTTATTTTAAAATATTTATTAATATTATATATAAGAGTATTAATTTAATAAAAAATATTAAGGTTCGGATTCGGATCTTTAACAAATCGAATTGCTTAATTCCATATTCGATCCACTTATTTCGGATTTCGAATATTTATAATCGAATCTAATTCATCGAATATTTCAATCGGATAAAAATCCTAAAATTCGGATCGGATTCAGATTAAAATCCGATCCATTGACAACCCTAATTCTGGTTCGATAATCTAAACATATATTTGTTGAACAAATTGTCTTTTAAAAAGAAATAAAAAGAAAAAAGTGTCCAATAATATGTTCTTACAAATTAATAACTACGAAATCATTTGTTTCAAAAGCTGATGCATCCAAATTAAATGTGTAGTTGTATTTAATCCACCTATCTGCTATCCATGTCATGCATGTGTGCTTATATTGTTGGTCCCTTCAACATAAAATCAATGGTTGCTCTATTTCTTTTGTCAAATCAAGTTTGGACAAGAACTTCTGGTCACAAGCTTCGCTATTTTATGGTGTTTGGGGTGGCAATGAGTTGTAATAACTTTTTGACCTGTACTAACTCCAAATTATGATGGTTAATCATGTCATATACTTGCATCATGGCATTGATAGAATGGAGATTAAGGCGGTTGAGCTTTCATTAATCACTTGATTATGATCCAAGTATGTGGTTACACCTTCCGTTTATGTTGTCAACACCGAAAGCTCAAAATCATTATAGTTGCATGGTGGTTTGTTCTTCGTGGTGATGAATGTAGGACCTAAGTTTGGATTCTATTTAGGGGTGTACATGAGTCGAGTCGAATCGAGGTGAATCGAGTTTGAGCTCTAATTTGAGTCAATCTCAAATCGTTTATATCTAGGCTCGAGGCTCGCGAACCGACTAACAAGCCAACACATAATTAAATATTATTTTTTACTTCATTAATAAATATATATTATATTAATATTTTTTTATTTTGAGTTCAAATTCAAACTCAAACTCAAACTCGAGCTTAAACCTGCAATTTTTTATAATTCATTTATTAATTCGAACATTATCGAGTCGAACTCAATTCTTTGTCGAGCCGAGCTCGCTCGAGTCTAAAATATATATTTCGAGCCCAAACTTGAAAATTTTGCTCAAATTCGGTTTGACTCGATTGCACCCCTAATTCTATTGTATTTGGATCTTTGTTGGGCCCTTGGTTGAAAATTTCACTTAGGCCCTTGTTGAATTTGGGCTTGGGTTAGACATCATGGGTTTGTTTTGCAATGATCTATTTGTGAAAACATATTCTTTCAGTATTTTTCTCACTAAAATTTCAAATTAAAATGTGAAACTCCCCATTTTCCACTTGTATCACAATAAGAATTTGCCAGCAATGGACCAAATCTAGAGGTTCACAAGAAGCTTGTCAAGATTCAATGAGATTTGTCAAGCTTCTACATCTCTTCACATGCCCTAATCAAGACACAAGGGTCTAAAGCAACATCAGCCGTCGATATCATGCCACTTTATTATAAAAATTTTAAATCACGCATGATGATATCAATATTACACTTTATAATATCATTATATTCTCTACTATACCCTAATCAAGACTCAAAGGTCTAAATCAACATCAATCATGGATCTTAATTAATATACTATCATCGACTCATATCACGCCACTCATTTGAATATATATTTAAATGAATAATACCAAGATTTTTAGGACCAAGCATTGTAAATGCAAGAAAGAGGGGGGCCAAGGGACAACATGTGATGAGGTAGAAGAACACATGAAACCCAACCCTCACATGCATACTGCCAGACCAAAATACTGCAGAGCTCAGACATTACCACAGCTTCATTCGAAGCCTCGGATGCACACACATAATTGACTGTGGCACATGCCTTTACATTTATGGTTGTTGCGGCTGCCCAAATTTTCTTCTGCTTTATTCTCTTTCCTTACCTTCTCGTTTGTCACATCAAAGGGCAATTGTACATTTAAAGACACCAATATATTGTCCAACTTACCAAACAAAGCATGGGAGAATTATGTCATATTTCAAAGCTCCTTGGATGCTACACTTGACCTTTCATTCCATTTAGAGGGCAATGATATTTTCTTTTTCTTGGTTTTTCTATTATTAGGATCGGCCAATACATTTCTCTAAAATAAATTTATTTGAATTTATCGTGTCGAGCCAATATATTTTCTCCGACTTTATTAAATATAAGGTTTTAACCTGGTAAAAAATAGAGTTAAGCTCATTAAGGATGTAACAACCAAAATACTTCAAAATATGGGAAATGAAAATCTTTTAGGAATGCTTAAAAGAAAGCATATCTATATTTCATTATGTTTGACGATATCTACTGAAAGGTATTGAGGTGGATTTGTTGTGTCAATTTTATGTGATTCGGATAGTTCCACCAAGTCCAAATTACAAGTTATTTTCAAAATGAAAGTGAATCGAATCCAACACTTATAAAATGATGCAGAACGTTGAATGTAAAAACATTAGTTTTAAGTTGTCCGAGCATAATTGACTTTTTGGTTGAACGTCCTATAATTAGTTCGGAGTAGAATCACCATTATGTAATTTTTTTAAAATGATAACTTGTTATAATTAATTCTCAGAGCCCTCTTAGCTCCAGATTTGGGCCGGGAATTGGGCCACAAATACTTAACCAAATTAGTTGCAAACAATTTACAGTAGTCCGGGGTTGAATAAAAAATAAAAAATAAAATATTACAGCAGTCCAGCATCTTCATGCAATGACCCAATTAAAATGTGATTAATTATTTTCATAATAATATCTAAAGAATATATTCAATTTCAAACTAAATTAAATATGAAAGAATCCTCTTCTCTTATCTTCTTTTCTTTTATTTTTCTTTTTCTATAAAAAAAAAAAAAAGTAGATTATAATACACGCCAAATTGAATAATGCAACAGACATATAGGACCAGGTAATTAATCAATCGACTTTACGAATCTTTAACCTAGGACAATTTTACATTACTAAAGTACTTTAAAACATAAAATTGGTCCCCTTCTAGTGTTTGTGGTCTTCTCATGCAATGCATCAAATGTCTTAATTAGCCAATGGCCTACATGCCCAATAAGTATTTTTTTGTTCTTTTTTTTTTGCCCAAAAAAAAATAAAATGAAAGGGGATAAAAGGCAAAAAAGCTTGAGCTTTAACACAAATATCCTCTGTTTTCCACATAGTGGGAAAGAACATACATAGGCAACACTTTCCAAACTTTTCAGAGTACTTGAGAATCTAAGGGAAAAAGACAATGAAGATCATTCATCAACCAATTTTTCATGTTCTGCAATCTATCTAGTACGACAGCATTAATTTTTCCCAAAAAAAAAAAAAAAAAAAAATTGTTCCAAAAATGGGCTTCAAGTAAAAATAAAACACAATAGTGTGCAAGAGCTGCAGTTCCCAAACTTGTACCAAGTTTCTTACTCATTACATCTTATAAAATATTTTTAAAATTTATAAGATGCTTAATTTTATATTAAAAATAACTTTTTAAGTATTTAAATAACATAAGATCTTGAAACTTAAATATTAATAATGATAATTCTTTAATTAAAATAATTAAAATTGTAAGAATTTGTTAATATTCTAGACACTCGTACTATTTTTAAAAGAGACTTAAAACTCTAACTCTTAATTTAAAAACTTATAAGATTTTGAGAGTTTATAAGCTGATCCAAATACCCTCGTAATTACTTCCTCACGTGCTTTAATTTTTATTTTTTTTTACTTTGCATTTACACTATAGTTGAATGCTGAATTAACTTTTTTACTTTAAATGGTGTAACTTCATATGTTACCTTTTAGTATTATAGTAGGTTTCAACAAGAGAAGAGTTGATCTTGATTCTGGATTGCACTTGAGTTTTATAATTTATTTAATTTTTTTAATATCAAGGGTATTATTAATAAAAAAAAAAGATTAAAAAGAATATTGATACTAATAGCACTAGAAAATCATGCAAACCACTCAAACACAAGGAAAGATTCAAAGGCCAACCTTATACCATAATTTAGCAGCAAAGTTGACCAAGATTCCCTCTAAATCAAGAAATGATAAAGTCAGTTCATTGATGCTTTAGAAATTTCCACAAAGGTGGGCTATCCACGCTTCAAAAATTAGACTATTTTTTATTCAGAATAAATATTAAGAAGATAAAGGAAAATGTATAAAGAGTGAGCACTAATTACACAAAATACAATAAAAAAGTAAGGAACTAGAACATAGTTTTTGATTTTTCAATTTTTATCTAGACAAATAATAATTTTTTCTACATTTTAGATGATATATTTTAATTTTTATATCTTCATATTTAATTTCCATTTTCTTCACTAAATTCGTTAATCTAAGCATAGCATAAAAGAAAAAAGATCACTTTGGATTTACCTAAAGAAAGTAACAAGAAAAAGGGCATTTCAAAATAAAGTCATGAAAAAATAAGATATTAAAATCAAAATTGGGAATATTTGGTTTTATTGCCCATAAGTATTTTGATTGTCTCAAAATAAAATCTAATATTTTCCCTAAAATGCATTATTTTTCCCCTAAAATAAACCAGTAGTTCAATTAAATATGTATATCATATAATATTTATATCTTCAAATCATTATTTTAAAATCTAAAACAGAAGATGTCTCTTATACATAAAATTAACATAAATCTGTTTTCAAATATTCCCTAACATATTTTCCCAAAATATCACCGCAAAACACTCCAAAATAAAAACTAAACATTCATTATAACTTCTAGAAAAGGCAAACTATATAAAAATTAGAAGAGATCAATAAAAAAAAAAAATGAAGTTGGAAGATATCCAAAAGATAATGAGGATCATCATGTGAGGCAACACAAATGTCTCTTCCCACAATTAAAGGCAGAATAGTTCAACATATGATATTTTCAAACTTTTATGAACCATTTTGTCAACTTAATGATGTTTGCTTTACATAAACAAAAAACCAAGAAAAGAATCTTGCAAAAAAAATAAAAAATAAAAAATATTATGATAATTTTAGTTTTGTGTTCTGCAACATTATTGGTGGGGTCTTTTCTGGGATTTTTCTATGCAACTTGAGCTGATAATTGATGATGAAGACAACTTTTATTTAAAACAAGCTGGTGGGAAGAATGATTAGAAACCTAACTTTAAGGCAAACTCCTCTGCAGCTGTTAGCATAATAATTTATAGGAATTTCAGAAAAGACCTGTAAAGAATCTTAAAATGACTGTTTTGGCTTCGGTAAGAAACTGAGGTTTTATTGTTAATCTACTCTGCTTTTATCTTCCTTCTGCAAAAGTGCTTTCTTTTGTCAGATTATTGTGCCTTTATACTGTGGGGATCGAGCCATTATCTGTCTATTGCTTTCTGTAAAGTGGTTAACAAACTGTATTTGCTTTTCTCCTTTGTTATTTTTACTGTTTTATTGAGATATTCTCAAGATATGGCTGCCATTTATTGCACTAACAGCCTTTTTGTTTTCTGGACTTATTTTTATTTTTTGCTGAAAATAAAAATAAAAAGTCATCAATTTTTTCTCATTTTTACATATATTTTTATTATTAAAATATTTTTTTAAACAAACTCTTACACTATCTTTTCATTTTCTCCTACTCACAGCTGCATGACTTTTGATACAAAAACACTATGAGAATGGATTTTGGGTAGTGAGGTTGGGAAACGTAATAGTTGTTTGTTTGTGTTTTGGGAGAATGAATTGGGAGAAAATGGTTGGTTTGTTGTGTTTTGGGGGAACAAGATGTTACATTAACGACTTTTTTGTTGGGTTTGTGGAGTGAAATTAATATTTTAAAATTATTTATATGTGTATATATAGATTGTATGAGTGGTAGTATTTGTATATATTTATAATAATGAAAGAATATGGGGTGCCTTAGGAAATGGTGTGGAGTTGGGAATAGTAGGGATTTTTTGAGAATAAATTTTGTATTTTGGGAGTGTGATTGGAAAATGTGTAGTGTTTGTTTGTTTAAATTTTGGGAGTTGAAAAACAAACTGAGAGTTTGCAACCAAACAAAGCCTATATTTTTCAAATACAACTTATTTTCAACCATATATAATCAATTACATTTTAAATAAAATCTTCGAACAATATTTCATTTTCAACCACATATTTATAACTAACTTTTCATTATTCTTTTTCACCAAAAAATGAAAATGCCTCCAGAAAACAAATCCAAACCCAAACGGCCCCTAATTCTTGGCACCAATGAGTTTCTTGGGATTAACTTCTCTTGGGTTTTTTCTTTTTTTGCCCTTTAAACTTTCTCCATATCTTGATTAAATGCTACTATTTTGGGTGATGGTGATCTATAGTGTTGAATCCAAGTAGCATCTTTTTATTTAAATTACATGTATAAACATTCAAACTACCCATCTGACCCTAGAGACATGCCATTTGAATAAATGGACCAATACTGTTGTATGTTGAGATGTGATACAGAAAAATATCTAAAACAGGTCCAATTGGAATCCTGAACTAAAGTAAATACACATGCAAGAATTTGACAGTTTGTCGTTTTCCAAAATGTATTACCAGGGAGAAAGAACAATTCATAAGAATGAAACAAACTTTCAAAGGACAATGGGGAATATATGAAGAATCCATTTGACATCAACATCCATAAAAAGAAACAAAAGCAATGACAAAATATCAAATTTATACAAAAATTTACAGCATGAAAAGATCATGAAGCTATAAAGTTTCTGTCCACATTTCACACTAGTAAAAAAAATAAATAAAAAAAGAAAAAGAAAACATTTCTTCTGTTCACATATCACACATTCTCCAACCCCTTGTGTATTGTCATTTCCTCATCCTTACATTCCAAATTGTTTCACCAGACACTTTAAACAATCCAACAAAAAGAGTTTCAATTCAAGAAAACAAACAAACAAACAAATATGAAATAAACAACTCCCCCAGACATTTAACCTTAAAACTAAGTTTAATATCCAATCAGAAAGAAAGAATATGTGAATGAACAAAGGAAGGCCCTCATTATGCTGCATTATGTTCATTCAGAGGGCTTGATCTTGGACCTGTAGAGAAGCTTCTTCTTCTTAGAAGTTTGGTTGTCAAATATAAGCACAACTTTCCCAGGCTCCCCAATTTTGAAGCTGCAGCTGATAATTTGTTCGTCGGTTGCTGCAATCTTCCGCGACTTCTGTACTATCCAAGTGTATCCGCCCTCGGCAGTTGGTACAAACTCAGCTCCATAGGAGACATCCCAGCCCACAACTCTCACCTCCCAAACCAATGTGCCGGCCTGCAAAGATCATGGGCTCACCGTTAGAACGAATTCAGTTATTTAGGATCAAAATAGTAAGTTTTGTCGAAGAATGATTTGGGAATTGATGCCCACCTCAGCGATTGGTAATTCAATGGTGTGTTTGGATGCTGGCTTAATAATTTCCTCAACTGCAGGATCAGAAGTGGTGAATTCTTGTTCACCACCCTCCTTGCTAAGGCCACCATATTGAACTGGTACTTGCTCAGGAGCTATGTATCTGGTACAAAATAAAACTCCATGTTATAATCATTATAACTCGGATTGGCAAAAATCCAAGTGAAAAATAAGAATAATCCAGTTTACTGACTTGAAGAGGGTCTCAGTAGTCTTGGTAGGACCTGCAAACACAAACTTGCTCTTGGTTCTTTGGGTCAAGAATGGACTTATCATCCTATTGTAAGCCACATACCACCATGGAACATTGATGAACACCTTCACATCATCAACAATCAAAAGCTCACTTAGTAAATATATTATTAACAGCATCAAAATCCACGAGAATTCCCACAAGCAGACCACATAACCCACCTTAAAACTAGATAAAGATCAGATATTTAAACATATATAATCAAAAGAATTCAATAATCTTAGATAAAGGTTAGATATCTCCTTTTTACCTGTCTGGCAACAAATTCAGGATAATTGTCCTGGAGGAGTTGGAGGGCTTGGTTGGTGGATTGCCTGAGTTCTTTCTTGAACAAGATCAGCCCAGGTGAGTTCTTGAGATCAGTGATCTGAACAATAGTGCATGTGCCATCAGGACTGAAGTCAAGTTTCCTGATATTCTTCTCCAAGAACTGAATATACCACCTCAAGAACTTGGCTCTCTTCTCCGCATCTGCAAAAGTGTTGCTATACAACTCCTTATCCTGAAACTCACCAAAAGCATTGTAACAAACGGGGTGCCCCTCTTTATCCACTCCGTGAATATACACAACTTTTTCAAGCCCCTCACCAATTCCTTCCTCTTCCAACAACTCATCAATCTTGAATTCTTTCCTCCACGTCACCACACTTTTCAGCATGGCAAAAGCATCTTTCACCTTAAAATCCCTAGCCCTCAAGAACTTGAGGAGAATCACATCAGTTCTCTCATCAGTAAACAGAGGAACACCCCAGATGGAGACCTCCTCTGGTGGAGGCTGTGAAGCTGTTTCCTCCTCCTTTGGCTTCTTCTCCTCCTCAGCCGGGACGGTGGCGGGCTCCTCACATGGTGGTGCAGCAGGGGCGGTGACTTCATGAACGATGGTTTCTTTGATCTCTTCAACGGCTTCCACTTTTTCCTCAACCTTTACGACCACTGTTTCTGATAGCTCCGCAGCCGGTGGAGGTGTTTCTTTTTCTTCAACCTTTTTCTCCACCACCTCTTCTTTCACGGGCTCCGCTGCCGGAACTTCAGCGGGAGCTTCACAAGCTTCGGTTTTTGGTTCTTCTTTTTTCTCTTCAGTCTTTGGCTCTTCTTCAGGTTTTGCTTCTTCCTCTTTCTTCTCTTCAGCTTTTGGTTCTTCCTCTTTCTTCTCCTCCTCCTTGGCGGGGGCAGCCGGTGGCGGAGGCGGAGGAGCGGTGAATTCACGCTTGCTGAGTGCCTCCTGAATCAACTGCTTGAATTCATCCAAGGCTTTCTTCTCCGGGTCGATGAGATCATCAACCTTGTTGCTTTCCTCCTTAAACGAAGCAGACTCAGCAATCTTCTCCTCCTTCTCCTTCTCCTTCTCCTTCTCCTTGTCTCCTCCCACCACCTCTTCCGCCGCCGCTTTCTCGGCCTTCTCCGGCTCAGGCTGCGGCTGCGGCTGCGGCGTCGCCTCCTTCTCCACGACAGCTTCCGTGGGCTTCTCCGCAACTGGCACATCAGACACCACCACCTCTTCAGCCGCACACGGCGCCTCCGGAGTTGTCTTCTTGGTTTCCTCAGCCATGATCACAAACTTCAAGAAAACAACAAACGTTCAAAAAACACAAAACAAAATCAAGACTTTTTCTTGAAGAAAACAAAATACCCTTTTGCTATGAGAGAATCAGGGACTGCTCCAGATGAATTCCAATGAGAAATGGGGGTGGAATTTGAAGAGAATGACGAGGGGGTTTGAGGTGGCTATGTATTTGTGTGTATGAAGAGGAACAGTCTGTCAAAGACTTAGAGTTTGCCAGCTCGTTACCACTCTTGTAATGGGGCCCATTTCCACCACACCTCCTCGTCTTTTTCTTCCTCAAAACCAAATCAAAACCTGCAATAATTTTTTTTTGGGTCTATAATTTATTTATTTTGTAGAAATAAATATAATTCCCCGAATCTGTTGCATATTTCATAATTGGCCATAATAAATATTTTTCCCTTCTGGGATCTGATTTATCTAATTTACCTTTTATACGCTGATTGAATTTTTGTTTGTGACATAGGAATATCAGCACTTTTGTCTTAGTGGAGTGTTGTCTTGGCGGCGGCTAAACAACATGGTGAATTAGGCCTTGAATACTTAGGGTTTGTAATCATACATGAAAATTTATTTCATTTATTTAACTATGTACTTAAATAATAATATAAAATATTATAAAATAAAATACTAATGATATCATATATATATATATAATATAATACTTTTTAACCTGAATGCAAGAAATTAACATTGAACGAACGATTTATATAAAGTCCAAAAAAATATAAAAGAAAAAAAAATATTTTCTATATTCCCTTCAAAAATTAAGATGACCAAATTTTATTTTATTTTTTTGAAAAAATATATGCAAGTTTGTGAATTCTATGACTAATAACGTTGCAAGTTTAGGAGTAGAAAAAAGCCGTCAAAAATAAAAAAAATCTTAATTTGTGACTATATAATTTTTTCGACATTAAAAATTTCAATATTTTTTTTCCTATAAAAGAAGAATCATTATACATCATCGTCTAATAAATAGACTTAAATTAGTTATTTAGATATTTTATTTATTCATTGTCGTTTAGTTGTCGCGTATGTTATTCGATCATATATGTAATTTTTTTATTATTATTATTTTGAGAAAATATAGTGCTAGTGATTATTATGGGCAAAAGACTTCAAATTATGAGCAATCAAAGTAAAAAAATATTTTCCTACTTATGGGTCATAAGTATTTTGATACATACATAATACCTTATACTAGGAAAATCATGTATCCTTTTTGAATGAATAATTCACTCATGAAAGGGAATTTTGTCATCATATGATAAAACCAAGTATGGTGCAATATCAAGTCAATTCTAACAAGTATTGCCTAGTCTTGGATGATATCATTATTATATTTATAATTACCAATATGCCATGGGAAACTTGGCAAAGAAATATTGGTGTCTTCTAGAGGCAAAAATGTGGCATACTATTAAGCATTAGATAAGGCTTGGTGGATTGTCACAAGCTTGTCAATTTCAAGACTAGAAGCATAGTCTTGGAATTTAATAAACCATTGAGGTGGAAAATGAAATTTTGTAGACTTTGTGGGCATCTTCCATGTCACAACATTAATTAATGGGATAATCTTTGGCAAGGCAAAATGTTGAAAAAATCAATAATATAAGATTAGAAGGTAATAATATAAAAAAAAAAATTGGAATAAATTATTTAAAAATACTATCAAAACGTTGATAATGCGTAAAAAATTAGAGTTGAATAAGATCATAAAAGACGTGCAACACAAGACATTATACGTATTTGTTTTTGAAGTCAATTACATTTATATACATTCTTCTTATTTTTTGTATAGTAAATTGCATGATAATCTTGGACGTAAGAGCCTAATTATTAAGTGATTAATCATGTTTATCTATAAATTGCTCATAATTTATTTAATTTGAATTCAGAAATACATGTTATATACAAATCGTATTTTTTAATGATTAAAGGGAAAAAAAATATTTAAAAGAATTACATGTGAAGAAATAAAAAATAAAAAATAGTTCGATCTTTTTATCTTAATTTTTTCAATGAAGAGAATTATGCATCAAAACCACGACATATACAAATATTAATAAAAATAAAGATTTTCAAAAATACTTGATATATTTCGTTTTTAAGCAAAATAATTGAAAATACTATTGTTTTAACTAAAAAATTTTATTTTTTTTAAAGTTATAGAATTAAATATAACATTACATCTCGTCATCATCATCAACCTCACTTTATATCAAAAGATTTTATTCCTAAGAAAATCCAATTATTTTTTTTTTTCCAGCACAAAACATGGTGACAAGGTTGTCATAGAACAAATAAATCAAAAAAGTTAAACATTCTTTTGTTGTAATATATAAATGATTCCAATAAATATTTATATTTTCTATTAGCACCTTGTAACAGTCTGTCAAAATGATTAAAAAAAAGGAAATCCAAATTCCATGCCAGGTTTCTTTGTAATCATCGTCTCACCAAAGCCGGCTTACCAAACAGGCTCCTATTTTTAAATAAATTAATCGAATTTATAAAATATTATAGAAATATTTGATTATTTTTTTACTTAATTTTATTATGTATTTATTATGTATTTTGGAATAAAAATTATCAAAAAATGTGAAAGTTATTTTTTGATATGTTTGTTTGTATTTTGGGAGTGATATTTTTTTATTGTAACAGTCAAATTAATTCTTTTTTATTTTATTTTTGAAATAAAAATAAAATTGAGTAATTTTTTTAACATTAAAATAATAATAAAATATATAATATATGCATTTATATATTAAAAAATATATATTTTGAAAGTAAATTGAAAATATTCAAAATAATTTTATTTTGGGAAAATATAACCAAACACTTCTTATACATTTCACTTTTTTTAAGCTAAAATATATGTACAATATATACATACAGATAATGTATGTATAGGTAACGGGTTTGAGCATCGGTTGTCCATGGGCGTGTGTGGGACCCACCCGCTTGGGTCTCTCATGCGCCGAAGCAATCCACCTTAAAGCTGTTGGCTGATCTTTCTTTGCTGTCTTTTTCTTTCTAAATCATAAATTATTTAAAAGTATATATATACTTTAAAAAAAAAAGCCCTTTTAAGAATTTTTTTGAAATTGGAGGAAACTTTAGGGGGAAAAAAAATGGTAATTTTCACGTAAGACAAGGATAGAAGTGGTAATTGAATTGGTTATGAAATCGAGTGAGCCATTGATCTAACAATATAAATCTTATACGTAAACGTGTTGTTAAATATTTAAATTTAATGAATTCTTAATAAGTGTGAGTATAAATTAAAAAAGTAAAATTATATTGGTTATCTTGACGCACTTTATGCATTTAGTAAAAATAAAAAATAAAGAATTTCAGTTTAGTAAAATTTTTAAAATATAAAATAAATAAAAGAATTTATTTATTTTTATATAATTTTATAATATATATTTAAGTATTTTCATAAATAAAATCGAAAAGTTACAATAAAATGCGTAATAATAATTGGTATAAAGATGGTTGAATTATAAATAATAATTACTGTGTAATTTATTTTTGTTTACATACATACACATAGACCAAAAATTTGATCAGGGACTTCATATATACAAATACGATGACAAATTCAAACACACATTAAAAACTAACTTATTCATTAACGAAAGTCAATTTGACTCAGTGAATGTTATATAATTTATTCTCATTTTTAAAAGTATAAAATTAATATAATCCTATTATGTCGCAAGCTTTATATAATTAATATTGTAAAAATTATTATTATTTTTATTTCACTTGTTATTGTCAACGGTAGGAATATAATAACCTCATTGAAATTGATATAACAATATTCATGATTTTTCCTCAAAGAAATGAATACTAATTTTACAAGCAAAACACTTTTGCTATGCAATTTCAAAGAACTTTCAATTTAAGGAACTTTGGCAACAAGATTTATAAGTCAATTGTGACCAAGTAAATTTGCTTTCTTTTTCTCCTTTCAATTTTCTAACTCCTTTTTCCTTTTCTCTCTCTCTTTTTTTTTTTTTGCTTCTCTTATTTTGTTTTCCATTTTTTTCTTTGGGTTAATTTAGTTGGTGGGTTGCGTGTTGATCTCATATGAAGTAGGGTATTTGCACGAGTTTGCATTTTTTTTAAATAATTAATTTTAAAAATTATGAAAAATAGTAGCTAATAATAAAAATTGAAAATATTTAGAAAAAATAGTAAAAAGTGATGTAGCATACTTGTGATAAGTAACTCATGATTGAGTTTATTGAGAAAATATTAGGCTACTCCTAAGTTTGAAGTTTTAAAAAAATTAATTAAGTGTAAAATTGTTAAATATAGTTCATAAATATTTAATAAAAAATCAGAAGTTGAAACAAATACCTTCAACGTTGTTTTCAACTTTTATCCTATTTTAAACTTTAATTTATGTATAAGTAGAATTGTAGAAATAGCACCCCCCTCCCCGTCAAAAAAAAAAAAACAAAACACTAGACATTTTTTTAAAAAATAAAAAAAAATGTTAAAAGCTCTAATTTCTCGTATTCCCACTAAATCATAGGAAGGATAGACGGGGGACGTCTTCTGTAAAAATAGTTTAAATACTTTGTTCCAATACATATTTCATTTCTTATTTTATTTTATTTATATATATAAAGTGTATTAAATATTTTTTTCTCAAATTAATTATATATAGATCAAATATACTTAACATAAATAAAACAGGATAAAAGATAAATATTATACTAAAATAAAAAATTCAAAATACTAAAAATGGGTTAGAATATTTTTATTTCAACCACACTGCTGAAAATAAAATGAACCTTCTATTCCAAACACACTGCTGCAAAGTTAGAATTTTATAGGCAGCACACAGCATTCTTGGCCCCTCGTATGGATACCGTCCACTGGTTTGCTGACAGAAATTGCAAACACGACTTCTACTTTGGCGTAAAGCGACCTCAATTTTGTGCATTTGTTATTATCTTTAATATTAGGGATAATTATATTACCCTCCTCTATTACTGTCAATAATTATATTTACTTTCTTTTTTGATATCAAAACTAAAAATATTAAATTGGATGTCAAAATCTAATCCAATCTGATGATGTGACAATGACCCAACTGAAAAAAAATCAGGTATGGGTTTGGGTCAAATTAGATCAGACCCAAAAATAACCCGAGCAAAAGAAAAATAAGGTTGAGCTGATCTTGGGTCAATCCGCTTAGCCTAAAAAAAACAAATTGGTGACTCAATAATCCAATAAACCTGACCAAACCTAACCCAACCTACTTGGAAAAAAAAAAGACTAATTAAAATAAAATCTAAATAATATATATCCAAAAATAAAAAATTTAAAAATTCAATTACTGAACAATTGTTTGTTATTTTTTTGTAACTCTTGGACATGACAAGTTTTAAAATTATTATATTTCTTCTACTTTAATGAATATGCCGAATTTTAGATTTTATTATAGATTAAACTTCTATTGAATTATAATATTGGAATTTATAAATATGAAAAATAAAATAAATAGATTGAGTTCGGTTAGGTTGGGTCAGGTTTATCATGTTGTTGGATGATTTGACTAAAAATCAGGTCAACTCGAACCTAACACGATCTTTTGTGCGTCAGGTTAGGGTTACGTCCTTTGGGTTTAACATCAGGTTGTATTGAGTTTGAATTTGGTATTTTTATATTATATTTTTACCTCAATCCAACCCAATCTAAACTCATTCAACACACCCGAATTGACACCCTTATATCCCCATGGGCTATTAAAATTTAGTCAAAGTTGATGAAATTTATCAAATAATAAACTTACGATTCAATAATATCTGATAAAGAAAATAAAATCATATCAAACATATATTTTTAAAAGAACAAAAATATTCTTCCACTTATATATACTATGCAAATTTCGTATCCAAACACTCATCTTCAATTTGTTTTTCCGCACAGTTCTCTTGATTTGATTTTTGCTTTCTTTTTTTTTTAAATCTTCTATGGATCATTTTTTACTACTGTCTCTTTCTTTCTCGTCATTTTCTTTGAAATATTTCTCGATAATTATTCTCTCTCGCATCGTCTCTCTCTCAACCACCCTCTCTAGTCGTTCTCTCATAAATATACGTGAAATAATTTGGAGAATTCTAAAAGCTTAATGATAATATCATCAAATTTTAATAAATTGACTAATAAAGGTAGGGATACAAACGAACCAAACCAACTCGCGAGCCTGATGAGCTGGTTCGAAAAGTTTTCAAGTCAAGTTCGAAAAATTAGAGCTCGAGCCAAATGAATCTTGTTCACAAACTTGCGAGCCTATATTTTTTATTTTAACTCGAGTTTATAGCTTGATTATAAGTTTGAGTTTAATGAATCGAGCCAAGTCGAACCAGAACAAGTGCTCGAGCTCGATTTCCCAAGTTTGTCGAGCTTGATTTCCCAAGTTCTTCGAGCTCGAGCCTAAAAAAATGGCCAAAGCTCAGCTCGACTCGTTTGCATCCCTAAATAAAAAAGAGTTAACTATTAGATGAATATAAGTTTTAAGAAAAACATATATCATTTTAAAACTAAAATAAAAAACTTATGGAATTACAAATAATTACGAGGAAGAACAATGTAATTATCCCTTTAACATATGACCAAGTTCCATCAAATTAAATAATATGTGCATTGCAAAGACTGCCGGATTCTCAAAAATAGCATAAAACTGCTGCAGTTGTCTAAGCAAGAAACAGACATTAAATGACCCTTCGGAATTAAACATCGTTAATTAATTAGTGTCTTATCTTTTGGATTAGTATCATTAATCACAATTGCTGGTCTAATTGTCTTTCCTTTATGTCCACATCATATCGTGTCCTCGACTCCTCGTCTACGAAACACATTACAAAAAATTACTTGTTCAAAGTTTCAATATTCACATATTCTTTTCAAATGTATACATTTAATTCTAACTTGCCTCCTCGAATATTTTTTTTATTTATGGACTTCTAATGTGCCTTTGGAAACATGTTACTTTCTTTATTATTATTATTATCACTACGAAAAATTAAGTATCTTCCACAAGAAATTTGTTACAAAATTAATTTCGTATCTATAGCGGTAAGTTATAGCTACGAATTTTCATAGTAAATATAATTTTTTTAATTATGATTAATAAAATTTATTAATTATCAATCCGTAGTATTGTACACTTAAAGCCTAATAAAGTAATATAAAGAAAAATTATATATATAATGATCATTTGCTATAAATGATCGTAGCGAGGATTAGCTGTAAGAGCATCAAATTTGAATTTGGCTAGAACGGTTTCATAGCTAAAGCTAAGAATTTTTAACATTAGTTACAAATTGACCGTAGTTGATATCCTAGTTTTTAATTCATAGCTTATTATTATTATTATTTTCTAATGTTTATCCATTGTTTTTTGTAACTATGATCATGAAAGCAACTTCACAAAACAAATTAAATCTTGAGCTGGTGTAAGGGAATTTAATAATTCAAACCCCCCTCTTCTATGGCTAAATTCACACTACAATTTATGAATTGCACGTAACTTCCAACCCTTTTAAATGCAATGCCACAAGGGTACAAGCGGGGACATAGTTTTTCTCTTAAATTTTGTACTACAGGGGACAAAAATTGACAACGTCGTAACAAGTGACATAAATGAAACATTGTATTAATCTCAGAACATCAACCCAACAGCAGGAATTTCTGCAAGAGAGTTGCTTCTACTTGTTTGTCCCGTTCGTGGCTGAATTATGAATCATTGGAACGTAAGTGATGATATCAATATTTTATTTTATGATATTATAATATTTTCGTTAAATGATCAATAATTCAGTTAAATATGTATTAAGTTAGTAGTATGACTTTAAATATATCTACAATAGATCTCCAGAAAGCATAATTTTTTTTAGGGTGAGTTGAGAAGCATGCAAATGGAGTTGTCGAGTGAAATATAATCTTTCATTGTAGATCGTGCGATGAAGGATGTTAATCCAATAAAAGGAGAAGCTAACAGTTTCTAGTGCTCGAAGAAAGAAAATTCTTAAAAAGTTCCCCAAAAGGCAAACGGGTTATAGTTCGAGGAATATCGGCCCAAAGGTTGTCAGGCAATTGTCCGCCATTCCTTATAAGCTTAATTAACCTCCTTCGAAGTATAAGGGAGGAGGAAGATATTATAGAAAGAGAGGGAAATAGAGAATGAGGAAAGGATAATACGCAGTAAATAATATCACATGATTACACGTACAATAATAAAAAATTCACATATATATTCTTACTATGAACTTATCAGTTAATGATTTTAATATTTATATAATGATATTATTATAGACAAACACCGATCGTCCAAATGACACGTTAACCCTCAAAACTCAAATAGAAAAGGCCAAAAAGAAAAAGGGGAGAAATGATGCATTGCACATGAAATGAGAAATATTGATCTTAACCAAGCTTAATTTCATGAATTGACCATTGATGGTGACAAGGAAATGAAAAATGTGAAAATTTCATTTGGTATAAATAGTGTGAAAATGACCCTTTGTTATTATATAGTCAATATGAGGATTGCTATAAAATGGAATCCAAGTTAGGCCAGAACTGTTGATGATAATGCTTTATTATTTCGAAAATTGAGAAAGGAATAATGGACTTTAATTCTTGATAGCATACATACATTGAGTTCATTGTACTATACACATTTTAGTATGTGAGATAGATATAATTACAACGTGTATATATATAAAGTATTTAATTTTTCTTATAGTAATAAATGATTTTTTTATTAATTAATATTATGATGTAACAAATATTTAAATGCTACTTTAATTATTTGAGTGTGAGGGCTGGAAAATGGCGATAATTAAGGAGCCAGTTAGGATACGTCATTTCGAGTTGTCACATTAGAGTCATGATTAGACTTCATCCACCCCCACCAACGCCCACATTATTAATTTATAAGACTTTTTATGAATAAATAAATAAATTATAAATTATTGAGTGAGGATATAATAAAATCATTAATAATTTATAATTAAATCCAACATATAATTAATTAAATGGTATGGCATTGAGTGACTTATTATAATAATATCTCATATTCAATTCAACTTGATTGCGCATGATGTGAATTACTACATCAGCTATGCTTTAAATCTCTCTCTCTCTATATATATATCTTTTTGAAGGAAAAAAAAAAGCAACTCATTCTTTCAGTTCACATAAACAAAATGTTATAAAACACATTCGGTTAGTTTGGTTGGGATGATAAAATGTGATACAATATTTTTATAAAATGTGATACAACATTTTATCTTATCTTATCATTTGTTTAGTTGAAATGATAATAAACATTCAAACCAGTATGCATATTCAAAGCTCGTGTTTATATGTATAATTCCTATGAATTTATTTATCATGCTAGTCAAACAATACTATAATGATAAAAAATTACACAAATTATTACATGATAAATAATTATGAGATAACTTAAAAATCCAACTTAACTAGTTTGAAGGTTGGATGGAGGAATGCTTTTGCCAACATAAAACTTTTTCTTCTTCCATCAATTTTGGATTTATGAGGGATTTTGGTTATTTTTATTTAAAAACTACTATATTTAATTATAAGATATTTATAGAGTTTATAAGATGTCGCGTCTTATTTAAAAATAAAATATTTAAGTATTTGAATAAAATAAAATTTTAAATATATAAGATTTTTTACTTTGGTTTTGAAAATAAATTAAAAATATTTTTATTTT
This sequence comes from Jacaranda mimosifolia, assembly GCA_018894105.1. Lineage (NCBI taxonomy): Eukaryota > Viridiplantae > Streptophyta > Magnoliopsida > Lamiales > Bignoniaceae > Jacaranda > Jacaranda mimosifolia. The sequence goes on along the minus strand of CM032131.1, from coordinate 31,174,182 downwards.
TGAAATAAGAATTTATAAGATTCATAATACCATACTTTAGGAGATTATGATTTTTTTTTTTTTTTTTGCCTCATCAAACACCACATGACATTTTATAAATTAACTATCAAATATTTTATAAAATATTTTAAAATTTTCATAAAATCACTTAAATACCCTGTTATGATCATGATTCTTTCTCGTAACTAATCATTAGCCTTCGCATGTTAGGTTATAAACAAAAGTAAACAAAAAGGACACATAAATAATAAAATTTAAGTAAAATTTGAAAACAAAGAAAGAAAGAAAGAAAGAAAAGGAAAAGTTCATGTTGATTTATAAGAATGGGTTATGGATTCTTGCACGTTTGGTTTTATTTTCATTTTTAATTTTTATTTTCATTAATTCTAAAATTTGAAAAGTTAGTCAGTAGAAATAAATTAAAAATGAGTTTGTATTTGAATAGATTATTAGAAAAATAATGATTATATTGATTTTAATATATTGTAGGTGGAGAGATAAAAATAATAGAATAGAAAAAAGAGATATATAAATTATTAGACAATATATTTTAAAAATAATATATAAAAATTAATGTATTTTATTTTTAAAATAATAAAAAATATGTAAATGAACTTTAAAAATAAAACCAAGCGGTCCCAAAATAACAAAGTCGTGCGTGCGAGGGGCCCTTCTATGTTTTAACATTTAGGCCGTGTTTGGGCGGCACGACAAGTCATGTCCTAAAACCTCAATTTAATTTCTTTATTTGGCAAAAGAAACACATACCCAAATGTGTCATTTTCTTTTCTTTTGTATGGTCTTATCAACTAAGAACTAGTAATAGAGCTCATCTACTTGACCCTCTTGTACAAATAGTACAAGTGTAATATATTGTAAGGAAATTATGACATGTGATTATATATATATATATCATATTTTATACCTACTAAAATTTCGAGAATGTTGAGATAATTTATGAATTATTTTTTATTTTAGTTGTTTAGACACATTTTCTAATCTCTTCTGATAAAATATTATATAGTGATATTAGACTTTTGGTTTCTAAGTAATATTTTGAATATAATTATTGGTTCTTTTACGACTCATAATGTCTCAACGTAGTTGAGTAATATAAGGATGAATGGGTAGTTAAGTGGTAAGCTCTCGTTTTTGCTTACAGATTGATTCTATTTGAATTTTTTGAAAAATAGTTGAGGAACCAATTTTGATCCTCCTTTAAAAAGAAAAAGAAAAAAAAAGAAAAAACTCATGTTGTTTAATAATATGGCATTCTCATATATACCACTACAAGCCCGTGATAATATAAGAATTATGGGCCCAACGAGTGATACTAAATAATCAGACAGCTAATAGAAGGGCCTCAAGGCCCGGCCCAAAAAATGCCCACGTGTTTCATGTCAAGCCACTTTTGAGTTGGGCTAATTTATTTTTCCATTATTTTTCTTGGTACCAATAATATTAACCTTAGTAATTATTTATTTGATCAGATGTAAGATATAAATTAAAATAATTAAGCTAAAATTTCTTCCACCTTCCTTAGAAAGAGCTTATGAATTTCTGATATATTATTTTAAAATTATACAAATATTTTATATCAGCAACGCAATACAAATTTAGCCAAACGCTTTCAAAGTTATAAAAAATAATATATTACTAAGAGACTCGGAAAATTGCATATTTAGATGCTTTAAATTGAATTTATCAGAATAAAGTTAAAAACAATGGATTTAATTAGAGTTGTAAATTTCAAATTTCCGTCAGGCCAAAATAAATGTAAGTCCCTTTCGAGATTTTCGGTATAGGCATGCAAGTTTAAAGCCTTGCAGTTGTAGACGGATGACGTTTTCAATATTTCTGGTATAGGCATGTGATGTCGCAAAAAATGACATGCAGTATATTTATCAATAGTCAAAGAGTTGATCAGAAATGGGGGCTCGGGTGAGTGTTATTTTGGCTAACGGGTTGTCTACTTGTCTTGATCGAGAGCTCTTTAGGTCGGGTGGTCGGAATATGAGTGATGTGAGTTTGTATTCAATGATTTTCGGATGGTCCCTTGGTTAATAAATGGGGGTATTTATAGTGATTATTTGAGCATAGTGTGTATTATTGATGTTGACATGGATGTCACTTTAAACTTACGCGTGTCATAAAATGGAGAGCTAAGATGGTATTCCTGCTTGAGTGCGAGTCAAGCGACCGGGTTGGCCCATTTAGAAAGACGCGAATCCTTATATATATTAAATAAGGTAAGGGTATTTATGTTTTTTTTAGGAAATCTCCCACATCAGCATGCATGTTTAAAGGCTTGCAGTTGCAGACGAATGGCGTTTTCAATATTTCCGGTATAGGCATGCATGTTTAAAGCCTCGTAGTTGCAGACGGATGGCGATTTCAATATTTCCGGTAAAGGCATGCATGTTTAAAGCCTGGCAGACCACCGATGGCGTTTTCAAGATTTCCGGTATAGGCATGAATGTTTAAAGCCTTGCAGAGTTGCAGACTGATGGCGTATCAAATTTCCGTCAGGCCAAAGTAAATGTAAGTCCCTTTCAAGATTTCCGGTATACTCATGCATGTTTAAACTTTAAAGCCTATTTAACCTCCTCCTCCTCTGTCTCTACCCAAATAACTCAACCCCCTAGCTCCCTTTACATTTCAATTTCAATTCCCCCCTCCTCACCAATCACCACCCGCCCATTTAGGTACTCTCTTCTCTTCTCTTCCTTTTTTTCCTTTTCCTTTTTTATTTATTTATTTATTTTTATATATATTTTCCTGTAATGTTCTCGTCCGCAAAAGCGCCGGCGAGATGACCGGGAGCGAGCAGCAGCTGGCCCCGCGACTCTCGAGGCCAGCAGATCTGCTCGCTCTCGCCGGGAGGCCAGCTGCTGCTGGCTTCCACGTCTTCGGCGAGCCGCCAGCAGCTGCTCAACCCCCCCCATCTATTTTCAAATATTATTATGATTCGGCTTCTTCTTCCCCATTATTTTCAAACTTCTTTGCGTTGGCTTTGAGCTCGAAGACAGCAAATAGTCTTCTTTGTTACGAGATCGGTGGGGATTCCGATTGAGTTTAGAGGTTCGTGTTTTTCAAAGCAAAATTGATCAGGTTTTTAGGTTTTACTTGTGTGATTCTGCGAAGAATGATGCGTTGAATTAATTCTTTACTGATTGATAAGTTGGTGATTTGTCTGTTGAAAGTGCTCTTATTAGGTTTAATGTGATGACGATGAACGGAGGAGAACGCACCCACTCTACTGCTTCTCGTGAGGTAATTGCTCTGATTCGCGTTTTGTGTAGTGATGTGCATTTATTTTGTTGATGAATTTATCATAGGCGTTGTGGTTGTCTCTGTAGTATTTTCATTGTTAAAATATTTAACAAAATAAAAAATTATTGTTAAACTATCCAATAGGAATGAAAATGTGGCATGAATTTTGTGCAGATATGTTATTTGAGATTTTGTCTCAAAGTTTAAAGAATTTGACCAAAAATTATGACACATTCTGCTTATTGTTTACTATCTTACTCGACTTCTATGCTTTTATATGGTTTTCAAATTGTGATATTTACATATTTGCACATTTTTTTGGGGAAAAAAAAATTCTATTGGAGTTCTTGCAACTTCTCCATTTTCTCAAATTTTCCATTAGAATGATAGGAAATCCATCTTTCATTTCAAGATTGTTTGTTTAACTGCAAGAAAGAATTCATTGTCTTTTACAGCCAGAAAAATATAATATTGATTATACCTCAACATATTATAATTCGTAAATCTGCAATTATAATATGGAATTCTACTTCAACATCATCTCTTACTGGCTGCAAAAGACAATGGATTCTTTCTTGTAGTTAAACAAGCAATCTCGAAATGAAAGATGAATTTCTTATCATTCTAATGGAAAAATTAAGAAAATGAAAAAGTTGCAAGGACTTCAATAGAATTTTTTTTTTTTCCAAAAAAATCTGTAAACATGTAAATATCACAATTTGAAAACCACATGAAAGCATAGAAGTCAAGTAAGATAGTAAACAATAAGCAGAATGTGTCATAATTTTTGGTCCAATTCTTTAAACTCTGAGATAAAATCTCAAATCACATATGTGCACAAAATCCATGCCACATTTTCATTTTTGCTAGATAATTTAACAATGAATTTTCATTTTGTCAAATATTTTAACAATGAAAATACAACAAAAACAACCACAACACTGGATCATAAATTCATCAACAAAATAAATCCACATCACTACACAGAATGCGAAAATAGAGAAACAAGATCCGAACTTGAGGAGCAAAAGGCATTAAATCTTGAGTTAAAAAATCGTCTGGCTGATGCTGAATTAAAAATTGAAGGAGGAAACAAATCTTCCAAGAAATTGCCTGATTAACTAAATGACCCTTTGGAATCAAGTGTCATTAGTTAGTGTCTTATCTTTTAGATTAGCATCATTAATCACAATTGCAGACGTTGTGACATATTAAAAAAGTTTACTGTTCAAGGTTTTAATTCTGATGTTGTTTTCACTTTTCAGATGTGCCCATCTAATTCTAACTTATCTGCACGAATATGTTTTATTTATGGATTTTTATGTGCCCTTGGAAACATGTTAATTCTTTTATTATTACTTTTTTCTAATGTTTATATCCTTTTTTTGGGGGGGTGGGGTGTGGTGGTTGTTTGTAACTATGAACATGAAAGCAACTTTACAAAGCAAACTAAATCTTGAGCTGGTGTAAGGGAATTTAATAGCTTAAACCCCCTCTTTTATAGCTAGATTCATACTACAATTTGAAATCGTTTATTTGGTGTGTTTGAATTATGCATGATGCACATGATTATAATAAATAGTGGATTATGTATTCTATATAATTTTTATTTGCATATTTTAAATAATTTGATATTCAATTTTAATTGTTTACTTGACATGACTATTCAATAATGTATTGGAAGGAAATTGTGACGTGATGATATTAGACTTTGTACCATATCAAAAGACTCAAGAGCGTTGTGATAATTTATAAATTATTTTTTATTATAATTGTCTAGACGCATTTTCTCAGCCCTATCAAGAAAATATTGTTTAGTGATGTTAGATTTTCAATTTTTATTGATTTTTGAATATCTTATAATGTTTGTGGACCTATAATTATTGGTTCTCTCACGACTCATAATGTGTCTTGACGTGGTTTAGTATTACAGATCAATTTTCCTCCTTTAGAGGGCAAAAAAAAAAAAAAAAAAAAAAAAAAAAAGGGAAAGAAAGGAAAAACTCACGTTATTAGATAATATGAATTCTCATACGACCACAAGCCCGTGATAATATAAGAATTATGGGCCCAACGCTTGATACTAAAGAAGAAAACAACTGATAGAAGGGCGGCCTCAAGTCCTGGCCCAAAAATGTCCACCTGTTTCATTTCAAGCCACTTTTGAGTTGGGCAAACTTCACCAAACACTTAATTGCTTATCCTAATTCCTAAGTCATAATCAATCCTACAAATTGGTTTATAATATATATATATATATATTACAAGGTTATATTAAGGATTTTAGTCGTAGATAACAACATGTTTGGTAGATCTGATTATGGTGTTGGACTGTGAGCAAATTATTTTTGGTCTGGCTCGATTCTTGACCATACTAGTGATAAGCAATCAAATCTCGCCATCTAAAATAAGATTAATAATCTCACATAATCTATTAAGTTGCAAAATTATCAAACTATCATCAACTTCTAAATTGGGTATGTGGACAATTTTGGAATGCTAACATGTCCTCTAATTTTGTAGCACGAATCAAACGGTAAAGACTATATTGTAATAATGAAATATTTCAGTTTTAATCTTATGCTTCAAACGAAAATCACGATTGCACAATATGAACTCAATCTTCATCAACATATGTCTCGCTACATTTAGTGGAGATTCATAGCTGTGAAAATCAAATGCGGCCTAAATATGTTATTTGATTCATCAATGGCTGACATTATTTACTCTAATATACAAGCCTAGTAATTTTAACTGTCCCAATAACAAAAAGCCCAAAAAGAAAAATGTACGCTATCATGGACTTCAGGATACCTTATACCACCGGACCATGATCACAACCCCATTTCAGCGGCGGAGTTATAGCGGCAGAACGGCGGATGTGACGGCTCTATGACGGCCATCGTCTCTGCCACACTGGTCAAGGAAACCCATATGAGAGGAAATTTTTTCTGTCCTTTGCATTGTTAATCCAGACAGCACCTTATTACATCCTGCAAAAACTACTACTTATTTCCTCATAGTTTCCATGCAGTCTTTCTTCAAGAATTGCTAGTTATACGAGTTACATGGATGCACAGCTTCGGCATCTCTGTCCGTTTTCAGACAGTGACTCTTCTGTAATAAACATAAGACTTGGCAAAGTAGATATAGGCAGCAAATGCGACTGCACTTAGCCCAGACAGTAACCAGTAGAAGTAATCAAGATGTGCCCGATTCAAATTGTCTGAGATCCAACCATCCTGACCATGTCCAGTTGTGGCCTTGGTGACAATGGATATGAGAAAGCTGCTCAAGAAGTGTCCTATGCCTACTATACTAAGGAACAATCCAAGACCTATACTTCTCAAGTCCATAGGAACCTCATTATAGAAGAACTCTTGTAGACCAATCAAGGTGAATGCATCAACAACTCCGAAGACCAAGTATTGAGGTGCCAGCCACCACACACTCATTGGTATCGTGGCCTTGGGCTCATCCACCATCCCGTTATCAAAAGCAGTATCAAGACGTTTCCTCTCAACAAGGGCCGCTATCACCATAGCCACAAAAGACAGAAATAGTCCAGTTCCAATCCGTTGAAGCATAGATATGCCGGACAAGTTCTTGGTTATATTTCTGGCGATGGGGACCAAAATTCGGTCATAAATTGGAATGAAGATGATAAGGGATATTTCCATAGAAGACTGAATTGAGGCAACTGGCATTTGGAAGCTGCTAGTTATGTGACGATCCATCGTTGCTGCTTGCTTGACGAACAGAGTTGAAACTTGAGAATGCACAACGGCGTATCCCAAACAGGTGGTCCATATTGGAACCAGCCCAAGAATTGCAGCCCTGGCTGCTTCAATGTCGTCAGAGATGTAGCCTTTCCCGTCTTCCTCTGAACCATCGGGTTTGTTGAGGAACCTATTCAAACCAAAATGCAATAGTTTCAGTTTTTGGATTCTTTAAGAACTAATTTGAAAGACACAGAAGGATAATTTGACTTACTTATACCGAGCACCTTCATCGGCTTCAGGCTGATTTCTAGAAGATTTGATGAAAACTTGATAAATTCTAATTAAAGGGGTCCTTCCATCACCGTCTATATGAAATCGATAAGTCATAGTTCCAAGCAAGAAAACAACAAGTGCAAAGCACATGACAATGCAGGGAATTCCAAAGCCGAGTTCCCAACTCAGATTATCCTGAACATAGTTCAAAAGTAGGACAGCTAACACAACAGTTACGCACAAGATAAAGTTCCACCAGTTAAAGAGTGAGCCTTTTGCTTTACATTCTTCTCGATCTTCCTCATCGAACTGGTCAGCTCCAAACGCCAGGACGCACGGCTTATTCCCTCCTTGCGCTAGTGCTGCTAAATACAAAGAGAAGAAGAAGAAGATAACTTCTCGCTGACATGCCGGATTATTTCTTGCATTTTGGCAGTCAGAAGAGCTGGATGAATGAAGTGCAGCCGACAGAGACAAGAAGCCAAGTCCCTGTATAGATCAACCATCACACTTCACGCAGCTTGCATAATTTTGCATTTTCCCACATGAACAAAAGTGAGTGTAGTAACTAACCAAGATATAGAGCAGAGAGGCGACAACAATCATCCGGTAGCGTCCCAGAAACGAGTCAGCGATGAAAGCACCAAGAAGCGGGAGAAGCCACGATGTTCCCGTCCAAATATTTACGTTGGCGGCAGCAGCAGCAGTGGATTGGCCCAACGGGCCCGTCAGATAGCTGACTAAATTCGAACTTATTCCGTAAAAAGCAAGCCTCTCAGCCAGTTCAACAACTAACAAATGTAAACAAGATCAAACAAAAAGTAAGCGAAGTAGAAAAAAATACAGTAACAAGAACTTGTATCTGACTAAACTTTGTACCTATGATGAAAGAAACCGACTTCCAGCGACCAGACTTTGATCGTGCGGAGGGGCGGCCTTTGAAGTCCACAGATCCTCTAACGACGCCATTTAGCAGCAGAGTTTCAGCCTCCGGGATGTCACTGCCGGTGACTAGAGTGGTAGTCATTGCCTCTGCAGAGTGTGAGTGCTGGTAGAGTATAGGAATCTTTATTCTTCTGGCCAATAATACACATCCTCTATTATATTAATTGATATGCATCTTTTCTTTTAGTTTTTTGAGGGCCCAAAAGTTGTAGTTTTTCCTCCATTTTGTCTCAGTGCTCTTGTTTCTTGATTCTGATGTGAATGATTTGCTTTATTGAAAAGAAAAAATGATTAGATAAATGACTTATCTTGCTAAAGAAACACAAGTGGGAGCTGAGGTAGGAAGCGACATTCAAGCTAAAATATACAATCTCACACGTTTATTTATTAAATAAAAAAGTTCAGAGAATCAATTTGGTTCTTGACAGTATTTGGATCTATTTCAGAAACAAAAAGACAAATGAGGCTCTTTTTTAATCATAATTGCTGTTCTTCTAGAGGAGGAGAGGGGGCGGGGTTCCCTGATACCACGAAAGTATCTATTGCCTGGATTATCTAGATCTTATTTACTGAGGAAGAAATATTGGAAGAAAAGGATATTCTATCGGAGATAAGTGTCTACATACACACACATACAAACACACAATTTTCAGATGGTAATTCTTCTATGATACACATAAGATTTGGCAAAGTAAACAAAAGCTGCAAATTCAAATACACTAAGCCCAGCCAACAACCAGTAGAAGTAATCAAGATGTGCTCGATTTAAGTTGTCTGAAAACCAACTATCATGGCCATGTCCACTCGAGGCTTTCTCAATAACAGATATCAGAAAACTGCTCAGAAATCACCCTATTCCAATTATACTAATGCATAGAGCAAGACCAATGCTTTTCAATTCATCAGAAACTTGGTCATAAAAGAACTCTTGAAGACCAACCATGGTGAATACATCTGCAATTCCAAAAAGCACGTATTGAGGTGCCAGCCACCACACACTTATAGGCACAGTTGCCTCTGGCATGTCCACCAGTCCATATGCAGCAGCAGTTGCAAGACGCTTCTGCTCAACAAGTGCTGCAACTACCATGGAAAGGAAAGATAGAAATATACCTGTTCCAATTCGCTGAAGCATTGATATGCCGGATGGCTTATTGGTTATAGCTCTTGCAATGGGTACCAGAATACGATCATAGATAGGTACAAAGGCAACTATGGTTAAGCTGATAAAAGATAGAAGTGAAGCTGCTGGTATTTGAAAGCTGGAAGTAATATACCGGTCCATGGTAACTCCTTGCTTGGTGAATAAAGTAGAAGTTTGTGAAAATACGATTGCATATCCTAAACACGTAAACCATATTGGAACAAGCCCAAGAATTGCCTTTGCCTGTTTGACGTCATCCAAGCTACAAACTCTCCTATCTTCCATTGAATCATCAGGTTCAGATAAAGCTTTGTCAATAAACCTATTTCAAGGGGGGCAAAAATTATATTAAAAAGATATCAACTGCAAGTTTACCATCACAATAAGCAAACACCAAATGATAAGAGCAACATTTTTATTTTCTGGTTAGAAAGGTAAACTATCTACTTAAATAACGGGTTATCTACATCAAATAAACATAAAACAGTGGCACATACTGATTAACCTTAATGATAAATAACCGAGTGTATATCATGGACACAATTCTTTGAAACTAAAATGCACAAGGAGAAGAAGCACCAGTTCTTCTATCTTGAAATGAATGGAAGGGTGTAAAAACTCACTTGAATTTAGCCCCTTGGTGAGCCAGAATTCCTGGATGTTCTGCTTCAATAAATTTAGCTGTAGGGGAAGCCTGCCGATTTCTAGCTGCCTTGATGAAAACCCGACCAATTCTGACAAATGGGTTCACCTCATCAATTCGCATGCTAAAACGATAAGTCCATGTACCAAGCAAAAATAAGATTAAGGCAAGGCACATGACGATGCAAGAGATTCCAAAGCCAAGCCCCCAGCTCAGATTGTCTTGAATGTAGTTCAAACCCAAGATGCCAACAGATATACTTGCGCACATGCAAAAATACCACCAATTGAAGAAAGAACTTTTGGCTTTGCACTCCTTTTCATCTTCCTCATCAAACTGATCGGCTCCAAAAGCTTGAACACAGGGCTTGTGACCTCCTTGGGCTAATGCTACTAAATACAAAGAGAAGAAGAAGAAGATTATCTTAAGCTGAGATGGAGAACATATCATGTCATTTCCAGCAGTTTGGCAGCCAGAAGAGTTGAAAAGTGTAGCTGATAGGGACAAGGAGCCGAGTCCCTGTGATCCATCACATTCCAAATAAGGGAACTGCACTATTTCTCGAGTAGGAACATTACAAGCCACATACATGACACCCCATGCTATACAAAGATCCTTAATTTAAGAGACATAAAGCAGAACTTCATATAAATCAAAATCTTCACCACTGTAAATATAAGAAATACATTGGAAGCTGTAAAAGATAATCTTTTAGCCATAGTTTCAAGGTAAAGCTGTAAAAATTTCTTAAAAACTTCATTTCATATTATCCAAAATTTCTTGTCAACTTAAACATAGACATAGGCACGAAGTGCTCACAGCAGGCAGAAATAAAATGCCAAGTGGTTGACTGGACATCGGTGGTTCTTGCTGAAGTTAAGCTCAAACTAGCGCTCTATTGCAATTTAAATGTAAAGGTATCATGATGCAATAACAACTTGCTATCGAGCTAAGCTCAAATAAATACACCCTCGACTCCCAATAATCAAAGAATAACGAAAAGCTTACTCTAAAATTCGTATAATTTTTGTACTAACCAAGATATAGAGCAGGGAGGAGATTATAATCGTCCTGTATCGCCCCAAAAATGAGTCAGCGACCAAGGCCCCTAGAAGCGGCAATAGCGACGCCGCTCCAGACCACGCATTCACGTTAGCCGCCGCCGCGGCGGTGGACTGGCCCAACGGCCCCGTTAAATAGGTTACTAAATTGGAACTTATACCATAATAAATAAATCTTTCAGCCACTTCAACACCTAAAATATTTCGAAAAAATTATGATCAGGGAGAAAAATACAAACTTGCATCTGATTTTCTTGGCCTTTAAATAATTAGAGGTGATAATTTGATTATACCTATGATGAACGAAGCGGATTTCCAGCAACCAGATTTTGATCGGTCGGAGGGGCGGCCATTAAAGTGGACAGAGCATTGCACTGCATCGGTTAGCAGAGGAGACTCAGCCTCCGAGATTTCATTTCCAGTGGCCATAGGCCCATGGATATAGACATTGCATTTGCCCCTCTGTCTCTGCTGGTGTCTAAGTTTTAAGCTTGATCAGTATCTATCAATTATCATGTTCCATTCATCCGTCGTGGGCCTGTCAATGGGTAGGGTGTTACCTACCCAGGCCCAAAATATCAATACCCATACTTATACTTATTAAAGATAATATGATGGGTATAGGTAGGATCTATACCCATAAATTACCCGTGTATCCATATCCAAAAAATACCCATTACTTTATAATTAAATTTAATTTATGAACTTCAAAATTATTTATACCAAAATCAAATTTATACTAATGATAAACTTTTTATATATAAAAATTACAAATATGTAAATGAACAGTAACAATAAAATAATTTTCTTCATTAAAAACTAAACTAAATTAGTAAAATTAATAAAGTTAATATATTGGGATAGTAATTTTTTTTAAAAATTAGAATAGCAATAGCAACAGTTGAACATTTTTCATTAATAAAATTAAGAATATTAAAATTAATAGTGGAATAAATAATTTTTATAAAAATAGTTAATGAAATTAATTTTGTTAATGAATAAAGTTTATTAATATAGAAATTAACTGTTTTTATAAAATTAAATATAGAAAAAAGTTTTTGCTTTTAAACTATTTTTATTAACTGTTTTTTAGTTATATTAATTTAATTAGTAAAAAATTTAATTGTTAATTATATTAATAAAGTTTAACTATTATATCAATAAAACAATTAATTTAATTAGCAAAAAGTTTAAAATTAAATAATTTAAATCTAATGATTAAATTAAATTAAATAGAAAAAGTTTATTTTTTGTTATCGTATGCAAAATAATATCTTTAGTATATATTAAGAAAATAAATATGTACATTAAAAACATAAGTCCAATAAATTAGACCCAATGGGTCTTGAGTTTGATAGGGTAGGGTAGGATTATGGTCTCATCCTTCATTCCTTCTGGGTATTTTAGGGTAGGATAGAATTAGGGTCTCATCCTTCTGGGTATTTTAGGGTATGGATACGGGTAGGGTGATACCTTACCCATTTACAGACCTAATCCGTCGTCTTTTGACCCTTTTCAACCGTTTCTCATTTTAATTAAAAAAAAAAATAGTGATAATATATTCACGTCGAAGGTTTTAATAGATTAATAGTTTTTCTTTCTTTTTTTTTTTTTAAAAAAAAAAAAAATACACATGCACATCAGTAGCTAATTGTGCTTGATCTTTCACTTCACACTTTATGTGTAAAATTAATATCATTATATTAGTTAGAGAACTACTCATCATAAATTAATAATTAGATAAATGACATTTAATCCTCCAATTTTCAATTGTTAAAGCATATAAAATTATTTTACATCGTCAACTTATATTTACTAAAGAACTTTTATCCTCATTAATATGCTAAAATGTGAAGTTAAAGGGGTGATAATTGTCAAAATGAAAGGGAGAAGTGGAAAAATATGTAAATAATATAAGATTTTATGGTCATTTCACCAAATGAATTGCCCAAAAATGTACGCACACAGAGAGGGAGGGGGGAAGAAAATGAACAACAAAAGTAAATTGCACAAATAAGTAAAAACATGGCAATATTGTTCATCTATGAGGAGTTCAAACTCTTAACCTCACACTTTATGTATAAAACTTATGCGATATGGCCAAAAGCGACTTGGCTGGTCCATCTATTTTTATATTAGTCAATTTCCTGCAATTTCAGACAGCAGTTCTTCCATTGTAAACATAAGACTTGGCAAAGTAAACAAAGAAGGCAAATGAAACTGCATTGAGCCCAGCCAGTAGCAAATAGAAGTAATCAAGATGTGCCCGATTTAAATTGTTTGAGAACCAACTCTCCTGGCCATGTCCCCCGGTGGCCTTCCCTATGATAGAAATCAGAAAACTGCTCAAATAGCTCCCAACGCCAGTTACACCAGTACTCAGAGCCAGACCTATACTTCTCAAGTCCATCGGAACCTGATCATAGAGAAGCTCTTGAAGACCAACCAAGGTGAATCCATCAGCAATTCCAAGAACCAAGTATTGAGGAGCTAGCCACCACACGCTCATTGGAATGGTTGAATTTGGCAAGTTGGTTAGCCCATATTCAGCAGCAGTTGCTAGACGCTTCCTCTCAATAAAAGCAGCAATGACCATGCAAACAATGGACAGAAACATCCCGGTTCCAATACGTTGAAGCATTGATATGCCTGATGGCTTTTGGGTTATGGAACGGGCGATGGGAACCAAAACTCTATCATAGAATGGAAGAATGAGAGCAACGGAAGCAGCGATTAAAGATTGAAGTGAAGCAGATGGTACTTGAAAGCTAGTAGTGATGTAACGGTCCATTGTGGCTCCTTGCTTGGTGAATAGAGTCGAAGGCTGTGAATAGACAATGCCGTATGCCAAACATGTTAAACATATCCGAAGAAGCCTAAGAATTGTCTTGCCATCTTCAATGTCCCCATCGCTTCAAAATAACATTAATCCCAAGCTTACAAACATACGAAGCAAAGTGCAAAGCTAGAAAATTCCATCTTGGAAAACATGGAAAGGTCGTTGAGTTTACCTAACTTGATCATCTTCATGAGGCAGAATTTGCTGGGCTTCCTCTTCATTAATAGATTGCAAAGTTTTTGTTTCTTTGTTAAAAACACGAAAAAGTCTCACTAATGGATTCTTTTGGTCGCTCTTTATGTGGAACCGATAGGTCATAGAACCAATCAAGAAAACAATTAGTGCGAAGCACATGACAATGCAGGGGATCCCAAAGCCAAGTTCCCAACTCAGATTTTCTTGAATGTAGCTCATAACCAAGAGAGCTACCAAAACACCAGCGCTCAAGCCAAAATTAAACCAGTTGAAGAAGGAACTTTTTGCCTTACACTCTTCTTGATCGTTCTCATTAAACTGGTCGGCTCCAAAAGCTTGCAAACAAGGCTGATGCCCTCCCTGCGCTAATGCTACTAAATACAAAGAGAAGAAGAAGATGACAATCTGAAGCTGAGGAGGAGAACACGCCGTGTTATTAGCAGCGTTGGCGCAGTCAGAAGAGTTGAATGAATGGATGGCAGCCGATAAAGACAATAAACTAAGTCCCTGCAATCCATCACAATCAAAATCAAATGGTCTCAACTTTTGATATGAATGAAAAAGGTATCCTCAATGGTGAAAAAAGCCCTTAATTTTGATCAAAGTAAGAAGCTTTCAATAGGACATACTTTCATTTGTTTTTTAACATAAGCTTTCACAATATCTAAAACTTCAATTACCCGTAGAATAATCAAAAGCTCAACCCAGAATTCATATAATTGATTGAACTAACCAAGATGTAGAGCAAAGAGGCAATAATAATCGTCCGGTATCGGCCCAATAACGAGTCTGCAACGAAAGCACCCAGAAGGGGAGAAAGCAACGCCGTACCGGACCACGCGTTCACGTTCGCCGCCGCCGCTGCGGTGGATTGGCCCAGCTGGCCTGTTAAATAGTTGACTAGATTTGAACTTATTCCATAATAAGCAAATCTCTCGGCCATTTCAGCACCTGAAAATAGTAAAAATTACGCACAAAAAATTGAAGTAAAATCAAAAGAAAAAAAGGGGCAAAACAATCTCTTGCATCGGATTCACGGCAGCTATGTTGATACCTATGATGAAAGAAGCCGACTTCCAGCAACCGGACTTCGATCGGATGGCGGGAAGGCCCTTGAAGTCAACGGCGCCCCGGACGACGTCGTCCAGTAGCGGAGTTTCAGCCTCCGCTATGGCATTTCCGGTGGCTAGAGCTTTACTTGTCGCCATTGGGTTCTCTCTCTCTTGCGATTTCCTATGGTCCCAACACGCACACTTTTTATTTATCGTCCTGCATACTTTTGTTTAATCATTAATGACATGCGGCAGTTTGTTCTAACAAACAAAATGAAATAAAATTAAAACAATTACCTTTTTTAAATGGACAAAAATCTTTTAACTCCCATAAAATTTGAAATAGACAATTTACCTCATTATCATAAAAAAGTAGTTAAAAAAATTTCATGTGTTTTTTAAAAGTAGCTCACCGGCTCTGTCCTGTTGTTTGTTTGCTATTTATTTAATATTAAAATGACTGAATTATTTTTAAATAAAATTAAAATTTAGATAATTATTTATTTTTATTTTATTATTATCTTTTATCTTTTTCTTCTTCTTCTTTTTTTTTTTTTAATTTTCATTAATTTCTCCCTTCTTTGTATCAATCGTTTAATTTTAAAAAGTGAATGTTTTAATATACCTATATGTTTATAAAAAAATATAAAAAAATTATATACACACATATATACATATTATATATAAAAATATATAAAATTATATATTACACACCCCTACGCTACCCCCACCCCAAAAAATATTGCTGCCATGGCAGCCCACAAGCTGGCCATATCTGGCTAGATCCAGATCTAGCCAGGTCCGACCGTCAGCCACCAGTGTCGGTCGCATCTTGCCATGGCAATTGAGCTTTATATATATATATATATATACTTTCTACACAAATATATATATCCTGTATATTCATACATATATATTTATATATAGGTTATTGGTTTTTCCAGCAACCATGTTTTTTCTATTGCAGCCATGGCCGTCGGTTCTTAAGGTTGGCCATGGCCAGCCATTTTTTGCAGCGACCATGACCCATTTTTTGGGCGATAGCCATGGTTGCCGATTTTTAAGGCTGTCCAAATCGGCGAACAAGTTTTCAGTGGTCCATGGTGGGGGTGGGGTGGGTTTTAGTAATAAATATATATATATATATTTTTAATAAATAAGATTCAATTTGGACCAGTGATTTTTTTTTTTTTAAAAATATCTAACGATTGATAATTATGGGTATAATAGTTTTTTTATATGTAAAAAATCTTAAAAATTTGTATGTGGGAGTGTGTGGGATGCACTAAAGCCCATAAGGGTTTTTTTTTTTTTTTTTGCTTTTTTTTTTGCCTGATTGTAAAAATCACAAGTAGATTTTTTATTTACTTATTTTTTCACAGGATGTAAATCACTACAATTGTATTTTATAGAGGGGATTAAATTAAATTTTCCCTTTTTTAAGTTAAATGTCTTAATTGCCTTTTAATTTGTTTTCTTATTTTATGCAATTTTCATATTGTCAAATACCATTTTTTTTTAATTTGCTTAATTCTAACATTTAAATTTGCCTCTTATTTTATTATTAAAGTTATTAATTAATTTTTTATATTAACCGACAAAAACCCTAAAAAATTCTAATATTAATCAGAAAAGCTCAAAATTTCCATATTCCATACTTGAGACCACACATAAACTAGTGGGGTCGACAAAGCTAAGATTTTGAAACAATGATAGAGAATGTCGTGGGAAAGAGACTATAAAATGGTTTAACGATAAAAAAGACAATCCATAATGATAGAACAAAAGATCTGTTTGTTCATCAATTGACCATCAAATGTGTGATGGTTTTTGTAGCTTTGGCGATGGTGAGGCAGTGGAGTACGTGGTCGAGTATGGGAACAATGGCCGTCCAAAAGTGGCCAATGTGACATGTTCAGACAATGCCTTTATCCAATCACCCGTGGATCTTAGGAGAGAAAAGTGGCGGTGGTGGAGTCAGGTAAAATGATGTAGTAGTTGGGATTATGGAGACGGAGGCTATGGATATGGAGGTGTCAATTGCGGAAGCTACATATGAGGCGGAGGACAAGGGAGGGAGTCCGGTAGGACAATTGCGATGGCAGTGGAAGGTGAGTATCAGGAGGAAGAAGGCGACGCTGTTCCAGAGCATGCATTCACGTTAGCCATCGCCGCGGCTGTGGATTGGCCCAACGGTAGGCCTGCAAACGAGTCGAATGGGCTCACGAGCTTCGCGAGCCGAGCTCGAACTTTACCTTGAGTCGATCTCGAGCAATTTTTATATAAGCTCAAATCTCGCGAGCTGATTTCTATTTTTAATATTATTTGTATATAATATATTATTAATAATATATAAAAAAAGAAAAATAATATATTACTAACCTAAATTCAAAATAAAAATAAAAATAAAATATTTTAATTTATAAATATTAATCAGTAAATATTTATCATTTTATTAAAAAAATTCAATCTCAAGCTCGAGCTTACCATATTTCATAATTTATTTACAAATTCGAGTTTAGTCGAGTCGAGCAAAGACGAACTCGAGCCCAAATTATATATTTTGAGCTTGAGCTCGAGCCAGCAAAATTTTCCCAAGCTCAGCTCGGCTTGGCTCGTTTTGAGCCCTACCCAACGGCCCCATTAAATAGGTTAGTAAGTTCGAACTTATACCATAATAAATATATCTTTCAATCACCTCAACACCTAAATATATTACAGAAAATTAAAATGTGAAGTTAAAGGGGGAATAATTTTCAAAATGAAAAAGGAAGTGGAAAAATATGTAAATAATGTAAGATTTTTTTGGTCACTCCACCAAATGAATTGCTCAAAAATGTACCCAAAAAAAGGAGGGAAAAAACAGGTAAACACATAGCAGTATAGTCCATCTACTTTTATATTATTCGATCCCCTGCAATTTCAGACAAAAGTTCTTCCATTGTAAATATAAGATTTCGCAAAGTAAACATAAAAGGCGAATGAAGATGCACTGAGCCTTGCGAGCATCCAATGGAAGTAATCAAGATGTGCTCAATTTAAGTTGTTTGAGAATGAACTCCCCTGGCCATGTCCGCCCGTGGCCCTCTGTTTGCATTTCATTGAAATTTTTCATGAACCAGAAAAATTTTGATTTAAAATAAAACCTTTCCTAAAATATTATATGATGTTATATTATATTATATTATATATATATATACACACACACATACTAGAAAGAAGGCCATCGCACAAGGCACAGCAGCGACCAAACAAAAAATCTATCCGTAGGAAAAAATTGAAAAAGTTAAGGGCCTATTCTTCTATGTTTTGACCATTTTCTTCAAAGAAAATGGAGGAAATGGGTTTTCGGGAGAAATTTGGAGAATGCGCCAAATGTTTCTTTTTGTTTTGAAAAAATATAAAAAATGATTTAAAAATAAATTATTATTATTATTATTATTATTATTATTATTATTTTAATGTTTGGAGAGAGACAAACAATATTGTAAATATCAAATCAATTGCTTTTTTTATTGAATTTGTAGGATAAAAGTAATTTTTTTATGTATTATATGCATATATATTTATAATTGGATGATGTGTGTGTGTGTGTATTTATAATGATTGAAATATGAGTATAATTATAATTGATTATTTATTTTAAAATTTATATTTTTATAAATTTAACATTAGTAAATGATCTACTACTTGAAATAAAATATATATTAATAAATATTAATTACTCATGAAATCATAATCATATCTTAATTATAAAACAAAAAATCAGCTTTTATCCTTTTATCAGACAAAAGTTCATTGCACAAACAGGTGAACGCATAGAAATATCCTTTTATCAGACAGCAGTTCTTCCATTGTGAACATAAGACTTGGCAAAGTAAACAAAGAAGGCAAATGAAAATGCACTGAGGCCTGCTAGCAGCCAATAGAAGTAATCAAGATGTGCCCGATTTAAGTTGTTTGAGAACCAACTCTCCTGCCCATGTCCGCCTGTGGCCTTCTCTATTACAGATATTAGAAAACTGCTCAAAAAGCTCCCAATACCAATTACACCAATACACAGAGCCAGACCTATACTTCTCAAGTCCATAGGAACCTGATCATAGAGAAACTCTTGAAGACCAACCAAGGTGAATGCATCAGCAATTCCAAAGATCAAGTATTGAGGAGCTAGCCACCACACACTCATTGGGACGGTTGCCTTTGGCAAGTCGGTTAGCCCATATTCAGATGCAGTTGCTAGACGCTTCCTCTCGATAAAGGCAGCAATGACCATGGAAACAATGGACAAAAGCATCCCGGTTCCAATACGTTGAAGCATTGATATGCCTGATGGCTTTTGGGTTATGGAACGTGCGATGGGAACCAAAACTCTGTCGTAGAATGGAATAAAGAGAATAATGGAAACAGCTATTAAAGATTGAAGTGTAGCAGATGGTATTTGAAAGCTAGTAGTGATGTAACGGTCCATTGTAGCTCCTTGCTTGGTGAATAGAGTCGAAGGCTGTGAATATACAATGCCATATGCCAAACATGTTAAACATATCCGAAGAAGCCTAAGAATTGTCTTGCCATCTTCAATGTCCCAAACGCTTCAAAATAACATTAAACCCAAGTTTATAAACATATGAAGCAAAGATAGAAAATTCCATCTCAGAAAACACTGAAAGGTGGTTGAGTTTACCTAACTTGAGCATCCTCATGAGGCAGAATATGCTGGGCTTCATCTTCATTAATAGATTGCGAAATTTTTGATTCTTTCAGAAAAACACGAAAAATTCTCATAAATGGATTCTTTTCATTGCTGTTTATGTGGAACCGATAGGTCATAGAACCAATCAAGAAAACAATTAGTGCGAAGCACATGACAATGCAGGAGATCCCAAAGCCAAGTTCCCAACTCAGATTTTCTTGAATGTAGCTCAAAACCAAGAGAGCTACCAAAACACTAACGCTCAAGCAAAAATTCCACCAGTTGAAGAAGGAACTTTTTGCCTTACACTCTTCTTGATCGTTCCCATTGAACTGTTCGGCTCCAAAAGCTTGTAAACAAGGCTTATGCCCTCCTTGCGCTAATGCTACTAAATACAAGGAGAAAAAGAAGGCGACAATCTGAAGCCGAGGAGGAGAACACGACGCGTTATTAGCAGCCCTGCTGCAGTCAGAAGAGATGAATGAATGGATGGCGGTCGATAAAGACAAGAAACCAAGTCCCTGCAATCCATCACAATCAAAAATTGACCAGACTCTCACTTTCTGATATGAATAAAAAAGTATTCTCAATGGTGAAAAAAGCCCTTAATTTTGATCAAAGTAAGAAGCTTTCAATAGAACATATTCTATCATTCTCCTTTGTTTTTAACATAAGCTTTGCAATAATCAAAACCTGGATTACCCGTACAATAATTAAAAGCTCATTACAAAATTAATACAATTGTTTGAACTAACCAATATGTAGAGCAGAGAGGCAATAATAATCGTCCGATATCGGCCCAATAGTGAGTCTGCAATGAAAGCACCCAGAAGGGGGGACAGCGACGCGGTACCGGACCACGCATTCACGTTCGCTGCCGCCGTTGCGGTGGATTGTCCCAGCGGGCCAGTCAAATAACTGACTAGATTTGAACTTATTCCATAATAAACAAATCTCTCAGCCATTTCAACACCTAAAATAGAAGCATTTATACACAAAAAATTAAAGTAAAATCAAAAGAAAAAAAGAAAAAAGATGGATCCACAGCGGGAAGTGATAGCTATGGTGATACCTATGATGAAAGAAGCCGACTTCCAGCAACCGGACTTTGATCGGATGGCGGGGCGGTCTTTGAAGTCAACGAAGCCCCGGACGAAGTCTTCTAGCAGCGGAGTTTCAGCCTCCAATTCGCCATTTCCGGTAGCTGTAGCTTTTCTTGTCGCCATTGCCTTCTTCCTCTGTTGTAGAGTGTATGCAGTTGTTTTCAAATGTTTCCCACGACTTTTTGGAGGTCCTCTCATAATATACGAATATTTTACTTAAATTATAAATTACCCCCATGATTTTGGTTGACTGTCATGTGGGCCCAAATCTTTTGCTACAAATCTTGTTGCTCCCATACTTTAATTTAATTTGATATCTTATTTAATATTTTACATAATAAATACCTGTCATGTGTTATGTCCTATGCAACTTGTTGTAATTTAAACCTAAAAAAATTATTAGTTAGTAAGGTTAAAGAAGCTAACACCTTATATTTTAATGAAATCGTCATGTCCTAAAGTTTGTAAAAGGTTATTCACATAAATAATTCATTGTGAATAGCTAAATTAATTCATGACTAGTTAATCGCATAAAATTTGTTGATTGGCATTTAGAGATATCAACCTGATTGAATACATTAACTTGGCTCCATTAATTTAATAAGTTTTCCATCATTGCACTCAATGCATGTGAATCAATCTCTTCCACATACTAAAATGAAATCAACGTTTGTTTTTTACTCTCTCTTATTCTGTCCTAATGCTTTCTTCTCCTCGTCGCCCTTTTCTATTCAAAAAATGTTTGTTTTTAAGATTTTGTGTTGGTAGATGCTCAATGGAATTCTAATTCGTTAAAAGCCCTTCAATGGCTTTTAACAAGGCGAAGTTCATGGACTAGTGCTTGTAAATTGTAACAGACAACATGGGGGATTTCTTAATTGGCAAATATATAAGACTTTATACTTCTTGTACACAATAAGCTCAATTAAAAGTATATCTACAATCAATTTCACTTGTTTTCTCTATATAATGGTGGATTTCAGATTTTATTTTTTCTGTTATGAATGTATGATTCTTTGTGCTGATCCCAACTAATAGCCAACAGTGATCAAGATGATCATTTATATTATTTATGATTTTCATATTTGATTTAGTTTGTGAGTAAAGCATGGATCATTTATTGTTTTGTTAATATTGGCTTTGTTATATTTAATTTATTCATGATTAGAAAAATTTATAAAAAAAAAAGAAAAAGAAGACAAAATAAATAGAAGATATAATTCTTCTAATAATAAATATGGACGTCAAATTTGACTTCTATTTCAAAGACCATGTAATGAAAAATTTCTCTTAAATAAAAATGAAAGATAAAAAAATAATTTGAAAAAAAAAAAAGGAAAAAAACTAGATCTTAGAGCACAAATTTGCAACAGATGTTTGAACTAGATGATTAGTTCATTCTTTCTGCAAGAAACGCATTTCTTATCTTGTTTAGTTCATTAACAACCTCTGTAATCGACATTCGATCCATGGGAAGTTCCTTTGAGCATGCCACTCCAATCCTTAATACAGAAACCATGCAATCCTTGTACTTGTCATCTCTCTCAAGTTCCTGATGCAAAAATGGATCTGCAGTTTCCATTACGCCGTCCGGTAAGGCGCTGGCAACGAAATTATGAAGATTTATGTGATCCTCAAATGCATCATTTGTCGGTCTTTTGTTTGTGAAAATCTCTATCAGAAGAATGCCGTAGCTGTATACATCCCCCTGCATTGAAACCATGTTGCTCATGCCATATTCTGCGCAGACAGTCAAAAAAACTATGATGTTTATGTATAAAAAAATGTGTACTAGGAAAAGGGTTCTTGCCAAAGTGTAAGTATAGGTTTGAATCCAGACCTGGAGGAATGTAGCCAATGGTCCCCTTGATTGCAGCTGAGCTGCTCTCACTTGCAGAAATGTTTGAAATAATCTTGGCTAATCCAAAATCGGCGACATGGGCCGTCATATATTCATCCAAAAGGATGTTACTCGGCTTCAAATCGCTATGAACTATGGTGGAATCAGTTCCACAATGGAGGTACTCAATTGCAGATGCAATATCAATGGCAATATTTAGCCTTTGCATCAAACTAAGATTCGTTGTATTTTCACCATCTTCTAGAGACCGGTGCAGCCTACTCTCCAAGCTTCCATTAGCCTTAAACTCATAAACCAACGCCTTGAAATCATTCCCTTGGAAGTCTGTGCTCGCACAGATGCTCAGTATTTTCACAAGATTTCTATGCCTAGTACCTCTTAGTGCTTTGCACTCTGAAATGAAAGTCTTGGAGGCCCCTCTGACATGGAGATTGAGAACCTTTACAGCAACCGGTGTCTGCTGATCCTCGAGGGTTCCCTTGTAAACGGATCCGAATCTTCCAGTGCCAACCAAATTAGCCTCAGAGAATCCACCTGTAGCTTTCAGCAGATCAGCGTAAGACAGCCTTAAAACCTGTCCCTTAAGTAAGGGCAATTGACTTGTTTTGGATCTTCTTCTTCTAACAATTATACAGAAGCAAGCTGAAAGAATGGCAAAGATGGCTCCACCAACCACCGAAGGTATCAAGATTTTCAGTGGATTTGGAGAGCTTTTCCTTCTAGAATTTGTTGATGGGCAAGGAGGAAGCTTTAATGAGGCAATGCCTCCACACAAGTCATTGTTTCCTTCAAGTGAAATTGCACTTTCATTTTGAAAGACTCCTGTAAGTGGAACTTCCCCTTGAAGCTTATTGAAAGACAGATTCAGTTTTACCAGGACAAGCTGGCCTAAAAAACTTGGGATTACCCCAGAGAAGTTATTTCTTGAGAGATCCAACTCTTGTAAGCCTTTCAAATTACTCAGTGCCTGAGGTATTTCTCCTTGAAATGAATTCCCCTGCAAGTAAAGCATCTGCAAGCCAATCCCGCTGCTCAATGAGCTTGGGATGAGTCCTGAAAATCTATTATCTGACATGTCCAATTCCCTGAGATTCTGTGAAATTTTAACATCAGGGGGAATAGAACCTATCAAGACATTATGGGCAAGATTGAGGGAGATTGAAAGGGAGGCAAGACTTAGTACTTCTCCTGGTACCGGACCACTGAGGTTGTTGTGAGAAAGATCTAAGCTTAAGAGGTTGCTACAGTTACTGAGACTTTGAGGTATCGTTCCAGAAAACTTGTTCTGCCTCAAGGATAGAGTGTTCAACAAAGTCAAGTTACCGAGCGAAGATGGTATCTCATTTATGAATTGGTTTGCTCTAAGGTCGAGTTGTTGCAACTGAGAAAGCATCCCGATTACAGAAGGAATTGGGCCGACGAGATTATTGTAAGAAATATTCAGGAAAGAGAGGCCATGGAGGTTCCCAATGACTGAAGGAATTTCTCCATGTATCTGATTGTCAGACAAAACTAAGTAGCCTAGCCCATTGGTGAGATTAGCAATGGAATTTGGTAATGAACCATAGAGAAGATTCCCATCCACCTGAAGAACTTGCAACATGGTACAATTTGACATAGATGTAATGAATCTGAGATCATCTTGAATATTATTTGATGACATTACCAAGTATTGAAGATTTGAAAACCTAGTAAAATCTTTCAGCATTGGCCCTGTCAACATGTTTGCATACAATCCTATAACTTCAAGAAAGGAAGCATTTGACAGGGAGATTGGAACCATCCCAGTAAAATGGTTGTCCCCCAAATTAAGATACTTCACATTAGGTAGTGTGAGGCCTATATCAGGGGGAATGGTCCCTTCAAGTTGATTAGAGCTGACTCCAAATGTACTGATTGTGGATATATTGAACATAGCAGAAGGGATGGTACCAATTAAATTATTTTCAGTTAATTGTATGAATGTTATTCTAGGGAGTTGGCCAAGTGACTCTGGGATACTTCCTTGGAAGAAACATGACCCCAAAGAAAGGTGAACAAGAGATGTCAGGTTTCCTATGGAGGAAGGGATGATTCCTGAAAGTTTGTTTTTGGACAATCCTAGATATTGCATTCTGACAAGAGAACCTATCTCAGGCAGTATTGTTCCTGTTAGGTTGTTGTCAATCAAATTTAGAAAATAAAGATTTGAGCATTGAGACAGATTTCTAGGTAGCACCCCATCAAATGAATTGTTACTTAGTTCAAAGTATTCAAGCCTCTTTAAGCGGCCGATTTCTTCTGGGATCTGGCCATGGAAACTGTTATTTTGCAAAATGAGGCTTCTAAGGAAGGAGAGATTACCTAAATGAGGCAGGAGCGATCCTACCAGCCCTTGAGACCTTAGATTTATTACAGTAACTCTGTCTTGGCTCCTGGGACTGCATGTAATGCCTTTCCAACTACAAAAAGGCACTGTTTCATTCCATGAGTTGATAGTCCCCAGTGGATCATGATCTATGGCACCCTTGAAGGCTAAAAGTGCAAGTAGATCTGTCTCGTTGTTTGCACAGCTGGCTGGAGTAGTAACTAAGTAGAAGAACCATATGATCATATATGATACCATGTTGGAATACATTGCCATGTTTCTGTAAGGAAATGGCATATATTTGTTTCATTACTAGGTTTGTTTTCTTTTGTAATGGGAATGCAATGCTATAAATAAAGGAATTGAGTTGACCAGAACACATGGATAATGCAGCCTGCATTCCAAAAAAGTTGCTGGAATTTGATCTTTCCTGTTCACGCAAATAATTGGGGGAGTTGACTCTTTCTAGATTAATTATACTCAAACGGCACATTCTTGGCGGAGTCTAGGTGGCGGTGTATCTGTGACATAATCCACCAATCATCACAGGCGGCTGCTTAATAGAGAGTATTACTATCAAATGAGTCTTGACCTCATTGATCTTCATTAGTCTATTACTGGTAGTAATGAGGCAAAATCCCTCATGCCAAGATTACCGCTGAAAGCAGTGGAAATGCCCAACCACGAACCGGATTCTGTTGCATCCTGACAGACGGGCAGCATTAATTGAATCAGCAGACACAAAAACAAAGACAGAGATGAACTAAAATGTAGAGTAGTAGAATGAAAAAGGATCGTAGCTACCCAAAATAGCACATTGAGTAAGGTTGGCTCTTGATCTTGATCCCTCTCCTTTCAGTCGAATCACTTCATTCCTTTTCACTCTTGTTTTTATCTGAATTCAGTCTTGTGGTAGAACGTTGTGTAGATATATAGATAGTTTGAAGTAAAGGAGGCCCGCCAGCTGTGTCCAGTGTTCCTCCACTTGTAGTTGTCTTGAGTGCATTTATTTGAAATTTTCAATTTAAGTTATAGACTATCTTTATTTAATATACGATTCTAAGTGAAACGGATCAAAGGAGGATTCACTTTTAAGTAGAGAATCAGAAATTACACATACGATACTAATAATTCGCGCCTTATTATTCAAGTCGGGCACGATCCTAACTTAACCATAACATTTTAATTGAGAAATTCATTTGTTACTACCTTGTTACATTTTACCTACTTATATATATTAGCCTTTCCCGCGCAGCTGCCAGATATAACCTGCCCTTATCATATTCAAATAATGAGTCCGCGAGACCTTAACATGTCAACTCCTTAATCTTGTTAATGTTTGTCATTATACGTTACTAAATTTTGAGTTTAAGAAGAATCCTATGCATAAAACTATGCTAGAAATACGTGGAGCAAAAGAAAGATTAATTAATAAAGTTGTTCCACTATTTTGCTGCAAATGGTAGTACATAAGCGTTTTGGATCCTCTATTTCATTTCGTGTTTCATCTCCTATTTTAATATGCTGTATGTATGCCAAGTGTATCTGATTCTCAATCTATTATTTTCATAAGAAAATAATTAATACACGTGTCATATATCCATAGAGTGAAATAAAGAATGAAACACAAATTGAAATAGAGAATCTAAATTGGTATATAAGCTAAGACAAAATTAAATTAATAAATTAATTACATCTGCTTTAAATTCCCCCAAATTTAAGGGGAAAAAATATTCATTAGTTGCTAAATGCTAATATTTAAAATTTTGATTGTTGCAGTGTATTATTTCCAAGTGTAAACACACCTACTTGACGTGTGAAAATGTGGAAAACTAGGCAAAATTATATACAATACATAATCAAGCAGTTAGTTGGCACCACCAAACACAATCAATTCATGTGACTGTATAACCTACTCGACGTGTGAAAATGTGGACTAATATATTGTCAATATCAATATCATGCCATGTTATATGATACGATTTTCCTTAATTTAGTAGATAAAATAAATTAATCCAAATGATCCTGTTAATAATGGCAAACAACTACATTCATTGGAAGCAAACATGTTAGGCTGCTATATTCTGTACACTCCCAATGATTTCTAACTTCTTGAAAAGAATATTTCCAGTTATTTTCCCTTCCCAATATAGATATATACTAGACAAATGGCCAAAGATTCTTGTATTAAGATACATAGGACATGTTTGATATGGGTTAATAGGGTGATAATCAAACTTCAATCTCGCCTAATAGCATGTTTAATAGATGAGATTGAATGACAAGTCAGCACTCATTTAATAGCTAGCCCGAAATTGTAGCCGATATTGGCTTCTAGTGAATCGCACCCTCCTTTCAGGTTAATGAAATAGAAAATGACTTTTCTGCCCTCCAAATCATGAAGTTATCTTACATTCTTGTCCTCGGTTTCTATTAGCAACGCACGCCCCTGTTTTCTATCAAATTGAGTTCTCGTTTTCCCGCTTGTACTTCTGTTTACAAAATCTCAGTTGAACGGGCAATTTGATGATTTTTAAAGCAAGATTTTCAGTCATCATGTAAATTAAAGAATAACGTTTCTGCATATTGCACTACCAAAAAAATGAGTTTTAGTGACCGAATTTTAGTGACCGATTAATGACCGATTAGTGATCAATTTAAATATAATATTTTGAAAAAATTAGTGACGGATTAGTGACTGATCAGTGACCAAACTAGTGACTGAAGAAAAGCGGTCACTAATTACTCTTTTTTCAGTCACTAATTCGATCACTAATTAGTGACCGAATTAAGAGTTCAATTACTAATTGATTACCACATTTTTCAATTAATAAATGGTCACAAATATAAAATTTTATTTTTTGCATATTCTTGTAATATGAAAGCATAACATTTATGTAACACTTATATAAGTAATAAAATATTGTGTTTGCTATTAACATATATATATTTGATAATAATATATGTATATATAAAAAATATAAAAATATACGTACATATATAAATATATAACCACTAAATATTTCTATATAATATCCATATAATTGAACATTAATTTATTAATATATATAGATACACGAAGAAATAAACAAGAATGATATTCTTATACAAAGAAAAAAATGAGAATTAATTAATATATACACATCAATAATATATATATATATATACATGTATTATGAGTAAATAAATACTTATAATATAATTAATAATAATATATATTAATTCGTATGTATAAGCATAGATACATATTATCATATGTATGTGTAATATATTACTATAAATAGTAATAAATATTAGTATTTATTATAAACTATTTATTATACAAAAAAAGAAAAAAAAAACTATTTAGTACTATACATATTCGTATGTATATACTATTTTTAATATGTTAATAATATATTATGATAAAATATACCTAAAATTTAAAGTAATAGTCATCAATAAATGTTTATAATATAATTAATAATATTATATATTAATTTGTATGTATAAGTATATATACATATACCATATATATGTGTAAACTATTTATTACTATAAACAGTAATAAATATTAGTATTTATTATATATAAAAAAACTATTTATCACTACGCATATTAGTATGTATATATTTTTTTTAATATGTTTATAATATATTATGATAAAATATAACAAAATTTAAAAGTAATAGTTATAAATAAAAAATACAGTACGTTATTATATTGAATAAATATTACACAAATATTAAATGAATAATTGCTATTTTTGTTAAATTTTAAAATGAAAAATAATAGTAACTTATACATAAGAATATTATATTTACTTTTTAATTTGTAAATATTATATATATTATATTGTTGAGATAAATGTATGAAAATGTATGTGGTGTAGTGGTTAGTTACTCATTTGAGTATAGCAAAGGTCTTGAGTTAGTTCGAATACAAGAGGAAGCAAAGTTGAAGAGAAATATTTTTTACTCATTAAAATTAGTGACTGAAATATGTGGTCACTAATCAGTGATCGAATTAGTGACCGCCTAGTAACATACATAATTATTTTTAAATAATTAGTGACTGAGATAAATTAGTGACAAGGGTTTTAGTGACTGATCGGATCGGTCACTAAATCAGTCACTAAACCAGTTAGTGGTCGATTTTTATATATTTAGTGAAGTACCTTTGCAAGAGTCGCCGAGGCTGATATTGATGTTCTCTTCCAACTGCATATGGATGTAATATATATATATATATATATATCAACATTAATTAAGAATGATGAATTACTGTATACGACTGGGGTACATATATGCATCTAAATTAATTATACATCTCCTATGTATATATATATATATACATATTGCTTTTTTCAGTCAAGTATACTGTATACGTATGCCATGCAAGTCTCTATTATTACATGAGAATCACAAGTCATTCGCATGCAAACCAAACAGGGAGGGAAAAAGGGGGAGAAAAGTTGTGGGTTTTAGGCCAATGTGTATTTTACCAACGCCACCAATAAAATTATTATCACCTATAGACAAAAGACTGAGAGAGAATGAGACATTTAGCAGAGACAACCAATGGCACTGCTGACATACACAATTCACCTTCTTCGACTGATGAGACTTATTGATGGCGTGGGGGGTTGGGAAGGTGACCCACAGTTCCAATTGGATGTGACTTTTACTTTAATGTAAACTTTCCTAAAATGAAATGATGTCCCCGTGTCATAATGACTGAGGTCCAAAGTGCCTGCTCATTTAAGGTTAGAATTTACAGCCTTACATTATTATGGATTTTAGCTAACAAGATGGGCAAATGCATGAAATTGGAAGTTTTTCTCTTTTTCTTTTGACAGAAAGCTTGATGTTTTATGTTGCAAGTATTGCATTATATATATTTTATGAGATCAATTTGCAAATTTTTTTCTTTTTTTGCAAATGTCACATGGCCAGGAAAGAAACAATTGCTGCCACATCATTTAATTCTTCCGTCAATTTTTTTACAGTGTGAGGGACTCAGGGGTTGTTTGAAGATTTTCATAGTAGATAAGGGTAATTGATACCAACCCCATAGTACAAGGCGGCAAAGTGAATTTAACCCTTTTAAAAATGAAATAATTATTTTTTATATATTTTCACCCAATATTATTTTTATTTTTGAAATATATTCTCCAATAACTTATAGGCTAGTTTGGTTGGTATGATAATGTGTGATATAATATTTTTATTCTACTTTATTATTTATTTGGTTGAAATGACATTAAGCACACAAATCCACATGAATACCAAAAGCTCGTATTTATATGTACAACCTCTCATGATAAATTAACTTGCCACCTCCCATGAAATTTATTAATCATGCCAGCTGAACCATACCACAATAATAAAAAAATCAAATAAATTATTATATGATAAATAATTAGGAGATAACCAAAAAATCCAACCAAACTAGCCATATATATTTTCTCCCAATAACATAAGTACCTTATCTCTTTATTCCATTATTTCTATCTCCCTCCATCTATAATTTATTGAAATCAATATTATCATTATTTTTTCAATAATTTATCCAATACAACCTCATTTTTAACTCATTTTCACTAATTAATTTTTCAAATTTTAGAAATATTGGAAATAAAAATTAAAAATAAAAATAAAACCAATCGAGCCCCACCAAGTTTTGGATTAATCCAAAAATAGGTATGCAACAACGGCGTTTTCCAGTATAATGCTTCAAAAGGTGGCGCCTTAAACTTGTTGATTGTTTTGTCTTTTGTGGATGGGTAAGAAAAAAATAAGGATTTTTTTATTTTTTTTAATTAAAAAGGAAATACAATAGATGAGACTGCTTCCTCGATGCCGGCAAAAATGGACACATGTCCACTTTTCCATTTTTTTCTAT
The DNA here is from genome assembly GCA_018894105.1 of Jacaranda mimosifolia. Lineage (NCBI taxonomy): Eukaryota > Viridiplantae > Streptophyta > Magnoliopsida > Lamiales > Bignoniaceae > Jacaranda > Jacaranda mimosifolia. Next base: position 31,143,148 of record CM032131.1, on the reverse strand, counting down.
TAATTTAAATTTTCTTTTTTTTAATTAAATTAATTTTATATTAATGATGACTAAATACATTACAAATAAATTAATTTTTGGGTCAATTAAAATAAACATATATAAAATAATATATTTTTAGTGTTTCATTTTTTTATTTGCATTTTGGATTTTATTAAATTTAATTCTAAAAAATAAATAATTATTTTTAATTTATATTTTAGTATTTATTTTGTATATAAATTAAATTCAATCAAGTGTCAAAGTGAAGTTTTATGCTCAATCAAATTAAGTCTTTAAGCCAATCCCACACCAATTAAGTTGTGAAATGTTATCTATTTTAATATATGAACCAATTAAATCAAGACAATCTTGTGCAAACATGTAAAATTTAATTTTTACCGTTAAAATCAACTCTTTTTAAAAAAAATTAAATTAATGGGTATAATTCTATTAATTTAAAATAAAAAATTTAATAATTGACGTATTTATTTGGATTTTTATTTAATTTTATTTATTTTTTAACTTTTTTCAACACATTCTATAAATTTTATTTATTTTTTTTCATGTCTTGATTATTTATTTAATTAAAAAAGTAAATAATTTAGCGACAGAAATTAAAATTTGAATGTGTATTTATAAATAATTAGTATTAAATTAAATTAAAAAAGAAAAAAAAGATTAAAAAAAAAATATCTATGAAAAATGAATAGAAAAGAAGGTGGAAAAAAGAAAAAGAAAAAGAAAAAGTCTGCCTGTGCACCAGTCCAAACCAGGTGAGACTGAGACATCATAAAGGCTACCAGCTGGTGCACAGCGTCGTCTCAGACCTGATGAGACTGAGACATTACATGATCACATGAACCTGAAAAGCCTGCCCGTAGACCACGCCCCATTGCCCCTGCTACTCTTCCCTCCTCTCTCTCTCTCTCTCTCTCTCTCCAAGTCAATATTTATCAAGCATCAATCAGCTTCTTCTTCCCCATTATTTTCTAACTCCTCTGCGTTGGCTTTGAGCTCGAAGAAAGCATAGGCTTTGTTTGGTTATATTTGTTCAAAATAATATTATTTTGGAGAAGTATAATTAAATATATATTCATTTTTTTTGCAAAATATATCTTTTTAATATATACATATATAAGATAATAATAGCACAGCATTATAAGATAAGAGAAAATTAAATTAATAAATTAATTAGATTTGCTTTTAATTCCCCCAAATTTAAGGGGAAAAAATTCATTAGTTACTTTTATTTAAAATTTTGATTATTGCGATGTATTATTTCCAAGTGCAAATGCTATTCGGCTTAATAATAATTATGTGCAATATTGTAGAGACTTCAGTAATAATACTCAACAGATTGGTTGTTCTTTTTTACCCTTTTTTTCCTCTCCCTATAGAAAAACAATTATTTGTAATTTTAGTGATTATTTTTGAAGAGATATTATCCTTTTACAAACTAAAAGAACACACACACACACACACACACACACACACAGACAGAAACACACACACACACACACTCTCCCCCCTGCTATTTTGTTCTTCCTCTTTCTCTCTCTGTTCCTCCTTTCTCTTTTCTTTCTCTCATTCTTTCTGTTAATCACCACTCAAATTGCTCGGACTCCGTCTTGAATTTGGCGACTCGCAGAGATCGTGATGGAAGCCAAGGAAGATGAGTTGAATTCAACTATTATGGAATTGAGAAAAAATTTGGAGGCAGTGCAAGAACAGATCTTAAAGGAGAAATCGGATAAATTGGTATGCCTGCATCATGGTCATCTGATATTTACTTTACTTGCACTGAAGAACTAAACTGTGATATGTTATTACTAGGAATATTCTTTGAGTTATGAGAGGCTTTCAGAAGAGCTGAAGCAAACCAACCAGAGAGTAGGTAGTGAATGCATGCGATTGAAAGTATGTTTTCCAACAATTTCTGCCAAATGCTGTACTGTAATTTTCGTTATGGGAACTGTGTTCCTTCTGCAGATACAGTCAATGGATGATAAGTACGTGCAGGCACTGGAGCGTGCCATAAGTGATCAGCAGTCCACTATATCAGAACTTCTTGTGACAAAGGAGAAAATCGAGCGTGCCGAGAAAGAAAACGCAGCTTTGGTGGCCTTATTAAGTGTTGTATGAAATATTAATGAGGCATTATGAATCCATTTTGAGTAGCTTGACAATTTTCTATACATTTTATCATTTCTCAGACTATTGAGTCGAACTCTAGCATCTAAAATTATCAACTCTAAATCTTCTTAAAGCTTGGTTTGAGATGTTTGATTATTGAGCTGAGTCTAGCTTTTAACAATCAATTTCTATTTGGATCTTGAGTGGAGTGATTACTTTCCAGTCCAAGTTCCAAAGAGATGGAATAATTTTCGGTACATTTACATGCTTTTCCAGAGAGTTGTGTTCTACCTGTACATTTTGGACATAATCCTTATGTAGTGGGTGTTTGATCTGTAGCTTGTATTGCATTTCCAGTTAGTCATGCTTTCGACCCTCCGAAAAAATGTCAAGTTTACATCTGTGCAGATGAATTTTATCCTTATATAAATTTTAGTGATGGCACCTGTATCACATCCAAATTCATGCATGAATGTTACCTACATAGAATGAGGGATAAATATGAGTTATTTCTGCGTGCTTTATTGTTTAACTACTCAGTTTAATATTTTTGTTAAAGAATGTGCTAGTGCTCAATTGCTTTCTTGCTGATACTTATTGCATCTATTAATCCATATGTCAATCATGCTTGATCTTGAAAGGCATCGCAAGATGAGGCCATCAAACAGGAAACAGTAGCTAGTGAAGTTGCAAGCTTGAGAGATGATCGGTCACTTAAACTAGAAAAATACAAGGAATCTATTGAAAAATTCAAGGCAGTGGTAGGCACCCGGCCAACTAAAGCAAATGAACTGGAGGTTTGTACTGAAATGCCTGTTTCTTATTAATGGTTTCCAATGTATCATTTAACAGCTCCTGTATTTTTTTGTCAGTCAATCTATTTTTCTCAAGATGAGCAAATGAGATTACCGGAGCAGCTTGCTCTTGCAGGAACAAAATTGCAGGTTGTTGATCTAGCACTTTATAGGAATACTACTACCGTATTTAGGACTTGGCTGCTATTATTCTAACTAATTGCAAGTACTTTTTCTTATTTTTGGTTCTCTTTTCTATGCTCTCTTCTAAGGAAAGAGAGATTACAGAAGAGGCGGGAGCGATCCAACCAGAGCCTGAGACCTTAGATTGATTACAGCAACTCCATCGCGGTTCTTGGGACTGCATGATTGCCTTTCCAACTACAAAAAGTCATTGTTTCATTCCATGAGTTGATCACAATCTATGGCAGCCTAGAAGGATATTAGTGCAAGTAGATTCGTCTCGCTGTTTGAGTAGTAACTAAGTTGAAGAACCATATGGTCATATATGATACCATGATAGAATACTTTGCTATATATCTGTAAGGAAATGACAGATATTTGTTTTACTACTAGGTTTGTTTCTTTTGTAATGGGAATGCCGTGCTATATATAGGAATTAAGTTGACAAAAACCGAATGGATGATGCAGCCTGCATTCCAAAAATATTGCCGGAATTTGATCATAAATCATAGGGAAATTGACTTTATCTAGATGACACTCAAACAGTAAGCCATTTTTAGCATAATCCGAGTGTTACTTGTCTGTGTTCTTGGAGGCCGAGGGGAGATATCAGATATATCTGTGAGGCAGGCGGCTGCTTAACAGAGAGTATTATATCAAAAGATTCTTATATTCACTGATTTTCATTACTCTACTATTGGTATTGATGAGGGAAAACCCCTACTGAAAGCAGTGGAAACGTACAAACACTCCACCAGGTCATATCTTTTTATATAGGTTAGAACGGACACGATTCAACCTAACTCCAACTTTACCCTAATATCTTTTAGGTCAACCATGATCGGATTCAACTCTAATTTTATCCTAGTATCTCAACCTTTTTATGCAAGCTGGACATGATGTGATCCAATATCAATTTGTCCTTAACATTTCAATATTTTTATATAGGCCGGTTGATCCGATCCAATTTCCATTGCTCTATGAGAACACATGGCAGTATTGTGTGCCTCTAGTTGGAATGACCCGATCAAAGTTATTTCAGTGCAACGCTATGAATATTCCAATCCATAATTGATCTTTTAAGTTCATCTGTTGTCACCTTATTGCATTTTACCTGCTTATATTCCACTTTTCGACATCATAGTCGACATCGTATTAACTTGTGCAGCGATCAAATACAACCTGCCCTAACATATTCAAACAATTAGCCGGCAGAGACCTTAAACATGTCAACTCCTTAATCTTGTCAATCTTTGGCATGATATGTTACTAAATTTTGAGTTTAAGAAGAACCCTATGTATAAAACTAAACTAGAAATACTGGAGCTATAGAAAAATTAATTAACATTTGTGGTACCATTTTGCTGAAATGGTAGTATCTAAGCTAAGAGGAAATAAACTAATAAATCAATTAGAATTGATTTTAATTTTCACTTTTTTCAATTAATAATTCACAATAGTAGTGTAGATACCAGTATTTCATAAAATAGAGAATTACCCAAAGAAAACTAATTCTTCTAGTGTAGGCCCAAACCTTTCCCAAAGACAATCTTTTCACTCCCACATTTCGTCTGATTTAGTTTGATATTTTATTTTATATTTAATATAGTAACTTCATATGTTACGTCCTACATAGGAATATAAACTAATCTATGTTGACTAGCAACTTGTCAAGGTTTCAAACGTGATAAATTCTTCATTAGAAATTTAATTATTTTAAAAGTTATTATAATAAAATTTAAATTACTTCATGTAAAACATAAGTGCCAACCATTTCTTTTTCTTTTCACTTTAAAACATAACGATTTTTACTGGTTTCACAATTATTTTTATTAAACTCAAATCACAATCGATCTAGTTGGAAGTATGAGAGTTTACTCTCAAACTACAAATATAAATATCAATTTTACTAGTATTAGTTTAATACATTTTTCTTTACATTACACTCGATGTATTTGTATCATTATATACATCCACATGAATCAACTTGTCGATGCCAAATATATGACTTGTTGATTGTATCAAATACATACCTCTAATTCCTCTTGTGCATAATCAGTTCAAGAAGAAGCACTTTTTTTAGTACTATACTCATCGATATCAGACATTGCCTTTCCGATTATAAACATAAGATTTCGCGAAGTAAGCATAAGCCGCCATGAAAACTATGCTGATCCCTGCGAGTAGCCAATAGAAATAATCGAGATGAGCACGATTCAAGTTGTTTGAAAGCCAACTATCACGCCCATCTCCACCGGTCGCCTTCTCGATGATAGATATCAGAAAACTACTCAAGAAGTTCCCCACCCCAAATATACTAAGGGACAACGCAAGGCCTATGCTTTTTAGTTCACTAGGAATCTGATCATAGAAGAACTCTTGCAGACCAACTATGGTGAACGCATCAGCAATACCCAGTAGCAAATACTGAGGCGCCAGCCACCACACGCTCATTGGTACTGTTGCAGCCGGCCTGTCCACCAGGCCATGTTCGACTGCAGTCACAAGGCGCTGTTTCTCAACAAGTGCTGCAATTACCATGGAAATAAACGATAAGAATATGCCTGTACCGATCCGTTGCAGCATTGATATGCCTGCCGGTTTGTTGGTGATCGCCGAGGCGGTTGGCACCAGAAGGCGGTCGTAGATAGGAATGAAGGTGATAATTGAGATGCTGATAAGAGACTGGAGCGAAGCAGATGGGATTTGAAAGCCATCAAAGATGTAACGGCCCATTGTAGCTCCTTGTTTGGTGAATAGAGTGGAATCTTGTGCACAGACAATGGCGAATCCCAAGCATGTAGACCATATTGGGATGAGTCTAAGAATTGCTTTGGCATCATCAATGTCGCCTATTGTACAGATGTTCCCGTCTTCCTCTGAGCCATCAGGTGCAGGAATTGCTTTGGCAAGAAGCCTGTTGCAGAACAAATTAGAATGTACAGAACAGTATCTACACAGCACCTGGGTAACATGATAACAAGAAAATGCACTGAAACAACATCGAGGAATGATCTCTAAAGGGTCCACGACTTACTTGAACTTGTCTCTTGCGGTTTTCACAAAAACCAGGCTAATTCTCACAAATGGATTCCTCTCATCACTGTTTATACGAAATCGGTAAGTCATAGATCCAAGCAAGAAGATGACTAGTGCGAAGCACATGACGATGCATGGGATCCCAAAGCCAAGTTCCCAACTTAGATTTTCTTGAATGTAGTTCAAAACCAGGAGAGCTACTAAAACACCTCCATTCATTGAAAAATACCACCAGTTGAAGAATGAGCTTTTAGCTTTACACTCTTGTTTATCTTCTGCATCAAACTGGTCAGCCCCAAAAGCTTGTACACAAGGTTTATGCCCTCCTTGCGCAAATGCTACTAAATACAAAGAGAAGAAGAACAAGATGATTTCAAGCAGAGGGGGAGAGAGAGCAATGATATTTGCTTCATTTTTGCAGTCGGAAGAGTTGAATGGATGAAGTGCAGCTGATACAGACAAGAAGCCCAGCCCCTGGAACATGCATCGAACTTAATTTTGACATAAAAAGAAATTTCACCAAGTAATCAAGCTTGACTCAAGAACTATATATAACAAATAAGAAAATATTCAGAAAAATTGCCAACTTCATGGAGCTTAATGTGTGTTCGGTTGAAAGAACTCTTTGTTTTAAAGAGAATAATATAGCTGGTTCCTCAACTACTCTATATGGGACTCGAATCCACAATTTATCTGTTCGCAAGAATGGGAGCTTACACAAAAAGAATTGTCGTTTGAGGTTGTTTTCCTTAACAAATCAATTTTAACTCCATTTCAATCCAATATGGTGGACATCCTCATATACGGATTAACAGGTCCATCGATTCAATTAACAGGTTGAACCAACCAAACCAAACTATTGTTTACTAAAAATACAAATCTTTGTAAAATTGTATGATCAAAGACTAAGAAAGTTGGTGACCTGATGATAGAGAAGTCCACGATCAAAGTTTTAATAAATGATGGTTATAATAGTCTTATAATAGTAAAATCTCTAGTCGGATAAGTTCTAACTCAATTGAAAAAAATTTGGTCTAAACCAAAGTGCACCATGAAAATATGGTTTGGTTTCAGTCTTTTCAAATTTTTTGGGTATTCGGTTTTCAGTATTCGGCTTGATTTCGTCATAAAAAAAATGACAGCAATCTGTTATTTTCATTTTTCTTTTTCTTTTTTTTTTTGGCCCTTTAGTTTTTTAATGTTTTTCGAGATTCTTGAGTCTTGGACAATTGACTAATTTCACTTTTTTTTTTTCATTTTATTTCGATTTTAGCTTCTTCTTATTTCCTAATTCCAATCTCTAGATATTAAATCCTAGTGTAAATTACGAAACTAAAGTTTTTTCTATTTTATATTTTTAGAATTCGATTAATCAAAAACGAAACCAAATAAAAAAAATTCAGCTAAAACCGAAATGTAACGCTTTAATTCCATTCAATTTTCGAGTTTGCAAAATGACAAACCAATATATTAACCGAATTTTTAATTTTAATTTGATTTGATTTGACTTTATTTAACTTGAGGTAATGCACACTTTTTGAAATGAAGTAAACTAATGTTCACCTCTATACATAAAATGGCTATTAAATAATGCAAAGTAGATCAACATTAATCATTCAGCTCTAAATCATCACTTTGATTTTTTTTTTATTCTATTTTGTGTTATATTTATTATTTCAATTTAATAAATACATGTCAAGTGTATCTGATTTCAAATCAATTATTTTTATAAAAAATATCTAATATATGCAACATGTATTTATGAAGTAAAATAAAAAATAAAATATAAAATGAAATAAAATATCCAAACCGTTAAACCATGAACATATAAGAGCCTTTGATTTTGGGCAAATATAACCAAACATATCTTCATTTTTTCTTCAAAACTTCCATTTTTCAATATGTACATGTATATATATATATTATATTATGTATATTTTATTATTATTCTAACAATAAAAAATTCATTTAATTTTATTTTCACCCCAAACTTTAACAAAAATGTATTGATTTGACTGTTACAATAAAAAATATCTTCCCCAAAATATAAACAAACATACCAAAACATAACTTTTATATTTTTAAATAATTCATTCTCCTAAAACATATAATGAACATATGATAAAATCACACAAAAAAACATAACCAAACATTCCCTTAATTGATGCAGAATTCATACTGTTTTTTTGCACTAACCAAGATGTAGAGCAGAGAGGCAATGATAATGGTAAGATATCGGCCCAAGAAAGAGTCGGCGACAAAAGCGCCCAGAAGCGGCAGAAGCATCGCCGTGCCGTTCCACGCATTGACGTTCTCCGCCGCCGTCGCGGTGGGTTGGCCCAACGGGCCTGTCAAATAGCTTATCAAATTCGAACTTATTCCATAATAAGCAAATCTCTCCGCTACTTCAACACCTAACAAAATTACCAGAAAAGGAAAAAGATTTTTCAATCCAAACAGCTAACAAATATAAAAATAAATTATTTGTATGATCATACCTATGATGAAAGAAGCGGATTTCCAGCAACCCGATTTTGATCGGCGGGCAGGCAGGCCATTGAAGTCGACGGAGCCCCGCACGACGTCGTCCAGTAGCGGAGCTTCGGCCTCCGATATGTCGTCTCCGGTGACCACAGTGATCGCCATTCTCTCTCAGATTCCCTCAGTTGCACGTCCAGCTGATGATAACGAACTTCAGATTGGCTGGAACTTGGAAGTTTATTTTAATTTTTCTAACTTGAGAACATCACTTTCGAGGGCCCAAAATTTGATCACAAGATTTCTTGTAAGAAGCACTTGCGAATTAAATGGATTGGATTCATTACAACAAATGGAATACTCCAATTGGTCATAGTTGTTGAAAAATATAGAAAGTCATGACAATCACAGCAAGATTAGGTTGCCTCCCCTTGAATCTTTACTAAGAAAAGTATTTTCTTCTACAAGGGCTAAAAATCCAAATTTGAAAAATGCCTTACCACTATTCAAACAATGACTTAATAAAATAACATGCTGATATCGTCGCTTATGATTAAATAATTCATGATTTACTTAACTGAATGCTCAAATGAGTGATATGATATAAATTTTTAAGTTGCGTCTAAATATACATATGTTACTTTTTTATTCTATTTTGTGATGATATTAATTTATGGTAATGATAACATCATAGAGTATTTTAATTTCTTACTACGATACGAAAATAGTTTTATTTGCCAATTCTTAAAATATAAATAAATGAATTATATATATTGCCTAGTCCCACTCCCTAAACACACTCAAAAAAGTTCAAAATACCCTTTCAATTCATTTTATACCCATTGCCCAATGTCTAGCTCTCTAATTTTATCCTCCCTAACTAATCTATATATACATATATAAAAATAATTTTAAAATATCAATTTCACTTTATCAACCTAATAAAAAATTATTGATATGACATCTTATTCCATCCCAAAACACAACCAAATAAATAATTTTCTCCTAAAATATTTTTCACCTATCAACCAAATACAAACAAACAACCATCACATTCTCCAACCCCACTTCTTAAAAATTATTTTGCAAAATTATTTTGACAAAATGCTCCAATTTACAACCAAACATAGTCCTGATTTACGGCCCAAATTATATTGAGAAATTAAATATTCTAAACTAAACAAAATACCAAAATACTAAACCGTATTATTTGAAATCCCCAATTGTTCCTTAGTGTTGCGTGGTGCTAAGGCGTAATTGAAATTAGATAATAGGGCTGTAAATGAATATGCGAAAATTCGTTTATCATTTATATTCGAATTTGTTTATAGGACATAATATCCGTGTTCATTTAAAGCGGATATTATCCATGTCCAATTAGTAGGTATTCAAATGTAAATAGATACAAATATAGTAATTGCATATTTGATTTGTTTAATATCCACTCGAATATATATATCCATTGAATATATCCATTTATATATTTGATTATTAGTAATTTAATAAAAAAAATTATTAGTATATCATAAATAATATTTACGAAATTATTATATATAATATACTCTAATTTTTTTTATGTATTTTAATATATAAATAATATTTTTAAAAAATTATCATATATAATATCTTATTATACATTATAAATTTATTTTATGTTTTCAATATAAAATCTCATAATACATATAGATAAATATACATATAAATTAGTAATTAATGAATTAATAAAAAAAATAATAGTTAAAGATTATGAAAAATCGATAGATGGTAGTAATAATAATTAAAAAATACTAAATCAACAAAAAATTAAAAAGTCAGTATATGAACAATAAAGTTAATCAATATAAAGTGTCAAAAAAAAAAAAGTTAATCAATATAAAGTTATTGTTGCTTGATTTTATAATTAATTTATTTTGTTATTTTATTAATATTAATTCATTACAAAATCAAACATTAATTATGAAAATTTAACTAAATCAAGGATAATTAATTTTTAATTCTAAAATAAAATAATAATTTTTTAAATTAGTAATTATCTAAAGGAACATTAAATGTTTTAAAATATCTAACTATACTCTATATATAATATAAGATGAATATATCAATTCATAGTTTTATTTAGTAAATTTGCAGTATTATTAATTTAGAAAATTAATATAATTTATCTAAACATAAAACTAAAACCCTGAATCCTAAAATCTCGCAACTCTATAAACTTTAAACCCCAAAATGTTAATAATAAAGAACATTTTTGTTCATTAACATTATTAATATCTAAAGTAGGCTATTAATTAACAAACATTAACTAAATCAAGGACATTCAATTTCTGAATTCAAATAAGATAGCAAATACTAAAAATATTAATAGCTAGAGGGACATTAAGTGCTTTAAAATATGTGACTGTACATGTAATATAAGTGAATATATCAATTCATAATTTTATTTTGTAGTATCACTAATTCAAAAAACTAATTAAATTTTTTTAAATATAAAAACCTAAACCTTAAATCTTAAAATCCAAAACATCTATAACATAAATTAATAATTAAAGAATTGAGAAAAAAGTAATAAATTTTAAAAATTATAGTAATATTAAAAAAAGAATTGAAGAATTTATACAAGAAGACCGAATAATTAATATAACGCTATTGTTGGTTGGCTTTACATAGTTGTCGTCATTATAAATATGAATTAGTTATAAACTAAACTATTGAATAAAAAAGTTGACTAAATCAAGGGCAACTAATTTTTGAACTTTAAAATAAGACAGTAAAACACTAAGGGCTTGTTTGCTTCATTGGATAAAGTTGGATAGGTTCATTCTCTAACTTTATCTCTTGTTTGCTTAGTATTTTTATGGTCCATAACACCTTTGCAACCCGATGTGGTATTATGGGCTAGGTTGGTTTATAGATCATGCCAAGACGGCCTAATCCATTTTCCATCCCATTCAAATTTCATTTGATAGGAAATAAAATGACATTCTTACCCCAAAAACTCCATACTCAATGCCTTTTGCCAAATTCAACAGCCATTCCCCCATCAATCCATCCTCATACATAGCTGCGCCCCACCCGCCTTCTTCTTCACAACAGCCTTGCTTGTCATCGCCGCCTCGATCACTGGAGGAGGACGTAGCATCGGCAGTGGTGCGGCCTTTTTCCTCCGTCGAAACGTCAATTTCCACATCTCCTCGCCCTCTCTCTCTCTCTCTCTCTGTACCTCTTTGAATTCTTCTTCTCTCTATGGATATATGCACATTTATATATATATGTAGAGATTATATGTAGAAGATGGCCCCTGTCAAGGAAAGAATATATATGCCAAGAACATCAAAGTTTCATACACGAGAAGCAAATTTTCAGTACCAGCATGAAGATTTATTGTGTCCATGATACAAATTGATTAATAAAATTGAGGGGGGGGGGGTTTATTAATCAACAAATAGTTGGGATAAAGGGACAGAGCATTGAAATACATGGAGAGTATTTTAGAAATTTACCTTCTTAGAAGTTAGGACATTTTGGATATTACAAAGTGTAATCACATTGAGCAATCTTGCCAACCAAACATTAGATAGTATTAAGCATGGATATCACTGATTTTTAAAATTCAAGCAAATAATAGATTACATAGTTTTGGATACCATTTCAAGCTTATGTATCACTAGCATATTAATCCCTCTTAATCTTATATGCCCAAGCAAACAAGCCTTAAAAATATTAACTAGTTAGAGGGACATTAAATCTTTTAAAATATTTAACTATGCAGATAATATAATGTGAATATATCAATTCATAATTTTATTCTGTAGTATTATTAATTCAAAAAACTAATAAAATTTGTTGGATATAAAACCTAAACCACCCCAAAATCCAAAAATCTATGATATAAATTATTAATTAAAAAACTGAGAAGAAAAAGAAGTAATAAATTTTAAAGATATAGCAATGTTAAATAGGCATGACAATGGGTTCAGATAGACCATGTCCTACATTGGACCCACCCCATTAGGAGTCCAATAAACTGGTTTCGGGACGGGTCATGAGTCCTAATTTCATGGACCCGGCCAGGTACGGGACGGATTATGGATTTAAGTAAACCCGTCCTGAACTCACCCCACATAATAACTATATAATATGTTATATATATTATATATAATATATGTACACAAAACAATAAAAAAATTAGGATATATAATAGTATGTATATTTCATCAAATAAATAATACTTTTGTACTCATTTAATCATCATAAAAATGATGGAAAATATACTAAAATCAATTAATGCAGATATTATATTTTAAAATTTGAAAAATAATGTTACGAATTTATTGTATATTGGATTCTAATTTTCTATACATGTATACATTTTTTTGTGTATATTTATCTTAAATACTTTTGAAAACATATGAGTTGTAAATTTATATATTTTAATGAAAAAAAAAAAGAAAAAAGAAAAATGGGTTAGGTGGGTTGGACTCATTGGGTTAGGAGTCTGAAGTGAAGCAAGGCAGGGCAAGTGATGGGTCCAAATAGAAGTAGGCGGTGTGGGTTTCTGGTCATGCCAAGCCCACCTCATACCCGCTCCATTGACGTCCCTAATGTTAAGGAAAAACCAAAGAATCTATGCAAGAAGGATGGAATTAATCAATATAACATTATTATTGATTGATTTTATAATTAATAAATATAATTGTCATTACTATTAATATTAATTATAAAATAAATATTACTTAAAAATTAACTGAATTTGTATCATTATTAATTTAAAAAACTAATAAAAATTGTCCAAATATTAACCTAGAGGTCCTAAACTCTAGGGGTGTAAATGAGTCGAACTCGAGTCAAGCTTGGCAAAAATTGCAAGAGCTTGAGCCTAAAATACTAAGCTTGAGCTCGAACTCGAGTCGGCTCACCAAATTTTTTAAAATTAAATAAAAATATTAAATTATTAATATTTGATAATTATTTAATAATAATTAATAAAATAATTTAAATTGTAATTATAAATAAAATATATATTATAATTATTTAATCATATATAATAAATATTTAAAATTAGAAAAAAAGTAAATTATTAATATATACTAATTATTTAATTAATATATAATAAATATTTAATATTAGAAACAAGTAAATTATTAATATATATTAATTATTTAATTAACATATAAAAATATTTTAAAAAATAAAAAAAAGCTCATGAATCGGCTCATGAACTTTTGAACAACTAAAATAAAACTCAAGCTCGGCTCATGTTAAAGCTCGAGCTTGACTCGAGCTTGAGTCGAGTCGGCTCACACCCTATTAAACTCTAGATCCTAAAATCTAGGATCGTGAATTGGCTCGACTCATCTTACACCCCTATTAAACTCTAGATCCTAAAATCTCGTGGCAAAAACTTTATAAACCTTAAACACCAAAATCTTAATAAAAGAAAATATTTTTATTAATTAATATTATTAATCTATAAATAATTAGAATTAAATGATAATATTTGATATTCATCATTAAATCAAAGCTTCTTTAAATTGTGTTAAAATACAATATACAAAAATATTAATTATCAAAATATGATTTTAAAAATGATATATAATAATTTAGTTTATAATTAAATCTTGAATTTAAAATTTTAAACTATAAATTATTGTTATTAAATAAACTATAAAAAACCAATAAAATTTGAGAGAGAAATGACAAAAAGAAGAGCTGAAACTAACCAACCAGAAGGTAGGCAGTGAATGCATGTGATTGAAAATATATTTCCCAACAATTCCTGCCAAATGTCGTACTGTAAATTTTCGTCATGAGAACTGTGTTCCTTCTATAGGTACGCTCCAGCAACTGCTCGTACTTATCATTCAATAAAATGGTTGAAAATGAAAATAGTCTTTGAAAATAAAATCAAATGGGCTGTTAATTGTTGAGCTGAGTCTAGCGTTTAACAATCAATTTCTATTTGGATCTTTAGTGGAGCAATTACTTTCCAGTCCAAGTTCCAAAGAAATGGAACAAATTTTCGGTACATTTACATGCTTTTCAATTTTACCTGTACATTTTGGATCGAATCCTTAGGTAGTGGGTGTTTGATCTGTAGCTTGTATTGCATTTCAACTTTCAAGTTAGCCATGCTCTTCAACCCTCCTAAAAATGTCAAATTTACAGCTGTGCAGATGAATTTTATCCTTGGATAAATTTTAATGATGGCAACTGTATCATAGCCAAATTCATGCATGAATGTTACCTGCATAGAATGAGGGACAAATGTGAGTTATTTCTGCATGCTTTATTGTTTAAGTACTCGTTTTCCTATTTTTGTTAAAGAATGTGCTAATGGTCAATCGCTAAATCTTGTCAATCTTTGCAATGATATGTTACTAAATTTTGAGTTTAAGAAGATTCTTATGTATAAAACTAAACTAGAAATACTGGAGCTAAAGAAAAATTCACTAACATTTGTACCATTTTGCTGAAATGGTGGTACATAAGCTAAGAGAAAATAAATTAATAAATCAAGTAGAACTGATTTTAATTTCCACTTTTTTCAATTAATAATTCACAATAGTAGTGTAGATAATAGTATTTCATAAATTAGAGAATTACCCAAAGCAAACTAATTCTTCTAGTGTAGGCCCCAAATCTTTTTGAAAGATGATCTTTTCATTCCCTTTTATATAATAGGTGCGTATCAAAAATATAAAAAGCTTCATATTTTACGTCCTATATAGGAATATAAACCAATCTATGTTGGCTAGCAACTTGTCAAGGTTTCAAACTTGATAAGTTCTTCATCAGATTTAATTATTTTAAAAGTTATTATAATAGAATTTAAATGATTTCATGTAAAACATAAATGCCAACCATTTCCTTTTCTTTTCACTTTAAAAAGAATGCTTTTTACCAGTTCCATAAATATTTTTATGAAACTCAAATCGCAATTGATCTAATTGTCAGTACGAGAGTACTTTACTCTCAAACTACCAATATAATTATCAATTGTGCTGCTATTAGTTTAATACATTTTTCTTTATATTACACTCGATGTATTTGAATCATTATATACATCCACATGAATCAACTTATCGGTGTCAAATATATGACTCGTTGATTGTATCAAATACATACCTTTAATTCCTCGCACATAATAATAAGTTCAAGAAGAATCACTTTTGTGAGTACTATAATTATCGATATCAGACATTATTTTTCTGATTATAAACATAAGATTTCGCAAAGTAAGCATAAGCCGCCATGAAAACTACGCTGATCCATGTGAGTAGCCAATAGAAATAGTCGAGATGAGCACGATTCAAGTTGTTCGAAAACCAACTATCACGCCCATCTCCACCGGTCGCCTTCTCGATGATAGATATCAGAAAACTACTCAAGAAGTTCCCCACCCCAAGTATACTGAGGGACAACGCAAGGCCTATGCTTTTGAGTTCACTAGGAATCTGATCATAGAAGAACTCTTGCAGACCAACTATGGTGAACGCATCAGCAATACCCAATAGCAAATACTGAGGCGCCAGCCACCACACGCTCATTGGTACTGTTGCAGCCGGCTTGTCCACCAGGCCATGTTCGACTGCAGTCACAAGGCGCCGTTTCTCAATAAGTGCTGCAATCACCATGGAAATAAACGATAAGAACATGCCTGTACCGATCCGTTGCAGCATTGATATGCCTGCCGGTTTGTTGGTTATCGCTGAGGCGGTTGGCACCAGAAGACGGTCGTAGATAGGAATGAAGACTATAATGGAGATGCTGATAAGAGATTGGAGTGAAGCAGCTGGGATTTGAAAGCCATCAAAGATGTAACGGTCCATTGTAGCTCCTTGTTTGGTGAATAGAGTCGAAGCTTGTGCACAGACAATGGCGTATCCCAAGCATGTGGACCATATTGGGACGAGTCTAAGAATTGCTTTGGCATCATCAACGTCGCCTATGGTACAGATGTTCCCGTCTTCCTCTGAGCCATCGAGTGCAGGAATTGCTTTGGCAAGAAACCTGTTGCAGAACAAATTAGAATGTGTAAAACAATATCTACGGACAGCACTTGGATAACATGATAACAAGAAAATGCACTAAATCAACATCAAGGAATGATCTCTGAAGGGTCAACGACTTACTTGAACTTGTCTCTTGCAGTTTTCACAAAAACCCGGCTAATTCTCACAAATGGATTCCTCTCATCACGGTTTATACGAAATCGGTAGGTCATAGATCCAAGCAAGAAGATGACTAGTGCGAAGCACATGACGATGCATGGGATACCAAAGCCAAGTTCCCAACTTAGATTTTCTTGAATGTAGTTCAAAACCAGGAGAGCTACTAAAACACCTCCATTCATTGAAAAATACCACCAGTTGAAGAATGAGCTTTTAGCTTTACACTCTTGTTTATCTTCTGCATCAAACTGGTCAGCCCCAAAAGCTTGTACACAAGGTTTATGCCCTCCTTGCGCAAATGCTACTAAATACAACGAGAAGAAGAAGCAGACGATTTCAAGCGGAGGGGGAGAGCAAGCAATGTTATTTGCTTCATTTTTGCAGTCGGAAGAGTTGAATTGATGAAGTGCAGCTGATACAGACAAGAAGCCCAGCCCCTGGAGCATGAACTGAACTTAATTTTGACAACAAAAGAAATTTCACCAAGTAATCAAGCTTGACTCAAGAACTATATATAATAAATAAGAAAATTTTCAGAAATATTGCAAAGTTCATGGAGCTTAAAATGTGTTCGGTTGAAAGAACTCTCATTTTTTTTACAAAGAATAATATAGCTGGTTCCTCAACTACCTTGTGTGAAACTCAAATCCACAATTTATCTGTTTGCAAGAATGGGAGTTTACACAAAAAGAATTATCGTTTGAGGTTACTTTCCTTGACAAATCAATTTAAACTCCATTTCAATCCAATATGGTGGACATCCTCATATACGGATTAACATGAGTGTCCATTGATTCGGTTAACAGGTTGAACCAACCAAACCAAACTACTGTTTACTAAAAATACAGATCTTTGTAAAATCGTATGATCATGTACAGGGGCTGACGTTAGTTCAATGTCGGAAGATCAAGAAAGTTGATGACCTAATGATAGAGAAGTGCTATCAAAGTTTCAATAAATGATGGCTATAACAGTCTTATAGTAGTAAATTCTAGTTTGATAAGTTCTAACTCAATTAAAAAAAATTTGGTCTAAACCAAAGTGCACCATGGAAATAAGGCTTGGTTTCAGTTTTTTAAAATTTTTTGGGTATTCGGTTTTCAGTTTTCGGCTTGATTTCTTCATCGAAAAAATGACCGCAATTTGTTATTTTCCTTTTTTTTTTTTGGCCCCTAAGTTTTTCAATGTTTTTCGAAATTCTTGAGTCTTGGACAGTTGACTAATTTCACATTTTCTTTTCATTTTATTTCGATTTTAGCTTCTTCTTATTTCCTAATTCCAATCCCTATATATTAAATCCTAGTGTAAATTATGAAACTGAAGTTTTTTCTATTTTATTTTTTTAGAATTCAATTAACCAAAAACGAAATCAAATAAAAAAATTTCGGTTTTAATCTGACGCTTAATTCCATTCAATGATTCAATTTTCGAGTTTGCAAAATGACAAACCAATCTATTAACCGAATTTTTAATTTGATTTAATTTGATTTGACTTGATTTAACTTGACGTAATGCACACTTTTTGAAATGAAGTAAGCTAATTTTCGCCTATATGCATCAAATGGCTATTAAATAATGCAAAATAGATCAACATTAATCATTCAGCTCTAAATCATCACTTTGAATTTTTTTATTTAATTTTATGTTATATCTACTATTTTAATTTAATAAATACATGTCAAGTGTATTTAATTTTAAATTAATTATTTTTATAAAAAATATCTAATATATGTAACATGTATTTATAAAATAAAATATAAAATAAAATAGAAGATTCAAATCGTTAAACCATAAACATATATTTAGCCATGTAAGAGCCTTTAATTTGATCATCACTCAAGTTTTTCTAAAAGCTAACATTAAAATTTAAACAAACCCAAAATTTCATTTTCAGATTTCATGATGCTCCAAGAACTAAAGTTCATGAATATAAATCGACTTAGGGAATGTTTGATTATATTTTCCCAAAATAAAATTATTTTGGGCAAACATAACCAAACATATCCTCAATTTTCCTCCAAAATTTTTATTTTTCAATATATACATATATATATTATATACATTATGTATATTTTATTATTATTATTCTAACAATAAAAAATTCACTCGATTCAATTTTCACTTCAAAAATTCAATAAAAAAACAATGATTTTAGTGTTATAATAAAAAATATTTTCCCAAAATATAAACAAATATACCAAAACACAACTTTCAACGTTCTCTAGTAATTTATTTTCCCAAAACATATAATAAGATAACACAAAAAAACATAACCAAACATTCCCTTAATTTATTCAGAATTTATACTGTTTTTTTGTACTAACCAAGATGTAGAGCAGAGAGGCAATGATAATGGTACGATATCGGCCCAAGAAAGAGTCGGCGACGAAAGCGCCCAGAAGCGGCAGAAGCATCGCCGTGCCCTTCCACGCATTGACGTTCTCCGCCGCCGTCGCGGTGGATTGGCCCAACTGGCCTGTCAAATAACTGATCAAATTCGAACTTATTCCAAAATAAGTAAATCTCTCCTCCACTTCAACACCTAACAAAATTACCAGAAAAGGAAAAAGATTTTTCAATCCAAACAGCTAACAAATATAAAAATAAATTATTTGTATGATCATACCTATGATGAAAGAAGCGGATTTCCAGCAACCCGATTTTGATCGGCGGGCAGGCAGGCCATTGAAGTCGACGGAGCCCCGCACGACGTCGTCCAGTAGCGGAGCTTCGGCCTCCGATATGTCGTCTCCGGTGACCACAGTGATCGCCATTCTCTCTCAGATTCCCTCAGTCGCAGGTCCAGCTGATGATAACGAACTTCAGATTGGTTGGAAGTTTATTTTAATTTTTCTAACTTGAGAGCATCATTTTCGAGGGGCCCAAAATTTGATCTCAAGATTTCTTGGAAGAAGCACTCGTGAATTAAATGGATTGGATTCATTACAACAAATGGAATACTCCAATTGGTCATAGTTGTTGAAAAATATAGAAATCGTGACAATCACAGCAAGATTAGGTTGCCTCCCCTTGAATCTTTACTAAGAAAAGTATTTTCTTCTACAAGGGCTAAAAATCCAAATTTGAAAAATGCCTTACCACTATTTAAACAATGACTTAATAAAATAACATGCTGATATCGTGGTTTATGATGAAATGATTCGTGATTAACTTAACTGAGTGCTCAAATGAGTGATATGATATAAAATTTTAAGTTGCATCTAAATATACATATGTTACTTTTTTATTCTATTTAGTGATGATTTTAATTTATGGTAATGATAACATCATAGAGTATTTTAATTTCTTACTACATTACGAAAGTAATTTTATTTTTCAATTCCTAAAATATAAATAAATAAATTATATATTGCCCAATTCCACTTCCAAAATACACTAAAAAAAGTTTAAAATACCCCCCCCCCCAATTCATTTTATACCCATTGCCCAATGTCTAGCTCTTTCATTGTATCCTGCCTACCCAATCTATATATATATATATATAATTTTAAAATATCAATTTCACTCTATCAATTTAATAAAAAAGTATTGATATGACATCTTGTCCCATCCCAAAATACAACAAAATAAATAATTTTCTCCCAAAATATTTTTTGCCTACCACCCAAATACAAACAAATAACCATCACATTCTCCAATCCCATTTTTTAAAAATTATTTTGACAAAATGCTCCAATTTACAACCAAACATAGCCTTGATTTATGGCCCAAATTATATTGAGAAAGTAAATATTCTAAACTAAACAAAATGCCAAAATACTAAACCTTATTATTTGAAATCCCCAATTGTTCCTTGGTGTTGCTAATGCATAGCTGAAATTGGATAGTAAGGCTATAAATGGATATTGAAAAATTCGTTTACCATTTGCATTCGAATCCATTTATAGGGCATATTATCCGTGTTCGTTTAAAGCGGATATTATCCGTGTCCGATTAATAGGTATTCGACTGTAAATGGATACAAATATAATAATTGCATATTCAATTTGTTTAATATCCACTTCGAATATATATCCGTTAGATATATCCATTTATATATTCGATTATTCGTAATTTAATAAAATTCGTTATCAATATATCATAAATAATATTTACGAAATTATTATATATAATATACTCTAATTTTTTTATGTATTTTAATATATAAATAATATTTTTAAAAAAATATCATATATAATATGTTATTATACATTATAAATTTATTTTATTTTTTCAATATAAAATCTCATAATATTTATAGATAAATATACATATAAATTAGTAATTAATGAATTGATAAAAAAATAATAGTTAAAGATTATGAAAAATCGATAGACAGTAGTAATAATAATTAAACAATACTAACCCACCAAAAAAATTAAAAAGTCAGTATATGAACAATAAAGTTAATCAATATAAAGTGTCAAAAAAAAAAAAAAGTTAATCAATATAAAGTTATTGTTGCTTGATTGTATAATTAAGTTATTTTGTTATTTTATTAATATTAATTCATTACAAAATCAAACATTAATTATGAAAAATTAACTAAATCAAGGATAATTAATTTTTAATTCTAAAATAAAACAATAATTTTTTAAATTATTAATTATCTAAAGGGACATTAAATGTTTTAAAATATCTAACTATACTCTATAAATAATATAAGATGAATATATCAATTCATAGTTTTATTTTGTAAATTTGTAGAATTATTAATTCAGAAAACTAATATAATTTATCTAAACATAAAACTTAAACCCTGAATCCTGAAATCCCGCAACTCTATAAACCTTAAACCCCAAAATGTTAATAATAAAGAACATTTTTGTTCATTAACATTATTAATATCTAAAGTAGGCTATTAATTAAAAAACATTAACTAAATCAAGGACATTTAATTTTTGAATTCAAATTATATAGCAAATACTAAAAATATTAATTAGCTAGAGGGACATTAAGTGCTTTAAAATATATAACTGTACATGTAATATACGGTGAATATATCAATTCATAATTTTATTTTGTAGTATCACTAATTCAAAAAACTAATAAAATTTGTTTAAATATAAAAACCTAAACCTTGAATCTTAAAATTGAAAACATTTATAACATAAATTAATAATTAAAGAATTGAGAAAAAAGTAATAAATTTTAAAAATTATAGTAATATTAAAAAAAAATTGAAGAATTTATACAAGAAGAACGAATAATTAATATAACGCTATTGTTGGTTGACTTTACATAGTTGTCGTCATTATAAATATGAATTAGTTATAAACTAAACTATTGAATAAAAAAGTTGACTAAATCAAGGGCAACTAATTTTTGAACTTTAAAATAAGACAGTAAAACACTAAGGCTTGTTTGCTTCATTGGATAAAGCTGGATAGGCCCATTCTCTAGCTTTATCTCTTGTTTGCTTGGCATTTTTATGGACCATGATACCTTTGCAGCCCGGCATGGTATCATGGGTTAGGTTGGTTTATCGATCAGGCTAAGATGGCCCAATCCATTTTCCATCCCATTCAAATTTCATCTGATAAGAAATGAAATGACATTCTTACCCCGAAAACTCCATATTCAACACCTTCTGGCAAATTCAGCAACCATACTTCCTCTTCACACGCCCTAATCTCTGATCTCCCCCATCAATCCATCCTCACACACAGCTGCGCCTCACCCGCCTTCTTCTTCACAACGGCCTTGCTTGTCGTCGCCACCTCGATCACCGGAGGAGGAGGTAGCATTGGCGGCGATGCAACCTTTTTCCTCCTTTGAAACGTCAATTTCCTCATCTCCTCGCCCACTCTCTCTCTCTGTACCTCTCTGAATTCTTCTTCTCTCTACGGATATATGCACATTTATATATATGTAGAGGTTATATGTAGAAGAAGGCCCCTGTCAAGGAAAGAATATATATGCCAAGAACATCAAAGTTTCAAACATGAGAAGCAAATTTTTAGTACCAGCATGAAGATTTATTGTGTCCATGGTACAAGTTGATTAATAAAATTGAGGGGGGAGGATTTTATTAATCAAAAAATAGTTGGGATAAAGGGAGAGAGCATTGAAATACATGGAGAGTATTTTATAAATTTACCTTCTTCGGAGTGAGGATATTTTGGATATTACAAAGTGTAATCACATTGAGTAATTTTGCCAACCAAACATTAGATAGTATTAAGCATTGAAATATATGGAGGGTATTTTGAAAATTTACCTTTTTAGAAGTTAGGACACTTTGGACATTACAAAGTGTAATCACATTGAGCAATCTTGCCCACCAAACATTAGATAGTATTAAGCATGGATATCACTAATTTCTAAAATCCAAGCAAATAATAGATTAGTTTTGAATACCATTTCTAGCTTATGTATCACTAGTATATTAATCCTCTTAATCTTATATGTCCAAACAAACAAGTCTTAAAAATATTAACTAGTTAGTGGGACATTAAATCTTTTAAAATATTTAACTATACAGATAATATAATGTGAATATATCAATTCATAATTTTATTCTATAGTATTATTAGTTCAAAAAACTAATAAAATTTGTTAGATATAAAACCTAAACCACCCCAAAATCCCAAAATCTATGATATAAATTAATAATTAAAAAACTAAGAAGAAAACGAAGTAATAAATTTTAAAGATATAGCAATGTTAAGTAGGCATGACAATGGGTTTGGGTAGACCGTGTCCTGCCCTGGACCCAACCCATTAGGAATCAAATAAACTGGTTTTAGGACGGGTTATGGGTCCTAGTTTCATGGACCCAGCCGGGTTTGCGGCAGATTACGGGTTTAAGTAAACCTATCCCGAACCGGCCCCGCATAATAAATATATAATATGTTATATATATTATATATAATATATGTACACAAAACAATAAAAAAATTAGGATATATAATAGTATGTATATTTCATCAAATAAATAATAGTTTTGTACTCATTTAATCATCATAAAAATAATGGAGAATATACTAAAATCAATTAATGCTGATATTATATTTTAAAATTTGAAAAATAATGTTACAAATTTATCGTATATTGGATTCTAATTTTCTATACATGTATACATTTTTTCGTGTATATTTATCTTAAATAATTTTGAAAACATATAAGTTGCAAAATTTATATATTTTAATGAAAAAAAAAAAAAAAAACAGGTTTGGTAGGTTGGACTCACTGGGTTAGGAGTCTAAAGTGAAGCAGGGTAGGCCAAGGCGGGGCAGGTTACAGGTCCAAATAGAAGTAGGCGGGGCGGGATGGGGGGGGGCAGATTACGGGTCCAAATAGAAGTAGACAGGGTGGGTTTCGAGTCCCGCCAAGCCCACCCCATACCTCTCCATTGCCATACCTAATGTTAAGGAAAAACCAAAGAATCTGTGCAAGAAGGATGGAATTAATCAATATAACATTATTATTGATTGATTTTATAATTAATAAATATAATTGTCATTATTATTAATATTAATTGTAAAATAAATATTACTTAAAAATTAACTGAATTTGTATCATTATTAATTTAAAAAACTAATAAAAATTGTCCAAATATTAACCTGGAGGTCTTAAACTCTAGGGGTGTAAATGAGTCGAACTCAAGTCAAGCTTGGCAAAAATTGCAGGAGCTCGAGCCAAAAATACTGAGCTCAAGCTCGAACTCGAGCCGGCTCACCAAAAAATTTTAAATTAAATAAAAATATTAAACTAATAATATATGATAATTATTTAATAATAATTAATAAAATAATTTAAATTATAATTATAAATAAAATATATATTATAATAATTACTATAATAATTTAAATTATAATATATTATAATTATTTAATCATATATAATAAATATTTAAAATTAGAAAAAAAGTAAATTATTAATATATACTAATTATTTAATTAATATATAATAAATATATTTAGGGTTAATTGCACATTGCCCCCAACCTATGGCCTCATTTGCACATTGCTCCCCAACCGTTGTTAATGTGCAATTTTACCACCTGAACTATTGAAATGTTCGCCAACACCACCTTTGCCCATTTTCGGTGGAATCCA
Organism: Jacaranda mimosifolia; assembly: GCA_018894105.1. NCBI lineage: Eukaryota > Viridiplantae > Streptophyta > Magnoliopsida > Lamiales > Bignoniaceae > Jacaranda > Jacaranda mimosifolia. The sequence continues at coordinate 31,118,308 of CM032131.1, read as the reverse complement.
ACTAATCAGCGTTGGACATGTGGACTGAAAGCACCGGAATATTCTTATTAGATTCCACCAGAAATGTGCAAATGTGGTATTGGCAAACATTTTTATTAGTTCAGGTGGTGAAATTGCACATCGACAACGGTTGGGGGCCAATGTGCAAAGGACGCCATATGATGGGGGGGTTAACTGCAATTATTCCAAATATTCAATATTAAAAAAAGTAAATTATTAATATTGATATGGGATGGCTCAAGTGCTTAGGCCCAAACTAGCAAGGCCTGGTATGGGATGGCCCAAGTGCTCGGGCCCAAACCAGCAATACCCTGTTTGGGGCTCAGAGCCTGTATGTCTCATCAACTTCACTCGACCAGATCTGCCCAGGCCCAGTCAAACGCCCAAGGCCCACGGAATTCCTCGACCTGGTCGAGGATCCCTCTGAGGTTGAGAATAGTACAGTACTCTGCCACCGCATTAAATGTACTGACGGACTAAATGTACTGACGGACGCCACGCTTCCGCATTAATGGCGCATGCCATCCCCCTCACCGTCTGACACAGCAGGCGCTGCTACAGTGTACTATCTTGTCCTTGAAACCTGGAAGAACAGCTAGCTGAAAATATTCAAACAGGAAAAATGACCAATTACCCCTGACACAAGGCTAGGGGCCCCTGGATGTACCGAGGAGCTTCCCAGACATTTCCTAGAAGGGAGAAGGATAGAAATACCCTCAACCCAACCTTCTAAAGGTACGCACTCATATGCACTCAAAAGCCCTTACTCCGCTGCTCGATTTCTGAGGTCGATTTCTACTGACCTGAGCGTCGAAGGGCCTAAGTCGAGGGCCTCTCGGCTAGCCTAACATTTACTGTGATTGCAGGATTCTTTCCTAACTTAGCAGGAACCCGAACCTCCCAGGTCGAGTTCTACTCAGATTCAAACCCGGACTCCTATCCAGTGGATCGAAACCTCAGCAAATATATATTAATTATTTAATTAATATATAAAAATATTTAAAAATAAGAAAAAGCTCATGAATCGGCTCATGAGCTTTTGAACAACTAAAATAAAGCTCAAGCTCGGCTCATGTAAAACCTCGAGCTTGAGTCGAGTTATAATCGAGTCGGCTCACACCTTCTTAAACTCTAGGTCCCAAAATCTAAGTTCGTGAGCCGGCTCGACTCATCTTACACCCCTATTAAACTCTAGATCCTAAAATCTTGTGGCAAAAACTTTATAAACCTTAAACTCTAAAATCTTAATAAAAGAAAATATTTTTATTAATCAATATTATTGATATATAAATAATTAAAATTAAATGATAATATTTGATATTCATCATTAAATCAAAGTTTCTTTAAATTGTGTTAAAATACAATATACAAAAATATTAATTATCAAAATATGATTTTAAAAATGATATATAATAATTTAGTTTATAATTAAATCTTGAATTTAAATATTTTAAAAGTATTGAATTATAATTTTAAAATATAAATTATTGTTATTAAATAAAATATAAAAAACCAATAAAATTTGAGAGAGAAATGCCAAAAAGAAAGAGCCCATTTGGTTTCATTTTCACTCCCCATTTTCACATTATAAATAGATTTAGACAGTCTGCAACGAGATTGAGACAAAGAGACAAAATAATTATGAGCAAACTTAATACCATCTATTCATTTTTAAAGAGAAAAGCTAGTGATAATATAAGAGTTAGTGAATCATCTTGTACTCCATTATCAACAATTCAACTCAGCAATAAAGAACAACATCAATGTAAAGTTACAAGAGTGGAAAAATATGTTGATGTTTCATTATTAGAAAAAGATCCGGGAAAGCACTTACCAATTTAGCAATATAATGTTGACTAACGGGAAAAAGTTCGAAGATTTTATATATAATCGAGTTCATAGATTATAAAACTTGTATTTTAACTTTTATGTTTTATAATTTTCGCCCCTCCAAAGTCTCAATTCTGGATCCGTCCCTGTCTAGACACCATATGCTTATGTACTCTTATTCTCGTTACTGAAAACACCGCAAGCTGTGAATGTATCTGCAATTTTGATAAAATATTTGGATTTTTGAGACTCTGTGTGTGTGTGGTAGCAGCCTTATCCTATCCTTTCCTTTCCTAATGAAAGTCATGATTTCAGGTCTTTGTCAATAACATGCAAACTTTTAGGCAATCAAGCTCTCTTGAAACCAGTTGTTGAGAAGTTTGGACCATGTGTCCGTGTGTACATTTTAGTACTTTTGACAAAAATAAAGAAAATAACATTTATATTTTCTTTTTGGGTGACTATGATGAACTTAATCAATAAAAACCATGGTAAAATAACTTATGTATACTCAATCTATTCTATATGTGTCATTGTTCATACTCTTGAACCAAAACACCTTGGCATTCCAGGTTTGCATGTGGAAATTATTGCTTTGTCTCATATATTGACTGAATATGTATGCAAATGATGCTTTGTGCATATGCTTGTATCTTAACAAATAAGAGACACAGACACAGACACACACACCATATCACGTGTAAATTTTATATGATGGTGAAAGCATGAAAGAATATTTGATTGTGCCTTATAAAAGCTGTATACGTTTTCTTGAAGTTTAGACTAAATTTTGTAGGTTATACCACGGTTTAAATTCTTTTAATCTTCAGGGAGAATTGCTGTGGGTAATTATTTTTCTCGATTTCTTTTGGGTCATGAAATTCTGATATTTCTGTTTTTTGTGGGTGCTGTTGATTTCCAGAGTAAGTATAGTGTTGATTGAGGTTTCAGTAGATAAGAAGACGATGATGAAAGCCAAGGAAGATGTGTCGAATTCGATTATTATGGAATTAAGAAAAAATTTGGAGGCACTGCAAGAAAAGGTCTTAAAGTAGGAATTGGATAAATTGGTATGATGCTTGATATGCGTTAAATGCTGCATGCTGATGGTCATCTGATATTTACTTTGGTTGCACTGAAGAACTGAACTGTCATATATTATTACTAGGAAATTCTTTAAGGAGAGAGAGAGAATCGCATGAGTAATTGCAAACTCTAGGGTGTTCATTTGGTACAAATCGAACTAGAATTTTAGTACACCAAAATATTGTATTGAAGATTTGGTTTGATTAAAACTGATTTTTTTTTTCGGTTTGGTTTGATTAAAAACCAAAATACCAATTTTTTTATTTTTTAATATTAATATTAATATATATTATTAATTAATAATATATATTAATATTAATATATATGTTAATTAACAATTTGATAATTTGGTTCGGTTCAGTAAACTAGTACAAAAAACCGAAATCGAACCAAATACAAATTTTGTTTTTGAAAAAAAATAACCGACTACCAAATTTAACTGTGATTCGATTCGGTTAGTTTACCGAACTGTGAACACTCCTACAAGCTTCCTTTCAGAAGAGCTGAAACTAACCAACCAGAAGATAGGTAGTAAATGCATGCGATTGAAAGTATGTTTTCCAATAATTTCTGTCAAATGTCGTATTGTAAATTTTCGTCATGGGAACGGTGCTCCTTCTGTAGGTACGCTCCAGTAATTGCTCGTACTTACCATTCAATGACTATATTTGAATCATTATATACATCCACATCAATCAACTAGTCGACATCAAATACATACCTCCAATTCTTCTTGTGCATAATAAGTTCAAGAAGAAGGACTTTTGTGAGTACTATAATTATCGATATCAAATATTGCCTTTCCTATTATAAACATAAGATTTCGCAAAGTAACCATAGGCCACCATAGAAACTGCGTTGATCCCTGCAAGTAGCCAATAGAAATAGTCGAGATGAGCACGATTCAAGTTGTTCGAAAACCAACTATCACGCCCATCTCCACCGGTTGCCTTCTCGATGATAGATATCAGAAAACCACTCAAGAAGTTCCCCATCCCAAATATACTAAGGTAAAAAGCAAGGCCTATGCTTTTGAGTTCACTAGGAATCTGATCATAGAAGAACTCTTGCAGACCAACTATGGTGAACGCATCAGCAATACCCAACAGCAAATCCTGAGGCGCCAGCCACCACACGCTGATTGGTACTGTTGCAGCCGGCATGTCCACCAGCCCATATTCGACTGCAGTCACAAGGCGCCGTTTCTCAACAAGTGCTGCAATCACCATGGAAATAAACGATAAGAATATGCCTGTACCGATCCGTTGCAGCATTGATATGCCTGTAGGTTTGTTGGTTATCGCTGAGGCGATTGGAACCAGAAGACGGTCGTAGATAGGAATGAAGATGATAATGGAGACGCTGATAAGAGATTGGAGTGAAGCAGCTGGGATTTGAAAGCCATCAAAGATGTAACGGTCCATTGTAGCTCCTTGTTTGGTGAATAGAGTCGAAGCTTGTGCACAGACAATGGCGTATCCCAAGCATGTGGACCATATTGGGACGAGTCTAAGAATTGCTTTGGCATCATCAACGTCGCCTATGCTACAGATGTTCCCCTCTTCCTCTGAGCCATTGGGTGCCAAAATTGCTTTGTCAAGAAACCTGTTGCAGAACAAATTAGAATGTGCAGAACAATATCTACGGACAGCACTTGGATAACATGATAACAAGAAAATGCATCAAATCAACATCGAGGAATGATCTCTAAAGGGTCAACGACTTACTTGAACTTGTCTCTTGCAGTTTCCACAAAAACCCGGCTAATTCTCACAAATGGATTCCTCTCATCACTGTTTATACGAAATCGGTAGGTCATAGATCCAAGCAAGAAGATGACCAGTGCGAAGCACATGACGATGCATGGGATCCCAAAGCCAACTTCCCAACTTATATTTTCTTGAATGTAGTTCAAAACCAGGAGAGCTACTAAAATACCTCCATTCATTGAAAAATACCACCAGTTGAAGAATGAGCTTTTTGCTTTACGTTCTTTTTTATTTTCTTGATCAAACTGATCAGCCCCGAAAGCTTGTACGCAAGGTTTATGCCATCCTTGCGCAAATGCTACTAAATACAAAGAGAAGAAGAAGAAGACGATTTCAAGCAGAGGGGGAGAGCAAGCAATGTTATTTGCTTCATTTTTGCAGTCGGAAGAGTTGAGTGGATGAAGTGCAGCTGATACAGACAAGAAGCCCAGCCCCTGGAACATGCATCGAACTTAATTTTGACAACAAAAGAAATTTCACCAAGTAATCAAGCTTGACTCGAGAGCTATATATAATACACATAAGAAAATATTCAGAAAAATTCCAAACTACTTGAAGCATAAGAACTCCTCGTTTTTTTAACGAGAATAATGGCTGGTTCCTCAACTACCCTATATAGGATTCAAATCTACGGTTTATCTGTTCACATGAATGGGAACTTACACAAAAAGAATTCTCGTTTGAGGTTACTTTCCTTAACAAATCAATTTTATCTCCATTTCAATCGAATATGGTGGACATCCTCATATTTGGATTAATAGGGGTGTCCATTGGTATGGTTAATAGGTCGAACCAACCAAACTGAACCACAGTTTATCAAAAATACAGATCTTTGCAAAGTTGTATGATCATATATGGGGCTGACGCCTGTTCAGTCCTGGAAGGTTAAGGAAGTTGATGACCTGGTGATAGGGAAGCCCATAATCGAAGTCTCAGTGAATGATGGCTATAATTGCCCTATGTTAGCAAAATTTCTAGTTGGGTAAGTTCTAATCGTATTGAAAAAAATTGGTCCAAGCCAAAGTGCACCATAGAAATAGGGTTCGTTCTCGATTTTTAATTTTTTGGGGAGTCGGTTTTCATTTTTCGGCTTGATTTCTTCATGAAAAAACCATACTTGACCGCAAACTGTTATTTTCGTTTTTTTTACTTAAGGGGGTGTTTGGTTTTATTTTCAAACCCACTTTTTCTATTTTTTACTATTCTAGAAATAGAAATCATTACTCTTTAAAAATTTTCATCCAACGTAATTTACATTTCCATTCCCAAAATACATTTTCCAACAACCTATATATCTTTTTCCAATAACTTATATATCTTCTCTCTTTATTCCATTATTTCTATTTCTCTCCACCTACAACCTATTAAAACCAACATAATCATTATATTTCCAAATATTTCATCCAAATACATTTTTATTTTCTCATCACATCACATATTCTCACCATTTTAGAAATGAAGGAAATGGAAATTGAAAATGGATCAAACAATACTCCATGTTTACCTTGTTCTACATATCGTCCATTACATTCAAATTCCTTCTGCCACAAACTTATGTATAATATTTCTCCTAATTCCTCTTCAATCTTTGCACTCAAAGTTTCCTCATTTTCTTGATCTTTTTGACAAAGTAAATGCCATTTCCATTTCCAACCATTTCTAAAAGTTGGAAAGTTAGTTATGAAATGAGAATAGAAATTGAGATATATTTGGATGAAAAATTGGAAAATAGTGATTATAATAGGTTATAAAATTAAAAAATAGGTTTATATTTTTTTATGTTTAAAAAGATTTACTTTTTAAAATCTATATATATTTTATTAATTTAAAAATTATAGTGGATACTTTATATCAAATCAATTTTGAATTTTGTTGGTGTGTAATAGAATGATAGAGTAGATTTAAAAAGAGTTTTGGGAAGAAAATGTGTACTTTTTCTGAAAAAAATTATGAGAAAGTGTTTGTTTTCAATTTTCATTCCCACATGAAAATAAAAATGGTGCTTGAAAATGAAACCAAACACCCTGTAAGTTTTTCAATGTTTTTCGAAATTCTAGAGTCCTGGACAATTGACTAATTTCACATTTTCTTTTCATTTTATTTCGATTTTAGCTTCTTCTTATTTCCTAATTCCAATCCCTACATATCAAATCCTAGTGTAAATTATGAAACTAAAATCTTGTTATTTTATTTATTTTTCTAAAATTCGATCGATTAACCAAAAACGAAACTAAATAAAAAAAATTCAGTTAAAACCGAAACCTAACGCTTAATTCCATTCAATTTTGGGGCTCGCAAAATGACAAACCAATCTATTTGATTTGATTTCAATTTGACTTTATTTGATTTGATTTCAATTTGACTTTATTTGATTTGATGTAATGCATACTTTTTGGAAAGAAGTAAGCTAATTTTCACCTCTGTACATCAAATGGCTATTAAATAATATAGAATAGATGATCATTCATCCAGTTCTAAATCATAACTTCAAAATTTTTAGGAAAAATTACTAAAATTTTCTTAAAATAAATTTTTATATCTTAAAAATTCATAAAATAATTTTTCAATCTAACAAACTCATTTCCCAAATTTTTAATTCTAAAAAGTCTAACTATTAACTTTTAGTCTATTTCTGGACAAAATTAGTCTTGAATATCTTACATTAAAATTCTTTTTAACTCTACAGTAAAAGTTAGAAAGTTATTTATTAATTAAAAAGAAACTTTAGTCTTTTGTTTAGTTCAAATGATTTTAGAGCTTATAAGTATTTCTATATTGCAATATATATATATATATATTTAAAAATGAAAGAAATATATATTTTCAAAACTTTTAGTTTATTAAACTTAAAATCATCATTGATAGAAATCAGTTCAAAAAATTAAAGAAAATATTCTATTACAAAAGTTAATTTATTAAGTTTTTAAATTAAAAAAGTTATGAATAATTTAAAGAATTTAATAAATTAAGGGAGATTGAGTCAACAAATTAATTGTTGGGTCTTTTGGAGTGAAAAGTTGATGGAATGGATATTTGAGTATAAAAAATATTTTAATGGGTTTTTTAAATTTAAAAATTTGTTTTGATGGGATTTTAGTAATTTTCCCAAAATTTTATTATATTTTTTGTTACATCTATTATTTCAATTTAATAAATACTTGTCAAATGTATCTGATTTTAAATTAATTATTTTTATAAAAATAATAATATATATAGCATGTATTTATAAAATGGAACAGAAAATAAAACATAAAATAGAATAAATGATTCAAATCGCTAAACCATAAACATGTATTTAGCCATGTAAAAGCCTTTGATTTAATCATCACTCAAGTTTCTCCAAAAGCTAACATTCAAATTTAAACAAACCGAAATTTTCATTTTCAAATTTCATGATGCTGCAAGAACTTATACTGTCTCTTTTGTACTAACCAAGATGTAGAGCAGAGACGCAGTGATAATGGTACGATATCGGCCCAAGAATGAGTCGGCGACGAAAGCGCCCAGAAGCGGTAGAAGCATCGCCGTGCCGTTCCACACATTGACGTTCTCCGCCGCCGTCGCGGTGGATTGGCCCAACTGGCCTGTCAAATAGCTGATCAAATTTGAACTTATCCCAAAATAAGTAAATCTCTCCGCCACTTCAACACCTAACAAAATTACCAGAAAAGGAAAAAGATTTTCAAATCCAAACAACTAACAAATATAACAATAAATTCTTGCATAATCATACCTATGAGGAAAGAAGCGGATTTCCAGCAACCCGATTTTGATCGGCGGGCAGGAAGGCCATTGAAGGCGACGGAGCCCCGCACGACGTCGTCCAGTAGCGGAGCTCCGGCCTCCGATATGTCGTCTCCGGTGACCACAGTGATCGTCATTCACTCCCAGTTTCTATCAGTCGCAGGTCAAGCTGACGATAACGAACTTCAGATTGGTTGGAACTTGGAAGTTTATTTTAGTTTTTCTAACTCTAGAACATCATTTTCGAGGGGCCCAAAATTTGATCACAAGATTTCTTGTAAGAAGCACTTGCGATTTAAATGGATTGGATTCATTACAACAACTGGAATGCTCCAATTGGTCTTAGTTGTTGAAAAATATAGAAAGTCATGACAATCACAGCAAGATTAGATTGCCTCCCCTTGAATCTTTACTAAGAAAAGTATTTTCTTCTACAAGGGCTAAAAATCCAAATTTGAAAAATGCCTTACCACTATTTAAACAATGACTTAATAAAATAACATGCTGATATCGTCGTCTATGATTAAATGATTCGTAATTTACTTAACTGAATGCTCAAATGAATGATATGATATAAATCTTTAAGTTGCATTTAAATATACATATGTTACTTTTTTATTCCATTTAGTGATGATATTAATTTATGGTAATAATAACATCATAGAGTATTTTAATTTCTTACTACGTTACAAAAGTAATTTTATTTTTTTGCTCCCATGTTCCTTTTTCCAATCGTGATGTGGCATGATGATATATACTATTAGAGTTTCATTTTATTTTATTTTTTTGTTAGTTCAATTAAATAATAATTTAATTACTTTCTTTTCTAGGATTTCCACGACGATGTATGACTATCTAGAAATTAAATGACATTTCTTCCTTTCTATATATTTTTTAATTCAAACTTAGTCAAATCACATGCCCCATGATTGAGGAGATTTTCAATTGAAATATTTCACCTTACATTTGATTTCATTTAGGGAACAAATAAAAAAGAAAGGAAAAAGATATTTGATGCCTTTGGAAGCTTCTAATATAAGGTCTAAATTCTAATGAGTGCAAGCAACATATTCAAGTACTTTATTGTCCAAGTCAAAGATGTATGCACAAAGACAACAATAATTGATATGTTTCAATTCTTCACAACAATTGTGCTTACAAGCTAGCTTAGCAAATAATGAATCGCGTAGACAAGTTTTTCCCTTGTGTTTATACATGCAAATCATTTTGAATATCTTATATAAAAAGACAACAAAAAATGGAACAAAAAATAATTTATCGTACAAGAAAAGATTTACATGACTTAACAAAAATATTTACATTCACAACCACACCAGAATTAGGCTAATCAAATTCAATTAGACTCTTTAGAAAAGGTGTGAATGCAAATAAAAAACATATCTGAACAAGCTTCGTGATCGGGCAGTCTTAATAATAGAAGGGTCTGGTCTGATCTGGATTCGAGCACGTTCCACCCATCTGTTGCTAGGTCCAAAAATTACGCTAGACGGGGTTGCTGTTATACTCTAACTTAAATTGAATAATTCTTCGATATATTCATTTAATTTTGATGACCGACATAAACCTCATAAGACCCACGTTTTAAACAATTATCAAAGATATATGTTTGCTTTTTCATAATAACCAAAACACATAAGAAAATGGTACACAAATTGCATATAACTACATTAAAACTACATTTCATTAAGAACATAACTCCTCGCAAAGTAAACATAGCCTGCGTATAAAAATGCAGTAATCCCTCCCAACAACCAGCAGAAGTAAATTTTCATTTAGTGATCTCACATATTAATAAAATTGTATATGGTTTGGCTGTCGCATTGAGAATTGAAAATTCAATTTTTAAAATATGAACTTATTTCATTTAGACCCTTAAGAATTTACTTATGTTGGTATTTTTTAGAATTTATGGTCCTCAAGTCAATATTAATTACTTGTCAAGTTGCCCGATATGTGTCTCAAAATAAGGGGGTGTTTCACTAAGTTTATTTAAAACTTCTTATAAGCTCCAAAAACATCTTATTTAATATGATTTTGAAACTTATAAGATGTTAGATCTTATTTTTAAAATAAGTTATTAATGTGTTTGGATAAAATAAGATCTTTGAGCTTATAAGTTGTTAATAATGGCAATTTTGTAATTAAAATAATTAAAAATAAAGAAGTTTGTTAAAATCTTAAAAATAAATTAGAGTCCTTTTACTTTTTTCAAAAAGAGTTTACAAGCTCCTAAAATCTTATATTAGGATCTTATAAGTATTTTTTTTTTAAAAAAAATTACCTAACACGTTTTATCAATTTATAAGTTCTTAAATATCTTATAAGATGTTTTGAGGAACTTATGTTCAGTCAAACACCCACTAAATCTAAGAACAAAGTATAAGTTCCAAAGCCTCAAAAATTCAGTCTGATGTAAATAAGCTTTCGTATCATATAATTTTGGGAATTACTATTACATACACGTACATGAAATATTGTGCTATTCATTTTATGCGAGAATTTGAATTTTTGTATATAAACTTTAACTGCATAATTTTTAAAATTCGATTAACCAAAAATGAAAACAAAACAACCAAATAAAAAAAATTCTGTTAAAACTGAAACCTAACGCTTAACTCCATTCAATTTTCGGGTTGCAAGATGAGAAAACAATCTATTAATCGAATTTTCAATTTGATTTGATTCGGTTCTAAGAGAATGCACACTTTTTGGAATGAGTAAGATAATTTTCACCTCCATACATCAAATGTCTATTAATTTATACAGAATAGATCATCATCCATCTAGCTCGAAATCATAAACACATATATATATATAGCCATGTAAGAGCCTTTGATTTGCATGATCATCACACAAGTTTCTCTAAAAGTTAACATTAAAATTTAAACAAACCAAAAATTTCATTTTCGAAATTATGATGTTGCATTAATTTCAAGTTAATAAAGAGAACTAGCGTTCAAGAATATAAATCGACATAATTCATGAAGAATTTATGTTAAGTTTGTACTAATTAACCAAGATGTAGAGCAGAGAGCAATGATAATGGTGCCATAGCGGCCCAAAAATGAGTCGGTGACGAAAGCGCCCGCCCAGAAGCGGCAGGAGCATCGTCGTGCCGTACTTCCAGGCATTGACGTTCTCCGCCGCAGTCCCGGTGGATTGGCCCAACTGACCTGTCAAATAGCTGATCAAATTCGAATTTATTCCGTAGTAAGGAAATCTCTCCCGCATTTCAACACCTAACAAAAGTTACCCAAAAACAAGAAAAAAGATTTTAAATTCAAATAAGGAAAAAATGCAAATTTAGTCCTATAACATGAATATACTGTAACATGAATATACTGATAAAATAGAACTTTAAATATTCAGATATTATAATGAGTACACTGCCTATTGAAATTGATAATTTGAGAATAAATTGAGCCCAATTTCATTTTCCTTCAATTCGATCCTGTGTGACATCCTATTGGGCGCCACATGACGCCATATCAGTAGACTCCTCCCCCAGCTGCATGCGTGGCCATTGATGTGGCATTTGCAATTGACACATCAAAATAAAAAGGCTAAGTCAACTAAAATTGAATTAATAAATGCCATCACATAATATGAAAATTCCACATCATAAAAAATAAAAATAAAAATAAAAATAAAAATAACAAAAGCCAAAGAATACATTAAATTGGGTGCTAAAAATTTTTAAAAAATTACATGTCAATTTTCAATAGATAGTGTACCTATAATAAAACCCGAATATTTAAAATCCTACTTTACCAGTAAAATCAAGTTACATGACTAAATTTGCATTTTTCCCTTCAAACAACTAATAATATAACAATAAATTCTTGCATGATCATACCTATGATGAAAGTAGCTGATTTCCAGCAACCCGATTTTGATCGGCGGGCGGGAAGGCCGTTGAAGTCTACGGTGCCCGGCACGACTTCGTCCAGTAGCGAAGCCCCGGCCACCGATATGTCTTCTCCGTTGGCCACAGTGATAGCCACTCGCTCTCTCTCTCTCTCTCTCAACGAACTTCCGATTGGTTGGAAGTTTATTTTAATTTTTCTAACTTGAGAACATCATTTTCGAGGGGCCCAAACTTTGATCTCAAGATTTCTTGTAAGAAGCACTTGCGAATTAAATGAATTGGACTTACTACAACAAATGGAAATACTCCAATTGGTCTTAGTTGTTGAAAAATATACAAGTCATTACAATCGCAGAAAGGCAGGTTGCTTCTCGACCTTATAATCTTTGCTAAGAAAAGTATTTTCTACAAGGGCTAAAAATCCAAATTTGAGGAATACGTTACCACTATTTAAACAATGACTTTATAAAATAAGATACCGATATCGTCTTTTATGATTAAACGATTCATAATTCACTTAATTGCATGCTCAAATGAGTGGGAGTCTCTGAAAAGTATGTTTGGGTGGAACTGATCAATTTGATTAAAATATTCAATTTTGAATTTTAGAGCCAAGTTACTTTCTTGAAATTGTGGTGCAAACAAGAAATTAGGATCCCCAATTTGGAGGTGGGAAAAATAATATCCAAATCAATATGGCGTTTTGCTTTCTGGGTCACCAGCGATAATGGGACATAGCTTGATAGTATGATAGTCCCAGAGATGGCTAAGATTTAGAGTATTGTTTGCTGACTATCATGTGATTTTAATCTTTTGTAGGGGCCAAACATGGGTTTTCCTACGGGATAAATCTCAAAACAATGCTGATGGTATGTGATACTCATTGTGCATTTTAAATCTGATTTCTGAACTAAAGTTTTATTTTGTTCAAGTTATCAATTGTTATTGTGCTTTCTTAGACAGAACTCTTAAGAGTTGTGACAATGACCAGGCATATCCGGAATGTGGAAATGTCAACTTTTCCTTTTAATGGTTTGCATGCTTAGCTATAGCAATCATACTTTTACATTAGTGACTAAAAAATTTGTAGCTGGTAGGGGTATGGGTATGAGTATGACCCGTACTCATACCCATACTTATTAAAGATAATATAGTTTTGTAGAGTGAGACTCCTGTTGTATGATGATGGGGTTGAAACTGAAACAAAAGTTATTTCATTCCCAACATTGATGGAAGTGTTGGGTCGAGGCATCGCTTTGACACAAAATGGTAAGTCTTTTTTGCTAAAAGTTTAAACTGTATATATTCTGTGTATATTATTTCATTTTAATCCAGATATTTTTCTCTCAATTTATTAGAATTTTATTTTTTCTCCCCCCCCCCCCCCTGCTTTTGCACTTTCAATAAAGTGTTTATGCTTGATGCCTCCCAATAAGATGTTTTTGTGGAGATATCGAAGCTTGTTCAGAGTGCTCTCGATAGCTATAAGGTCATACTATTCATACCAAATTCCAAGATCATTTGTTCATAAATTTAAAGGCATGTAATATTATTACCACAAAAGTTGATGTTGACAAGAATCTTCGCTTTTAATTTCCTGCTGGTGGTTGATTTGACAAAAATTTGTGATGGGAGAGTATACTAAACTTATGGACTTTAGTTGGCTGGATTGGTAGGAATTACGACATACTCATGTTCATTTACAAACTATATTAATCTGACTGCAATTCATATTAGGTTTGTATCGTTGCTTATGGACAAACTAGTTCTGGTAAGACCTATACAATGATGGGCAAGCCATGTCATCCAATTGTGATTAATAGTAAAAATGTTTAATTGTTGGGTCTTAACTATCTTTTTATGTTTTGTGAAGCAAATTGAAGATTCAAGCTAAATGTAGTTGGAAATCAAGTTTTTGACGTGCTTGGAGCAAAGATCGCATTCCCGAGGAGATGACAAATAGAAGAAGGAAATAATTCGAGTGTGGATATGTTTTGGCAATTGTATATTCTTGGAATATTTTAATTTGTATTTCTTTAATTAGGATAATTTTAGTTTTTCTATTCTGGTAGGATTCTTATTAGTTTCCCAATTGCATTAAGAGTAGTATGCTATTTATATATAGGGAACTGGTTTCTTTCATAGGGGGTAGTTTTCATTCTTTTGTTTAGCATATTTTATTTTTCCTGCACTTTTTCTCTTAGATATGAGTTGCTAAAGTCTTCTTCTACCTTAAGAAATTATCGAAGTTTTGATTTTTCAGTATTTGTGAGATCTAAATGATTTAATTTGTTTTCCTTATTCCTTGAGTATTTATTTATCTTCTGTTTTCATTATGATTATTTAGGTTCATTGAATTTAGGGCCCAAATTTGATAGCTTAGAATAATTGTCCTGTCAATTAGAACATTAAATCCGCAATTGTTTAATTGTTCTAATATTTGTGGCAAATAACATGATTGTGTGTGGTGACCACATGCATGATCTATGTTATGTGGATAAAAAATCTAGTCTAAATAAACCCCGCTTGTGTGTGTTTGTTGGCTAGGGCTAGGTCTCTCTAGTTTTTAATATTGTTGATAAATTAAATCCTAGGAACTCTTCTTTAGGGTTATTTATTGGCAAGGGAAATAACTAACGAACTACTCTTAGTTATTGAGATAGCAAGGAGAAATTGGTTATTATGGCGTCCAAGTAACTATAACTAGCCTATTCAAGAAAAGAGGAATTAATCTTTGCATTAATGATCAAATCTGAGAACTAAACTAAGATTTTTAACTTAAGCTAGATTTCATTCTTATTGATTCTTTATTTTATTTGTGATTTATTTACTTTTAATATTCTAGTCTTCCATTTCATAAAAATCCCCCCCCCCCTTCTATTTTATTTTATTTAGTAAACTTGAAGAAAACAAAATTTACAGTCTCTGTGGAATACGACCCTACTCACCACTGATTACAAATCATATCTTTAGAGTATGAAATTATTTTTGTTGGATTCAATACCCATCTAGAAATTGATTTTTGTATAATCTCGAATTAATTGACTACATCATACCGGACTACTTTTGGAGCTAACATTATGGTCTCTGATTGGTCAGTTTCTTCATTCGCTAAGTGCTTCTTGAAGTTGGGTGGAATTCGCTACAAGTTTCATTATGAAAGGATCATAATTTGAAAGAATGCAACAATATACATACAGCTTATAAAAGTTTATCTTTGTATATAAGTTCAATAAATTAGAGGAAAGTCTGCTGAGACATTCTAGATACGGTACACAAATATGTTTGATGTAATAATCTTGATTACCTTAGAGGATGTCTTGTTGAGGCTCAAGTGTAATTAATACCTTTTTCCATGAGGGGTTCATAAGCTAACCAGGACACCAACTTTGAGGGTTTCAAATTGTGTGGATAGAAATAAGTTCAAATTGTACCAAATCAATCAAGACTGCAGATAACATGATTTTGTAGAGTTTTTCCTTCTGTTTGGACTCACCTATTCATCCATTCTAAGATTTTCTTTTGCCATTTCACTCTAATTCCTAATAAATCAGCAATTCTTGCTTAAAATCATCAAATACATATTCAAAGAGAGTCCCGAAAAAAAACACAAAAAAAAAAAAAAAAAAAAAAAACGAATCTTGACAAATATTGAGAAAAGCACGCACACACTCAAACACAACAAAAGATAAAAAAAACGAACATTGATATATCAAAACATTTTCCAGACACATGGATGCAACATAATACAAATCTATGTAAGAAGATTACAGAGAGAGACGTAGAAAACTTGTGCTAGGAGATCGAGCAATTTGGTTTCTATCTATAGGAATACTACTGCTGCATTTAGGACTTGGCTGCTATTATTCAAACTAAGTGCAAGTATTTTCTTTTTTCTTATTTTTGTTTCTCTTTTTTTAATAAGTGATGAAATCAAGCTACGAATTTGAGGAGCAAAAGGCATTAATTCTTAAGTTTAAAAAAAAAAAAAATTCACCTAGCTGATGCAGATTTAAAAATTGTAGAAGGAGAAAAACTTCGCAAGAAATTCCACAACACTATCCTGGTACCAGTTTTAGCACACAACACATGCAATTACATATATCTTATTTATAATTTAGTTACAATTCTTCTTAGGTTGAAGTTTTTTATGGCAATATTTCATTAACCATACCGTTTTAATGAGAATCCCTTGTTAATACAAGGGGCTAAAAGGGAATATCTGTGTATTTCATAGAGTGAGATCCATGTTGTCTGATGATGGGGTTGGAACTAAAACAAAAGTTGTTTCATTCCAACATCGATGGAAGTGTTGGGTCAAGGCATTGCTTTGACACAAAATGGTAAGCCTTTTTGGCTAAAAATTTGAAACTGTATATATTCTTAGCATATTAATTAATTTTTGATATATATATTTTTCTCCCAATTTATTAGAATTCTTTTTTTTTTTTCGATAAGGCAGAAGCACCTTTTCACTTTCAACAAAGTGTTTATGCCTAATGCCTCCTAATAAGATGTTTTTGTGGAGATGTTGTAGCTTGTTTAGAGCGCTCTTGATAGCTATAAAGTCATACTATTCCTACCAAATTCCAAAACCATTTGTTCTTAAATTTAAAGGCCTGTAATAATATTTCCACAAAAGTTGATATTGACAAGAATCTTCAATTTTAATTTCTTGGCTGATGAACTTAATTTGCCATATGACATTGTGAGCCATATGACATTGTGAGACATATCTGAAGTATATGTTATCTAATAATATGTCCAAATTGTTTCTGAGGATTTTACATTGTAAACAAGTAATAAGTGATAAATACACCAAATATTTTTCTTTTGAATTTATTTTTTTGCTACAAAGATAGTTGATTTGACAATTTTTTTATGGGAGCTATACTAATCTTATGGACTTTAGTTGGCTAGACTGATAGGAATTATTACATACTCATGCTCATTTACAAACTATATTAATCTGACTGCAATTCATATGATGTTTGTATCTTTGCCTATGGATAAACAGGTTCTGGTCAGACTTATACAATGATAGGCAAGCTATGTCCTCAAGATCAAAAAGGGTAATGAACAAAGTGATTCATCTACAAACCTGAAGAAATGAAGTAAAAAAAAGAATCTTTTTTAACTTCATTTCTTGAGATTTGTAGGTGGTCACTTGGCGGTCTCTGACCGCCAAGCAACACACATAAATTTTTTCAAAAAAATTTAAATAATTGGTGATAGCAAAGACGGCCACAAATCAGTCATTAATTAATGACAGCTAGAAATCGATCGATCACTAATTATTGACAGATTAGTGACTAATACAAATTAGTAACGAGGATTTTTCTGACCGACCCGAGTAGTCACTAAATCGATCACTAAACCTGTTAAGATCATGGACGGATTTAAAGGGGGGTGCAAGCAGGGGCCATTTTGCACCCACCCACCCCCCAACGTTGTATGTGTGTAATATACATATACATACATATATATATATATGTAGTCTTAGTTAATTTAAATTTTAAAAGAATGGAAAATTTAATATTAATTAAAATAATTACTTTTTAATTAACACTAATTAATTTTAAAAGACTTAACTTTTCTTATTGTGCCTTAAATGAAAAACTAATTATTTACATTTATTGAATTAAACTAAATAATTTTTAATTAACGATAAAAATAAAATTAATTAATTTAACTTTTACCTATTTTAATTTTGCGAACTCAAAAGTTTTTAAGTTTATATTCACAATCAAGTAATGAAGAGTATAAGTAGGTTAGGCCGGTCAAGGTATTCTTATTCTATTTATGTGAGAAAAAATTATAGGGGTTTAGTTAAAAAGAACCCTAAAGAACTTGCAGAGCAACCAAATTTTGACTTCAATAAGATTGAGATAAAGAGACAAAGGTAAGTGAATATTATTAAAAATCTTTTTTGAATTTTTTTTTTTTTGGTTTTTCAACAGCTACAAGTGAGAAAAATGTTCCCTCTATAAATATTATGAAAAAGATGTTCAAAAATAAAATGAAAATTGACTTCTTAGCTAATTGCTTGGTTAATTATATTTAGAATGATATTAGAAGAATTACTGATGAAATTTATGGTATAAAATATTGTTGTGTTCAATTTTGATGTAAATCACGCACTTCGAGTTTGTAAATTATAAAATTTATATTTAAATTTTTATATTTATATAGCTTTTGATTCCCCCATACTGTCATTTCTAGATCCTTCATTGGTTAAGATGTTAAATGCAACTGGTAGAGACAAGAAGCCAAGTCCCTGTGATCCAGTGGTCTCACGTATTAATAAAATCCTACGTGGGTCACCTAGTTGTCTCATTACAAAATTCAATTATATGTCCTAATAAAGTACTTAACTAAATGGGGTGTATCAAGAAATCTACAAGAAATAATATTTTCATTTATGGAAAATTAAAAAAAAAATTGTGTAAATTTTTTTGGCATAATTACATTCATTATATGACTTTTTTTTCATGCATGGCAAAGTGAAATTTTATTTGATATTATTTATAATTTATCTAATATTTCGTCCTATAAAAAGGAAAAGTGATAATTGATTTCGTTGGAGTTCATAATTAATGTGTCACGAATAAAATTTGATCTAATATTTTATTGAAATTCTGAATTTACAAAAAAAAATTAATATTTTGATCATAAACCCTTGTTTCGAATGAAATTTTACTTGATATTTTACCTATTATCAATTTAGAGGGTGTTTGGCTAGGCTTATAAGCTCTTATACTTTATAAGATGTTTTTGGAGCTTATAAGATGGTAAATCTCTTTTTAAAAATAAGTTGTTAAAGTATTTGGGTAAAATAAGATTTTGGAGCTTATAAGATGTTAGCAATAGCAATTTTGTGATTAATATGATTAAAATTAAGAGAGCTTGTTAAGATCTTAAAAATAAATTAGGCATTTCTTACTTTTTGGAAAGAGTTTATAAGCTCCTAACATCTTATAAACTCTTTTTTTTTAAAAATTACCAAACATTTTTAAACATCTTATAAGCTCTCAAACATCTTATAAGATATTTTAAGGAGCTTATAAGTTCATCCAAACACCCTCTTAGTCTTATAAAAAGATGAGTGTCACAAAAAATTTTACTTGATTCGATATATGATCTTATAAAAAAAAATAAAAAAATAAAAAAAGTAATTGATTTTATCACTAACTCCCATGTTGGCAAAAAAAAATTCAGTTCAAAAGGTTGAAGCAACAAAAGAGGATGTTCTGTTTCCAGATATTTTTCCCCAATTTTTATCATCTTTCCAGTTCCCTACTTGCCATTTTTTTTCATATTAAACACAACAAATGGGCTCATCCAAAACAAAAATTATCAGGGAGGTTTGCAATTTAATATTTCAAAATGATGAAAGTCAAAGAATTTAAATTGTTTGAACATGTAATAAAGTGCGATTCAATGCAACGTGAGCAAATTTTCCTCATCCTTTATACATGAAAAGAAAAAAGAATTGTTATTTAATTTACACTTAATAATTAGAGGGAGATTGCTCTGATGACGGCCACCAATAAATTTCTCTATGCTAATGTTTTGAAAGTTTCAAATATCTAAATCTAATTGATCCGTAGATATAAATATTCGACCATTTAAGAGCGCTATTTATTATTAATATTTCGAAAATTTCAAGTATGTAGATCTAATTGAACCGACACAAATGCCGAACCAGCAGGAGATTTTACATATAAAAACTCAACCCTTTTTGCTTCTTAACCAAGAGATTTTACAGGTAAAATCAAAACGATGAAAGGCGAAGAATTTATATTCATAATAATTTGTAATTTGGAAATGATTAAGAGGGAATTTGGGTGAGCTTATAAGCTCTTCAAAACATCTTATAAGATGTTTAAGAGTTTATAAGTTGATAAAAAATATTTTGTAATTTTTTTTTAAAAAAGAGCTTATAAGATATTTTAAAATAAGATATTAAAAGCTTATAAGCTCTTTTAAAAAAAAGTAAGGAGACCCTAACTTATTTTTAAAATCTTAACAACCTCCTTTATTTTCAACCATTTTAATTAAAAAATTGTCATTATTAACATCTTATAAGCTCCAACATCTTATTTCATCCAAACATTTCAACAATTTATTTTAAAAATAAGATCTAACATCTTATAAGATGTAATAGCTTATAAGATATTTTAAATACCAGTTGCTTCACTTCAGAAAAGAGATGTAACTCAGACAACAGAGAAACTAAGGGCCAAATTGGTTGTATTTTCATTCTCATTTTCTGTTTTCATTATTGTAGAATGTGTTTTCATTTTATCATTGTTTTGTGTGTAAAAATGAAAATACGAGATTGGATAAGGATTGTGAAAATTTTGAAAAAAGTAGATTGAAAATAATATTTTAATATAATAGTATAAATTATTATTGTTTCATTGATTGTGGGCCCCATTGCCTTGAAAATATAGAAGAAGAAATAATTATTTAATAAGTTAGTTGGATGATAATGTGATGAAAAATTAGTATTAAATTAGTAGGTATTATAGATTTTTTATAGATATGAAAATGAAAATGGATGATATTTTCATTAAAAATGTTACAAACGATCGCGTTTTCTATTTTCAGAACAGTGTAAAATGGAAAAAATATGTTCTAGAACACAAACAATCCAACCGTAAAACTCCAGTCTCAACCCTAACTTGGAAACTACTCTTGTCACGATAAAAGTTTCGAAGGCACATCAGTTTCAAATAATTTTAATCAAAAGATTGAAGGTCAGTTTACAAACCTAGTTTCTAAACCTTAGCTTGTAAATCAAGGGCGGCACTGACATTTTCTAATCAAACAACTCCAAAGTGATAAGGAAAGAATGTCTAAAAGGCTTATACGACTTCATACTTAACTAAAATCAAAAATATGCCCAATAATCCGCATCTTTTCTAAATGGGTCAACCCGACCACCAGATCAGTACCCATGAGATGGGGTGATCTCGATCCGCCATACCATAACACGTGTACGAAAAAGACAGTGTACACGATATGCAAACAATACTCAACTTGCTCCTTGATTAACTATAAATACCCCCTCATTTATCTGATAAAGGACCAATTAATTATATCTGATACCCACTTGTACATCAATTGTCCCTACCTTCTGACCTCAAGACCCATGCTTGATTCTACCAGTGAGCCCAATAAATGCTCACCCAAGCCTCGACCATTGATAAACATACTGTTTGTCATTTCTTGCCACATCACAGAGGACACTATGAATGCAAACTCTTGGAACAAGTGCACAAAAATGAGGATAAGGGCTACTAATTCTTCCACTGGAAAAGCAGAAAGGTGGTAGACTTACTTGAATTGAACATCTTTGTGAGGCAGACTTGCCTGACCTTCCTCTTCAATAGATATAGCTCTAGAGGCGGCCCGCCAATTTCTAGCTGCTTTGACAAACACCCTATTAATTCTCACAAATGGGTTGCTTCCATCAGATTTTATGCGAAATCGATAAGTTATAGTTCTGATCAAGAATAAGACTAGCGCAAAAAACATGGTAACAGCAGGGATTCCAAATCCAAGTTCCCAACTCACATTTTCTTGAATGTAGGTCAAAACCAAGAGAGGTAGCAAAATACCTCCAACAGAGAAGCAATACCACCAATTGAAGAATGACCTTTTTGCTTTACATTCCTTTTCATTTTCCCCATCAAACTGATCAGCTCCAAAAGCTTGCATGCAAGGTGTATACCCTCCTTGTGCTACTGCTACCAAGTACAGAGAGAAGAAGAAGAAGAATATAATCTCAAGCTGATTTGGAGCGCATCCTGTACCGTTTGCAGCAGGTTTGCATTCAGAAGATTTGAACGAATTAAGTGAAACAGATAGGGCCAAGAAGCAAAGACCCTGTCATCCAACACAATTCAAAAGTGGAAACTATCAGCACCTTCCTAGATGAACGGTGTGTTTCATATCAAAACATAATAAAAGAAAAATCACAAATTTAGGTCAAGTAACTACTTTCCAGTGAATTATAAAATTGAGTTTGTTTAAATTTTCATCACAGTTTTCAACAAGGTTTCCATTTCTATTTAAATTATAGAAAGATAAGATGAAAATTAACATTCCTCCGAGGCGCCAAAGTGGATTTTACACTAATTCAATTAAATGAAGGGTCAAATTTGGAAATTGAATTATATTAAAGTATTTGAAAATTTGCACTTTTGGTCCCATTAAATAGGGAGTTTTCACTTTCGGTCCCAAGCCCGCACGTATAGGAACCAAAGCTTTTAACTTTTTTACACTTTTGGGATACCGTCAAATTTTCTGTCAATTTTTTGATGGTTTATTTGAAAAAATTGCACTTTGGTCACTTTTATTTGGATTAATTATATAAAACCCCCCTAAAGTTTGATCTATTTACAATAAATTTAGAAAAATTACAATGACCCCCTAAATATTTTGTTTAGTCTAATATTTTTTTAAAAATGTTAGCATTATTAACAAATTTTTTGGCATCATCCAAAAATTTATGTGAAAATCCAAAAATACAGGCAGAGGTAAGCATTTTTTTCTTAATTTTTTAATTTTTTACTTATTCATTTTATTATTAATTAGTTAATTTAATCAAATTATTTTAAATATATTTATTATTTTTATATATTATCAAGTATATAATTTAAAATTTTGTATTATCCAAATGATTAATTCTTTACTCATTTATTTAAAATTACTAATTATATTGTGTGTTTTACTTATTTAAAAATTATTTAAATTATATTATTGGGATGATATTTTTAGATTTTATTTTTATTTGTAAATAATTTTTATTTAGATTTTATTTTTATTTAAATTATATTATTGGAATCATATTTGATTAATTCTTTACTCTTTTTATTTGTTTAAAATCACTAATTATATTGCTTGTTTTACTTATTTAAAATTTATTTAAGTTATATTATTGGGATTATATTTTTAGATTTCATTTTTATTCAATATTTAAGAAATTTTATTAATAATAAAAATATATTTAAATTTATTATGAATAATTTAGATAATATTAAAATTACTCTATGAAAAATATTACAAATATGTTAAGGTTATTTTTGTCTAAAAAATAATTGAAACCATTTTTTAGGGCATTTTTGGATTTTCACATTAATTTTTGGATGAAGCCAACAAATTTGTTGATGATGCTAACATTTTTTCAAAAATATTAGACTAAACAAAATATATAGGGGGTCATTGTAATTTTTCTAAATTTATTGTAAATAAATCAAACCTTAGGGGGGTTTTATGTATTTAATCCAAATAAAAGGGACCAAAGTGCAATTTTTTCAAATACACCATCAAAAGATTGACAGAAAATTTGATAGTGTTTCAAAAGTGCAAAAAAATTAAAAGTTTTGATCCTATAAGTGTGAATTTGGGACTGAAAGTGCAAAACTCCTTATTTAATGGGACCAAAAGTGCAATTTTCCCTAAAGTATTCTTTCTACTGCCTACAGACAGACTGTTTGAATTGTTATCTACCCAAGACTTTTTGAGGACTATACATGACAGCACGAGCAATTTAGTGGGAACATGATTGACTCTTAAACGTAGCTAATAATACTACCAGGCTTTTGAAAATCATGTATTGATCCATGTAATCGTATTTGATTTTATAGAAAAAAAACTAAACCAAAATATTTCATGTCTTTTTTGATCTGGACATGAAAAAGAAAATTATCCCAAAAACATACTAGCTGTTTGGTTTTATTTTTATTTCCAGCATTTCTAAAATTTGAAAAGTTAGTTAGTGGAAATGAGTTGAAAATGAGTTTGTATTTGGATGAAATGTTGGAAATATAATGATTATGTTGGTTTTAATAGATTTTAGGTGAAGAGAGATAGAAATAATAAAATGGATAAAAGATATATAGGTTATTGAGAAAATATATATATATGTTATTAGAAAATGTGTTTTGAAAATGAAAATGAAAATGATTTTGGCTTAAAACTCGTAAAAAGTGATGATTTTCATTCCCGAATTAGTAGAAAATAGAAAAAGTGAGTACATAAATAAAACCAAATGGCCCAGAACTTCTTAATTGGATGAAATTTGAACAGAAGCTTTTTTCACAAAATATTATTTGGGAACACCTCAAAACAAATCCAAACATTGTCGAACATTTTCCTCCATGCTACTCCAAGAAAACAAAAACAAAAAGATAAGGAGAAAAAGAAAGAGGGTTACCCTAACATAATGAAAGGGCTCATAAAGAGAATATGAATTGAGTTGACGGGAAAAGAAAATTATATGATTGGGTTTGAGCTAAGATTATAAAATCCCATATTATTTGATTTAGAGCCACCTAAGCTTGAAATTCACCTGTTTGGTCTGTTTTATTTCGGCAAAGTTTTATGTTCATTTCCCCCCCCCCCCCCCCCATATAATTACTCAACCTACAACTACGTAATCTCATTTAAAGTCCTGCAAAATATTTACATAATCTCATTTTAATTAGTACTATAAAGTATTTGAGTTAATTTTGAATATCATACTTATTTTCTACTTGACTACATACAAATTGATGAACTGTATGACGTTTGTGAATGTTTTCATTGACATACCATTCAAAATTTGAAAGAAAAAAAAAAAGAATACCTTCACGGGATGTCTTCCACGAAAGTCCTAATTTTTTCACATTTATTAGCTCATTTCTTTATCTAATCTAATAAGTTTTTGTCATATGAAATAGTTTGACGTAAGCTGGAAGCTCACAGAAGAATGTAAATTAAATCTTTGGGCCGAGGCCAAGAATTTATATGGTTCGGTTCAAACCTAAAAGTCTGAAACCAGAAAATTACATTTTTTTGTCGACCATATGCTTGCTAGAATACCATGAACTTAAAAATTTTAGTTAGCTCAATCTCGATACTTTATTTCGATCGTTATAGTATGTATATCATCCAAAATATAAGCAACGCGATGACTTCACGCTATTTTCACATTCCTTAAAATTATCACATCGGTCGCCGACAGTCTGTTCAAGTCCCAAATTCAATAATAACGATTGAGCATGATGGTTGCGCACATTGTGGACTACCCAACGGTTTACACAGCATGAGCTCACAACAGTTATACACGACCTATGTCGATATTTTTGAATGCACCCTTCTCCCTTCTCCTTATGACCAATGAACGCATATAAAGGGAAAACAATGTCATAGATACAATTAACTCTAACAGACAACCAATGCACACTATTTCAACACAAGCACGAATGTTGACATTCTATTTCCTCGTTTCTTCAAGGAAGTTTGGCTTTACCTGGAATAATATCAGTTGTCTTTTCTGTTGTAAATATAAGACTTTGCAAAGTAGAGGTAGGCGATGAATGCAGCGGCACTAAATGCCGCCAGTAGCCAATAGAAGTAATCAAGATGTGCCCGGTTCAAGTTGTCAGAGAACCAACTGTCCCGACCATGCCCACTTGTGGCTTTCTCAATTACAGATATCAGAAAACTGCTTATGAAACTTCCTATGCCAAATATGCTGAGGTATAGAGCAAGACCAATACTTCTCAATTCACTAGGAACCTGATCGTAGAAGAATTCTTGGAGACCAACCATGGTGAATGCATCAGAAACTCCAAACAGTGCATATTGAGGTGCCAGCCACCACACACTCATAGGCACTGTGGCCTTCGGCATGTCCACCAGCCCATATTCGGCAGCTGTTTCAAGACGTTTCCTCTCAACTAGAGCTGCAATAACCATCGAAAGCAAAGACAACAATATTCCAGTACCAATCCGCTGAAGCATTGAGATGCCCGATGGTTTCCTGGATAGGGCTCTGGCAATTGGAACCAAAATTCGGTCATAGATAGGAATAAAGATGACAATTGATAAGCTGATAAGGGATTGAAGTGAAGCAGCAGGGACTTGAAAGCCTGGAGTGATGTAACGGTCCATTGTAACTCCTTGCTTGGTGAATAAAGTGGACGACTGTGAAAATACTATGGCATAAACTAAACATGTAGCCCAAATTGGAACAAGCCTAAGAACTGCCTTCGCCTCTTCAATGTCATTGATGCTACAAACTTTTCCATCTTCTTTTGAACCATGAGGAGTAAGTAATGCTTTATTGAGAAACCTATCATCAACACAAAACCTTAGAGTTAATAGTCTAATTACAACAACAAGAACCATAGATATACATACAAAAGCATGGCAAGCTTCTTTTTTCCCCCCTCTTAGATCGTGCATGAAAATGAAATCAACAGGCAATGATCCTCTTAGATCCTGCATACAAAGCACCATAGTTGACTTACTTATATTGTTCAAAACCTTCATAAGGCAGAATTCCCTGAGCTTCCGCTTGCATGGATATAGCAGAAGAGGTCGTCTTCCAATTCCTAGCTGCTCTGACAAATACTTGACCAATTCTGAGAAATGGGTTTCTCTCATCACTGTTTGTGCGGAATCGATATGTAAAAGTTCCAAGCAGAAATACTACCAGGGCAAGGCACATGACAATGCAGGGGATACCAAAGCCAAGGCCCCAACTCAAGTTGTCCTGAATATAGTTCAAAATAAATAGAGCCACCAAAACACCAGCACAAAAGGAAAAGTACCACCAATTAAAAAATGAGCTTTTGGCTTTGCACTCTTCTGGATCTTGCTCATCAAACTGGTCAGCTCCAAAAGCTTGGACACAAGGTTTATGCCCTCCTTGAGCTAATGCTACTATATACAAAGAGAAGAAAAAGAGAATAATTTGAAACCGAGGTGGGGAACAAGACGTGCTATTTTCCAAACTTTGGCAGCCAGAAGAGTTGAAAGAATAAATCACAGCTGATAGAGACAACAAGCCAAGGCCCTATAATCAACCACAACAAGAAAAGAACACAATTAGCTTTTTCTCATATAAAACAATAGGCTTTCAAGATAATTAATTCCAAAAATCTTGTTTTGCTTTTCGTATGTGAACAAAGTAAGAACTTTCCACTCAATC
The DNA here is from genome assembly GCA_018894105.1 of Jacaranda mimosifolia. Lineage (NCBI taxonomy): Eukaryota > Viridiplantae > Streptophyta > Magnoliopsida > Lamiales > Bignoniaceae > Jacaranda > Jacaranda mimosifolia. The sequence continues at coordinate 31,091,001 of CM032131.1, read as the reverse complement.
AAGAAGTTGACTTCATTTTCTTGTATATCTAACACTTAATTCCACTCTTAGTGTTTCTTCTTCAAGCTGAATCACTCTACCTAAACCTGAAAATTTTCCAAAATATTGACTATTTCACACAAAAAGCTACATAAGAAAACTTAAGAAACTGAAGCCAAATACGTACTACTCAGTTATATTCAAACAATTAATTAATGCACATAAAGAAACTAAAATTCCTTTTTTCAGAAGAATCTACGACTAACCAAAATATAAAGGACAGAAGCGACGACAATCATCCGGTATCGACCCAAAAATGAGTCCGCCACGAACGCACCCAACAGCGGCAAAAGCGACGCTGTTCCAGACCAAGCATTAACGTTCTCCGCCGCTGTGGCGGTGGACTGCCCCAAAGATCCCGTCAAATAGCTTATCAAATTCGAACTTATTCCGTAATAAGCAAACCTCTCTGCTACCTCAACACCTAATCAATCACAAAAATCATTAACAAAAATGAAAAGAAAGTCGTAAATTGAGTAATTAGCATAGGTTACCTATGATGAAAGAAGCGGATCTCCAGCCACCAGATTTGGATCGGGAAACGGGGCCGCCTTTGAAGTCAATGGATCCGTCGACGGTGTCGTTGAGTAGAGGAGCTTCGGCATCGGAAATGGCGGCCGTAGAGATGGCCATGGTCGGTCTCTCTACGCCACAATAATTGGAATTGGGAATGGGTACGAAGATAGTTTCCCGACAGTTTTTCACTTTTGGCGGCCCTTTTTCACATTCGCAGTATTACAGGTTGTTACTGTTGACCCAGATCTTTTTGGTTTTTTCAGGGATACCCCTCAAAATACATTTTTTACTACTTTCAGTCCAAATGCATGTAAAAAGACAAAATTAGGTGTGTGAGGACGATGCTGTTGGATTAATTGACTATCCTATAGATTATAAAATATGATATTAATTTTTCAATTCATGTATCATCACATTTCACTCTAAATAATTTACAATTCATTTAATATGAAAGCCAATAGGTGGAATAAAATTTTCGTCAAGAACAACATTATTGTAACAAAAAAAATTGTTCATTTTACAATTCAAAGGATCTATGATCATTGTAAAAGTTATATAATTGATTGAATTTTAAAATAATGATCCAATTAATTTATTAAAAAAATAAATTTTATCATTTGTAATATTCTCTCATATTTAAATAAATTCTAAAACTTCAAATTACTACCAAAATTATGGAACATATTCGTGTTCAATTTGAACCCATCTCACCCCTGAGCCTAATTTAGGTCTGATAAGACAGAAGGTTTAGGCAAGGTGTAACCGTGTAAGGCCCAAATGAGGGAAGGGCCCATATCTTATAGCATGCAAAATAAAAATGTAAGGAGTTAGGAGAGTTGTCCATGTGAGGAAAGCGCTAACTTTTAGGAACCAATTTCCAAATGAAATAGAATTTGTTTAGAGCCCACTTGATTTCATTTTCTGGAGTTATTTTTATTTTTTAGTGAAAAATGCATAGTAAAAAATTAATTAGATTGCTTGAATTTGAAAATAAAGTTTTATTTGAATGTATTGTAAAAAATTATAGGTTTATATAGGTTCATATAGGTATGAAAATGAAATGTATTTGGATGTTGAGTTTTTTTATATTAAAAGTTGTGTAGTTTTTGAATTTGTATTGATGATGTGATGTGTGATTGTTTAAAAAAATAATACTATAATTTGAATTTGAATTTATAATAATTTTGTTGTGAATGGTATATGAGAAGTATTGAGAAGATAAAAAAATGATTAAAGTAATGATAAGGATTGAAAAATGAATGAAAATGAAGAGAGAATATAATAAAAAAATATTTTAAAAATGAAAATATTTGAGAAAATGGTGTAAATAGTGATAATTCTTTATTTTCATTTTGAATGGAAAATGAAAATGGGATTTGAAAATGAAAACAAACAAGCATGACATATATATACAAATAAAATCTCTATGTTCTTCATTTTTCTGGTGTAATTTTGATTCCCTAACTCTCTCATATAAAATTTGAACTTGTAATCAATTTTCTTGTACAAACGAAATCTTAAAATTTCTTTTATATGCAATTAGTCATGGTTGATTCTCCACTATTCTCTTAAAGTTTTCATTCCATGAAGTCATGAATCATTAATCTTATTTTATATGGGTCAATAAAATTTCATTAATATCAGCATCATATTAGCGTTAAATATTTTCTCTATTTTGTAGAGAGTTTCGAGTCATTTTCGAAATTTATATTTGAAATTAATAAAAATATATAGCATATAGTCATACACACATATTATAAAATTATTTAAATTCGAACCTTAAACTTCACACTTATATGTATGTAACGACATTATCGGGTCAATTGCCGCTCCATAAATACCGACATTTATATATGTAGCCTACTATCCATAAGCTCTTCCCAACTTATATGGAAGATTTGGACACATCCGAAGATGCATATTCATGTAATTTGGAATCCCCTTTCCCATTCGACATAAAGTTAGTAATCATTAATCTTATGTAGTATGAGTCAATAAAATTTCATTAATATCAGCATCATATTAACGTTAAATATTTTCTCTATCTTCTAGAGAGTTTTGAGTAATCGAAATTCATATATGAAACTAATATTTGAAATTAATATAAATATATAGCATACAGCCATACACACATGCCATAAATTTATTTAAATTCGAACCTTAAATCTCACACTTACATGTTCGATAACGATATTATTGGGTCAATTACCGCTCCACAAATACCGACATATATATGTAGCCTACTATCTATAAGCTCTTCCCAACTTATATGGAAGATTTGGACACATGCCAAGATGCATATTCATGTAATTTGGAATCCCCTTTCCCATTCGACATAAAATTAGTAGAGACTCACCGCCCAGGCAGATTGAGATCAGTTAACTCAAGGCAAGTAAAGAAGCCGTCCACGTCAACCTGACTCTGATTTTCTCCTTTTCCCTTCAGCTTCAAACAATCCCCGCAAAATATCAGAAACGAACAAAGAAAAGAGGAGAAAACTCTGATGTGGGGCTGGCACTGGTGGTGCTGTTTGATCCCAGAAACGCTCCAAAAACAGCCCAATCAAAGCTTGCTTCTGATAACACAGACCGAGAACGACGTCGTATGGTCGGACTGTATTTCTTTCTCCGCCATCGCCAGGATGCTGACGTCTTGGCTCAATCACCGCCGGAGAAGATACTTGTTTCTGATTCTTTGCAGCCCTTTTCTTCTCCCTTTGTTCTTCGCCACGTGCCCCTTTATCTGCGCCGTGGAGATTTGCTTTTTGATGTGCCGGAAGCGGAAGGCGGCGACCGCTGCGGGACGAGGGGATGATGGGCGGAGCGGCGGAGATGAAGTGGGGTTGCTGCAGAGGTACTTGGAAGATCAGCTGTTGCTCGTGGTTGGGTCGGTTTACGAGTGTGGGGACGATGATGAGAATGTGGAGGAAGAAGACGGGGTCCATGTGGAATATTTTGATAGTGCGAGGCCTTTCCTGAAATAATGCAAAATTGACAATTGATACACTAGAATTTCTTTTATACCCCTATTGTTTTTTGTTTTTTTTTTTGGGTGTTTACATGTGAAAGTCAACCCAACAACAGTGAAAGGGAGGACTTTCTGACTTTGTCGTACTTAACTGTCTTTCTATTTTCTTCACATAGTTTTTGTGTAAGTGAGAAAAAATATATGTAAAATTAAAGAATTTTTGTTTGCTTATGTATTTATCTCTACATTTGTTCTGAACTTTAATGAATGAGATACCAAGAAGAACTCTTAGTGCCCAATGGTCTGTAGCTTAAATGACATTCATTTCCTCTATTAAGTGGAATGTCTTGTGTTCGATCAGTAATAGATTATTGTGCACTTTTATGTACTTTGTATTTAGTTTTTACTTTAATTATTTGATTTGAAAATATAAATATATCTTTTTGTTAAAAAAATAATATTCCGTCCTTTACAATACTCTCTAAAAAAAATAACAATAAGTTATCTATCCATTATTTCTTTAAATATAAAAAGTCAAACTTTGTTGCAAAATAGATAGGAATAAGCACAATTAACTATTAACCAAAAAAATCGATTAACCGATCGAATTGAAACTAAATTCATTTTGTGACATAGGAGGGATCATATTCATGGATTGCAAGTAACATAATTGTTAAAAGCAATTGTATATAACTCTCTCACCATATGGCTTCATCCGAAATCGAGAGATCATTTTTTAATCCCTAATAATGCTCAAACCAACTTGAAACCCACTCGATCGTCCCATGATCTCTATTTATTAATGTCCATCTTAATACGACACCAAATTTAACTGTACCTGCAAATAAAAATCTACAAATTTAATGAACTATGCTAATTGCTAACTAGCCAAACTACAAAAAGAAAAAAAATGAAGGGAGAACTATGTATGTTAATAATTTGCACTAGCAACATTATTGATTTTCCAAGTTTAAGTCTTTTAGTCGATTTCAATTTAATTACATAGTAACTAAATATAATAATATTAATTATATAATTGATTGAATCTGATTGCATACATATAATTCAAATATAAAAATCTCAACAAAAAAAAAATCTAACTGTATATATATTTATTTATTATAAAAACACTTTTTTTTATTTTTCATTTTTCATTTTTGGCCACCCAGTTCAAGAAAGAAAGGTTAAAATAAGAAATTTCAAAAGATTTGTTAATTTTCACGGGTCTTAAGAATTAGAAAGAAAAGTAGAACAAGTTAACATACCCCGCTTTCACACAGTCACACTCGGTCTGAAACATAAACCCGCATTTGCACTTTTCTTTCTCCGCTCCTAAAATTTCTGGAAATCCTCCTCAGATCGAAAAAAGTAGAAGAATGAATCGAATGAAGACATGAATCATCGAAGCGAGCGTCAGATTTTCTCTTGAGATCTGAATCATCGTCGAAGGAATTAACGGAGATAAAGAAGAATTTTCCCATTGTGAGTTTTCTTGATTCAGATCCGAAGGGCCTTATTTCAACCAGAGGCCATGCGCTCCGCCGTCAGATTTTTCTTCATTTTCATTTTCTTCTTCTTGTTCCTCGTCCCCTCTGCACTAGGCAAGGTGATGAAATTACTAATTTACCCTAGTTAACTTCTGAAAGTTACATATTCATTTGTTGGTGCTCGTAGATCTTGCTTTTAATATATATGTTTGCTCATAGTTTGTGCTGAATTTGATTTGATTCCTTTTAATGCCCATTTGGTTTTGTTTTTTGATTTGCTATTTCGGGTTCTTCCCTTTTTGTTAATTTTATGCAATTGGTGATGTTGCCCGGGTAGACAAGGTATTTTGATTTGATAGCTGAAGATAACATGAGGGTAATTGGATTAATTTGTATCAAATAACAAAATGTTGCGTGAAAAGGTTAAAATGCTTAGTGAAAAGCTCGAATAATACTGCCGTGGCTCCATTTTTCCTTTCATTTGAGGGATAAGTGGCTGTAATAGACATTGAGTTGTAGTATTTGTCTTCCTGTCATGGCCCAGAGTATGTGTTACTACTCCACTATGATTTGTTTGTAGAATATGTTTGTATGCATGGTATTGCCATTATGTTAAATTTATTTGTTGTTACTATTAATTGTTTACTTTGTGAATGGAAACTCAATCGATTAGACAAGTGTTTCATAGTGCATATTATCACGATATATACTTGTAAATATAACCATCAACTCAAGAAATTTTGGGTTCTCAATTTGTCCAATGCAGAAAGTATTGGTTGCATTTTGACTTTTAACTTGCTGACATGCCTTTAAATAATCTGCAGTATCAAACCGACGAGCCCGTCACTCTATGGGTAAACAAGGTTGGCCCATATAATAATCCCCAAGAAACCTACAACTATTACAGCCTCCCATTTTGCCACCCACCTGGCAATGCAGCTCACAAGTGGGGTGGGCTTGGCGAGGTCCTCGGAGGGAATGAGCTTATTGATAGCCAAATCGAAATAAAATTTAAGAGTAATATCCTGCTATTGCATTTCTTTTAGTCATTACTTTTCTTATTACCTACAGTTTGACTGTAATATGATGAATCTTTTTTGCAGGAGATGTAGAGAGGACTACAATATGTGAAATTGAACTGGAAGCAGCAAAGGTTAAACAGTTTAAACATGCCATTGATAATTCATACTGGCTTGAATTCTTCATGGGTATGTTTTTCATGATTATTGCCTTCTCATTACTGCATAATAATTTTGTTCCACTTCTCTAAATATATTCTTGGTCCTCTCTGACTTCTGTTTTCTGTGTTTACTTGTGGCTCGCTTGTGATCAGATGATTTGCCATTGTGGGGTATGTTTATATATTTATATAAGTTTAATTCACTATTTGACTATGTTCAACTTTGATTTAATCTCCAATTCTTTTCTGAAGGTTTTGTGGGTGAGGTACTTCCTGACAGAAGCCATGATAATAAGCATGTACTTTGGACACACAAGAATCTTGTCATAAACTACAATGGGGACCAGGTAGGCTTCAGTGTAGAAGTTTTTCATGTAATATTTTGTTCCCGAAATGAGATGTAAGGTGATCTTTTTAAATTGAAAATTTTTGACTTGCAGATTATTCATGTAAATCTTACTCAAGAAAACCCTAAGCCACTTGAACAGGGACGAGTGTTGGATATGACTTACTCTGTCAAATGGGTGCCAACTAACATTACATATGCTCACCGTTTCAACGTTTATTTGGACTACCCCTTTTTTGAGCACCAGGTACACTTGGTTAACGTTTCCAGGTTTTCCTGGGAATACATACTCTAGCACCTATCCATTGATCATGCTGGTAGATTGGTGGGGTATAAGATTACATATATCAGTCCATGTACTCTGAACATTTGTCTCCAAAGATGCTGGTAATGAGGGGGAATTGTCGAAAAGATTACAGTCAAGTAGTAGTTGGCAGAGTATTCGTTGTGCTATTATTTCTCCCAGCTATCCTCTTATAAATGACTTGTCATTTTGCAGATTCACTGGTTCTCTGTCTTTAATTCTTTCATGATGGTAATTTTCCTTACTGGTTTGGTGTCTATGATATTAATGCGCACCCTCCGCAATGACTATGCAAAATATGCTCGGGAAGATGATGATCTAGAGACTTTGGTAATATTTTCTAACTTTTTTCTTGTCATTCTATACCAACAACCTAACATTTATATAGTAATTGTTTATGCATATCTTATTATTCAACACATGCATTTAATATGGAGTTCTCTTAACTAGTAATAATGAGAGAAGACATCTCTTTTGCAAGCTTGCTCATGTTGATCTTTTCATGTTTAGGAACGGGATGTGAGTGAAGAATCTGGTTGGAAACTTGTCCATGGTGATGTGTTTCGGCCTGCCCAAAATCTGGCTCTACTGTCAGCTGTTGTTGGCACTGGTGCTCAGCTAGCAACGCTTGTTCTGCTTGTCATCATTTTAGCAATTGTTGGAATGTTGTACATAGGGTATGCCTGAACCACCCATCCGTGATGTCATTTTAGAACTGCGAAATGGCAAGCTGCTTGACATAGCTCGTGTAAAGTCTCAATTATGCTAGGAAATGACCCAAGATTCAGAACTCTTTGCCCAATAGGAAATAAGTTTGCTTAATAGCCAATGTGATGTCCAAAAACCTTCTGTATCAGGACCAAATTCTGGTTCAACTGTAGCTCCTAAGATGTCATTACAGTCTTGAAACCCAACTTGTCCTAGTGTCCTACACAATAAGTCTCTCATTTTCCTTTCTCAATGACTCTGGGTTGTCTGCCCTTTTGTGTTCCTCACTTCCGTGCGACTTTCCTGCAGCTGAATGAATGAATGAAATGAGTAAATAAAACATTAAGAAAAGAAGCGCTAGCTGGATTTCCATTTATTGGATTCAGCGGTAATTTTTTTCTTGGTTTGACACCCCCTCTTCTCTCTCCAGATTTATTTTTTATCTGTTCTTAGAAAGCCAGGGGTTGCGGAGATCCGGTGCTACTTCTCAAGATTTTTGCATAAATTTAGCTCCACTGATGTATTTGGAAACCTCTGCTTTCTTACATGGTTTCTCTGTAGAACTTTATAATTAGATCCTGTTGTTGTAAATTGGTACATTTGCAACTCCTTAATGCAGTTTAGGAAACCCCCTTAACCTTGGTTGTTTTCTGTGACTATATAAGCTTGACTTTCTCGCTCATACTTCTGTCATAAACCTCTTCTGCCCTTAGGGGTGTGGCATCATTTTGTTCAGTTCCAATGCTGCCTGAGAATATAAATTTTTATTTATAGTACTTATTCATCTCAGTTGTTTTAACTGCTTACCTGCTGCAATGCATGTGATTCAGGAGAGGAGCAATTGTCACAACCTTTATTGTATGTTATGCTTTTACATCATTCATTGCTGGTTATGTGAGTGGTGGCATGTATTCTCGCAATGGGGGTATGTTCTCATTTCAACTTCCCCTACCAAGTGAACTGTTTACTTTTTCTGAAATAAGCCAGTACTCCTGTATGAATAACGGATTATTATTTTCTGTTATCTCTTTTTAGGTAAAAAGTGGATAAAGTCAATGATCCTCACGGCATCATTCTTCCCTTTCATGTGCTTTGGTATTGGCTTTATCTTAAACACAATTGCTATTTTTTATGGTTCTCTAGCTGCCATCCCCTTCGGTACAATGGTTGTCGTTTTCGTCATATGGGCTTTTATTTCTTTTCCCCTGGCATTTCTTGGCACTGTTGTTGGAAGAAACTGGAGTGGTGCACCGAACAATCCTTGCCGCGTGAAGACTATCCCTCGTCCGATTCCTGAGAAGAAATGGTATCTCACACCATCAGTTATATCTCTCATGGGAGGTCTGCTTCCGTTTGGGAGCATTTTTATAGAAATGTACTTTGTCTTCACTTCCTTCTGGAATTACAAGGTAATTCGTCTCTTTCTTTGATAACTGTAAAAGATTTGGCAGCAAGATGTCTAGAAATTTTATCTGCATTGCTTTCTGGTAGGCTATGTTTGAGGTAATGTTACACTGTGTCTGGAAAGTTTCTCCATTTTGGCTCATGTCAGGCCAATTGCTAAATTGAATTTTGAACAATTTGATATGTTGTGCTGTTCTTGAGAATTGCTAGAAACAGAACATTGAAAGAGATTTGCATATAGAAATGACTGCTTCAAATGTTATTTTACAAGTTTTGGTGTTGATACAGAATGCCTTTTTTCTCCTGTTCTCCTCCATAGGAGAGCAAGATGTAAATTCTTCATGTTTGTCATTCTTAAGTTATAGTTTTGTTGGTACCCTGTTGTTGGTCTAATATACTCTCTCTGCCTGCCACTGGTTTGCGTTCAGTGATCTTAATGTGTAGGCAGACTGCATGCAGTATGAATTCATTTTATAAGAGCTCCATTACTACTTGATTTAACAACACCCCACCCCAACCCCGCAACCCCCCCCCCCCCCCAACCCCCCCCAAAAAAAAAGGGAAAAATTATTGCTGCCATCATCCTCATTTGATTTATGTTTTTTATAGGTTTACTATGTGTATGGCTTCATGCTACTCGTGTTTGTGATTCTGATCATTGTTGCCGTTTGCGTGACAATTGTGGGGACATATTTCTTGCTGAATGCCGAGAACTATCACTGGCAGTGGACTTCATTTTTCTCTGCTGCGTCCACTGCTCTTTACGTGTACCTCTATTCTATATATTACTATCACGTCAAGACTAAGATGTCGGGCTTTTTCCAGACCAGCTTTTATTTTGGATACACTTTGATGTTCTGTCTTGGTTTGGGAATACTATGTGGTAAGTTTGCCTGTCCTCCTCTTGTAACCCCCTTCATATAGACACATGAGAGATCGTTTCTTTTTACTGGAACATTTCCTCCGATTATCATATTGTCTGTGTGCTAACCTGCCACAAATATCAGGTGCTGTTGGCTATCTGGGCTCCAACTTGTTTGTCAGGAGAATTTACAGAAACATTAAATGTGATTAAGCTCTGGAGATTAACAGGGTGATTTGATTTGATTTTTCCATGGTAAGTTTAATGCCCATCTGGAGACGAGGAAGAATCATCTCTTAAGCCTCCCCACTTTTTGCAGCGATGCAATGAATGGATGCTAAAGCTTGGAATGTCAACCAAAAACTGCATATTGCCTTACATCTGTGCAAAAATATTGCCGCAATATCTCTGTGGCTTGTAAATTTTGCTGCATAGGAATTTCATACAACACTATTTCATTTACATAGACCCCTGCAATAGTTGATTTTTCTTCCTAAATGGTGAACAAGTTTTTTGGAGGTGTGTCATAGAATCATATATTGAGGTCTGAGTGATAGCCAACATTAAAAAACTTGCAAATTGGGTTTCTTTAAATGAAGAATTTCTCTTCTTTCTCAGATTGCCCGGGTAATTGCTCTATTTTCGCTATAAATCATTTGCAGATTCGACATGCAAGTCTATAATCGGTAACAATTTACCTCACGAATATCTCATGAATTTTGCATGTTTGAATCAATGAAAAATTAGTTTATCCGCTCCTGACTACAGGTGGTCTGCGTACTTGTATGCATTGGTAAGGCACTGAATTCATATGGGCAGAGGAATCATCGTGCCACTAATAAATATATAATTTATAGTTATCTTCTTAACACAACTTACAACTAGGGATTGCAATATAATCACCAACTTAAGTACCTGTGGGATCTTTGAATACAGGGATGGGGATAAAAGTACTCCCTACCTTGTGGGTTTTTGTTCCTGTCAAATAATTAAGATGCTTATATATATATATAATATTTTCCTTTTTTTTTTTTTAGTAAATAAGAACCAATAAATTAAAATTATATAAAACTTAAATCTAATTATTATTTCTAAATCATAATTTCTAGGTCCCCCAAAGCGCATAAATTCAACTATTCAACCCCCACAATGGCAAAAGTTTTATCTCTTTTTACAATATTTATTATACCGTGCCTTCTAAAGAGCAATTTTTCTGAAATTTTATATTGAGAGCGAGGGAATAAGTGGGCTTTGAGGACGGGGCGATACTGTCCCATCCTGCTGCAGCGCAGATGCCATCAGACTTGCAATTTTTATTATATATTATGCCTTCTAAGGAACAATTTTTCTCAAATATCATGTTAGAATAAAATTCTATTTTAACTTCCAAGTTATAGTGGTGTCAGCAAATTTTCATTTAATTACTTTTAGTATTTACACGCATGCACAAAAAAAATTGATAAAAGTTGATAATAATACAATCGGAGTTGATACTACTTTTCGAAGATAACTGTATATTTAATGCAAAGCAGCAGCACCAGTCTACCTAATTCATTCTGCTTCACACTGCCTATATTTACCCGTCACATTATACCATCCTACAAAATGTATCTTTTCTTCAAGCACAATGCCATTTAGTCCAAGAATTCAAGATGACCCCCACAACTGCACCACATTTATAAACATTGACAACATACAAATCGTTAGCCGCCATCATCAACATCAACAGATGGTATGCAGACGCTGGCCTAAGCAAACGGCGTGCCAAGTAAGTAACATGAGAGTCAAAACATTAAGGAAGGAAGAACAAGAATTCAGCCTTTGAAGAGCTGCAGTTAATTGAATGATTTGAGACTTTGCTGCTGCTTCTTCCGGCTTCTCTTGAGCAGCTCCCAGAGTTGCAGTTGTCCCACCGGTTGGACCTCTGCCTGCAGTTTCAGCAATTGAATCCACGTCTCTGCTGCTTGGTTCGGTGGCATGGCCTTCTTTCCCCCTGCCTTCTTCCTTCTCCTTCTTCATTCTTTCAAGCATCACCTATAAGTGGATAGAGTGATACCCATCAAATGCAATTAGTCCAAGGGCAAATATTCATATACATCAAAGGTAACATGCAAACATTCGTTATGTTATGTATATAATCATATGTCATATAACCATATGATAAATGGCCTCTAATAAAGAAGTGTAATTACATTATCGGGATCATAATGTTCGAGATTGGAGATGTTTCCATCGATAATATCCCAAAACGGCCAATAACCACACATCATATAACATCCCAAAACAGCCTTTAATCACATGCCACATATATTATATCTCAAAATGACTGATAATATCATGGTTTCTATGTTATCATTATCATTGGCAATGCATATAAACGTGGAGGACAACAGGTATTGAATATTCTTCATTGGTGAGGGTCGATACGTCTCTGCCATTATTATGCATATATTTTGATACTTTGAACTATAACACCAATGCACATTATGTAAAATATCTCTTGCTACAAGGAGCATGCTGCTAGGTGACTTCAATTCTTATCTTCTCTGTATCTCTTACAATTATAAGGATCATTGTCATTATGCACAATATACAAAAACCATTGCCTCATAAAACCTAATTCCAAGATCACGTTCATCCAAAAAATGATGAGAATATGAGCATTATATGTTAATTACCAATTATCCAATACTCATATGCTACAAACCACTTAACACATTCTCATGATAGGCAAAAAGTTTACAAATTCTAACCCCACAAGATTCGATCAATAATTAAAGGAGTTAAGCAATCAATAATTAAAGGAATTAAGCACACAACGATCCAAACCTTGGTCGCGCGAGGCTCCAAGCATAGCAAGTTCACCAAGATCATCACAAGTGACGCCAAAAGATCTAAGTTGTTTTGGAACATCCCCACACTAACTGTGGGCAACCTTTTCCCCTGACTCATCAAATGTCCCAACAGCGCCGCCCCCACACCATATGCCATGGCCTTGAAATACATAGGATATATCTTGCTTTGCACCATGGAAAATTGGTGCCTAGGCAGTGCCCCAGCCAAAACATAACTTGAAGCAAAACTAACCCACACACACATCCCATAGGCGGCTGCAAATCCCATCAAATGCAGCACGCCCGCCAACGAATCCATCCTCTCAGGCGATACCAAGTAGTGGAAAAAATCAACCCCAACTTCACGAGCATTCTTGAGAATTTCACTAAGTTCCTTCTTCCCTTCTCTTTTCACACTATCTGAGGCCTTTTCCACCCATTCCTCTGCCTCTTTTGTCTTCTCCACCACCTTCTCTTCAGCCCTCTCGGCCTGATTTTTCGCCCATTTTTTCATTCCACTGGCCTTTTCAGCAACAGTATCCTTTGCTTTGCTTGAAATTTCACTTGCAGAATCCTTCACACTTTCTTTTGCTTCTTGGACCTTATCAGAGGCCTTGTGGGCTGTATGACTGACTGTATCTTTAACTTTGCCAATGGCTTCAGTCACAGCCTCCTTTGTGTTTTCCTCCACCGCATAAACCTTATCCGCCGCCTCGGCCGCCTTCTCCGGCACCACCTCCTTTGTCCTCCCCATAGTACTAGCAATTTTATGCTTACACTTGCCATATGCATCACAAACAAGCTCTCTGGGACTAAAATTGTGACGGGTTTCTTCTTCTTGAAGCCCCTCTTTTGTTTTCTCCTTCACATCTTCCATCTTTTCCGACAACTTATCAACAAACCCATTTTCATGGGATGCCGCCTGAGAATCTTGTGGCGAAATCGAAACCTTGGTGTTCCCATCATCCTTTTCATACTCAACCACAACTACTCTGTGCCCTTCTTTCATTATCACATCTTCTTTCAATTTCTGCTGCTTTTCTGGGCTTGGAGTGAAAAACCCTGCAGTCAAAAGTGACGTCAAGACCAGACCTAAGGCCAAAGCATTCATCATTTTGTTTTCTTGTTTTCTCTCTTCACCCTCTGTTAGGAAAACCGGTAATTTTGTGGATTTTGTAATTCTTTGAATTGGTAAGGACCGTTTGTATGTATATGTGCGAAAATCTTGGGAGTTGCTTTGAGGAGTTCTCTGGGAGTTGAGAAGTGGCCACGTATTATGATGCTTTGGACATGCAATACGTGGCTCGCCGCATGTTCTTGCAGAGTTCTACGCGGCGGTTTCTAGTTGAAGGATCATCCGATTGCCTTCTGCATTGGCGGAGCAAAGTGGATAATATCCTTTGGAGACTGAAATACTGTGCCAAAGCCGATGAAAGAGTTCTATTAATCCACCATGATCTTTTTACCTCTGTAAGATTCAAAAAAAATATTGCAACATAATTAACTATCAAAAAAAAGATTGCAACATAATTATCATTGTAATAACTTTATCACGTTGAAAAATAGAAAACAAAAAGTGCACTTTTTTAAATGTGGATATTTTGGGCGATTGGGCCCAGCAAGAGCCGAACGTATAAGTCAATCAAGCAAAGCCCATCTTATAGGGGGAAAGAATCAATCCAATAAATGGGCACCAGCCTAGTTCTTCTCCCGCTCTGCAGTTCTCCTGTCTCTATTCTCTCCGCCCACTTGACTTCCAGTTGCAGAGCAGCACCAAATCCTCGAATAACGTCACGATTTGCTCAGAAAAACGTTTTTCTCATTAGAATTTCTCTCAAGATCAATTCTTTTCACCTGGGTTCACTCCAAACTCGCTTGTTTCGAGGTAAAAATGTGTTTTTATGGATATATCAACTCATATGGGATAGTTTGCTAATTTTTAGCTAATTAAGAACCGAACTCTTTGATATGTCCAGAATTGTCTCCGATGTATATGCCGATGCTGTAGTTTGAAATTTCATTCTTTTGCCAATCCTGAGGCTCTTTTTCATATGGTTATTGTTAGGCAGCATTCAATTGGAATCGGCTATGATATTGGTTTACTAAGTTTTGGTTGCCTTGGCTGGATGTATGAATATTTTGCCTTGGCTATCATCATTGTTTATTTTTCAGTTTTGAGCTAACTAGAGGTGAAAATGGGTCAGATGGGGGCTGTCAATGCAGAAGTAGAAGAATTCTTTCAGGAGAAAAGGCGTGTTAGGAACCATCTTCTCCCCATTGGTAAGTTTCTCTGACTGCTGTTTCGGGTTCATGTTACAATTTCTTTTCATACAAGTGCTTCCCATTTTATATAATCAATACATGTTATGCTCATATACAAACATTCATTCTTTAACTGAGAGGTTGATGAGGTATGTTTGCATCTTTATCCTACTTATTCCTACAAGTGGTAGATAAAACAAGCAATTTAAAGCCTAGGTTTTGCAGTTTCTACTTTCAGATACAACTGGTAATTCCAAAATCACTGTTGAGGGTATGGTGACTTTCAAGTATTCAGTTTCACCACGATCAAACTATGACTATAGAATAGCCCAGAAATCCAAGTTCTAACTGATTGGTTTTGATTCAAAAGCTAGGAAGATTATTTTTGTTTTTTATCAGTTTGGGGAATGGAAGCTGAACTTCCTTTTGGTTCTCCTAGCAGTTTGAGTTGTTAATGAATGGGAAGCTTTGGCTGATGGATTGGATAAAACTTCAAGGGGTTTGATTCAAAGATCATTAACTGTTGTATCCTTGATCTTACACCTATGTCTTGGGTTAAATGAACTTTTGTATTTGTAATAAAAGAATAAGAATTGTCAGTGTTGGAACTCTCCTGAAGATTTCTATGAGGATCTAGTCAGTAGTCCTATGCTAGCAACACTCTATCTTCTTATCAACAATTTGATCTTTGCTTCACTTCAAGTCCACTGAAGTCCTTCTTTTATCTCAGGTGCACTTATGACAGCAGGAGTTCTTACAGCTGGACTAATTAGTTTCAGACAGGGAAATTCTCATTTGGGTCAGAAACTAATGAGAGCTCGTGTGGTTGTCCAAGGTGCTACGGTTGCCCTGATGGTTGGTACAGCTTATTACTATGGGGAAAAATTTGAAGATTTCAGCGGACAATACTGATCAACAAGCTATATCACGTCCCTCCACTTCTCCTCGTGATGAATTATACCTTTTTTCGGCTTTTCTTTTCTTATCTTCTCTTACAGGAAGGATCTAGGGAATGATTAGTATCTTGCTTGTATGCTTTATGAAACATTAGGATCCATGCAATGAGATTTATCTAGGAGTAACCGCAACCATATATTGTAGTTGCTGATTTACATAGTTGTGAATGTGAAAGCTGATTTTGTTCCTTATATATGTCCCGATTCTTGAAACCTTTGGTGATACATGGTTTTCTTAGGATTTGTTGTAAACTTCAGATTCTTTACATCTTAGTCCACTAGCTGTATTTTGTCCAGATTGTAGTATATCTAACATATATAGTCACTCTTATCTTTGTCATGATCGCGGAGAATCCAAAATGTCATACTATAAGCATTGAAGTTGCTGTCTAGATTACTCTTATTGGTAGATCCATTATAGACAGCAATGAAGGAGATTTATAACATATTAGCTCTTTAAGGTTGGTGATTCAATGGAAGAGAACAATTTACTTGGGATTTTCTTGTCTAAATTTCAGCATTGCAACAGCATTCCAAAGGGAATGGGGATAAAAAGCTCTCAGTTTTGTTCGAGGAATCTTGGCAACATAAGGCCTGCCTTGGAAGCATAACTATCACTCCATTGAAGGAATCTCAGATGTGTAATTCTATGATGGAGGGTTGAGTCTGTATATAAAAATGGCTCACGTCAACATCCACGCATGCAGTCCATCACAGTAGTCAATTTTATATGCTCAGTCACACTCATTTGGAACAGTCCAAATCCACAAAAGTTCTTGTGTCTTGAGGCTCCTTTGGTGCGATCTATGAAACTACAAGAATTTTCCTCTAATGAGGATTAAATTTGTGGGTCAGGTCAAGAAACTCGATTGGATTTGAAATCACAAAACGTTACAATATGGGGATTTTTCAGCTAAAACGCTTTGATACTCAAATAAAAGTAGGTAACAAGAGTGTGAAAAATGTTGAAAGTAAATGTTAATAAAATTATTGTATATTTAAAAAGTGTATTAATAAACAATGCATATTCTTCACGTAATTGTATTCAGACTGTCAAGCTCATTAGAATCCAATTGTGTTAAGATTTGGAATATCATTTGAGCCCCCACCTTTTTTTTTTTTTTTTTTTGTGGACGCTGAATACCATTTGAGCTTAAATGCTCCAAAAAGAAGAATCCAAATGATAAGCAAGTATGCATGAGAAAGTTAAATTCGAAAGCTTAATCTAAAATTTCCAAAGCATATAACTAAAAACTAATAAAAGATAATACATATAGTGAATATCAAATCATTTAAACTCAATTCTTTATCTTAGCGTACTTTCTCTTTGATTACATAAGATACATCCTGCCATAAAATTTTGCCTATCAATTAATTTCTTAAGGCACAACTATTTTGTAGGACAACCAAACACATCCCGAGTGATGCGAGCCTAGGTTAGGGTTAGTCACCTACAATTACACACTGACCACAGTATTGTCTTTGTCATAAGAAAAAATCACATTCAATTAATTCATTGTTGGCTATGATGATGATGATGATTCCAAAGTCAGGAATATGACCTTTAGTTTTGTGGGTTCCATCTGTCACAATGTATCTCGAAAATCTTGGCGAGTCTCAGTAGGACAAAGTCATCAAGAATGAAGCTTATACCTTTTGATGGGCCCAGCATTTTCTGTCAGACAAAACAAAGGGGCCGTCAGTATTCGTGGGTCCCACCTCTCCACACACCTCTGCTATTTGACACAGCACACACAGTGCACACACTCACTGTCGTCGGCTGGTGCCAATGCGCCATCCCTTTCTATCCACACCAAAAATATTTTGGCACACAATGCTTCTTTTTCTCCAGTAAAGATCTGTTTTTTTCACACCAAATGCAATGCGCTTTTGCTCTTGACTATGTTTTCTGCATATTTTAATTGAGTCATTTCTGTCTCTTCCAATTTTGGGTTTTGTGGAGAGAGGAAAGGTGGGATTTTAGTCTTGGTTGGTTGGACTTTCATAGTGGGTGTGAATCTCTTTTCTGTGCAGGAGTGTATTTCATTGTTATTTGTGTTTTCTCCTTTGACTTTCATTTGGGACTTTTCCTTTTTTCTTTATTCTGACTGAAAAGCTGAGAGCTTTCAAGATTTGCACTCTCCACTCTCCAAGGTTTATGCTTTTTCCGCAGGTTCGTTTCCAACCTTATATATATTGCAGAACCTGTGTTTGCATGAGGTTTCTTTTTATGAAAATGGGTTGCTAGTTGTTTGCTTTCTTGTTGTGTGGAAGTTGAGTTAACTCCAATTGGGTTTCTGAAACTTGGAACTTTCTTGTTTGCTCGGTTTCTTAAACTTGGTCTTATGAGTGTTCCTCGGTGTCTGCATCACTCATTAGTTAGATTTCAATAATTTCTCTTTTGAGCTTTTGCCACTCTGTTTGGAGCGTTCGCTCAGATTGCTATGCTGGTTTTCTGCTAAGGTTTTGCTATTGTCCTTTTCTTGTAGATCTATGTTGTTTAGCATATTTGCACTTTTGAGTCCTATCAAAGTCATTCTCTGTTGTCTTTTTATGTACTCATGAAACAGTTCTTATGTTGTCCTCTATATCAGCTCATCAATTTCTTCTTTGATTCAGGTGACTTATTTCATATTATCACTTCAGTATCTTGTTATGTATTTGATAATGCAATTCTTGAGCTACTAAAGTGCTTTTTATGATCGATTTGATGGCGAGAAGAAGAGTTGATTAGAAAACTATAATCACTTGCAAAATATGAGACTTCGGTGTGGTTCCTCTTTAAGTTTTACATCAGAAGACTGATTTTCTGTTTCTGTATCATAACATGTGACTTCCCTGTGAATGCTAAATTTTGGTTTTGTCTTATAAAGTATTCTTGGCTTTAATGCATTAAATTCATCTTCAGAGTGTAATTCATATCATATATCATTGATCCTTTCCAAGGTCGCAGAGTCAGCAAATTCTATTGTTGCTGTTGCTACCTTGTGAAAAACCATCTTTGGATATTCAATTTGGAATGTTGCAATGGGGGAGCCACCATGAAAAATCACATCTATGATTCGAGGAAATATTCTAATCTACGGTAGAGGGGTTATCAAGGCTCATGATTCCTTTCTCTTATTGAATGAATGGATCTTGAATCGAATCAACAAGAAAGGCAAATCCCTTATGATGCACGAAATCTGTCATTTCTTGAAATCTTTCTTTTGATTCAAAATCATGGTGTAATAAATATCCTCACCTATTCGGCTATTTGAGTCATGGAATGGATCAGCTCTTATATACTCTATAGTTGTTTCTGGAGAGAGAGTTGCTGAAATTGATTGGCTGATAAACATATGTGGCTAAAGAAATTGAGGTTCTACTCGATTAGTTATTTCTTTAATAACTGACTTGAAATTGAATAACATGATTTTGCATTAACCTTAATAATAGTGGAAGTACTTCAAATGTTAGAAAGAATAGGTCTCAAGTGAGGAAAAAGATACAGATTGCTTTTTCTTCATTGCAATCTAACAATAGTATGCTCCCCTGTTTTCTCAATTCTTCATTTTCATATGTCATGAATAGCAACTTCCCCAAACCCCTCACTTCATTTTCTTGGAGTGTCACTAACGTCTAACGACATCCTTATCACACTTTTCCAAAGTGATGTTTTTGGAAGACTTTTTGCTGACAGCGCATATGTTAAATGTTGCAGCAATGGAGCTTCTGATTATGAGTTTCTAGAGGTGAAAAACGAAAGGCGGCATATATCTGCATTATATCATTGCTTTGTGTAAGTGGCTGGTAGACAACTGAAGGGTGATGATGATATCCTCGCATAGTTGATAGTAGTCCACCAATAGAGGCGGCAAACGGACCAGCTGCATAGAGACATATGGCCGACTTAAAAGGTGAAACTTGTGAAGCTAATTCATTTCCTGAGAGCAAGGAGATCAAATATTATGTTCCTCACAGTTATGCAGGAGTAGATGGTGTAGGAAGTTATGCTTCTACACAGCCCATATCGGTGAAGAGTGATATTAGCACAGAGTTTGGTTTACCCCTTAGCAATGGAAGTTTTGAAATGGATGCCAAGAAGACACAGGGGAATCATCTGAATGCTGCTGAAGATGGCACACATGAATCTCAAAACAGGACTGAATCTTCATGTTCAAACTCTTTTCCTGTCGTCCTTCCAGTTTCTTTTTTGAATCCCAGCTATCAGGAGACCTCCAAAAAAGCTTACTCATTGAGGAATTCTGGGGTTTCCATATATAGTTCTAACTCTAAAGAGTTTGACTGCAGCTTGGAAGAGCCAGTGACAGCCAGTTCTGACCGCAGTGCTGGGACAGTTGGCAAAAGCTCTGTTTGTTCTGGTAATTCAGACAATTTGAATTGCACGAGCAAAACTGTAGAGAATATGAGATCATGTGATGAATATAACAATCTCCCCATCTCTCGTTCAGGAGAAAGAATGATAAGTTCTGAAGCATCGCAGGAAGGTGACAATATATTGGCTGCGAAAGGCAAACCACTAGAGATGAATCCTGAAGCGATGGACAAAACAAAAGGTGATTTTTGGGCAAATGAATTTTCAGAGTCCTCAATGACAAAGGATACATTTCTTGCCGGATTTGATCTCAATGAAGACATCAATGCAAATGGAATGGATGATTGTATTCAGCCAGTTGTTGCAACTATATCTTCTCATAGTGTGATACATGTTGCAGCAAAACCTGGGATACTGAGCGGCCGACCTTTGATTCCTTTGAAGTTTGAAGGTGGGCTGGGTTGGAAGGGCTCTTCTGAAACTAGTGCTTTTCGTCCTGCCGCTTTTTCCAAGAATTTGGACAGAAAAACATGCCCCAAAGATCATAGGCCAAAAGACCGACAATATTTTACAGGGATTGACCTCAATGTTGCTGCTGTAGACGATACTGCTGCTAATGGATTGCCAATGGAGTATGAGGGGATATCCTCATCTCCCACTTTACAAGATTTTCATTCAGAAATCAATTCAAAACGAGCCAAGATTGATCTTAATTCCCTTTGTGATGCTGTTGATGAGTCTACTCAACCTTCTCTATCAGAAAATCCTCCCTTGATGGACTTGAACTTGAATGCTAATACATCTAAAGGAGTCAAATCCAACAATGTTCACTGGCTAGGCCAAGATTGCCAATCTATGGGAAATAAAACTTCAGACTCTGCAAATCCAGGAAAACGAGACTTTACTTTTACCAGACATGATTACTTGGCTGATTTGAGTACTATGCAGCATGTTACCAACAACGGTCATACCCTAGTAGCTGCGCCAAATATTCTCCAACCAGTGGAGTTCATGCCCAGAGTAGCTTCACTGCAACCAAATTTGCCATTTATATCACATACTTTACCTCCTTACATTTACCCTTCTGAGGGTCCATTCCATTTTGGTTCTAGAGATCCCCTACAATCCACCATTCCCTTCTCTGGCATCATACCCTGTGCCAGATATTCTCATGAACATGGCATTTTCCCTGCTGAAGTATTAAATCCCGGCACAGTCCACACATCTTTTGGCACCCCTCCTCTTGTGCAGGTTTTTCATGAACACAACACTAGCAATATTGCAGCTTCTACCCCCAAACTTGCAGTCAAACTTGAGGACAACTTATCAAGCGGAAGCAAGATGGATGAGGCTAGGCAATTTTTTTTAATTGCTAAAGACTCTGCAATGGGCGAACACATGCATCAAGAAGCTTGGTATACAGCATCTATGAAAAGGAAGGAGCCTGAGGGAGGATCGGGATGCTACCGGCTTGGCTACAAACAGGTAACCTGAAGATAGTGATGACTTTAGTGTCTTTGCTAATATCCATTTTGCTGCTGCCTGCTAGAGTCTATTTGTGATTGCCACTCTGGTTCTTTCAATTATGCATGGATGCAGCCTTCACACTTTGTATATGGCAAAGTTCATGTCAAGGTAATAGACTGCTGAAGTTTTGTATATGGCACATTTTGATGATAGATATAGAATACATTTATATCTTCATTGTTTCATCTATCAAATGCCTTTTTGCGCGCCCCCCCCCCCCTCCGGATCTTGTGGAAATCAATTAACGTTGAGAAGACAAGGGTTCAAATGCTGTGAACCTTAATGTGCTTCTCTATGTGGTTCTATCAAATATCCTTCTGTGCATAATTCTGAGAGAGGCTCTGGCCAATTTTAGATTGCTGTACAGATACAGAAAGTTGATGGGCTAAGTCCAAGGGAATCCTTTTGAATAGCTATCATATCTGGCCCAAGAGCCTCATGTGAAATAGCTACACCAGTTCTTGAGTTGAAATCTCAAGTCCAAGTTACGTGGATTCAATTTGGATCCGACCCATTTGATCTTAAGAACTTTGACATTTTCATGTATTATGTATACTTTGGAATCAGGGAAAATGAAAATGCCATTGGACCACAGGAAAAGTGTTGCAATTATCCATTGAAGAATCTGCTTCTTAAATTAAAAAAAAAGTTGAATATTCAGACAAAATCTCGAAACCTTTCTTACCTTTTTATCACAATGGTTGCTAATCCAAGAAGATGAGTCCTTCCCCTGTTCCTATAGTGCCAGAAGAGACTTTCACTTGAAAAAAGAGAGGGGAAAAAGGTAAATATTCTTGTAACTTTTAACTTTGTTCTTCCTTTGAAAAACAAAGTGAAGATTCCTCCAAGTGTAGCACAAGCAGGTTTTCTAGTATTGTGATTTTATTCGAACTTTGATCATGTTAAGTCCACAAGTATATCGCGTCCAAACTTTATTTACATTCAACAGATAAATTCTTAACCTAAGTATATCTTCTTAACCTAAGTCGACATTGTGTAGATCAACCTCATTTTTATCAACGGACCAATCGTAGATTTGAGTTCCATATGAAGTAGTTAGGAATTAGACACGATCCTTTTCAAAAAAAAATAAAATTACTATATATATGATGCGCAACATATATAAATTCTCTTTTGACTAGCTACTGTTATACGGTCTTGTTTGCTTCATCTTCCTAGGGCACATTTGATTTGGAATTTGAATATTAGTGGAGATTGTAATAGTGGTAAATAAAGTGAGATTGAAAAATTTATTAATATGTTTGACAGTGAAGATTGCCATATGAATTAGCCACCATGTCAACTTTCCATAGTCTCTGTAGTCTATTCAAGTGTTTGATACACATTATTATTTTTGTAATGACAAAATTACCCTTTTAAAACTAAATTTACTTCTTCTTGTTTCGAGCAATTAATCTATTTCAATACAATCAAATGATTAATTTATACTTAAATTCATTATTGGGTTAAACAAGCTTTATTTGGAATTTCAAGTTTCACCTTGTAAACTTAGAACGTGACAAAAAGTTGTAATATGATCGTCATCAATTCTCCAAAGGGAGTCAACAATGTTAGGCAAATAGGGTTAGACCTAGGAGCATTATGCACGGACTAGCTAGTCAATCAAAATCAAGACTCCCATTGTCCTTATAATTTGCAAATTGTACACCATAGTATAGGTGACTAGGGTTCAGCCAAAAATGGCTATTCTTTATGTCAGCTTTGGGGTTTACTACATTACAAGTTTAAGAATTTATACAGTTGTCAGCACAAAAAGAAGAATTTTTGTGGAGTTGGAGGATCTCCTTTGGACATTGCCAATTTGCCATCTTTTGTAAAAGTTCCCTGCATTCAGACAAAAAAAAAAAATCAAGAGTGGAAATAAAAGATGAGCAAAGGGGAGCCACTATAGAAAGAATTTCATCAACTAAAAGGATGTGGACCATCCAAGAAACGTGACACTTTTGTCTATCTCTCTAAATTAATATTTTTATTATTATTGATTAAATTCGTCTTAAAAACAATTCGTTCCTCTCGATTCATCAAACATTATTCTTAAAAAAATCGTCTTTCATCAACATTAAACTTAACTAATAAATCACATTTAATTGTTCTTGTTATTGAGAACAACATATAATTGCTACTTCCATGCAAAAAAATTTGTAATGCCAAATGCAAATATTGTACTGACCTTGAAGATAATTTAGTCATTTTAAATTTCAGCACGTAAGAAGATATTATATACCCTTCAATCTTAATTTTTATCACATAGGTTTATATTAGATTGAGTACACTTTGAAAGAGGAGATTGGTATAAAAATAATTTCAAAAGTGCAATGGTATGTATTTGTTCATTTCTAAATTATTGTACTTTGGTACTTAACAACGTAAACACTCCCCATAATTGGGCCAATGAATAGAAACAGTCTTTTCACTCCCTTGAATAGGAAATCTCATCCACCAAAAATGAGAGAAAGGCCTTTTGGAAACCTTTTTTCAGTTCCCATGGATTGAATCCATTAAAGAAAAGTGCCCCCCATTAAATTTGCCTTCCCACACCAGAATATAATCAACCCCATCGCACCCCCCACCCCCCGCCTACGTGTATGTACATATACATACACGAACTCATGCAAGATTCATTCCATATATGCATACATATAGTAGACATAAAGCAAACTCAGACAAGAATCTAAGGAGATATACTAGTGTAGGGGCCTCGTTATTCCACCAAAACAATCATCTCTATTCTGGCAACAAATTACAAATGCATGTTCCCCTTCTGTTTTCTTACTCCAAGTAACCTAATGACATCTCCACCCAATGCTCTTCTTCTGCACCTCTCTTTCTCTCCTTATTGCCCTGTTCTCTTCTTGTTGACCCCCACTCTCTCTTCTTTTCTCACCATCTTTTTGCAGCCATAGCTTTCTCTATCTGTCTAAATTTCCAGCAACATACTAGGTTTGTTTCTCAGCAATGGCTACACTTGTGGTTGAAGTTCTTGGTGCCAATGATCTCATGCCTAAAGATGGTCATGGGAGTGCAAGCCCCTTTGTGGAAGTAGAGTTTGAAGGGCAACGCCAAAGAAGTTCAACTACGCATAAAAACCTCAACCCTTCTTGGAATGAGAAGCTAGTGTTCAATGTCAAGAACCCCAAAGATTTGTCTAGTCAGACAATTGAGGTTTTTGTGTACAATGATAATAAACATGGACACCACAAGAATTTTCTTGGGAGGGTCCGGATATCTGGCATGTCTGTTCCTTTGCCTGAGGAAGAAGCTGTGGTTCAGAGGTACCCTCTTGATAAAAGAGGTATCTTTTCTCATGTAAAGGGTGATATCGCCTTGAAAGTATATGTTGTGCATGGGGCTGCTACTCCATTGCAGGAGATTAATACTAATAAGTTGGATGATGAGTGCTATTATAAGGAAAGTCATGAGAAGAACAAGAAGAAAAAGAAGGAAAAAGAAATGAGAACTTTTCATTCTGTAGGGACTGATTATGGAGGGGGCAGCAGCGGCCCTCCGGTTTTCGTGGAAGGTGATTTTGCCAAGGCTGGATTGGTTTCTTCAGCCAAAACTCTAATGCAAATGCAGTCTCCAGGGCAGAAGTCTGAGTATGGGGTTGTGGAGACTAAGCCTCCTGTGGCTGCAAGAATGGGGTATTGGGGGAGGGACAAAACTGCAAGCACTTATGATTTGGTGGAGCAGATGAATTTTTTGTATGTGAGTGTTGTAAAAGCTATGGATCTCCCTGTGATGGATGTTACTGGGAGTCTTGATCCATATGTTGAGGTGAAAGTTGGGAATTACAAAGGGCTGACTAAGCACTTTGAGAAGAACCAAAATCCTGTATGGAATAAAGTTTTTGCATTCTCGAAGGATAGATTGCAAAGCAGCTTGGTTGAAATTTTTTTGAAGGATAAGGATATTTCTAAGGATGACTTTGTGGGGAAGGTCACATTTGACGTATCAGAAGTGCCCCAACGTGTGCCGCCTGATAGTCCTCTGGCTCCCCAGTGGTACAAATTGGTGGACAAGAAAGGGGAGTTGCTCAAACGAGGGGACATCATGCTTGCAGTTTGGATGGGGACACAGGCCGACGAGGCCTTCCCTGATGCTTGGCACTCTGATGCTCATGGTGTAAACCAGCAAAGCATGAATAGTACAAGATCAAAAGTGTATTTCTCACCAAAATTATATTACCTCAGAGCCCATGTCTTTGCAGCTCAAGATCTTGTGCCGTCTGATAAGTCACGGCCGCCTGATCCAATTGTGAGGATACAGCTTGGGGGTCAGGGGAGGACCACCAGGCCTACTCCAGTGAAGAGCATCAATCCAGAGTGGAATGAGGAGCTTATGTATGTAGCATGGGAACCTTTTGATGAGAATATAGTTGTTAGTGTGGAGGACAAAGCAGCAAATGATGAAGTGATTGGAAGAGTTCTTATACCAGTTAGGACCGTAAAACACAGAGCTGAATCTGCTAAGCTGCCAGATGCTCAGTGGTATTCTCTCCAAAAGCCTTCTTTGGCCGAAGACGAAGCAGAGCAGAAGAAAGATAAATTTGCAAGCAGAATTCTCCTTCGACTCTCCATAGATGCCGGTTACCATGTCCTTGATGAGTCCACACAGTTTAGTAGTGATTTTCAGCCATCAGCCAAGCAACTGAGAAAGCGCAGCATCGGAATTCTTGAAGTTGGCATTTTGAGTGCTCGAAATCTACAGCCAATGAAAGGAAAATATGGTAAACTGACTGATGCATATTGTGTGGCAAAGTACGGCAACAAATGGGTTCGAACCAGAACACTTCTTGACAATCTGCATCCTCGTTGGAATGAGCAGTATACTTGGGAAGTTTATGATCCTTATACTGTAATCACGATTGGCGTTTTTGATAATTGCCACATCAATGGCAATGATGCAAAGGATCAGAGGATCGGCAAGGTGAGAATCAGGCTATCCACCTTAGAAACTGAGAGAGTTTATACCCATGCCTACTCACTGCTGGTTCTCACTCCCTCTGGTTTGAAGAAAAATGGGGAACTCCACTTGGCGATAAGGTTCACTTGCACGGCTTGGGCCAACATGATAACACAATATGGGAAGCCACTGCTCCCAAAGATGCATTATGTTCATCCCATATCAATTAAACATGTTGATTTGCTCCGGCACCATGCAACAAATATCGTGGCTGCAAAGCTAGCCCGGGCCGAGCCACCACTCAGAACGGAGGTCGTCGAGTATATGTTAGATGTGGATTACCATATATTTAGCCTCAGAAAAAGCAAAGCCAACTTCTATCGCATGATGACGCTTGTTTCTGGGATTCAATATGCCTGCAGCTGGTTTGAAGGCATATGTCAATGGAAAAACCCCCTGACCACAATCCTTGTGCACCTGTTGTTCTTGATACTGGTATGCTATCCTGAGCTGATCTTGCCTACAATCTTCCTCTACCTTTTCGTCATCGGCCTGTGGAACTATCGATTCAGGCCCAGGGATCCGCCACACATGGATGCTCGGCTTTCTCAAGCAGAGAATGTTCAAGCAGACGAGCTAGAAGAGGAATTTGAAACATTTCCGACTCCCATTTCCCGGCTACCTGACCTGGTCAGGATGAGATACGACAGGCTCCGTAGCGTGGCAGGAAGAGTTCAAAGTGTGTCAGCAGATATAGCAATGCAAGGGGAGAGAGTACTTTCCTTGCTAAGCTGGAGGGATCCCAGGGCGACAGCCATCTTTATAACCTTTTCACTGATCTGGGCTGTTTTCCTGTATGTTACTCCTTTCCAAGTTGTTGCATTGCTCATTGGGCTCTTTGTATTGCGCCATCCCCGGCTCCGGTACAAGGTGCCACCAATACCTGTCAATTTCTTCAAGAGATTACCATCCAGAGCAGACTCCCTTCTGTGAGATCTGCACATTCAGAGGAAAGCAGAGAGTTCATTTGGTTAACAAATCCAGTAAGTCCGCAGCAGCAGAGAAGGTGAAGTCAGCAGCCCTCAGCTACTGTTTCTAAGTCTCCAATTTCCTGTATTCGGAAGAATAATTTTCTCTCTTTGCCTTTTTTTTTTTTTTTTTGGTTGTTGTGTTCGCTGGTTTTTAATAGTACTTATTTTTCATGGAATAAGATGAAGAAATTAAGTGCAGAATATAACATATCCATCTCAATGTAATAAAAATGCTGATATAAACAAATTTGTTTGATTACTCCCCAAAAATTTTCTCAACCATCGTCTAGTTCTCTAGTTCGGCCTGTATAACTTATAGGCAGAGAACAATTACAACATACAATGGAAAAATGTCCACCAGAGGTATGATCTCTACAAACTAGTCACTGATTTCAAAATTTAACCCCTCCGGCATTCAGCATGCAGCAGCTTTTTCCGTCAATCATAAACTAGTTATCTAAGTGAGAAACAATGTCTACAACCAGGTATACAGAATAGCAATTATCGTCAACAAGCTCAGAACTATTCCAACAAGAAGAGCTTTATCAACAAGAGCCCATGAGTGGGCTCGACTAGAGGTTCCTTGCTTTTCACCCAATTCCATCACCATCTCATTCTCTATCTTTCCATGGGAATTATTCTTCCGCTTCCGGAGTAACCATCCTAATAGGTTTTGGCTTCTGAAGTCGCCTGACTTTCGGTCATCCTTTGAAATTGAAACAGTATTCTGTTCAGTTTGTGTGCAGCTACTTGTCAGTCCACAAGCACAGGCTTCTGACTCTTTTGAACATGTTTCTTTTGAGTTGGAACATGAGTCTTTTTCAACACGAACATGATTCTTGCTGGAATTATTGTTTTCAGTAAGGATCTCGATCACCTCTCCAAAAACTGACCATCTTCCAACAGATGTTATCTCCACCATAGCTGAAGTTCCCAACAAGCTTTCTGGCCCAACCACTAGCACCTGAATATATCCCTTTGTGTGACCCACCTACAGCAACAGAAAATTAAATACAGAAATTATGGTTACTGAGGTGAACTTGAAGAAAATGATGAGAGAATTAGATAATAGGTGCTGAAATGGGCCAAGAAGATTCAAATGCCCTCGTAGATTGAGTCCTATATTTGCAAAATTTTTAACTAAGTACCCAACCGAAGATGATCTTACCAAGTGGCTTCCATCTGTGGCAATGTCAGTAATCCATATCCTCTCTATTTTGCCTTCCATTCCGACATATGGTGTAAATGACTCGAACACAGTAGTCAACTCACGACTGCGTTTCTTCACTACATTACTTGGAACCTTTTTCATTCTTGCAGCAGGTGTTCCTGTATGAAATAGAAGATCAGAAACAAGATAGAGATCTTCTCTGCAGAAGCCCAAGCTGAGCACCATGAAACGTTGATTCTCCAAAGCCAAATAAAGAACATTTCCACCATAGAAGTCCAAAGTACAGTCAGATATATATACATTCATTGGTAAAAGATTCATTAATGGGAATGGGAAGTCGAAGTTTCACAATGTGGTGCCCTCGACAATGAACAAATTCCCACCTCTCAAAATTCAGTAAGTTCATGTCATAGTATAATTTCAGAAAAACTAGAAGCTATATTTAATTTTCTGCCACTAAAGAAATATATCAATTTTACAGGTTTGAGGTTGCATTTCAAGATACATAGCATATGCTGGTAAACAGATAGCAATAACTACTTTAGTTTCTCAATTAGTCAATTATTTTTATGGGATGAATAGTTGGATTGAAAAATTGATGGGCTGCATCCTGCTCTATGAGGAAAATTTTCCTACATGTTCAAAACATCCTGTGAAAAATTAATATCCCATATCAGTTCCTTTGCATTTTCTCCACATATATGGTTAACATAGATTTGTAATCAAGCTCACCAAGTACGGTTGATATATATTTGCCATCATGCCTAAATAGGATGAACTAAGCAAATGACTGATGGTGCTATCTATAATTCACCTTAACCAGAAAATAAGGATGTAAAATAAAAATAAAAATAAAAAATAAAATATTTGTGCAAAGGGTGTCCAAGCAATTTGTTCAAATAAACTTAATACACAGACAGCAGAGAGAGAGACACATATATTTGCTGCAGGCAGTAGGACACAACTAACCAGGCCGAGGATAGAATTGTGATATGTGAACTTGAGGGAACTTATACTCCTTGATGAGGTTGATAGTTTGTTCAAAGTCTTCATCAGTTTCCCCTGAGCAGAGAAGCATAATTTTCACATGTCACATACAAATGAGTGTTTGTCTTTAGTGACCAAAAAATAACTTTCTGTTACCAAAACGCTGACAACAAATCTCTTAATTTAAGCCCAAAAAGAAGGGGAAAAAAATTATATTCCCCAAACTGATGATACTGAAAAGGTATTCCTCCAAAATACCTGAACTAACTTTTTAAATCCTTCTTTGAGAAAGATCTGACCTATAAATTTGAGTCAGATAAACGAACAGAAAATTGCTATAATACCCAAAACATTGGTTTATCATCAAACTTAATGCATTTATGAAGTGAAGCGCATTATCTTCAAGTGACCACATAAAACATAATTTGACATATAAATCCACATTTTCCCAGGAGATGCATGAGAGTAATCAACAGCTATCAAAGCAATCAAGCATTAAAGGAGACATCAAAGGATGCTAAACAGGAAAGTACCGGGAAATCCACATATAATATCAGTGGCTATCTGCATTCCAGGAACCAGTTCAATTAACGTATCAACCACTTTCCTGAACTCACTAACAGTATATTCCCGGTTCATTGCCTGATATGAATATTAGAGATAAGATATTAATACAGCATGATGTCAAGGTGCAACAACTTCTATTCAAAGCTTAAAAATATGAAATTCATGCAGTTGAGAAACGAAAGAATAATACGTTATAAGTTTTAAACCGCAGACAAGTATGTGTCATATGAAAAAATGGTTTAATACTTACAGTCAAGATGGTGTCACTTCCTGACTGAACTGGCACATGAAGAAAAGAATACACACAAGGGTGGCGCAAAACCTCAGCTATCTGTTTCAATTGCTCTAGAATATAAGGTGGATTTGTCATTCCAATTCGCAGCATTGTGCTTCCATCAGAAGGAAGCTCTGCTACTAGAGAATTTAACAAAATTGGAAGATTAACTCCAATGTCACGACCTGCAAATACAGACTCAACTTCATAAGCTGTTAAATAGCATTCTTCCATCATGCATCTGAAGTAATTAAATTCTAATAGTC
The DNA here is from genome assembly GCA_018894105.1 of Jacaranda mimosifolia. NCBI lineage: Eukaryota > Viridiplantae > Streptophyta > Magnoliopsida > Lamiales > Bignoniaceae > Jacaranda > Jacaranda mimosifolia. Next base: position 31,060,072 of record CM032131.1, on the reverse strand, counting down.
ATTTTCTTGTGTGGATTTCTTCAGTGTCACTCCAGAAAGGTATCAATTTCAATAATATCCACCATAATATTTAAAACATTGGCATCAAGTTGCAGTAAGGGTGGCGTTGAAACTGGGATGAATAAGAATATTTGATTTCCTGTCACAACTACTCACTATTAAATAGTGCAACATCTCAGTCGATAGTTGAGAGCCAGATCATTTTCACATAGCTGAGGTGCCTAAAAGATCTCCCAATATTTATTCATTCTCCCTAGATTACAAAAAGTACGAGCAAGATATAATCCTACATACCGTATGCTCCAGTGTCTTCACTGCTTAACCAGATCTCCTTGACTCCATCATCTATGACTGTTCTCACACGATCAACCTATAATATTAACTTTGGTAGGTTAAAATGGCTTCATAAAACAATTGATGGTTCAATGATTTTGTTGATTCTCCATCAATGAACTTACAAGGCTATCAACTGTGTAGCTTCCAAGATGACCACGAGCATGCTTTGTCTTGCAATAAGTGCAAGCACCTAAACAACCAACATTAATTGGAAGGATCTCAACAAACTTGTTTTTTCTCACCTGATGGAAAAAAAAAATAGATAAATAATTGAGCTTAATAAATGATACATCAATTAACAAATGATTTCTAATTGAGACTTGTTAGACCAGAAATGTCATATCACAAAGATATCATGCCAACAGGTAACAACCATGAGTGTTTGGAGGTCAAGTGCCCGTATGAACCCTAAACCATAAATCCAAATTTCTTACTTTTGGAAGGTCAAGTGCTGGTAATGTCTTCCGAGTCAAAAGCCGCACCTCATGACCTTTCAGGGTCTCTTCAACAACTTCTACTACTCGATCAATTTGCTGAACTCCAACTATACTTACTCCTTCGAGCTCTTTCAGATCACGACTTCCTTGAGGAACACATCCCGCGACTACTAGAGGCTTTTTTGCATTTCTACATTTAGCCATAAGTGTTTCCATGGCAGACTGACTAGGGGACTTAACTGTACATCTGCATAAATAAAAGCATGGGTATGCTAGAAAAGCACTCAAAAAGCAAAGTTTGAACATAAGAAAGTCCTCAAGCTGGCTGTAAATGGATATGCAGTATCCGTATCCGTATTTGTTTAAGTTTTATAATATATGTATCCGTATCCGTATCCGAAAGATATTTTTTAATAATATCCGAATTCGTATCCAACGGATATTAACCGAATTTGGATATATCCATATCCAATTATAATTATTAGGATACATCCACTTATAAAATATCCGAATATCCGTTTATAAATATTCGAATATCCATTTACAAATATCCGAAATCCGTTAATTTGTAATAAAATGCATTTTTTTCTAATAAATGTCATTTAAAAAAAAAAAAAGTTTACTACTTTATCTTAGAATTAAAAAATTAATTATTCTTTAGTTATTTTTTTAAATTAATTATTAACTTTATGATTAATTAATGTTAATAAAATGACATTAATATAAATTAACTATAAATTCAAGCAACAATAATTTTATATTGATCAATTTTATCGTTCATAATATATTTATTTTTATTTTTATTTTTCTTGATTTATTAGTTTTTAATTATCATTACTACCGTCTATCGATTCTTCAAAATCCTTAATTACTAATTTTTTCTTATTAATTCTTTAATTACTAATTTATACTTATATTCATTTATATATAGATTACGAGATTTCATATTGGAAAAATAAAAATAATTTACTATGTATAATAATATATAATATATAATAATTTTGTAAATATTATTTATTAAATGTGGATAACAGATTTAAATAAATCACGGATAATCGAATATATAAACGGATATGTATTTGGGACAGATATTAAACGGATCAAATAGACAATTACCGTATTCGTATCCGTTTACAATCAAATATCTACTAATCGAATATGGATAATATCCATTTTAAATGGATACGGATAATATGCTTATCAACGAATTCGGATGCAAACGGTAAATGAATTTTTGAATATCAATTTACAGCCCTACTCAGGCATGTAACCATATAATAGAACTTGGGAGCAATTATCATCCACTAGAAAGGACATTATGAACACTATTAAAACACATTATGTAGTTCCGATGAAGTCTTAATCCTAACAGATATCATAGGAAACTCAATTTACAGAAACTAAAGTCATGACAAATTTGATTAACAAAAACAATTTTGATAAGGCTGCTGTGGCTTCAATTACCATACTCAAACTGAGAGAGGCAACTCTCACAAGGCAGCACCAAAAAACTATAGAAGCACTTTTCTCACAGAAAACCAAAATTGAGAACAAAATGAAACTGAATGGGCAATGGATGCCACAAAATTATAAAGCACGGATGAAGAAACCAGTGAATAATAACAACTCAAACTCTATTATTAACTGATAGACAGCACAGCCGCCCACCCATGCAAAAATCAGATTGAGACCATATAAACTGCTCGTTCATGAGTGTTCCTGCACAACTATCCACCGTCCCTCCCCCCCCCCCCCAACACACACACACACACACACACACACATACACACACATATATATATATAGAGAGAGAGAGAGTTATTGTTAATGTTCACTAAGCAAGCTGTTAAATCTAATTCTTTTTTATTTATAGAAGCAGAAACTTTGAAAATTTTTCTTGTTTAGTAAAAAAAAGAACAACAAGGACAAATATGAAGACCAAGAGGGAGTCTCACGTGTTTATCAGCCACAGGTCTGCTTCATCCTGATTTTCAGTCAAATTGTATCCAAATGCAGAAAGCTGGCCCGCCATATATTCACTATCACTCTGAAACAATTCAAGTTTGAAAAATGTGTTAAGTTTAGAAGAAAATCCATACTTAAAACTTGGCTAAAGTTTGGATAATCATCTACAGCTGAATACTGGGTAAAATAATGGGGAGCAAGAAATATAAGACCTTTTATGTCACCACGGCATCATGTCAAAACCTAAGATCAATTAAAAGATCCTCATGTAACAATAGCTAAAGTATATGCTTTTTCCTTTCTTCCTTTTTTTTTTTTTTTTCTGTTTCCTTTTATTCATTATCCAAACTAATTGGGAAGCAGTGATGGAGTTAGCCATGAAAATTCCACATGGCATAAAAATATAATTCTCTTGTAGCCCTTCAAATCGTCCTCGAATTGGAGTGAGTGGTAGGTTGGTCTAACTAATTAATCAATATAAAAATTAAAATTAAGAAGAGAAATTATACCCTACTAAGCAGCCTATTTATGAATTATAAGTTCCAAGATCAACCTTCATTGTATTGCTACAGCAATACGAGTTTGCAACATAGAGGCCACATCTTAGCTAAAGCATGAGAACCACAGTGCCACTCTTCTACCAGAACTAAAATTCCATCAGCCTCATATCACCTCCCTCCAACCAAACAGATAGAAGTTCTACAAAGAAAAATCCGGAGTCGGTCACTTGAGGCTCATTCATCCAGTCTTTTCTACATCAATCCAGATCTCAAGATTCACCTGCCATATTCATCCCACCTTTCAATTTCCTTTTTTAACTATAACACTCAACCAACTAAAAATCTTAAGCTCTGAAATTTTAAACCCAGATGTCTCATTATAACTAAAAAGAGCTAAGTCACTTGGTTAAAACCCAAACAGAAACACAAGAAAAAAGACAATATTTCACTTGCATGCACTTCCTACACAAATTGGAAAAGTTTAATCTTCCAATGAAACGGATAAAAAGTTCACCTGATTGTGTGAACACCCAAAGGTCTTCATGTAGATTGTCTGCACAGGACATAAACAATTTAACATGTATCGCATAACACAGTATAAATCAAGTTGAAGAAAATTAAATTATAGCACAACTTCAAACATGCTTGGTTCTGCATAAGAAGAGTGAATCACCTGAGTGCCAGGGATTTTGGCAGTATCATAGTCCTTGAGAGGATGCTGGAAATTATTGTTCTTCTTTTTATGCTTTGGCTTGACACCGACGGCGGCTGCCACCGGCAGCCGGAACCCCGGCGGCGCTCCGCCTCCTCCCCCCACCAATAAATCCTCTATGTCTTCCATTTGCTACAGGTCCGCTTAGAAACCGAGCGACAAATAGTGAAACCCACCGCAGCATATAACTGGGCGGCTGGTAATTGGGCTGAGTTGGGTTACATATGGGCCAGATGAAAATGGGCTGGATTGATATGAGTGCAAGAAGGGCTTAAAGTGGGTTGGGCTAAAAGAAAAGATCAATACAGTTACATTTAGGGTTGTCAATGGATCGGATTTTAATCCGAATCCGATCTAAATTTCATACGAATTTTAGAATTTTTATCTGATTAAAATATTTGATGGATCAGATCTGATTATAAATATTCAAAATCTGAAATAAGTCCGAACTTTAATATTTTTTATTAAATTAATACGCCTATATATAATATTAATAAAGATTTTAAAATAAAATTTATGTATTATATTGACTTAATATCTATATTAACGTCTATATTATACTATTAATAATAAATTTTTAACTTAAAAAATAAGAGGAATATTGATCAAATATCAAAAATAGTGATATATAATAATTCATCTATACATTAATATAATGTGAAAAATGAGTTTAGTATTAAAATATTTAACCGTTGAACTAATATATAATAAAAAGTTGTTAAAAATTCAAATACAATATTATAAAAAGTTGTTAACATTTATTTACTTTATAAATACAATATTTTTATAAAATTTAAAAGGAAAAAAAGAAAGAAAAAAAAATCGGGTCAGATTTTTTAATCGAATTTTGGATATCTATTAAATTCGGATATGATACTGATTAACAAAGATCCTATAAAATTTCGAATTGGATTCGGATATTAATTTTGTTAATCGAATTCGGATATGGCATATCCAATCCAAATCCGACCCATTGACAGCCCTAGTTATATTTTCTGTAAAAGAAAAATGGGCCTAAATGGGCTCATGCGTTTTTTTTTTTTGTACCGTTATTTAAAATATATATATATACATAAAATAAAAAAATAAAAAAAAAAAAGGCAATTTTGAAGGGTGATTTCTATTTTTATATCATTTAAATTATCCTTTCACCTTCCCATTAGTTTGGGATTTTTTTTTTTTTTTTTGAGGAACATATATTTAGCTATTGTTAGCTAATAACTTTTTTGTTGGTCTTAGGTATTCACACAATGATGTGTGACGGAATATTATAAAGAAATCATATACGTTTTTAAATTAATTATATTTTATTGTTAGTATTCTACATATTTCTGATGTTAGGATTACATTTTAGTATCAATATCAGAAAAATTATATAATTTCTCATTATAGTAAAATTTGCTCAAATAATTAATTAAAAAATTATTGAGCACTCAATTGACTAATTGATGTTGTCTTCTCATTTATATATATAAAATATAATTTCAAATATTTGATGCACGTATTCATATATCAATAAAAATCGATAATAATAATCTCCAAGACTAAGAAAAGGGAAATAATAGATAAAACTTAAGCCACCTTATAACATATTTCCAAGCTTACAATTCACCTTCTACTCCATACTAAACCCCACATTTCTTGGGTTTTTTCTCTTTTGAAAAGAACAATACATTAATGTCACAAACTAATTAATTTGAATACCATTTTTATCAAATATAGTTACACTAAATCTCCAGTTTCCTTGATACCTAAAGACCAAAAGATCACCAATTTTCAAGGAGTTATCTTTATAAAATTTCTCCCAACCAGCTTTGAAAGCTATTTTGCCTTCTTCTTTCGATACTTTTACGCACCATTTATATTTAGAAGAGACTGTTAAAATAGCATCATGGGATCGTGCTCCCTCCAAATACTCTGTAAATGATCGCGGGATTTTCTACAATAATTAAAAAATAAAATAAACCATCAAATTCCAAAAAATCACATTTTCCATGGAACTAAATCGACGATCTAGCACGACGAATACATAAAAAATCATAGTACCATAAATAATACAAGAAAAAAGGCAAAAAAAAAAAAAAAAAAAAGTTAATTTTTTCAAAGAGATGGTTATGACCTGGCTCTCCCAACTAATTCAAATCTGCGATCGATCTGTTCTATTTAACCCTTAAAAAAAATTGAAAACTTACTAGGCCACCGGAGATGCTTGTGCCGGGCAAAACGATACCGTAGAAACTTTCTTCATCAAAATCACTATTTGCAGGCATTTCTGACAATGGAACCAAACTCATGTCATTAGACATTATTTAGGAATCTTATGATTATATAAATATATATATATTTCTTTTTAGTTGTATTAGCACTTTGGTGCACAAGAATTTGGAATATCTCTCAATTTAAATGCCTTTCGAAAAATTATTTAACGTCGAAAAAAATTAAATTATATTTGCAAAAAATGGATAGTAGGAAAGATATATTAACTAGAATTGTACATTGTAGATTGCCAGTATCTCTAAAATTAAATTTTGTTATTGTTTTATGGCAAAGCTCTCATTTAATGTTGTTTTTCCAGATTATCTTATTTTGAAAATAAGATAAATATTATTTCAAGTTGGGAAAAAAATCATTTATGGCTATTTTTTGTCATATTGCCTCAATTTTCATGTGGGCCATTGGCATATAATCAATAGGTCTTTAATTTTGTAAAGTAAAATTTGCAATATTTGCTTGTTTTCACATTTAGCATATGTGATGAATTAGTTTCACTAGTTTTAACCTCAATCTATATCTCACTCTGTTAGTATATAATTATGAAACGAGAGCGTATCTTATATGTGAGAAAGTAAAATTTGATTATAATAAAATTGAAATTATGTTGCCTGTAATTTCTTGAAATTAGAAAATTACTGATGTCGAAAATTTGATTGCTAGATATCGAAAATTTGATTACAAAAATTAAAGGTATGAATTCACAATATAAATGTTATCCCAAAAATTATATATAATATAGTTTGTGTTATTTTCTGTGATTTTTTCATAAAATAATGAAATAAATAGTTGTATTTATGGAGGGAAATTACAAATTTATATTCATTATGACTCTCCCTCATATAGCTTTTATGAAATAAAAGATTATAGTCTCAAGACATTCATTCAAAAGTCTTACTTTTTCTTTTTTTTTTTCTTATTCAAAAATTGTAGTTGTTGGTTAAGGACATATCTCATAAATATTTATCTAATTCAGGTCATCAAATTACAACAAATCATAATATAAATAACTTAATCATTTAATTCATGCATTTTAAATATATATTATATATGTTTTATGACTACGTAATTTGTTTTAATAGCAAATTGTGAACATGATTGTTATATCTATCAAGAGATTTTTTTATTACATGTTCACAATCACTAATATAAGAAAAAATGATTTTAATTGAGTCAAATTCCACGTGCAATATATGTGTAATTTTTACTATACAAAATAAATGCATTTGCAAGAATGTAACATAGTTATTGTATTAGTAACTATGAAAATATCTTATTATATTCTTTTCCTTCTATGGTTAATATTTGTATAAAGAAGATAATGTAAGGTTAAATTAAATGATCAATTGATCGAGTAGTAAATATTTTGAAGAGACTAAGATAAACAAAACATAACATCTGAACTCATAAAACTCATAAAAACACAAGGGTTATAATTACAAGATGGAACCCCCTCCCCCCTCCCCCTCCTCCTAGCCCAGCCTAGGGAACTAACAAGGGCGAAAAAAAAAAGAATGAAAAAAGCAACGACTGAAGTAGAAGAGTCTAAGTCGAAAATAATGTGATTTGACTTATATGAAAAACCCTGCCAAAAGTAAGCCAAGATAGGTAAAAACAATAATTTTGTGTTTTAGTATGGCGCGAGTTTTGAAATGAAAGCATTTTTATACAAGCCGACTATTAAAGCTTGTACAACCGATCTTCTCCAAGGATCCATCTGGTTAACTGGCTTGGATCCGCAACGAGAGCGCTGCAAGACTTGGGGAAAATCCCGAGATCATTGCCAACACGGTCATGCTCCTTGAGAGCAGCTTCAATCTCTTCCTCAACAGCCGTGTCGTCCATGCAGTCGACCATGTTCACGCAAAGAAGATCAGCATAATATTTTTCCTTCTCAACATCATTTTCAAAGGGTTCCATTGCAGGGCCCTGCAAGTCTCAGCAAGAAACATAGTAAAATCTTCGAAAAAGAACGTATAAAAAGCAATATGATACACAATAAGCTCAGGAATTCGTATCCCACGATCAAGATTAAGCCGTTATCAGCCATGACCATCCACAAATACAAAGATGTTTCTGACTGAGAATTGGGTCTTGTATACCTGAATAAGTTCAGCATAATGCTGGTAAATCTCACTGCTTTCATCTTGATCACCCAGCAATGTACTGCCATACCAACCGTTAGCCTCGTCCACAGCTGTCATTGCTAGGTATCTAAAAAGAGAAAAGAACTCATAAACCACTATGTGTAGGCTATATGAACATAAGTGCTTGCTGGAGTAACAAAGAATGAAAAGATTTCTTTCCCTATGATCTATATATTGGAGAAAATAGTAGAAAAATATGTCATGTGGCTGGCCTTTTCAAAGACAAAGAAAAGGGAACAATGAAAAGCGAAAAACATGAGAGAATAGCCAGGAAATTACTGTCGGAAGACGTCTTCTTCATTGCTCTCAACAATTGGCGAAAACAAATTAAGGTCGGATAGGCCATGAATTTTCTTCTCATCCCAAGCTCCCCCGTTCGCAACTTCACTGGTAGTCAACTTTGGTGTGGAGCTACTATCCTCGTATTTCCTCTGGCCAAAAAGCCAATTCGGGCTCTTGAGCTGTATTTCACTGCATCAGATAAGTCTAAAAAATCAGTCGTTTAATCCGTAGGCAAATTAAAATGTATCTCCATAAATGTATTTCTACTTACGCTGCATCAGGTGCCACACCGAAGTTTCCTGATTTTTGATCTACCTCACTGCAAAGACGTACATCCCTGATCAAACTACATGTTCTTTCTATCAATTTATCAAATGATGTCAACTTCATGCGCGAGAAGTCCTCTCGACAGGCAGGAATTGGGGCAAAAGGAGTTCTGGTTACTGAAGGCTTAGCATCACTTAAAGGGCTGTCAGTCAATATTATCACAAAGTATATCACTCAATGGATCAATCAGTGAAAGGAAAATTGCAACCTACTGAAAACAGTAATAATGTTTTACTCCGTCCATCATTAAATAACACGCATATGAAGATTCTGAGGCATTCCTTACCAATTGTGGTTGAATTTCTAATATATGGGAAGAAATTCACATGAAATAATACTGATAGGTGACATCTTAAATTAATACGGTACAAATAGTTCGCAAAAAGCGGATACTAATGTGGTAAAATAGCTTAGGATTACCTATCAGGCATAAGATCATCTCCAATTCCAGATACATGAAGATAGTAATCAGAATCCAATTCCCACAGGGCAGGTTTTCCTTCTTGGGGTTGGAAGTAGCCCAAAAATCTGTGTAGACCATCAGTAGACAGACTCAGAAAAACGAAAAATGAGGCCATAAATTCAGAAATAAGATAATTTTGCAGGTAACACAAGAAGCAATACCAAGGTTCAATAAAGAAATGCTCAAGGGTTCTATTGTTGAATCTGCATCACTAAATAAGAAGTTTTAAAGGCAGCTTAAGGATCTAGAAAAATTATAACTCACAAGTTTATTGCATCCTGCTTTTCACCATCTGTGTAAGCATTGCTGTAATATCGCTTTATGGACTTCAGAAATTCCCTAGAATGGGTTGTAGCTTTCCATTTTCCCTGCCTCTCTGGGAACACCTACAGTTTGTCGTAAAGAACCATTTAGTCAAAATTTTCTCCATCACAAAAGGCGGATATAGCAAATACTAGTGATCCAGAAGAAAGGTATACAGTATTGTGCGCTTCCGAGCCACCATATTGCTGTGCCAAGGCATCACCCATGCTCTGGTACATATCCATGAGAGCAGCAGCAATGCTACTATCAGCATCCACTTTTGGATTGTCTGTCAACCCCAATGCATGAAGTTGGCGTCCGAGGGCTGCCAAACCATAAGCATATTGGGCAACATTTGTCCGATCCAAGCAGTCTATGCAGTTTGTACGCAGAACTCCACTTTGAAAACGTGGCTCTGAATTACCATTATTAGCTTCTCTACTCTGCTGGTTACTTTCAGACTCCTTATCTTGCTTGATCAGGGTATCAGTGCTGCTGCTGACCCTTGAAAGTTCTCCAGAAGAATTAGCTCTTAAATCTCTAAGCGAAGAATCCCTGTGGAAAGCAGTCTTATGTTGATTCAAACCCTGGGGGAAATGCATTGCAAGTGAAAAGCAAATGTGAATTAAGCAAAGAGAGAATGAAATAATACCTCCCAGAGCTAGTTCGAGCAACTTGGATAGCCCTACTTTTCACAACCAAAGGTTTTCCACTGTAATAAAATCCAGTTAAATCAAGGGCTTGAGTTGCAACTCCACCCAAAACTGCCAAAACATTAGCTGACTTGCTGGAAAAACATGGGAAACAGTTAGCGGAGACGAGAAAGGACAGGCAACGCACAGTCAACACCACCTACAAACCTCTTTGCAAACTTGTGAAAGTCCCAATGGATAAATTTGAGCTGATTTTCTTCAGAAAGAATCTGGTTTAGGTACCCCACCGCATTAGCAAACTCACGCCTTAGCATCATTTCACGTGGTCTTTTTTCGACTGTCTGAAATATATGTAAGAAAAAGAAATCAAGTTACAATTTACACCAGAACATTGACCCAGAGAAACTTGATTTCTGCTTTTAACAAAGTAGTTAAAGCAAATGATGAAACTCTATGGTCATCAGATGCTTGAGCCAAGCCAGAAAAAGATAATACAAACCTTAATTAGATTAAGAACAATGATTGGGTTTCCATATCTTCTTGCCAGGTCTTCAAAGTGCAGTTTGGTTGCCTCATATGTAGGATCATATCTTTGCACTTCAAGTTAAAAACCAAAGGTTATCTAGAAGTCAAATCATGAAAAAAATGGGAGACAGTTTAAACTTAAAACTGAAATAAGAAGAACAGTGACAACATGATATTCATTTCCCTCACATATAATATCAGGTTTAGGACTCAATCTTGCAGCTTCTTGTGACCAGAAAAGAGGAATAGAACCCCTCATTTGTACAACAGAACTCATTTTTCCTTTGCAAGAACCAGCTTCTTCATCAAGAACAATTTGCTCTGTTTCAACATCATTGGCCACCCGTCCACGATCATTAACTCCGCGTTTTAGATAACTGCACCAGAAACAAACAAGATTTAGCTTAGAAGTCTTGTAAACATAAATTTACTAAAACAAAAACAAAACTCTCATCTCTTTACTATAAGAATTAGGCTTGAATTTCCATCACAAACACAACTTGGCAATCACAAAGCAATGGCACATGACCCGAAAAGTCCATATTCAGCTAATTAGTCCCATGCATGGAAAACCCTGCCATCGGTGTATGCCTGTATGGCATAGACACAATTGCTGACAAACTCTTAAGGATGAGGAATAGAGAGCCACAATAGCAATAGGTGAAAGAAAGAAGCTTAGTTCATGGTGTTTGTATCATTTTTGGCATATACAAATTAATAGATGATAGACAGAAACCATCGTCCGGCTGCCAAACGGAATTTACTTTTTTCAAAAAATATAATACCAGAAAAAACTGTGAGAATAAAAAAATCCTGATTTTATTTGTTTAAAAAAGCATCCATGTTTCAGAGAAACGAAGGATAGATGCACCTTGAGATAACAATAAAGAAGAAAACTTAGAAGCTTGAGCCAAGCTTTACCGTGTTCCAGCAAAATGGCGAGACCGTCTGGAAACCAGAGTAACACTAAAATCTCTTCCAAAAATTGATAGCCTAACCTGTAGTCAATTGAATATAGAAAGTTCAATCAAAGGAGACAGCTTTCTTGAGCAAATAATCAAATTTGTTCCATCTCACAATTTAAAAAAAAAAAAAAAAGGGCTGGAGATTACAAGTAAAATAAGAAAATCTAATACCACATAAGATCATAACAGAAAGTTATTAATCTAGAAAATATGTGGTCATTCCATATCAAAGAGTAGGCAGAGGCCCAAATAGGATTACTATGACATGCTGGTGGTAATAAATATAATGAATATACAGAGAAACATTAGTGGAAGTTCAATATGGAGCATAGAATTTTGAACCCGATCCAGATTTTGACAACTCAGGGAACGAGACAAGCAAGCAAGTTCTAGGTGGAAAAACAAATGGATAATGATTGAATGTTTAAATCTTAGACTAAAATTACCCACCTGTTTAAAATTCCCATGAACCATAGCTATCGTCCAAATGGTGTTCTTGCATCTTGATCGAATTGCTTTTGTTAGAAAAGCATTCCAAACAAACATGTTATCATATGGCATCCCTTCTTCGCCCACTGACATCACATTTTTCTGTAGACTTTGCATTATAGGATATGTATAGCTATAGAAAAAATCTTTGGTCAAATCAACACTGGATAAAAGCTTCTTGTACCTGCGAATGAAGCAAATTTGTCAATTACAAACACATGTTAAAAATATCATTTTAACCAACACACACTTTCATCCTCATGAAGTAAAACGTTGATTTAATTGCTAACAGAACCATGCACATAAATCCAGGAAACTTATTCATGAAATATAATCTAATCTACTTCAGCTCACCAAAGCATGGGAAAACCAAAAAGCTTAAATCACTACTTTAATATTATTCAGTAACATGTATACTCCGAAAAATGATGAGCGTGCGCGCAGAGAGAGAGAGAGAGAGAGAGAACTGGTAGCTATTGCTTAGTCTATACAATAAAAGGTTCATCACTAAAGTATAGCTGGTAACTTCATACTCTTGAATATTACATCATGGGAAAGGAGATAATGATAAAATGTAAACGAGCAAATAAAGAATTACCGTAGCTCAGTTTTAGAATGAGCAACATCAGTTTGAACTGAGAGATGTGGGACGGTAATTATTTGGCTCTCATCTATACTATATATTGCATGACCACAAATGCATCCAATCTGCCGCCGCTTTGTCACCAGTATCAGATAGTATGATTCCATGAATTTAATGCAGCCTATAAAGCAACAAAGAAAGAAAGAACAAGATATCAGTTTAGTAAAGCAAACATCTTAGCATAAACAACGCACATTTTGATACTATTTGAACTCATATTATCTCTTCATTTTCTAGACTTACCAACTATGCCATATACCTTGGCAACAAAATTTAACCCTCCAGTGGCACGATTGCCCTCAGCAATTCGCTGGAGTAAGCTTTTAACTTCTTGTGGCGGATAAACCACAGGATCTTCACTGATATTCAGATCAGAAGGCTCCATTCTATCAATCTTTAACACCCGGAAGAACTTCTTATTCCTATCACTTCCAATCAAATAAAACCTCTGCAAGAAAAAGATTTAAGGAACAGTGTGGTCGCATTGCAGGTATTAAATAAAAAAGGGTTTGCCTTTAGCTCTTAAAAAATCTAACCATATTCATGTATCATGTATCCTTTTCAATCAGGAAAAAGAATCTTGACAAAACAATCGAAAAAAGAAACAACTTGACCGTATGACATAAAGCTTTGCCCATTATTTAATCCATTCGAAGAGCTAAACTCCATGCTTTCTAATTAATCTAAATAAAATAACTAAAGCCTAATGGCACAAATGCTTTGATAAACTGAGGGTTACTACAAAATCCAATAGAAACCTTTCATCAGCATGTGATTTAAAACAAATAGCTACTAAAGTATGAAGTAACTGATAATTGCAGAAAAAGATTAAAACTTGATATCAAGAATCAGCTGATCACATCATATATAAATATATATGTATGTATATATTTTCCTAAAAAAAGCAAATAAAAAAATTAGAGTAAATTACCTTCCTAAAGCATTAAAACAAAGATTAATCTAACTCACCGCACGGGTTTCATAGAGGCGAAATTTCTCCAAGGAGTATGAATTTGGGTCAGGTGGGCCTTCCGGGTCCTTCGTAGGGTGGATTTTGGAAGAATTCGACCCGAATGCTGGCGGAAGATTCACTGAATTGGATTTTGGGTTCTCTGTTTTCGCCATCTTGAAATTAACTGCTTGAACTGATCGAGTGTTGGATTGAATTTGTTTGGATTATTACATTTCTTTTAGGCTGACAATCTTTCGCTTTTGCAGTTCTTTTTCCGCCATTTTCCCCTTTTCTTTATACCCCACTAAAACTGTCAACTAAATCGTGTTGTGGGAGGCGGCCTTAAATCTAAATCGCGTTTGACGGGGAAAAATGCAATTTTAATACATCAACTATGTCCTCTTTTGATTTTAGTCCATTGTGATATAGAATTAGCACATTTGGTCCAATGACCTGTAAATTTTCGCACATTTAGTCCTATTTTTCACAATTTTGGTCCATTGGGCTAGAAAATTTTCAATTGGACCCAAAAATTGCCCAGTCAACTTCAATTAGGCTCAATTTTTGGGGATTTTATGACATGTGACACCCAGCGCCACATCTGCGTCCACCTCATCCGCCATGTCAGTAAAATGGCCAAAATTAAAAAAAAAGAAAAATCTTAAGGAAAAAAAATAAAAATAATCAATAGAATTAAAAATTTATATTATTATATATATAATATATATAGTTTAAATATATATTTTTTATATTTATCCCCCCTCCCACCCCCAAATCTCCCCCACCCCTACACCACCAGCTGCCATGGCCATCGGCAGCCATGTCAGCCTCGGGCCTCCGGCTGGATGCCGGCGGAAACAAAAGGGAGAAGAAGAAAAAAGCGACGGCGGCCAAAATGGTTGCCAGGCTTGGCTGCAGGTGGAAAAGAACAAAAAAAACCTACCATGAACAGCTAGGCTGCCAGTGGCTAGATCTGGCCAAATAAGCCCAGTATGTACGCTGCCATGGTAGCTTTTTAAGTTGTGGGGTTGGGGGCAGGCGGGCGGTGGAGTGGTCGGGGGGGGGGGGTGCGTGTTGGGGGGATGGTTTATTTTTATATATATACTATATAATTTTTATATGTGTATATATATGTTTTAGATAGATTTATATATGTGTATAAGGATAAATAAAAAATATTATTAATAATATATAAATTTGAAATGAATAAAAGAAAAATTAAATATTATTTTAAATTATCTTAATTAAATATTTTCTAATTTTTCACATGTCATTATTTTAGAAAAAAAAATTCAATTTTTTTTTTCAATGGCTACAATTATTTGAAATTATTTTAATAATTGGTAATTTTTCACATACTATTATTTCAAAGAAAAATCAATTTTTTTTCCCAGTTGCAATGTTTATTTGAAATTATTTTAATATTTTGTAATATTTACTTGTCATTATTTTAAAAAAATTTCAACTTTTATTAATTGCCACAATAATGGAATTATCTTAAATATTTTATAATTTTTCACACGCCAATATTTTAAATTGATTTCAGCTTTTTTTTTCCTAGTTGATTCATATTTAAACATTTTGTATTGATACATATGTATATATTATATGTATAATATACATATATATTATATTATATTATATATAATAATATAAATTTTTAATTCTATTGATTATTTTTATTTTTTTCCCTTAACATTTTTCTTTTTTTAAAATTTTGGCCATTTTGCTGACGTGGTGGATGAGGTGACATTGATGTGGCGCTGGGTGATACATGTCACAAAATCCTCCAAAATTGGGCCCGATTGAAGCTGATTGAGCAATTTTTGGACCAAATTGAAAATTTTCTAGTCCGATAGACCAAAATTGGAAAAATTGGACTAAATATGCGAAAATTTACATGCAACTGGACCAAATATGCTAACCCCATATCACAATGGACTAAAATCGAAAGATGACATAGTCAATGGACTAAAATTGCATTTTTCCCCATTTGACGTTATCCACCTTATGCTCAAGGTGCAATAAAACGCGATTTCTTCTTTGTTGGGATTCCTCTACCTACTCCTGCTGCCAAATCAGTATGAAAATGAAGTTCTATAAGATTATTTGATTTATCCTTAAAACTCCACAAGCAGGTGTTTTAAGTCTTCGGGGAAAATAATTTTACGTTAATTTCTTTTACATGGGATGAATAGAAAATTTCTAATTACCTTAAAATTATTTGAACAGCCTTCGAACTTTTATATTACAATCCAATGATTAATTGGTTGAATGACACGATTTTTACATTTATGAGTGCGAAATCAAAGTTTAAATCTTTAATGACCATAAGTGCATGACTCTCTAGGCATTTTATGTCCAATCACTTTGGATAATGCTTGCATTATCTGTTTTATCATGATCGTTGATATAAAGTTAATCGATACTATTTTCTAAATAATTTTGTTGCTTCTTCGTCGGCAAGAGAAGTTCACGACCCATCGAACTTCTACCTTTACAGTCATGTTTGGCCCATTGATATATGCGTGTATAAAATGCGTATATATATATATATATGTATATTTTACAATTTACAAGATTCCCCCCACCACCCCGGCCCCCTTTTTTTGAGGATGTGATTGCTTTTCTGTCAATTAAACTGATTTGTCCATTTTCTGGACCACAGAGACAAATTTTCTTATGGATGCCACAATTTCATTATCCATTCAAAGCCCCAAAGTTGTGTCTATCACCTGAGCAACAGCCTTCTTGCAGTTCTCAACCAAGACAAGAATGAAGAGCCTGTACTTGTGCAGCAGTGACTTAACTTTTGCAGCACTATTACCCCATCCTCAGCTTATTACCAACATATCACAAGAAACCGGGAAGCAACAAAGAGGAAGCAACTTTACTCTAAATGCGGCAAAATCTGGTGGATTCTCAATGAAATCAGTATGTCCTCATTTCTTTATCTGGGATGCTTCTCAATAAGTTATATCCTTTCTTTTTTCAGTAAATTTTTCTACAATATAGCATAAGCAGAGATGTCTTTACATGGATATATCTGCATGAAATTCATTCTTCTAACATCGGACAACATAATCTTAGTTAGTTTCTTTTTGTAGTTCTTATGAGTTAACCGGTCGAGATATTGTCTAGTCGACACGCATCGACAATGGTTTTGTCCAGAGGAAAAAAAATGCTATGAAGGGTCAGGGAAATGATCTATATTCACACTTCAATCTCGTCAGTTTGAAACCATAATGATACATGATCTTATCCACATCGATAAACGAGGGGAATGAGGCTTAAATATAGGATTATCTCCTCACCTTCATTTATTTCAAAAGTCTTTTGACAAAACCCTCCATCAAATGCGTGTCGGCGGAACAATAACTTAGACATAGTTTAGGCAATCATCATCACGGATGAAACATGTGCCTGCAGTCTCATGTTAACAAGCATAGTAACTTGATGCAGATAACAAATAGGTGCCAAACATGTAAAGGCCAAGGTGCAATAGAATGTCCAGGGTGTAAGGTTTGCCCAACATTTCAGACAACCTTTTTCATTTTCATTCTACTTTCTGCTGATGTGTTTCTGTCTTAGTACCAGTATAAAGAGAGATTTTTCTCTTCATCCTTTGATGATATAAACTAAAATGGAGGCTTATAAGCTGCTCTTTTCTTCGTCCTCATCCAGGGAACTGGCAAGAACAAGAAGAACGGAAACATTTTTGAGCGATGGAAGTAAGATGTTAGCTGTCTCACCTTACTATCAGCAAATTATGCTCTTCAGTCTATTATCCCATTGTCTGATTACGAATGCAAAATTGTCTAAGGTGCTTTGATTGCCAAGGATTCGGACTCAAGAGTTGTCCCGTTTGTGGCAAAGGAGGATTAACACCAGAACAACGCGGTGAAAGATAACTATTTCAGGGGAATAAATTCTTGAGCAACAATAAGCATCTTTCTTTCTTGAACCAAATCAATCCCATATATGTTTTGTTTATAAGCAGCAACTCGTTTTAGCTGTCTGAACCACGCAACTTACATATGTATTGACAGCATAATAATTTTAAAGCAGTCTCATAAATTAAGATGCAACTTTTGTTCTTCTGATAAACTTCTATCTGCTAGCTGCAATACACTGATGAGCCGTCGGCAAGGTGAAGGGTGCAGCCCTTCGGCGCCAGACAGCAGTTGCATCTGGCAGGATTGACTGTTGTCCCATTGCAAGTCATGTATGCCACATCGTAACAATAAAGGGGGCAGGCCTTGGCTCCTACGTAGACTAGATTCGCTCCAAGCAGAAACATGCCTGCGGTAAAGATATTGAAACAAAAATGTGTTGTGTTTAGCTGACTCGATATGTGATGAATAAGTATCACAAAAATGATTCACAGGCATGCCAAAAGTACAACCAACGTAGCAATCTTTGGGAGTTCCCAATAGCAGTAGTTAAAGAGCGAACGAGCCTGTCAGTTTTGTCCCACTATAAAACCAATCAGACCGAAGTCGTTTCATCATATAGAGGACATTGATTCCCAGATATAAGTTGTGTGAGAGGAGAAACTTCTATTAATAAAATCAACGGTTTTCATGAAGAGAGAAGGCCCGGCTCCTAATTTTTTCATTCTTTCAGTATAGCTCAGTCTCATTTGATTTAGTTTCAAATTCATTTTCCACCTCTTTTCACTATATGGAAAATGAATTATCAACCACTCATCTTCGCCATTTTCACCAAAATTTCAACTCATATCTAACTCAAAGCACATCTACAACAATGTAAACCCAATACAATTATTACTTTTCAAACAGCCTATTTAAATACAAACTCAATTTTAATTCATTTTCTCTAACCACCTTTTCAAGATCTGAATATACTAACATACAAAAATGAAAATAAAAACATAACCAAACGGCCTCTTAATCTTTCTAGGTAGAGATGAATACACGTGACAACGTCATGACCCGCAATTTAAGCCAGATCGGACAGTTGTATTGTCATTCACTTATATAAATACCTCCAATTACATGGCGGCGCCAAATTAGGTATGCATATATATTGTTTCTCATCACTTTTCTTTAGATCATTCGACCCACCAATTTATAAGAGGATTTTAACTGGACCTACCCAATAACTGTACCCATGCATAAGTTCAAATTTAGACCCAAAATCCATTTCAACCGCATAGATTAAAGCACCGAATGCATCAAACATTCCAAATAAATTGTATCAAGATTAGATATGTTGGATCCTCCGGATGACAATGGAAGCAAATAGTGCATAACTAGTAACTACATATATCCATAGGCCACAAGATCTCTTTGGGCCAAAAAAAATTAAAAAAATAATAATAATAAATAAGAACCTTTCTTTTGGCATCAAATTTTCATCTTCAAGAAAATCAGAACCTGGAAAAAATTTTAAGTGTTTGTCGAGGGAATAGCAGCACATACCACACATAAGAATGGCCACAACTTGAAACCTGTTAACTGGTGGAACCATAGTTCCTTCCTTGTGCTGATTGATTCTCAAGTGAGGAGTGAGGACAACTGCTAGAGTTTGCTGTGTTTATCTGAATACTATTTTGCAAAAGGGCCGATGGATGTTTAAATTTTATTATAGAAACTACAGTCCACAAAGAAGTGCCTTTCTTTCAAGGTTACATTAAATCAAGATGTCTAAAGATATTTATTATAGAACCAACAGTAACAGGTTGTGGTAGAAGCTTATAGACTTTTATGATAGATCAAAAGCAAAAATTTATTTTTATAAATTAATGATTTATAAACATTATAAATTTAATATAGATATTTTAATGGATCATGTTCCACCGGAAGTTTGGTCAATGTTGATCTTGATCTATTCTCAATGGGAAATCTTGCTACAACGAGCTCTCTGTACTTTAGGTTTTGATTTGAGGGACCTTATATTCAAACTTCTCTAGACAGAAGTGATTCGTTATGACTGTTTTTATCTAAACTACCACTGAGGTGACGAAAGGTGATTTGAGTTTAGAAACCAAATTGAGAAGAGTTGGATCTTTAAAGTGTTGGACTATCCAATTAAAGCAAGTCATTTGGATAATGTCAATCAATCCTCTATCACTATAAATAGCCTCATAATTGCTAGTTGAAAATATAAGATCTACAATATTTGTATTGTTTTCTTTGCCATTTGCTTTCATTCATGAACCCAAGACTAATTTGAGCAGTGCAAAGTTTTCGTCGCTTCACCGACGACTTTAATTCTTTATTAAATCTCAAAATCATATTTTTAAATTAGTCCAAAAATACTCAAACTTAAATCAAAAGAAATTTTTTTCATACTCACATTAAAACTCGAGACTCTAAGGACATTTATAACCAAAAAAAAGAAAAGAAAAAAGGCTAAGGGAGATCCGAAAAGTGTTTAGAACACTAGCTATGAACTAGGTTTAATGCTGCTTTGTCCAAGTTAGCACAAAAAACTTCAAGATTCACAATTTTTCATTTATTGGGATAGAGATATGGCCTAATTAATTTATGGCTGCAGTGTGCTTGTGTCAACCTTGGCGGCTGCTATATAAATGACTCGAGGACAAACTCAAGAGACTATGGGTTAAAATTTCAAGGGAAAATTTAAGGGTATATTGTTTTGGCTTTTGGGTGTTTTGTAGAAAATATTTTGAGAGAATGAATTTTTAAAAAAAAAATAAATTGGAGAATGTGTTATATATATATATATTTGAAATAATATAAAAAATAAATTAAGAATGAGTTGATTGTTCTTTTATGTTTTAGGGGGAGACAAATTTTACTATTGATGCTAAATTAATTGTTTTTTTGTTGAGTTTGTAGGGTGAAAGTGATTTATATATATATATATATATTTGTAAAGATTAAAATTAGGGTGTAGGGTTTTTTGGAATTGTTTTGTGAGAATTTTTTGGGTACTGAAATTTTATTTTTTGAAAGAAGAATTGAAAAACGTGTATCTATTTTGTAATTGTTGTGGGAAAATGAAATTTTTTTAGAAGAAACCAAAACAACATGCCCTAATAAATTTCAGTATTTAAGTTAGTGTATGCTTATAGAAGAAATATTAAAAACGTAATGTGCCAAAGGAAGGACATATGTCATACAATGAGAAAAACTTAATAATAAAATTATTTTATACTACCTTTGGGATAAAGATATAGATCTTCATATGTGATTTGAATTTTTGAGTTTTAAATGGATTCAATCATATCTTCTCCGGCCTCAGCCCATGTTTCATTTATTGTAGATTTAAATTAATTGAGTTTGAACTCTTCTTAATATAGAAATTTAATATAATATAAACTACCAAAGTTATTTAAATCAGCTCGACCTATAGTGATGATCCAAATAAAACAACGTACTTTAGCCCACAAAAATAAGCCCAAATAGATTAACCTACCAATATTAGTAATAGCACATTTTTACCAAAATTTAAATTTTCAATTGTACTGTGTCATTACTTTAGTTTGGATTATATAGCACCCAAGAAATTGAAGGGATAAATTTGGATGGCAAAAATATTGTGATCCCCACTTGACTTTGTAAGAATAACATTAACAGAAACTCCTATATGGAGGGACATTCAGGCATGTTTGTCTTCTCTAGCAATTCTTGAAAGGGATGCAACAACATTTTCCTCTACAAAATTTCTGACAAACAGGTACTCCAATGAAATCAACATCTTTGTTCATCATCATTGGGATTTTATGTTGCCCAAATAATGCATTTTCTTTCACAAGTTTCCTCTTTTTTTCTGATTTTGATCCAATGTGAATATCAATGTTATTATATTTTCTCCATTTTTGGATACTAAGGATGCAGATCTCTTAATTTTAGATGAGAATTTTAGCTGCATTTCTTGTGTCTACCTCTTATGTTTATGTTGATTTGTCCATCATTGATGCTTATGAGCTCTCATGATCTATATATTAGCAATCTCCCAAACTTATAGTTGAATCATGAGATAAATTCTTGTGATTGAATTATATTGATCTTTCTTTATACATCTTTATACATCAAACTTGAGTTGTTTCTTACATCGGCAAAATCCACAGGTTGTACCGCAGGATTCCTTTCTTGCCTGAAAATTTGCGATGGATCCACTCAGAGGACAAGGAGGCATTCAGATGCTGCTCACTGCAGAGCATGAGGCACAACAAATTGTGCAAGCTGCTAGAAACTGTGAATCCTTATCATCCTATGTTGTCCGCGTTTCTTTTCTCCCCAAGACAACGATTCCACCTCTCATTTCTCTTCTGTCTGATTTTTCTACAGTGAAAATGGCACGGCTGAAGCAGGCTAAGGAAGAAGCCGAGAGGGAAGTGGCAAACTACCGGTCCCATTTGGAAGCTGAGTACCAAAAGCATATCTCTGAGGTTGTCTGTTTCCTGAGGCATTCTATTAGTCAGTTCATATTTATTTTGACAACATTGTATATGGACAGTGGAAACCACTTTCATGTGTTTCCTGTTTGTTTCCATTTCTCAATGTGAAACATGAAGTACTTATTGTCGCTTTTGATCTATATTGTAGTCTAGTGGGAGCTCAGACTCAACTGTGAAGAGGCTTGAGGCAGAAACAGAAGCAAAGATTCAAACCTTGAAGGAAGCAGCCTCAAAAGTATCTCCCGAGATTGTTAAAATGCTTCTGAAGAGCATCACAACTGTGGGAAATTGATGTGAGAATTAATCAAGGTATTAGTAGTTGCTTAATGTTATTATCATCTTTCTTACATTCTTTGTTTTGAGAATTTTTTGATCAAACCTAGAGGTGATTAAGGTTGTTGTCTTGAAGCATTATCATCTAATAATTCTGTATAATGTTCGTTCTTTTGGCGCTGCTGATGCTGTTGTTGAAACGCTGATTCTTGTTTTTCTACTGCAGATTAAAGCAATAAAAAGAGAGGGATACGCAGAACTTCCAGTAATAAAGGCTAAAGATTATGCTGATGAAGCCATGTTTTCTTAAAGATTTCTTTACATGAGATTGTTTTGTAGCAATGCTGTCCATCAAATTGTTACTACTTTTATGTTCTACAACTATACCTCTGCACTGGATTAATTTCAGGCACTGTGAATGTAAGAAGAATGTACTAATTAACTCCAACAGTTTCACAATATGCTGCAACTTCCCTTTGTTCTTGGTGATGTAAACTGGAAAGACTTGATAACATTTGTGCTATTTTATTGCAAAAACACTGAACTACAATTGCTGTTGGCAATGTTCCTCCAATCAAAGTCGTTTAAGTAGTGATTTGGGATCGTCCAATAGTATTTGTAGAATTGATCTGTTTATATTTATCAAGTCAAGTATTCATGCCCAGTGGCTTGTAGTCCGAGTGGCATCAGTCTCCTCTTATTATGTGGGAGGTCTTGAGTTCAACCCCAATATGTACTTTATGTGCATAGTTGATAGTTTAGACCCAAAGAGGACGTGTTGTGTGCACTTTATATGCATTATTGGTAGTTTATACTTTGATTATGTGCACTTTATGTAAAATCATTCTAACTTAAATGTGCACTTTATGTAAAATCATTCTAACTTAAGTAACTAAGGAAATAGGAGAAAAACTAGTCTAAATACAAATATTGAATCCAAGATAATTGTATATTTCTTATTAGCACAAAAAATAAGTGTGAATTAAGCTAGAAAGGGGGCTCCATGTAACTCATCATATGTTATGGCCTATTAATCCAACTATATTATTGCGATTGTAATGCACGTGACTTTTGGATTGAAGTTGCAGAAATTAAATAATATATGCAATTAACTGAATTTTAATGAAGTATCCAAATGTTTACCAGTGAAACAAACATGGGCTGGATCAACTTTATGGTGGGCCTGGATAAAATGGTCCGGGCCCAGTCTATTAATTCAAAATCAGTCTAAGCCTCATACCCAGGCCCAAGCTATTTAAGTACTCCTAAAACACGATTACATTTATTTTACTTTTTGTGGTGAAGTCGTGAAACGATTTTGTTATCTTTCTCAATTTTTACTTTCTTGACACTGGAGAGGAAAGGATATTGCAGCGGTCGGGCACAGTGTATAGCTATATACAGTAAATGATTCTTGGTTTCCTCGGTTTTGAAGAAATCTTGATTCTCTGATTTCCCAAATTTCTTTAAATGCAATCTTGATTTTCCAATTTAGGCCAAGAAGAATGTCGGAAGCGACGTCGCAAAGCCAACCGCCGGCGAGAGATGTAATCGGCTCGTACTTCCTGGATCTCTGGTGCCGCACTTCGAGAACCCTAGCCCAAAAACCCGAAACTGAACCTGAAGCAGAATTCGAGGAGGAGGAGGAGGAGGAGGAATCTCCCACGGCGTTAGACACGTTAAATAGCTCCGCCGGATTCTCGTTGGTGGGCCTCGACAAGCTTTCGGTTTCGTATACGAACGTTAATTTGCATGGACACGATGTCGGAGTGGTGAAGGCGAATCGTCCTGCACCGTTGAAGCGGCTGCTTTATTATTTTGAGATTTATGTAAAGAATGGTGGGGCGAAGGGGAATATTGCCATCGGATTTACTACATCTGCTTTCAAACTCAAACGCCAACCCGGGTATATTTGCCGTTTTTCCCGTTTGTGGTGTGTTTGAATGACTGGGTTCTTGTGTTTTTCTTGTGAATTTGTTTCGCGGTTTCTTGCCATGGAGTTGATTGTTAGGAATTTGGTTTTGTGAGTTTTGGCCTGTTCGATGCCACAGCGAAAGTGGTTCTTGTAGTTGGGAGATGGAGAGAAGCAGTGGTGAATTGTTTTTAATTTTCTTTTTATGTTATAGTTTAGAACTTGAGGGTTAAATGGAATAACCGATAGATTCTGGATGTGATGGTACGAGCTGGAATGCTATTTCTTGAGTTGAACTTTTGCTCGTGCAGAATTTGGGAATTGTGTGCTATTTACTGATTTATTATTGTATCAGTAAATTTTGGTGTTTGATTTCTTGATTTTTATTGTTCTTTTAGTGACTGTTAAAGTTTTATATTGTTCTGGTTGTTTTAATATTCTCTTACTATTTTCAGAACTAAGATATGTTTTAAGATGAACTACAAAATATCAGTAAAATTAAAGATCTTAATACACGAGTTAAGAATGAGATGGTTGAAAAATGACTCACCAAAATAAACTCGGTAGGAATAGTTGAGAATTCCAATTCAATGTTTATGCTCTTTGAAAATTTAACTTCTAATCTTAGTTTTGTCTCTCACTATTTGGAGAACTTCTAATTGAATGGCTTACTGTTGTTACCTTGATTGGCTGTTATTGAATTTTGAAGTCCTTATTGAGCTTCTCTATCTGATAGCTGGGTAGGAAACAGTTATGGATATCATGGCGATGATGGCCTGCTTTATCGTGGACACGGGAAGGGAGACCCGTTTGGCCCAACCTACACAACTGGTGATACAGTTGGGGGTGGTATCAATTATGCTACTCTGGAGTTCTTTTTCACGTAAGATATCATGCATTTTAGATTTGCCTTTATAGTGGAAGTTTTGCATATGCATAAAATTTAATTGGGTCCTGAGGGTTTAGAATATAGGCCACCGTTGTCAATAGCGCGAATACAGCGCTATAGCGCATAGCGATGCGAAGCGCACTGGTGATATGTGCAGCAGAGTTTACTGTAGCGCATGCTTTCCTGCGCTATGTGCGCTGCAGCGCCTTTCGCGCTACAGAGAAGTTGCAGGTTAAATTACCAAAAAAAACGCATTTAAGGCTTAAATTTTTGTCGAATAACAAAAGCCCAGGAAACCCACCCAGCGGCGCTTCATTTTCTTCTGTTCCCGCTGCTAGAACATGGTCACCCAGCCTGGGTAGCAAGGAACGAGCAACCCCCAGGCGTCATCTTCTTTTTCTCCATTGGACAGATCAACCCCAGGTTATGTTTGTTCCTTTTCTTCCACCTTTCACTGCTTTTATTCTTTTTCTGTTATCTTCAATTCTTGTTTTCTTCCTTCCATCTTCTTCTCCAATGGAATGCTTCTTTCATCCTCTTCTCCCATCCTTTTTTTTTTACTTTCTTTTCTTTTTCCTTTTATCTTTGTTTCCTTGTGTCCCTCCATCTTCTTCTCCCAGGATGTTGGACTTTGTACATTTTTTTTTTACCTCTTATTTGTGACTTTCTTATACGTTTCTTTTCCTTTGCTTCTCCTTCTCTTCTGGTGACAGGTGGGTTTTTTTTCTTTGAAGGAAAAATATTGAAATGAACTTTTTATTTGTTTATCCTTCACAATAGGTGAAATATATTGGTTTTTTAGGTATATGTTAATATATATATGTATTTATATATGTATTTATTGTGTGCTCCATTTTAATAAGGCGCACGCTGTGCGCTATAGCTCCCAGGGACCTTTGCGCGGCGTTGCGCATCGCGCTCCTGACAACTATGATATAGGCCGATCCATATCATTCTTTAACTAATTTCTAATGTTATTTTAGCTTTTGTTATAATCAATTTGGTACGGTTACTTCATCCATTTGGTTTACTTCTGAGTTCTGAAATTTCTTATGACCTACTTTCTTATCAGGAAAAATGGGTCTGTAGTAGGCTCTGTGTATAAGGATGTCAAGGGTCCAGTTTTTCCCACTGTTGCTGTCCACAGTCAACATGAGGAGTATGTATCATGTTGAAACTCTTTTCTATCACTGCTCTCTTTGTGGTCTGTACATGCCACTTCATTTGTTTTGGCAATACATGGTCCAAGGAGGTCAATAACTGATTAATTTCTTTAATAGTGAAATATTCTTTCTCATTTCTCATAGTTAAATGTTGATCTCATTATTACAGGGTGACAGTAAACTTTGGGAAAGAACCATTTGTCTTTGATATTAAAGTAAGTTTTACTTTCTTTTCTCTTGTCAACTCCTTTCGTCAATGAGCAAGCTCGGTTCCATTCAACTTGCTTTATCACTCATTATCTGCCTAAGTCGTGTTAGCGTGCAGTATGTGCTTATTTTTGAAAAAGTTATCCAGCCAAACTGAAAATGCCTACTAAAGTATTCATTAAAATACCTGGCAACCTGATACAACTAGGATACAGACATCGACTTGATGCTACTATTCTGTCTCTTGAACTGATTACAATAAAATAGCTTATAGCCTCTTTATTTTTTCCACTTGATGATTTTTAACTATATTTCTAGTTTTCATTGATTATCTGTGTAGATTAGTTTTCCCTAAATTTCATCACCTCAGCAAAACCAAAAGGAGTTTTTAATGGAATGATGAGGAACGTCATAGTAAATTTTGATATTTAATCTACTGATATGTAATGCTCTTTTGCATCTGTTGATCAGGCATATGAAGCAGAACAAAGAGCTAAACAACAGATAAAAATTGATAATGTTTCAATACCACAGGATGCCAGTTACGGGTAAGTTGAGGAGTTTTAGTAGATAAAAGTTCTGATTCGCTATTAGCATGCAAGAACTTACTCATTTGATGTTTTGATTATGGTCCATGCAAAAAATAAATTCAACTTTGTTACTGAATGAGCCTTGGTTTTAAATGTCCACACTAATGAGATTACAAAATTGTGAATTTTCTTTCTTATTGGCATGGTTTAGATGGTTTTGCAACAGATATTTTTTGACATCGTCCTTAAATGAATTGATGCTCTTTCAGTGCAGAAGCTTTCTGCAATGCAATGTTGACATCTTATGCTGGGTATAGATCTGAAATGCTGAAATCTTGTACAGCAAGATCATAAAATTAATGTCTGAATTTTATTTTTACATTTGTTTGAATCACTTTAGGTTAAGATCTGCAACTGATAATTTTTTTTTCTTAATTACATTGATATTTTGTTTTCCAGAATAGTTCGATCCTATTTACAACATTATGGATATGAAGAAACTCTTAAATTGTTTGACATTGCTGGTAAGAGTACTGTGCCTCCAATTTCATTAGTTCCAGAAAATGGTTTTACTGAGGAAGAAAACATGTATGCGTTGAATCAGAGGAGGATTCTTCGTCAGGTATGACCTGAAGCATATTTCTTTTGTTTGTAATTAGCCTATATAAGCAGTCATTTTTCTGGATTTTCCTTAACTTCCCAGCACGGACTTACTTTTTCATCATTGAATTGAAGATTCCTAAGCACTGGTGCAACTTTTTCGAGTATGTTCACTTCTAAGTGTGGTGTTGTTGAAGAAACCCCCTTATCAAAATAGCTACTAGCAAGCTGCTAAATTCATTAAATTATTCTTTGTTTATGACATTTTTGCTACAATATATTAAGTGATAGCCTCTTTGCTAGCCTTAAGTTTGTTCTCACGAACTTTTGATATGTACTCATCTTTTAAATTTGAGATCATACTGCTGTCACTGCTAATATTTCATTGGAACATTTTTTCTTAGACAAATCTGTGATTCTAACTTCCTATCTGCTATTATTGTTCTTTATTATTATGACAAGTGGCTCTAGAAATTAGTTCTTTGCGGATAAGTACTCATTAATTATTTTCTCTTCTTTGATCATGTAGCTAATAAAGTCTGGGAAGATCGATGAGACTTTTTCTACACTTCGCAATTGGTATCCTCAGGTTGTTCAGGTAGATGATCTTAAGCTCTTTTCTAAGAATTGGTAACTCAGGTACCCTTGATCCTTTATGTTGTCAGATTTTAATTTCTCAATGGGAAGGACTTAAAACAAAATTTATATCTTAGCATGCTTTAATAACCTCCTCCATTCTCTCAGAAAACATTGGTTCTCGTTATATCATCAATATAATCAGTACGGTTTGTGGCGATCATCATGATGTGCTATCAGCAAAACCACTTCCCAAAATAAGTTCTCCTTTAGTTCTAGTACTGTCCCTTGGGATGTTGCTGAATTGTGTGCTGCTTTCATGGTTATGTTTATTTATCCCATCTCTTGATAATTATTTTATTCTCTGCAGGATGAGACATCAACTGTTTGCTTTTTGCTTCATTGTCAAAAATTTATTGAGCTTGTCCGGGTAATCATCTTATTCCCATTTTCTGTTGATCATTTGGCCTTTTATAAAAGTTTGCAATTTCCTTATGCAATTCTGATCTTTTAATGCAGGATGGAAAGCTTGAGGAAGCTATATTTTATGGAAGAAGTGAATTTGACAAGTTCAAAAAGTTTTCAGGGCGTCGTGATCTAGTTAAGGTAGGAAACTTATATCTTACCACTGTTGTTGCCTCTTCTATTAGAAGCCTACTGCTGTGTGTAACAATTTGCTGTCTTCATAATGCATGATCCATGTAGCTTGCACTATGTGGCTAGATGCATAGGCATATTAAGTTATTAATGCACACTGCACCTGGTCGAAGTAGAATGTCAAGTGTTTACAAAACCCAATTCCCCACCCCCCCACCCCCAAAAAACAAAAACAGAAACAAAAAAAAAAAAAAAAAAAAAAAAAATTCATTCCACATTCCAAATGTCAGGGAATTTTTGTTTGTTCCTTTTGTATTTCATTTGGACACTTGGCTTTTAACTGCCAGGGTCCTGATTTAAAGGATCAATACGCATGGCAAAATTCTCACTTTACAAGTGTTAACAGGAAAAATAGAAATTGTGTTGATTTTAGCATGGGACCTTCTCACCAACACATGGACCTTCTCACCAACACATCATTTGTAGGAAAATAGAAATTGTATTGATTTTAGTTTGACACCCTCTCACCAATGCATAATTTGTATAAATGTTGGAGTTTGAACACCTGTATTCCATGGCATTTTCTTTGGCTGTTTTGGCCTCATTCTCTTATCTTGCTAGGATTGTGCTGCTTTGCTGGCATATGAACAACCGAGCAAGTCGTCTGTTGGATACCTTCTTCGAGAATCTCAACGGGAGCTGGTGGCTGATGCAGTGAATGCCATGATTTTATCTACAAATCCCAATGTAAAAGATGCTAACCTCTGCATCCACTCATGTCTTGAGAGACTAATAAGACAGGTTACTGCTTGCTTTGTGGAGAAGAGGTCCTTGAATGGGGATCAGGGTGAAGCTTTCCAGTTGAGCAGAATTCTCAAGACTAGTCAGAAAGGTTAAAGTCGCTGTGTTCTTGGACCAGCCACCTTTTGTGCATATGCTCAGTTGGCCTCCTTCACCACACGGCATCTGGTTATAAGTTGCTGTTGACAAACACAAGTGGAAGCCTCTTAAGATTTCATTGCCTTTTGCAATAGTTCTCCATTTCTCCTCCTATGGTGGCAATCCTCTGTTAATGTTTACAATTGCATGATGGAAGTATTAGCTGAATGAATGGGGTCAACATACTGTACTTCTAGAGAGACTGAGTTGTTTGTGATTGTACAGGTTGATTTGTCTTTTGTTAAGTCTAAACTCTGTAATGCTCTATATATTACTATTTGAATGTGAAACAATCACAGAATGCTATTCCAAAAAATCACACTGTTATGAATGGTCTCTTTTGGATTGCTATTGGTTGTTCATACTACTTTTAGCGCTTACACCAGTACAGTGTGAATGCATGATTCATCAAGGAAGTAAGGAGAAAATGATAGGGGTTGACTGGGCTCTAAAGAAATCTTTGCCTAAAACTCCCAAAGAAGATAACTTTTTCTTTCCTTATTTCATCTTCTATTAATTTTGAAGTGAATTTTGTTTCTCCATTTTTAGTTGTCTATTTAACACTCCTAAAAGAGTTCCGAGTAGTGTTTTGTGTTTGAATCTTGGTTCTATCTCTTCTTGCCTTGAACAATAGGGACGCTTAACGTTTTTGAATCTGAATCTGTGATAATTTTCTAGCTAACCAAACTTGTTCTGTTCTTCGAATCTATAACAATTTTCAACTAACCTAATCTATTTTGTTTCTCGAGATCAACAAGGGATAGTACAGAAATGTTCGTTTATTGTCCAAGACCTTGACTCACCTCTAGTGAATGAAATTTACTACGAAGGAACTCTTAATTTTTTTGGGCATTGGATTATTATTAATGTAATATATATGTGGTTTCACTTTACTTATTGATATCCATTATTCACAACTAGAATTATTGAGTATTTAATTTCCTTTGTGTCCTTAGCTTTCATATTTTAGGGGTAGTTTGGTTATATTTAGTTTCATTTTCAACTGTTTTTACTATTTGAAAATGAATTATCAACAACTTATTATCATTTTTATCAATATTTTAACTCATTTTCATCTCAAAATACATTTTTCAACAACCTACATATCTTCTTCTTCAAATAATTTATATATCTTCTCTTTCTTTTTCATTATTACTATCTCTATCCACCTACAACCTACTAACTCATATATAATCATTACTTTCCTTACATACTATCCAAATACAAATCTATTTTCAACTCATTTGCTCTAGCTAACTTTTCAAAATTTAAAAATATTGAAAATGAAAATTGAAAATAAAAACAAAACCAAACTCTCTATTAGTGTCGATTTAGTAGAGTGCTTTGATTTAGTACAATTCTGATATATTTTTAGTGTCGCAAAGTAGAGTGATGTTGTTCTTGATATATTTTAAATGTCATAGAATTATTTATGATGAGTTATTACTAGTATACTTTTATCAAAGGATGACTATCCTCACGTCCACCTCTTAATTATTATTGCTCGATCATTTTCTTTTCAACTAAAGTGATTGCACCATCATGCTATAATCCTCGAAACTAACAAATAGACAGCTTCATCCAAAATTATAACATTGCTTAATTAAAAAAAAAAAAAGGTTTTTCAATTAACTAAGAAATTATTATAATTAATCCACTTATATGAATCTAAGTCAAAAATTAAATACCTTTCATGTATGACATACTTCATCAATCATCGTTGAATAGACCAAATTGAAAAATGATTGGTGGCGGCTAATATTTCATTTTCACTTCTAATTTGATGGGATTGACTGATCCAAGGGAGGAGTTTCCCCTGCCATGCATGCAAAGTTGGTGGACAGAAAACCTCTTACCTCTGAGAAAACAAGAATGAACATCAAAGAAGACTCTTTTTGCGTGAATTGCGCTCCTTTTCTTACTCTCATTCCATTCTCTTTCTCTTTCCTCTTCTCTTTTTGTTCTTCCTCTCAGATAAAGAAACAAGAAAAATCATACAAATTACTACAAAGATTCATACACGAATTATTAGTTTTGTTTTGTTCCCATTTCTTTCCTCCCCCACTCCACAATCCCACAGCTTCAGTTTTCTGGAGTTGTGGGCTCTGGGGATTAATTGCCTGCGGCCGTCCATGTGGAAGTTCAACCCTCTTCATTCGACGGTCCTTGCTGCCAGGGCTACCTTTCGTAATTTCTTTATCTGTATACTTTGCATGATTTCTGTTTATAACATGGTTTATGTGTAGAGTTTCTTTTTCAAGAATCTTGGATCCTAAATATATGCCCATGAAATGTTTGATCTTTGATATAAGTTAAAATATGTTGGACCTGTTTGTGGGATTCTTGCAGTTTGTCAAAACATGGGAGCCAAAGAGTTAAGTTGTGCTGTTTGATTTGTTTCGATCAAGAAAATTGGGCAATGGGCCAGAGGGAGGGAACAAGTTTTGTTTGCTTTGAAAGATTTGAAATTGTTCCTAGTTTTTGCATTGATCCACCTTCACTCTAGGTAGGAAATAATGTGGGCCTGCAGATTTTGATTTGAAAAGCAAACTCATTTGCATTTGATAATACTTTCTTGTAAGTACAAATTTTGCATCTTAATTGCAAGAATCTAGAGTTTTCAGACAAAATTCTGAGCTGAATTTCCAGCATTTAAGGTATCCTTTTTCCATGTCTTTGAATTCAGGCGGGCTTTATTGAGGGAATGGAAAGCACAAATGGATTATCAAATCTCAAAACCTTTGGTTATAATAATGGGAATTACTTTCCATTTTCCCCTTTTCCCCTTGCTTCCACATCCTCCTACTCTGATTCCACACAGGTTGAATCAAAAGGGAATTTGAAGTCTCTGGAAGGTGTGAACAGTCATCAACGTTGTTCTTCTGAGAGCTTTCTCTTTGAGGAGCAACCTTCTTGGCTTGAGGATCTTTTAAACGAGTCAGAAACTGTTTTTCATAGAGGTCATGTGCGCTCAGCGAGTGATTCTTTAGCGTTCTTGGGAGAACCAGAAGAGGCATTTAGCATAAGAGAGGAATCCAAATATGTTAATTCGTATATTGGAACCCCTACAAGATTACAAAACCTAGTGCATTACAAAGATTCAGAAAGCACCTCCATTGAGACCAAGGGGAACTCACTGACAGAGAAAAAGAATCAGGTTTTTTGTGGACATCAATTCTTGAACATGACAAATATGTTAGTTGTGGAAGAGGTAGCAGTTTGAAGCTGCTGTGTTTTTCTTGCAGGAGTCAGAAGAAGTGGTATCTTCTTTAGCTTTAGAGCATAGCAGAGATGAATCTAGTTCACAGAACCTTGAGGGCTCTGCTGATAGAGCTAGTGGTTCCCAAGTTAAGCCTTCTGGATCGAAGGCAGAGTCGAAACGTGCTAAACAGTAAGAAAATTTTCTCATATTTCTCCTATTATTGGCATATATTTTGAATGGTTTATCTTGAGAGACTAATATGCAGGCAAAACGCTCACCGGTCAAGGGTAAGGAAACTTCAATATATAGCCCATCTTGAAAGGACTGTCCAAATTTTGAAGGTAAAATGTTTCTCTGAAGCTTGTCATTTGCTGATGTGTGAATGGAGTTTGAATCACAAAAAAAATTTCCTTTTCTTTTTTGTCATGAAACAGGCAGAAGGATCTGAAGTTTCAGCTGAGCTTGAATTTGTTGAACAGCAGAATATGATCTTGACAATGGAAAATAGAGCACTGAGGCAGCGCCTGGAGAGTATCTCTCAGGAGCAGATCATCAAACACTGTAACACTGTTTATATTAATCAACCCATAGTCCTTTACATTCCTAATGTATATTTATCTCCAGTCCTTAGTCATGAATTTGTCTACTAAGTCTTTGTTTGGCTTTGCTTTCTTAGTTCCTTGGTATCAAGGATTTCAATTCTTCCGTATTTTAGCAATAGTATATTGGAGCTAATATCCAAAATATAGAAGAAAGAGGCGTTCATACCACTCTACCATCCAATCAATTCCGTTCCATTTAAGCCATCTTTCATAATCATATATTCTTTCCAACTGAAAAATGGGAAATCTTCCTTCTGTCACAAGAATCTAATTTTCATTTCATCCTGAAAAAAAAAAATCTCTCTTATAATGTTCTTGTCAGTTAGTTAGCGACAGAGTGGATTAATACAGATAACTCTTAGAGTGGAAAGATCCATCAGATGATAAACTGGTTGAAATTTTCTCCACTAATCCACATCGGTTGCAGGAGTAGCATGTCATAGAAATCCTTTTTCTAGGTGGGAAAAAGCTTGGTTTTTCTCTAATCAAAACTTTCATGTTTTCAGGGGAGCAAGGAATGCTAGAGAGAGAAATTGCAAGGTTGCAAACTCTCTACCATCTACAGAAGCAACAGCAAATGCAAATGCATCAGCAACAACAGCAGCAGCCACACAACCAGCATTCCAAACAACGTCGAAACAGAAGTAAAGATCTTGATCATCAATCCAACAGTTCCTCTATGAAGAACAAAGATGCCAATTCCTGCAAAGCTTCTGTTAATGGTCCCGTTCGAGCCTGAATACGGTCTTGGCTGCTATTCTCACTGGTACAGAAACATTCTATTTCAGTCTCAGCAGTTTCTCTCCATTGCTTATTTTCCCTTTTTTCTCATTCTTTGTTACTTCTGCTGTTGCCACCACTAGTTTATTACTTCTATATGCAATGATATAGATTTTAGCAGGGCCTTTTTCAATGCTTGAGCAGTCAGCCCTGAACTGCATAGTCAATTTTTTAGTGTGGTAGGCAGTTGTGAAATAGAAAAACACATACCAATTACATGCAGTGGTTCTTTATAGTACAGCAGGCTTAGATTCTTTTTATTAATGGATACTTTTTCAGTTCTTATATGCATCTCAGAAGTTTTGTAGATTTATTTGTTATCACAATTGCAGAAAAAAGTTGCCATTTCCCAAAACACACTTATGGCAGGTAAACAAAGCAAACTAACAGTAAATTGACGTTTAGATCAAATTTACATTATTTCTGTCTGATCCATTGCCAAAAAACACATACCAATTACATGCAGTGGTTCTTTATAGTACAGCAGGTTTAGATTCTTTTTATTAATGGATACTTTTTCAGTTCTTATATGCATCTCAGAAGTTTTGTAGATTTATTTGTTATCACAATTGCAGAAAAAAGTTGCCATTTCCCAAAACACACTTATGGCAGGTAAACAAAGCAAACTAACAGTAAATTGACGTTTAGATCAAATTTACATTATTTCTGTCTGATCCATTGCCAATATCTACAGATATCACTATAAACAGACAATATTCAAACTAAACATACATCAGAAGCTATGAGTTCAATGAATTTCTAAGCATCAATTTTTCTTACCTTTAAAGGTTTTCCAAGTTTTTTTCTTCCTTTTCCACCTTAAGATAGCCATTTTCTCATATCTCCATCTTCGATATCTTTGACGATTCTTTAACCAAGCTGAGTAATCTTTACCTTGTTTGCATTCGACGAAACCGACTAAATCATCAAAACCAGAGGTATTTAGTCCCGTCTTTAACATGCACTTCAAGAAGATCTCCCCGTTGGCTGTCTCTTCTGTTTCTTCTTCCAAGGCTGCAACAGCCTCCATGTGCCATGGACTTGCTAAAGTTTGTGAACTTGAAGGTTCACTATTACTATATTTGTTTTCCACCACACTGCAAAAGAATTGACCACCAATAAGTAAGAAAATGACAAATTAGTGACCTATCAAAGTTAAACAACTTAACGCCAAGTGAGCAAGTGCATAATGACTCTCACTGTTTTGGGGTTGTTAGATCTATTTCCAAGTAATAAGTCACATACAGAAAATGCATAACGGCAATATACTGTCCCAGTTTTCGGGATCTAAAAATGCTTAAATGCATCAGGGAATGGCTTTTTAATTTTTACATCATGCAAGCATATCAAAGAAAATTAGGTGCTGGCTATTATGTTATGAAAAGGACACAATTTTTACAGAGGCAACAATGTATATGGTATACATATTATCATCAGTTACCTTGTATATAGAGACCGTATCTTCTGAAACTTTGATGCAACCACAAGGCTGTTGTTTTGGTCTACCACTGTCTGCATTATTAGGAAAATATTTGAATACTTGAAACCCAAATAAAAATGCCATGTATAAATACCAAACGGAAGGAAGGGAAAACATCAGTTACCTCCTGGAATTTGACAACTGGTAATCCAGATGAGAAAGATACTTCTTCGGAATCAATCATTGATTGCAATGCATCTAAGCCACCCTCCTCAAAAACAAACAAATTCAACACTGCAAGAATTGCCAACAAACAGGCCTTCACTAAGCAATCAAGTCCATTGACAAAGCTTAGTGACATCAAGCCCGAAAAATGCAAAAGCATCATTTTGGAATCCACATGCCTCATAGAATGGCTTGACATCGCACTAGACAAAAATTGTTGCAGTGGTAAACTGATGTCCAAATCTCTGAAATGGGTAACTGTGCCCAAAATGAAATCATACTCCTTGCACGAAGAAAAGTCTTTCAAGGTTTTCGAGCAACCAGAATCATCACTATGTCTAAGGCACCAAACAGCTTGTAGCAATGTGATGCTTATTAATTTCAACACAGAAGCAAGAAGACATACATGTTGCAGACTTTTACCCTCAATTGGTCGTATTGCTTTATCATCATAGCTTTCAGAAGCTCTGAGAACTAAGCAGCTTAAGATGGCTAAAATCTCATCTTGGCATGATATGGCATAAACCTTTTGACACTCCTTCACAAATCTCATGGAAGAACTCACCAGGTCAGATTTCATTATAAAGAAACTATCATTCAAGTTCAGATTTGAAGAATTGCCTAACCTGGTGATCAGACTATCAACCTTACTTTTTGTCTCTGGCAATACGTAAAATTCAAATGGGGGATGAGCAATATCATGTGATGAACGGGATGTAAAGCCCCTGGGAAGGGTAAAATAGTGATCTGTTTGCAAATAAGACATGTATGTCATGTACAAAATGACTGACTTTTCAAAAGTTGACAGGAAGCAGTTGGTGAGTTTACAATCCGGCTTCAAACTCTTGATATCAATAGCTTCAGAAACTAGTGAAATCAAATGAGCTTGTATATATTTTGGTGCAGAAACCATGATAGGACTGAGAAGTAATGATACAGCTGAAGTAACACCCAAAGCTGGAGCTCTGAAAGGATATTTAAGTTCTTTGGCATGAGTGCAAAATAGTCGACTGAGAAAATCTCCAAAAGCTTGCTTATCAGAAAATGATAGGATAAAATGATTACATATTGCTTCGATCAAAATCCCAATGTCCTGGGTAGAGTGAGGGTTAAATAGCACTTCATTGGTAGGAGCAACAGAATTAATCAACTTAAAGTACACTGTTAATTGCCCATGTGCCAACAGCTCATCCACAAATACCTGTAAATGAAATTTTTAATTACTTGTGAACTACTGCAGCAATTTGATTGAAGATCTAACAAAAACAAAGCATAACAATAAACAAATTTCATCCAAGTAAATTCATAGGACGCATTGTTATTCCAAACCAAATATCAAATAGATCAAGAAGTAAGTTTTCCTGTTATCTGTAATAGTAAAAGAGGATTAGAGATATTACTCTCTAGTTAAGCAAAGGGTAAATCAAAAAGTTGAATTGGGAACCCAAAAATGAGGCATGAAAACATAAGAAGACTTTCAGAAGATGGGCAGAGTGTGACTTTATGTTTTCATTTCCCAATAATCCAAAGTATTTTAGATGCAACAATTGAATGAGAGATGCTGATGGGCATTTTGCCTTCTTTCTGTTAGAAAGGGGCAGTATATGAGCTAGGAAAGGGTTCTTTTATGCGAGTGTTAATGTATCTTTACATGTGATTATAAATTGTAAGCATAAAATTCAAAGAACAAAATCTTGGATAAATCTAAATTAATGTTTGCAGGCCAAAATTTTTCCTATTCAAGCACCAGAATAATATATATTGGCCATTGTTTTAAATTATCAAGAGTGCTTAACAATCAGGTTACACAATGAAAGTCCCAGATTAAATGTCTCCTTCACCATTGATCTTCTCCTGAAAATTTAACAACTTCTGTAATAAGCACCACATAAAACCAGGGAACAGATTGTGAAAATGTTTTGCGTTCATAATGAACTAGGAATTCCATCTCTTTACACCAAATAATAGATCAAGATTTATGCACTGTTGAGGCTATAAAGTTACCTCAAGCATTGTAGACAGGAAAAAGTGGAGAGGATTATAAGGCTCCAAAAATTGTAAGGAGGCTGTGAAGTCCTCTACAGAGGATGCAAAGCAACCATTAACACCAGGAGCACATTCACGAAAAACTGACTTCTCAAAGACAAAACCATGTTTCCCGGTGTTCTCAACTATATTCGGCAAACTCAACTTTCTGAGTATCCTCAAGAGAATCAGCCCTTTTTCCAAGATAAGATTTTGTTGGGCTGCAAGCAAAGTCAAGAGCAACAAGCAACATCTAAATAGCAAACTCATTACTTCTACAGCATCGAACAAACCTAAATGGGAGCTACTCTCTCCAAGATCCCTGTTGGCAGAAATACCACACAAATTTGATAATAATTGCTCAAACCTTTCCTCTAGTTCTTTGAAGAGTACATTAGAGAGTTCACAAATGTCTTCAGAGGTCACTCTTATCCCATCATGACACATTTCAAGGTCAAAGCCATGTGAACCTACTCCATACTTGACACTCCACTGTGTATTCAAAGACAAATGGACAAGAAGGCGATACAAATTCTTCAAGACCGCCGGTTTCATTCCCTGAAATATAAAGTCTTGTCTCACTACATGGAAAACCAGATAGCAAATTGCTTGGCCTAATTAGCCATCCCAACCGCAACCACCACAAACACATATAAATTCAGCAGTAAAGATCATAGAGAAATAAGGTGGAAATCTTTGCAGGTTAAAAAGAGGAAACTTTCTTTTTCTTCATTTTTCTACTCAAAAACACAAATTCAAAGAAAAATTTTCTTCCCAAGAAAATATCAAACCATCCCTTTCTTGTGAGAAAAAGATTATAAACTTCACATTTCAACTTACTTTTTCAAACCAAATTTACATGATAATTTGCCTTATCTTCCTTCAGCAGGTTCCGACCTTTTGAACCATTTTGTTTTGTTTAAACAAATGCTCCATTTTCACAAGTTCAAAAAAAAAGGTTGAAACACATAAATATAATTCACTTGCAGACAAGAATTTGAATGAACAAAATTTACGAAAAAGAGAGACTCAAAACCTCAGGGGAATGGATGACAGGGAAAAGGGCCTTGAAATTGCGGATATTATCAGAGGAATCTTCATTTGAGCTTTGGCTTCCAGCCCTTTTCTTGGGGCGATGCCTCTTCGATGAACCCATCTCAAATTACGCGAGCAAGAGAAAAAATTTCACTTGCACACATAAAGGTTGGATCTTTAGGTTTTTGGCGCGAAGAGGCTTGTGGCGACAGTGTAAGACTGTAACTCCTTATAATTTCTTCAGCTTTATTTGCTCTATTTGTCTTTGCATAACATTTTTCAATTTCAATCAATAAAATTAATTTCATTAAATATTATT
Source organism: Jacaranda mimosifolia (assembly GCA_018894105.1). NCBI lineage: Eukaryota > Viridiplantae > Streptophyta > Magnoliopsida > Lamiales > Bignoniaceae > Jacaranda > Jacaranda mimosifolia. Next base: position 31,020,416 of record CM032131.1, on the reverse strand, counting down.
ATTGGATATATCTTGAAGATTTAACCCCTATTTTAACTTTATTTTTCTTGAAAAAGATATGCATTATAGCCAAAAGTCCACATCACATTTTCTATTTTCAAATCAAAAGCAATTTTTCTTGTTAAATGAAGTTTCTAAATTAAGCTTATATTTATTTCATGTTGTCATCAATTATTTTGGCTACTCACTTTTTGAAAGCCTCCCACTAATAGATTTTTCCTTTTGTCTCTATCAAGTGAAAATTAAGGGCATTCTTTTTTTCAATTCAAATATGATATATGATGTGAAGTAATGAATCAATATGAATAATTTGGATAAGATCTAGCATATTGAATGTGAATTAAGTTGATAAAGACATATTGTTAAATTTTATATGTAATTTTAAATCAAAATATTATTTTAATGTGGGATAACGTTACAAAATAATATGTATTTCTTATTTAAAATAATTAATTTATAAGTGAAAGTAGTTTCTTTATCAACATTTAATATATTATTGTCTACTACTACTCTATACTTTAGTGTTAGCTAAGAATTTATATACCTAAAATCTAATTATTCTATTAAGGGCTAATAGACCTAAAATAGTTATAAAATAGCTCCAATATATAATTGCTGTAAACTATTTTATTGAGTAAAAATCTTTTTTAATGGTAAAGATTGCCTTTTTTTTTTTTTTTTTTTTAATTTTATATATTTGGACCTTGCTGCCAACAACTTTTTTAACTTCCCCACTAGCCCACCTTCATTAATGCCACTTCACAGTCCCGTGGTTTCTGGCCACCACACACTACAAAATTTTTCACAAACTGGCACCACTGCCATAGCAAAGTAGCAGTAATACTTCTAATTTTTCTTCTTCCCCTTCACTACAGGAAAAGAAATAAACAAAACCCATTGAAAAATTGATTTTTTTCATCCATTTGTGTCAAAGATCTGTGCTTTAAATCGATGTCTCAGCGCCAATACTAGGATCAAGAAAAGCCCTTCTTTTGTTCTTGGAGGTTAAGTTCAAAAAATTTCAAGAATTATGCATGGGCCCAGCCGCCTGAGCAACGGGGTGAGTTCTTTGTCTCCGCCGTTGTCTCCCCGTCACCGTGGCAGCCGCGGGAAGAGCACCAGCCCCGCCGCCATAGGTGGATGCGGCGGTGGCGCGGGGAGTTTCCGTGGTGGTGGTGGTGGGAGGGCAGAGTTGAAGAATGTGGTGGAGAGGTTTGGATATTTCTTGATTTCAGCAATATATAGGAGAAGAGGGGTGCTTTTGTTTGCTCCTCTGTTGTACATCTCTGGGATGCTTATGTATATGGGTACAATGGGGTTTGATGCTGTGAATATTACTAGTAGTAGAGTTGCTGATGTGGTGGGGCCTGGTTCAGTGTACCGGAGTCCTCAGGTTTTTGAGAAGCTATGGCCTTTTATGGAGGCTGAAAGCAATCGAAGCTCTAATATGGTGATTTCTGATTTTTCTTGTTTTAATTTTGAGTTTGTAGTCTTGTTTGTAGAGTAATTTTTGCAATGTAAGTAATAATTAATCTTTTGGTTAAGTTTTTGAGAGTTTTTGGTTGCTATTATGTGGTCTGGTTGGATTTTTTAAGTACAATTTGGTTGAGATTGAAATGCATAGGACAGTTTCAATTTTTGTGATTGTTTGCTCCATAAGTTAGCCTGAGATAGAGTTTGGTATGAAGAAGTAGAATGTGATTTCTATAAATAATTTTGCATCCCAAAACTAGGAACCCAGGGTTGGAAAATGAGGTATTGATGTTAGGATTTGGATAGTTGAGTATGCCATTCATGAAACCAGTAAGTTAATATCATGATACTCGAATTATTTTTCAATTTTCATAGTAAATTGAAGTTTGTTGGAGTCTTGGAGAGTAGGCAATAAGCTATAGTGTTTCCAGGAGATATCATGCTAATTAAGCTTAGTCAGTTAAAATAAAAAGTGTTATTTCGTGTTAAAATAGCAGTTTGAATTATAATGGCAAAATTGGACAAGTTGAGAAGATGGAGTTATATAAATCAAAATTTAAGGTGGTAAAGCTAGTCTTTCCAATGGCTTTCATAAATATTCATTTTTCTGAGTATTATTTGAGGAAGTATTGCTAATATCCATCTACATCTCTTCCTGAAATTTCATGAAATGAACAAAGTTTGTTTCTGACTCTTTTAATTTGTTGGCATGAAATTATATGCAGTTAATGAATGTTTGGAATCCAAAGTTGCGTCAAGGTTGGAAGCCTTGTATCAAACAGACTGTTTCCCAATCAGGTCTGTAACAAGCATATTAATGTTCTAGTCCATCAAAAGTTCTCTTTTGCGAGCTTCTTTCATACTTGGGAAGTTCCTTTTTGTGGTATTTCTTGTAGGGACATTATTTTTTGGTGGTGATGAGGTGGTGCAGCCACCATTGATTACCTATCTATTTTTGACTAAAATGAATTTCTCTCTCCTGGCATAATATACTTCCAGTATAAAATGTGAATGCAATCAAATGACCAACTAAAGGCACTGTGTGTTTGCTCTTGCATGTATGTGCTTGTAAAACTCTCATTTGTGTTTTTTTCTACTATACATGTATGATGATTTTTACCTCTTTGTCCTTCTTGGAAAGCAATGACACTTTTTGTTTTCTACTATCTGACATTATTTGAAAAGTTTGAGGATATTTGTAGCCTTTATTGTCCATATCAGGTTAATTTCCAGCTGCCAGTATTTGTTATTTTAACTATTCCACTTGTGATGTTTCTTACTTTTGTGCATGAAGGGTTGTCAGAGTTTCCGAAGTCAAATGGTTTCCTAATAATTGAAGCAAATGGTGGGTTGAACCAACAGCGATTATCGGTATGTCTATTCTAATAAATATTGGCCCATAGGGTTCAAGCATTGCAAACTTGGTGCTTTTACAATTACTTTTATCTGCTAGCATTTTCGTGACAGTTTGATCCGAGCATTGTAGCTATCGTTAGCATTGAAAATGCTGTGGAATATGTCAATCCCTTTTAATATTCTGTAAATAAAATCCATCTTTTGGTGGAATATTTTTGTTGAAGTTGGATGTGGTAAATTGAGAAACTATACCTACATTAATTGAGTGTTGATAAATCGATTGCAGCTCATAGGAGAAGATTGTGGTGAATAAGGGGTAATACAAGAAGGCATTATAAAGAATAAGCAAAACTAAATTTGTTTTAGCATCATTGAAGATACTTTGCATGAGAATCATTCCTGACGATTTGAGTATATTTAGTGAAGTCTAGTAAATTCACCTTTCTGGAAAAAAATTTTAAATGAAATTTTTTTATTAATTTTTGGTAAACCTAGTGGGTCGGGTTGGAATGAGGTAACTGGAAGGGCTTGAACATTGTTGCTTAAAATAGAGAAGGCCTTTGATAGGCTGGATATCAGCAAGTTGATAAAGAGGATCCATGTAGGCGACTTGGTTTGGCATGGAAAAGTTTCTAGCTTTAGATAAAGTAGGAATCTTGAGTTATCTTGCTTTGCATCTTCTATATTCTTGGCTATCTTAATTGCCACTTTTTATTATCTTAGGATATAGTTTCTCACTCACATTATAATGTAATCCTTCTTTTTCTGTTGAAAAGGATGTGATTTTTCTGATTAAAATAATTTTTCCAAATTCACTACACACTTTCTGAGGCGTCTGTCAAGTCAGCTTCATGGATCCTTGAAACATTGTTAAACATCTGTACTTGGTCCATCACTAAGTTAAAGAGCTTCAATTTATGATAAAAAGGCATATTGATACAAAACAAGGATACATGTCTATAAACTTAATTTAATTGCTGATGATTTTTCCCTTTTCTGTTATAGATATGTGATGCAGTGGCAGTGGCGGGTTTGCTGAATGCTACACTAGTTATTCCCATATTTCATTTAAATAGTGTTTGGCAAGATTCCAGGTGATGATAAAAATCATGCATGCATCAGATCCTATGTTGTTCTAAAAATTGGTTGATCATTTTTTATCGGACAATGACAATTTTCTTTTTGCCCCTTTGTGCAGCAAGTTTGGGGATATTTTTGATGAGGAATTCTTCATATATGCACTGAGAAATCACGTTAATGTGATTAGAGAACTCCCAGAAGATATACTCCAGCAATTTGATAATAATATAAGCAACATAGTTAATTTGAGAGTAAAAGCATGGTCAAGCCCTACATACTATCTCCAAAAGGTTCTACCGAAGCTGGTGGAGTTGAAGTAATTATCTCTCACCTTTTCTCTTTCTATGATCTTTTTTCTATTTATGTTTAAAAGTTTGTCGAGTTGATTTCATCGTTCTTACAACATGACTCTAATACTTAAAATTGTAGTTGTCCGATTAGAGCATCAGCTGTCCTATAAATTTTGTATTCATCTATGTCTCCAATTGCTAAAAAGAAAGCTTATTGGGTGAGGCTATGTTTGTGATAGTAGAGTAATTGGCATTTTCTTTATTATTGTTCAGTTTCTCCTTTTTCCCTTTTGAACTTTTTCTGTGGCTTCACTTGTAAGACTTCACTTGATACTGTTCCAATTTCAATAATTAGTTGCATCATATTTCAGTATAAAATTTCTCCTCTAGTAATTCCCTGTTTTATGTAGGATTGTTCCAATAAGTTGAGGAAAAAGATTTCTATGTTAAAGTTCTTAGCATAGACATATATTGTTTCCCGTTCTGACTACATTAATTAATTCAGCTTTCTGCCTTTTGTTTTCTATCTCCAATATTTCATGTCTAGAAAAAGTTACTGTTAGTTGCTAAGAGCATGCATTTCTTTCTTTTTGATAACATGACGAAATGTTATTAATGAATGTGGGGCAGGGCTGTCCGTATTGCGCCTTTCTCTAACAGATTGGCTCATGCAGTTCCTCCATATATCCAAGGGCTTCGATGCTTGTGCAATTTTGAAGCACTTAGGTTTTCAGAACCCATACGGATGCTAGCTGCTAAGATGGTTGATCGAATGGTTACAAATAGTTCTAAAAGTGGGGGCAGATATGTGTCGGTACATCTCCGATTCGAAGAGGTACTACTTTTCTTATCCTTTTTAAGTAGTCTGGATAAATAATTATTATTTTATTATTTGCATATTGTAATTTATTTAACTACTACACTTTTGATATCCCAATGAAGGATATGGTTGCCTTTTCATGCTGCATATATGATGGTGGTGAAGAAGAGAAGCGTGAGATGGATATCGTTCGGGAAAGAAGTTGGAGAGGAAAATTTAGGAGACGAGGTAGAGTAATAAGACCAGGCGCTAATCGTGTGGATGGGAAGTGCCCTTTAACTCCACTTGAGGTACGATAGACGGCCATAAAACCCCTACTCTTTTGCCAATTTGATCTTTCTCATTTAGTATATTTTTTCTTTTAAACGTGAATTTTTGGATACTTTGCAAAGATGGTATGCTAATGCATTAAACGTGAATTTTTGGATACTTTGCAAAGATGGTATGCTAATGCATTAAACGTGAATTTTTAGATACTTTGCAAAGATGGTATGCTAATGCAGAAGTATATTGGAAATTGGAAGTGGTAACTAGATTTGATAACTTTTAATTGTATTCTGCAGGTGGGAATGATGCTTAGGGGTATGGGATTTGACAACACCACCTCTTTGTATGTTGCTGCTGGAAAAATTTACAAAGTGGAAAAGCATATGGCTCCACTAAAACAGATGTTTCCTGGTCTAGAAACAAAGGAAACGCTGGCCTCTCCCAACGAACTTGCTCCATTTATGGTATAGTTTATAAAGCTCTACTTGCAGAATACAGTTCTCACTTTCAGAAAGTAAAGTCGATTTAATTATCTTGTTTTTCAGGGCCATTTGTCAAGATTGGCAGCTCTAGACTATACGGTTTGCCTCCATAGTGAAGTCTTCGTTACAACTCAGGGCGGTAATTTTCCTCATTTCTTGGTGGGCCATAGACGCTACTTCTATGAAGGGCACGCTAAAACAATAAAACCTGATAAGAGGAAGTTAGCTCAATTATTCGATAAACCAAGCATCAGGTAATCTGCCTCAACTTTCTACTATTTTCAGTTGTTTTAACTGTTATATATGCTTTTCTTACTACTATATGAGAGAAACTATCTTCTTTCTGTTTTTTGACTTGTGGTCTGGTCTGCCCATAAAACATCAGAAGTGCGCCAGTTGGATGAAAATTTTCATCTCGAGTTATATGGAAAAAAAAAACCACCTAATCTTTCAAACATGTTCTGTGGCTGAATCATAACGACTTATATCAATTTTGACTTTATCTTGTGGCAGTATCTGGTATAAGATTATGTCTCGATCTTTCCTCAAATAAAACTAGGACTTCATTTTCTAACTGGATTTGGAACATGCCATTGGGAAGCGATTCAATAATCAGACCTTCATCAACCCATTTTTGCTCTTTCATTCATGGGAAAGCTCCCTTGAGGTATCAACTAATGGAGGAGAAACGAGTCAAACGACATTACACAACTCACCGTCTTTCCTTTTTTAATATTTTTTAACAACTAGGAAGAGGTTTTGGATCCCTTTGGATATTAAAAGGATTGCCATCTATAACTCAAAATTTTGAGCCGGATGATAAAAGATTATTATGTCTGGTTCCTTTGGGGTTCACATATCTATACTATAACCTTGTAGATTTTTGAATTCTCAGACTTAATTAATCATAAAATGCTTGGGACGGGATCATAAATTCGATCAAGCTTCCTTGTGCGGTCATCCCATGAAGTATAATAAACCTTCAACTACTTCTGATAATGCACATAAGATAAGCACACCTCCTGTCTGCTGGCCGGGCAATTCAAGCTTTCTTGTGCAGTCATCCCATGAAGTATAATGAACCTTCAACTGCTTCTGATAATGCACCTAAGATAAGCTCACCTCCCGCCTGTTGCCCAGGTGATTAAAGTAGTATCACCAAATATTGACTACTCATAGTTTTTGCATATATTTTTGCAGATGGCAAAACTTTAAATGCCCATTGCAGGATATGCTTCGTCATAATGATGTGAAGGGGAGCGAGCTGAGAAAGCCGAGTAACTCCCTCTACATGTACCCCATGCCGGATTGCATGTGTAGAAAATCAGATGCTAGAATCGAGTACAGTAACACAACGAAAACTACCTAGTTTAAGTAAACAAATACTCTTACAGGTTGTTCACAAGGTTCGTATAGTTGTAACATTCATATAGCATCCAATTACCTGGTATAATTTTAACGTTTATATAGCCTTCATTCATGCAGTATTTGTAAATCAATTTTTTCCCCTTCTGAGGTTTTCTTCCTTCTTTAAATCCATCATTGTTCTGCATTGTCTCTGCAATACTCAAATGTTGTAATAGATACAGTTCCGTGTGGCAATGGAAATTATTCTTTGTAGAAGGATCTTGTTTGAGGTTCCCTGAAGTGAAATCGTACGCTAACTATGGCTAATGTCGGTCAGTGGCCTCAAACCGGGTCGAATCTTTCCATTCTATGTCATCAAGAATTAAAGTTCCGAACTATGGCGATGTGCTTCATTATGGCAGGTACTATGGTGGAGTTGTAGTGACGGGTTCACTCTTTATGCAGTAGTTATGGCTCAAATTGAATGCTTCACAGTAACTGCAGACTCGTATGATGAGCCTAGGGGGGTTTGTTATGTTAAGTTAAGGAAGTTGCTATGTTGGTTGTTTTTTACTTGCTTTTTCTTTTTTTTTTTTTTTCAATTTAAGGAAAAAAAAAAAAAGAAAAGATCCAAACTAGGAATTTTCTGTCATGCAAATTTGATCTATGTTCTCTTACGGGTTGTGATTTATCATAATGTAGGGGGAGAAACTTGCAGCCCTTTAATGTTGGAAGGGACAAAAAACCAATAACTTGGAAGTTTTTGCCCCATGTTACATCAAACTGTTCAATAATTCAACCTTCAGGCACCTCCATGTCTTAAAAAATTCAAATAACAATGGCAGCAAATGACAGCAAAGACTTGTGATCTGAAAAAATAATCCATACAAAGCAAACAGGTCAAAACCCTCCAGTGAAAATGATGCGGATCTAAAGTTTTTAATTTTCTTGAAAACTAATTTATCGAGTCCAAGTGCTCCTCAAGTTGAATTCAGACCAAGCTGGGTGCCCAAAATAGTTCCCCCCATGGCCACCCCATGTATTTTAGGTAGATGAACAAACCCATGTGGGAACATCTAATTTTAATGATAATTAACTTAGTAACCACTTTATGATGTAAACTTGTCCAAGAACATAGACACACATGCTTATGTAGGGGTATTATCAAAATTTAAATACTTATGCTCAAGTAGAATGAATGATCTATATGTTTGATTATGAATATCATCCAAGTTCTTGATATATTGTTGGATTTTAGTAGTTCTAGTGGAATCAAATGCAGTCATCTGCCAATTTTCAAATTACTCAGCCACTTGATACTTGTTGAATCTTGATAGCCCTAATAGGCTCGAATGCGGTTACATGAACCAAGTGAACCATTGTGATAAAACTATGAATAACTCTATTTATTTTACTTGAGAGGTAAGATATATTTTAAAATTTTACCAACTCTATTACTTTATACTTAATTTATAACTTTTATCCTCATTGATCTAAGTGCTACAAGATATTTTTTGAACAACCCCCAACACTTCTAACCTATTTTTGTTCTTATCATCAAATCAAAATTCAAAACATGGCTCGAGAACTCAAATTCAAAATAAGAGAAATTTTCAATGCTCACATCATATTTGTATGTATATGTATGTGTGTGTGTGTATGTATGTATGTATGTATATATATGCATGTATACGTGAATTAAAAATGAGAGAAAGAGAGCCCACAGCACAAGGCCAACTGATCTGTTAAAGTGTACCTACCTACCAAATCCAACCCCGTCCATTAACTACTTGTCTTTCTCACCAACTTGGTCAAATAACCCCACCCCACGCCCACCCCCCTTTCTTCTTTCCTGTTTTTTACAAACTCTCCAAACTACTGGCTACTAACCCTATTTAATTTCTTTCAAGTCCTCATCATCCATTGCCAATCTGCCAACCTCCCCCCACCCCCACCCCACTCCATATATATATATATATCCATTTTCCATCTTCTCTCAATATATGTAAACCTCTCTTTTTCTCTCTTTCTTTCATTTCTACCTCAATCATCCATCACCAGGACAAAGGTTTGTTTGGTCCTGTACAAGAATCTTCTTCTTCTTCTTCTTCTTCTTCATTCTAAATTACTACATAAATATATCTTTTCAAGACAGTCATGGGGAGGTCCCCTTGCTGTGAAAAAGCCCACACAAACAAAGGCGCTTGGACTAAAGAAGAAGACCAGCGCCTCATCAATTACATCCGTGCTCATGGTGAGGGCTGCTGGCGTTCCCTCCCCAAAGCTGCAGGTACAACTACTTTATGCATGTCTCTCTCTCTGAATCAAGATTTGTCTATGGGAAAAGTTTCTTATTACAAAGTTTTATGGTACTTATATTTAATTTGAGTTAAAAGTTTGTTTCTTTTTATGTTGTAGGATTGCTTAGATGTGGCAAGAGTTGCAGATTGAGGTGGATAAATTACTTGAGGCCTGATCTCAAGAGAGGGAATTTCACTGAAGAAGAAGATGAAATCATTATCAAACTTCATAGTCTTCTTGGAAATAAGTAAGCTTAATTTCCCCTTCATTTTCTTGATTTTAATTTGATTGTTTGGCTGATGGCAAGAAACTAGAATTCTGTGTTGTACTTTCCTCGGTTCTGCAACCAGACAAAAAGTTAAAAACAAACAAAGAGTAAATTCAAGTATCAAGATTGTTAATCACATTTTTTTGTCTGTAAATTAAATTAGACAAAGAACTCAAGATTTTGATTTTTGTTATGGTTTTTCTTGTTCTTTGGTTAATTTTTTTCATTTTTACTGCAGTAAAAGTATTTTTTTCCCCTTTTTTCTGATATTTAATCTGGAAATTTTTGTTGTAGATGGTCTTTGATTGCTGGAAGATTGCCTGGAAGAACAGATAACGAGATCAAGAATTACTGGAACACACACATTAAACGCAAGCTTATTAGCCGTGGGATAGACCCTCAAACCCACCGACCACTCAACTCCGCCGCAGCCATAGGCGGCCGCAGCGGCGGCGGGACTCCTCCCACTCTAACCGCAAATGATGGCCTAGACTTCAGACATTCAACTCCACCACCTTCAAAACAAAAAACCACAGCAAAAATTGAGCCCGCCAACAACGTTTGCAATATTCCCACAACAGATAATTCATCATCAGCTGATAATACCAAATGCAACAGCAGCACGACGGAGGAATCTCAACCTCCGCCGCCTCCACCAGCGCAGGAGGAGGAGGCAAACGGCGCCCATGCACTTGACTTAGAGTTGTCTATCGGGCTGCCTTCTCAACCCAAGTATGGGAAAAGTGGTTCTTTCAACTCATCATCATCAACGGGTGAATCTAGGTCTTTGTGTGGCTTCCTGAGGACGGCGGCTGCGGCCGAGACACCACCCACGGCGGTGGCGCAAGCCATGTGCTTGTGTTGGCAGTTAGGTTCTCAGAAGGGTCAGTTGTGTAACAATTGCCAATCTTACAATGGCTTATACACACATTGCTGACTGTGTTGATTGTACTTAGAATTTTTAGGCTTAGATTAGATCTTAATTGTGCTTCTTTTATTGTAATCACTTCTTTTTTTTTCAAAAAAAAATCCTATCTTTTTTTTGGGGGTTAAATGAAAATGTAATCACTTTAAAATTATGAATTTGATCTTGTAACAAGATTATTAATGCTTACTAATCATGTAGTAAAAAAAATAATTATTTTTCATCGACTTTTTTAAGAAAAAGAAACAAAAACGTAATTTTTTGTGTATCTTTGTATTTTTATTTAATTTATAAAAAGATTATTATTTATTCCTCAACTCTCTTTCATAAAACTCGAACCTTTTCCTGTTGTTATTTGTGTGTATTTTTTAAAGTTTATTAGAATCTTCTATTTTAAAAATATGGAGTTTATAAAAAAATAATAATAATATTCATAGGAAAATTCAAAATATTTGGGCCATATAAACAAATAATCACATTCCTTGGTTTCAAAATCCTACTAAAACTTGAGAATTATTTATTGGAGAAATGTGGATCCCCTAACTTATCTTTTTAAAATCCGTATAGATTAATGGAAAAAGAAAAATTATTTAATTATCCCAAAAAAATTATGGTTATTAAAAACTTTTACGTGGTTGATACTAATAAAAATTAGTGGTTCAATAATTCTTTTTTTTTTTAGTTATGCATAATTAAATAGGATGGAGTATTTATAAGTATGGTGGATTAATTATTCTTTTAGAGGATATGATTTGGCTGATCACATGGCTTATGATTTTAACTATTAAATGGTCGGTAGGAAAACAAATTTAAAAAAGTTATTTAATTACGACCGGCATTAATTCTTGATGAAATAACATTTATTTTAATTGTAATTTATCAATATTTTTATGAGCAAAAGTCAATGAAGAACAAATTATGAATTAATAAATTTAATTTTTGTTATATATTAATGTCTTGTTTAAGTTGTTGACCTGGAATTAGGTGTAAAGTGGCAGTTTTCAGATAAATTCCGTGGACATGACTATCACGCATGTTACTCAATAATCACATGCCCATATAATTCTTATGATTTTCAATTTTTGACAGCTGAAAGTTTTGAAATTTTTATTATAAAAAAATATTATACATATGGAATTTAATAGAAAAAAGAAGAAGGAGACGACTAAACGAAAAATATTTTGTATGTTTGAAATTAATATATTTTTATAATTTAAATAAAAATTGAGAACATAAAATAAAAAATAAACGTAGAGATTTACGTGATTTGGATGGATGAGAAGAAAAGAATTTCAAATACCTGATAGTACATAGTGATAATTAAAACTTACAAACAACCTTAATCCTAAAAATAAGATATTAGTGTCGTATTGTGTAATAAAAAATCCTAATCAAATAAACAAACATAGCAGGTCTAATTTTTTTCTTGAGTTACGATTTAAAAAAAAAGTACATCTTAATTTAAGATACAAAATTTTAGAACATATCATAAAAATATTCATTATTATTTGACACATTTACGTTTTATTTACTGAATTAACATATTATAATAACTCATCTTTTAACTTAATTTCCAAAGAATTTATACTAAATTCACCACATGAATTAGGTTGAGTGGTTAGTTGATCTTCTCGCATCGTCCTCACACTTATATATGTGAGGTGTAGCGTTCGAATTCTAAAAACTTTTAATATGATTGCCTATGGAAATTTATTTAAAATAAAAAAAAAATTAAATACATGAAAAAGAGAGTGTTTGGCTAAGTTTATTTAAAAGGTCTTATAAACTCCTACATCTTATAAGATATTTTTTTTAAAATAAGTTGTTAAAGTGTTTAGATAAAATAAAATTTTGGAACTTATAAGATGTTAATTAGTAATGGTATTTTTGTAATTAATATAATTAAAATAAGCTAATTTGTTAAAATCTTTAAAATAAATTAGGTACTCCTTATTTTTTTAAAAAGAACTTATAAGCTCATAACATCTTATTTTAGAAGTTTATAAGTTCTTTTTTTAAAAAAAATTATCAAATACTTTTTTCACATTTTATAAGCTCTCAAATATATTATAAAATATTTTGAGAAATTTATAAGTTCACCCAAACACGTTCTAAGTAAATGCAACCGTATTTGGTACAGTCCAATTTTATTACAGTGTACATTAATGATGTTTCCAAGAGTAGAATTGGAATAAATTGACCTAGTATCAAATCTGTGCTTTGTCATGAAAATCTTATATATGCTGACAGCTTTTGACCCACGCAAATCTAATCCAATGGAATTTGTTACCATTGGCAAAAGAAAATTCTGGTCTTGACTTTCAAATTGTGGGATTTTTGGCTAATTTGTGTTTGGGGGGAGGGGAGAGGGTGTTCAAGAATTTGACTTGATTAGGAGGAAAAATTGTCCAATCAATAGTTATTTAGGGCACAAAAAGGCAACTTTTTAAATGATGTAACAAATAAATAAACCCTATCCAAGTCTTGGAAGCAAAAATTTCAAATTTGTGAAATTATGAATAAGCTATTAGTTATTTGTACAAGTGACAGCCATAAGATCTTTCATAAAAGTTAAATAACGATCCAACAAATATAACTGTCAAAAAAAACACATAGATATTGAAATTTTACTTCAAATCGGATGTTTTATAGTAATAAGGTACAATCAACTGTGTGGATGAGAAACGAATGTTGAATTTATACCAAGTTATGCATTTAAAGATTCATTTTTACGGGTGTGAAACATGTAAAAAGACAAAAAAGCCCTCAATTGTTGAATATATATACATATTAAAGTGCACATGCATGGGATTAGTTGAACTTAGAAATAAAATGGTTATTTTGGAATCTAGTTCTTGTGCCTATGTTCCACACAAAATGGCGCATATTCCTCCACCTAAAAATACCTACTCACTCAAGATATGTATCTATAATATATTTGTGTAAGAGTGAAGCTATGTATTTTGAAATTGAGTGCTAGCTAGTGTAATCACAGCCCATTGTGTGTGTGTGTGTGTGTATTATCAAAAATTGTCATAAAATTTTTGCCCATTAAAATTCCTTATTAATTTAGTCAATTTTTGTGGCTTGTTACATATTTTTATTTAGTTTAAAATAAAATAATAAATTAATAATAAAAAGGTCAAGAAAGAGCATGTGACATGTTTGGATGGTAGGTAAAAAACATTTTAAAATAAAAAATTGGGGAGAAGAAAATGAAAAGGATCGGTTTGGTTAGTTAAAGTTAGGTGGCTGTTTGTGGTGATGAGGGGTGGGGTTGGGGGGGGGGGGGGTGTGAATGGATTGAGGAGTCATGTGCACCCACAATTTTAGATTATGGGATCCTACAAAGAATTTTAGGCCAGCCAAACATTGCCTGTTTTTCAAGCATACCACAACCGGATATTATCATCCATGACAAACTTTATGTTTTAAATTTTTTTCATTTTTCTAGTATTGGTGAAAAAAGTTTGGTCCTTTGCATGTCTCTAGCATGTTGGTGTGAAAATTTCTAGGACATGTGGTTCACCTATGTTAAGTTGGTTTAAGAATTTTGGTAAGAATTAAAAAAATATAAAATTTTAAATTTAGTCGGTTGTTAAAAAAAAGAATTAAAAGAAGATGAGTAATAAATATATTGAAGAAGGAGAGAGAGTCAAAACAAATTTTTACCTCATTTCCCTAATATTTTATGGGGAAAATAAGGTTTTTTTTTCTTTTTTTTTTTCAAATATATAATATATTCTCTGTTAATTTTTTGTTGGTTAGAATTTTTCTTACTAACCAAGCTATTGAAATAATTTTTTTAGCATTTTCTCTTCTTTTCTACAGCACAATCCTTCAACTAAACACAGTACTGAAAAATTCTTGAATAAAATAGTGAAATTAAGTTGAAAAGTATCAATCCTGTATCGTTCAATTATGATTGTCAATGGATCAAGGTTGCTACACTCAAGTTGCTTTAAAAAATAAATAAATAAATAAAATAATAATAATAATAATAATAATAATAATAAAAACTATACATTATATCTCATAAATTTAAAGGATAAAAGGTAGGGTTCATATTCACATGCTCTCACCAAACCAATCTCCTTTGCGGCTTTGTTAAGCTCGCTACCATGTGCCAATTATTGCTCTTTGTCACATTTTTCTTCATTTTCCTTAGACAAAATTTGCTTTATTTTTCCATAGCCTTTTGAATTCAAGCAACCTCATAAATTGGTGTGGGTATGTCTCGATTTGGTGTATCTTTATGGTAGTCGGAGGAAATTTCATTTGATTTTGGACAAGTTAATTTATTCTTATCCACTTGAAATTTTCTTGTCTCTTTTTTCCCTTCTTGGGATAAGATCATCTTATCTCCTAAACAATGTCGAGGATAAAATTTATAAATTAATGTGAGAAGAAATTCAAAGCAATAACATGGTGGGGTAAATATTTTTTCTTGAAGCTTTTAATATAGTTAACTAAAGCATTTCTCGTGAGACGTTGATTATAGGGTACTAAAATTTTGAGCGATTTCTTAGTCATATTAGTATGTTATTCGTCAGTGATAGCAATGAAATCAGGAAAAGTATGCACATGCTTGTCTTGCTCTTCCACGGCTCCATCTTCGTAATAATTTTTAATGACAATAATAGACGGGTGAGTAGCGTGTGTAAAAAATTATAAGAAAATTGTTGGTTTCTATACTTCAAAAATTACATACCGTACTTATAGCTTTATTTTGAATCATATGAGATAATTTAGTATACAAAAGAAAAGATAGAGCATATATAAACATAATAACGATTTGAATAATATATGAAGTTCAGTTCCTTCTTATTAAAAGGAAGTTTTAAAGATTGAACAAGTATGATTGTATCTAATTAAATACAAAGCATGATGTTGCTTCGTTCACTTCCTTAACGTTTTAGAACCCTAATTCAACAAGTCATTCAAGAAATCAGTTAACCAATGTTCTAACCCTTTTTGAAGAATTTCATTGACAAATAAGAAATTTATGGATCGATATTGTTTGTCACCAATTGACTATTGCATTTATTTTTCTTATCGTGAAACTAATACCAAAGAAGGAGTTTGGGATATATCGTCGCAAGTATTTAATTTACTTATGTGCTCAACTTTAATAATTTCTATTCCATAATTTATCGCTCGTATTTTCTTTCTGATATTTCCTAATATTGCTATATTTTTTAAAATCTCACCGTTTACAATAATAACATAATATCACTACATCTATAGTAGTGACATAAAAAATACATAAAAATTTTATTTTCTTAACTTTAGCTTTTATTAAACTATAATAGAGACATATTTTATGAAACTACATTATTTGTTAATTAATTAATCTGTGTTTATTTCATCACCTTAGTTGCTCAAGGACACTTGCAAGAAGAGAAGCATCATGGGACACAATCATTTGATTATTTTAATGAACATGATTAACATAATCAAGCCACTAACTGACCGTACTATAATTTAATTATATATCTTTTTTTTTCAATAAAATAACCAATTGATGAGATCTCAGATAGTGAATTTAACCAATAAAATCCTTCGAATCAAACAGTATTTGACTCAGTGGAGAAAGTAGGAATTTACACGCAAACATAAAAAATAAACCAATAAATAAAATAAAAATGGAAAAAATGTATAGTTTCTACCTAATTTCCTTTTATGAATAACAGGAAAAATTATTAAAAAACTCATGCAGTGTGGACAACCTGAAAATTTCGGCTTAAAAAGATAAACACAAGATTACAATAGACTACCCAAAAAATAAAATTATAAAACCATGTTCAGACTTAATTTTCTAGATAACTCAAAAATTCATTTTAATTAAGCATATAATATTGAATTAAGTCTTATTGACATATATATCTTAATTAGTACATGTGACAAAACTATTTAAATTGACTATTTAAAGAAGCACTTTTTAGAAAATTATTTCATTCTTTGGTTTCAGGCACAACTAAAAAAAATATCAAAAATTATTTTCATCCCGATTTTCTTTTAAAAAATATAATTATCAATATTATATTTTTTTGATGATACTAAGAATTGCTGAAAAAATAAAATAGTTATAAAATCAATAAATTTCTTTGTATATTATTCTTGTACAAACATTTTTTCTATGATTTTCTTTTTTTTCCCCCCCCTCCCAAAAAAAAACCTAACGAGATGTTGAGATAATAGTCACTTCTTTTTCATCTGTAAGTCAAAATTCTTATCATATATTTAGGCGGAAAAATACCTTATAGGATTTAGTTTTCCATTTTGATGACGAATTCGGATAATATATTCAAAATACTTACTGTGCTATATAATAATAATATGATAGTCCAAATATTGGCTATAGTACTTATAGAAAATGAAAATTGTGAAAATATTTTCTATTTGGAAGCAAAAGTGGATCACCTTCGCATTAATATTGCATGATCTTAGGTACAAATTGTAACGCGTAGGAAATGAGTAATAAAATGAAAGGGGCCAGAAAAGGGGTGGTGGTGGGTGGTGGTTGGTAGCGGTGGTGACGAATTACGATGGATACAGCACCCACAGTACCTTCTTTATGGGGTTTACCTACTTTGTATAATATTTTAATCCCAATATTATATAATATAAAATATTAATATAATTTTTGCATCGATCAAAATTGAAAAAATTAAAATTTTTGTATAAATTTAGATCGATATTCCTATTTTTGATGATTTCCTTTTTATTTATTAAAAAAACGATGGAAAAAAGGTAAAAAAAATAGAGGCTATCAACCCAATAGCCCATTGCATCAAGATTAGGAATGCAAATGAAAAGAACCAGCTTGCGAGCCTGACGAGCTAGTTCGAAAAGTTTTCAAACTCGAGCTAAGTTCGTATAATGTTCGAGCCAAATAATTCTTGTTCGTAGGTTCGCGAGCCTGTATTTTTTTTTAAAAGAATAACATATATATATAAATTATAATAATATATTTATTTTTTATATATTATAAAATAATTTCACGTTTCGAGCTCAAGATCGAGTCCGAACTTAGATCTATAACTTTATCACAACGTCAAGTTTAACGAAT
Source organism: Jacaranda mimosifolia (assembly GCA_018894105.1). Lineage (NCBI taxonomy): Eukaryota > Viridiplantae > Streptophyta > Magnoliopsida > Lamiales > Bignoniaceae > Jacaranda > Jacaranda mimosifolia. Next base: position 31,002,735 of record CM032131.1, on the reverse strand, counting down.
CGAGCCGAGTTTGAAAAAATAATCAAAGCTCAGCTCAACTGGTTTGCATCCCTGATCAAGATCCTAATTTTCTCATATGTACTTCCAAACTCTTTTCATATATTTTTATCTATATTATAAAAGGGGGACTTTATACTCATATAATAACAATTTTTATATTAATATAATAAAGCTTAATTGTCAAAAATAGCTTAAAAATGGACTGTAACTCCCTTCTTTTATTAAAGTATTTACAAATTCGCTCTGTGCAACTCTCTTCTCACTAAAATAATCAAAATTTACTTTATACGGTAGGAATAACCTACCACGATTTCTAATTAAACTATAATTCAATTATAGTTTGTAAAACAATCATTTTCTCTCCCTATATGAGATTTCCATATATAACTTTAATATAGGGTTAAATTATTTCAAAAAATATATAAAAAGACTAAATTGCTCTTGATAGTTACCCTCCCATACGCACATATTCACACACCAACCTAACACATACTAAAAAACTACCAGTATAATAACCAATGACCCCAATCATAAATGCTATCATGATGATGGATAAGGGATAAAATAGAAGTGGATGTGGATGTTTCTTCTAGAAGGCCATGTAAGAAACCACATGGCTCATACCTAAGAATTTGGCAGTTTTTGGCTTCCTCAGCCATTGCAATAACCATACCTACCAAACCTATGCCTTTTTGTCTTATCTATTTGGAGCCTCTTCTAACATAAGATGCGCGCATTTGTAATGACACCTTCAAGTTCCCTCCCTTGTGTGTGCATTATTGATCAATTGATGATCATTAATGCTTATGGATGGATGAAAATATGTAATGATGATGTCTGATTTTATTTTTTGTCGGAAGAATAGAGGATTTTACCATAATTTATAAGTTTTTTTAATTTAGTTTCATTAAATATGTGTTGGAGGGACAATATATTGATGTAATTAGTTTTTCATATTTGACGACTAATCTAGTTATCATTATTTCATAATCATGTACCTATATATAGCTGCATCAAAAATTAAATCTGCATTATTACTCGAGACACTTTCAAAAAATAAAAAGAAACACTATTTTAAATGGTGCAAGTTCTTATAATTGCTTCCAATATACTTCTTAAATTATGCACCAAATATCATTTACAGTACACTAATTCACTTTTATTCAGCCAAATCCATTTTAAACTAAAATTTTGTCTTATATAATTCTTCATGGTGCTTCATGTGAATGGGGTTAATGTCTCATTAAATAAATTTTCTTTTCTCAAAATTATCCTTAGTGATTATCATTTCCTCATTATTATTATTATTATTATTATTATTATTATTATTAGTTCCTTTGTAATAGTTACCTTCTTCTTCTCTCTTTACATGTGCATATTATATTTCCAAATTTTAAGGTTTCCACGGTCCACCTAGGAGGGATGATTTTCATACCTCTGATAGGAAACAACTATTGAGAATTAAGAATTTTGTCAAACTTTGCTCTTTTCATAGCCTAAAAATTTGACATTTGGCGATACAAAATTCCAGCCGCCACATTTTTAATTCCAAAATCCCAAAAGAAAATTTCAAATCACACTATTTGTGGGAGCAAAATCAATTCAAAGTCATGGTCTATATATTTCTTGATCTTATTGTAGAAAGTGTACTTTTTCTTCAACCTTAATTATTTACCTTTTCCACGTTGATGAAACCTAATTCAAGCGACAAATGCCAACGAAATAAGAAATAATGGTGTATTTGATAATTTGACTAAAACACCTTTTAACTTTTTGAACCCAAAAAGAGGTTATTTTTCGGTTATCAATAGAATGAAAAACCAACTAGGATATTAGGGTTTATGATGAGGGCCAAATAGAAATTGATTTATTTTCCCCCATCTATGCAAGAAAAATAAAGTCGGTTGGGGGCCCAAAATAAAATCATGAGCCCAATCCAACGTGCAGCTCAATCGATTAGGCTCCAATCCATCTTCAAATAATCTTACTTACTGATAAGGGTTCAATATTTAAGAAGTATAGACTCATTTATACGGGTGTAGTTCAAAGAAAATATTGAGCTACAAAAAGAAAATCAGATGACCAAAAGATTCAGAACCTAACTTCAGCCTGATTGTGAGCTTGATTCTTAAGAATAAGAGTCTGTGTGGCCTAACCTATATCGCATCATTTTGGCTCGATGTCTGCTTAATGAGTGAATATTTATCCTTAGATCAATATCTTATCCAACAATTTAGATTACACCAGCAGATCTTATTAGGGTTTACGAGGCGGCCGCCCACCACAACATTTAGTAACTAATCATGATTACGATCTTTGGGTGTAAAATGTTTTTCTCTTCTTATTTTTTTCGTTAATTAGGAATTTTCTTTTGAGTAACATCATTTAAAAATGGTTTATCAATTTTTAGCGCCATTGTATTCGTAAATTCAATTTAATTAGGTAGCTGTAGACCTATAGGGAAAAGCCCAACGTAGATGCAAAATTAATTGCTTTGTCCAACTCAAAATGGACCTCAACCAAACATGGCCAGCCCATTTATTATGGGCTATGAAATTCTTATGAGCCCATTTGGCCCAATATAGGAAAATACCGTCTGTCCATCTCTACTTGAGGAGGGATATTATTCACATTATTTACATATTGATCCCTATAAGACTAGAAATTATATTAAGGTCCCAAAGCTCAAAATCTGACATCAATTAAACTATAATGGACCAAGCATGGCCAAGCGCTACCCAGCTGTCGGCGAATTTAGAATAAAAAAAGAAAAAGAAAAAAGAAGCATGGCCAAGCGCAATTCTGATGTTGAAATTCAATCCGTTGGATCAGTTTACTATGAACGGTTGGGAGTATGCCACTATCTCAATCCTATTTATCCATATGATCAATTACAATAAATAAGTTAATCATTGACATTTTTTCAGGTATATAATTGATATCTTAGTTTTTATAATATTTCACTGTCAGAGTGATCTTTGGTCCAACGGCATAAGTGATCTCACACATAAAGTGTGAGGTTAAGTGTTCGAACCTAAAGAACTTCTAGCATACGTATGTATAGATAAAATAAAATATTAATAACACCTGTATATTTATTACTAATTTGAGCATCAACTAATTACTAATAAAATTCATCTGAATATCTCTAATTGAAATTGTATTTTCAGAGTCACACCGGTCTTGGCACAATTTTCTCCACATTGACTTGGACTGCTTCACCGTATAAACAAATTCAAGGTTACACGAGTCGTGGCAAAATTTTCTCTCTACATTGACTTGATCTTCTTTAGCTTGTGATCATGTGAGGTCCATTGGACCCTCAATACAAACCAAAATTTGGGACTAATCTTAAACTAATTATCGGTGCATAAAAAGCTAAAACTATGATTAATAGTACTAAAATTTGTAATTGTAAGCCTTTTTCAATCAAATTATTAATTTTTTTATACGTATAATACACGCGTATAATAGGGGTTAAGTCAGGACAAAGTGTGTTTATGATAAGGGGACAGGTAGGGTAACCTTAGCCTTTGAAGTAGATTGTCACCTTAAAGGTGGACTGATAATACAAGATCCACGTGAAAATTATTACTCGAAGGATGTTGTGTCTTGTGAATGGTTGATATGAACAATTCATTAATTAATGGTTTTTTCTTTTTTTGCTTCCTTGTATAAAGGGGATATATATTGTGGGACTAGGCCCATGATGTTTTTCCATTTTTCTTTTTTCTTTTTTCCCAATAAATTGTTCATTAAACTATTATGAATTACCTTAATGGTACTAATGTGGTTTTGATAAAATGGATTGTTTTCTTACTCAAGTGGATTTTTAGGTAAGGTTTTGATCCATTAACCTTAATATATACCTGACTCAACTGGAAAATATTGTATTTAAAAAAAAATGAACCACTGAAATGAAACTATATAAGTATGGTCAATCAATTCCCCGCCACTATAAATAAAAGTTAATTGGAGGTATGCTTATTAGTTTTTTCAGGCCTTATATTTGTCTTATTTATTTTCATACTGAACCCAACACTAGCTTTAATTTCAGAGAGTTTTCTCTAGGCCCTCCAACGATTCTAACACTTTTATGAATTTTAGAAGTGGGATTTTTAGAATGGATCTACCTAACTTTAAGTTTGAATCAAGAGATGAATTTTCCATATATAAATAATGAACTTTATATATTCGCAAATTTGAGTTCACTACTGTTGATGCATGAGGGTGTGTGCAACTAGTTTAAATTATGAATAAGCAAATAGATATCATAATCTAAAGCCAGAAAAGTCTACTCTCTCAAAAGAGTGTATAATTTGGGAAAGAATTTTAATTGATTAAAAGATTAATTAGACTAATATAATACCCTCATATATAGAGATTCGAATCCAAGACTCCTCACTAATTGTAGACTAATACCCATATACTATAGAGATTTGAATCAAGACCTCTTACTAATTATAAAGTCTTGTAGTCTCAATTAAGATGAATAATTCAACTAGTCCACATCAATGTTCTAATATCATTATTTTCATGAAAATGTTATATAAAATCTCTATTTTCATGATTAATATTGCAAATTATCTTATATAACGTGTTATAGTTTTAGCAGATAGAAATTATTATTCTCAATCGTTATAAACTTATCAATAATAACATAAGATTTGGATAGTCTTATTTTTCTGTAGAACAACACTTCCATTTCGAATACAGTCATGAAATCATATATATAATATATCCATCTTATAATAAATTATAAAAATACATGTAATTTTTTATTAATATCACATTTTAATTTAATTAATTATTCATAAATATTTCATCTTACAATAATATTTAGACACGATCCCTAACTTTATATCAAGAAAACTTTGCATCCCAATTGTTGAATGGTTCTATTATCTTGTATGTTCTCATTTCAAAATCTACCCAAAAAGAGAAAAAGAAAAAAATGGAACCATACTAATTAACTTAAAGTGACTTCCATTTACCAAAATAAACATAGACATTACTTAGTTGGATATCAATTTTGATGTGAAATGAGATGTCATAATCTTTTCTTTATGCTAAAGACCAAATAAGTCAATTAATTATGCAAAATCTAGTTATAGTATCATAGAGTCTAGAGATTTCTCTTCTATATGCATTTTTTGGTGTACCACTTTGCTAAGTATTTGATCATAAATAGTGCAGGCAATATCTTCAATTAAAATCTACTCATTAGACATAAAAGGACAAGGGATCTTGGCACTAGCCATAGCATCCTAGTAATTTGAAATTCTTGTTGGAGAGCACTTTTATATTTATTATATATATATATTTTAAAAAAGTAGTAGAATATTTTTATATTTTCATTCTCAATAATTACATACAAATTTATAAAACATAAAAGAGTGGGATAACCATGACTTGTGCATGGCAAATGAATCAAATCCTCATTGAATTTGATTAATTTTTCCATTAAAAAGGACTCTCACATGTTGTGTATTATTCTTTGTGAGTATTCCGTCGATATGAAAACTTCTTAATGGTATAAATTAAGTACTCAATTCTCAAATTAATTGGGCTTATATATATGGATAAAATTCATTTTACCATCCTGTATTATGGGGTGGGTGTCAAATACCCCATATACTATCAAAACCTTCAAATACTCCTTGTACTATCAAAAATTTTCAAGTACCTCCCTCAAAGTTATATGCCGTTAGTAAAATAGTTGACGGTGTCAAAATTCTACAACAAATTATTAATTTAACTTCAAAAAATAACTAAATAGCATAAAAACCTAGGATACGTGGCTTTTTTTATTTTTTTATAAAGTAATGATAAATTATAAGTGAAATATAACAAAATCCTACATATTATTATAAATTTTTTATATCCCAAAACGAATGCAGATTTGAAAATTTTTAGACAAACAGTTACAATATAGAAATACGTATAATGGTCATGTATTTTTTTCAATACAAAAGCAGCATCTATTTTGTTGGTCCCATATGTTCTGTATTAAAATTAAGTTGTTTAATGTTCTTTTAAACAAAAATAAAATGATTTGATATTTTTGTTGGATTAGGAGTTAGATGATGCTTTAAGTCCTAAAATGAAAGTAACAAAATTGAAGTAAGAAACTTGAGCATTATATGGTAAATCACAAGGGTATTTGAGATATGATATTTTTCAATGATTATATGTATAAAGTGAAGATAATTTTAGTGCTACATCAGCGAAACAACCGTTACTTTTCTACAAAGAAGTTTGAGTGAAGTATTTAAAGGTTTTGGTAATACAGTTGTCAATGATAGATTTGTCTACACAAAAAAAAAAAAAAACCACGTACCCTAGGTTTTTATGCTATAGTTATTTTTTGAGATTAAATAAGTAATTTACTGTAGAGTTTTGATACCATCAGCTATTTTACTAACAACAGATGACCTTGAGGAGGGCATTTGAAGATGTTTGGTAGTACGAGGGGTATTTGACCCTCTTGATGATGGTATTTGAAGATTTTAAAAGTAGAGGAAGGTATTTGATACATACCCCATAGTACAAGGAGTAAAATGAATTTAACCCTGTATATATTTGAATTTTTACAATCAAATTTTATCAGTCTAACTTTTGTTAACTTTAGTTTTGCCATTGCAATGAAAATTTATTCAGAAAAATTAAAAAAAATTGAGCATTCAAATATTATAAAAAAAAAAAATTGTCATCACTCATCTTTTGGAAGAAATAATAACACATATATGTAAACTATCAAATATATTGTTACAACATATTATATGTTACTTTTTTATCTAATAATGCGCATAAAACAAATATAAAAAGCAAACGAAGGCCCTTATTGATACACTCCATCTAGCAACTTTTCTCCTCTTGAGGCATATTTGTAATTTTCTTTTATGGAAAAACGATATTGATGCATGCTAAATTAAGTTTGATTGGCTTTCTATTAGTTTATTCAACTTTAAAAATTAAAACTATTACTACAGTTTACATATTTAAAATTTTCAAAAGGAATCATATATTTCATTAGTTAAATAATTTAACAAAAAAAAATTCCTAATAAAAAATTCGACTCAATAAATTTCTGAATCAAAGAAGTCAAGAAATTACCTAAAGCATTTTTCAGAACAAGAAGTTGATGAAATGTATTCTTTCTTGATCATGTAAAATATTTTGACGGGCGTTTTGGATTTAAAAATTAATTCAAAGGAGTTTTTAGTATTTTTTTTATTTTTTATTTTTCTGAAAGAATCACTTTGGATCCTCTATTTCATCTCCTGTTTCATCCTTTATTCTAAAACCCAATGAATATATGCCAATTATATCTTATTTTTAGTCAATTATTTTTACAAAAAAATATTGAAGACATCTAACATATCTCTATAAAATGAAATAGGAGATGAACACGAAATTAAATAAAGAATCCAAATTTTATATATATAACCCAATAAATATATAACATCACTATATACTTTTATAAATACCTCCTCATTGGCTAGCCATACAATTACCACAATCTTGGTGCCCATCTAGATGATGGATTCAAATGCTCCACTCCATCAACTCTCCTTTCTTGAATCGTCCACCAGTTTGATACCACAGAAATTCATCTGGCCCAAAGAAGAAAACCATAGTACTACTGCAAATCAAGAAGAAACCCTCAATGAACCTATTCTTGATCTTGAGGGTTTCTTCAATGGCGGCCGCCATGATAAGGAGCATATAGCCGAGCTCGTCAGATCAGCTTGTCTGAGCCATGGTTTGTTCCAAGTGATCAATCATGGTGTTGATATGAAGCTCATAAATTCACTGCACAATCACGCAAAAGCCTTTTTTAAGCTTTCCATTGGTGAGAAAATGAGGGTTCAGAGGATGCCTGGTAGCTTCTGGGGGTACTCATGTGCCCATGCAGATCGTTTTTCTTGGAAATTGCCATGGAAAGAAACTATCTCCTGTTTCTTCCATGGGAATCATCATGGTCTTGATGATGATGATGATGATTCTGAGGCTGCTGTTTTTTTCAAGTCAGCTTTTGGGGACGATTTTCGACAGACAGGGTAAGCCCATCTTGTTAATTACCAAAAGTATATATGTAGCTATTTTGTGCTTAACAAAGTCTAATTAATCTAGTTAGTTTCTACATTTTCATTAATTTTGATCATCTACTCTATTTGTTGTTTCATCTTCCATATATTTCATACATGATAAATACTTGAAATTTACAAAAGAGTGTTTATTTTATAAGAAAGTATTTAGTATACTTTACATGTATATACCAGCCAAGTAAATAGAAGATGAAACACCAATTGAAATAGAGAGAGAATTTGAGCTGCCTGTGATGCGCAGTACGAAAATGCCCATTTTGCATCATTTACTCGAATGGGGGTTTCATCTTTTATTTCATTTTACACATATAGACCAAATACATATAAGTGATCCACATTAAAATGCTTTTGTTTAAAAAAGTACTTTATACACTTGGTGTGCATCGATCTATAAACATAAAACTAAAGATGAAATATCATTTGGAATAGAGGTCTTAGCCGTGGATGTGCACCTTACTACATCATATGGTGCTGAATGTCGCATAAAATGTTTCATTGACATTAGCCGAGCTATAATGATTATTAAGTGAGATTTTAATCTCATTCACAAATTTTTCTTATCCAAATCTCATTTATGACTATATATGGTTTGCATGGATGGATGGATGTCCTTTTCTGTAGATGGATTTTTCAAAAATATTGTGAGGCCATGAAAAGATTGTCACTTACCATAATGGAAATCTTGGGGATGAGTTTGGGGGTGGATCAATCATACTTTAAAGAGTTTTTCAAAGATGGTAGCTCCATAATGAGATGCAATTTCTACCCCCCATGCCAAGAACCAGGGCTGGCCCTTGGCACTGGACCTCATTGTGATCCAACTGCTTTGACAATCCTTCATCAAGATCAAGTTGGAGGTCTCCAAGTTTTTTCTGATGGCAAATGGAAGTCTGTGAGGCCTAGACATGATGCCTTAGTCGTCAACCTGGGCGATACTTTTGTTGTAAGTCACAAGTTTGAATTGTTTAAGGCTTGATATTAATGTTATGCAATGATACTTTTGCTATAAGCCACGATTTTCTTACAAAAATTTAAACTATCAAAGACAAAATATTTAATATTATGTGTTTCTAATTATATACCCCTTAAGCTGAGATGTAATAAATAACTGCAGTGATACTTTTGCTATGAGTCACAATTTTATTACAAAGATAGATGGGACGTTTAATATTACATGTCTCTCACATGCCCCTTAAGTAGAGATGTAACGAGTAATTGAACGGCAATCTTTCTAAAAAGAAATCCACTAACATCTCCACTTATTCATCACTTTGTTAAAGAAAAGCCCTTTCAATGTATATGTATATACAATTTTCTATGCATTGCATTCTAAATTATAAGTTCCATAAGTTATAATTGATTTTAACAGTCTATTTTTCTTGGTGTAGGCATTGTCAAATGGAGTGTGCAAGAGCTGCCCACATAGGGCACTCGTGAATAAATCCATGGAAAGGGTATCTTTGGTATTTTTCTTATGCCCTAGTGAAGACAAGGTAATTGTACCTCCAGAAAATCTTGTTAGCTCAGAGAGGCCAAGAGAGTACCCTGATTTCACATGGTCAGATTTGCTACAATTCACACAAAAGCATTACAGGGTTGATGTTGCTACCCTACAAAATTTCACTAAATGGCTCATCTCCCACCATAATACCTAGCTAGCTAGGTCTAGTCACCTCTTATTGTATCTTATATTCTTCTTGCAATAATTATATGTAATCCATAGGATTGATTGTTTTGTTGAGCACTACTTATGTAATCATAGTATCTGATTGTTTTGTCAGGCGCTGTTTATGTGATGGATAATATTTAATTATTTTGTCAGGCACATAATCGGTACGTGATATTATTTTATTTTATTCTATATGAATTGCAGTTTTAAGCTTTTATTGATCTCTATTGATTTATAAGAACTTTTGCCTTCCAACCTCTTGAAATTGTCCAATTCATGGAATCGAGAATTTTACCGTCCGTTTTATAAGTTTAGGAAACTTATTTGATATTTGATGAGATCAATCTTATATGCACAAAAGAACATTCATGATGAAGTTGATTCGTGCTCACATGAATGCAATTTGCAAGAGGAGGAGGGTATAAAAAATAGAGTTCTAATTAAGTTATATACTATCAATATATATAATAGATAATTATTAAAGATAATTTGAAATTGTAAAAGAAGTGCCACATAGTGGCATGGAATCACTGATGATCCAATTATTAATGTTTGAATAAAAAAATAAAAAAAAATCCTAGATGGGCTTTCAAATCAATAAAGATGGTACTTCATAAAAAAAAATCTATAAAGATAGTGATCAAAATATTTGTCAAGTTATGCACCCCATGGATGCCTATGGCCTATAAAATTGGTACACATTGTTGATAGATTATTGGAAGGGCAAGTAATCATAATTTTGTCGTAGATATTATTGTCCAACCACATAATCTGCACTAACCAAAATGTATTGATGAAAATTTTGAAAAACTAATAATAATTGAAAAACTGTCAAAAGCCAAAAGGTATACTGTTTTGTTCCATATAATCATACATAGATTGAAAAAGTTAAGGAAAATCCAAATATGTGGGACATGAAGGTTGTGATAAAGTCCAAACATCATTACATGAGGGGTGTCTTTTATATCAAATGCACAAGACAAATAACATGGGTGTGAGGAAAAATCCAGGACAGGCAAAACTTTATTCCTTGAATTGTCATATGGACAAAATGTACGGATAAATTGCAATTTATCACCATGTAAAAAATTATTGAATATTTTTTTAAAGTTGAAAAAATATCGATGCGCATGTATATATATATATATGCTCAGATACATATATATAGATGAATATGTGTAATATAAACAAATAAAAATATGAATTCTATCAAGTAAAATTTGAATTCTTGATATCTCTTTTGCTGAAAATACAACGATTTATACAAATAAGAGCAAAACTATCTTCTTACAAAAGAAAAGTCGATATCACACCTTAAGGTATTCTTTTACGTTATTTTTAATTGCAAAGAGGAGGATTTTTTTTAATTATTTCATAGGGGTAAATTGCATTTATCAACCCCAAAATGTAAGCAAAATATTATGCTTATCTTTAGGGGCAGGTTGACATCCTAGGATGAAAATAAAGAGATTTGGAGAGACATAATGATCACGATATGAAATTAGCTATGAACCGCTTGAATTTACTTCAAATATATCCAAAAGAAAAAAAAAAAAAAAAACTTTTCATGATTAGAGTCCTTGAAGGTAATTGAATAAACATTTTAAACGTGTTGCAATTGTATCACATATTAAAATATATATTAATTATTTGAAATTTTAGAGGTAGGAGACAAAGGGTGGGGTTGGTCTTGTCCCCCCTAGAAAAGGAAAACTCATAAAGATTGTGGGGAAGACTAATATATCTTAATTATTGTACGGAAAAATTAATAATGATTGATAAATAAATATTATGATTAATTGTATATAGTTAGTGATATTATCATAATAATGATTTTTACTAGTTTGATAGTGACATCAAGTATGTTTAAATTGAAAATATTAACAATTAACAATATATGTATAATGACAATAAATTTTTTATGACAAATTACACTTTGTTATTACTAGGCAATCATATTGTATATCCTAATTGTCAATAATGAGTACAACTTAAAAACATCAATTATTATTTTTTTTATATGTTGAGGTGAGGTAGGAATTGCAGCTTAATGTTTCTCGGCCGTGGAAAAAAAGAACGAATCCTTAAATAAGAAATGGAATGTGTTCACAATTACTACCAGAAGAAAGTCTATGAAGTTCCACAAGGGCAAAGCTTTCTAAACCAAGATCGTCAGTTCCTTTTGATATCAGCTATCCTGATAGAAGAAATTATCGTGACAAAATAAAAATTATTATCAATTCATTGCACTATAGAATAAAAAAAGTCAAAAATATTGAATCACCTTAAGAAAAAAGATTATTTAACATATATCAAAACAGTATTCTTACTAATATTTTAATTACAACAAGATCTACATCTATAGAATTAGTAATATGTCGTGAAAAATTAGTAGGATACACTTGGGTGCTAGCCCCAAGTGTATTAACAAAGGTACTAGCATACCTTTGTTATTGCTCTCCAGGCTATCAGGGAAATGCCCATCTGCCCACTGGTTGCACAGGTACTTCTTGGCATTAGCTTGTCCTGTTTTAGGCCTTTGATCAGAATCACAAGCTACAGTTTTAATGATGTTGCAGATATTGATGAGATCTGTTTGCCAGTTTAAACAAGAAGTACCCTTTGTTTGATCAATTGTTTTGGTTGGCAGATATTGATGAATGTGGTGATCCAGATCCAAAGCTGAATGACTGCCCAAAGCATTGCATAAATACTCTTGGGAGATATAATAGTTCTCATCCTTTCTTATCTGCTAAAGTTTCAGCAGGTAAGTACCAGAAGTTAATATATGATAATACTTGGTCTATTACCCCATTGTATGTAAGATTCTCTCCTTCATCTTTTCCTTGAGATACATTTTTATAAAGACAAAAACTTCCCGCCAATGAATGACGATGAGATAATACCTTGAGTTCTTGACCAGGTTGTATCTTCATATTTGGCAACAAATTTAGTTATATTATTGATGCCGTCTCTTTCCATGATCCTTGATAAGAGGCTGTAATGATACCTAATCCTGTCCCACATCAAGTAATCAAAGGAAACGAAGACTCCTCTACCCTCACTCTTTTTTTGAAGTACCTTTTTATTAAGACTAAACCCTCCACCAAGACTTATCGGTAGAAAAAATCTCGAGTCAGCTAGGGTTTTATATTTAACAATGGATCTAAGTATACCGGCGTGATAATACCTTATCGCGGCTAACCTTCATATTTGAAGACAAATGTGATTGCGATTAATATATTTTTGCAGGAATAGCATTGTTACTGATCAGCTCAACAATATATTCCTTGTCAAATAATGTAGATTTTTGGGTGTATAATTTGTCCATGGCAGGTATTGGGATAAGTCTGGTGATGGTGTTCATAGGAAGCTCCTCTCTTTACTGGGAATTAAGAAAGAGAAAACTCATCAAACTCAAAGAAAAATTCTTCCATCAAAATGGAGGTCTTATTCTGCAACAACTTGCTTAAAACGAATCATCTCCAAATACAGTAAAGATCTTTCAGCCGAAGACTCAGAAAATTAAAGCAACAAAAAACAATGACGATCGCATGATCTTTGGAAGTGGAGGCTAAGGAACGGTTTACAAAGAAATTCTGCAACTTGGAACAGTGGTCACGATCAGGAAGTCCAAAGTTATTGACGAGACGCAGATCAAACAGTTTATCAGCGAAATAGTCGTCCTATGCCAGATCAATCACAGGAATCTTGTGAGGCTCTTAGGATGTTGTCTGGAAACTCCATCCTCTATTCTTGTTTATGAATTTGTCACAAATGGAATCTTTCGCTGAGCACTTGCATCACGAGTGGAGATCACTGTCTGGTTTATTATCATGGGATATTCGTCTACGAATAGCAACAGAAACTGCAGCAGCTTTGGCGTATCTACACTCCCAAGCGTCCATTGCAATTGTCCATAGAGATATCAGGTCGACAAACATATTACTAGACGATCACTTCAATGCAAAAATTTCAGATTTTGGAGCTTCAAGGCTGGTCCCGTTTGATGAAATGCAGATATGCACAGTTGTGCGGGGGGCTCTCGGATACTTGGATCCTAAGTATTTGCATACAAGCCAGTTAACTGAGAAAAGCCACGTTTGTCGATTTGGGGTCGTCTTAGTTGAGCTGCTGACGGGACAAAAGGCGCTAGATTTCAGCAAACAAGAAGAGTAGAGGAGCCTGGCTATCTTTCTCCTCAATTCCCTAAGGAGGGATCGGTTGATGGAAGTTCTTGATGAGGATTGTATGTGGCGTGAGGGTAATCCCAACCAGCTCAAAGAAGTGGCTAATCTTGCAAAAAGGTGTTTAAGTGTGAAAGGCGAAGAAAGGCCTTATACGAGAGAAGTGGCCATGGAACTTGAGAGGTTGAGAACAATGGGGAAGTATTCATAGGACATAGTTGAATCAAATGACGAAAAGTTGGAAGATGAAACGGAAACTTGTGATCACAATAGTAGCAGCTATAGAACTGCTGCTTATGACAGCATCATAGACCAGATAACAATATCACTCCATGGTATTTAGTTGCAAACTTTCAAATGTTGTCTACGATTAAGGTTAAACAATGTATACTGTCAAAAACAGTATAAACTTGAGAACTAAACAAGAGCAAATACATAGAGACTAAATCAGAAAGCACAAAGTTGGACTTTATTGACGAAATACCTCAGACACTATGGACACTATCTATTGAAACTATACTAAAACTCCTCATGCTGTCATATTGACCATTATAACCATCCGAAAAGGCGATACTATTTAGTCTATCCCCAAACAAGGACTCCAATTCTTGTTCATTGTCATCAATTGTGGCCAAAGTGCGTTTATGTCCAAGTCTTAGTGCATCAAGTTCCATAGCCACTTATCTCATAGTCAGCCTATCGTCCCCTTTCATATTCAAGCATCTCTTTGCTAGCTTAGCAACTTCTGTTATCTGCTCCTTATTTACCTCACACACTATATTTTCTTCAAGAACTTCAAACAAGTCGTCGTGCCTCACAGTATAAAGAAAAATTTAGGCTAAATTTATCTCCTCCGTCGGCCTATTGTAGTTCAACGCCTTCCTTCCTGTTAGCAGCTCCAAAAGAACTACTCCGAAGCTATAAACATCACTTTTCTCAGTCAATTGACTTGTTTGCATATATTCAGGGTCTAAGTACCCAAGGGTCCCTTGGACGATAGTAGATAGTTGTGTTCGATCCATAGGAACCAATCTTGAAGCTCCAAAGTCTGAGACTTTGGCTGTGAAACTAGCGTCTAAAAGGATGTTTTCTGACTTGATATCTCTATGAATGATAGGAACAGAAGCCACGGAATGCAAATATGACAGCACACCAGCAGTTTCAGCGGTTATTTTTAAGCGCATATCCCATGTAAGAAAACACGACTTTGCCTTATTATGTATGTTTTCATAAAGGGTTCCACTGCCGATGAATTCATAAACTAGCAAGGGGACTTGAGTTTCCAGACAACATCCTAGGAGCCTGACTACGTTCCTGTGTCTGATTTGGGACAGAATAATTACCTCATTGATGAACTGTTCGATTTGGCTTGGATCAACTTCTTTGGATTTGTTAATAGCAACTACTCTGTTGTCCTGTAAGATGCCTTTGTATACAGTTCCATAGCCTCCCCGACCAATTATCATGCTGTCATGGAAGTTATTGGTCGCCCTTTTAAGCTCAGATGAAGTGAAAATTTTCGCAATATCTGGTGATGATCTGTCCCGTCTGGTGAGTTTTTCTTGCAGCAACATGCCCCCATTCTGAAAAAAGAAAGTTTGTTTCATCCGTATTAACTTTTTCCTCCTGAGTTCAAAGTATGTCCAGCAGGCGATGGATATCAAAACTATAATACCTAGAGCAATGCCTGTACGAGAAAGCAATGCCTGTACGAGAAAAGATGCAAGTAAACTTTCATTTTTTATTCTTTTTAGCGAACAACTAATTGAGGTAGCGAGCCAAATATCAAAATCCAGCATATTTTTGGGCATGTATACAAACTTGCAACAAGTTTGAATACAATTGATTTATCACGAAAGCAACCTTGTCCATCCTTTTTCCCATCACCATGGTACCCTTTGGGGCAATAACACTTAAAATCCCCATCTTTGTTCTTACAATGCTTTACGCAGTTGTTGAGATTCCGATCTCCACATTCATCAATATCTGCAAATTACCAAGAAATCATCAAAGAAAAGGTAAATAAAGATAGCCAAGGATGCATACCAGATCATATGTTTCAATCATACCTTGACAACCATGGGGCAGATAAGGATTCCCCTGATAACCTTTCTGGCACAAACAACGATAACCAGAGCCGTTATTGGGATCTCAACACCCGGAATTACTACTCTTACAAGCATAAGTAATGGAATTCTTTTTAGCCTCCGAACAAGTCTCATTCCCAATAGCCCAATCAACAACCATAGGAAGCTCCTCCACATCCCCTAAGTTGGTTAGATTTGCAGGATAAAAACTGAATGCATTTTCCTCCACGATTAAACCATGGCCGCAGTTATTGAAATCACTCACTTGAGTATAATTACTATAGCTATGCAATTCCACATGTACGAGAGAAATGTCTTTAGGGATCGACGACTGGCAGCAGCCTAAACCCATGCAGGGCCCTTCCGACAGATCGTCCCTGGCATCACACATGGCAGTGCAACCGGTGGTATAGTTACGTCCACGTCTCGTCCCAGAGATGGAACCATAGGTGTCGCGGCCCAAGACGGTGAACTTATTGGCAGTATTATTGACAGTGTAATATCCAGGCAGCTCTATCGAGGGATCATTGCAGGAAAGTGCAGTTCCATTTGAAGAATAGCAATCGTGGGCTACGAATTGGAGGACTCGAAGCTGGCCATCTAGTGATATGTTTGTGAATTCTAGTGAGTTCATTAGAAATGCTTTTGGGGGATCATAGGTTTTGTTGCAAGTGATGGAGAAAAATTCGTTTAAAGTTATTTTTCTGTTATGCCAAAAGGGAATGGGATTGGAATGTTACCACAGTGATCAGTGCAGTTGGGCTTTGCTATGGGGAAACTTGACAGAGAAGAAACTACTGATTTTGAGACAAGAATCAACAGGAGCAGTTCAAGATGAGTTCCCATGATTCTTGGAATTCTTTTCTGGTAAGAATCCTAAGATGAACACAGATATATATGCATATAATTTTGGGGGGTCTCTGCAGCCAATAACTGTTGTCAATTTTTTACTAAGTTAAGGTTGTTTACTTGCAAACAGCAAACTGCAACTTCTTGGTAAGATCAATGTTTTTTTTTTTTTTTTTACATAGTGGAAGCTGCTTTTTGGTGCTTATTTCTTTACATTTGAATTCATGATGTTTGCTTCGTTGGCAGGCATTTTATATAATGCTACCTAACATTTGGAAAAACTTTTTAGCTATGCTTTAACTGAACTTATCTCAAATGCCACGTAGTTTAACATTTTGTCAATAGTCTGGAAGGAACATGGTAAATACTTACTTTAATCATCCGCATGTAAAATGTGCAAAGGTTTGTTATTTTTTGGGCTCAAGACTTGCATCATGGGGTCAATGACAGCCAGAGGAAGAAGAAAACAATAGAGCACTAAAGATAAATAAACATATTGAGGACGCTGTGGATCGAAGAAGAATGCTAAATGTTCATATTGCAGTCCAAAAAGGAGTAGAATTAATGGAAGTGGAACCTTCCTCGTGATGTTGAGAGGCATTACCAGTGGACTGAGTTCAGGGGAAGTTTTTGGACTACATTTGGAGTTAGAATATTTGGCAATAGTTGAGCGAACTATTGCTGGTTTTATTCAGTAGCTAGCTGGATGACATCCTTGAACATTGGAGTAGATTCTTGCCCTGGTCTCATGTTGAGTAGGAGAAAAAGCCATTACGGGGGTAATAGTTCATCGATGAAAACTCGACTGTTGCATCACAAGCATGTTGAAGATAAAAATGTAAAAGTATCTAATTAATGAAATATTTTTTAGATTCAATTAAACAAAATCAAAAACTTAATTCCAGTAATAATAAATAAAATATACAAATGACGTATTATAGTATTCAATATGTTTTGTAACAACTAGTTTATATAATTAACACATCACTGTACTACAACGATTCTCTCTGACTACTAATTTCAATAGCTCATTCTAAATTGGTAATAATAAACTTGAAAAAAAAAAAATTTGCCAATAATAAATATTGAAAAATTTAGAGAAGCATATAACTATTGCACAACTACGTCTCCTTATAAATAAAGCACATACTTTCCATGAAATTCAGTTTAGACCGCTCAAGGCTTGTTTGCATTGTCCAAATGAAGAGCATAATCCAACTTTATTATTTGTCTACTTTGTTGCATTTGAGCTCGGGAATTTTGGGTCAACCCGCCAATGTGGATGGATGTGGAATCCTTGGCCGAATGTGTGATAGATTTATCACTTTTGGCCAAAATGTGGGATGACAGGGTGAAATTCCTTTTATGCCCTCACTTTACTTTTCCTAATTACATTTATATCCTATTTTGTCTTCTTCTTTTAATTGTCTTCTCACGCCTTTCACGCCACTGCCACTACATTGCCGGAAATGCCACCGCCATGCTGCCGTCAGCCATTGTTAGAGGTGGGAGGTTCTTCCACCAATAGAAGCTTCTTGATTCAAAGAGTGAAAGCCCTCAACTAATTTCGTCTCTCGTTGTCCAAATACAGGCCAATTGGCCGTGTAACACCACGGCCCCGCCAGAAACACCATTGCTTCCAATCTCCACGATTGACCATCGATTCTTCCAATCAAAGCCGTCAAAATGCTTGCAACTATTCCAGAAAGCTTTCCTCCTAATCAAATCCCAGCTCCCATTGCCGGAAACAGCAAAACCATCCCCACCGTCGAGGCTCTGTGGTCGCATTTAATTTACAGCATTTCTCATGGCTGTTTAACGTTAAAAATTATATGGTTATGATCCTTGTGAGATGGTGAAGGTGTTTATGCAGTTATTTTCTTGCTCCCCGGTCAAATTTCAAGCTTCATGTAGTTGGGGGTTAACTTTGAGCATGTTTTTGAGAATTAGATGAAGTTTTGGCCTCAATTTAATATATAGAACTACTTTTAAAAATTTTAAATCGAGCCCTAAATTTCTTGAATTCTTACAATTGAGTCTTGTAAAATGATTTTTAGGTCTAGGACATTTTAGTCATTTAATAATTATCACAGTGTTGAAATATATCAAAGTAAACAATTATTATAATTATTCACTTTTATTATTCTTTTTAACCCACCTAGTAAATATAATTTATAAAATATAAAATTATCATAATTTTATTTTTCATTTCTCATTATTTTATCACCCCACATCCCCTATTACAAAGTAAATAGAATTTCAAGGTGCAGCCATGTGATGCATCAATGAGCATGGCACGAGGATGGCCATCGACATCAACAATGCTAAAATTTTATAGGAACAATATTTAAATATTATATACAAAAATTCTAGAAGTTTCTTCCCCACAACCTAAAGAATAACATGAGGTAACACTAACAATTTTCAACTTACACCCTGACAAGGGACTATTTTTTCAATTATTATGGTCAAGTAAAATGGATTTAACCCTATGGATATGGCTAAATAAGGGGTGTCAAAAAGGCTGTCACAAAGCATCCATACTCCATATCCCATTAACTCACTTTCCCCCAAGAATTCTCAAGTCTTTAAAGAAATAGTAGTATCATAAATGAGAGAGACACAAGGAAAAAGACCCATATAGATTCTTGTGCTCAGGGACAACCTTCAAACAAATGTGTAGATGTATTGATTTTGTCTAATTAAAAAGTGATATGTATAAAATAATATCTTGGTTATTAATTTAATTTTTTTTATTAATTTTAGAATTTATTAAATTTAATTTTAAAAATTAAATATTTAATTTTCATTAAACTCTAGTATTTATTTTATGATCAAATCAAATATTGATAAGTATAAAAGATAAAGTATCTATGTCTATGGACTAATCAAATCAAAGATATTTAATATTTAATATTATCTCTTAGATACTTGATATTATTTCTTTGTATTTGATATTATCCTATTAAAAAAATATATATCAAAGAATTTCAAGTCAATTTGAAAGGCTTCCATTACACATTTATATAAAAGGGTGACCAAAGTTCATTCTACACACAATACAAATCCTAATAAGTTCATTCTACACACCATATTTGATATTATCACAATATTTGGTGATGATTTGTCCAGCAGGCGATGGATGTTAAAACTATGATACCTAGAGCAATGCCTGTAGGAGAAAGGGTACAAGTTAACTTCCATTTTCTATTCTTTTTATCGAACAACTAATTGAGGTAGCGAGCTAAATGGCAAAATCTAGCATATTTTTGGGCATGTGTACAAACCTGCAACAAGTTTTAATGCAAATGATATATCACGAATGCAACTTTGTTTGCCTTTTATCCCATCGCCACGGTACCCTATGGGGCAAGAACACTTATAATCCCCAACTTTGTTCTCACAGCGCCTTTTGCAGTTGTTGAGCCTCGGATCTTTACTGTAACAACCCCGAAATTTTATATATTTGTTAAATTATTATTATTTATTTTATCAGTTAATTTTAGTTATTCGATTAGAATTTTAAATTATTTAATCGTGAAAAAAAATATTATATAAGATTCAATTGATATTTTTACAAGAATTTTGAGATCAAAAATGCATTTTATTTATTTGGGAACTAAATTGAGAGATTCTAAATTATTATTATAAAAAAAAAATGATGATAAATCAGCCGGCCATGCTTGCTGCATGCTTGTTCCATACTTGTGTCAAGTCAAAATTAATGCTATTTTGACTTCCAATTTCCTTTCTTCCTTTTTCTTCATTTTTGCTTCATTTTCTTCCCATTTCTCTTTCTTCATTCGCTAGCTTTCTTCTTCCTTTCAACCGAGCAAGAGCTTCACCACCAAGCATCCATTTCTTCATCACACCTTACCACCACCCCCCTCACCATTTTCAGGCCACAAAACAGCAGCCATGCACGGTGGTTAACGGTGGACGGAGAAGCACTGTGAATAAGACCCATTTCCTTGGTTAACTTTCGGTAATCAACTCGAAGCCCCAAAACCTGCGACGAAGGGTATGGTTGTGTAGCTAGGGAGGAGGAAAAGCGGAATATATAGTTTAGTAGAGGTTTCCAGTAGCGGACGGCGATGAACGGAGCTGAACAGTGGCGACGGAGCAAGGTGAGTTTGGGGCTGTTTTTGGTGTTTTCCTGCCAATAGGAGCAATATAACTAAAAACTAGCCTGAGATTATTGTTCAGGAGGGTGTAAGGAAGAGAACGGTGTAAAGTGTCCATATTCAGGCGGCGGCGGATGGCGGCGGCTGCGCGGTTGCGGCGACTGGGCAGTTTTTTCTGCTCATTCCAACGGTCGTGATGGTATAGTCCATTTTGGAATCCGGGCATTAGTTAGTGAGTTATGAATTTTGCTAAGTTTTGATATTATATTTTTATGTATTATATATATTCATGCAATATATATATTAAGGTATATGTATGAGTTAGGATGATAAGTGATTTAATTATGGACTTTAGGTTGTGTTATTATATGATTATGTATTATATATATGTATAGGAATTTTTAGATTTTGATGGCATATTAATAATTTTGGAGATAATTGTTAGATTAAGCATGAAATATTATGTAGTTGGAGGTCGAATTGAGTTATATAAGTTTTTGTAAGATTTAATTAGTGACATTTTGTGGGTTTGAGCTAATTATAGATTATTTATGAATAGGAATTTAAGATTTTAATTCTTAAATTGTTAATAGTTGATAAGATTAAGTTAGTTTGATTGATTTATATAAATTTGGACTTAAATAAGATTTATTTGGTAATTTTGGAAAATATTAAGTTTTGATAACGAATAAGGTTAGTAGAATCGATCGAACTTTAATTATGAATTATTTTGTGAATTAGGTGACGGAGATTTGGCCGGTGACAAGCAGTAGTTGTATATCTGACTGACTGAGTATATTACACCAAGGTGAGGATCTATCCCTCTTGGTACTTGTTATACCTATGAGGTTCTGCCAATTTGGCACCCTATTGAGCTATATGTTATTGAAATTAACCCCTGTGTGGGTTTACTGTTTCTGTACGTTACTCAGAATGGTGTTTGGTTTCTGTTTGTTATTTGATTCTGTTCTGAATACCTCTGTGAGGGTTATATCTGTTTTGTATTTGTCTGTTCTGGCGCCCAGAATTTTATCTGTTATCTGTTCTGATCTGCTTTGTATCTGTTGCCTTGTCGGCATTTCTATTATCTGATCTGTATTTTGGCCATGCTGGCATATTCGTTTCTGCTATTGTTATCTGTTGCCTGATAGGCATTGTTTCTGTCTACTTTGATCTGTTCTGTCTGAAACCGGCAATGTGCTAGGGACTTTCCCCTGGGCATCTGCATAAGCGGTTAATTCTGTTATTTGTACGATGATTATGAGGCCAAGGGCCGATCCGGGCGATCTGTTTGGTTATGTGAAGCATGCAATGGACTTTCCCTTTGGTGTCGACGATACGCTAGGGACTTTCCCCTGGGTGTCGGCGGTATGCTAGGGACTTCCCCTGGGTATCGATGGTGTGCTAGGGACTTTCCCCTAGGCATCGGCGGTGCGCTATACAGCTCGTATGGGCATCTGCCATGTACCAAGCTGTTACGCTTAGGTGATATGTTTGTCTGGTATAAGGTGAATTGGCAATGCACGTCTTAGACTGTCCTTTGAGTGCATATGCTTTGGGTTTGATCTGTCTGATTGTTTCTGTTTGTCTGACATATGATCTTGGAGCAATAAGGTAGGAGAGTTTCCTGTTTGCTTATCAGTACTATCTGTTTCTGTATTTGTTCAATCTGTTCGATTATATTATGATTTGTAGAGTCGAATCATCCTCGATAAATCCCTTCTGTATTCTTCACTAAGTCTTTGGACTTACCTCCCTATATTTTATGATATCAAATAGGGAAGAGATGATTCGAGATTAAGCTGGGAAGAAATGTATTCGATTTTCTTTTGAAGATTGTACAGAATATAAGTTATGATGTATTGTATTTGGAATGAAACATTAGAGATGTTGTGATATGTATGATTGTAATTATAAGGCTTTAATATGTTATGCCGTAAGGTATTAATATTATGAAGTTTAGTAGATGTTTATTTTGAAAATTTTGGTTTAGAACTGATTGATGAGATTGAATGTCATTTTAGAATGTGTGAAATAAACTTATGGGCCTTCTGTTTGGTTGCGACTCTGATATTTAAGATTGAATCTGTGTGGTGCCTTAACTGAAGTGTCATCTTGTGGAGGGGTGGTTTCTCGATGCTTGCAACTTTCCTATCTATTGAGCAAAATCTTTACAAGCTATCCCGTTCAGCTTCAAATGGACAAAATTCTCGGTCTTTCTCATTCAAGTGTGTCAAAGCTAGATCGACTAGTTGAACTTTCCTCCTTCCCTTAGTCTCTTTCCTGTTGAAGCGCTTAATTCAATAGCAATAGAATAGGCATACGCCAGAACAACTTTCATGAATGAATCCCGGGCCACTAATTGTAGCACCCCTCCTCAGGATGACACCTCAGTCAAGGCATTCAATCTTAAATATCAGAGTCGCAATCGAACAGAAGGCCCATAAGTTTATTTCACACATATTCTAAAATGACATTCAATCTCATCAATCAGTTCTAAACCAAAATTTTCAAAATAAACACCTACTAAACTTCATAATATTAATACCATACGACATAACACATTAAAGCCTTATAATTACAATCATACATATCACAACATCTCTAATGTTTCATTTCGAATACAATACATCATAACTTATATTCTGTACAATCTTCAAAAGGAAATCGAATACATTTCTTCTCAGCTCAATCTCGAATCATCTCTTCCCTGTTTGATATCATAAAATACAGGGAGGTAAGTCCAAAGACTTAGTGAAGAATACAGAAGGGATTTATCGAGGATAATTCGACTCGACAAATCATAATATAATCGAACAGATCAAACAAATACAGAAACAGATAGTACTGATAAGCAAACAAGAAACTCTCCTGTCTTATTGCTCCAAGATCATATGTCAGACAAACAGAAACAATCAGACAGATCAAACCCAAAGCATATGCACTCAAAGGAAAGTCTAAGACGTGCATTGCCGATTCACCTTATACCAGACAAACATATCACCTAAGCGTAACAGCTTGGTATATGGCAGATGCCCATACGAACTGTATAGCGCATCGCCGATGCCTAGGGGAAGTCCCTAGCACACCATTGATACCCAGGAGAAGTCCCTAGCGTATCGCCGACATCCAGGGGAAAGTCCCTAGCATATCGTTGACACCGAGGGGAAAGTCCCAAGAGTGCTGTAGACACCTAGGGGAAAGTCCCAAGCGTGCCTCATATAACCAAACATATCGGCCCTTGGCCTCATAATCACCGTACAAATAACAGAATTAACCGCTTATGTAGGTGCCCAGGGGAAAGTCCCTAGCACATTGCCGGTTTCAGATAGAACAGATCACAGCAGACAGAAACAATGCTTATCAGATAACGATAACAGATGCAGATATGCCAGCATGGCCAAAATACAGATCAGATAACAGAAATGCCGACAAAGCAACAGATACAAAGCAGAACAGATAACAGACAAAATTCTGGGCGCCAGAACAGATAGATACAAAACAGATATAACCCTTACAGGGGTATTCAGAACAGAATCAAATAACAAATAGAAACCAAACACGGTTTTGAGTAACGTACAGAAACAGTAAACCCATACATGGGTTAATTTCAATAACATATAGCTCAATAGGGTTCCAAATTGGCAGAACCTCATAGGTCTAGCAAGTACCAAGAGGGATAGATCCTCACCTTATACCCTGTCAGTCAGATATATAGCTATTGCTCGTCACCAGCCAAATCTCCGTCACCTAATTCATAATTAAAGTTCGATCGATTCTACTAACCTTATTCGTTATCGAAACTTAATATTTCCCAAAATTACCAAATAAGTCTTATTTAAGCCCAAATTTATATAATTAAATCAAGCTAACTTAATCCTATCAACTATTAATAATTTAAGATTTAAAATCTTAAATTCCTATTTTATAATAATCTATAATTAACTCAAACCCACAAAATGTCACTAATTAAATCTTATATAACTCAATTCAACCTCCAACTACATAATATTTCATGCTTAATCTAACAATTATCTCCAAAATTATTAATATTCCATCAAAATCTAAAATTCCTATACATATATATAATACATAATAATATAATAACACAACCTAAAATCCATAATTAAATCACTTATCATCCTAACTCATACATATAACTTGCATGAATATATATATATTGCATGGATATATATATATAATACATAAAAATATAATTATCAAAAACCTAGCAAAATTCATAATTCACTAACTAATGCTCGGATTCGAAAATGGACTATACCGTCACGACCGTTGGAATGAGCAGAAAAAACTGCCCAGTCATCGCCACCGCCGGCCGCCGCCGCCTGTATATGGTAACTTTACACCGTTCTCTTCCTTACACTCTCCTGAACAATAATCTAATCATTTGCATGTAAAATGTGCAGAGGTTTGTTAATTTAGGGCTGAAGACTTGCATCATGGGGTCAATGACAGCAAGAGGAAGAAGAAAACAATAGAGCATTAAAGAAAAAGAAACATATTGAGGGCGCAATGGATCAAAGAAGAATGCTAAATGTTCATATTGCAATCCAAAAAAGAGTAGAATTATGGAAGTGGAACCTTCCTCTTGACGTTGAGAGGCATCGCTTGTGGAGTAAGTTCAGGGCATGTTGCTCGTGCGACATTCGGAGTTAGAATATTTGGCAATAGTTTAGCAAACCATTGTTGGTTTTATTTCAGTATGTAGCTGGATTCATATGTTGAACATAGATAGGAGTAGATTCTTGCCCTGGTCTCATGGTGAGTAGGAGAAAAGGCATAGTTCTTTTGTTTTTTTCAAATGCTCCACGAAAACTCGACTGTTGCATCGCAATTATATTGAAGATAAAAATATCAAATTAACGAAATATTTTTGAGATTTGGTTAAACAAAAATGAAAAATTAATTCATTTAACAATAAATAAATAGACATACAATCTACGCATTACGGTAGTATGATAAGACTCTGTAACGACTAATTTATATAATCGACGTATTACAATTCAATAAAATTCTTGGATTACTAGTTTCAACAACTTATTCTAACCTATAATAAACTTTAATCAGAAAGAGAATGTTTGGTTATGTTTTTTATGTGATTTTATTATGTGTTTTGGGAGAATAAATTATTGGAGAATGTGAAAGTTGTATTTTAGTATGTTTGTTTATATTTTGGGGGAGATATTTGTTTACTGTAGCAGTTAAATTAATGTTTTTTTTGTTGAATTTTGGGGTGAAAATGGAATTGAATAATTTTTTTATCATTAAAATAATAGTAAAATATATATAATGTGTATATATATATATATTGAAAATGAAAATTTTGAAAGAAAAATGAGAATATATTTAGTTATGTTTTCTCAAAACAAAACATTTCCAAAACTTTTTCGACAACAATAAATATTGAAAAATTTAGACCAATCAGGTACAACCATGTGATACATCAAGCTGCATGGTACAAAGATGGCCTTCACATCAATCAATGCTAAAATTTTATAGAACAATATTTAAATATTATATACTAAAATTTTAGGGCTTTGCTAAAATGTAACCAAACATACAAAAAAATTCTCTCTAAAATGTCAAATTAAAAATTTTAAAATACCTTCTTCTATCTTTTATTATTCCCAAAACTTCTCCATTTTTCAATATATACATATATATTATATATATTATACATATTTTAGTATTATTCTAACAGTAAAAAAATTATTTAATTTCATTTTTACCCTAAAAATCCAACAAAAAATTATTGATTTGACTGATATAGTAGAATCTATCTCATCCCAAAACATAAACAAACATATCAAAATTCCTTTCTAAGGGGCCTTTTGGATTTGTTTTATGGAGGTATTTTCATTTTCTAGTAAAATTAAATCGTGAAAAGTTAGTTATAGAAGTATTTTTGAAAATAAAATGTTGTTTGGATTGTTTGTTTAAAATGTAAAGATTATGTTGGGTTGAAAATGAATTGTATTTGGATGTGAATGGGTTTTAAAATCAAAAGTTGTATAAATGATAATAGGAGAAAATAAAGTGTGAAAATGGAGGAAAAGTTGATGATTCTCTATTTTCATTTTCAGCATAAAATGAAAATAAGCCTAGAAAACAAAAACAAACGAACTGTAACTATTCTCAAAACATAAACATACATATATCACATTTTTCAATACAATATCACATTGTCCAACTCCACTCTCAAAACTCATTCTTTCAAATCATATAATTTATATCCAAACATTACTTTGAAGTTTCTTCCCCAAAATCTAAAGAATAACATGAGGTAACAGCAACACTAACAATTTTCAGCTTAAACCCTGACAGAGGACTATTTTAATTATTATGCTCAGGTAAGATGGGTGTCCAAAAAGCTGTCATAAAGCATCCATACTCTTTGTGCCATTGACTCATTGTCCCCCTAAGAATTAACAAGTCTTTAACACTATGTTTGGTTTAAGAAATTTGATAAGAAAAAAAAAAAGGAAAAGAAAAATAAAAATAAAAAAACATAAATTCTCAAACTTGTTTGGTTATAGAAGAAAATAATGAAGAAAAAATGGAAGATGAATGTGTTGGAAAATGAGAAAGAGCTCAAATGGACTTTCCCCTCATTTTCCTTACCATTTTGTGAGGAAAACTCATTTTCCTCAAATTCATTGTATCTTTCCCCAAATTTTTCTTTTTTTAGCATTTTCCTTACTAACTAAACAATTAAAAATATTTTTTTTAGTATTTTCTTTTCTTTTCCCCATCAAATTTCTTGAACCAAACATAGTGTAAAGAAATAATGGTACCATTAATGGGTCAGGTCACAAGGAAAAAGACCCATATAGGCTGTGATTGCTTGTAGAGTTTGATTCTATCTTTTTGTTTGTGAAATATGTTTTAGGGTAGAGGCTTTGTTTGGTTGTGAAACCATTTAATTTGTCTCTTAGACTGATGAGCAGTGTTGCTCCAAAATCCTAAAAATCAAAACTCACAAAATAATCTCCATATTTCAACTGAATCTCTCAAACATATCTAAAAAAAATCTCTCAATTATTCACAACCTCGCATCATATCAACATGCCACATCACTATAATTATTACATTTTATCTTACAATCAATCACAACTTCATCTTCCATTCTCACGTCTCTCAAATATAAAAAGATTCTCAAAATTTCTAAAACACTAAAACATGATGTCAAGCCTCACAAGCAATCACAACCATAGATTCTTGTGCACAAGGACAACCTTCAAACATATGTACTAGTTATATTATTTTTATTTTCCTCAAACATATAGAGAATGTTTGCTTGTGTTTTTTTCTAAACACAAACTCATTTCTCCTTCAAAATATTAAATTTTTTTTACTAAAATACCCTCTCCCATCTTTCATTATTCTCAAAGCTTTTCATTTTTCAATATATACATACATATATATTATATATATTAATAAAAATAATCACTCAATTCCACTTTTACTCCCAAAAATCCAACAAAAAATCATTGATTTGACTGTTACGGTAAAAAATATCTCTCCCCAAAATATAAACAAACATACCAAAAATTTCTAAAATTAATTTTTAACTATTCCCCAAAACATAACCAAAATTTCATTACATTCCCCAACACAACTTTCTTATTCTCCAATATTACTTTCAACATTTATTCTCCCAAATACATATTAAAATCACACAAACAAACATTGCATAGTTGGTGGGATTTGGAAATAGTTTTGTTTGATCAATTGGATATTAAATTCATAACTAGCCCTCTTTTTAAAAGCATATATTATATTTGTTTTACCATAACAAATATTTAAATTATTTTTCTTAATAAACAAATACATCATTATAATATAATATGTAATCAATCGACGGAGTGATGTGCCTAAGATTTAGAGTTAGACAAATATTAACAAATTTTTAATATTTATATATATTTTAAAAAAGAAATACCAGAATGTATTTGCTAAATTGACTTTATATTATGAACTATAATTTTATGCAACAAATTATACGAAAAATATGAGTGTGAAATAAAAATAAACCAGTGGGGCTCAAATTCAATGAAGAAAAGAGGACAAAAATTCAAATGGTACTAAAAACCTCACCTCCTCTTCTTTTCACTACTTCCGAAAGACCCTTTTCAATAGCCAAACCCCCAAACTCTTTCTGCTGCTTCTTCTCCTTCAAACCCCCCCCCCCCCCCCCCCCGGTTCCTGTATATTCAGTCATAGTCATACACGCACGCACACACACATAGGGGTGTAAATGGAACAGATCGGATATACTGTTTTCATATTCGTATCTATATAATTTTTCGAATATTAGGATACGGATATGAATTTGACGGATATTTAAAAATGATATCCAAATTCGTATCCGTCGGTTATCGATCGGATACGGATATATCCGTATTCGATTATAATTATTTAGATGCATTCATATTTTATTAAACTTATCTGTATTTGAATTATTATTTTATATTCATATTCGATGATAATTATTTAGACATCCATTTACGAATATCCAAATACGTGAATTTATGAACCTATTACAAATACATATTTTAATTAATAGAAAGAACTATATAATTTTATTAAAACAAAAGCAATCAAACAAATAACATAATTTTTAATTAATAATTGACTTTATAATTAATTATTAGTACTTATTAATAATAATACTTACATTTGAATATATGAATTATAAAGTCAACTAACAATAATTATGTTGATTAACTTAATTCTTCACTTTTTTCTCTATATTACAATAAATTTTTAAATTTATTCTTTATTCTTCCCAATTCTTCAATTATAATTTATATATATATACACACATATATATATATTATGAAATTTTTATTGAAAAATATAGATAATATATTATTTAATAAATATATATTCGGATCAAATATTAAACGGATCGGATGCACATTTACCATATCCGTATCTATTTATAATCATATATCTACTAATCGAATACGAATAATATCCGCTTTAAACGGATGCAAACAAATTTTGTATAAACGAATACAAATGCGAACGGTAAACGAATTTTCGAATATCAATTTATAACCCTACATACACACACACACACACTTATATATACATATTACCTTGTCACTGCTAACCTTTTATCTTGCAACTGATCTAATTGTCATCAATATATTTTTGCAGGATTGCATTTATACTATGGGTGGCAAATGGGTGGGTTGAAACTTAATTTGGGTTTAACTTGAGTTTATGTGGATTAGGTTAAAAATGAGTTGGGTTCTACATAAATCGAGATAAGTGGGTTGAATTCAAAATGGATTGAGTTGTAGATTTGGTTGGGTTTGAAATGATTCTAATAGAAAACGAAAAAGTTGATTTCATTTATTTATTCCAAAAAATTAATTCAAAATACCACAATAATATTAATATACCTTCTACACTCTATTTAATATACAATTTTACAGCATAATGCAATAATTTATCAAATTATATATTTATTTTATTAATCTATATTATAATATTCAATTGCATTAAAAATTAATTATGAGTAGTATTTCTTTCATAACAAAATTAATTATGAATTATTAACATATAATTAGATGCTATTTTCAGTTGCCATATATTGTGTACTACGAGTAGTATCAATTTTTGGAGTTATGTTATGCTTCAGAATAAAAAATATAAGCTAGTTGACAAGAAAATATGACATTCACAGGAATAATACTTTGGGTAAATTTTTACAGAATGTTTAACGCTTGACACTTGATTTCATTTCAAAACAATTCAATTCGAATTAAGATTTTAAATTATATACACCTAATTTTAAATAATTAATTTATTAATATGTACAAAGCCCAATATGTATATTTTAATTTTGAAATTCCTAATAATCCAAAAATACGAGACTTTGGCCAAAATAAAAAAATATTAAAAATAATAAGAATTTACTATTAATTCAAAATTAATTTTATTGAATTTATTAAGTTTAAAATTTTTTTTTTTTAATGAATCCATTTTGAATCCACTTAAATTCATTTTAAATCAATTTCAAACTCAAATTTGATACAATCCACATAAAACCCAACCCGCTCAAACATATTTCTAAAGTGTTGAGTCCAACCCAACTCAAAATCATATAAATTGAGTTGAGCCCATGGGTTCAGCCCAAATTGACACCCATAATTTATACTGATAAAGTCAAAAATATATTCCTTGTCAATATTTTTGGGTGTGTAATTTGTCCATGGCAAGTATTGGGATAAGTTTGGTGGTCGCGTTCATAGGAAGCTCCTTTCTTTACTGGGGATCGAGAAAGAGAAAACTCATCAAACTCAAAGAAAAATTCTTCCATCAAAATGGAGGTCTTATCCTGCAACAACTTGCTCAAAAGAAATCATCTCCGTTGACAATAAAGATATTTTCAGCCAAAGACTTGGGAAAAGCAACAAAAAGGTATTATCGACAAGATGTAGAGCAAACAGTTTATCAGCGAAGTACTCATCCTCTGTCAAATCTAGGCCAGTGTTCGAAAAATCAAACCGTTCATTTAATCGAAAATTTTATCGGTTCACGGTTCATTGGTTCAACCGTTGGTCGGATCGTAATTGAATTGTGACGTCATAATTACGGAATATATATATTTATATTATATATTACTTAAAATTTAATAAAATGCCAAAATATAAAACATAAAGAGTTTAAATGATATTGTCTAAAATCACAATCCAAATTTCACAATTTATATTATAAATGATCACAACAATTTAAATATCTCAAGTCTAAAGTTTAAAGTTGAGAGTCTGTGAGTTAATTCTAAAGTCTAAATTCTAAACTAAGGCTTTTTTTTTTTAACTTTTAGATAGCTTGTGAGGTGTACCTTAATTTTCAAACTTTGTACTTAAACAAAAAATAAAATAAAATAAAATAAATTAATTTCATTAAAAATTAAATGAAAAAACCACTCCGGTTCAATTGAACTATGAACGGTTCACCGGTTCATCGGTCCGACCGGTCGATCTAAACAATTTTAACAAAATAGGGTTTTTTTTTTAGTTTTTTGATTTTTTTGAGAAAATCGAACCGGTTTGCCGGCTAGTCCGGTCTAATTGTTTAAACCATGATGTAAGCTTGTCAATCCTGTCGATGGGGTAGGGTGACAACCTACTCAAACCCATACCATAAAATACCTCAAAAAATATTTTATATTTTATCATGCCCAAAATACCCAAGACAATAAGACCCTAATCATATCCTATCCTAGCTAACCTAAGACCAATTGGGTCTAGTTCATTGAACTTATATTTTTAATGTATAGACTAATTTTATTAATATATACTAAAACTATTATTTGACATACGATAAAAAATATATATTTTGTATATTTAATTTAATTTAATTTAGTTAATTTTTATTTTTAATTTTTCATTTATTAATATAGTTTTTATTAGCAAGTTTATTCATTAATAAAATTAATTTTATTAACAAAGTTTTAATTAATAATATTTATTTTACTGTTAATTTTTATATTATTAATGAAATATGTTTAACTGTTACTGTTGCTGCTCCAATTACAAAAAGAAATAGGAAAAAAAAAGAAGAAAGAAAATGATACGACAATGTTGATTCCACACCATCTGAAGGAGTATTGATTTAGGTTTCATACTAGCACTTGATATTTCATATTATCATCACTTAGAATAATGATGTGCCAATATTAATTTTCTTCCACTGTATAAAAGGCAATAATGTAGAAAAGCTCTGGTAATGTTTGGTTATAAATTGTAGGTTTTATATTATGCGTTTTGGAATAATGAGTTTTGTGAGTGGGGTTGGGGAATGTGAAGTTATATTAGTGAATGTGATGAATATTTATTTAGGTAATGTTTGGAAATAAATTATGTGTTTTGGATTACATATTTTGAGAGAATGAGTTTTGGGAGTGGGGTTGGAGGATGTGAACTTTGTGTTGGGGAATATGACGTATGTTTGTTTATGTTTTGGGAACAGTAAGAAAATTATTTTGGAAAATTTTGGTATGTTTGTTTATATTTTGGGAGGAGAGAAATTCTATTATAGCAGTCAAATTGATGCTTTTATGTTGGGTTTTTGGGATAAAAATGGAATTGAATAATATTTTTTATTGTAAAAATAATAATAAAATATATAATATGTATATGTGATGATCATATATAATTTTTTAATTGCAAAAAATAATGATAAAATATTATGATATGTATATGTATGTATGTGGGGTTTTTGGTAATAAGTTAACTGATTTGAAGGAATATTTTCGGATTAATACTTATTGTTTTGGGAGAAAAGTAAACTATAATTATTTTCCCAAAATGTAACCAAACATAGCCTTATATTTTCAGGAATAGTTAGAAAATTATTTTGGGGAGTTTTGATATGTTTGTTTATGTTTTGGGGGGAGACAATTTTTACTATAGTGGTCAAATCAATATTTTTTTTGTTGGGTTTTTGGGTGAAAATGGAATTGAGTAATTTTTTTATAGTAATAATAATAAAATATATATGATATGTATATAATATATGTATATACACTGAAAAATGGGAAGTTTTGGGCATAATTGAGGATAGAAGAAGGTATTTTGGGAAATTTAATTTGGAGGGGAAAATGGTGTATGCTTGGTTATATTTTAACAATAGAAAACCGTTTTGCCAAAATTTAACCAAACATAGCCTCTATTGTTCCATAATTTAGTATAATTTTTAATGAAGAAAACTATTTAGTTATTATTATTTATTCACGTGTTTATAATTTTTATATATAAAAAATTTATCATTAGTATAAATTTAATTTCGATATAAATAATATTTAGATTAATAGGTTAAATATAAATATAAAGTAATAGGTATAATTTTTTGGGTCTAAATAGATTAATATCATACCCATTAACAAACCTAGCCAGATCAATCATAGGAATGTTGTAAGGCTCTTAGGTTGTTGTGTGGAAACTCCAGCCCCTATTCTTGTTTATGAATTTGTCAAAAACGGAACTCTTTTTGAGCATTTACATGATGAGAGGAGATCGCTGTCTGGTTTATTATCATGGGATTGCCGTCTACGAATAGCAACAGAAACTGCAGCAGTTTTGGTGTATCTACACTCCCAAGCGTCCACGCAACTTTCCACAGAGATATCAAGTCGACAAAAATTTCAATGCAAAAATTTCAGATTTTGGAGCTTCAAGGCTGGATCCATTTGATGAACTAAGAAGTTAAGAAACCAATGTATATTTGAGAACTAAGAAGCTAAAAAAGGCATCATATAAGCAAAAACAAGAGCAAATACTTAGACAGAGAAATCAAATCAGAAAGTACAATATATGTTGAAATCATTCACATAATACCTCAGACACTATGGACACCATCCATTGAAACTATACTAAAACTCCTCATGCTGTCATATTGACCACCATAACCATCCGAAAAGGCGATACTATTGAGTCTATCCCCAAACAAGGACTCCAATTCTTGTTCAGGGTCATCAATTTTGGCCAAGGAGTGTTTACTTCCAAGTCTTAGTGCATCAAGTTCCATAGCCACCTCTCTCATGGTCGGCCTATCGTCCCCTTTCATGTTCAAGCATCTTTTTGCTAGCTTAGCAACTTCTGTTATCCGCTCCTTATTTTCCTCACATACTATATTTTCTTCAAGAACTTCGAACAAGTCGTCGTGCCTCACAGTATAAAGAAAAAAGTAGGCTAAATTTATCTCCTCCGTTGGCCTATCATAGTTCAACGCCTTCCTTCCTGTTAGAAGCTCCAAAAGAACTACTCCGAAGCTATAGACATCACTTTTCTCAGTCAATTGGCTTGTTTGCATATATTCAGGATCCAAGTACCCGAGGGTTCCTTGGACGATGGTAGATAGTTGTGTTCGATCAATAGGAACCAATCTTGAAGCTCCAAAGTCCGAGACTTTGGCTGTGAAACTAGCATCTAAAAGAATGTTTGCTGACTTGATATCTCTATGAATGATAGGAACAGAAGCCGCAGAATGCAAATATGACAGCACACCAGCAGTTTCAGCAGCTATTTTCAAGCGCATATCCCAAGTGAGAAAACACGACTTTGCCTTATTGTGTATGTTTTCATAAAGGTTTCCATTGCAGGTGAATTCATAAACTAGCAAGGGGACTTGTGTTTCCAGACAACATCCGAGGAGCCTGACTACGTTCCTGTGTCTGATTTGGGATAGAATAATTACCTCATTGATGAACTGTTCGACTTGGCTTGGATCAACTTCTTTGGATTTCTTGATAGCAACTACTCGGTTGTCGTGTAAGATGCCTTTGTACACAGTTCCGTAGCCCCCCCGACCAATTATCATGCTGTCATGGAAGTTATTCGTCGCCCTTTTAAGCTCAGATGAAGTGAAAATTTTCGCAACATCTGGTGATGATCTGTCCCGTCTGATGAGTTTTTCTTGCAGCAACATGCCGCCATTCTGAAAAAAGAATGTTCGCTGCATCTGTATTAACTTTCTTCTCCTGAGTTCAAAGTACGTCCAGCAGGCGATGGATATCAAAATTGTGATACCTAGAGCAATGCCTGTAGGAGAAAAGATGAAAGTT
This sequence comes from Jacaranda mimosifolia, assembly GCA_018894105.1. Taxonomy (NCBI): domain Eukaryota; kingdom Viridiplantae; phylum Streptophyta; class Magnoliopsida; order Lamiales; family Bignoniaceae; genus Jacaranda; species Jacaranda mimosifolia. The sequence goes on along the minus strand of CM032131.1, from coordinate 30,967,106 downwards.
AACTTCCATTTTCTATTCTTTTTATCAAGCAAACTAATTGAGGTAGCGAGCTAAATATCAAAATCTAGCTTATTTTTGGGCATGCGTACAGACCTGCAACAAGTTTTAATGCAAATGATATATTACGAATGCAACCTTGTTTGCCTTTTATCCCATCGCCACGGTACCCTATGGGACAAGAACACTTATAATCCCCAACTTTGTTCTCACAGTGCTTTTCGCAGTTGTTGAGCTTTGGATCTTCACATTCATCAATATCTGCAAAACGATATGTGCGCATATTTATACCAAGAAATCATCGAAGAAAAAGAAAATAAAGATAGCCAAGGATGCAAATTAGATCATATGTTTCGTTGATTCCTTTTTTATCTTTCAACCCTACCTTGACAACCATGCAGGAGGTAAGGATTCCCTTGATAACCTTTCCTGCAAAAACAACGATAACCTGAACCGTTATCAGGATTGTAACACCCTGAATTACTGCTCTTACAAGCGTAAGTAGTGGAATTCTTTTGAGCCTCCAGACAAGTCTCATCCCCAATAGCCCAATCAACAACCATAGGGAGCTCCTCCACATCCCCTAAGTTTGTTAGATTTGCTGGATAAAAACTGAATGCATTTTCCTCCACAAGAAAACCATGGCTGCAGTTGTTGAAATCACTCACTTTAGTATAATTACTATAGCTGTGCAATTCCACATTTACAAGAGAAACGTCTTTAGGTATCGACGACTGGCAGCAGCCTAATCCTGTGCAGGACCCTTCCGAAAGATCGTCCCTGGCATCACACATGGCAGTGCAACCGGTGGTATAGTTACGTCCACGTCTGGTCCCATAGACGAAACCATAGGTGTCGCAGCCCAAGACGGTGAACTTATTGGCAGTATTATTGACAGTGTAGTATTGAGGCAGCTCTATCCAGGGATCATTTCTGGAAACTGGAGTTCCATTTGGAGAGTAGCAATCGTGGGCTACATATTGGAGGACTCGAACCTGGCCATCTGGTGATATGTTTGTGAATTCTAGTGAGTCTACTAGAAATGCTTTTGGGGGATCATATGTTTTGTTGCAAGTGACGGAGAAAGATTCGTTTAAATAACAGTTTTCTGTTATGCCAAAAGGGAATGGGATTGGAATGTTTCCACAGTGATCAGTGCAGTTGGGCTTTGCTATAGGGAAATTTGACAGGGCAGAAACTTCTGATTTTGAGACAAGAATCAACAGGAGCAGTTCAAGAACCTGAGTTCCCATCATTCTTGGAATTGTTTTCTGGTAAGAATCCTAAGATGAACACAGATATATATACATATATACATATAAGGTCTCTGCAGCCAATTGCTGTCAATTTTTGACTGAGTTAAGGTTGTTTATTTGCAGACAGCAAACTGCAACTTCTTGGTAAGATCAATGTTTATTTTTTCTTACATAGTGGAAGCAGCTTTTTGGTGCTTATTTCTTTACATTTGAATTCATGATGTTTGTTACATTGGCAGGCATTTTATATAATCCTACCTAACCTTTTGGAGCAACCTTTCTGCTATGCTTTAACTGAACTTATCCCAAATGCTACATTGTTTAACATTTTGTCAATCGTCTGGAAGGAACATGGTAAATACTTTAATCACCAGTAAGCAAAATGTGCGAAGACTTGTTATTTTTTGGGCTCAAGACTTGCATCATGGGGTCAATGACAGCAAGAGGAAGAAGAAAACTATAGAGCACTAAAGATAAAGAAATGTATTGAGGGCGCTCTGGATCAAAGTATAATGCTAGATGTTCATATTGCAGTCCAAGAAAGATTAGAATTAATGGAAGTGGAACCTTCCTCTTGATGTTGAGAGGTATTGCTGGTGGAGTGAGTTCAGAATATTTGGCAATAGCTGAGCAAACTATTGTTGGTTTTATTTCAGTGTGTGGCTGGATTGATGTCCTTGAACACGGGTAGATTCTTACCCTGGTCTCATGTTGAGTAGGAGAAAAAGGCATTATGGGGGTACTAGTTCATCGATGAAAACTCAACTGTTGCATCACAGTCATGTTGAAGATAACAATGTGAAAATATCTAATTAATGAAATATTTTTTAGATTCACTTAAACAAAAATAGCAATTTAATTCTATTAATAATAAATAAAATATGCAACTGACATATTATAATATTTGATATACTCAGTACCAACTAGGTTATATAATCAACATATTATTGTACGACAACGACACTTTCTGACGACTAATTTTAACAACTTATTCTAACTTGATAATAATAAATTTAAAGAAGAAATTTTTTTTATCAGTAATAAATATTGAAAAATTTAGAGAGGCATATAACTATTGCACAACTACGTCTCAATTTAGACCACTCAAGGCTTGTTTACATTGCTGGATTGGTCCAGATGAAGAGCGTAATCCAACTTTATTATTTGTTTACTTTGCTGCATTTAAGCTCGGGAATTTTGGGTCAACCCGCCACTGTGGATGGATGTGGAATCCTTGGCCGAAGGTGTGATAGATTTATCACTTTTGGCCAAAATGTGGGATGAGCGGGTGAAATTCCTTTTATGACATCACTTTATTTTCCTAATTACATTTATATCCTATTTTGTCTTCTTCTTTTAATTGTCTTCTCGCGCCTTTCACGCCACTGCCACCACATTGCCGGAAATGCCACCGCCATGCTGCCGTCAGCCATTGTTAGAGGTGGGAGGTTCTTCCACCAATAGAAGCTTCGTGATTCAAAGAGTGAAAGCCCTCACTAATTTCGTCTCTCGTTGTCCAAATACAGGCCAATTGGCCGTGTAACACCACAGCCACGCCAGAAACACCATTGCTTCCAATCTCCACGATTGACCATCGATTCTTCCAGTCAAAGCCGTCAAAATGCTTGCAACTATTCCAGAAAGCTTTCCTCCTAATCAAATTCCAGCTCCAACGACGTAAACAGCAAACCCACCACCACCGTCGAAGCTCTGCGGCCGCATTTAAATTACAACATTTCTCACGGCTGTTTAATTTTAAAAATTATATGGTTATGATCCTTGTGAGATGGTGAAGGTGTTTATGTAGTTATTTTCCTGCTCCCCAGTCAAACTTCAAGCTTCATTTAGTTGGGGGTTAACTTGAGCATGTTTTTGAGAATTAGATGAAGTTTTGGCCTCAATTTAATATATAGAACGACTTTTAAATTTTTTAAATCGAGCCCTAAATTTCTTGAAGTCTTACAATTGAGTTCTGTAAAATGATTTTTAGGTCTAAGACATTTTAGTCATTAATAATTATCACAATATTGTAATCTATCAAAATAAACAATAATTATAATTATCCACTTTCATCATTCTTTTTAGCCCATCTAGTAAATATAATTTATAAAATATAAAATTATTCTAATTCCACTTTTCATTCCTTATTTTATCTTATCACTCCACATTTCATATTACATATTACAAAATAAATGGGACATCAGGGTGCAACCATGTGATGCATCAAGTAGCATGGCGCGAGGTTGGCCATCAACATCAATCAATGCCAAAATTTTATTGGAACAATATTTAAATATTATATACTAAAATTCTAGAAGTTTCTTCCCCATAACCTAAAGAATAACATGAGGTAACACTAACAATTTTCAACTTACACGGGACTATTTTTTAATTATTATGGTCAAGTAAAATGAATTTAACCCTATGAATATGGCTAAATAAGGGGTGTCAAAAAGGCTGTCACAAAGCATCCATACTCCATATCCCATTAACTCACTTTCCCCCAAGAATTCTCAAGTCTTTAAAGAAATAGTAGTATCATTAATGAGAGAGACACAAGGAAAAAGACCCATATAGATTCTTGTGCACAGGGACAACCTTCAAACAAATGTGTAGATGTATTAATTTTGTCAAATTAAAAAGTGATACATATAAAATAATATTTTGATTATTAATTTTAAAATTTATTAAATTTAATTTTAAAAAATAAATAAATAATTTTAATTAAATTTTAGTATTTATTTTATGATTAAATCAAATATTAATAAGTATCAAAGATAAAGTGTCTATATCTATGGACTAATTAAATCAAAGATATTTAATATTTAATATAGTCTCTTAGATGCCTGATATTATTTCTTTGTATTTGATATTATCCTATTAAAAAAATATATATCAAAGTTCAAGTTAATCTGGAAAGCTTCCATTACACATTTATATAAAAGGGTGATCACAGTTCATTCTACACCCAATACAAATCCTAATAAGTTCATTCTACACACTATATTTGACATTATCGCGATATTTGGTGATGATTTGTCCCGTCACCATTCCGAAAACAGAACGTTTGTTGCATCCGTATTAACTTTCTCCTTCTGAGTTCAAAGCATGTCCAGCAGGCGATGGATGTTAAGACTATGATACCTAGAGCAATGCCTGTAGGAGAAAAGAGACAAGTTAACTTCCATTTTCTATTCTTTTTATCGAACAACTAATTGAGGTAGCGAGCTAAAATCAAAATCTAGCATATTTTTGGGCATGTGTACAAACCTGCAACAAGTTTTAATGCAAATGATATATCACGAATGCAACCTTGTTTGCCTTTTATCCCATCACCACGGTATCCTGTGGGGCAAGAACACTTATAATCCCCAACTTTGTTCTCACAGCGCCTTTCGCAGTTGTTGAGCTTCGGATTTTTACATTCATCAATATCTGCAAAACGATATATGTGCATATTTATACCAAGAAATCAACGAAGAAAAAGAAAATAAAGATATCAAAGGATGCAAATTAGATCATATGTTTCCTTGATTCCTTTTTGATCTTTTCAACCGTACCTTGACAACCATTGAGGAGATAAGGATTCCCTTGATAACCTTTCCTGCAAAAACAACGATAACCTGACCCGTTATCAGGATTGTAACACCCTGAATTACTGCTCTTACAAGCATAAGTAGTGGAATTCTTTTGAGCCTCCAGACAAGTCTCATCCCCAATAGCCCAATCAACAACCATAGGAAGCTCCTCCACATCCCCTAAGTTGGTTAGATTTGCTGGATAAAAACTGAATGCATTTTCCTCCACAAGAAAACCATGGCTGCAGTTGTTGAAATCACTCACTTTAGTCTAATTACTATAGCTATGCAATTCCATATGCACAAGAGAAACGTCTTTAGGGATCGATGACTGGCAGCAGCCTAATCCCGTGCAGGACCCTTCCGACAGATCGTCCCTGGCATCACACATGGCAGTGCAACCGGTGGTATAGGTACGTCCACGTCTGGCCCCATAGATGAAACCATAGGCGTCGCAGCCCAAGACGGTGAACTTATTGGCAGTATTATTGACAGTGTAGTATTGAGGCAGCTCTATCCAGGGAGCATTGCTGGAAACTGAAGTCCCATTTGGAGAGTAGCAATCGTGGGCTACATATTGGAGGACTCGAACCTGGCCGTCTGGTGATATGTTTGTGAATTCTAGTGAGTTCATTAGAAATGCTTTTGGGGGATCATATGTTATGTTGCAAGTGACCGAGAAATATTCATTTAGGTAACAGTTTTCTGTCATGCCAAAAGGGAATGGGATTGGGATGTTACCACAGTAAGTAGCGCAGTTGGGCTTAGCTATAGGGAAAGCTACTGATTTTGAGACAAGAATCAACAGGAGCAGTTCAAGAAGATGAGTTCCCATGATTCTTGGAATTGTTTTCTGGTAAGAGTCCTAAGATGAACACAGATATATATCCATACAATTTTGGACTCTGCAGCCAATTGCTGTCAATTTTTGACTTAGTTAAGGTTGTTTATTTGCAGACAGCAAATGGCAACTTCTTGGTAAGATCAATGTTTACTTTTTCTTACATAGTGGAAGCTGCTTTTTGGTGCTTGTTTCTTTACTTTTGATTTCATGATGTTTGTTTCGTTGGCAGGCATTTTATATAATGCTACCTAACCTTTTGGAGCAACTTTTTTGCTACGCTTTAACTGAATTTATCTCAAATGCCACATAGTTTAACATTTTGTCAATCGTCTGGAAGGAACATGGTAAATACTTTAATCATCTGCATGTAAAATGTGCAGAGGTTTGTTATTTTTTGGGCTCAAGACTTGCATCATGGGGTCAGTGACAGCAAGAGGAAGAAGAAAACAATAGAGCATTAAAGATAAAGAAACATATTGAGGGCGCAATGGATCAAAGAAGAATGCCAAATGTTCATATTGAAATCCAAAAAAGAGTAGAATTATGGAAGTGGAACCTTCCTCTTGATGTTGAGATGCATCGCTAGCTTGTGGAGTAAGTTCAGGGCATGTTGCTCGTGCGACATTCGGAGTTAGAATATTTGGCAATAGTTTAGCAAACCATTGTTGGTTTTATTTCAGTATGTAGCTGGATTCATATGTTCAACATAGATAGGAGTAGATTCTTGCCCTGTTCTCATGGTGAGTCGGAGAAAAAGGCATAGTTCTTTTGTTTTTTACAAATGCTCTATGAAAACTCGACTGTTGCATCGCAATTATATTGAAGATAAAAATATCAAATTAATGAAATATTTTCGAGATTCAGTTAAAAAAAAATGAAAAACTAATTCATTTAACAATAAATAAATAGACATACAATCGGCATATTATGGTACTATGATAAAACGTTGTAACAACTAATTTATATAATCGACGTATTACAATACAATAAAATTCTTGCACTACTAGTTTCAACAACTTATTCTAACCTATAATAAACTTTAATTAGAAAGGGAATATTTGGTTATGTTTTTTGTTTAATTTTAGTATCTGTTTATTATGTATTTTGGGAGAATGATTTATTGGAGAATGTGAAAGTTGTATTTTAGTATGTTTGTTTATATTTTGGATGAGACATTTTTTTATTGTAGAAATCAAATTAATATTTTTTTGTTAAATTTTTGTAGTGAAAATGGAATTGAATGATTTTTTTTATCGTTAAAATAATTGTAAAATATATATAATGTATTATATAATATATGTATGTATATATATTGAAAATGAAATTTTTGAAAGAAAAATATCTGATTATGTTTTTCCAAAACTTTTTCAACAATAATAAATATTGAAAAATTTAGACCAATCAAGTACAACCTTGTGATACATCAAGCAGCATGGTACATAGATGGCCTTCACATCAATCAATGCTAAAATTTTATAGAACAATATTTAAATGTTATATACTAAAATTCCAGGGCTTTGCTAAAATGTAACCAAACATACAAAAAATTTCTCTCTAAAATGTCAAATTAAAATTTTCAAAATATTTTCTTCTCTCTTTCATTATTCCCAATTTTTTTCCATTTTTTAATATATATATATATATATATTATATTATATGTATTTTATTATTATTCTAATAATAAAAAAATCATTTAATTTCATTTTCACTCTAAAAATTCAACAAAATAGCATTAATTTGACTACTACAGTAGAATCTGTCTCCTCTCAAAACATAAACAAACATATCAAAATTCCTTTCTAAGGGGCCGTTTGGATTTGTTTTCTAGAGATATTTTCATTTTCTGATAAAAATAAATAGTGAAAAATTAGTTATACAAGTAGTAGTAGCAAATGGGTGGGTTGGGTTCAAAATGGGTTGAGCTCAAAATGAGTTTATATTTATGAGTTAAAAATGGGTTGAGTTGAAAACGGGTTGGGTCGCGTCTGAGCGGGTCCAATATAAAAAAGAAAAAAATGTAAACATTTTGCTAAGTACATTGTTATATTATTTTATTAAACTATAATCTTTTTATCTTTAATTGATATATGTTAATTAATTATTATTTAACCCTTGTTAATCACATAAAATCAAATTATGTAAACATATAATTTACTTATTATTTTATAATATTTATATTTTTTCTTTTAATACAAAAAAACGATCTTGCTCAATGAATAAGACAAAATTATATAAAATATTTAAAAATTTTAGTACAAAATGTTTAAATTGTACCCAACAAAATATTTAGTATACTAGTGATATTTGTTTTTTGTTTTTTACTTTTTATATTTAGTCAATATTTGAAAAAGTACTATTTATTTGATTTTTAACTTTTTCAATCTAGTTCATTATTGTTTATCACAATGATCAAATTCAAATTCGATTCGACATAAAAGTATTACTATCATTTTGAAAAATGCCTTTTTAAAAATAAAAAATATAAATCATTTAAATTTAAATTCTTATATCTACCTAAATTATTATTTTTAAATAAAATACTCAAAAAATATTGATATATAATTAATTTTTTAATTTTTGAAAATACTATAACTGAAAATAAAAATAAAGTCAGGGCCCTTTCTTCATGTGGAGGGAAAGGAAATGAAATGGACGGCCGCAATCTATCATCTCACATGCTACCACTACACAACAAATTTGTTTTGTTTACATATTAATATTTTGGTAGTTTGTAAAAATTATAAAAAGAAAAAAGAAAAATAATTTTTTATTTATTTTCATGTTACAAAGTTGAAAAAAAATCTAGGGACTATAAAATTAAATGGCTAATTTTTTTTATAAAAAATTAGAATTTATAAAAAAATAATAATGATATAATCAATTTTTAGATCATAATCTCAAATAAACGTTACTTGATTAATTCATTCGAATTAAGTTAATAAATTAATATTTTAAATTTAAATGAGGTGGAGAAATGTTAAATGATTAATCAGTTATATATAATTTATCTAATTTTTAATTCATTATTTTTTTTCATTTTTAAAGTGTTATAGAAATAAAAATAAAGTGGCGTATGATTTTGAGAGAATGAGAAAATGGAAGAATAATTTTGGGATTGAAATTAGGTTGAATTATTTAGAAATCATATTTGACCCATTTTCAACTCATTTACATTCAAAATTCATTTCAACCCATTAAAATACAACTCATATTCAATCCACTAAAACCCAACCCAACCCAAACCCAAACCCAATCAAATTATTTTAAACCCAACCCAAAGTTAATTGGGTTGGAACCATGTGTTAAGGCCCAATTTGCCACCCTATATGCAAGTATTTTTGAAAATGAAATGTTGTTTGATGTTTCGTTTAAAATGTAAAGATTATGTAGGATTGAAAATAAATTGTATTTGAATGTGAATGGGTTTTTATATTAAAAGTCGTATAAATGAGAATATGAGAAAATAAAGTGTGAAAATAGAGGAGAGAGAGAGAGTGGAGTGTATTTAGAAAAATATTTTGAAAATGAAAAATATCTGTAAAAATAGAGGAGAAGTTGATGGTTCTCTATGTTCATTTTCAGCATAAAATGAAAATAAGCCTAGAAAACAAAAACAAACAGGCTGCAACTATTCTCAAAATGTAAACACACATATATTACTTTTTTCAATACAATTTCACATTGCCCAACTCCACTCTCAAAACTCATTCTTTCAAATCATATAATTCATATCCAAACATTACTTTGAAGTTTCTTCCCCAAAATCTAAAGAATAACATGAGGTAACAGTAACAGTAACAATTTTCAGCTTAAACCCTGACAGAGGACTTTTTTAATTATTATGCTCAGGTAAAATGGGTGCCCAAAAAGCTGTCATAAAGCATCCATACTCTTTCTCCCATTGACTCATTGTTCCCCCCAAGAATTAATAAGTCTTTAACACAATGTTTGGTTTAAGAAAATTGATAAGAAAAATAAAAGTTAGGGAAAAGAAATACAAAAGTAAAAAAATATAAATTCTCAAACTTGTTTAGTTGTAGAAGAAAATAATGAAAAAAAAAAAAATGGAAGATGAATGTGTTGGAAAAATGAGAAAGAGCTCAAATAGACTTTTCCCTCATTTTCCTCACCATTTTATGAGGAAAACTCATTTTTCTCAAATTCATTATATCTTTCCCCAAATTTTTCTTTTTTTAGCATTTTCCTTACTAACTAAACAATTAAAAATATTTTTCTTAGCATTTTCGTTTCTTTTCCCCATCAAATTTCTTGAACCATACATAGTGTAAAGAAATAATGGTACCATTAATGGGATTGGTCACAAGGAAAAAGACCCATATAGGCTATGATTGCTTGTAGAGTTTGATTCTATCTTTTTGTCTGTGAAATACATTTTAAGGTAGAGGCTTTGTTTGGTTGTAAAACCATTTAATTTCTCTTAGACCGATGAGCAGTGTTGCTGCAAAATCCTAAAAATCAAAACTCACAAAATAATCTCCGTATTTCAGCTGAATCTCTCAAATATATCTAAAAAATAATATCACAAATCATTCACAACCTCGCATCATATCAACATATCACATCACTATAATTATTACACTTTATCTTACAGCCAATCACAACTTCATCTTTCATTCTAATGTCTCTCAAATATAAAAACTTTCTCAAAATTTTTAAAACACTAAAACATAAGGTCAAGCCTCACAAGCAATCACAGCCATAGATTCTTGTGCACAAGGACAATCTTCAAACATATGTACCACTTATATTATTTTTATTTTCCTCAAATATATAGAGAATGCTTGCTTATGTTTTTTCTAAACATACACTCATTTCTCCTTCAAAATATTAATTTTTTTTACCAAAATACCCTCTTATATCTTTCATTATTCCCAAAAAAAAATTATTTTTCAATATATACATACATATATATTATATATATTAACAAAAAAAATACTCAATTCCACTTTTACCCCCCAAAAACCCAATAAAAAATTATTGATTTGATTGCTATAGTAAAAAATATCTCCCCTCAAAATATAAACAAACATACCAAAACTTTCTAAAATTATTTTTCATTATTCCCAAAAAAAAATTATTTTTCAATATATACATACATATATATTATATATATTAACAAAAAAAATACTCAATTCCACTTTTACCCCCCAAAAACCCAATAAAAAATTATTGATTTGATTGCTATAGTAAAAAATATCTCCCCTCAAAATATAAACAAACATACCAAAACTTTCTAAAACTAATTTTTAATTTTTCCCCAAAACATAACCAAAAATTCATTACATTCCCCAACACAACTTTCATATTCTCCAATATTACTTTTAACAGTTATTCTCCCTAAATAGATATTAAAATCACACAACAAAACGCAAACAAACATCGCATAGTTGGTGGGATTTGGAAATAGTTTTATTTGATCAGTTGGATATTAAATTCATAACTAGCCTCTTTTTAAAAGCATGTATTATATTTGTTTTACCATAAAAAATATTTAAATTCTTTTTCTTAATAAACAAATACATCATTATAATATAATATGTAGAGTAATCAATCGACGGAGTGATATGCCTAAGATTTAGAGTTGGACAAATATTAACAAATTTTTAATATTTATATATATTTTAAACAAGAAATACCAAAATGTATTTGCTAAATTAACTTTATATTATGAACTATAATTTTATGCAACAAATTATACGAAAAATATGAGTGTGAAATAAAAATAAACCAGTGGGGCTCGAATTCAATGAAGAAAAGAGGACAAAAATTCAAATGGTACTAAAAACCTCACCTCCTTCCTTCTTTTCGCTACTTCCCAAAGACCCTTTTAAATAGCCAAACCCCCAAACTCTTTCTGCTGCTTCTTCTCCTTCAAACCCCCAATTCCCCCCGCCCCCCCGGTTTCCTGTATATTCAGTCATAGTCACACACACATATTACCTTGTCACTGCTAACCTTATATCTTGCAACTGATCTAATTGTCATCAACATATTTTTGCAGGATTGCATTTATACTATGGGTGGCAAATGGGTGGGTTGAAACTTAATTTGGGTTTGATTTGAACTTATGTGGATTGGATTAAAAATGAGTTGGGTTCTACATAAATTGAGATAGATGAGTTGAGGGTGGATTGAATTCAAAATGGTTTGAGTTGTGGATTGGGTTGGGTTTGAAATGGTTCTAATAGAAAATGAAAAAGTTGATTTAATTTACTTATTCCAAAAGATTAATTCAAAATACCATAATAATAATAGTATACCTTCTACACTCTATTCAGTATACAATTTTATAGTGTAATGAAATAATTTATTAAATTATATATTTATTTTATTAATCTATATTATAATATTCAATTACATTAAAAATTAATTATGAGTAATATTTCTTTCATAACAAAATTAATTATGAATTATTAACATATAAGTAGATGCTATTTTCAGTTGCCATATATTGTGTACTACGAGTAGTATCAATTTTTGGAGTTATGTTATGCTTCACAATCAGAAATATAAGCTAGTTGACAAGAAAAATGACATTCAAAGGAATAATACTTTAGATAAATTTTTACAAAATGTTTAACGCTTGACACTTGATTTCATTTCAAAACAATTCAATTCGAATTAAGACTTTAAATTATATACACCTAATTTTAAACAATTAATTTATTAATATGTACAAAGCCCAAGATGTATATTTTAATTTTGAAATTCCTAATAATCCAAAAATACAAGACTTTGACAAAAATAAAATATATTAAAAATAATAAGATTTTACTATTAATTTAAAATTAATTTTATTGAATTTATTAAGTTTTCTTTAAATTTTTTGAATGAACTCATTTTGAATCCATTTAAAATTAATTTCAAACCCAAATTTGATACAATCCACATAAAACCCAACCCACTCAAATCTATTTCTAAAGTGTTGAATCCAACCCAACTCAAAATCATATAAATTGAGTTGAGCCCATGGGTTCAGGCCAAATTGACACCCATAATTTATACTGATCAAGTCAAAAATATATTCCTAGTCAATAATGTAGATTTTTGGGTGTGTAATTTGTCCATGGCAAGTATTGGGATAAGTTTGGTGGTGGTGTTCATAGGAAGCTCCTCTCTTTGCTGGGGATCAAGAAAGAGAAAACTCATCAAACTCAAAGAAAAATTCTTCCATCAAAATGGAGGTCTTATCCTGCAACAACTTGCTCAAAAGAAATCATCTCCATTGACAATAAAGATCTTTTCAGCCAAAGACTTGGGAAAAGCAACAAAAAGGTATTATCGACAAGATGTAGAGCAAATAGTTTATCAACGAAGTACTCATCCTCTACCAGATCTAGGTCAGCGTTTGAAAAATCAAACCATTCATTGAATCGAAAATTTTATCGGTTCACGGTTCATTGGTTCAACCGTTGATCGGACCGTAACTGAATTACGACGTCATAATTACAGAATATATATTTATATTATATATTACTTAAAATTTAATAAAATGCCAAAATATAAAACATAAAGAGCTTAAATGATATTGTCTAAAATCACAATCCAAATTTCACAATTTATATTATAAATGATCACAACAATTTAAATATCTCAAGTCTAAAGTTTAAAGTTGAGAGTGTGTGAGTTAATTCTAAACTAATGTTTTTTTTACTTTTAGATAGCTTGTGAGGTGTACCTTAATTTTCAAACTTTGTACTTAGACAAAAATAAAATAAAATAAAACAAATTAATTTCATTAAAAATTAAATGAAAAAAACCACTCCGGTTCAATTGAACTATGAGCGGTTCACCGGTTCATCGGTCCGACCAGGTCGATCTAAACATTTTCAACAAAATAGGGTTTTTTTTTTAGTTTTTTTATTTTTTTGAGAAAATCGAACCGGTTCACCGGCCAGTCAATCGGTCCAGCCGGCTAGTCCGGTCCAATTTTTTAAACCATGATGTAAGCTTGTCAATCCTGTCGATGGGGTAGGGTGACAACCTACTCAAACCCATACCATAAAATACCTCAAATTTTTTTTTTTATATTTTATCATACCCTAAAATACCCAAGACAATAAGACCCTAATCATATCCTATTCCAGCTAACCTAAGACCAATTGGGTCTAGTTCATTGAACTTATATTTTTAACGTATAGACTAATTTTATTAATATATACTAAAAATATTATTTGACATACGATAAAAAATATATATTTTGTATATTAATTTAATTTAGTTATTTTTTATTTTTTATTTTTCATTTATTAATATAGTTTTTATTAGCAAGTTTATTCATTAATAAAATTAATTTTATTAACAAAGTTTTAATTAATAATATTTATTTTACTGTTAATTTTATATTATTAATGAAATATGTTTAAATGTTACTGTTGCTGCTCCAATTACAAAAAGAAATAGGAAAAAAAAAAAGAAAGAAAATGATACGACAATGTTGATTCCACACCATCTGAAGGAGTATTGATTTAGGTTTCATACTAGCACTTGATATTTCATATTATCATCACTTAGAATAATGATGAGCCAATATTAATTTTCTTCCACTGTACAAAAGGCAATAATGTAGAAAAGCTTTGGTAATGTTTGGTTATAAATTGTAGGTTTTTTATTATGCGTTTTGGAATAATGAGTTTTGTGAGTGGGGTTGGGGAATGTGATGAATATTTATTTAGGTAATGTTTGGAAATAAATTATGTGTTTTGGATTATATGTTTTGAGAGAATGAGTTTTGGGAGTGGGGTTGGAGAATGTGAACTTTGTGTTGGGGAATATGATGTATGTTTGTTTATGGAAAATTTTGGTATGTTTGTTTATATTTTGGGAGGAGAGAAATTGTATTATAGCAATCAAATTAATGCTTTTATGTTGGGTTTTTGGGATGAAAATGGAATTGAATAATATTTTTTATTGTAAAAATAATAATAAAACATATAATATGTATATGTGATGATCATATATGATTTTTTAATTGTAAAAAATAATGAAAAAATATTATGATATGTATATGTATGTATGTGGGGTTTTTGGTAATAAGTTAATTGATTTGAAGGAATATTTTGGGATTAATACTGATCGTTTTGGGAGAAAAGTAAACTATAATTGTTTTCCCAAAATGTAACCGAACATAGCCTTATATTTTTAGTAATAGTTAGAAAATTATTTTGGGGAGTTTTGATATGTTTGTTTATGTTTTGGGGGGAGAAAATTTTTACTATAGTGGTCAAATTAAAGCTTTTTTGTTGGATTTTTGGGTGAAAATGAAATTGAGTAATTTTTTTATAGTAATAATAATAAAATATATATAATATGTATATGATATATGTATATATATTGGAAAATGGGAATTTTTGGGGATAATTGAGGATAGAACAAGGTATTTTGGGAAATTTAATTTAGAGGGAAAAATGGTGCATGCTTGGTTATATTTTAACAAAAGAAAACTGTTTTGCCGAAATGTAACCAAACATAGCCTCTATTGTTCCATAATTTAGTATAATGTTTAATGAAGAAAACTATTTAGTTGTTATTATTCATTCACGTATTTGTAATTTTTATATATAAAAAATTTATCATTAGTATAAATTTAATTTCGGCATAAATAATATTTAGATTAATAGGTTAGATATAAATATAAAGTAATAGGTAATTTTTGAATATAGTTACATGGGTAACTTTTGGGTACAAATCCTATCCATACCTATTACATTATCTTGGTATGACCATATGGATATAGATATGGGTATAATTTTTTGGGCCTGAATAGATTAATATCCTACCCATTAACAAGCCTAGCCAGATCAATCATTGGAATGTTGTAAGGCTCTTAGGTTGTTGTGTGGAAACTCCAGCCCCTATTCTTGTTTATGAATTTGTCAAAAATGGAACTCTTTTTGAGCAGTTACATGATGAGAGGAGATCGCTGTCTGGCTTATTATCATGGGATATTCGTCTACGAATAGCAACAGAAACTGCAGCAGTTTTGGTGTATCTACACTCCCAAGCGCCCACGCAATTTTCCACAGAGATATCAAGTCGACAAAAATTTCAATGCAAAAATTTCAGATTTTGGAGCTTGAAGGCTGGATCCATTTCATGAACTAAGAAGTTAAGAAACCAATGTATATTTGAGAACTAAGAAGCTAAAAAAGGCATCATGTAAGCAAAAACAAGAGCAGATACTTAGACAGAAAAATCAAATCAGAAAGTACAATATATGTTGAAATCATTCACATAATACCCTAGCTACTATGTGCATCATCTATTGAAACTATACTAAAACTCCTCATGCTATCATATTGACCACTACAACCATCCGAAAAGGCATTACTATTTAGTCTATCACCAAACATGGACTCCAGTTCGTGTTCATTTTCATCAATTTCGGCCAAAGAGTGTTTACGTCCAAGTCTTAATGCATCAAGTTCCATAGCTACTTCTCTCATAGTCGGCCTATCGTTCCCTTTCATGTTCAAACATCTCTTTGCTAGCTTAGCAACTTCTGTTATCTGCTCCTTATTTTCCTCACATACCATATTTTCTTCAAGAATTTCGAACAAGTCGCCGTGCCTCACAGTATAAAGAAAAAAGTAGGCTAAATTTATCTCCTGCGTTGGCCTATCGTAGTTCAATGCCGTCCTTCCTGTTAGCAGCTCCACAAGAACGACCCCAAAGCTGTAAACGTCACTTTTCTCGGTCAATTGGCTTGTTTGCATATATTCAGGGTCTAAGTACCCGAGGGTCCCTTGGACGACAGTAGAGAGTTGTGTTCGATCCATAGGAACCAATCTTGAAGCTCCAAAGTCCGAGACTTTGGCTGTGAAACTAGCATCTAAAAGGATGTTTGCTGACTTGATATCTCTATGAATGATAGGAACAGAAGCCGCAGAGTGCAAATATGACAGCACCCCAGCAGTTTCAGCGGCTATTTTCAAACGCATATCCCATGTAAGAAAACGTGACTTTGCCTTACTGTGTATGTTTTCGTAAAGGGTTCCATTGTTGATGAATTCATACACTAATAAAGGGATTTGTGTTTCCAGACAACATCCGAGGAGCCTGACTACGTTCCTGTGCCTAATTTGGGACAGAATAATTACCTCATTGATGAACTGTTCAATTTGGCTTGGATCAACTTCTTTGGATTTCTTGATAGCAACTACTCTGTTGTCTTGTAAGATGCCTTTATATACAGTTCCATAGCCCCCCCGACCAATTATCACGCTGTCATGGAAATTATTGGTCGCCCTTTTAAGCTCAGATGAAGAGAAAATTTTCGCAATATCTGGTGATGATCTGTCCCGTTTGGTGAGTTTTTCTTGCAGCAACATGCCGCCATTCTGAAAGAAGAATGTTCGTTTCATACGTATTAACTTTCTTCTCCTGAGCTCAAAGTATGTCCAGCAGGCGACAGATATCAAAGCTATGATTCCTAGAGCAATTCCTGTAGTAGAAAAAAATACAAGTTAACTCCTATTTTCTACTCTTTTTATCGAACAACTAATTGGGATGGCAAGCTAAATATCAAAATCTAGCACATTCTTGGGCATGTATACAAACCTGCAACAAGTTTCAATTCAAGTGATTTATCACGAAAGCAACCTTGTCCATCTTTTTTCCCATCGCCACGGTACCCTTCGGGGCAAGTGCACTTAAAATCCCCATCTTTGTTGACACAATGCCTTGCGCAGATGTTGAGACTCGGATCTTTACATTCATCAATATCTGCAAAATGATGTATGTGCATATTTATACCAAGAAATCAACAAAGAAAAGGAAAATAAAGATAGCCAAGGATGCATACTAGATCATATGTTTCAATCATACCTTGACAACCATGCAGGAGATAAGGATTCCCCCGATAACCTTTCTTGCAAAAACAACGATAACCAGATCTATTACTAGGATCATAACACTCTGAGTTACTACTCTTACAAGCATAAGTAGTGGAATTCTTTTTAGCCTCCAAACAAGTCTCATCCCCAATAGCCCAATCAACAACCATAGGAAGCTCCTTCACATCCCCTAAGTTGGTTAGATTTGCAGGATAAAAACGGAATGCATTTTCCTCGACAAGAAAACCATGGCTGCAGTTATTGAAATCACTCACTTTAGTATAATTTCTATAGCTATGCAATTCTACTTGCACAAGAGAAACCTCTTCAGGGATCGACAACTGGCAGCAGCCTGAACCCGTGCAGGACCCTTCCGACAGATCGGCCATGGAATCGCACATGGCAGTGCAACCGGTGGTATAGTTACGTCCACGTCTCGTCCCATAGACGAAACCATAGGTGTCGCAGCCCAAGACTGTATATTTATTGGCAGTATTATTGACAGTGTAATATTGAGGCAGCTCTATCGAGGGAACATTGCTGGAAACTGCAGTTCCATTTGAAGAATAGCAATCGTGGGCTACGTATTGGAGGACTCGAACCTGGCCATCTAGTGATATGTTTGTGAATTCTAGTGAGTTCATTAGAAATGCTTTTGGGGGATCAGAGGTTTTGTTGCAAGTGACGCAGAAAAATTCGTTTAAATAACAGTTTTCTGTTATGCCAAAAGGGAATGGGATTGGAATGTTTCCACAGTGATCAGTGCAGTTGGGTTTTGCTATAGGGAAATTTGACAGAGCAGAAACTACTGATTTTGAGACAAGAATCAGCAGGAGCAATTCAAGAATATGAGTTCCCATGATTCTTGGAATTGTTTTCTGGTAAGAATCCTAAGATGAACACAGATATATATATATATATATACATATAATGTTGGAGGTCTCTGCAGCCAATTGCTGTCAATTTTTTACTAAGTTACGGTTGTTTACTGGCAGGCAGCGAACTGCAACTTCCTGGCAAGATCAATGTTTCTTTTTCTTACATAGTGGAAGCAGCTTTTTGGTGCTTGTTTCTTTACTTTCATGATGTTTGTTTTGTTGGCAGGCATTTTATATAATGCTACCTAACCTTTTGGAGCAACTTTTTTGCTATGCTTTAACTGAACTTATCTCAAATGCCACATAGTTTAACATTTTGTCAATCGTCTGGAAGGAACATGGTAAATACTTCAATCATCTGCATGTAAAATATGCAGATGCTTGTTAATTTTTGGGCTCAAGACTTGCTTCATGGGGTCAATGACAGCAAGAGGAAGAAGAAAAAGAGTAGAATTAATGGAAGTGGGACCTTCCTCTTGATGTTGAGAGGCATTTTTGGTGGACTGAGTTCAGGGGAAGTTGCTGGTGCAACATTTGGAGTTAGAATATTTGGCAATAATTGAGCAAACTATCGTTGAACATAGGAGTAGATTCTTGCCCTGGTCTCATGTTGAGTAGGAGAAAAAGGCATTATGGGGTTAATAGTTCATTGATGAACACTCGATTGTTGCATCACAATCATATTGAAGATAAAAATGTAAAAATATCTAATTAATGAAATATTTTTTAGATTCAATTAAGTAAAACAAAATTTTAATTTCATTAATAATAAATAAAATATATAATCAACGTATTATAGTATTACGATATAGCATTACAGTACTACAATAACACTCTCTGACAATTAATTTCAACAACTCATTCTAATTTGATTATAATAAATTTGAAAAAAAAATTAACAGTAATAAATATTGAAAATTTAAGAGAAGCATATAACTATTGCACAACTACGTCTCCTTATAAATAAAGCACATACTTTCCATGAAATTTCAATTTAGACCACACAGGTTGCAACCATGTGATGCATCAAGGAGCATGGCACGAGGATGGCCACCAATATCAATCAATACTAAAATTTTATAGGAACAATATTTAAATATTATATACAAAAATTCTAGAAGTTTCTACCCTACAACCTAAAGAATAACATGAGGTAACACTAACAATTTTCAACTTACACCCTGACAAGGGACTATTTTTTAACTATTATGGTCAAGTAAAAAGGATTTAACCCTATGGATATGGCTGAATAAGGGGTTGTCAAAAAGGCTGTCATAAAGCATTCATACTTTGTATCCCATTAACTCACTTTCCCCCAAGAATTGACAAGTCTTCAAAGAAATAGTAGTACCATTAATGAGACAGACACAAGGAAAAAGACCCATATAGATTCTTCTGCACAGAGACAACCTTAAAAAATATGTATAGACGTATTAATTTTGACTAATTAGAAATTAACACGTATAGAATAATATATTAGTTATTAATTCAAAATTTTTATTAATCTTAAAATTTATTAAATTTAATTTTAAAAGATAAATATTTAATTTTAATTAAACTCTAGTATTTATTTTATGTTAAAATCAAATATTGATAAGTATAAAAAATAAAGTGTCTGTATTTATGGACCAAATAAATTAAAGATATTTGATATTTGATATTATCTTTTGATACTTGATTTATTTTTTTGTATTTGATATTATCCTATTAAAGAGATAACTATAAAAAAAGTTCAAGTCAATTTGGAAGTCTCCTATTAAACATCTATATGAAGGGGATCAAAGCTCTCATTCTACACACAACACAAATTCGAATAAGTGAGAGAAACTTTAAAGGAGTCCAGTTATTCTCTCCAGCAAATTCAAGAAGATCCACGGCGTACCAAGCGTTCTTCACAGAGCTCATAATTTTTTGGTATTTGATTCGAGATTAAGATGCGATACCCTCGAATTGACATTATTTTCTTCAAATCAAATTCAATGATATCCATAGTGTTCAAGTCGTTCTTTGCGGAGCTCATATATTTTTAGCGTTTGATTCGAGATTAAGGTGCAAAGCTTTTGAATTAGATATTATTGTCCAACCACATAATCTGCACTAACCAAAATGTATTGATGAAAATTTTGAAAAAATAATAATAATAATTGAAAAACTGTCAAAAGCCAAAAGGTATAAAACTATACATAGATTGCAAAAGGTAAAGGAAAATCCAAATATGTGGGACATGAAGGCTGTGATAAAGTCCAAATATCATTACATGAGGGGTGTCTTTTATATCACATGCACAAGACAAATAACATGGGAGTGAGGAAAAATCCAAGACAGGCAAAACTTTATTCCTTTAATTGTCGTATGGACAAAATGTACGGATAAATTGCAATTTATCATCATGTAAAAAAAAATTTAATTGAAAAAATGTCGATGTGCCTGTATATATACTCAAATATATATATAGATGAATACGTGCAATATATATAAATAAAAATATAAATTCTATCAATTAAAATCTGAATTCTTGATCTCTTTCGCTGAAGATACAACGATTTATACAAATAGGAGCAAAACTATCTTCTTACAAAAGAAAAGTCGATATCACACCCTAAGGTATTCTTTAACGTCATTTTTAATTGCAAAGAGGAGGATTTTTTTTAATTTTGTTTTGTTTTCTTTTTATTATTTCATAGGGGTAAATTGCATTTGTCAACCCCCAAATGTAAGCAAAATATTATGCTTATCTTTAGGGGCAGGTTGACATCCTAGGATGAAAATAAAGAGATTTGGAGAGACATAATGATCACGATATGAAATTGGCTATGAACCGTTTGAATTTACTTCAAATTATCCAAAAAAAAAAACTTTTCATGATTAGAGTCCTTAAAAGGTAATTGAATAAACATTTTAAACGCGTTGCAATTGTATCACATATTAAAATATATATTAATTATTTGAAATTTTAGAAGTGGGAGACAAAGGGTGGGGTTGTTCTTGTCCCCCTTAGAAAAGGAAAACTCATAAAGATTGTGGAGAGGACTAATATATCTTAATTATTGTACGGAAAAATTAATAATGATATATTAGTTGATAAATAAATATTATGATTAATTATATATAGTTAGTGAGAGTTTATATTATCGTAATAATAATTTTTACTAGTTTGATAGTGACATCAAGTATGTTTAAGTTGAAAATATTAACAATTAATGATATATGTATAATGACAATAAATCTTATAACAAATTACACTTTGTTATTACTAGGTTATCATATTGATATCCTAACTGTCAATAATGAGTACAACTTAGAAATACCAATTTTTATCTTATATATATATACACACGTTGAGGTGATATAGGGACTAGAGCTTAATGTTTCTCAATCGTAGAAAAAAGGAACGAATCCTTAAAGAAGAAATGGAATGTGTTAACAATTACTACAACAAGAAAGTCTATGAAGTTCCACAAGAGCAAAGCTTTCTAAAGCAAGATCGTCAGTTCCTTTTAATACTATCTACTCTGATAGAAAGAAATCATCATCGTGGCAAAATAAAACTTATTATCAATTCATTGCTCTATAGATTAAGAAAAGTCAAAGATATTGAAGCACCTTAAGAAAAAAGATTATTTAACATATATCAAAAATGATATTCTTACTGATCTATTAATTACAATAAGGTCTACATCTATAAAATTAGTAGTGTGTTATGAGAAACTAGTAGGATACACTTGGGGTAGTCATGTGGGTGCTAGTCCCAAGTGTATTAACAAAGGTACTAGCATACCTTTATTGCTCTCCAGGCTATGAAGGAAATGCCCATCTCCCCAATGGTTGCACAGGTACTTCTTGGCATTAGCTTGTCTTGTTTTAGGCCTTTGATCAGAATCATAAGTTACATTTTTAATGATGTTGCAGATATTGATGAGATCTGTTTGTCAGTTTAAATAAGAAGTAACCTTTGTTCGATCAATTGTTTTGGTCGGTAGATATTGATGAATGTAGTGATCCAAAGCTGAATGACTGCCCAAAGCATTGAATAAATACTCTTGGAGGATATACTTGTTCTCATCCTTTCTTATCTACTGAAGCTTCAGCAGGTAAGTACCAGAAGTTAATATATGATAATACTTGGTCTAATCCCCCATTGTATATAAGATTCTCTCCTCCATCTTCTCCTTGAGATACATTTTTACAAAGACAGAAACATCCCACCAATAAGTGACGATATGATAATACCTTGAGTTCTTGACGAGGCTGTATCTTCATATTTGGCAACAAATTTAATTAGTTATCACTATTGATGCTGTCTCTTTCCATGCTCCTCGATTAGAGGCTGTAATGATACATAATCTTATCCCATGTCGAGTAATCAACGGGAATGAAAAATCCTCTACCCTCACCCTTTTTTTGAAGTGTCTTTTTGTTAAAGACAAAACCCCCCACCAAGACTTACAATAGCAAAAATTAATCTCGACTCAGCTAGGTTATTTAACAACGGATCTAAGTATACCAACTAGATAATACCTTATTGCGGTTAACCTTCATATTTGAAGACAAATGTGATTGCGATCAATATATTTTTGCAGGAATAGCATTAATACTGATCAACTCAACAATGTATTCATTATTATTTTGCCGGAATAGCATTATATTGATCAACTCAACAATATATTCCTTGTCAATAATGTAGATTTTTGGGTGCATAATTTGTCCATGGCAGGTATTGGGATAAGTCTGGTGCTGGTGTTTGTGGGAAGCTCCTCTCTTTACTGGGGATTAAGAAAGAGAAAACTCATCAAACTCAAAGAAAAATTCTTCCATCAAAATGGAGGTCTTATCCTGCAACAACTTGCTCAAGAGGAATCATCTGCAAATACAGTAAAGATCTTTTCAGCCAGAGACTTAGAAAGAGCAACAAAAAACAACAAAGATTGTATGATTGTCGGAAGAGGAGGCTGGGGAACTGTTAGGGAATCCTGCCAGATCGAACTGTGGTCGCGATCAAAAAGTCTAAAGTTATCGATGAAACGCAGATCAAACAGTGTATCAGCGAAATAGTTGTCCTGTGCCAGATCAATCATAGAAATGTTATGAGGCTCTTAGGTTGTCTGGAAACTCCAGCCCCTATTCTTTACGAATTTGTCACAGATGGAACACTCTTTGAGCACTTACATCATGAGGGGAAATCCCTGTCTGGCTTATTATCATGGGATATTCTTCTACGAATAGCAACAGAAATCGCAGCAGTTTTGGCGTATCTACACTCAAAAGTGTCCACACCAATTGTCCATAGAGATATCAAGTCCATAAATATATTACTAGAGGATCAATTCAATGCAACTTTTTTAGATTTTGAAGCTTCAAGGCTGGTTACATTTGATGAACTAAGAAGTTAAAACCGGTATCATATAAGCAAAAACAAGAACAAATACATAGAGATCAAATCAGAAAGTACAATGTTGAAATTATTGACATAATACCTCAGACACTATGGACACCATCTATTGAAACTATACTAAAACTCCTCATGCTGCCATATTGACCACTATAACCATCCGAAAAGGCAATACTATTGAGTCTATCCCCAAACAAGGACTCCAGTTCTTCTTGTTCATTGTCATCAATTTTGGCCAAGGAGTGTTTACTTCCAAGTCTTCGTGCATCAAGTTCCATAGCCACCTCTCTCATAGTCGGCCTATTGTCCCCTTTCATGTTCAAGCATCTCTTTGCTAGCTTAGCAACTTCTGTTATCTGCTCCTTATTTTCCTCACATACTATATTTTCTTCAAGAACTTCGAAAAACTCGTCGTGCCTCACAGTATGAAGAAAAAAGTAGGCTAAATTTATCTCCTCCGTCGGCCTATCGTAGTTCAACGCCTTCCTTCCTGTTAGCAGCTCCACAAGAACCACTCCGAAGCTATAGACATCACTTTTCTCAGTCAATTGGCTTGTTTGGATATATTCAGGATCCAAGTACCCGAGGGTTCCTTGGACGATGGTAGATAGTTGTGTTCGATCCATAGGAACCAATCTTGAAGCTCCAAAGTCCGAGACTTTGGCTGTGAAACTAGAGTCTAAAAGGATGTTTGCTGACTTGATATCTCTATGAATGATAGGAACAGAAGCAGCAGAATGCAAATATGACAGCACACCAGCAGTTTCAGCAGCTATTTTTAAGCGCATATCCCAAGTGAGAGAACACGACTTTGCGTTACCATGTATGTTTTCATAAAGGTTTCCATTGCCGATGAATTCATAAACTAGCAAGGGGACTTGTGTTTCCAGACAACATCCGAGGAGCCTGACTACGTTCCTGTGTCTGATTTGGGATAGAATAATTACCTCATTGATGAACTGTTCGACTTGGCTTGGATCAACTTCTTTGGATTTCTTGATAGCAACTACTCTGTTGTCCTGTAAGATGCCTTTGTACACAGTTCCGTAGCCCCCCCGACCAATTATCATGCTGTCATGGAAGTTATTCGTTGCCCTTTTAAGCTCAGATGAAGTGAAAATTTTCGCAACATCTGGTGACGATCTGTCCCGTCTGGTGAGTTTTTCTTGCAGCAACATGCCGCCATTCTGAAAAAAGAACGTTCGTTGCATCCGTATTAACTTTCTTCTCCTGAGTTCAAAGTATGTCCAGCAGGCGATGGATATCAAAATTGTGATACCTAGAGCAATGCCTGTAGGAGAAAATATAAAAGTTGACTTCCATTTTCTATTCCTTTTATCGAGCAAACTAATTGAGGTAACGAGCTAAATATCAAAATCTAGCTTATTTTTGGGCATGAGTACAAACCTGCAACAAGTTTTAATGCAAATGATATATCACGAATGCAGCCTTGTTTGCCTTTTATCCCATCGCCATGGTACCCTATGGGACAAGAACACTTATAATCCCCAACTTTGTTCTCACAGTGCCTTTCGCAGTTGTTAAGCCTCGGATCTTCACATTCATCAATATCTGCAAAACGACATATGTGCATATTTATACCAAGAAATCATCGAAGAAAAAGGAAATAAAGATAGCCAATGATGCAAATTAGATCATATGTTTCCTTGATTCCTTTTGATCTTTTCAACCGTACCTTGACAACCATTGAGGAGATAAGGATTCCCTCGATAACCTTTCCTGCAAAAACAACGATAACCTGACCCGTTATCAGGATGGTAACACCCTGAATTACTGCTCTTACAAGCATAAGTGGTGGAATTCTTTTGAGCCTCCAGACAAGTCTCATTCCCAATAGCCCAATCAACAACCATAGGAAGCTCCTCCACATCCCCTAAGTTGGTTAGATTTGCAGGATAAAAACTGAATTCATTTTCCTCCACGAGAAAACCATGGCCGCAGTTATTGAAATCACTCACGTTAGTATAATTACTATAGCTACGCAATTCCACACTCACAAAAGAAACCTCTTCAGGGATCGACAACTGGCAGCAGCCTGAACCCGTGCAGGACCCTTCCGACAGATCGTCCATGGAATTGCACATGGCAGTGCAACCGGTGGCATAGTCACGTCCACTTCCCGTCCCATAGACGAGACCATAGGTGTCGCAGCCCAAGACTGTATACTTATTGGCAGTGTTATTGACAGTGTAATATTGAGGCAGCTCTATCGAGGGAACAATGGAAACTGCAGTTCCATTTGAAAAGTAGCAATCGTGGGCTACGTATTGGAGGACTCGAACCTGGCCATCTAGTGATATGTTTGTGAATTCTAGTGAGTTCATTAGAAATGCTTTTGGGGGATCATATGTTATGTTGCAAGTTACCGAGAAATATTCATTTAGGTAACAGTTTTCTGTCATGCCAAAAGGGAATGAGATTGGGATGTTACCACAGTAAGTAGCGCAGTTGGGCTTAGCTATAGGGAAATTTGACAGAGCAGAAACTACTGATATTGAGGCAAGAATCAGCAGGAGCAGTTCAAGAAGATGAGTTCCCATGATTCTTGGAATTGTTTTCTGGTAAGAATCCTAAGATGAACACAGATATATATAAATATAATTTTGAAGGTCTCTGTAGCCAATTGCTGTCAATGGTCTGGAACTGGAAGGAACATGGCAAATACTTTAATCATCTCCATCTAAAATGTGCAACGATTTGTTATTTTTGGGCTCAAGACTTGGATCATGGGGTCAATTTCAGCAAGAGGAAGAAGAAAACAATAGAGCACTCAAGATAAAGAAACATATTGAGGGCGCTGCGGGTCAAAGAAGAATGCTAAATGTTCATATTGCAGTCCAAAAGAGTAGAATTAATGGATCAAAGTACAATGCTAGATGTTCATATTGCAATCCAAGAAACAGTAGAATTAATGGAAGTGGTACCTTCCTCTTGACGTTGTTGAGAGGCATTGTTGGTGGAGTGAGTTCAGGGGAAGTTGCTGGTGCAACATTTGGAGTTAGAATATTTGGCAATAATTGAGCAAACTATTGTTGGTTTTATTCTGTAGCTAGCTGGATTCATAAGTTGAACATAGATAGGAGTAGATTCTTGCCCTGGTCTCATTTTGAGTAGGAGAAAAAGGCATTATGGGGGTAATAGTTCGTTGATGAAAACTCGATTGTTGCATCACAATCATGTTGAGGATAAAAATGTAAAAATATCTAGTTAATGAAATAATTTTTAGATTCAATTAAACAAAAAAAAAAAATTTAATTTCATTAATAATAAATAAAATATATAATCAATGTATTATAGTATTACGATATGCTTTGTGACAATTAGTTTATATAACTATTGTATTACAATACTACAACAACACTCTCTGACAATTAATTTCAACATTCGTTCTAATTTGGTTATAATAAATTTGAAAAAAAAGGAAAAGAAATTTAAGAGTAATAAATATTGAAAATTTTAGAGAAGCATGTAACTGTTGCACAACTACGTCTCCTTACAAATAAAGCACATGTTCCATGAAATTCAATTTAGACCACTCAGGGTGCAACCATGTGATGCATCAAGGAGCATGGTACGAGGATGGCCACCGACATCAATCAATGCTAAAATTTTATAGGAACAATATTTAAATATTATATACTAAAATTCTAGAAGTTCTACCCTACAACCTAAAGAATAACATGAGGTAACACTAACAATTTTCAACCTACATCCTGACAAGGGACTATTTTTTAACTATTATGGTCAAGAAAAACGGATTTAACCCTATTGATGTGGCTGAATAAGGGGTGTCAAAAGGCTATCATAAAGCATCCATACCCTGTATCCCATTAACTCAGGCTTTGTTTAGTTGTGAATTGAGTCATTCTCTCAAAATATTTTAGGAGAACGAATTTTGGATAGTGGGATTGGAAAATGTAATAATTATTTTTTGTATCTTGGGAGAATGAATTGAAAAAAAATGGTTGGTTTGTTTGTGTTTTGGGGAGGATAAGATGTCACATCAATGACTTTTTTGTTAAGTTTGAAGGTGAAATGAATATTTTAAAATTATTTATATATGTGTATATATAGATTGTATGAGTGGTAGTATATGTATATATTTGTAATGATGAAAGAAGTGTGGTACCTTGGGGAATGGTGTGGAGTTGGGGATAGTAGAAATTTTTTGAAAATAAATTTTATATTTTGGAAGTGGAATTGAGGAATATGTAGTGTTTATTTGTTTAAATTTTAGGAGTTAAAAAATGCATTGGAGATTTACAACCAAACAAAGCCTCACTTTCCCCCCAAGAATTCTCATGTCTTGAAAGAAATAATAGTACCATTAATGAGACAGACACAAGGAAAAAGACCCATATAGATTCTTGTGCACAGAGACAACCTTCAAAAATATGTGTGGACATATTAATTTTGTCAAATTAGAAATTGACACTTATGAAATAATATGTTAGTAATTAATTTAATTTTTTTTATTAATTTTGAAATTTATTAAATTTAATTTTAAAAAATAAATATTTAATTTTAATTAAACTCTAATATTTATTTTGTGTTAAAATCAAATATTGATAAGTATAAAAAATAAGGTGTTTATATTTATGGATTAATTAAATTAAGGATATTTTATATTTGATATTATATCTTGATACTTGATATTATTTCTTTATATTTGATATTATCTTATTAAAGAGATAACTATAAAAAAAGTTCAAGTCAATTTGGAAGTTTCCCATTAAACATCTATATGAAGGGGATCAAAGCTCTTATTCTACACACAACACAAATCCTAATAAGTGAGAGAAACTTTAAAGGAGTCCAGTAATTCTCTCCAGCAAATTCAAGAAGATCCACTTCGTTCCAAGCGTTCTTCACTGAGCTCATAATTTTTTGGCATTTGATTCGAGGTTAAGGTACGATGCCCTCGAATTGGCGTTATTTTCTTCAAATCAAATTTAAGGATATCCACGGTGTTCAAAGCGTTCTTTGCGGAGCTCATATATTTTTTGCGTTTGATTCAATATTGAGGTGCGAAGCCCTAGAATTAACGTTTTTTTCTTCAAATCAAATTCAAGGAGATCTACGATGTTCAAAGCATTCTTCGCGGAACTCATTAAATTTCAGGATCATATTTAAAAGGGAAGAATCAGAGGATTAAATTAGAGATTGAGTCCACATTTGATAAATTTTAATTTTATTTTATTTGTATGATTTTTCTTGTCTTGTAATTTTGTTTATTGTAGAAAAAGAAATTTGCGTGTACAAATTTTGGCACGTCCTGTGGGACCATCTCTACTTCTTATCTTTTTTCTTTATTAAAATTGCAGTATTAAATGGCCGCAATAAGACTGCGGCATTGAAAATTACTCTATCAAATTCCTCAAGTGCCGGAGCAAGAAGTGTTGGCGTCATCACAATAAGTATGGCTATGAAGTTGTAATCATCTTCGGATGTGGCTCCCTCACTTGCTATGGAAAAAATGTTGCTGCATTTTATTGATATAAATAAAGATGGCGGAGACTCAAAGGAAGAATCTGCATCATCTATTCTTCACTCAACATCAAATTCCTCAAGCATGACAACAGTGGTGGTAACAAATATTACAACCTTGGAGAAGCAAATTGCAAATTTTATGAGGACCATTGAAGGACTCACGAAGCATGTCCAAGAGTGAGACTTTCAAATCTCCAAATTGATGAGCAAAGTGGACAATCTTGATGATGGTTGCATGATGGAAAAACAAATTGAGGCTTAAGACAAAGGTGAAACAATCACAAGGAGATAATCAACTAAAAATGAAGAGATTGCAACAAAAGAACTACAAATATTCACTAATGAACTAATTCGCATTGACCCATTGAATGAGTTTATCATAGAGACTATCAAAGACAAGGTTGATGGAAGTTTTAAGTCGTCTATGACTTACTCCAAGCCATATAAAGGATTGACAACTTGAACATGCCAATTGGTTATTAACCCCCAAAGTTTCAGCAATTCGATGGCAAGGGCAATCTAAAGCAGCACGTGGCTCATTTAATTGAAACTTGTAATAATGCTTGGACATATGTAGATCATCTAGTAAAGCAGTTTATCCAATCATTAAAGGACAATGTTTTTTATTAGTATATTGACTTGGAGGCAGGCTCCATCGATAGTTGGAGGCAACTGGAACAAAAGTTCATCAATCATTCTATACTGCTCGAAGGACAATTAGCATGATTGAACTTATCAACTCTCGCCAGTGGAAAGAAGAAACTGTCATTAATTACATCAATCGCTGGAAAATTTTGAATCTCAACTGTAAAGATCAATTGTTGGAGGCTTTAACAATTGAGATGTGTATCCAAGGAATGCATTGGAGTCTTTGCTACATATTTCAAGAAACTAAACAAAAAACTTTTAAAGATTTGGCAACTCGTGCACATAAAATTGAAATGAGCATGAAGTTTGATGAACAAAAAGATTCAAGTGATGCCGACGATGATGAAGATGTTGGGACAAGTAATTTTCATCTTAAAATTCCAAATGCTCCTCGATACAAGTATGTTTAAGTTGAAAATATTAATGATTAATTATATATGTATAATGACAATAAAAATCTCCCGACAACTTACACTTTATTATTACTAGGTTATCATATTGTATATCCTAATTGTCAATAATGCATACAACTTAAAAACACCAATTTTGATTGTTTTTTATATATGTTGAGGTGAGATAGAGACTGGAGTTTAATGTTTCTCAACCGTAGAAGAAAGGAACGAATCCTTAAAGAAGAAATGAAATGTGTTAACAATTACTACCACAAGAAAGTAATAAAGTTCCACAAGAGCAAAGCTTTCTAAAGCAAGATTTTCAGTTCCTTTTAGTACCAGCTACTCTGATATAAGCTACTCTGAAGAAAAAAAAAACATCATCATGGCAAAATAAAACTTATTACCAATTCATTCCTCTACAGAATAAGAAAAGCCAGAGATATTGAAGCACCTTAAGAAAAAAGAATATTTAACATACATCAACTAATATTCTTACTGATCTATTAATTACAATAAGGTCTAAATCTATAAAATTAGTTGTGTTATGAGAAATTAGTAGGATACACTTAGGACAGTCATGTGGGTGCTAGTCCCAAATGTATTAACAAAGGTACTAGCATACCTTTGTTATTGCTCTCCAGGCAATCAGGGAAATACCCATCTCCCCAATGGTTGCACAGGTACTTCTTGGCATTAGCTTGTCTTGTTTTAGGCCCTTCAGAATCATAAGTTACATTCTTAATGATGTTGCAGATATTGATGGGATCTGTTTCAGTTTAAATAAGAAGTAACCTTTGTTTGATCAATTGTTTTGGTTGGCAGATATTGATGAATGTGGTGATCCAAAGCTGAATGACCGCCCAAAGCATAGCATAAATACTCTTGGGGGATACACTTGTTTTCATCCTTTCTTATCTGCTAAAGTTTTAGCAGGTAAGTACCAGAAGTTAATTTATGATAATACTTGGTCTATTCCCCCATTGTATGTAAGATTCTCTCCTTCATTTTTTTCTTGAGATACATTTTTATAAGGACAAAAACTTCCCACCAATGAGTGATGATAAAATAATATCTTGAGTCCTTAACAAGGTTGTATCTTCATATTTGGCAACAAATTTAGTTATATTATTGATGCCGTCACTTTCCATACTCCTCAATTAGAGGTTATAATGATACCTAATCTTGTCCCACATCGAGTAATCATCGAAAGCGAAGAATCCTCCACCCTAACTCTTTTTTTGAAGTATCTTTTTGTTAAGAACAAACCCTCCACCAAGACTTATCGGTAAAAAAAAATCTCGAGTCGGCTAGGGTTTTATATTTAATAATGGATTTAGGTATACAGGCGCAATAATACCTTATTGCAGCTAACCTTCATATTTGAAGACAAATGTGATTGCAATCAATATATTTTTGCAGGAATAGCATTAAGGCTGATCAACTCAACAATATATTCCATGTCAAATAATGTAGATTTTTGGGTGTATAATTTGTCCACGGCAGGTATTGGGATAAGTCTGGTGGTGGTGTTCATAGGAAGCTTCTCTCTTTACTGGGGATTAAGAAATAGAAAACTCATCAAACTCTTTAAGTTCTTCCATCAAAATGGAGGTCTCATTCTGCAACAACTTGCTTAAAACGAATCACCTCCAAATACAGTAAAGATCTTTCAGCCGAAGACTCAGAAAAAAGCAACAAAAAACTTCGACGATCGCATGATCATTGGAAGAGGAGGCTAAGGAATGGTTTACAAAGAAATTCTGCAAGATGGACTGTGGTCACTATCAAAAAGTTTATCAGCGAAATAGTCGTCCTATGCCAGATCAATCATAGGAATATTGTGAGGCTCTTTGGTTGTTGTCTGGAAATTCCAGCCCCTATTCTTGTTTATGAATTTGTCTCAAATGGAACTCTTTTTGAGCACTTGCATCATGAGGGGAGATCATGGTCCGGTTTATTATCATGGGATATTCGTATACGAATAGCAACAGAAACTGCAGCAGTTTTGGCATATCTAAACTCCCAAGCATCCACGCCAATTGTCCATAGAGATATCAAGTTGACAAACATATTACTAGACGCTTGCTTCAATGCGAAAATTTCAGATTTTGGAGCTTCAAGGTTGGTCCTGTTTGATGAAACGCAGATATGCGCATTTGTGCTGAGGACTCTCGGATACTTGGATTCTGAGTATTTGCATACAAGCCAGTTAACTAAGAAAAGCAACGTCTATAGCTTTGGGGTCGTCTTAGTTGAGCTGCTGATTGGACAAAAGGCGCTACGTTTCAGCAAACAAGAAGAGCAGAGGAGCCTGGCTTTCTTTTTCCTCAATTCCCTAACGGGGGATCGGTTGTTGGAAGTTCTTGATGAGGATTGTATAGGGCGTGAGGGTAATACCGAGCAGCTCAAAGAAGGGTCTAATCTTGCAAAAAGGTGTTTAAGTGTGAAAGGCGAAGAAAGGCCTTATATGAGAGAGGTGGACATGGAACTTGAGAGGTTGAGAACAATGGGGAAATATTCATCGGACATAGTTGAATCAAATGACAAAAAGTTGGAAGAATAGAACTACTGCTTATGACAGCATCATAGACCAGATAACAATATCACTCCATGGTATTTCGTTGCAAACTTTCAAATGTTGTCTGTGATTAAGGTTAAACAATGTATACTGTCAAAAACAGTATAAACTTGAGAACTAAAGTTACTAAACAAGAGCAAATACATAGAGACTAAATCAGAAAGCACAAAGTTGGACTTTATTGACGTAATACCTCAGACACTATGGACACCATCTATTGAAACTATACTAAAACTCCTCATGCTGTCATATTGACCACTATAACCATCCGAAAAGGCGACACTGTTGAGTCTATCCCCAAACAAGGACTCCAATTCTTGTTCATTGTCATCAATTTTGGCCAAGGAGTGTTTACTTCCAAGTCTTAGTGCATCAAGTTCCATAGCCACCTCTCTCATAGTCGGCCTATCGTCCCCTTTCATGTTCAAGCATCTCTTTGCTAGCTTAGCAACTTCTGTTATCTGCTCCTTATTTTCCTCACATACTATATTTTCTTCAAGAACTTCAAACAAGTCGTCGTGCCTAACAGTATAAAGAAAAAAGTAGGCTAAATTCATCTCCTCCGTCGGCCTATCGTAGTTCAACGCCTTCCTTCCTGTCAGCAGCTCCACAAGAACTACTCCGAAGCTATAGACATCACTTTTCTCAGTCAATTGACTTGTTTGGATATATTCAGGATCCAAATACCCGAGGGTTCCTTGGACGATAGTAGATAGTTGCGTTCGATCCAGAGGAACCAATCTTGAAGCTCCAAAGTCCGAGACTTTGGCTGTAAAACTAGCGTCTAAAAGAATATTTGCTGACTTGATATCTCTATGAATGATAGGAACAGAAGCCGCGGAATGCAAATATGACAGCACACCAGCAGTTTCAGCGGCTATTTTTAAGCGCATATCCCAAGTAAGAAAACACGACTTTGCCTTATTATGCATGTTTTCATAAAGGGTTCCATTGCCGATGAATTCATAAACTAGCAAGGGGACTTGTGTTTCCAGACAACACCCGAGGAGCCTGACTACATTCCTGTGTCTGATTTGGGACAGAATAATTACCTCATTGATGAACTGTTCGATTTGGCTTGGATCAACTTCTTTGGATTTCTTGATAGCAACTACTCTGTTGTCCTGTAAGATGCCTTTGTATACAGTTCCATAGCCCCCCCGACCAATTATCATGCTGTCATGGAAGTTATTCGTTGCCCTTTTAAGCTCAGATGAAATGAAAATTTTTGCAATATCTGGTGATGATCTGTCCCGCCTGGTGAGTTTTTCTTGCAGCAACATGCCGCCATTCTGAAAGAAGAATGTACGTTTCATACGTATGAACTTTCTTCTCCTGAGCTCAAAGTATGTCCAGCAGTAGATAGATATCATTGCTATGATACCTAAAGCAATGCCTGTAGTAGAAAAATATACAAGTTAACTTCCATTTTCTACTCCTTTTATCAAACAACTAATTGAGGTAGTGAGCTACATATCAAAATCTAGCATATTTTTTGGCATGTGTACAAACCTGCAACAAGTTTGAATTCAAGTGATTTATCACGAAAGCAACCTTGTCCGTCTTTTTTCCCATCGCCACGGTACCCTTTGGGGCAAAGACACTTAAAACCCCCATCTTGGTTCTTACAACGCCTTGCGCATTTGTTGAGACTCGGATCTTCGCATTCATTAATATCTGCGAAATGATATATGTGCATATTTATACCAAGAAATTATCGAAAAAAGGAAAACAAAAATAGCCAAGGATGCAAACTAGATCATATGTTTTCTTGATTCCTTTTTTATCTTTTCAACCGTACCTCGACAACCATGGAGGAGATAAGGATTCCCTTGATAACCTGTGTTGCATAAACAACGATAACTAGACCTGTTGTTGGGATGGTAACACCCTGAATTACTACTCTTACAAGCATAAGTGGTGGAATTCTTCTGAGCCTCCGAACAAGTCTCACTCCCAATAACCCAATCAACAACCATAGGAAGCTCCTCCACATTCCTAAAGTTGGTTAGATTTGCAGGATAAAACCTGAATGCATTTTCCTCCACAAGAAAACCATGGCTGCAGTTATTGAAATCACTCACTTGAGTATAATTACTATAGCTATGCAATTCCACTTGCACAAGAGAAACCTCTTCAGGGATCGACAACTGGCAGCAGCCTGAACCCGTGCAGGACCCTTCCGACAGATCCTCCTTGGACTCACACATGGCAGTGCAACCGGTCGTATAGTTACGTCCACCTCTCGTCCCATAGATGTAACCATAGGTGTCGCAGCCCAAGACGGTGAACTTATTGGCAGTATTATTGACAGTGTAATATTGAGGCAGCTCTATCCAGGGAGCATTGCTGGAAACTGGAGTTCCATTTGGAGAGTAGCAATCGTGGGCTACGTATTGGAGGACTCGAACCTGGCCATCTAGTGATATGTTTGTGAATTCTAGTGAGTCTATTAGAAATGCTTTGGGGGGATCATAGGTTTTGTTGCAAGTGACGGAGAAAAATTCGTTTAAATAACAGTTTTCTGTTATGCCAAAAGGGAATGGGATTGGAATGTTACCACAGTGATCAGTGCAGTTGGGCTTTGCTATAGGGAAACTTGACAGAGCAGAAACTACTGATTTTGAGACAAGAATCAGCAGGAGCAGTTCAAGAACATGAGTTCCCATGATTCTTGGAATTATTTTCTTATAGGAATCCTAAGACGAACACAGATATATATAATTTTGGAGGTCTCTGCAGCCAATAGCTGTCAATTTTTGACTAAGTTAAGGTTGTTTACTTGCAAACAGCAAATGGCAACTTCTTGGTAAGATCAATGTTTTTTTTTCTTACATAGCGGAAGCTGCTTTTTGGTGCTTATTTCTTTACATTTGAATTCATGATGTTTGTTTCGTTGGCAGGCATTTTATATATTGCTACCTAACATTTTGGAGCAACTTCTTTGCTATGTTTCAACTGAACTTATCCCAAATGCTACATAGTTTAACATTTTGTCAATCGTCCGGAAGGAACATGGTAAATACTTTAATCATCTGCATGTAAAATGTGCAGAGGTTTGTTAATTTTGGGCTCAAGATTTGCATCATGGGGTCAATGACAGCAAGAGGAAGAAGAAAACAATAGAGCACTAAAGATAAAGAAATGTATTGAGGGCGCCGTGGATCAAAGTAGAGTGCTAAATGTTCATATTGCAGTCCAAAAAAGAGTAGAATTAATGGAAGTGGAACCTTCCTCTTGATGTTGAGAGGCATTGCTGGTGGAGTGAGTTCAGGGGAAGTTGCTGGTGCAACATTTGGAGTTAGAATATTTGGCAATAGTTAAGCAAACTATTGTTGGTTTTATTCAGTGGCTAGCTGGAAGATATCCTTGAACATAGGAGTAGATTCTTGAAGCCATCATGGGGTAATAGCTTGTCATTTCTGTCAAATGCTCGATGAAAACTCGACTATTGCGTTACAACTATGTTGAAGATAAAAATATAGAAATATTAAATTAGTGAAATATTTTTGAGATTTAGTTGAACAAAAATGAAAAATTAATTTTATTAACAATAAATAGATTATATAGTGAACGTCTTATACTACAACAAGATTATCTAACGATTAATTTATACAATCGACATATTACAATAGAGCAAAACTCTCTTACTACTAGTTTCAGCAATTCATTCTAACCTATAATAAACTTGAACAAGAATTTTTTTTGACAATAATAAATATTGAAAAATTGAGAAAAGCATATAACTATTGCACAACTTGGTACCCTTATGAATAAAGCACATGCTTTCCATGAAATTCAATTTATACCAATCAGGTTACAAACATGTGATGCATCAATGCTAAAATTTTATAGGAACAATAGTTAAATATTATATACTGAAATTCTAGAAGTTTCTTCCCCACAACCTAAAGAATAAAATGAGGTAACATTAACAATTTTCAACTTACACCCTGACAAGGGACTATTTTAACTATTATGGTCAAGTAAAATGGATTTAACCCTATGGATATGGCTAAATAAGGGGTTTGGTTCATGATGGGGGCGTACCCAGTGTAGCGCGCATACACATACACCCATATATTGCTGGGGGCGTACCCACTGGATATGCCCTCAGCATGAAATACACCTAAATAAGGGGAGTCAAAAAACAGTCAAAGCATCCATACTCTGTCTCCCATTAACTCACTTTCCCCCAAGAATTAACAAGTCTTTAAAGAAATAATAGTACCATTAATGAGACAGACACAAGGCAAAAGACCCATATAGATTCTTGTGCACAAGGACAACCTTCAACATGTGAACCACATATATTATTTTTATTTTCCTCAACCATAGAGTTAGTGGGACTTGGAAATAGTTTTATTTGATCAATTGGATATTAAATTCACAACTAGCCCTCTTTTTAAAACCATATATTATATATATTTCACCATAAATAAAATTTTAAATTCTCTTTTTAATAAATAAGTACATCATTATTCTTTTAAAATTTAGAGTGATTAATTAATTATCCTCACCCTTATATATATGTATACGAGCTGACGAATGTTAACAAATTTTTAATATTTATGTATGTTTAAATAAAGAAATATTAAAATGTATTTGCTTATTAAATTTTGTATTACGAACAATAATTATGCAACAAATTATACAAAAAATATGAGTGTAAAATAAAAATAAACCAGTGGGCTCAAACTCAATGAAGACAAGAGGACAAAATTCAAATATACTATTTGTTCAACCCTAAAAACCTCTCCTCCTTCCCTCTTTTCACTGCTTCCCAAAAACCCTTCTCAATAGCCAAACCCCAAAACTATCTCCTTCTTCTCCTCCTCCTTCAACACCACCCACCCCCCGTCCCCCGGGTTCCTGCATATTCAGTCATATCATACGTACAAACGTGCATGTTTACACACTAGCAAACACATGGATATATAAAGTTTGCATCTTTAACTTGTAGGTGTGAGATGCGCCATAGTTATGCAGAAGCTGCTGCGCAGAACCCCCTATGCCTCAGGTCCCCCTATTTTATCCGTTGACACTTCTCTCAGTCTACCTTTGTACAAGACTAGCTTTTTTTCTCTTGGTTTTTGCAGCGGCGCACCCAAAATTATCACAAAGATGTCATCTTCTGCCGCCACTGTCCAACAGCTTCACCCTCTACACCAACCCAGAAAGCCCTTTTCCTCAGCCGCCGCTCACAGCCTCAGGCTTGTGAAAATGCCTCCCTCCAGTTGCCGTCCCTGCAGTTGCTCTTTTGAGAGCAGTGGTAATGCTGTGCCGTTTAGGGCTTGGGTGGTTTTCAAAGAGAGCAGTTATGGTAGTATAGGTGCGCCCTACAGAGCTTGGTTTGGTACGCAGGCTGGTAATTCGGAGAAGGGCGGTGGTGAGTTGCCGGTGGCATCGGAGAATGAGGGTGGGAATGACGCGGAAAATGTGAAAGCGAGGGTGCAGAGGAGGCAGAGGAGTGGCAGCGGAGGTGGTGGCACGGTGGTGGTGGGAGGCCCGGATTTGTTGGCAATACCAGGAGTGGGGCCGAGGAATTTAAGGAAGCTGGTGGACAAAGGCTTTGAGGGTGTAGCTCAGCTCAAACAACTGTACAAAGACAAGGTATGGAGGCTTATACTATTGTTTTGTGTATGTATATAATAAGGCAATTCGGATTCTTGTTAGCCTCTAGTTGTGTTGAGTCTACAATTTTGTTATGAGTTTAATTGTTGTTCTAGTGGGCTTAGAACAAAAATGCGAGAAAGAGAAACTTGGAATGTATTCTTGTTTAATGGCTGGACAGTTGGTCTTGATATGCAGGATTAGTTTG
Organism: Jacaranda mimosifolia; assembly: GCA_018894105.1. NCBI lineage: Eukaryota > Viridiplantae > Streptophyta > Magnoliopsida > Lamiales > Bignoniaceae > Jacaranda > Jacaranda mimosifolia. The sequence goes on along the minus strand of CM032131.1, from coordinate 30,928,356 downwards.
AGGTGTAATTGTTGCATTGTCGACTGAGGTTGGTTTGTTTTAAATACGGTATGATCCCATGGTCAGCACAAACGAATAGTCTTTTCTTTTTGTTTTTGTGATTTTCTTTCTTTTTTTTATCTGTCTTTAAATATGTTTTTCATTGGGCTCCAGTAAACTTCTTGCAGCATTTTACAATTGTTGGCTTAAGAAATCACTAATAAGAACATGTGGTATATCCCGGAGACTTTGTAACATGCTTGGTTTGTGTGCTTTAGTTTGGTTGTACGACAATAAATATGTATGTGCTTTGTTGGTGCAGTTTTTTGGGAAATCCAATGAGAAAATGGTGGAGTTTTTACAGAGTTCTGTGGGGATCATACACAAAAACCATGCTGAGAGTATAACTACGTATATCAAGGAGAGCGTAGATGAAGAGCTGAAGGAGAATGATGCAAAGCCAACTCAAAAGAAGCGAATCACTCTATGTGTTGAAGGAAATATCAGTGTTGGAAAGACCACATTCTTGCAGAGAATAGCTAATGAAACGCTTGAGCTTAGAGATCTGGTGGAAGTCGTTCCTGAACCAATTGACAAGTGGCAGAATGTTGGTCCAGACCACTTTAACATATTAGATGCATTTTATGCTGAACCAGAGAGATATGCCTATACCTTCCAAAACTATGTTTTCGTTACCAGAGTTATGCAGGAGAGAGAGTCATCGGGTGGCATTAAGCCCCTCCGGCTGATGGAAAGGAGTGTCTTTAGTGATAGAATGGTAAATATTCTGCCTTTTTTTGAGCTTGCTTCACTCTATTCTATCCATGCTGAAGGTTACCAAAATATGTCATAAATTTATATGGTTTTTATTTATAGTGCTACATTGTTTAACATCTCTTCTCACAGTTTATGGCCTCAGGCTTCTGAGGAAACTGGGTTATTTTGTCTTTGCTGATTTGTGTCAGTCACATTTCTTACATAAAGGTCTTTGTGAGAGCTGTTCATGAGGCAAAGTGGATGAACGAGATGGAGATCAGCATTTACGACTCGTGGTTTGATCCTGTTGTTTCGAGTTTGCCTGGTCTTATTCCTGATGGTTTTATCTACCTCAGAGCCAGCCCTGATACATGCCACAAACGCATGATGCTGCGTAAGAGAGCAGAGGAGGGTGGAGTCTCTCTTGATTATCTGCGAGACTTACATGAAAAGCACGAAAGCTGGCTTTTCCCTTTCCAAAGTGGAAATCATGGAGTGTTGTCCGTAAGTGAGCTACCTAATGATGTTGACTGGTCTTTACATCCCAATATAAGGGACCAAGTGTTTTATTTGGATGGTGATCATATGCACTCAAGCATCCGAAAGGTATTGTACTATGCTTCATTTTATCTGTTCTCTAGGAGACCTTTGTCATCTGTAATCTTAAACTTACCTTTATTTTGCAATGAGCAGGTTCCTGCTTTGGTTCTTGACTGTGAACCAGACATTGATTTTAGCCGAGACATAGAAGCCAAGCAGGAGTAAGTTAACTTTCCCTGTTTCCTGGTATGCGGTTTTGGAAAAAAAATTCACATGTTGTGAAAAAGACATCATTCTATATTGAAATTGATACTCTTAATTTATGTAATTCATGATTTGGAAGCTCTAATCTTCATTGGATTTGTCTATTCTGTATATATATACATGACCATCTTCAATGCCCGCATTTATTGCTTTCACTAAATGTTTTCTGCATCCTCTGATTTGCCCATTGCTCTATTCTTACATTCATGGTGCTAATCTATACTAATCTATATTATCTCATTCCTTTTATGTAATATCATTGCCTATGAAGGTATGCTCGTCAAGTTGCTGAGTTCTTTGAATTTGTGAAGAATAAGAAAGAAGTTTCTGCTTCAAACGGTGGAGAAGATGGAGCAAAGAGCAACCAACGACAGGTGTTGCTGCCTCATCATGGGAATTTGTGGATGCCGGGTACACAGCCCTTCCCGGATTCTACCCTCAAGTCATTGAATTTTCAACGAGCCATGTCATTTATGCCTCAGTAGGTGGAATTTGTTGCTCTAGCTACTTTCTGACTTTTACTCTTGAGCTGCGTCCGAAGTGGTGTTATTTCCGCTTGTGTAAAAAGATGTTAACCTTTGACCCTCTCCCCTTTAGATGTGTAAAGTTGTGGATTCTAGTTTGCTGTTTAGTGACTGCTGGTTTGTTTGGAAATGCAAAAAACTTGCTTAAATTATATTGCTCTACGATTATGATTTTGAACTTCCCGTTGTTGGTTCTCGTGTAGTTGGAATTTCCAAAATCACAAGAAAATTTTTAGCAAGGGAGATTCCAACTCTTAACAACTTTTGAGTACAAGCGTTGTTTTCTGAAAAATATAGTATGATTATTGTTCATTATTAACCTTTATAATAGAATCAACGGGGGTGTGAAATGCGATAATTTATCCTGCAAAATGGATATCAATGGTTCAAGTTAACTTATCTACAACTCATTAATTGAGCCAATATGAAGCTACACGATAACATTCAATTGGCACAAAGCAAGCCGATGCTTTCCTTCAAGCGAACCACGGTTAGGATGGATGGTTTCGGTTGATTTTGTTGGTCTTGCAGAGAAAGGCATAAACACATGAATGATGCTTTGATCATTAAATGATACCGAAAGTGCTTGAGAATACATTTCCATGTACAATTAACCTCCGGATTCTATTTACATGGTTGCAACTTTCTGCGGCCATTAGATAATAAATACATTTACATCTTAATAGGACCCTGCATTAACTGTAATCCTTAACTTATTTCGTGAGCTCAAAAATCAAACCCCAAGATCAAAGGATGGAGAGCCCGGAATCCCAGGGTTTTGTTGCATAGGTTCAAACACTGTAGCCATTTTCTGTGCTGAAGACTCTGATTTGTATCTGAGTAGTTTGGCAGCTTCTTCTTCCACCGCATCAAGATCAATACCTTCATAAAATTGATCATCTTCAAATATGTCTCTGTTTTCTTCCGTCCTCTGTCCTTCTATCTGCATGGATGAGTTTTCGCCTGGAGCTTCACAGAGTAGTGAGAACTGCTTGTCTAAATTAACCATGGGTGCATATTGAGCTTGGTAGAAGCTCAGTTTTCTTTTCCGGGTTTCCAGCTTGCTCTCAACCATCTCCGGGGGAATCCCATTGCAGGCTATTTGAGGGTTCCTAGCGGTTGACTCTAAGCCATTTTGAGGAGTATCATCATGTTTTGTTCGTGATGAGCACCCACTTTCATCCATCCTACTACTTTGAACCACAGAGTCGGGACTGCACTTTGTGGCAGAGTTAGGCAATAGAAATGGAGATTGAGTGAGCAATGACCGCCTGCCATTAGAGATGATATAAGTTTCAATTGCCATAAGAATAGAGCAAATGCTTTCAAATTATCAAAAGGACTCCCATCCTATACAAACGAATGATTTGTCAAGTATCAAAACCAATTCTCAGATTCAGAGATGGAAAATAAAATTTGGAAGGGAAAGGTTTGCCGGAAAGATATAAATAGAAACACGCTAATAGACTCCCATTTTGCGATGGTAATTGTCTGACATGATGAGAGCAAACTCAAAAACTTTTATGTCTAATTTCTCATAAGTAGAAAAGGTCTCTTTTATCCCATGTTTCTTGTCTTGTTTTCCTGTGCTACTCGGGATGCATGCATGAAATATTTATATGGACAAAGTATACATTGTAATGAATATTAAGCAGAATAAATCATGGAAGGGATATCATAAAAAAGAGAAGGAGAAGACAGTGTGAACTTTGTCAAAAACCTGTAAATTGCCATCATGTCAGTCCTACTGAGACCACCTGGTGTACCAGCTGAGGTAGGATTTACACCATCATCTATGAAGCTGTCCTCATATGTACTGCTATCCTGCTCATCTTCCTCATCATCAGATGCCTCTTCTGACGATACCCTGAAGAGGAGGGCTAAATTGAATGTTAAGCAAAAATTTGCTAAGTCCAATTCAGAAAAATCATGGGCTAGGAATATGTAGCTTTAGGATATACGACAGTGAAGGAGAATGACATTCGGAACTCCAGAGAAAGAAAAATAATTGTATTCCTTTCTGTCTCGCTCTAAATGAAGCCAACAAATACTTCAGCAATGTTAAACCTCTGATAGTGGACTTACTCTGCTTCCTCTTCAATATAGACTGCAACATCTTTTGCTTGCTTCTTCACACCTGAATGCCAAAGAAGATAAAGAAGAAGAAATTTAGCGTTCCCATTAGAAGGCTGATTCTCACGTTATATCAATAAAGTCATCTGCGAGTAAACAAAGTCAAATTAGTTAACCTTTGACAAGCTTAGTTGCTCTAAGATATTTATTCCCTCCAGAAGTTCTCAGTTTTCTATTCAAGCCAGTTAGCTCCTTGGGTTCTGGAGGAATGTTCTGGTTGAGATCTCCAAGCTTCCGCAACCTCCTGAGCTTGCACTGCTGCTCAACTGTTTCAGCCTTTACTCCAGAATCCAAAAGCCAGTCTTTGCTGCTGCTTGTGTTCGAGGGTTTAGCAAAAGGAGTTTGCATTTCTTCAGCAATTGGAATAGGTGATATGGATACTCTTGCTGCATTATTGTTCTGATGTAGTACAGGTGTTTGAATGTCATTACCACTAGAACAAGGGACATCCGTTTTACTCAGATTGCCATCTTCAATTGCCTTTTCACAAGTGTTCATGAAGAACTCAGTCTGCAAATTGGGGGAGGAAACAAGAGAAGAAACTGTGAAATCGCCTCTTTGACCATTCAATGTTCCTGTAACACAAATGCAGACATAAGCATTAATATTGATACACGAACACAAGAAACAGTATAACCACAAAAGCTTCTGAAAATACAAACCAGAATTATTTACAGGAGATTCTGGAACAATTCCGCTTTTAATGAAATTAGTCAGTCTTGGACTAAGCTCAGGATCCATAAAATCATTGTTTGACTCATCAGCTAATGGCATTAGCATCCTATCGTGCTCAGCATTACAATCCTCACCAGTGGTACCCATTTCCTTTGGCATTCTGTTGGAAACCAGGGTGTGAAGAATTTCCTCAGCCTCAGACAACAGTTTCCCTTTCTTCGCATCTGGGTTGCATAGACTAGATTCAAGCAAATTCTTAACTTCTGGAGATCTTGAATGCAAAGAAAGATTACCTTCAGCTTCAACAGAATTCTCTTCATGATCTTCAGAATCATGCATCGAGTGGTGTACAGAAGTCATATTTTTGCCTTCCATGCGTTTAGAATTAGATGCCAGGGGCAGTTGTGGTAATGATAAAACCAGGACATTTCCAACATCATCAACTGATACAAATTCCGAACCCAACAGGAAGGTGTGGAAGCAAGGTTTTTGTTTGTGGATTTCATCAACGTGCATATCTTTAGCAATCTCCTCAAGTTCCATATCAATTTCCAGTACTTCTGTTTTCGGTTGCTCTTCACCATGATCAATAAACCTCTCTGAATCTAGAACACATTTTAAACAAGAAAATCACTTTCCATATAGTAAAAATTTAAATCAAGCCATATGGAAGTCTTGTGCATTGCAAGTAAGCCACCATGAAGATTTTAATCTTGTGTTAAGTCTGAAATTGGAATGATGGTCTATTCCATTGCCAAGCTGTTACCTTCTATTATTTTCTCATGAGGCTCCACTGCTTCAACTCTCAAGCAATGATCTGAAATAGCTTCATCCTGAATAAAGATAATGCCTCAAATAATTGCAAAGGATAGCAAATGGAAGTATCAAATAAGTCCAGAAAGAGCTAACAAACAAACCTCTCCTGAAAGAGTTCTGCTATCTTCAGAAAATGTTAAGCCTTGCAATTTTTGCATTGCATCTATTAGCATCCCTGTTCTATATGAATGCACCACTTTGTTTACAGGGGATGGAAATGCCTGGAAGTGAGGAAAGGCAATAAGAGATGGCCTCCAAGCAATTTCTCCAGTAGAGGCAAAATACTTGGCCAGTAACTCTGTCTCAGCATCGGTTAATTTGGTTTTGTATTCAGGCACTACGGTAGGGTTATCATCTTTCACTTTCTTTCCACGAGGAACAAATTCTTCAATTGACATCTCAAGAAATTGCACTTCTGGTCTGAAAACATGGGGAACCTGAAAATAAGTATGCAAAGGATACAGGCCAAGTAATTAAAAACTTCTACCTTGCTTTATTGAGAAAATCAAAATATAATGCTGCTGAAAAAGCATACCATCCTTGGACTAGAATGAAAACTAAAGCTATTCATCCCACCATTTCTCATGTGTTTCTTAATAGCCTTAGTGTTGGCTTGCTTTCGCATGTAACCCTTCAACTCTGACCCTTCACATGCTAAAACTAGTAAGCTTGTTAAGGAAATTGGTTCAGAAAGGACTAAAACCCAATGATTTTGTTATCTTTCAAGTGTAAATGAGACAGGCAATATCTAATAGAAATGAGTTCTCTAGACAGCAACTAATTGGAAGAAGGATATCAACTCGTCCTTCATGCTTCCTTCCAGTCCTTCCCATACGTTGAATCATTCTCAAAGGTGAGACATTAGCATCGAAGCATATGACAAGATCGACTTCCATGATGTCTAGACCTTCTTCACCAATTGATGTTGCAACTATCACATTGTACCCACCTGTCCGAAATTTCTACAGAGACAAGTCAAATAAACCACTGATGACTGGACACTGTGAATGGGAAAATAATTACCTGTAAAACTGCCTGTTGAACTTTTTGTGATTGTCCCTTTAATGTTTTCCCTGCAAATAAGAAAATCAAACTACATTCAAAACAAATGTTTAAAAAATTTAATTGCATCCCATTAGGAAGGTGTAAAATCAATGGACAAGGAGAATCGTACTACAAACCTGAGCTTTGTCCGATAAACTCCGTAGCTTTAACAAAATCCCCAATGTTTGTCAGTGCATTAAGTATGTCCCTGTCATGGAATCATTACTGTGAGCAATACTTTGCTTAGAATTCTAGCCTGACTCAGCATCACATGTATGTCATGATGATTTGAAGAAACAAAAATCAAATTCACCTGACACTACCCCTAAAATTTGAAAAGATGATGACCCTGGAGTTTTGGGGATCTTTCACTTCTGCACCACAATTTCGAAATGTCAATAGGACTGCATTTCTTTTGATGTAAATCCAAGTACCTAAGTGAAGCAAAGCAGCTAAGAACATGGAAATCTGCGCTTCAGTTATTTACACATCATTGGACAACATTAACCAATAGCATTATAACAAAAACAGCTCAAAACAAAAGCAAAAAGATACTTTTGATTATCAATAGCTTCATCAATGACAATGGCAGAAAGTAATAATCATGCCATGGAAACAGAGAGCATATCATGTGAAAGCAAATAGTTGTGATGCTACATACTGAAATGGTCAATCAGTACTTCCAGCATTTTTGCCAATTTGGGACTGGGGGCACCATGGGAAACACTTTGCTGCATCAGAAGTTTTGCTTTCAAGAGAACTTCATTTCTACTCATCAATCGTGCAAAAGACCTGCAAAAGTCAAGCTAACTAAGCTTAGAACACCGGGCGACTTTAAAACACAGTAGTATTAGTACCCCAAATAAACAATCGAAAATCTGATACTAATATCTTTACAACTAAAATTTGAGTGCGCATAGATGCAGGACTATCTTTTCATAATTTTTTCACCACTTTCCAGTTTACTCTGAAAAAATATAAAAAATTTGAAACTCATCTATTCTTAAATAAAAATAAAAGAAAAGACAACTGTATATAATGAAGGGCATACCCTTGTTTCAGTTTTTCATCAAGCATCTCAAATGAAGGCCTTATTCCATGGCTTGAAAGCAATTTCCTGACATGGTACAATGTTATAAGAACACCAAAATAACCTTCAACTTCTCCATACTTGGTATGAGGAAGGTCCGGAGGTGGTTCTTGGCGAAATTTGTCCCTTGAATTAAGTAAATCACAGGGGCTCAGCTGTAAATGAATAATACATGTTTTAAGAGAAGAAAAAACAGTTAGTGATACGCGAGTACTAAATTCAACCATTTGCCTTAGCCGCCAGCCATATTTGCAATCTCAATTGGCTAAACCAGGAAACCAAAACCCGAAAAAAATATCAATGTGGAAGAGATGGGAATAACATGGGATACAGAAGCAGAGTTCTGATAACAATTAACCTGCAATTATCTTTACTAATAGCAATTTGGTAACTTTTCTAAACCAAAGAAGTGATAAATCCATATTATAGATTTTCAGAATCTTGAAATAGACTTTGCGCTCTCTCAGATAGCAAGCCCCACAATCCCGATGTGCAAAACCTTAACTTACAAATCTAAACCTGAAAAAATGCTACTACAATCTCAAATTTTTAAATAATAGGATAGAGGAACATACTGTCTGGAAATCTCTCTTTTGAAGCACTCCAAATGCAGAAAGACGGGCAACAAATGGATGTACCACCTCCAAAAGCAGATTATTTATTTCAACAGCTTCATCACCCATAGCAACCTAACAGAATTTCTGACATTTTCTTATGTATTTCATAGAGCCGAATTCAGCAATTATATAAAGTCATTGGTACCTCAATTAGTTCTATCTTTCTCTCATGCACATAAGGAAGCACATCAGGATCACTTTCATTACGGTATTCAAGTGTAGATATTTGAAGATTGTTGATTATGTGTTGGATCGTCTGCTGTTTACCTGAATAAGGTCATTAAGAATCATGTCACAAAATAAGGTACAATATCAAATCAACTAGATCTTTCTGATTGGCCTGCTGTACTTACTTCCTGGTGTTGCGGTCAATGCTAATATTCTTAGTTGAACAGGTGCATCCATCAACTGAAAACCAATGCAGTAGTATTAGTTTAAAATGTGAAAGTAATAAGTCATGGAATCAAAATTCGTGGAAATTTCATGGCCAATATAATGAATTTTTGCACTATAGGATACATAGGAAAATATATAAACCTCATGGTACACAAGAAGAAAAGAATGAAGTGACAAACCTCACGGACTGCTACACAGTATGAATAGTTTCCCATAGCACGATGTGCCTCATCAATCACCAAGCACACCAAATACTTCACCAAACATGAGCCTACAACATTAATTCAATTACGAAAATTCCAAAAGAAGAAAACTACTAAGATCTAAGGAAAGCGGCTATATTTCCTCAGCGAGCCTAATTCTATTTTCAAGGACATTCACCATAACAATAGGACAAAAAGAAATGCAAAACTGGATAGTAGATACCCCTATATCAAATTTTAATAACACATGTATTCTCCTTTTCCTATTTTTCTAGAAAATATCCCCAAAGCTGCTTAGAATAATGGAAAAATACAGTTTAGCAGACCTTAAATTGCCACCACATGATGCTTGGTTAAACAGATCATGATAAGTGTTATATAACAAGAAAGAATGAGATGAATTAAATCGACGTCAAATACTATTTTCAAAAGAAATGGAACATCCAGAAACTGATATGGAAGTAATTGAAGGTAAGGATAACGATTTGCTGAATTCTAGATAAGGATTCACTAAATATTTTTATTAGGATTTACTAAATTCTCTAGTAGAGTGGGACAACATATCACCAGAACTGGATAGGTCCAAATAACATGCTTTATAGATTAGACAGGTTCAAATAATGTGCTTTATAATTTTCTATTTTCCACATATATTACTAGGTCATTTAAATTTAAAATTCATATATTGACTTCATTCACACATAGTGACAAATTTAGAAACTAACCAGAATGTATATCCTTCTCCAACACTTGCGGAGTAACAAAAAAAACTCGTTTGCTTTTCCAAAAATCTGCCCTTTTTGTAGGACTAGTCTGACCTGTTAGATCAATGGTCCACTCCTGCAATCAGATTAATAAGAACTTTCTCAAAATAGTTAAGTAATCCAAACTCTCATACATAAAACATAGCAAATAGGAGTCTAAGAATATTGTAACCATTGCCTTACTTGTGGAATTCCAACAATTTTATGACAAGCTTCTATTTGTTGCATGACAAGTGGTCGAGAAGGGGCAGCAAAAACAATTTTTCCTACAGAAGATGCACAAGAAGTGTTGTCAATATTGCTTAACAAGGGTTCTAACATGATTCTTTAACAAACAAAGTTGAGAAATCAACGTAATGATTGACATGCTTTCATCATGTACAATTTGATACCTGGCTATTCTGCAAACTTCTAATACTCATCACAGTTGTGTGTTGTGCAATAATGTATTTTGAGTTCGATAAGGAACATCTATCACTTCATTGTCACAACTGAAATTGACTAGTATCTGGCCACCAGCGAGATTAATGTTGAGATATGGATTGCCCATCTATATCCATTTAATAGACAGTTTTCTTTTGAGCTGAAGGAATTATTTCAAGACCTTATTTTTGGAGATTTTGTTAATTTATTCTTATGAATTCACTTCTGAAACCATTGGGATTACTCTACGTGAAGTCAAAAAAAAAATAGATTTGATATTTTGGTTCTATATAAAGGTTTCCAATCACTGAATCTTAGAATTATTCATTTACAAGTTTTTGGATTTGGGTCGAGGTCTATACTGGTTCAATTCCGAGAATTTTTTCTCATCATGGTGTGTTGTGATGGCTCTATTTTGCATCCCATTTGGGGGCGTTACAAGGCATGTGTCTCACCTGTGTTCCCAAATATAAATGTAGAGATAACAGAAAAGCATACAGAAGCTCCAATTCAAGCTCACTTAAGAAGAAGATGTATTGCCTAGAGATAATAGCACTAAAATAACCATTTTAACAGCTAGGACTGATTGCAAACTTGTATATTACCAGTGGTGGGTTACAACAAAAACATATGCAAGGACAGACAATTTGCTATCATCAGTTATTATGTGATAAACAAAGAAGTAATAAGAGAGCAGAAGAAAAAAAAAAAAAAAAAACAGAGTATTAAACAGTACAGAATCACATTACCTTCAGGAAACCATCTGAAAAAATTGTACATGACAACTGCAGCAATAAGAGTTTTTCCAAGTCCTGTTGGCAATACAACTAAAGTATTTGAAAATAGTGCAGTCCTGGTGATAGAGAATTGATAATCACGACGAGGGACATTCACTGCCAGAAACAGCAAAGAAGAGTGAATCTTATAAGTTGAAAAACTCATAATAAAATGTTATATCATCCAAAACACAGAATTTGAAATTGTTCTTTAAGAGCATTTCTCTCAAGTAGCTGGGAACATGAAGATCATAATGGACTTGAAAGGAAGTATCTTCCTCCTGCATTATCATTTTCCCAACCCATAACACTACCATTAATTCCAAACCAATCCACCACCACCCCAACAAAAAGAAAAGGGAAAAAAAAAAAAAAAAAAGGAATATTGCACAGAAAAGCATGCCAAAATTGCAAAATTGACACGAAAAACAAAAGGGAAAATCTTTGGGGAAGAAAAGGACCTGGGTAAATCCAAGTCTTGGCAGCCTCAGGATCAATCTTAACAAATCCATTGAGCATCTCAATATCTTCATATTCAGCAACACCAGAACCATTGTTATCACCAATATCATTACCGTTACTATTATTTCCACGTAACCCATTTGAAAATTCTGCTTTTCCAACGGATTTCTTGGAAGTGCTAGAAGAAAACCCAATAAATCTATCTAATGTAGACTGCTTAGTTGAAGAAACCGAACTAAAATTAACATCAAATTTTCCTTTTTTCTGCATTGGGTTCGAAACCATTTTCGGATTACTATTAAAACTAGAATTAAAATTAGAAAGGGAAGTGGGTCTTTCAGCAGCAGTTGCCTGACACGCCACATCAATTTCTTGCACAGCTGCTTCCCAATCAAATTCCTGAACATACCACAAAAAATAAAAATATAGAAAAAGAAAACAAAACCCATTTACCGTGCAAGTATAAACGGATAAATTATAGTAAATGGAAAAATAAAATAAAATAATCAATTCGATGAACTGAACTTACATCATCGTCGCCTATGATATGCAGAGGAGTGGAAGTGGAAGCCATAGAAAGCTCTTCGTAAAGATTAGAAACTTGATTTTAACAGAGATTTTGTTTAAAATTACTGGTTTTGATGTGGATTTCTTGGGAGGGGAGATGAATAAGCAAAAGCCCTCAAGAGAGAGAGAAAGAGCGGCAAAATTCTTGAGAGCGCCTTTGAAGTTAGGGAGAACAATATTCAATTAATTTTATTTTATTTTATCTAATTTTTTTATTAATTCTCTAATTTATGCAATATTACTGTGTACACTAATAATAATAATAAATGGAAACTAATTTAGTGAGTGAACTTTAATATAAAAATGCTAAATTAGTATATGATTGAACACGAGTAGTATCAAAACAATATTTCTTCAAAAAATTATTTTTATTGTAGAAAAAAAAAAGGACTAAGGTAAATATTCGACAAATCTTAATTTGATGCAAAGGCTAAATATTGCCATTGATATTGCACCCACACTTAGTACCTTGATAGTGGTACTGATTCTATCGTAATTCATGGTAATTTGAAGTCGAGTAACATTCTTTTGATCAAAATATGACAGCCCATGTTTTCGATTTTGGACTAGCCAAAATTATTTCAAACATTTCTGCACATGAAAGTAGCTTAGCTGCAACCAAGGGCACAATTGGCTAATTGCTCCAGGCCTGGATTCCCAGTCTTGTGAAAACTACACTTGCATTTTGCCAAGAACCTTTTTCATTGTACACATTGTTGTGTCCATAGACATCATAGTTTTGACTGTCTGCACAGAACATGGCATGAGATTTTCCAAGTAATTTACTATAATTAGAAATCTATTCAAGTGGCCAATTCTTTTATCATACTGCTATAAACTTTGTAAAAGAAGTATCTGAACAAGTCTTGTTTGTTGCTGGAAAAGAAGTCAAAGTTTGAAATCCATCCTTGTTAGTTAATCATTAGAGGATCTATGTCTTCTAGTCATTGTCTTTCTTTCTGAATTTTTCTAACCTATGAATAAAATAAATATCATAAAACCAATATTACAAAGACAGGAAAAGGGTCTATGATTTTACTCACAAACTGAGTCAAATATGGAAACCATAATTAATACAATGATCATTCAATAAAACCAAGCAAGATTAGCATCCGGTTGGTGCAAAAAAAAAAAAAAACTATGGCAAAACTTTCCATCATTAGTACTCCTTCTTGTATGATCTTATGGTTCTTTTTCCACTTTGCAACTACTCCGGCAACATCCTCAAGCAACGAAACCGACTTACAAGCACTGCTGGCTTTCAAGAAAGCCATAGATGATGATCCAATGGGGGCCTTAAGCTCATGGGATGAAAAAACGTTGCATTTTTGTGGCTGGAAAGGCATATTGTGCCATCAAAACAGAGTCTTGTCAGTTAATTTGATGTCCCAAGGCCTGGTGGGATCCCTTTCACCTTATTTAGGTAATCTTTCTTTCCTCAGAACCATCATTTTACAAAATAACAGATTCCATGGCCAAATCCCGGAGGAAATTGGTCGACTCAGAAGCCTAGAATTGATCGAGTTTAGTAACAATTCTTTGAGTGGTGAAATCCCAAGAAACCTCTCACAGTGTAGAAATCTTTATTACCTCAATTTGATTGACAATAATCTCACAGGATTCATAGTCCCTGAGATAGGTTCTCTTGTCAAACTTGAAGCTTTAGGCTTAACAAGAAACAGGCTTTCAGGTACTATCCCACCATTCCTAGGAAATCTGACAAGCTTAGTTTCACTTTCTTTAGCAAACTGTGGTTTCCAGGGAGAAATTCCAGAATCATTTGTCCAACTTCAAAGACTAATATTGCTGAATTTAGTTGGAAACAGGTTGACTGGTGGGGTTCCATCAGGCCTGTATAATATTTCCAGTATGGAGATTTTCTCTATCCGTTCCAACCGGCTCCAAGGAACCATACCTTCTGATATAGGCTTCACATTTCCAAAGCTGAGGACCCTTGATGTGGGAGAGAACCATTTCACTGGAGGGCTCCCATTTTCCCTGTCGAATTCTTCCCAGATTGAAAGAATACATCTAGCTTTTAACAATTTCACAGGGAAAATGATAAGGGATTTCACAAGGCTTTCAGCTCTTCACTATCTTTTTGTTTCATCCAACCATTTGGAGGGAGATATCAGTTTCATTTCATCCATGGTAAACTGCACTAGACTTGAATCTTTTTCAGCTTCTGATAATCTTCTGAGTGGTCCCTTGCCAGACTCCATAGGCAATCTTTCCAGTATCTTAAATTTCCTGTCTGTTTCTAGCAATCAGCTATATGGTACCATTCCTTCTAGTATTGGAAACCTCGCTGGTCTGAGTCATATAAATCTTGCATATAATGATCTTGAAGGTCCTGTTACTTCGGCCATTGGCAAACTTTACAGGTTGCAAGAAATTTATCTTGGAGCAAACAGATTGACAAATAAGCTACCATTTTCATTAGGGAACTTAACTTTGCTGAACCGTCTACACTTGGGGGGAAATGATCTCTATGGCAATATACCTCAAAGTCTTGGCAACTGTACCAACTTGCTAACGCTAGACTTCTCATACAACAACCTGAACGGCTCAATACCTCCAGAAATTATGAGCCTGTCATCCATTTCCATTGCCTTTAACTTAGCCCACAACATGCTAACGGGCTCGATTCCAGCAGAAATTAGCTTTTTGAGAAATCTTGCAAACTTGGACTTGTCCCACAATAGACTATCAGGGCTCATTCCAAACTCTTTGAGCAGCTGTGTAAGGCTGGAAAGGCTTCACCTGGAGAGCAATTCTCTTAATGGAGAAATACCAGATGAACTAAGTGCTTTAAGGGGTCTGCAAGATTTGGATCTTTCAGACAACAACTTATCAGGGCCAATTCCAAGGTTTCTAAGTGAGCTGCTTCTGGTAAATTTGAATCTATCTTTCAATATGCTGAAAGGGAAAGTCCCAACTGTAGGAGTGTTTCAAAATGAAAGTGCAGTTTCACTTGAAGGAAACAGTGACTTGTGCGGAGGAATTTCAGACTTGAAGTTTCCTCCTTGCTCATCAACAGATTCCAATAAAAAACACTTTTCAACTGTATGGAAAATCTTGATCCCAGTATCCATATGCCTTATACTTTCAGCATGCTTATCCATTATCATCCACAAGCGACGAAGATCACAAAAAACTCTATCTTCCATGCCCTCATTTCGGGCTGAGTTTTTGAGGCTATCTTATGCAGATCTTTTGAGAGCCACAGGTGGATTCTTGGAGGCAAACTTACTTGGAGCAGGGAGATTTGGATCCGTTTACAAAGGAATTCTCAGTGATGGGCAGACAGTGGTGGCAGTAAAGGTGCTAAATCTTAACATCAAAGGAGCTTCCAAAAGCTTCTTATCAGAATGCAATGCATTAAGGGGAATAAGACACAGAAACCTTGTGAAAATATTGAGCATATGTCCTAGCACAGATTATCAAGGGAATGATTTTAAGGCATTGGTTTATGAATTTATGGCCAATGGAAGCTTGGAGAAGTGGCTGCATCAAAATCCAGAGGAAGAAGAAGGCAGAAAGCTTAGCTTAATTCAGAGACTTAATATTGCCTTTGATATTGCATCTGCACTTGAATACCTACATTGTGGCACAGATTCAACCATTGTTCATGGCGATTTGAAGCCATGTAATATTCTTCTGGATGAAAATATGACTGCCCATTTGGGAGATTTTGGATTGGCAAAAGCAGTTTCTAGTGTGTTTTCAACAGATGAAAGCAGTTCAATGACAATCAAGGGTACCATAGGCTATATTCCTCCTGGTATGACTTTTCCTATATCTCTTGTCTCTTCTACACTTGCATATCACAAGATTGAAGATTCTTTTCTAACTTGTGCAAAAGGTAATTAAAAGGCTAGTTTCTTTAGTTCACTTTGCATAATTGTTGTGCAGTAGATTTCTCACCAAAATTGAATTACTTGTCATGAATCAAAAGAACAGTAGGTATTAGAGTAGATCACACCAAACTTTTCAATACTTAAGTCAGTCTCTAACACAACAAGTTCAAAGAAAATGTATCTTGACCAATAAGCAATAAAATGATTTTCTTTCAATTATAATTGAATCTTTTGGTTAAGTCAAAAAACTCAGTACAATTCAAAATTCAAACAAATTAGACTCGTTATGAATTTCCTCAGTGAAAATCCTTCGATTTGCACCAAGTCAATGATAGTTAACAAGAGAATAGAGAGTTTAAAATATTGGAAGTAAATATAATAGGTGAGACAATGTTACCTGCCTGAAAAGTGCACTAATAAGTTTATTTATAATAGCAGCATTTGACCGTACGACATGCTATCCACATAGTTCTAGATGCTCCAATAAAAGTGATGTGGATTCTCATTTGCAATTAATTATCTATTTGTTAGTGGTATTTCAATAATATCACGCCACTAAAAATACCTAGGACATCGTATTAGCTATCCAAGTATATAAAATGTTGATTAACTCTTTAACCTATTTATAAAAACAGGCAACTTTCTTTTTTTTTTTTTTTTTTTTTTAATAAATATGAAGTGATCTACTCTTGATTGAGTTCTAAAAATAACCTATATATGTAGAGTATGGCATGAGGGACATGATTTCTACACAAGGGGATGTATACAGTTATGGGATTTTTCTACTAGAAATGTTCACAAACAGAAGACCAACAGATGATGCACTTTTGGGACACTCAACAAGCCTTCATGATTTTGTGAGTGAAGCCTTGCCAACCCAAGTGGTGGAAGTTGTGGATCCATTCATTCAACGCGACATCAACAGTAGTGGAAACACGATTAATTGCATGGTTTCTGTTTTGGAAATTGGGGTCGCATGCTCAAATGAATCGCCCGGAGATCGAATGTTGATGACTGATGTTGTTACTGAGTTGCATAAGATCAGAAATGCTTATACCGTTCAATGATTCCCCACATTTATTTTCTTCTAATTTTTAAATAAAAATAAATTAATTTTTTTCTATTTTTTTCCGTTTTATTTTGAACGATATTTTCTATTATAGTAATTTCAATACGAAATAAAATATTTAAATGTTTGTGATATCACAATTCATCTCCATAGTATGAAATGAATTTTAATTGCAATGTTATACTGAAACTTATTGTATTTGGCTCATCGCAAGGTTGAATCGAATCATTTTAAATTGAAATTATAATCACATTGCGCTTGAAAGTTGAAACCTCCCAAATCATAAGAATCCTCAACTTAATAAATTTAGCACAACACTTTATGTGTGAAATTTTGAGAATAATTGCCTTTTAGAGAGTAGAATACCAAAAAAAAAAAAAATTAAGTTTTATTTAGGGAGAGTTATTGTCTATCATTAGTCTATATCGTAGAATCATTTCAAAGCATGGGAGCCAGTAATTTATCCCACTACAGCCACCGACATTTTGAGTCCTCTTATCTCCAACTCATGAATTTCATCAACACAAAACTATATGATACCATGTAATTTCTTTTTCAATTATTCATCGACAAATCAATTTTTTGTCAACATATAAATATTTTGGACCAAACTTTAGGTCATTTTTTAACAAATAAGATCAAAGAAAAGGTATCCTGATTGATAAGCATTAAAAGGATTTTTTTTTTAAATTAGAATTGGATCTTTAGATCGAATAAAAATATTCAGTACAACTTCAGGTCAAATAAAAATATTCACTACGACTCAAAATTCAAACACATTAGACTCAGCACCATTAATAATCACAATAAACTGATTGCGAGATTAATGGTTAATTTGTGCTTACAGATTATTTGTGTATATTATGCATCCGCAGAACTAAACACTCATAATAATAATAATAGTAATCACAATAAACCATTAATCCGAGCACCCCCAAACACCATAAACACTAAATGCACATTTCCAAACCACAGTAGGCACATGCAGAACTTTGAAAATCAGTGCAGATCATGCGCAGGTAGGATAGGAAACAAGACGGGTCGATCGATGCTGAATCTTCACAGAAACGAAAAATCAGCAAAGAAATATACAAAATAAAATAAAATGCTTACATCATTCCCCAATTTCCAAACGGTGACCCTTGTGACCCACTGAAAAACATTAGCATAGTGCCAGAATCGCGGCAGAAAAATGAAGTGACAACGTTTTCGGAAAAACTGTCCAAGCATTGCCATTACATGTATTTACAAGAATTTAAGAAACAACGTCCAGGGGAATGCATTTACTCCTCCCCAACCACCGTCCATTAAACCTTCAGCCACCAGACTTTAATATATATATGGCAAAAGAAAGGGCAAGTGATTTGTTTCCAGCACATTTGTATTAGTTGCTATTGTTTCCCTGGGTACTGCACATTATTAACCAAAATATGTAGTCAAGATTTTTGATGAGATGCTGGAGTTAGACAAAATACAATAGGGTCTCCTCCAGACTCTTTGGGGTTCTTAAAAGCTAACAAGATTCAATTGCGAGTTAGTATATTGTTCTCAAGGTGACTACTTGATTTAATAGGGATGTGCCCTTCTGATTATTGTCTTACTGTCATACTATGATGTCAAATTGTTTGGTCTCCCCCTTGGGAAGAACTTGAAATTCAAAACTAAGTTATAATCAGAGTATCTGTATTAGAGCTCTCAAAGAAAAAGTCCTGAAATTTTGTATCCTTATGATGAGCTTTAAATTCATTGCAGTTTTTTGAGTGCTTCTAATTGCTGAGCTGATAATAGTGATCACCATCCCACAACTTCGGTCTCCTCGATGCCGCACCCAGTGCTGTGGCAGAAACGAACACATGTCCTCTCTCTCCCTCTCTCTCTCTCTCTCTCTCTCTCTCTCTCTTCTTCTTCTTCTCTATTAATTTAAATTTTCTTTTTCTTTTTTTATTAAGTATATTAATATTAGTGATGGCCAAATACATCATAGATTAATTAATTTTTGAGCAATTAAAAATTGACAATTATAAAATAATATCCTAGTTAGTGATTTAATTTTTAGATTGCCCCTGATAGTTGAAACCTCCCAAATCATAAGCATACTCAACTAAATAAATTTAGCGCAACACTTTTTGTGTGAAATTTGAGAATAATCACCTTTCAGAGAGTAGAATACAAAAAAGTTTTAAGTTTTATTTGGAGAAAGTTATTGTCTATCATTAGTACGTCTCTATCGTAGAATCAATTCAAAGCATGAGAGCCAATAATTTATCCTACTACGGGCACCAACATTTTGAGTCCTCTTATCTCCAACTCATGAATTTCATTGATACAAAATTATATGATATCATCTAAACATTTTTTTTCTTTCAATTATTCATTGACAAATCAACTTTTTGTCAACATAAAAATATTTTGGACCAAACTTTTCAATACTTAAGTCATTTTCTAACAAAATAAGCTCAAAAAAAGGTATCATGACCGATAAGCATTAAAAGGATTTTTTTAAAATTAGAATTGTTGGAATAAAAATGCTTAGTACGGCTTGAAATTTAAACACATTAGACTTGCTATGGATTTCCCAAGTGAAAACCCTCCGACACCAAGTTAAAAATAGGTAATAAAAGAAGATAGAGTTTAAAATACTGGAAGTAAATATGGTAGGTGAGGCAATATCACATGCCTAAAAAGTGCACTAATAAGTTTATTTATAATGGTGGCATTTGGCAGTACAACATGCTATTCATATGGTAGTAGAAAATGCTCCAATAAAAACGACATGGATTCTTATTAGCAATTAATTATTTATATG
This sequence comes from Jacaranda mimosifolia, assembly GCA_018894105.1. NCBI lineage: Eukaryota > Viridiplantae > Streptophyta > Magnoliopsida > Lamiales > Bignoniaceae > Jacaranda > Jacaranda mimosifolia. The sequence goes on along the minus strand of CM032131.1, from coordinate 30,908,592 downwards.
CTAGCGGTATTTCAATAATACCATGCCACTGAAAATACCTAGGACATCAAATTAGCTGTCCAAATGTATAAAACATCGATTAACCATCTTCCCAGTTATGAAAATGGGCAATTAAAAAAAAAAATACTAATTATCAGTGCACATTTGATATGTGCATATGGATTTAAAAAATTGAAGCACATTTAAGAAATTATAAGCTCCAACGCAGATGGGATAGAGACAGATAAACCAATCAAAGCAACCCATGGCATGTCAGATAATGAAAGAGCCAGCAACACGGATTTTTAGTTCTGACGATGCACAGGTCATTCAGCCCCAAATACCATAAACCCTAACCAGGTTGCATAATATTCACAAATAATCTCTAGACTCTAAAGCATAAATTAACCATTAATCTCGCAATCAGTTTGCATAATATTTCTACAGAAATACTCAAAACCCAACCATTATAATGACAATTAACCATGAATCCGAGCACCCCCGAATTCCATAAACACTAAAGCCCATTTGTTTTTGTTTTCTAGGACCATTTTTATTTTATATTGAAAATGAAAATAGATAGTCATTGATTTCTCTTCCAAAAAAGATATTTTCATTCTCAAAATATTCTTCCAGATAAATTTTTAGGTCCCGTTTGATTTCATTTTTCCCCCCTTTTTTCATTTTCTACTATTCCACAAATAAAACACATTACTTTTTATATATTTTCACCCAATATTATTTTTATTTTCATTTTCAAAACACATTCTTCAATAACCTATATATCTCATCTCTCTATTCCATTATTTCTCTCTCCATTTGCAACCTAGTAAACCCAACATAATTATTATTTTTTCAATAATCTATACTATATAAAAAAAGAAGTTTTCTTACACTCACAAAATGAAAGTTATTCTAGCATTACACCAAATTATGATTTGCCTAAAATAATTGTTGATTTTGCCTTGAAATTGAGGTAAGTTTGACAAGGAGATCAAGTTTGACTAGAATTAGGACTCCTTCTTTTATTGGGTTTTCTAGTCCTAGGTAAAGTAGTCTTTTTTTGACTATAAATATTAGTTGTTTCTTTCGAAGAAAAGATCACGAACATAACACAAGGGCTTCTTTACTGCTTTTGAGTAATTCTCTCAAGACGGAGTTTAGAAGGAGGGTGTTAGGTGTTTTCGTGAGATTTGTGGGATTCAAGTTTGTACTTGCACTTTGATTTGAGATCAATAAAATTCCTTTTCTTTGTCGGGTGGATTAGGCACATCGCCGAACCACGTTAAATCTTGTTGTCACTTTATATTGAATTACTTTGCTATTATTTCATTGTTTCCGCAATAGATACTCCTGGGTTTTAACAATAATCCTGAATGTTTTTGTATTTTTCTTTTAAAGTGCATAACTTCCCACTCATTCTTCATCTTTCCATTATCATAACTCCTTTTACACATCATTCCTTAACTCCCATGGTCCGTAACTATCCTTTCAAGAATTAATACAATTAAAATAATTATTGAGAAAATTAATTAAAATTAAGTAAAAAAAGTTTGATTGTTACAAAGTAATTTATTGATTAAATAATGTATTAATTAAATAATGAGTTAAAGTAAATAAAAACTTATAAAATTAATTAAATTAATTTATTCAATTATTTAAATAACTTATTATGTATATATTAATTATGTTTTATATTTGGCGTATAATTAAATATTATGCTTATTTGTTTAATAAATAGCCTAAGATGATTTAGTTTCATATAATGTAAAATTATTTATTTTTTGAATTTGATAAATCATTATTAAGTCATATATATATTATTTTATGTAAATAAATAACTAAGTTTTATTTATACATAAATTGCAAATAATAGATAGTTAAATAATTATATTTTACGAACAAACAATAATTAGTTTATAATTAATGTACAATAATTAAGTTTTTTCATATAAGCCGGTATCAATAGTTGTGATATAATTATAATATTAGCCGATTTTTTATAATTAAGATATAATTATAATTTTATAAATAATTAATATTTATTAATTAATTCATAAAAAATATAAATTTTAAAATAAAGCACCAATTAAATTAATTAAATATTATTTTATTACAATAATATATCAATTATTACATACATATACACACATCATCCAACTATAAATATATATACATATATAATATATTACATAAAAAATTAATTTCACCAATACAAATCCAACAAAAAAATAATTAATTTGATATCAGTAGTTAAGTTTGTCTCCCCCAAAATTAAAAAAAACAAACAACTCATTAACAAATTATTTTTATATTTTCTCAAAAAAAAAATAAAGTACTTAGCAATTCTTAAAAAAAATTCCCAAAAATTGATTCCCCAAAATTTTTTCTATAAAATGATCAAAACATAGAAGAACAAAACCTTATTTTTTTATCTCGAAAACAAGAGAGGCCTGCCATCTGATACATTTGTCCCCTCATCTCTCTGTCGCCCGTCTTTTCTCATTACCTAAAGCAGGCTCTGGTGTTTCGTCTCTTTTTCCTCTCTGCAGAGTGAAAAACCGGTTTTGTTCATGCTGGGGGCGTACCCAGTGGGTACGCGCCCAGCATCCAATACACCTGAAAAACCTTCACTCAAATGTACTCCACCAAGGAGATTAAATGCAGCAGAACCCCTCTGGCTACACTTCACTCCACCATGTGCCCGTTTGGTTTTGTTTTAAAAATTCATTTTCATTTTCTCCTAAAAATGAAAACAAAAAACTATCAATTTTTTTATTTTTATTTTTATAATATTTTTATTTCAACATATTTTTTCAAATACACTATCTCTCTCATTCTCTATTTTCACACTTTATTTTTTTCTACTAATATTTGCACAATTTTTAATATAAAAACACAATAATATCCAAATACAACTCATTTTTAATCGCACACAATTATTTCATTTTGAATAAAACATTCAAACAACATTTCATTTTCAAAAATCACACTTATAATTAACTTTTCACTATTTATTTTCACCAAAAAATGAAAATACCTTTAAAAAACAAAATCAAACGACCTCTAACACCCCTCTTTTGAACCTAGTTTTCATTTGTTGGAAGCTTTTACGCCATTTTTGTACTTGTAGGGCAACATTTTATTAAGATTAAAGCCCATAACTAGGTTAAAAGAGTATCTATTTGTGATGACCTTTCGAAAAATCACACCTCAAAAGTTTACTGTTAAGGTGAGAGTTCAATAGTCATATAAATCCCATATCAAATGTCCATATATTCAATGAGAAATAAATTCTTCTTAAGATCCATACTCTTAATAGGAATCAGTTAGAATCATTATGCTATTTTGGGTGGATTCTCGGGTTCTTGAATCGCGACAGACTGATATATTATGCTTAACCTGAAAGAGTCGCAGCTTTTTCTGCTTTAAGAACCATCAGAATCATTATGCTATTTTGGGTGGATTCTCCGGTTCTTGAATCGCGACAGAATGTTAATGCTTTTCCAGTGGGTCACCCTTTGGATCGGGGAATGATGTAAGCATATTTCATTTTGCATAATCCTTTGCTGACTTTTCGTTTCTATGAAGATTCCAAATGCAGCATCGATTTTCAAAAAGTCCTGCATGTGCCTGCTGTGGTCTGGAAAGGTGGATTTTTATGCTGCTTAAATTTGTTTTTGGAGGTATATTCATTTTCTAGTTAAAAATTAGTTATAAAAATATTTTTTATAATAAAATATTATTTGAAAATTTTGTTTAAAATGTAATAATTATTTATGGTTGAAAATGAGTTGTGTTTGAAAAATATAATATTTTTGTATTAAAATACGTGCAAATATGAATAGGAGAATATGAAAAATGAAAACGGGGGAAAAGTGTGAGGTTTGGTTTTATTTTTATTTTTAATTTCTATTTCCATCATTTCTAAAATTTTAAAAGTCAGTTATTAAAAATGAGTTGAATATGAGTTTGTATTTGGATGAACTAGCAACCATCGCACGCAGTCTCCACGCATATAAATATTTTTTAAGTGTAACGTAATTAATTATTAAATAATATTAAATTTTTTTGCCATCACAAGGGCTATATAAAATTCTACAGCAAAGATATTATTAAATTAAAAAGATCAATTCATAACAAAATTAATATAATCAACTATTTTCTAATCATAAAAAATTACATTACCCAAATAAAAGAAAATTATTCAAAATATAGACTCTAGAACAATGCACAAAGGAAAGGAAATAAGACCTAAGCTTACAACTTACAACAGAAGTATACATTCTCAAACAAAAATATTAAAAGACATTAACAAAAATACCAGCACATGCAAAGAACTCAATCTATAAAATAGATGAAGGATAACAAAACAAATTTCTCAAGTCTCCGTCTGACTGAATTGGGGTACTGTAAATCTTTCAATTACGCAATATTAATTAATCGAGAACTTAGCAAATAAGATGAGATTAGTAGTCATCTTTTTGTTACGGAGCTTGAACCAGCCCAAGCTTACTCCAACCAAAAGCAAGAGAAGTCCATCTTCAGTCACTTTAGTGCCCTTTACATACAGTGCAGTTTTAATTGGGGAAGGAGATTTCTTCTATATAATAAAAAATTATAAAACAGCAAAATTGGATATAAAAAATGACCAAAATGTGGTAAAGCTGACAAATTCCTGTTGCAAACTACAGAGCTTGAATGCCACTATTGTGTAAATTGTAATATTAAAATAAAAATCAATGCAATTTATTGTGTAAATAGTAATATCCATGAAAAAATTGCTAATAATAAATTGTTATATTAACAAAAATCACTACTATTAGTAGCGATTATTGCATAAAATCACTACTATTATTAACTAGTAAATTGTAATATTAAAAAAAATGCTACAATTTATTGGGTAAATTGTATTATTCATAAAAAAAAGGTAATTGCTACTATTATTAGGGACTATTGTGTAAAAAAATAAATCCATATAAAAAAATTGCTAATAATAATTGTAATATTTAAAAAAATTGCTATTATTATTAGCGATTATTGCGTGAGTTGTAATATATATATATATATATATATATAATCTGGCCATTAGCGATTATTGTGTAAATTGTAATATAAATAAAAAAAATGCTACTAATAGTAGCGATTACTTTATAAAAAAAGGAGAGCATATTATAAAATTTTGTGCCTTTTAAACGACATATTATTAAAGTCAAATTCATTGGTCCATTTGGCCCCCTTTGTAATTTCTGGATACGGCTGAAAATTTTTAGTGTAATTTAAAATTATGCCCTGAAATATCTTGAGTATTTGTTTTAAAAGAAAGAATATTTTTTAATGAAAAATCATTTTATTTATTTGATGGTCCAATACAATTATTAGCTATTGCTTTATAAATAAATATCGGGTAAATATTTAGGGGAAAAAAAAGGAATCGCTATTATTATTTGAATATTTTTATACTTTAAATTGATTCCATAATAGCTTGTGAAGAATTGACATACTATATATATATATATATATATTAAAATCATTATATTATTAAAACATAATATGACCACATTGAGTAGCAATTTGAGTATTTTCGTACTTTAAATTGATTCAAGAATAGCTTGTCAAGAATTGATAAATTGTGTGTATATATATATATATTAAAATCATTATATTATTAAAACATAATATGACCAGATTGAGTAGCAATTTGAGTATTTTCGTACTTCAAATTGATTCAAGAGTAGCTTGTCAAGAATTGACAAATTGTGTGTTTGTGTGTGTGTGTGTATATATATATATTAAAATTGTTATGTTATTAAAACATAATATGGCTAGATTGAGCAACAATTTGTATGAGAAAAAAAAATTAAAAAAACTCTATAAATGTTTATTAAAATGTTCATATTACTCAAACACACAGTTGCCAGATGAGTAGTCATTTAATTGTAAAAAAATAAAAAAGAATCTCTGTCTATATATATTAATAAAATATTTAATTATTCAAACATGATATTGCTAATTTGAGTATGAATATTTAATTATTTTAAGTGGTACAGATCTATACCATTCAAAAAATATAGATTTTATTCAAATATAAAATGAATAGATTGAGTAGCAATTTAATTGAAAAAAAATAAAGCTCAGTGTATATATATTAAATTATTTAATTATTCAAACATTATTTCAAAGGTTTGAGTAGTGATTAAACTCGAAAAAAGAAAATCTTTCTCTCTCTCTATATATATATATATTAAAATATTTATATTGGTGAAACCAAAAAATGCTAGTAGGGGTGTTCACAGTTCGATTAACCGGCCAAACCGAATCGAAATCGAAAATTCAGTCTGTACTGAATACTGAACTGAAAATTCATATTAATATATATTGTTAATTAATAAATTATTTGTTAATTAATATATATTAATAGTAATATTAAAAATTGAAAATTCGGTATGTTGGTTATCAACCGAACCAAACCAAGTAGTTCGGTTCGGCATTCGGTACAGTATTTTGGTGTACCAAAATTTTAGTTAACTGAAATTTCGATTCGATTCGATTCAGTTTGTACCGACTGAACACCCCTAATTGCTAGACTAAGAAACAATTTAATTAGAAAAGGAATAAAAAAATTGTATGTATATATATATATGTAAATGTTATATTATTCAAACACATTCTGCCCAAATTAGTCGCCACCTAAAGAAGCAACTAAGTAGAGATTTTCCTTTTTTAAATTATGATAATCACTATACATTGCTTATTATTATACCTTATAATACTCAACATATTTTTCTTTTTTTTTTCTTTTTTTTTTGTAAATTATTGTAATCATTACAATTTTTTATTATTATATTTTATAATAATCAATTAATTTTTGATAGCGACTTTTTCTTTATTTATTTTATCAATTTATATATTTATTTTTTATTTTATTTTTTATTTATTATATCAAGTTATATGTTAATCGTTACATTAAGCAACAATTACATTGTTCTTTTCTTTGTTTTTTGTTTTTTCAAGTTATTGTAATCATTATAGATTATTTATTATAGTTATTTTCTCTTTATTTGTTATATTGTGCCACATATTATATTACTTGTTTGTCTATTTTTTTTTATTATATTAAGTTAAATTGTTATTTTTTTTAAATTAGTGTAATATTTATACTTTATTTATTACAGTATTTTATAATACTAATTTCTGATAGAATTTTATTTATTTATTTTATTATATTATATTATAGTTTACACTCTTCCTTAAGTAGCGATTTCCTTGTTATTTTGGGTTATTGTAATCATTATACTTTATTTATTATCGTATTTTATATATTGTTAGGTAGACCTTTTCTATATTTTTTTTAGGTTTATTACCTTTTCGTATTTTATGGATTGAATTGGATTATTTTTTTTAAAAAAATCGATCAGATTGGATTGATTTTCAATTTTAATCTCAAAAATTGATTCAATCCAAATCAAATCGAAATTTATATACCAATAAGTTAAAAAATATATATCTTAATTGTAAAATATACAAATAAATTAAAATAAACTAAATCTAGGATTTTTCCACTTTCAAAAATCAAATACATGGGAATGATTATTGTGGACTTATAATTTTATAGTTGTGTGTTCTTATATAATTTAACTTAATTCCACAATATTAGTGTGATATGATAGCTAAACGAAATTTATAAATTAATTGATTAAAATAGTGCAATTATCAAGAGTAACTTGTCAAATATTTCAATTAAGAATTTAAATTGAAAAATCGAATTAGTCAATCCAAGCCAAATTGCGAACACCCCTATTAATTTTTTTATAACAGAACACTTTTATGGCCAAAATTATTAGTCATTCTTATATTATTGATGTAATTTGGAGACTAATGTACGCATTTATCAATTTAAAAGTAAAAGGATGATCAACACAAATGTGTGTGTGTATATATATATAAATATATATTAGTACCAAAAAAAGATATTCATCATCATATATAGCAGAACAAAGATTAGTAACATTCTCTCTCAAATCGGTAATTTTTGTTTTTGGTTATTGACCGAGTCATTTCTAAATTCAAATTATACTTTAAATTTAAATTATATTTTAATTAACAGGTGGGTTGTGGGGAGAAATTGACAAGGCCTCATTTATGGGACTAAAAGTGTGATTTTTAATAAATTTTGGAAAATTAATGAAAAACTAGATTTTAAATTATATTTTATTAAACATGTCATTTCTAAATTTAAATTATATTTTAGATTCTAATCATTTTAAATTATATAGGGAAATTATAAAATTGCAAACAATTTTAGTTCGTAAAATTATCATAAAAATTTTCAATAACTTTCATAAATTTAAATGTAAAATATTCCTAATTTTTTTCATGAAATTCAATTTTTTAAACATTATACATTAAAGAATTTATTGTGTAAATTTTTTTAAAATATTCAAAAGTATTTAAAAAAACTAAATTAAATAATTATTTTCCAAACATGAGAAAACTTGTAATTTTTACTTATTAATTTTTCATGTTTGGAAATTTATTTAGTTATTAACTTCTTGTTATTTCTAAAAATTAGTTAATTTGAAAATAAATTTTAAAATTTATATTTTATAATTTATAATTTTTCATTATAAATTAATATTTAAATTTAAAAAAAATTCTAAAAATTTTTACACAATAAAAATAAATTCTTTAATTTATAATAATTTTGTAAAAGCAAATGTGAGTAGAAAAAAAATTGCATTTAGAGAAAGCAAAACTTGCTTTCCGAAAATCGATGTCTAGCATCTTTTCCTTCTAGCCATGTGGATGGGGGCCAACGACACGGATAAATTAAAAAAAAGAAAAGAAAAAAAAAAGCCCATAAAATAAAACCAATTCTTTCTTACTGATTGCGAGGGCCCATTACCTAAACCAACAAAAAACGAAATGCGGAACAACCGGCAAAGCACAAATTGGAATTTGCAAACAAACAAAGCACTCCTTTTTCAAAATGATGCCATCTCGCAACAAAAAAACACACAAAAAAAAAATGTAAAAAAACTCACACACCAAATGCATTGTTCACACGTGCTTCATATACATCTATCTATAATAGTGACAAAGGATTTAGTGTTTCTATTTTCCAAATTCTTTTCTTTTAAATATTATCAACAAATATATTTTTTATTTCCATTTTCAATTTTTATTTCCATAATTTCTAAAATTTGAAAAGTTAGTTAGTGAAAATGAGTTTGTATTTAAATGAAATGTCGTAAATGTAATGATTATATTGATTTTAATAAGTTGTAGGTGAAGAGAGATAGAAATAGTGGAATAAAGAGAGCAGATATAAAGGTTATTGGAAAAAAATATATAGGTTATTGAAAAATATATTTTAAAAATTATTTTTAATTATAATTAAACAAATAAGCGTAATATTTATATGGACCTATCTATGTGGCAGGCATTCTAATTTGATTGCGGCGATGGCCCTAAATTATTACACAATTTGGTGCTAGTTTTAGGTTTGTATTTGATATTAGTGTTAGGCCTAACTTTACTACGCTATTTGGTTTTAGTGTTGGGTTTGTCTTTATTAATGTTAAAACTAGGCCTAACTTTATTAATGAGTTAACTTGGCCCAAAATTTAAATCAAATACCAATAACTCAACATCCATCAAAATTTTCATACTCCTTTCCTAGCCCATGGTATTTAAACACAACATATTTTTCATGGCCAATGTACACAATAAATTTCAAATCCAGTGAAATTCTTATCCTTTTAGAGATATAAATATTAAAATAAGCCCATAGTTAATGGTTTGGTTTTTTCCATAAAACTCATTCATCCTTGGGTAGTTTACAAAACACTTTTAAATCCTCACATATTGTAGCATTCACTAATAATTACACACAATTTAAATTTTTTTGCTTGTCTTTTCAAAATGTAACCTTTTTCCTCCAACACTTCATCACTTCAATTAAACAATACATTATTTAGAAAATTAGGCTATTTATCTTATGAAAACCTTGTTGATATTTCTTTTTCTTTCACCCTTTTTGACTAATTTTTTTTTTCTTAAATGGACGCCTGACACAAGATAAGTTATTTACATTTAGTGGTCTTTTTAAGTAGCAGTTACCTTTTTTGTTATTTTTTAAATTATTTATAAAGAGTACACTTATTTTTTAAATTATTTGTAAAGAGTACACTTAAATTACATGCTAAATCTAATCGCCATCCTAGATAGCGAATACTTAGGTATTTTTTTGTTAAATATTAATATGATTAATATACTAATTAATATATTTCATGAAATAAAAAAATAACATATTTAAATATATACGTTTCTTAATAACACTACTTGCTATAAAAGAAATAACATATTTAAATATATTTAAATCACCCATTTACATGTTGGTCTCCAACTTATAGCGATTATATGGGTATTTTCCTCTCTTCAATATTAATATAATCATTTTCGTGTGTTATTATTGTGTTTCAAGTACAAATAAATAATATATTTAAATTTTTGTACGAAATGTTGACAAGACAGGTAGAAAGGGTTTGATTATTTTAAGCTCGTAAATGCTGTGAAATCGTACTTAATATATTCCTATGGAAATTGCTGGCCACTCCACAATATGTCGCTACTATGAAAAGCGACTCAAATAAAAAAAAATATTCAGGTGGCCGTACTGCGTACTATAACATTGAAAAAAACTAGAAACATGTAAAATTTAAGTTACTAAAATTTTAATTCAATCATTTGGAGCACAAAAATTGCTAATATGAGTAGCAAGTAAAAATGAAAAGATAATATTTGTTGGGGATTAATGCAGACTTTTGTTTTTACATAGCATGAAAAACAAATGAATCAGTACTCATGAAATGTAGAAACTATTTATGAATGGAGAGCAATATATATTATTCTCTAATTGTGGCACAAATTTTGTTTTAATTAAATTGTAATATTTATAAAAAAATCGCTACTATTATTAACAATTACTGTGTAAAGAATTATTTTTCAATTAAATTATAATATTCATAAAAAAATTGCTACTGTTATTAGCAAATTTTCAATTATAGTGCATAGTCATCAATTGCTTCTTGGAAAAAAAATAAAAATAGTACAACATGATCATCAAATCCACCATTTGTCAATTATCTTAGATTTGATGACTTCTTGCTAATAAAGACACAAGCTCCAATGATCCTATACCCATTGACCAGTCATGTCTATTGCCTTGATAATGCGCATACACTTTTTGAGGGGGAAATTGTCCAATAAAGATATATATATATATATATATCTACACAGCAACTAGCATCTTACAAATGCGATTGTGATATTTACTTGCAATGCTAATAAAGACACACAAGTTCTAATATCTTGTCACCTAAATACCAATGAGTAGTCACCCCAATGAATTGACATGATCATCATTTTTTTTTTAATCAGTACATGAAGAGTAAAATAAGGATAGATTCCTAAGCACATTAATTGTTCGGGCCATAAAATGGTTATTCACATTCATTATTTCTAACACAATATATCGGCATTGATAATGGTGACAAACGATTAAATATTTCCAAAGTTAATATTCTATTTTTTTTAATATTATAAACAAATATCAAATATATTTTCACATCACACCATTATCACTTATACAATTACATATATTACTTATTTTTAAGTAATACTTCTGGCTCTGTCGTAGTAATATACCTAAACATATAAATATCATTAGCTTATTTAATAGTATGCAACAAAAATGAAATGATAGTGTTCCGATAAAGATAATTTTTAATGCCTTGTTAATATTTTACTAAAAATGCATGCAGGGACATATTAAATAACACATTTGAAAATACACTAAAAAAATATAATATTAATGATAAAATAATAAGTAACAGAGCAAAATTTGTCACAATTTGTCACTAATAAGATAGGGCTTTCTACGGTCCGGTTAGAGTTGTAACGGTTAGTGTTGTACCTCCTGGACCAATCTAGACCATTAATTATGTAAAATTAAATTACAGTCGTACAAGAAGTATGAACCCAATTAAACTTAAAGGATGAATTTAACCATATTACTTTATTGAGCTGAAATGTGTCAAACTACTATAAAATACAAAGGCATCGTTATCTCAATTAGTGACGCCTTTATAACTATTATAAATTTTTGATTTAAAAATAATATATGTAAAACGTGTCACTTTTTTTATATAAAAATACAAAGGTGTTGTTACTTGTAGTAGCAACACCTTTGTATATATTGAAAAATTATTATTTAAAAATGCAATATTCAAGTAGGTTTATTTATAATACACACACACACACACACTGGAGGACCAGCAAGAGTTTGGGGAGGCAAGATTAGTGGTGGAATTTATTTATAACTTTTGAAGGTGTCGCCAATTTGATTAGAAACATCTTCGTTTTTTTTTTCACTTTTTTTAATAATATTTTATTTTGTTTATATTTTAATTTTATGTTTTTAAGTAAAATTTGAAAAGTTTAAAATTCCAACTATAAAAAATTATATTTTTAATTTTATAATTTCAAATTTTACAATTAATTTTTGAAAATTTAAAAATAGAATTAAATTTCTAAAAGAAAAAATATCGCTATTTGGGATAGCAGCACCTTAATTCTTAATAATATATATATAAACCATGTATGCATATGTATACGTATATGTATATTATATATTTGTCCTACTTTATTTGTAGATTTATGATGATTTCTAAATTGGTTAGAAGAAACATTTATTACTTAGTTTCTGAAGTGGGGTAATATAGTTATTACATTTATTTATGTATTGTCAACATCATGAAGTCAATCATATCAAACAATAAATTGCAAGATTTTATTGGTTGAGATCCATCCAGTAGATACGACCCCATCAGACTATAGATGTTTATCAGTTTATCAGTTGATTAGTGATAAAGTAAAAATTGCCACTAATAAGATGCATTAAGTGACAATAACTTTTATTTTGTTGTTAATTATGATTTTTAAGTGACTAGAGTTTTTATATTATTACAACATGACTCAATAGTGACAAAAGTTAACATTTTAAATTGTTAACATTAACAATTAGTGACACTTCTATGGTCACAACTTAGTAACAATAAAAATTATTGCTATAATTTGTGACAAGATTTTTTTTTTTTTTTTTTAACAAGATTTTCATTGTTTCTATGGGTGTGTTACTAATTGTCTATTGCCACTTTCTATTTTGTCACTAATTTATCTTTTTCTTGTACTGATAAATGAGCAACTATATATAGAATTAGAAAATATTTATAATAAACATAATGCGTCTGAGAGTAAACGATTTAAGAATGATTTATCAATAAACAAATTAGCGATTTTCAATTATAGTGTATAGTCATCAATAATATATATACATATATATATATATATATAAGATTTAAGAATGATTCATCAAACTAAAAATAAATAAATAATTGTATATTATAAGAAATTAAATTATCTTATATTATTTATTAAACAAATAAGCGTAATATTTATATGGGCCTATCTTTGTGGTTTGTATTTGATGTCCGTATTGAGCCTAACTTTATTACACTATTTGGTTTTACTATTGTGTCTGTATTTAGTGTTGGAACTAGGCCTAACTATATTAATGGGTTATTTTACTTGGCTCATACACTCAGTCAAATACCAAGAGCCCAACTTCCATCAAAATTTGTATCCACATGATATTTCTACAAAATAGGTTTCTCATGGCCAATGCACACAATAAATTTTAAATTCATTGAAGTTCTGATCTTTTTATGATATAAATTTTAAAATAAGTCTATAGTTAATGGTTTGATTTTTTTCATATTGCCCATTTATCATTAAGTAGTTTAACAAAATACGTTTAAATCCTCACATGTTGTAGCATTCACTAATAATTACTTATAATTTATATTTTTATGTTTGTCTTTTCAAAATGTATTTTTTTTTTTATCGAACACTTAAAGAATTCAATTAAACAAGACATTATTTAAAAATGTAGGCTACTTGTCTTATGAAAACCTTGTTGATATTCATTTTTCTTTCAACTTTTTTGTTTTATTTTTTGTAACGCCCCTAAAATTTGGGATTATAGAAAATAAGAATTTAGAATTCAAGATACTAATTGGTCAGATTTTTCAGCCTCGAAAATCCGACCAATCATATAATGTCCCTTAAATTTGGGATTACAGAAAATAAGGATTTAGAATTCAAGATATTGAGTATTCATATACATACATGGTTTATATATATTATTAAAAATTAAGATGTTGCCATCCCAAATAACGATACCTTTTCTTTTAGAAATTTAATTCTATTATTGAATTTTCAAAAATTAATTGTGAAATTTAAAATTATAAAATTTAAAATATATATTTTTATAGTTGGACTAAATTCCAAACTTTTCAAAAGTTACTTAAAAACATAAAATTAAAATATAAACAAAATAAAATATTATTAAAAAAAGTATAAAAAAAAAGGAAGATGTTACTGATCAAATTGGTGACACATTCAAAAGTAATAAATAAATTCCACCACTAATCTTACCTTCCCAAACTCTTGATGACCCTCCACTGTGTGTGTGCATGTATATGTATAATATGTATATATATATATATATATTATAAATAAGCCTACTTGAATATTGCTTTTATAAATAATAATTTTTCAATATATACAAATGTGTCGCTACTTCAAGTAGCGACGCGGACACCTTTGTATTTTTATATAAAAAAAGTGACACATTTTACATATATATTATTTTTAAATAAAAAATTTATAATAGTTATAAAGGTACCACTACTTGAGATAGCGATGTCTTTGTATTTTATAGTAATTATAAAGGTACCACTACTTGAAATTTTCAAAAAAATTTACTCAATATCATTTTTATTTTTATTTTCAAAACATAATTTTCAATATATTATATATTTTTTCCCAATAATCTATATATCTTCTCTTTCTGTTCCATTATTTATATCTTCCTCCACCTACAACCTATTATAATCAATATAATCATTATATTTCCAACATTTCATCTAAATACAAGTCATTTTCACTAACTAACTTTTTAAATTTTAGAAATCATGGAAATGGAAATTGAAAATGGAAATAAGAAATATATTTGTTAATAATATTTAAAAGAAAAGCATTTGGAATATAGAAACACTGAATCCTTTGTCGCTATTATCCATGGCGATATGTTGTGTCAGAACCAATGTACATCACCAGCCATTTTAGCTAGCTATGCAATTAATATGCTCAGTAGACTGTCCTTGCTTTAGTCATCATGTTAGCCCATTAGTGTTATTTTTCGTCCATTCTACATGCGCTATAGGACGAGATGGTTACATTGATGGTGGAAGTACTGGAAAAATGCTTGGTGAACTACCTAAATCCAAATTGCTAACAATTGAATCACCAACATTTTAGTACTTTATTATTATTATTATTACTATTATTATTATTATTATTATTATTATTATTATTATTACTACCACCACCACCACCACCACCACTACCACTACTACTATATATTATTATATTATATTATATATCACATTATTTTGATTTTGTTATTATATTATATATATATATTTATTATTATTTTATTATACATTACATAGATATACATATATATATATATATGAGCACGTGTGAACAGTGCATTTGGCGTGTGTGTGTTTTTTACATTTTTTTTTTTGTTGCGAAACGGCATCATTTTGAAAAAGAAGTGCTTTATTTGTTTGCAAATTCCAATTTGTGCTTTGCTGGTTGTTTTGCATTTCGTTTTTTGTTGGTTTAGGTAGTGGGCCTTCACAATCAGTAGAAGGAATTGGTTTTATTTTATGAGTTTTTTTTCAATTTATTTATACTCACATTTGGTTTTACAAAATTATTACAAAATAAAGAATTTATTTTTATTGTGTAAAATTTTTTAGAAATTTCTTTAGAAATTTAAATATTAATTTATAATAAAAAATTATAAATTATAAAATATAAATTTTAATTTTTTTTTTCAAATTAACTAATTTTTAGAAATAACAAGTTTGACAAGTTAATAAATAAATAAATTTCCAAACATGAAAAATTAATAAGTACAAATTACAAGTTTTCTCATGTTTGGAAAAGAATTATTTAATTTAGTTTTTTTAATACTTTTGAATATTTTAAAAAATTTTACACAATAAATTCTTTAATGTATAATGTTTAAAAATTGAATTTCATGAAAAAATTTAGGAATATTTTACATTTAAATTTATGAAAGTTATTGAAAATTTTTATGATAATTTTACCAACTACATTAATTAATATCATTAAATAAAGATAAAAAAATGAATTAAAATTAAAATTTAAAAATTGTTTGCAATTTTATTATTTCCCTGTATAATTTAACATTATTAGAATCTAAAATGTAATTTGAATTGAGAAATGACTTGCTTAATAAAATATAATTAAAAATCTAATTTTTTATTAAATTTTCAAATTTTATTAAAAATCACACTTTTGATCTCATAACTTAGGCCTCGTCAATTTCCCCCCCCACAACCCACTTGTTAATTAAAATATAACTTAAATTTAGAAATGACTCAACCACTAACTAGAAACCAAAATTACCAATTGGAAAGAGAGAGAAAAAAAAAGAATGTTACTGATGTTTGTTCTGCTATATATGATGATGAATATCTTTTTCTGCTACTAATATATATACGTTTGTGTTGGTAGTTCTTTTACTTTTAAATTGATAAATGCGTATATCAATCTCTAAATTACATCAATAATATAAGAATGACTAAAAATTTTGGCCATGGAAGTGTTCTATTTTAAAATTTTAATAGGGGTGCTCGCAGTTCAATTTGAATCCATTTTGAAACAAAAAATCAACAGATCCAAATTATATAATACATATTGGATTGGTTTAGATCAGTTAAAATTTTGTTGTAAATCTGATTCAACACAATCCATTTTAAATCGGTTTGGCTTGCGTCGGTTAACTCGATTTTTAAATTTAAATTCTTAATTGAAATATTTGACAATTTACTCTTGATAACTAAACTATTTTAATCAATTAATTTGTAAATTTCGTTTAGCTATCATATCACACTACTATTGTAGAATTAAGTTAAATTATATAAGAACACACAACTATAAACTTATAAGTTCACAATAATTATTCCTATGTATTTGATTTTTGAAAGTGAAAAAAAATCCTAGATTTAGTTTATTTTAATTTATTTGTATATTTTACAATTAAGATATATATATTTTTAACTTATTAGTATATAAATTTTGATTTGGTTTGGATTGGATAGATTTTTGAGATTAAAATTGAAAATCGATCCAATTCGATCGATTTTTTTTTTAAAATAATATAATTCAATCCATAAAATACGAAAAGGGAAAATATAAAAGATCTACCTAACAATATTTTGTTGAGTATTATAAAATACGATAATAAATAATGATTACAATAACCAAAAATAATAAGGAAATCGCTACTTAAGTAAGCATGTGAACTGTAATTTAATATAATAAATAAATAAAGAAATTCGATTAGAACTTAGTATTATAAAATACTGTAATAAATAAAGTATAATTATTACACAAATTTAAAAAATAACCAACAATTTAACTTAATATGATAAATGAAAAAGAAAATAGACAAACAAGGAATATAATATGTGGTATAATAAAACAAATCAAGAAAAAATAACTATAATAAATAATCTATAATGATTACAATAATTAAAAAAGAAAAGAAAAGAACAATGAAATCCTGCTTAATGTAACAATTAACATATAACTTAATATAATAAATAAAAAATAAAATAAAAAATAAATATATAAATTGAAATAATAAATAAAGAAAAAGTCGCTATCAAAATTTAATTGATTATTATAAAATATAATAATAAAAAATATGTAATGATTACAATAATTTACAAAAAAAAATAATAATAAAGAAAAATCACTATCAAAAAATATGTTGAGTATTATAAGATATAATAATAAGCAATGTATAGTGATTACCATAATTTAAAAATGGAAAATCACTAATTAGTTGCTTCTTGAGGTGGCGACTAATTTGGGCAGAATGTGTTTGAATAATATAACATTTACATATATATATATATATACACATAACTTTTTTATTCTTTTTCTAATTAAATTTCTTTTTAGTCTAGCGATTTTTGGTTTCACCAATATAAATATTTTAATATATATATATATATATATATATATATGGAGAGAGAGAGAGAGAGAGATTTTCTTTTTTCTTTTTAAAGTTTAATCACTACTCAAACTATTGAAATAGTTTTTGAATAATTAAATACTTTATTAACATATATAGAAAGAGATTTTTTATTTTTTTACAATTAAATGACTACTCAATCTATCCATTTTATGTTGGAATAAAATCTATATTTTTTAAATGGTATAGATCTATAACATTTAAAATAGTTAAATATTCATGCTCAAATTAGCGATATCATGTTTGAACAATTAAATACTTTATTAATATATATAGACAGAGATTTTTTATTTTTTTTACAATTAAATGACTACTCAATCTAGCAATTGTGTGTTTGAGTAATATGAACATTTTAATAAACATTTATAGAGTTTGTTAATTTTTTTCTCGTACAAATTGCTGCTCAATATGACCATATTATGTTTTAATAACATAACAATTGTAATATATATATATATATATATACAGTTTGTCAATTCCTAACAAGCTATCCTTGAATCAATTTAAAGTACGAAAATACTCAAATAATAGTAGCAATTCCTTTTTTTTTTTCTAAAAAATATTTACACAATTTTTATTTATAAATTAATCGCTAATAATTGTATTGGGCCATCAAATAAATAAAACGATTTTTCATTCAAAAATATTCTTTCTTTTAAAACAAATACTCAAGACATTTCAGGGTAGAATTTTAAATTACGCTAAAAATTTTCAACCCTAATTTAATGCCCCAGTTAGGGCAGCACCTAAGCTAAAGTGCTATTCAGTTCAAGAACCTACAAATCAATTAATAGTTCATAACCAAACGTTTCAAATTTATCAGAAATAATAGTGGATTTCAAATTTAACAAACTTGTCGTAAGATAATAAATCCAAACCTTACACAATCCTGCAACATACAACACATATACTAAATACATGCCACAAAATCTCAACACTAACTTATCAAAAGCAGTGGAATTTCAAATTTAACAGACTCGTTACTGACTAAGTAAATGCCATGATTCACATTATCACATAACAAAATATTTACATTTCTTAAGTCGCCATATCAACATGATATATCACATCATCTTGAGTCCAAGCTTAGCAATTAGAAAATTTTCATATATACATTCGACACTTGATCTATTATGAAATATTCGTGTTCTGCCTGGAGTCCAATCCTTTA
Source organism: Jacaranda mimosifolia (assembly GCA_018894105.1). Lineage (NCBI taxonomy): Eukaryota > Viridiplantae > Streptophyta > Magnoliopsida > Lamiales > Bignoniaceae > Jacaranda > Jacaranda mimosifolia. The sequence continues at coordinate 30,889,177 of CM032131.1, read as the reverse complement.
CTTAATTCCTGTCTGAGAGAACCAAAATAACAAGGGTAAGTCCAAAGAACTTAGTGAGAGAGAGAAAAATCATAAGATACGAAGGGAAACTATTGAAACACAACAATCAAATAATAAATTCGGTAACAAGCAAGAATTTTTTTAATATGATCAACAGAGTACACGACACAAATGATACCGAACTTAACAGACTGTTGGCCATTCCGAGCTTATTACTCTTGAATCAAAATATAATTGCAAGTACCGAGCAGCGGTACAGTATAAACAAGATTTTCTTATTGCTCCATTGCTTAGGCACTCAACTCAGCGGGTAATAACTTGATGATATGGCATGGTCGGTCACATGCGGATCCCGTCACTCACAATTCGCTACCTCCAGCTAGCTGTAAGTTAGGACCATAAGTGGGTACTAGCCGTAAGACCAGTGTCCGTCGGTCCATTCTGCCCGGCCATCTTCCGGACCTAGCCCCTGGGCCTAAACGCCCCCATGGCATCCCTTCGGGTGAAAACTGCCCATGGCATCCCATGAGTGGAAAGGATATAATACCAACATATCAGATTTTAACCTTTCAAGCAATAATATGAACGTTTCAGAACTTTACCAGATTTGTCATTTACAAGGTAAAACGTTTTCCAATAACGACCGACAAGGCCTATTCCAATAAACAAGGTACATGAACAATTTAAGAGAACTTTTGACACAAATAGGTCTAGTACTGAAATCTAGATGTGCTAATAAGGATAGACTCAAGAGAAGCCCCCACTGGACATGCATTGTCAACTAGTGTAACTCTTTGCTCTGTAACAGACTCAAGATGAGCCTCCCACTGGACATGCACTATCAACTAATGTAGCATTTTGCTCTACCCGACACATGTCTTATAGTACTGACCGAACAAGATATTTAAAAGAGTCAAGATGTTCAACGTTTAGTTGCCAATAGGGAAGAACAATTTAACAGTTTTCTCAACAGGGCAATCAACTTCAAATAGAGTTTATAAGTTCAGAGAAATTCACGGAGTTCAATTGAAAACAGTTATTTTCAAAAAAGTACAGAAAGATACCAAATAGTTTCAAATTCAAGAGAACCTCACAGGATTTGATAATCAAGCAGCGTTAATCAAGATAAATATCAAATTAGCAAAACCTAACGGGTTCAACATTAGATACAGGATAAGCTCATACAAGCAATAACCAATTAGCAGATCCCTCACAGGGGCAACAATAATAAATGAAATACGATAATCAAATCAATACAAACTCTTACAAGGGTTTATCAACAAAATCGATAGGTATAAGAGTGTCAGATTAGTGGAGCCTTACCTTAAAAGTCTCAAAAAGTAGCCTCAATCGGCCGTTTACTGATCTATGGGACCTGCTCTTTCGTCACCTACCAAAGGAATAAGTTTACAATCAAATCTTCTCAATCTGAACTATTAGTATAACGAATGTCATTATCAAGCTTAAGGGCATTCCAACATAGTTTTGACAATTCTTAGATATTTAAATAGTCTATAACCTCGTTTCCCAATGTTCAGAGTACATAACTTAAACCCAATATTGATTATGATTTCTCAATCATAATTCTTAATGCACTTAAATGTCCTTATCACGTTCCTCAATTACTCTAACTATTCAATCATAATTCTCAATTTCTATATTACACTCAACTGTGCAGGATAATCACTTATCATAAATCCTTAACTCGATAAACTGATAAACAGATTGTTAAAATCTTATTTAAAGTCTCAACAATAATACCATAATTCATCCAAGTCGATTAAACTCAATCTTGTATTAATTACAAAATTAATCTATAATCTTACACTAAATCATAGCTTAACAATCTTAACTCTGATCATAGTCAACTTTGTCCAAAAATCTAAATACATTCAACAATTTAATCAAATCAAATTTTGATTCTTGAAATTTACCCAAATTAGGTCGAACCGAGACCTAATCTCACGTCAGAACTAGTCCAGATAAGTCCAAAATCAAACCCTGCACAAACTGCCTGAACAACGCCATCACGCGCCACCGCCAGCAATGGGCACCACCACTACTACCAGCAGAAGATGTGCCTCGATGCCAAGAGCACAATGGCCCAACAAATTTTGAATTTCGACCATCGTAAGCCGGTTAATTGGGCCAAAACTGCCGCAGCTAAACCTAGCGCCGCCGTGACGCCACCATGCTAATTCCTCCTTTGCCCGCCGGCGAAACCTCAAATTGATGGCACCAATGTGTGCCCATGAGCTCACGACCAAAGCACATCTTACCCCCATCCATTTCCGCTGCCGGAAGTCGGAGAACGGCCAACTAGCTGTAAGCTCATCGTCGAACTTAATTTCCCGGCGATTCCGCCAGTGGTTCGGATAAAACTTGGTATGATTTTGCTCCTTGAGCTGAAGGGAGCCTGAATATGGTCTTTGTTTTGAGTTTCGGGGTTAGTTTTCAGCGATTCGCCAGTTGGGGTGAATTTGGGCCTTCTGTGAGAATTTGACAAACTTCATTCCTTAACATATATATATATAAATATACTTTCCAGCCCTTTCAATTCAGCCCCTAACTTTCTGACTGACTTCAACCTCACCCCAAAACTTTTAAACCACCTTCAATTTAGTCCCTGGCCTTCAATTGAGTCTTCCAATTCTTATTTCTTACACTTTGACCCCCAAAAGTCCTATTTCTGGACAATCAAGTCCAAACTAGTTTATTTTGAGGTCCTTAAAGTCTTATTTCTCTCACATTAACCACAAAACTTTAAAAGTTTTACAATCAAGTCCTTTTTATTTATTTTTCGAGCCTTAAAATTCGATCAATTATCATTTTAATTTCTAAATTCTTATTTTTTAAAAAATACTAAATTTTAGGGGTGTTACACGTATCCAGAAAGTACAAAAAGGGCCGAATGGACCAATGAATTTGACTTTAATAATATGTCATTTAAAAGGCACAAAATTTTATAATATGCTCTTTTTTTTTTTATAAAGTAATCGCTACTATTAGTAGCATTTTTTATTTATTTATATTACAACTTACACAATAATTGCTAATGGCCAGATTATATATATATATATATATATATATTACAACTTATGCAATAATCGCTAATAATACTAGCAATTTTTTAAACTATTACAATTATTATTCGCGATTTTTTTATATGGATTTATTTTTTTACACAATAGTCCCTAATAATAGTAGCAATTCCCTTTTTTTTTTTTATGAATATTACATTTTACCCAATAAATTGTAGCATTTTTTTTAATGTTACTATTTCTTCGTTAATAATAGTAGTGATTTTATGCAATAATCACTACTAATAGTAGTGATTTTTGTTAATATAACATTTTGTTTTTTTTTAATATAACAGTTTATTATTAGGAATTTTTTTTATGGATATTACAATTTACACAATAAATTGTATTAATTTTTTTTTTAATATTACAATTTAAACAATAGTCGCTAATAATAGTAGCGATTTTTTTTATTACAACTTACACACTGATTGCTGATAACAGTAGTATTTCTTTTTTTATTACAATTTACACAATAGTCGCTAATAGTACTAGCGATTTTTTTTATGAATATTAAATTGTAGCATTTTTTTAATATTTCAATTTACGCAATAATCGCTAATAATAGTAGTGATTTCATGAATACTACAATTTTCACAATTTGTTATTGACAATTAGTTTTTTTAATATTACAATTTATCATTAGCAATTTTTTTTAATAATACAATTTATTAGTAGCTATTTTTTTTATGAATATTACAATTTACAATATAAATTGTATTTTTTTTATAATATTACAATTAACACAATAATCACTAATAATACTAGCAATTTTTTTTTTATGAATATTACAACTTACATAATAAATTGAAGCATTTTTTTGATATTACAATTTAGACAATAATCGCTAATGATAGTAGCGATTCTTTTTTTTTTTTTTTTAAATATTACAATTCACACAATAAATTGTAGCATTTTTTTTATATTACACTTTACACAATAATTGCTAATAATAGTCGCGATTCTTTTTTTTTTTTTTAATGAATATTACAACTTACACAGTAATCGTGATTCTTTTTTTTTTTTAATATTACAATTTACACAATAATCGCTACTATTATTAGAGATTTTTTCTTTCAATGCACCACAAATTATTTTTTCCACTTGACTCACTTTTCAGAGTAGCGACATATTGTCATCTGCACATTTTTTAGGTTAAAACTGTCAAATCTTCTCTATCTGTCTTGTCAACATTTCGTACCAAAATTTAAATTGTGGTTTCTGATTGGTTTCTACTATCAAGTACGTACGAGGAGTACCTGATGGTAGAAACCCCCAAGAAAGTTTTCAAAAGAAGTAACTTCAACTTCTATTTTGGAAATAATTTCTGAATTTGGAAAAACATAAGTTCACTAATCTTCACATTTCTCCTTCATTTTTTCCCCAAATGTCCACCATTTCTACAATCATTTTCTCCCTCATGCAGGCATAAGAATCTAAATCCTTATGTATTTCCACCGTGGGCTGCAGTCAGTAGCCCACAAAAGGAAAAATTTCTTGACTTCAAAATCTATGATCGGAGTTGCTTTTGGCGCAAAACGGGCTGACAGCTTGCGGTCTTGGTTTTAAGAATTTCCCTTGCTGCATCTGAGGATGAGCCCAAGATTAACACCTGATCAGTTCCCAGCCTTAATAACATCAAAGGGCCATAATTCTGGTTGTGTTTGATATTATGAAATGTAGTCCATTGTCCCTGTGGGAGATTTCAGGTTTTGAAAGTTGATGTGGATGATTTGAGAAATAAAAGATGAATAAACAATGGAAACAGTAGGGAGAAGAATAAGGAAAAGGTTATCACGTTTATTAAATCCATGAGTTATATTCCAACATGTCCAACTGATCTTTACATGATTTTTTAATTCGTATTTGATCAAGTTGCTTCAGGTTGCTCCTGTTTGTGTCGTATTTTCATCAGGTTGTTCGACATGTGGAACCAACTTCACTGCATGCAGACCAGCTAGATTTTAAGCCGATCCGTGCTCCGTAATTCACAATTGTCCATCACCTTTCTTGGGCCAATTTCTTTCCTCAGATTTCATAACTAGATTTCTTTTTTTATAAATATATTTTTGCTGTCTTTCTTTTTCTTTTTTACTTAGATGTGGACTGCATGTTCAAATTATGAAGTCATCCAATAATTTCTCTCTCTCTCTCTCTCTCTCATACTCTCTTTTGTTATTGTTATATTAATATTATTATTATAACAATAAAAAATAATGTTCTCAGATTCAAGAGAAAAATATATTAGAGATGCAGAATTCTTTACTACATTTCTAGGTTAGATGCATAGCATAAATTTGGAAAATAAACATTGTCCTGCATTTTTGCTAAAAAATTCATCATTTTCATTGAATGTTATGTTTTGTGAAAAATATATTTCAATACATGTAAAATTGGTTGAAATCAGTTCTTCATTGGCACTAACATCTATAATCTATAATTTTTTGAAGTGTTCTTTATTTTTTTATTTTTTACTTTTATAATTGAAATAGGAGCCATTAACATTGAAAAGCTTAGTTCTTTTTATTATTTTGGGTATATTCTGCTATGTATTTCTTCATTTTTTAGCGTTTCATTAAAAAAAAAAAGTATGCTTATCTTTCATTTATTTTGAGTTTGATAAAGATTTTCTTCTTCATTCTCTTCACTTTTTGGTTGAAAATATTGGATGGATTTAATATTGCGAGAATAGTTTATATTTTAGCAACTTGAAGTTGAGTGTTGAGCATTTTTCTTTTATTCTTGATTAATAGTCATTTTCATTTGTTCTTAATAAAAAAATTAATATTAAAGTGTTAAGTTACTTTCCAACATCGATCTGCTCATATGAGTGGCATTCAAGCTCTGTAGTTTGCAGCAGGAATTTGTCAGCTTTACCACATTTTGGCCATTTATATCCAATTTTGCTGCTTTTATAATTTTTTATTATATAGAAGAAATCTCCTTCCCCAATTAAAACTGCACTGTATGTAAAGGGAACTAAAGTGACTGAAGATGGACTTCTCTTGCTTTTGGTTGGAATAAGCTTGGGCTGGTTCAAGCTCCGTAACAAAAAGATGAGTACTAATCTCATATTATTTGCTAAGAGGGTACTTGGCTAAACTTATTTAAAGCGTCTTATAAGTTCCTACCTCTTATAAGATGTTTTTGGAACTTATAAGATGTTAGATCTTATTTTTAAATTAAATTATTAAAGTGTTTGGATAAAATAAGATTTTGGAGCTTATAAGATATTAATAACGATAATTTTGTAATTAAAATGGTTAAAAGTGAAGGAGCTTGTTAAGATCTTAAAAATAAGTTAGGATTTTCTTACTTTTTTTAAAAAAGCTTATAAGCTCCTAACATTTTATTTTAAGAGTTTATAAGCTCTTTTTTAAAAAAATTTACCAAACACTTTTTAATAGCTTATAAGTTCTTAAACATCTTATAAGATATTTTGAGGAGCTTATAAGCTCACCCAAACACCCTCTAAGTTCTCGATTAATTAATATTGCGTAATTGAAAGATTTGTAGTACCCCAATTCAGTCAGACGGAGACTTAAGAAATTTGTTTTGTTTTCCTTCATCTATTTTATAGATTGAGTTCTTTGCATGTGCTGGTATTTTTGTTAATGTCTTTTAATATTTTTGTTTGAGAATGTATACTTCTGTTGTAAGTTGTAAGCTTAGGTCTTATTTCCTTTCCTTTGTGCATTGTTCTAGAGTCTATATTTTGAATAATTTTCTTTTATTTGGGTAATGTAATTTTTTATGATTGGAAAATAGTTGATTGTATTAATTTTGTTATGGATTGATCTTTTTGATTTAATAATATCTTTGCTGTAGAATTTTATATAACCCTTGTGATGGCAAAAAAATTTAATATTATTTAATAATTGATTACGTTACACTTAAAAAATATTTATATGCGTGGTGACCGCGTGCGATGGTTGCTAGTTCATCCAAATATAAACTTATTTTCAACTCATTTCTAATAACTGACTTTTAAAAATTTAGAAATGATGGAAATAGAAATTAAAAATGAAAATAAAACCAAACCTCACACTTTTCCCCCGTTTTCATTTTTCATATTCTCCTATTCATATTTGCATGTATTTTAATACAAAAATATTATATTTTTCAAACACAACTCATTTTCAACCATACATAATCGTTGTATTTTAAACAAAATTTTCAAATAATATTTTATTTTAAAAAATATTTTTATAACTAATTTTTAACTAGAAAATGATTATACCTCCAAAAACAAATTTAAGCAGCATATAAATCCACCTTTTCAGACCACAGTAGGCACATCCGGGACTTTTTGAAAATCGAAGCTGCATTTGGACCCCAGAAGCTTCATAGAAACGAAAAGTCAGCAAAGGATTATGCAAAATAGAATATGCTTACATCATTCCCTGATCCAAAGGGTGACCCACTGGAAAAGCATTAACATTCTGTCGCGATTCAAGAACCGGAGAATCCACCCAAAATAGCATAATGATTCTGATTGGTTCTTAAAGCAGAAAAAGCTGCGACTCTTTCAGATTAAGCATAATATATCAGTCTGTCGCGATTCAAGAACCCGAGAATCCACCCAAAATCGCATAATGATTCTAACTGATTCTTATTAACGTAAGGGGTCCTAGGAAGAATTTATTCCTCATTGAATGTATGGACATTTGATATGGGATTTATATGACTATTGAATTCTTTCATCTTAAGAGTTTGCTTTTGAGGTGTGATTTTTCAAAAGGTCATGACAAATAGATACTCTTTTACCCCAGTGATGGGTTTTAATCTTAATAAAATGTTGCCCTACAGGCACAAAAATGACGTAAATGCTTCCAACAAATGAAAACCAGGTTCAAAAGAGGGGTGTTAGAGGTCGTTTGTGTATATTATGCATCAGCAGAACTAAAAAACTCATAATAATAATCACAATAAACCATTAATCGAGCACTCCCAAACACCATAAACACTAAATCCACATTTCCAAACCACAGTAGGCACATGCAGAACTTTGAAAATCAGTGCAGATCATGCGCAGGTAGGAAACAAGACGGGTCGATCGATGGCGATTGGCGATGCTGAATCTTCACAGAAACGAAAAATCAGCAAAGAAATATATAATATGCTTACATCATTCCCCGATTTCCAAAGGGTGACCCACTGGAAAAGCATTAACATAAAGCCAAAATCGCGGCAGAAAAATGAAGTGACAATGTTTTCGGAAAACTGTCCAAGCATTGCCATTGCATGTATTTACTACAAGAAACACCATTCAGGGGAATGCATTTACTCCTCCCCAACCACCGTCCATTAAACCTTCTGCACCCTCGATAAACCACCCTCGTCAGCCCCTCAGAGCCTCTCTCTCTCTCTCTCTCACACACACACACACACACACACACAAAAAGAAAAGGAAAAGAAATGGCTGCAAAGAAATTGAGGTTTATAGGCTTTTTGTAGATTTCTTGGTGTTGAGTGGAAATAATGCTTGTCTCGGAAGGGGCCAAGAGGATGAAGGGGTTGGTGAAAAGAGAAGTATTAGTTCCTGCCATGTTTATATTTGGTGACTGTTTGATAGATGATGGGAACAATAATAACTTGCCTTCTTTTGCTAAAGTCAACTATTTTCCTTATGGCATTCATTTCAAGAGTGGCTCGACGGGACGGTTCTCCAATGGCTACACCATGTTGGAAACCAATGGTAGTGACTTATTGCACTATGAGTTGGTTTTTAGCTAGTTTTTGTTGTTTCTGTTAAGAGGGCTTATGGCTAATGTTTGTGGGATTCATTTGCAGCTGCATTGCTTGGATTACCTCTCATTGCTGCATATTCTGAGGTTTCTGGTGATCAAATGAGATATGGGGCTGCTTCTGGTATTCTTGATGATACAGGCATAAATTTTGTGAGTGCTTTTATATACAACTTTCTTGAAGTTTTTAATTTTCTTTCTCCTCAAGAGTTTAGCTTGTGTTTGGTTTCCTCAAATATGGTAAAAGAGTTTTGAATCATGTGGATTAGCTTGTTTTTTATCGACCCTTTTTGGGCTTCATCCCTTTTCTGTCATTAATTCCAACTGGAGGAGTTCTATGATGTGAGGATTTTTGCTTTCTGATGTCATGAAAAAATCCTCACATGACCACATAGTACTGTTGTCTGTCTGCTTGGTGAAACCTTTGTTGTGGTTATTACTTGTAAATCACCTAACATTAGAAGTAATTTTGACTTGCTGGTGCATCTCTTGCCAGCAGTTCCATACTTCCAGGTTTCGATAATAACAAGTGGCCTCCAAATGTTTGTTAACTTACTCATATGTCTTGAAATGGAATTGTGGTTTTTTCTTTGGGATATTTGATCACTTTTCTTGCAGGTCAATCGTATCCCGTTTAACCAGCAAATCAGAAACTTTGAGAACACTCTGGATCATATCACGGACAGTCTTGGTGCACCGGATATGGCACAGGCCCTAGCTAAGTGCATTTTCTTTGTCGGGATGGGCTGCAACGACCACCTCAACAATTACCTCATGCCTAATCACGACACAAGGAATCGGTACAATATTGCTCAACAATATGCAAATCTCTTGGTTCAGCAATACTCCCAACAACTCACTGTAAGATACTATGATTCACTTTCTGTTTTTGGTTCCAAACTCTTACATTTTTCTTGATTCTTGTTTGGAAATTATATTGCAGAGGTTGTAAAATCTCGGAGCTAGGAAGTTTGCGATAGCCGAACTCGGACTAATGGGTTGTATTCCTAGCATTCTTGCTCAAAATAGCCATGGTGTATGCTCAGAGGAAGTTAACCAGCTTGTTCCTCCATTTAATACAAACACAAAGGCCATGATCAACCAATATAGTGCTATTCTTCCTCCTGTTAGATTTTCTTACATCGGCATTCACAACATGTTTCAAGATCTTCTTGCAAATGCTAGATCACATGGTGCTTAAACCATATTCCTCCATTTTCAATCCTCTGACCACACTTTTCTTTGCTGTGTTATAGGATTCAGTGTGGTGAATCGCGGGTGCTGTGGTGTTTGGACGAACAGAGGGCAGATAACTTTTCTCCCATTCCCAGATACCATGTCTAGACAGGAATTGGTACGTATTCTGGGATGCGTTCCACCCAACGGAAGCTGTGAATATCTTGTTTGGATGGAGAGCCTTCAATGGGAATAAGGATATTGTTTATCCCCTGAACATAGAGCAACTTGCAAATCTTTGATCAAACATGGAACTCTCATATCTTTTTGTGAAATGTCAACCCTCTTTCTTTGTGACTTTATATTACTTTATTGGTGCGTTTGTAACTTGTGAGAGAGTAGAATTAGGTTGTTGGTTTTCTGCTCTGCTGGGATTATGGCAATCAATTACAATTATTCCAGCAGCCTGATTTTATAGCTTTAATACGGAGCAAGCCTATTAATGAATTTACAAGTTAAATCAATACATTGCCTTAACTCAGTTTGTCCACTGCCTTGATTATAGGCTGAGAAGGAGCTGTGCCAGCTGATAAAAACCAAAACTTAGGGGTGCAATCAAATCGCCCTGAGTCAGGCAGAGCATAGGAATATCTTTAAGCTCGAGCTCGGTCAGAAACTGGGGGTGCAATTGAGCTAAGCAAGTTGAGCATAGGAAATAATTTTGAACTCAAACTAGAAACATACATATTAGGTTCGAATTCGGGCTCAACGTACTTGATTTTTTTATCTCAAATTCCGCTCTGTTAGATTAGGCTTGAATTTTCAATTGAACTCAAATTATTCAACACATAATATGAGAAAAAGAAATTAAGGGAAAATGATCTAGTGACTGATTGTACTTCAGATGCTTTCATCTTATAACTGTCCTTTTCTTTTCTTTTCTTTTTTTGTGTGTGTGTGTGTATGTGTGATGGCCTTGCACTGTGAAATAATTGCTGGCTTTTGACTTTCTGTTTTTAATACATATTAACACAAGCATTCAGGTTTGGGATGTGAAGACTACGGATTGTCTGCAGACATTTAAGCCACCACCTCCTCTAAGGGTACTTGTTTTTGAAACTCTTTGCTGTCCAATTATTATGTACGACTTTTTCATTGATTGCCTTCATCTTTTATGCTACAGGGAGGTGATGCATCTGTGAATTCTATTCATCTTTTCCCTAAGAAAGCGGATCGCATAGTTGTGTGCAAGAAGACATCATCAATATACATCATGACACTCCAAAGGCAAGTGATCATTATCCGCCTCTTATCGCTATTTTATGCCCCCAACCCAAAAAAAAAAAAAAAAAAAGAATGAAAAGGTCGAAAGAGAAAAGGAAAAGAGAAAAAGAAACAAAGAAAGCAAAGAAAAAAAAGAAAACAAGGGGAGAAACAGAAAATTACTGCTCCTATTAAACCAGTAAATGACATACCACACTTTTGCTGTTTTCTTGGGTGTAAGCTAATCCATGTTTGTTATCACTTCTATCTAGCAATAATATGGTTATGGCTTCAACTATTTTCGACTACAAACATTTATACATGCATATGCAATCCAAGCTTCCATATGTTGGGTGCTGTGGAAGTCCTTTCATTTCAACAATCTCCAATACTTTTGTGTCATCAGGCCTTTTTAGACAATATCTTGGACTTTGACCACTGGTTTCTTTAAGGATTTCTTGCTATTCTATGAGCATTATTCCTATAGGAGTGGCTGTTGATGCCGTTTAAATGTATTCTTCACAGTTTTGGTTTCCAAGTTTCTTTAAGTGTTGTTGACTAGGAGATGAAAACTGAGGTTGGGTTACTCTAATCCGCATCTGATTCTTTTTGTGAAGGTTGAGAAAAGTTTTCGTCGAAGGTGGAGATTTTACGGCAGCCTGCGTATCACCCAAAGGGGAACGGATTTATATGTTGTTTTGGAGAAGACAGGTATGCTGCAAATGAGTGCTTTAGTTGGTTCTATTGGCATTTTTTTTCCTGCTTACGTACATATGCTCGAAGTAAATTCTTCTGTGGGCAAACTATCTAGGGGATATGATACTACTACACGAGATTATATCCAAAAACAATCTTTATAAAACTATGCTGCGGATAGATGCTGAATGCTTGTGCATTTTTGGAGAAGATAAACTTTTAAATGTTCAATCTAAAAGGGGCAAGGCCATATATTTGTTCCTTTCATGCAACTGATAGACAACAGATCAATTGATGATAAAATACTTTTGTAATTGCAAATTAGTTTTTCTTTTTTCATATACGTGAGAGGCAACATTATATCCCTTAGGAGTCTAGAGGCTTACCTTCCTTTAGAAAAGCTTGTAGCTTCTTCTTTTGTGTAAGTACAATTTGGTTGCCTTCATTCCATAACTATTGTATTGTTTCTCTAGTCACAAAGAAAATGGAAGTAATCTTAAAGTCACTACTAGAAAAAAGTTCCATGGGGACGCCTAAATATGTCACGGTAAATGGATTTAGGGAAGCTTTCACTTATTGAGACGCTTGATTATAGTGTCTCGTAGGTGGGTGTCCCATTATCTTATTATGACACATTCAAGTGTCCCCAAATTATTTATTGTTGTGACACTACGTAGAGTCATCGATGCTTTCGTATTGTGACATTTTACAATGTCATGTAATAATCTTCAACGACCAGAATTACCTAATTATATGGCATTACAAAGTGTCTCTATAACATATATCAAGGGACACTATAAAGTGTCTCTATATATGAATAAAAGGACACTTAAAAATGTCTTAATGAAGATTTTAAGAGACACTAAAAAGTGTCTCTATATACATTCTAATGACATTTGGTAGTGTCACAAAACATAAATAGTATTTCTTTAAAGACACGATTTTGTGTCCTAAAAAACTTTTAAATACACAATAATGTGTCTACAATATTGAAATACGTAAGAAGAAAAACGAAAAAGCATCCCTATATATGTATCTTTAAAGACACAATAAAGTGTCATAAGAAATATAGTTCTCCCTATATATGCACCTCATGCAGACCATATTTTCTATATAAATCTCTTTAACAACTAAACATCCAACACAAAAATATATGTTCATGAAAATGTCTTAACCAAATCATTCTATCTTAAATTCAACAACATATCAATTTTCAACAATAATGGAATGATATAGACTACCAAACAAACATACACAAAAAACTCATCAATTTATGTACTTAGATTTTCAAAATATTTCAACATCAAACTACGTATGTCATAAAATGAACTACCTACAAGTGGATCCATAACCTAAACATCAATGTCCAAATACACCCAATAAAGAGTGAATAACATTACAAGTCTCTTTAGTCCAAGAACATCATCAATTCTGCATAATAGATTTGAGAATAAAACTCTATCCTCAAAAGATAATAATTCTCCATCATTCTTCATCCATTTTGGCCTATCAAACCAAACAAGCATGAATTAGAATCAATGAATAGTAACAACAATCAGTTATAAGTTTAACGAAAGAAAATTACCAAATGTTTTGGCTAAACTATAGCTCTACCAATAACAAGTTATGTTTACGATGCTTGCAGAGGAAAGTTTTCTAGTTTACTTTGTTTAGTAACTTCAAATTCTGCTTAGGGAGATAAGGATATATTTTATTTACTCCAAGATTATTTTAGTGTCATCTACCTCTATTTATAAGGGAAAAAAAAAAGAAAAAGAAAAAGAAAGAACAAAGAAGAAGATGATGTGAGGGTTGGTACAAGAATTTTTATTGAATGTTGCAATTTCAAAAATGCTGTTTGAATGAATCAACCTAACAATTAATGCACACAAATGAATAAGTTTTACATAATCAAAGAGATCATTTACCATTTATTTCATTAGACAATTGATATGTATAACAATATATATATTATATAAATGTAGACAAATTTAAGAATATAAAATTGAAGATTGATTGATTAGTAAAAAAAAAAAGTAAATTTGATAATGTACATGTTTATCTGAAAGACCTATATCACGCAAGTCTTCAAGCTGGAAAGCAAAATATTATGAAATGAGACAAAAAAAGACAAATATGTCTCTTAAAAAGATTAGCATAATAAAATAAATTTCTTACTTTCTTGAATGGTTGGGAGATACTTCCCAAAGTTCAAGAATATACAACACTATTTTCTTCCATAGCCTGTGGATCAACTAATAATATAAAATGTTATTGATCAAGAAGAATGTCGATGTAATTTAAGACCTGAAAAGATTGATATAACTTAATATTTTTTTAATTCTTCCCTACAAATAAGAACAAGAAAAATATTTAACAACTTTAAGCATTATACCAAAGAAACATTACAATCATAACTAGTTCAATTCAATTACGTGGTGGCAGTATTTAAAACGTGTAGGAAGTGTGGCACATTAGAGTTCCGTCATCACAAAGAAATATTTCATCAGGAAAAGAGAATCGTAAAACAATCATATGAGGATAAGTTGCACCATCCCAAATCTTGAGCTCGTCACAGCTCAAAATAGAAGGTGAGGCTTTTGGTTCAATAGCCTCTGAACGTGGTATACTTAATGTCTTTAGTCTGTCAACCACTCCATGGATTCTTTCACTCAAAGGTAGTGAGAGTACCTCTTCTTCGCCATTGCCACTAAAGAGTTTCTTTACTTAAATAGTGACAGTATTTAAAATATATAGGAAGTGCAACACATTAGAGTTCTGTCATCAAAAGGAAATACTTAATCAGCAAAAGAGAACCATAAAAAAATCACATGAGGATAAGTTGTGCCATCACAAACTTTGAGCTCGTCACGACTTGAAAAGGAGGTGAGGCTTTTGGTTCAATAGCGTCTGAAAATGGTATACTTAGTGCCTTTAGTCTATCAACCACTCGATGGATCCTTTCACTCAAAAAAGAGGTCCAATCGCTACCTTTGAGTGAAAGGATCCGTTGAGTGGTTGATAGACTAAAGGCACTAAGTATACCATGTTCAAAGGCTATTGAACCAAAAGACATACGAGCTCAATGTTTGGGATGATACAACTTATCCTCATATGATTCTTTTATGATTATCTTTTACTAATTAAGTATTTCCTTGTAATGATAGAACTCTAATGTATTGCACTTCCTACATGTTTTAAATACTACTATCGTGTGAGTAAGGAAACTCTTTGGTGGCAGTGGCGAAGAAGAGGTCCATTCGCTACCTTTGAGTGAAAGGATCCATTGAGTGGTTAATAGACTAAAAACACTAAGTATACCATGTTCAGAGGCTATTGAACCAAAAACCTCACCTCCTATTTTGAGCCATGACGAGCTCAAAGTTTGGGATAGTACAACTTATCCTTATATGATTCTTTTATGATTCTCTTTTACTAATTAAGTATTTCCTTGTGATGATAGAATTGTAATGTGTTGCACTTCCTTCACGTTTTAAATACTGCTACCGTGTAAGTGAACTGAACTAGTTATGATTGTAATATTTCTTTGGTATAGTGCTTAAAGTTGTTAAACATTTTTCTTGTTATTATTTATAGAGAAGAATTGAAAAATATTAAGGAATATTAATTTTTCAAGTCTTAAATTACTTCGGCATTCTTCTTGACCAATAACATCTCATACTATTAATTGATCCACAGGCTATTAAAGAAAAAATAGCAGTACATATTCTTGAACTTCGGGAAGTATCTCTCGAACTATTCAAGAAAGTAAAGAATTTATTTTATAATACTAATCTTTCTAAAAGGCATATTTGTCTCATTTCTTAATATTTTGCTCTAAAACTTGAAGACCTACGTGATATAAGTTTTTTAGATAAATAGGTATGTTGTCAAATTTACTTTTTTCAACTTATCATTTCATCTTCAATTTTATATTCTTAACTTTATCTGCATTTATATATATATATATATTTGTTTTGTTATACAGATCAACTGTCTAATGAAAGAAATGGCAAAGGATCTGTTTGATTAGATAAAACTTATTCATTTGCGTGTGTTATTTGTTAGGTTGATTCATTCAAACAGCATTTTCGAAGCTACAACATTCAATAAAAATTCTTGTACCAACCCTCAAATCACCATCTTCTTTGTTTTTTCTTTTTCTTTTTTTTTATTACAAATAGAAGTAGACGACACTAAAATAATCTTAGAGTAAATAAAATATGTCCTTATCTCCCTGAGCAGAATTTGAAGTTACTAAACAAAGTATACTAGAAAATTTCTCTACAAGCATCGCAAAAAAAACTTGTTATTAGTGGAGCTATAACTTGGCCAAAATATTTTGAAATTTACTTCCATTATACTTATAACTAACTGTTGTTACTATTTGTTGATTCTAATGTATGCTTGTTTGGTTTGATAGGTTGAAATGGATGGAGAATTATTGTTGTTTTAGGATAGACTTTATTTCTCAAATCTATTATGCAGAGTTGATGATGTTCTTGGACTAAAGAGATTTGTAATGTTATTCACTCTTTATTAGATGTATTTGGACATGGATGTTTAGGTTATGGATCCACTTGTTGGTAGTTCATTTTATGACATACGCAGATTGATGTTGAAATATTTTGAAATTTTAAATACATGAATTAATGGGTTTTTTGTGTATGTTTGTTTGCTAGTCTATATCATTCCATTATTATTGAAAATTGATATGTTATTCAATTTAAGACATTTTCATGAACATTTATTTTTTTGTTGGATGTTTAGTTGTTAAAGAGATTTATATACAGAATATGGTAAGCATGAGGTGCATATACAGGAAGAACTACATTTCTTATGACGCTTTGTTGTGTCTTTAAAGATGCATATACATGGACACTTTTTGATTTTTCTTCTCGTGCATTTTAGCATTGTAGACACATTAAAGTGTCTTTTTAGTGTCTCTTAAAATATTTATTAAGATATTTTTAAGTGTCATTTTATTCATATATAGGGACACTTTATAGCGTCCTATATATGTTATAGAGACGCTTTGTAATGTTATATAATTAGGTAGTTATGGTTGTTGAAAATTATTACATGACATTGTAAAATTTCACAATATGAAAGTTTCAGTGAGTCTACGTAGTGTTACATATAATTAGGTAGTTATGGTCATTGAAAATTATTACATGACATTATAATTTGGAGATGCTTGAATGTGTCATAATAAGATAATGGGACACCCACCAACGAGACACTATGATCAAGCATCTCAATAAGTGGAAGCATCCCTAAATCCATTTATCGTGACATATTTAAGCGTCCCCATACTTAGTGGTTAACTATGTTTATTTGATGTTCTTCTTGTTGGGTAAGGACTAAAGCAATTTACACTGAATTATAGGTTACACTGACTATCACCTCATTAACATATATGAGGATGGATTTGAATGTGGTTCTTCTTTTCTCTACCATTATTAAAATTATTACACGTCATTTTTTTAGCTTATGGTTACTAATTCCTGTTGAGAAAATTCTCTAGGTAAGCTTACTGAATGAGAATGGCAACACTAAGGAAGACCTCAGGCTTCCAACTGATGAGAATCTACTTGCCTATATTAGATAGAATCATTTCAACTTTTTTTCATTAGCTAATTTGAGATATCTTCTTCATAAATATATCCCACCAATCTTCTTAACATGTCTTATTTATGCTAAATGTGCAGATCAAGGATAGGTTTGATGAGGAGAAGGATCTTGTTGTTTATGTCATGTCTGCCATGGAAAATATGAAAGAAAAGCAAACAGAGGGAAAGCAGTAGAAGAAATCAAAAATCTTCACCTACCTTTCTGAGACAGAGACACACACACACACTCTCTCTCTCTCTCTCTCTCTCTCTCTCTCACTCACACACACAGAGAGGAGCACACACCCTCAACCCCTCTTCACCTCTCTCTCTCTCACACACACACACACACACACACACATATGCGCACACAGACACACTAACACACAATTTGGGGTTCAATTTGACAGGGGTTTTGAAGATTAAGGTTTAAGTGATTATCACATTCTCAACATTATGCTATGTCTTTGTCACGAAAAATTGGAATTTGAGAGTAAGCTTTACTTTTCCTCTAATTGATGATTCTTTTCATTTCCTCTAATTTGCGTATTATCTACATGCTTGCATCATTCTTTAGTTATTAATTAAAACTTTGCAAGCATGAAAAGTTCAAAACTTTTTGAAATATTTATTTTTTGTACCTATCATTTCTGCATTGTTTATTATAAGGTTAAGATCACCATGGGAATCGTGCTTGAGTCATGAAGAAAAATAGAAACTGAAAAATGTATTTCATTTATATCAAAAGTAAGGATACACACTATTTATATACATAGCCATCTGGCAAAACTAATACTGTTATATACGACTAATAACCTAACTAACAGATTAACTAATGCATTAATTACAAGAAATTTTCATTATTAACTGACTAACTTATCTATACAACATGAAACCCTAATTGAGCTAATTTCTCCACTATTATTTTACAACTGTTGCTTCTATTAACCATTAACAATTGTGCATCAGTTGTCATGCATTGAAACCCCTCAACAAAACTCCGTTGTTAAGCGAAAACACCAGCACCTCTTGAATGTAACATGTCCTCTATATTTCCAGTCTCGTACACGTTTTTCTTCCTTTTTGGTCTGAGTGCGTCCTAACTCCTAACTGACTAACAAAGCTACAACAAAAGCAACAAACTATTAAAAAAACTAATTTGTAATTCAAAAAAAAAGGAAAGAAAAGAAAATGAAGCTTCTAGATTTGTCATGGCAGTTGAGGTTTGGTGACTTTGCAATAGGAGTGTAAATGAGATGAGACGAATTGCGAATAGTTCGAGCTCATTAGTCAAACGAGCCAAGTCGAGCTCAATAATACTCGGCTTGAAAAAGTCGCGAGCCTAAACAAGTTTTTTAATATTTTGTATACATGGTTATATATAATAAGGTCCATAATAATAATAATAATAATAATAATAATAATAATAATAATAATAATAATATATTATTATTATTATTATTATTATTATTATTATTATTATGAAAATAACAATTTTTTTTATAAAATTTATAATCATAGATTTCTTTTGAGCTTAAATGTGTTCAAACTGATCCAAACATATACGAGCTCGATTTTATCTAAACTTATTTTAATCAAGCTCTGCTGCTCTACCTTAAGCTCAATGAGGTTTGATAAGACTTGTTCGAGCCTTCGTTTGTTCAATGAGTCGAGCGCGAGCTTGCTAGATTGGGACTCAACTCGAATCGTTTACGCCCCTACTTTGCAAGTCTTTTGTTTTGCTTGTTATTGCATGAGATGAAGAATTAAATTTGTGGCTATGAGAGTGCCACATATGCTGCAAGTGTTGAAAATTTTTTATTGGTGGAAAATTTTTCTTTAGTGCATGCCAAGTATATGGCTTAGCTAACTTAAGCATCTATTTATATGTGTGTAAAATGTGTTCATAAGTATGTACTTTTATAGAGAGTTTCAGAGAGATATGTATGTAATGCATGCATGAGAGATTGAGAAGACAAAAAGAAAGAGGAATATTATCACGTAGGCATTTCAAAATTGTATTGCATGGGATTGTCTTAAGGGTAAATTTCAGCATATATATTGTCTTAAATTTTGTAATGTCTAAAAAGAAAGTGTTAGTCTTAAGTATTTCTTGGTTGAAGGCCTAAAGGATTAACTTCTTTTCAACAATAACTTTTCGCTATCTTTAGCTCTTTTTTCATTTTTATTTTTTCCATGCACTTTAGGCATGCTCTAAGGTTTATGGTTTATTTATCAATCAATGGCACCATTCTTGCTTACATCCCTCAGTCCAAAGTGGTCACAGTGTTTTAATTTTTAGGGAATGATTTTTCACTCATTCATTTACTTAATTTTGACAGTCACTTTAATTATTTATTGGAATATAATCTATCACATTTAAGCCACTTTACCTTCAAAATCTATGTGCATCACATTGTTAAGTTTCTATCCATTTCTGGTTGAAAAGAATAAGTTGAATTGGTATGTTCATTTCACATTTTTAGTTAGCCCCTTTTATCCTTTTTGCTACTTAGATGTAATTTGTTATATTGTGCCAAATGCAACCAAACCATCTAGTACATAGGACTCGGATCATCTTATTTATAATTGTTGTGACTAAATTATTTGAGGGGGATTTTTAAAATTTAATCTTAATAGACTAAGGGCACTATGTATGTCATATTCAGAGGCTATTGAATCAAAAGCCTCACCTCCTGTTTTGAGCCGTGACGAGTTCAAGGTTTGGTATGGTACAACTTATCCTCATAGGATTCTTTTCTTGTTCTCGTTTACTGATTAAGTATTTCCTTATCATTACAGATCAATAATGTGCTGCACTTCCTACACTTTTACTGCCACCAACTAAGTGAACGAAACTAGTTATAATTGTAATGTTTTTTTGGCATAGTGCCATAAGTTGTTAAACATTTTTCTTGTTCTTATTTGTAGGGAAGAATTGAAAAATATTAAGCTATATCAATTTTTTCAAGTCTTAAATTACGTTGACATTCTTCTTAACCAACAACATCTGATATTATTAGCTGATCAACAGAGTATTGGACACAAGCTCGCCAAATATATTCTTGAACTTTGAGAAGTATCTCTTGAGCCATTCAAGAAAGTAACAAATTTACTTCATAATACTAATATTTTTAAGAGGCATATTTGTCTTTGTACCTATTTAGACAAATGTGCCTCTTAAAAAGATTAGTATTATGAAATGAATTCCTTACTTTCTTAAATGGTTCAGGAGATACTTTCCCAAGTTCAAGAATATATATGTGGCAAATTTCTGTCCAATACCCTGTGGACCAGCTAATAATATGCGATTTTATTGGTTAAGAAGAATGTCAACGTAATTTAAGACTTGAAAAAATTGATATAGCTTAATATTTTTCAATTCTTCCCTACAAATAAGAACAAGAAAAATGTTTAACAACTTTAAGCACTATGCCAAAAAAACATTACAATTATAACTAGTTTCGTTCACTTAGTTGGTGGCAGTATTTAAAAAGTGTAGGAAGTGCAGCACATTATTGTTCTGTAATGATAAGGAAATACTTAATCAGTAAACGAGAACCAGAAAAGAATCCTACGAGGATAAGTTGTACCATACCAAACCTTGAGCTCATCACGGCTCAAAACAGAAGGTGAGGCTTTTGATTCAATAGCCTCTGAATATGACATACGTAGTGCCTTTAGTCTATCAACCATTTGATGGATCCTTTCACTCATATATGGCGAGTAGACCTCTTCTTCGCCATTGCAACTAAAGAGTTTCCTTGAAGAAAAAAGGTAGACAGAAAGGTGATAAAGATCAAATTTTAAAAATTCCTAAAACAATTTAGTCACAACAATCATGAATAAGATGATCCAAGGTCCTATATACTAGGATGGTTTGGTTGCATTTGGCACAATATAACAAAATATACCAAAGTGGCAAAAAGGATAAAAGGGGCTAACTAAAAATGTGGAATGAACATACCAATTTCTACTGATTCTTTTCTGCTAGAAATGGATGGAAACTCAAAAATGAGATGCACAAAGATTTTTTAGGTAAAATGGCTTAAATGTGACAAATTATATTCCAACAAATAATAAAAATGATAGTTAAAATCAAGTAAATGAACAATTACAAAATCATCTATTGAAAATTAAAACATTGTAACCCTTTGGATTGAAAGGTGCCATTGACCAATGGATAAATCATAGAGCATGCCTAAAGTGCATTGACAAAAAAAAAAAAAAAAAAAGCTAAAGATAGCGAAAAAGTATTATTGGAAAGAAATTAAGCCTTTAGGCCTTCAACCAAAAAATTCTTAGAACTAACACTTTCTTTTTCTACATTACAAAATTTAAGATAATATATATGCTGAAATTTACCTAATTCCCAAAATTTAACTTTACCTTCCAACTATTGTCCCAACTCAATGTTTTACACTGTTGCTTATGTTAACCATTAATAGGACTTAGCTCGGTTGGTTTGTTAGACTCCTGTTAGTTTGTGTTAGGTGAAAATATAGATTTGAGAAAGGAATGATAAATTGAAAGATAAATGTATGTAACAATGTAGTATTACAATATTTTTCAATGCTCAGGCAATACAACTTTGAAATAATTTTGCTTCCATGATATATTCCTCTTTCTTTTTTAATCTATTGTGCATGCACTACATACATAACTCTCTCAAACTTTATAGAAGTACATACATATGAAAACATTTTACTCACATATATATAGATGCTTAAGTCGGCTAAGCCACATACTTGGCACTAAAGAAAAAATTTCCACCAATAAAAAACTTCCAACACTTGCAGCATATGTGGCACCCTCATAGCCACAAATTTAACTCTTCATCTCATGGAAGAACAAGCAAAACAAAAGACTTGCAAAGTCACAAAACCTTAACCAACATGACAAATCTTGAAGCTTCATTTTCTTTTTTTTTCTTTTTTTTTTTAATTACAAATTAATTTTTTAACAGTTTGTTGCTTCTATTGTAGCTTTGTTAGTCATTTAGCAGTTAAGATGTACTGAGATAAAAAAGAAAGAGGAACACGTATGAGACTGAAAATATAGAGCACATGCTACATTCAAGAGGTGCTGATATTTTTGTTCAACAAAATAATTTTGTTGAGGTATTTCTACGCATGAAAACTGATGCACAATTGCTAATAGTCAACAGAAGCAACAGTTGTAAAACAATATTGGAAAAATTAGCTCAATTAGGGTTTCATACTTTTACAAATTTGTTAGTCAGTTAATAAGGAGAATTTTCCATAATTAATGCATTAGTTAGTCTGTTAGTTAGGTTATTAATTGTGTATAACAATAT
Source organism: Jacaranda mimosifolia (assembly GCA_018894105.1). NCBI lineage: Eukaryota > Viridiplantae > Streptophyta > Magnoliopsida > Lamiales > Bignoniaceae > Jacaranda > Jacaranda mimosifolia. Next base: position 30,866,286 of record CM032131.1, on the reverse strand, counting down.
TAGTTTTTCCAACTGGCTATATCAAAAAATAGTATGTATTTTTACTTTTCATATAAATGAAACACATTTTTTAGTTTCCATCTTTCTTCATAACTTAAGCACGGTTTTCATGACGATCTCAGCCTTCTAATAAACAATGCTGAAATGATATTTACAAAAAATAAATCTTTCAAAAAGTTTTAAGTTTTTCATGCTCGCTCAGTTTTAATCAATAACTAAAGAATAATACGAGCCTATAGATAATTTGCAATTAGAGGAAAGGTAAAACTTACACTCGAGCTCCAATTTCTCGTGACAAATACATGGTGCAATGTTGAGAATGTGGCAATTGCTTAAGCCCTAATCTTCAAAAACCCTTGCCAAATTGAACCCCAAATCATGTGCATTGGTATGTGTCTATGTGAGTGTGAGTGAGAGAGAGGTGAAGAGAGGCCGAGGGGGTGTGTGTGTGAGAGAGAGCAAGAGAGACAGAGAGAGGTGTGAAGAGGGGCTGAGAGTGTGTATTCCTGTGTGTGTATGTTTATGTGTGTGAGAGTGTGAGTGAGAGTAAGAGAGAGAGAGAGAGGTGAAGAGGCGCTAAGGGTGTGCGTTCCTGTGTGTCTATGTGAGAATGCATGTGTCTGTGAGAGTCAGAGAAGTAAGTGAAGGTTTTCGATTTTTTCTACTACTCAATTTGTTTTCTTTTATATTTTCCATGGCAGAACATAACATAAACAAGAAGATCCTTCGCCTCATTGAACCCATCCTTGATCTGTACATTTAGCATAAATAAGACATGTTAAGAAGATTTGGTGAGATATATTTATGAAGAAGATATTTCAAATCAGCCAATTAAAAGGTTGAAATGATTCTATCTAACCTAGGCAAGCAGATTCTCATCAGTTCAAAGGCCAAGGTCTTCGTTAGTGTTGCCATTCTCAGTCAGTATGCTTACCTAGAGAATTTTCTCAGCAGGGATTAGTAACCACAAGCTAAACAATAACATGTATTGATTTTAATAATGATAGAGAAAAGAAGATCCACATACAAATCCATCCTCAGATTATGTCAATGAGGTGGTAGTCAGTGCATGCGATTGACATGAGAAACCTGTAATTCGGTGAAAATTACTTTAGTCCTCACCCCACAAGAAGAACATCAAATAAACATAGTTAAGATTACAAAGAGATGCAAATTAAATAATCCATTCAATGTAAAAATGAATTCATCCCAGCCCCACCACACTTATTCTTTGAGCGCTTTCAAAAATTTGCAGAAAGATTAAAAATGTTAAATAAGTTAAAACACATTAATCCAAATTTCAAAACAACTAAATTCCATATAGTCACTAATCCTATAGAACTGGTCTAATATTTTTCATTTATTTTCCTTAACCACCTTCTTCTTAACAACTAATTTAATTAGATCTGAGTGATACACAGGTAAGTACGTTATCAAATTTACCTTTTTTAACTCATCATTTGACCTTCAGTTTTAGATTCTTAACTTTATCTGCATGTGCATTTCTTTTTTGTTTTGTTATACAGATCAAAAACATAATGAAAGAAGTGGCAGGAGATCTTTTCAATTAGATAAACCTTATTCATTTAGCATGCTTGAGTAGAAGTTAAGAATCATGCATGCATAGTTCTCAGATATATAATACAACAGACACTAACAATTTGAGATTTACTATAATCCCAGACCATTTAGCTTTATTATGAGTCTGCAATTAAGCTGTTATCATTCAGATTTATACATTTGCACCGAATTTGTTCTCACTCATTAGCAATAGAAGGATTGATCGGACCATGGAACTTTACATTATCAATAAACATTTGTTGTGTATTGGTAGAACACCTTTGTAAAAGTTTTCTTCAAGTGCTTGAGATATTAGTCTAGGACTTATCTTTTTAACCATAGGAATTCTTTCTAGAGCAGTATGGGCTAACAAGCATGGGGATCTTATTGGAATTGCGACCCAAAAGAAACTTGAGCTTTTATTACTTGGATCGTATTCGCGATTTATTTACATACTCGAACAAATATAAAATGGAAGGGTACAAATTCAGCAATTGTGGCGGTTATTGGATTTCTTATAATTTGGATATGCTATTTTGGGGTCAATCTATTAGGAATATATAGGACTACATAGTTATGGTTCATTTACATTAACATCTAATTGAATTCAAAAAGGGTTTCTTATGAATAGGAATAGAAAAGTGCACAACACATATCAGATAAAAAAACTTTGTATGAACTGGCGAGAACCCTGTGAATCACATGATTTCAACACAAAGGGATGTATACAGTTATGGAATTTTTCTATTGGAAATGTTCACAAACAGAAGACCAACAGATGATGCACTTTTGGGACACTCAACAAGCCTTCATGATTTTGTGAGTAAAGCCTTGCCAACCTAAGTGGTGGAAGTCGTGGATCCATTTGTTTTATGCGACATCAACAGTAGTAGAAACACGATTAATTGCATGGTTTTTGTTCTGGAAATTGGAGTTGAATGTTCAAATGAATCACTCGGAGATCGAATGTTGATGACTGATGTTGTTACTGAGTTGCATAATGAGTTTTAAGCTGTATTTGGAGGAGTTATACTTTATATATCATTAGTCTCTATTATAAAAGCAATTGAGAGCATGAGAGCCAATGGGCGTCAACATTTCAAATCCTCTTATATTCAACTCATGAACTTAATCGATAAAAATTCATATAATACCATTTATTTTTCAAAAAAATTATTTATTGACAAATCAATTTTTTGTCAACATTAAGGGCCTATTTGGTTGTGAATTGGGGCATTTTGTTTGGCAAAATGATTTTTGGGAAGTGGGGTTAGGGAATGTGATGATTGTTTGTTTGTGTTTTAAGCTGTAGATAGAAAATGAATTGAGAGAAAATTGTTTGTTTGTTTGTGTTTTGGGAAGGGACAAAATATCACGTCAATAATTTTTTACGTTGGGTTGGTGGGGTGAAATCAGTATTTTAAAATTATTTATATATGTATATATAGATTGAATGAGTGGTAGTATTTGTATATATTTGTAATGATGAGACAATGATTGAAACTTTGGGGAATGATTTGGGAGTGTGAATAGTAAGAATATTTTGAGGAATAAATTTTTTATTTTGGGAGTGAAATTGAAAAATGTGTTGTATTTATTTGTTTAAATTTTGAGAGTTAAAAAATAAATTGGGAGTATGCAACCAAACAAACCCTAAGGATTCCAGACACTAATGAACTTTACTTTAATAAAAGAAATTACAATGGACACCCTAAATACAAATCCAAGTATACTTGTACAAGCAAAGTGGGCCATTACTTTTATGTGTTTGACAAAATGACAACAGTCGGCCCAATAACACGTCTAAGCCCAGTGAGTGCAGCCCAACAAGAATCCACGTGCAATTCGCTTGCGGTGCTTGAACAAGTCGCCCGAAGAATAGCTAGCAAACCCTCGTCTACGGGCTCATCATTTTGTTTTCATTTTGCCTTCAATTTTTCCCCTGCAACTTGTTTTCGGGTCGTGGAATGGCGATGAACAACGGGCTGAGATCATGCGCCTCCAAGCTGATGAATTCTGCCCCTTCAATTGTTCCTAAATCAGGTCTGCTCTTCTTTCTCTCGTAAAAAGTTGATCTTTTTTACTTGGTAATATATATGTTAAATTTACTAACTTAAGGTTTCCCAGCACAAATCTTGAGAATGTTGCATAGATTGATGTGGAAGATTACAGTTGAATAGATATTGTTGCTAAATTTTTGAGCTTAGAGGTCCCAACACATTGAGCTCGTCAATTTTTTTGTTTTTGGTTAATTAGATTAATTGAATGGATGCTCTTGATTTTCTCATCTTTTTAATGGTGCATAGATGGAGATGGAAGATTACAGTTGAATAGATATTGTTGCTAAATTTTTGAGCTTAGAGGTCCCAACACGTTAAGCTCGTCAATTTTTCGTTTTTGGTTAATTAGATGAATTGAATGGATGCTCTTGCTTTTCTCATCTTTTTTTTCCCTCTTTTTTTCTGCGTTACTTAGTAGTTATTTTGTGAATGTTAAAAATTTCAGTCTGACTCGACATATGTTTAGTATAAAGGGAAAGGCAGGTTACTTTCTTTGCATATGTATATTCTTTTTTGGTGTTATAATGTGCAATGATGCATAGATTCTGTGCCTTAAGCCAGTGAAATTTTTTATTCCGAGGATTGTGCGTCTGTCTGTGTACAATTGTTTTGATGTGAAGTTAATGATTAAAAAGAATCTAGATTTGATCAGGAGTTGTTAGTTCAGGGGCTCCATTGGAACGTCTACTTTGTGATTTTTCTTGCATTTGGCTTGTGAAAAAAGATAAAGGAAGAGAAAAAGCAAAAGGAGTTTAGAAATTTGATTCTTGCCTTGTGGCTGTCGTCATTCAGGCTTTGTGTTTGCTACGCATTCTGTTTTATATTTGTGTTTTATTTGTATATTGAAGAGATTGAGTGAGTTACTTGCCTTATGAAAAGCTGATTTTGAGGAATTTCAATTTGTTGCCATTAGCTTGTTTTTCCATATAAGATATGCTACTTAGGTTTGAGTGACTGAGATGGATCCAATGAAACAAATGGCTTTACACTGGTAGTACATAGAATTCTGTGAATTAATTGAATTTTCTTATATTCTTATTATCAAAAAGGGTTACTGCAAAAGTAAATTTTGTTGATGGACATTGTAACGAGGTTGATTTCTTTTACTAGTGATGTCTATCCTGATGCCGTTCTTCTTATGGAATATGTGAGTTTTGATATAGGATAAGTGTATCTAGTTGTCGACCTTTGGTGATTACTTTCTAACTAATATTTCTGATTTTATGTGAACATTCGGATGCTCTCTATCTATATACGATATTCAGATTTTGGGGTATAAATACTTAAATCATCTGAAATATGTTACATTGGATTGAATATTATGTTCTGTGGAATCTATTTATATGGTGTTGAGATGATCCATTGAACTTCAATTTGGTCAGCTTGCACCTCAAGTTGCATTTAGACTATCTGAATGGCCCCAATGGGGTGTGTGTGTGTGTGTGTGTGTGTTTTCTGTTGAAAATTCACATTTTATCAATTCCAATCTTCTATATCCCCTCCCCCTCTCACCACCTCAGAACCTGCCACCCATGGGCCTCAGGTAGCTATCTCTGTATCACCAGTCTATTTTATATGTCTTGACTTGTACAAAAATGAACTGTTCAACTCCAAATTTGGAATTGGGCATCCGACATCTTAAACAATGAAATATACTTGTTGAACAGTTAACAGTAACTTAAGCTTCTTCAATGTTATGAAATAGTAGTTTCATTGCGCTACGAGTAAGGATATAAGGAGAAGTTATCTGTACTGTCTGCTGGTAACAATTTCTCTTCTATGAACAAGCAGTTGGATAAAATTATAACAATCTCAACATTGGATACTATGGCTTTTCTATATTTAGACTGACAGAAAAGTTAAATTGTTTCTCTTACAGTGAATAGGGGGATTCACTCAACTACTGTAAAGAAGATGGGAGGAGGACATGGGCACGACGAGCCTTACTACCTTCATGCAAAACACATGTACAATTTGGACAGGATGAAAAATCAGAAACTAACAATGACTCTTGGTGTGTTTACTGCATTCAGCATTGGTGTTGGTGTCCCCATTTATGCAGTCATCTTTCAGCAGAGGAAGACTGCTTCAGCGTAATTTTTCTTGTTAAATCCTCTTTCTCTGTAATAACGGAAACTGAAACGCTTGTGTAGACAAAAGCCAGGAATCTATTGCTTAGAATGAGTTGATCAGTTCTCAAGCATTCAGTTTAGTGTGCGCTGTTTGCTTTCTCTCTGCTTTGTCAAAATAAGATGTCTTGAATATGTTTAATGGATATGAATGATTTCTTGAAGTGTCATTATAATGTAGATGTTGCATTGGGGCATCAAAAAAAAGGTTTGGTGGCTTTTACCTCTTATTGACTGCACATTCACCATCAGCTTGACGAAAAAACTGTACAGCAGTAACATCAATATAGTATTAATTTACACATTATTCAAAGTAGATTTTCATTATTCTAAGTATTACATCATATGGATCACATGGCCCATTAAACAATAGTTTATCCAAATAATTCTTCCCCTCTCCCCATGTGGTATTGCTGAAGCCAGTGTACCCAGGTGAATTGGTCTAACTTTGCTATTACAACTACAAATTACCCTTCCCCATTTGGTACTGCATACAATTGATGTCTTGCTGGATGGAACACAAAAGACATTACTTTTGGAAAATATATGTACAATAAGTTCAGATATTGATGTACTATAATAAGATGCTCCAGCTGTATGTGTTACTCTTGGAATCATCATAATATACTTTTGGTTGGACATGATATCAAACAACATATATTATTGCCTGTACAGCCAAGGGAATTTACAGTTGAGGGGATCAATGGTGCATACAATTGCTATTTGGGTTTCATACACTTGTGAAAGTGTTGGATGTTTTTTCCAATTTTTTCTACTGGATAACTTGGTAGACTTATACATGAAGACAATCAATTCGATTCATTATGGTCAGACTCTATTAGGAAGTTCTAACCACACTCTTTTTAGGTTGCTCTCATCTCTTCCTTCTCAAACTTAAATCAAGCAGTATGTGTCAGCAATGACTAATTCTATTCGCGGACATAGCATTGGGTAGACCTCGTACATAATTAAGGATAATACCCCCCCCCCCCCCGCCCAAAAAAAAAAAAAAAAAAACTTGAATCAATGAATCCACAAAATCCTTCAAATTGCATGTGGTTTGTAGACATTTTCATCAATTTCTTCGCAAACATTAAGAAAAGAAAACGAATGGTTCTGTATAGGTGATACTTGAACTTCAGACATTTTGAAACATAAGGTAAAAAGTTACATAGTTTGAAGTAATAAAATAATTTTCTTTAATGATTTCATTGCTGAAATATGATATCAGGCAATCTTTGTCTGTTCCAATCCACAAGAATGGCATGAACTTATGATGGAATCCAAGATAAACTGATTATATATAGCTGAAGAAATGTCCCATCCATCAATGGCTACTTTTTAGGGAATTTTTACTAGAATGATAATTATCCATTGTTTTGTAATGATATCCAACAAGGACATATATCCATCTCTTGAGCTAATCCCTTTCTCAGTTGCTTTCAATTCTTGATGCCAAAAAGCCTAGCCACTCAAGGGAAAAAGTAAGGGGATCCAATGAATTTGTGAAGGGGATTGGTCATTTTCAGTAAAGAGAATCAAAGGGAAGAGAAGGAAAAGAAAAGCAGTGGCAACTAGCAATAGCTTTTCTGAATATAGGCTATTAGAAAGACAGACAAAACAAAGTGACCTGATTCTTCTTTAATTCCCATCCTCTCTTGCTTTCATCATGAAACTATTTTCATGTCATCACATATCCTTCTTTCATTCAATTATTGAATTGTTAATAGTGTCTCCCTTTTTTCTGTATTTTCATCTTGTAGTCGAAATATTTCAGTTCGTCGGAATATCTCTTACTTATCTTACTGTTAAAATATTTCAATTCGTCAGACTGTCTCTTACTTGTTCATGAATTCACAGCAATTTACAGACTGTTTCAATCAAAAAATCTTTAAATCTATGCTTATTTTCAACTTCCTAACCCAAATTATGAAGTACGAAAAGACTTATCTCTACTTGCATAAGTCTTTGCCCTAGGAAAATTTTATATTTGCATATATTGCCTGGCAAGAAAAAAACAAGGGCTTAGTTCAATTTTAGAATGATTCCAAAGATCCACTATGTGATAAACACAAGGGGACAATTTAAGAAATTTTGGCCAGATCCATTAAGGACAGATAGATATAGAGAGACAGAGGGATACAAATGTGTTACAAGCTTGGTAGAATAGGGTGCCACTCAATTATTGGAGAAATTCACCCTAATTCTTATTTAATTTTATTATAAGCTATTGATTCAAGTTACATAATTCCAATACATAAAGTAAATATTGTATAATAATTCAATTTTTTATCATTCACATAACTAACTCAATATTGATTATATTACCTAAATGTTATACGTTCTCGATTAATATAACCTCATATGCTTTCTCATTCTGCCGCTAAAAGTTAAATAGCTAGTAACATGGGCACAAGAATTCATCTATTGATAAATTTTTTCACTATATTTCTAAATATATTACAATTTTATGAATTATACAACATCATACGAAATCCCCTATTTTATCAATTATTTTATATCTTATTTTATATCATAAATAAATATAAAAATTTACACAGAGAGAGAAAGAGAGAGTACAAAGTGTCGGCATGAATGGTGTCCACAATGTTCCAGATAAGCTAAACAATAAACTTTTATCATAAAAATCCACATAAGGAAAAGAAGAAGGTCCCCCACCCCCCTTATGAAAAAGTCAAACAATTATAGCAGCAGAGGACTTACACTGTCCTCCAATCAGATTCATACCTTGATTACTTCAGCTTTTTAGCACAGAATGAATGAAATATGAATACAGTCACCATAATAATTGGATTTTTGCACTGAATTTTACTGCAACAATGGATACAGAAGCCCCCATTTTCTTCTTCTTCAAACCCAAATGACCAATTCAAGAACTCCAACAAAGAGAGATGCAACATAGGAGGGAGATGATGATGATGATGATAAAGACAAGTTGAAAACTTGGATACTAATAGCAAATTCAGAACAGCTTGAAAAGATTATGCACACAAAATATTGAAAATTTCAACCTAACTATGAGGGAAACAGCTAAGAATACTACAAATAAAATGATGGAGGGTTGTTTGCAAACTGCAAGAATATGAAATGGGAACTTTTCTTGGAAGGAAAGATATTATTATGAGTCTTTTGGGTTTTCCTCACCGCCGCCGCTGTCGCTGTTTTGCGGCTGATTTTGGTGGTGGTGATGGTGGTGGTGCTCCAAATTCATGCCCAAATCAATTCTGCTGCTGTTATTATTATTATTATATGCATTCATAGAGGCCAACATTCCCATATTGGTTTCTGTAACGCCCAAGCCCAGCTGCTGAACCTGTGGCTGTGGCTGCTGCAACACCATTGACCCCAGTTGAACGGGGCTAAACCGGCTGGCTCCGGGAAACTCGAACCCGCCAATTCTCTGCATTGAAGATGCCTTGTACTGCCACTCTTGCTGACCCACCGTGGCCGTGGCGGCGCTGCCCGTCACTGGGAGCATCCAGAAGGCGTTTCCGACGTTGGCGGCTGCAGGGGCCACCGCCCACATGGCTGGAGCCGGGATGAAATTCGAAGGCTGAGCTGATCCCGGTTTAGGTTCTGCTGCCGGTTCTTGGTCTTGAACACCGGCTCTTCCCGGTTTAGGCGATGCCGCGCCGCTGGTGTCTTCTCTGAAACGTTTTTTCATGAAGTTATCATCTGGGTCTTGGTTGAAATGGGTGTTTGAGGTGAGCTGGTGATGGAACCCCAACATGCCGGTGGCGCCGCCGAGAAAGAGTGGTGCGGATTTCGACGGCGGAGCCGAGATGGTGGTGCCGCTGCTGCGTAACGAAACGTTGAGAGTCGAAAAATTAGCCGGGATAGTGCCCGTGCCCGTGGCGGCTATTATAGCCGGTTCAGCTTGGTGCAAAAGCCACTCTATCGTTTCACCATCGGACTTGTGGCCTAATTCTCTAGTCAGCTGGAAAACCCGGGCGGCGCATAAGGCCGGCATGCGTATCCGCCTCCCACGGCCGTCGACCTTCGTGTGGCGGTCTTTGGAGGGTTTCTTGGCGGCTTTGTTGGCAGCAGAATTATTGTCGTTGTTGTTATTATTGGTGGTGGTCGTCGTCGTGGTGGAGGAAGGGTTGTTTGTGGTGGTGGTGGTGGAAGAGGAGGAGGAGGAGGACTGGGCTAAGTTTCTTGATTGTTGCATGGATATGGAGCCCATGAATGGACCATGGGGTGGGGCTGGACCGGACCCAGAACCGGGTTCGGTTTGACTTTGGTGGTGGTGGGGAGAGACCAGTTGTAGGGAGGAGGCAGCTTCATGGTGGTCTGAATTACTACTATTGCCTCCTCCATGGTTTTTGGTGTGTGGCTCCATAAATTCCATTCCTTTGGATGTGGGGTTTTTTTCCTCTTTCAAGAAAATTTTATTGGCAACTGAACATTGTTCCAATTGTCAAGTTGATGAAGCTAAGACCCTTCACAAGGGAAAGAAAGAGAGAGCAAAAGCATAAGAATCAACTTGTTTTGTTGAAAAATCTTTTGAACCAACTCAACAAGTGGAAGTAATTGGTGGGGTTTCTTTCTTTTCTCTCTTTTCTCCTCTTTCTTTTGTGGTTGACTGCTGTCTTTGGAGAGAGAGAATGAAAGAAAGAGTGTGTTGTGTGTGTGAGATTAGGTGTGGAGCCTATGAAAAAGCTACTAACAAAAGAGAATCAGTGTGTGTACTGTGTGTTTTCTGTGTGTGTGTTGGATGGGAGGGGATTGGGGGTCCAAGTAGTGATGATGGTGGGGACCTTTGTGAAAAAGATGAATAAATGTTAGCAGAAAACTGAAGCCCACTCGTGGGGTCTTTCTAATATGGAATGAGTACAGTGCAGTTTAGCTGGCTTTCTAACAATTGCTCTTTCTTTCTCTCTCTCTCTCTCCCTCCCTCTGTGTGTGTCTGTGTGTGTAAATACAGCCCACATCTGCTCTTTGCTTCTGGGGGAAAATTCTCAGCTTCAGCTTCTTGATTGGATAATTGACACTTTGTCCTCAGTGTTTTAAAATATTGAGCACATGGAGAATGGAGATGGATTATCAGTCAATTTACTTATAAATTATGTAATATAAGTCATCCCTGCCCATCATTTTTGAAACAAATTTCATCCTTTGGTGACAATGATGGACAACCCGAAAATGTAAAGAATAGAAATTTACTGCTGGATATGAGCTCCAAAAATATTCTTAATAGTTAATGATAGGTATTTAAAAATTATGAGTTGAGTCAGTTCATTTATGTATTTCGAAACCACAACAACTGGGTTAAAGTTGGATTTTTAGTTGAAATCCTCTTGTACTTTTCTAAACTCAAATCAGTATTTAAAAAATAAGAATCTGCTTATAATTGCTTGCTTATAAGTATCAAAATATGGAGAATAAATAGATGCTTACTATTTGATGAATAGGCAATGACTGAGGAGGCATAATGAGCATAATTGATCCAATAGATATGGTTCATTAAATTGTAAATCAGGTTAAATTAGGACATACGAGTCAAATAAAAAGATGCTGATCATCAAGACAATAATGAAATATTCACAATATTAAGGATATACTTAAAATTACCCATACCCATGTTAAGACGTAAATTCTTTGTTCTCGTTGCTTGCAACTTATTTTCTCTTTTCACTTTTATTGTAACGTGAAACTTTAATGATCTTATAAATTACTTAATTGACAAAAAGTGCACCACCAAAATATGGGATTACTTTGAAGTTGGATGGCCAAATGAGATGATTGTGCTTTCTTCTTCAAGATAATTTCTTTCTTGTTACTCCATTATGTATCAATGATGCCAATTGAATTGCATAATGTGCAAGGCGGCTAAAGATTTTTGTAGTGTGAAAGCTTGAAAATTGACTTGGAAAAACATGGGGTGGGGGGCATCCTCAACCAAAAGTTTAGGCTAAAGTCTTTTTCTAGTCTTTGTTGGCTCTTTTTGCCCAACATATCTATCTTTATTTATATAGATTAGGATGACTAATTTTCCTTTCATCCCATTAAATAATGTATATTGTGTACGAATGTTGATAATGACGATTATGGTGACTTTAAAGAAAATTCACTGAAAATACATACTCCATATATTTAAGAAAATTTTCCCTAAATAGTGGTATGACCTTGAAAATGATATCAAGAGCATGAAAAATTAGGGGAAAAAATTCAAAAAGTATGAAAATTTCTTTTGATTTGAACTGAAATTCGGGAGTAAGGGCAAAGCTAAAAGGAAAAATTAAAAATAGATTATAATATACGTTTTTTTAATTAGGAAAAAAAGTAGAAGAGGGGCAATTAGAGTAACAACCCTTTTTAGGTGTAATCATAAGAGTACCCTACCACTGTGGAAGTTCGGTTTGAGCTATTGCTACTGCCCACAGAGCGAGCCTGTCACCACAGGTCCACTGAAGCGCTAGTCAGCCGAGACTTCTTCATACAGAAGTGATTGATTCACGGACTACCACAGCAAGCAAATTCAAACATATAACCTTCTTGTAGGAAGTAACAAGCCCTATTGAATTAGACCACCACTTCAGTGGTAGATTGTAATATACCTTAAAGAATTATAGATGTGGTTGTTCATATTGCATAAATAGTGGTTAAGAAGACATATATCATCTCATTTAGATGGTTTGTTCTTCATTAAATCCAATAATCTCGAATGCAGATCAAAATTAAAATTTGTGGGTAATTCTTTTGATAATACCACATCACATATAAAATACTATCATTATTGGATATATCCTTATCATATTGATGAGATGAAGCATTCTTGGATACTAGGGCTGTTTGGTTTTATTTCCATTTTCAATTTTCATTTCCATCCTTTCTAAAATTGTGAGAATTAGTTACGTGATGTGATGTGGAAATAAAAATATGTTTGGATAAAATGTTGGAAATGTAATGATTATGTTGGTTTTAATAAGTTGTAGGTGGAGAGAGATAAAAATAATGAAATAAAGAGAGAAAATATATAGGTTATTGAAAAAATATATATATAAGTTGTTAGATAATGTGTTTTGAAAATGGAAATAAAAATTATATTGGGCGAAAATTTTTAAAAAGTAGTGGGTTTTATTTCCGAAATAGTAGAAAATGAAAAAAGTGGGTGCGGAAAAAGCTTTGTTGGATACCAAAATGATGAAGAGGGATGATTCTTGATGTTGTTGTGAACTATTTAACGCAGTCAAACCAAAACGCCTACACTTCATCTTGACTGATGCAATTCTCATCCAATTCGATTAGTGTCACATATAAAGTGTAAGATTGAGAATTTAAACTTAATGAATTCTTAATGTATTTATATATAAATAAAAAAAATACTCTAATATATATATATATATATAATTTGTGACATGAAATGAAAAAATGAAATCCGAATCAGATCATGATATATATAACCCTAGCTCAACTTATTTATTTATTTGGCATATTTATAACTTGAAATGGGAGATTGAAACACCAAATGAGAACACAAGAGTCTTAAGAACATTCAACCACCCCTTTAAGAAGGCAACAGAGTACCAGAACTGAGAGCAGGGACCAATAAGAGAAAATGATATGAAGCAGAGCCACAGAAAGAGAGGGAGTGGACCTATGAAGAGGACAAATAATAAGTTGAGTAAATGAGTCCTTTTTTTATTTTTTATTTTTTCTTTTTTTCTTCAGGCAAAAAGCTAAGTCTGGACAGCTCAGGAAAGACCAAGAATCTTGTGCAACAACAAAAACCAGCTCATCCCTACACTAACCCCACTCTTCCCCACCTAACTCCATTCTAGTCTTCTTCCCCACCCCACCCTCACCCCCACCCAAGGAAAAAAAAAAGGAAAAAGAAAAAGGAAAAGAAGTCCCTCCTATTTAGTCCTTTGGATATGCCATGAAACACCAATAATTCATGCTTCAAGCAATTATTTCCTTTTGAGTATTTGGGAAGTGACAATGGGATGTCATTTTCAGTACTTAGAAAAAATGTGTACACCATCATGAAGAAATTTTTTATGCATCTAGGTGTTGCTGCATTTCCCACATTGTTCCAACTTTTATATCAATTTGGTAAGAATTGTAGTGGGACATATACTTTGGTATATGCTTCATAATAATAGCTTGCTTAAAATAATGATTAGATCCTTAGCTAAATATGAAAGCCCAATCTTATTGAGGTATTGTTCCACGAGAAGTTTTATTCTGCAAAAATATCTCAAAAGGTAAAAGAGATAGAACAACCTATAAACTCTGTCAAAATCCTTAAGTGCTCTCAAATGAGACAAGATTTAATATCATCACATAAAAATTTGCACCTTTTCTTTTTTCTTCTGAAAACTTTGATAAGAGCATGTAGGAATTAAGAAAGTAGTTCAAGACCATGATTGCAGTACCTCAATACAAACAACAAAAGCTTCAAACTGTTAAGCCCCTTTGAAGAATGAAGCACAAATGATCAAATGTCAGTTTTTATTTGAAAGAGAGAGATGGCAGTCTAGCTAGACACTAATGTACACAAAACCAAACTTTTCATCATAACTAAAACAGGGGAAATTGCCAAAGAATAGTTCTGTTTTATGGAAACAAAAGGGTCGTGCGGCCTTACTTTTTCGTCTACTATAGCCTGTGTATCTGTGGACCGTTTCTTCACCAATTCTTCAGCAAGTCCAGGAAGAGGATCTCCTAATGACAGGCTTCATTTGCTTGTCCTCTTCAAGAGAGATCATCCCCAAGTGTGAAGGATCCTCCAGCATCATTTTGGCAACAAGATATCCAGCAATGGACCATGTCTGGTATTTTCTAGCTTGTTTCCCTATGTATCTTCCTAGTTTGCCGTCATAGTATTCAGGCCAGCTATCCTTCAGCAGACGGCTCTCTGCAAGATCAATTGCTCGTCTTGCAATTTGTGGGCGTCCCGTTTTGATGCATGCAGCCGTTAGCAACCATAAAAGCACTGCACAAAGATGCAAAATAAAGTAGAAACATAAAGGGTGTCATTAGTTGGTAGATTTGGATAATTCCTGAAAAAAGTTTGAAGTATGGTAAAAAGGCCACCTCTGGATATATCAGAGCTTTGAAGGCAAATTCTACTACCAATAAGTACTGTTCAGTTTAGTATAATTCGAAATAGCAAGATCCTAAAAGAAGAGTAATTGAATGAAAGAAGTGCAGAGAAAAACGATGGTAGCACCTGGCCAAGATCCGCCGTTATGATAACTCCATCTTGTGTTCTTCGGATCACAGCCGGTTACAAGTCGCCACTCATGACTTTCGATAGCTGGATAACATATTTTCAGAGGCATTTCTCCGACGAGCTCCTCCCACCTTTCTTCGATAAGGTCCATGATGGCAGAAGCTTGCTCGGGCGTGGTGAGAGAAGACAATATGGCAACACAATTACCTAAAGCAAACCATCTGAAATCCATCCTCGCAGGACTGACATTTCCAATAAAATAACCACCACGAGTCGGCATAAAATCGAATACCCAGTCGGGGATTGAATCCGGAATAACATTAAACTTATTAACGGCAGTATGTGAGTATTCTTCCGTTTTGTAGCGATATATGTCGTTTAATTGTTGAAAGTCAAGCCAAAAGTAACTTCTCATATGATAACTTAAGGCATGCAAACGCTTCACAATTCTCTCGATGAACTCTTTGCCTTCTGCATCATGCTTCAACATTACCAAAGCAGATCTCAATGCCATAAAGAAGAGTGCTTGAATCTCAATGGGATAGCCGTAAATTCCCTGTCAAATCAAAAATCGTGGATATGAATCTTACAATAAGTATTCATCAGCCGGGAATTCAATGAGCAAGTATGCAGATTCAGCCAGTACCAACGTGCATTATTCCAATATGCATCCTAGATATTCTAGAATGGTTCCTCAAGCAATTCCTCAAATTCAACTGAAATAAGGTTATCAAAATCACCACTTAATATTGCTGCATAGACATGCAAGAAAATAAAATTTCCAAAGGAACTCCCAATTTTAAAGGTCATTCTGTGAATTAAATTAAAAAATACATATATACAGGGAGTCTAAAGATCAAAGCCATTAGGTAAGTTGAAGGCGTAACAAAGTCGCTCTTACACATGCCACTAAATAAAGAAACATCAAATATCAGCACCATTATAAACACTTACCCATTTTTAGTTCTGTTGGTATTTTTATTCTATTTAAAAGCCAGAGTTATTTCTTGTTTCTTAAAATCGAAATCACACATACACACACACACACCCAAAAAAAAATCATCTTGCAAATTCAGCTTTTCAACATCAGCAATAAATTCATCTGTAATAAAATTATGCCCGTCCAAGAATTGCTTCATTTAGTCTGTAGAAAATCTTGTTGGGTACCTTTCCAGCATTCATGTGTTATTTGCCTTAATAAGCTTCAAAATTATCATTTTCAAGTGCAAAAACTTAATTCATGCAACCATGTATCCTTTGGGCTGGTTCAAAAGAGCCACAAGCATTATCTTTCATCTTTACCAACAAAAAAAGTTACACAGCACTAGCAAGAGATTGACAAAGTATCTCACCATTCGACGATCAATCATAGAGCAACCATCAGCACACAGCAATGTTGGAAATGTGTCAAATCCTTCTGACAGACAAAGGGCTAAAATAAGCCTCATCCCCTTTTGGCACTCAGGTGTTTCAGCCAGAGATAGGTCTCCGGTAGATTTTGTATATGCACGGAGAAGAATTATCCACCAGAAACCAGAATCAACTGGAGCCACTCTTCCAATTGCACTCTCACCAAAATCTGCTATTATAGTATCTGTCTTGCGAACTGGATCATGAAGGACTTTGAAACTAGCTGGCATGGCACCCTCACCAAGCTTAAATCTATCTATTCTTTTTTCCCATCCTTGAAGCTGAAGCGTCTTGAGTAGGAAATTTTTAACTATATCTGGCTCACCATTCATTAAAAAGGCCAGCGCACTTGGTACAAAATCTCGAACAAATACCTGCCATAATTATAAAATATATATTCAGCAGTTTAGCAGCGAGAGTAATACCAAAGGTGCTCAAAAGACCAAAACTAAAATTTTCACCTTGAATAACTAACAATTTAAATCAACTTCGTTGTCAATATTCATGTCAATAAAAATGGATCTTCAGCTTTCATCAAATTTAGCACCTGATTCCAATATGCAGATCCAAAGTACCAAAAATAATACATAAAGTTGTATTAGTTTACCTGATCATAATTTAAGACCTCCTCCGATGCATGATCATAAGCAGCAATTGTGCCAACTGGTTGCCCCCGAAAGTACACCAACGATCGTCGGAGGGCTTCCCAAGCATCTGCAACCATTGGATGCGGCTCAAAAGAATTCCTAGCAGATGAGGCAGGGGTGTCCAATGCTGACCGTCCAGGTGAGTATGCACTCTCATAATTATCTAAACCTCTTGTCAAACCAATTGATAACTCACTAAGTGACCTCTCATCAAATGATCTCTGCCTCTCTATGTTTAATCTGGGCTTATCAAGTAGCTTTGAGAGATCGAAGTCATCCATTTCAGATATTGAGCAGTTGGAACTCACATTTTTAAGTCCAACCTCTTTTGCACCATCCATTCCTCCCTTCACACCATCAACAATAACCTCCATATTCTGTTCTCAAGTATGAAGATAAGTATTCTCTGTATCACCAAGAAGCATTTGCTATCAGACCAAAATGATAAATAGAGAATGAAAATTCACAAAGAATACATACATGTACATATATGGGTGCATATGCTAATGCCCAAATCACAAAAATATATATGTGAACTAAGACACTATAATAACCATATAAAATTGAAAATTTTCAGAAGCATACTTCAGAAATGTCTAACATATCACTCTCCCACTCAAATATTCATATTACAGGTATATCTTATGCATCTAGGCTAACCATCATCTTTGACTCAGAACACTCTTATCATGCGGGAAGAGAAAAAAAAAAAAAAGACACACCCTCAGTAGGTATCTAGAAAGTCAATCCTTTGATATCACTATCCGAAGATATAACACTCCAAAACAGAAAGAAAGAAGAAATTGGTGACACAAATAACAGCATAAAAGGTAAAAGTTGATTACCAAAATTACTATGATCTTATCCATCAAGAAGATAAATTCAGAAACCACACTAAAAGCTCCAATCTTTGCTACCAATTAACATACTTATCCGTATGAATAAGATAAGTAACTAGAAAAATATAGAAATGGCTACTATTACTTTGATAATCCTGTGCAAAATAAAAATATAGAAATGGCAAAAGTTGATCTCAGAAGAAACAAAATATAGACTCTGATTAGTTAGCGAACATAACTCCTCCTAGTTATATCCTACCTTAAAAAGCTGGTAAGTTTAGCTACACTCCACCTAACCGAGAAAATCTAAAATCCCACCCACCATCCAAATTACTAAAAGTTTTAGGTAAGAATATATTTTCCAAAATGAAAAAACAGGAGACAAAAATCATGTACTTAGAATTTAGAAAGATTGCATATTTATACCCCAACACCATCCCCCGGGATAAAACCAGCAAACTATAACTGCAGATTCCAGACATTGAGCTGGAAATCCTGATACAAAGCTCCCGAAAGAAATTGAAACCAGATAAAGATTAAATCTTTACAAGCTAAAGAAACAAGAAAGCAACCACATTACCAAAATTCATAAGGAAGAACCCGAAAACCAAAACAAAGTTCCCAAGATCCACTTAAAAACAGAACCCACAAACTTCAAAGATGGCTGAGGATAAGACTATGGAAGGAAGAATTCAGATTCAAAAGGGGCCTCTAAACAGAGTAAAGAACAGGCAGATCTAAATCTCTTCCTACAGAAATCAAGAAACAGAGAGAGAGAGAGAGAAACAAACCTTCAACCTGTGTATATAATAATGGAAGGAGTGAAGATAAGTGCAATATTCCGGCGGGAGAGACGGCCGGCGAGATTGCCGGATGAGTAAACAAGGGAGTGAAAAATGGAGAAGAGAGGAAAAAAGATTCATGTTGGCGGAGGTTTAATTTATAGGCCCCAAACCTACCAGCCAACTTGATAAAGAAAGCGTGTGAGTGTGAGAGTCAGAGTGTGCGTAGTGTGTGAGAGAGAAAGGGAGAAATATGCAACGGACTTTTGGACCGTCGCCATTCAAATAACACAATATAAGAGGCAAACTATTTAATATTAATTTTATGTATTTTATTGCAAGAGGATTTTTACCGGAGTTCGCCGGTTACAGAGAGGATTTTCTGTTATCTAAATGTTTCCATTTGTCGCCTACCTACCCAAAGTGAAAAGATTAATAATATCTTGATTTTTCCTTTTGTCTTTTGTCTTTTTTCTTGATTTATTTTTGTATGAAAATCAAGGGGAATGTGTTTAAAAACACAAAAAATTGAATAAAGAAATTCATGAAAATCATGCTAAAAAGGAGATGCCACGGAGCATGTGATATTAATTAATATAACAAATATGTGTTTACGCAAATCTGATTCTATTTAATTTTTATATTTTTAGTGATGAACAATCATAAAATCTTGGATGTTTTGGATGACGAGACCAAGATCCTTAATATATAAATACAAAAGAAATCCTACCTGTCAAAGATAACTTCAAATTAATTAATTTGTATTGAATTTTTCATAGTTCAAATAAATTTTCAAGAATGAGAGAATGAATCAGATAGTAATTTGACTCTGATTATATTACATGCATTTAATTTTAATTGCTATATAACGTTAATGTTATTTGCATCTTATATCGTATATGTGGTTTTTAAATTTATTATAATTGTACCCAAAGTTGCCTATGAATAAAGATAAATGATGAGAATAACATTAAACAACACAACCCTACTTTAATTATTTAATTTATTTATTATATATTATAGTCTTAGATTTGAGAGTAATGGACCTTTTATATTTTCACAACTACCCAGAAGAAAACCCTATACCTAACACTTTCCAACCATGTCATAACATGCCCATATCAAACATTATATGTTTGACTTTATTTGTACTAGATAAAATGTGATTTTATCAATAGAACATTAATAAAGAAAAAGCAAATATTGATATAAATAACATTAGTATATGTACAAAACTAATTTTAGAAATGCCATAATTATTTAATAACTTTGGAAGCGCCATAATTTTATATGAATTATCAGTATGATAATATTTTGAGAATTCTAAAAGACTTAACTATTGTAATTGTGTTACATTTTTTTAAACTATTAAGGAATTTTTTTGTTATATGCTTAGTAAAGGCAAGATATTTTTCCAGTCATGCTTGCATGAGGTAAGAAAGGAGTTCCTAAAAACAAAGAAAATTCTAGATTCGATCTATCGAATTATTGTTAGTTTATTAAGATTAAATATTTTTCTTAAACTCAATAATGTAAAAAATTTTATTTTTATTATTGTTAAAAATTGGTACAAACACAAACTTGCCACTCTACGTTTTTCCTTTTTGTAAATCGACATTGAAAAACAAATTTGGATTAATGAGGAAGTGAATTAATTTACTTTATAATCTCAATATAATTTTGACATAAAACTAATTATTAATTTATTAGGGTTTCAGCATAAAGGGCTACCGGTGTGACCGGTAAAGCCAGCTCAGCAGATAATTGGGAGGAAAAAGAAAAGGGAAAATAAATAACTTGTACCGCCAGGAAAGTACCGGGAAGGGGAGAGCAATATCAAGCACGAGGAGATTGCCGGGCGGTGCACGTGGACAAAACGACAACGTTTCTGCGTCTGACGATGTCTTCTGATCAACGGCTTTTTTGTTCGGGCAGTAGCAGCATCTTGGAGGAGCTGTTTGGCTATCATTTTATTTTTTATTTTTTATTTTTATTTTTTCATTATTATATTTTTATATTAATTAATTTTTTTAGATGAGTTTCACTTTTTGTAATCTGGCTCTTGGATGTTATTTTGGGACTTTTTCACTTTGGCTGTACGATCATAGAAATTTATTTATGATTAATTTAATCTATTTAGTTAATTCATGATTGATTATTTTAAGTAATTAAAAGAATAAATTTAATTTAAAATTTTAGAGTTTAGTTAAAAAAATGCGAAATTATCATTAAAGGATTTCCTGTGTATGTGAGAATGAAATAAAATATATTTTAAAAGATCATTAATTTAGTTCGTTGGGATAAATTAATGACTTAGAAAATTAAATAATTTGTATATAATTAATATTAAGCAATCAATGAGAATATACTAAAATAATTAAGACACTAAAATTATAAATAAAAAAAAAAGTTATAATTTAGTCAAAATTGTTCGTTCTTATATATAATGATAGATAAATTTGTGTGAGACTAGAAGAGTTTAAATTAAAATTATATTAAGTTATTAAATTTGGTTTGTTGATATAATTTGATAATTTAAGAAATTAAGAAATTTTTAACAATATTAAGCAATCAATGAAGTTATATTACATAATTTAAAAAGTATAAATATACAAATTCAGAATTTGGTCAATATTGCAATGATTGCAAAAAATATTCTTCCTCTACATAATGGCATAGATTTTTATACAAGCTTAAATAAGTTTAAGAGATGTACATAGTAAATGATCTTGATTAATTGATACATTTTGATAATTTAGAAGAAAAAAAAAATACAAGTAATGCTAAGCAATCAACAAACATATTTTAAATAATTAAAAAAATCCAAAATTCAAACATTTGAAATTTGATTCAAATTACATAATTATAGTTAAGAGACTTATTTCCCATATATAATATATAGTATAGATTTATGTAAGTTTGAAGGTTTAGAAAAATTAATGGTTGTTGGGTACTATTTTATTTCTCTTGAAGTACTCAATGGTATTAAAAAACAAAAAGAAAGAAAAAAGAATTTGTGGATATTTTCAAGAAAATTAATTAATAATATTTTATCAACAACTTGTTCATTGATGAAAGCCATGACAACAGGGGAAAACGTGAAACAAGTTGAGACATGTGGAGGATAGAATAATTATAAGATACTTTGGAATTGAAAATGATTTGACAACAAATGCTTTGATTAAATTATGTAATGATAATTTATTTTTTGGACAGTAATTATTATTTTTTGACAAAGACTAAAGTAGTACCCTCAATTTTTATTTTTTTATTTATTAAAAAAATATTACTAGATATGATTAGTCAAGGACGATGTCACATATCATGCATGTGAAGAGTTAATTATGACAATTATTGCAACTATGGAGAAATAGTATTGCTTTTGTAGTTTATTTATATATTATTTAGCTCATTTGTCATAAGCAAGTTGTTTAGGCTAAGTTTGGTTGCATTCTGCCGGAACAAGAATGTAACCAAACATGCACCATGATTTTCTTCTAAAATAGCTACTTAAATGTCCAGATTATCCCTATAATTAAAGTGGCAAAAATCTAGGATTGTAAACAAGTTGAGCAGCTAAGCTCGAATTGAGCTTAGAAAAAAATTTCAAGTTCAAGCTCAAGTTCGAGCTCGAGTTGAGCTTAACAAAAATTTCAAATTCGAGCTCATTGAGTTTCAAATTTTAGGCTCAAGCTTGAACTTATTGGTAAAGATTAAGTTCAAGTTCGAGCTCGATGAGTTCATAAGATATCAAGCCACAATCGAGCTTGAGCTAAGCTTGAGCTCATCCAGCATCTTCCATATTCAACATGCGAGCTTGAGCTCAAACTCAATTTAGTCCTCACTATTTTTTGTGAAACTCTCAAGAACTACTATTTATTAGCAAATCCAACAGCAACACCAATGTTTCTAAAAGTTAATTAATTTTTTACAAATTTTAATTAAGACTATTGTTTTAACCTTTGAAGTTTGGACATTAAAATATAAAAATAAATTTGTTAAAATAATGATGAATTTTCATTTCATATTTGCATTATTAAATTTGAAAAGATGCAGTAATCATATATAATATATTATACAATGAAATTTTATTATATAATTATATATTTTTATAAAATTATTTGAATTAGAAAATTTACATTCATTTCAAATATATCATGCTAATCATTTTTAATATCTTACAAGTTATAAATGAGTATCTTATAAATTATTATTTATTAATAAGAAATATATAAGTGAATAATTAAATTTTGTTTTGAAAATTAACTCAACATATGGCGCATATTTTTTGAATTATGAATTATTATTATTTTTATATATTATTTCAAAAAATACTAGGGCTCGTAAGCCGACTTGCGAGCCGTCGAGCCATCATCTTAAAGCTGAAGCTTGTCTCAATTCCAAGTTCAAGCTCAGTAAGCTTGGATCAAGCTTAAATAGTCTTGAGTTTGAGCAGAGCTTTTGTAGATCAAGCTAAGCCAGCTCGCGAGACAATTTTGCTCAATTTACGCCCCTACAAAAATCCAAAAACCTCACAAATGTACATATACATACATTTACATACCACAATATTTTATTACTATTATCATAATAAAAAATATTACTAAAATCAATTTACACCCTTAAAACCCAACAAAAAAGCATTGATTTAATTGCTATAGTAGAATTTGTCTCTTCAAAAAAACATAAATAAACATACCAAAATTTTCCAAATTAATTTTCTAATTATTTCCAAAACATAAACAAACATGCATCACATTCTTTAACACAAATTTCACATTCCCCAAAATATATAATCCAAAACATATAATTCATATCCAAACTTTTTAAAAAATAAATAAATAAATTATGTATTGATGTTGAGAATGAAATATGAGCTTAAATCAACTCATCAACACGTTTGGTATACATTATATCGATTTTGAAAATTAAATTTAAGGGTATAACATTTTGCAACTAATACAATATTAGTTAAATTTATTATTATGTATATTATTAACAACCTATTTTGATATATTTTTAAGCAATTTTTCTCAAAATATTATTATTTTTATTTTTAAGACTCATAACTAGAACTTATCTCAATTAATTAGGTAGCATCATATGTCGTAATCCTAGGTTCATGTACAGACTACGTATTAACTATCATTAATATAGGATGGCCCAACCTAATAATACAAACAGGAGCCTTAAACCCAACTCGTTTCGGACCGAGCAGGCGATTCGACCATCATTCGACCCTGGATCCCTATCGTTGAGGCGAATATTACAATTCCTTATCAACCTGATTATGGTCGATAGCCTCCTTTAGGTGGCCTCAATCCTTCAATTAAAATGATGTAGCTTCGACCAGAATAGGCTTGGTGACGAAAATCCTAAGTGACATTCATGATGGTGGACTCATCTCGACCAAAGGGGTCGAGGGAAGGCGAAAACCCTTCGGCGGCATTAAATGCCTTGCCAGGTGTAGTGCTACCGTCCACCTAATTATAATGAATTAATAATAATTAAAGCAAACAAATACCTAATAGTCTGCAGGATCTTATTGGAATGCATGGAATCTTTTGAAGCAAGAATCTCACCAAACAATTCTATCACTGCACCAATGGGGAATTGGATATTGGTGTGTTCGTCGGTTCTTAGGAGGTAAATAAAATAATTATGTCCAACTAAGATTTTTTGTACTTTCCTTTGTCCAAGGCCTTTGGAATTAGGGTTTTTGGATTGTACTCTTTTATCCTTTTCCTTCTTTCTTGTCCTGTTGAGGGTATAGGGTTTTTCTCTCATAAACGTGATTTACCCAATTCTACATTTTCTCAAAAATAAAAATATCGAATTCCGGATGCATTCATTTTGAAAATTTCTGTTGTAATAAGATAATATCTTTAGATATTAATTGATTTTCTAAAGTACAATCTAAATTACATAATTTTAGTAATCTTTTATTTATGATATCGGTTGTCTCATCAAATATAGTAAAATACAACTGTGTTGTTGATTAGACTTTATAGTATTATAAAAAGGAAAGAAGTTTATAAGAATTTGAGTTTGTTAGCCTAAGAATTGTTGTGTCGGATGTCCAAATCACAATATACAAAATGACTATAATATCCCCATTTTCTTCCTATATATATTGCATGATTTGAGGGCAAGTTTGACTATTCAGTAGTACATGAATCAATTGCCCCTTCGAGCAGGTCATTCTTGCATCTCATCAACGGCATGCTTGCAGATGAAATTTATTACACAAGACGAAGACTTTGTCATTAGCTGTCTAGATACAATTCACAATCATGTTAATGCCCTCTTTGTTTTTGTTTACCAAATATTTGGGCAATCTATAGCTACGAGTTGAAGTACTATGATTTATTGAATTTTGAGGTTGACGTATTATATATCCAAATAAATATAACCTATGGTATGTGACATATTTATTAGTACTATATTTAAATTAAATGGGCCACCATGTTTTAGATGATATATACCAGAAAATGACAAAATTGTTGACCTCTTTAGAATTAAAAAAAAATGTGGGGCCTTGAAAATGTTCCTCTCTCCTTTTTTCTTTTCTTTTTCTTTTTTTCGCCCCCCTAAAAATTACAAATTAGAAGATGTAATGAAATTTGTCACCCTAGATATTTTTTTGATTGGCCATACAATAAGTACATCAATTACAGACTTGTTTTGATAAAATCATGATCAAATAAGGGCATAAGAGATTGTAATCTCTAAGGTTCTTTCTCAAATCTATTCTCTCGATTTATCAGGTAAACTATAAAGAATAATGTTGAAGAAAAATTAATGTTAAATCCGATATGATGCTCTTTTTTCTAGTTTAATTACAATGTAATTGAGGATCAACATAATGTTTCACAGAGTATTAATTATAATCCTTTATTTTTAGTTGATATTATTACATCTGAAATGCATGTTGAATATTTCTTAAACAATCGAATTATCATTTAATTTAATAAAAAACATGACAAATGATAATTGATAAATATTTATAACATATAGCACTAATCAAGAATTTAGAGTTCAAGATGAACCCAATGTGTTGTTCATTTACTAGGGGCGTGTTTGATTTGGAATGTAAATAGTAGTAGCGATTTGAATAGAATGAAAAAAGATAATATTAAATAATATAATAAACTGTTTGATATAGAAAATTGACCTAACAATTAGGTGCAACTATAATCTACCATAATTTCTAATGCATGTTTGATTCACAGGATTATATAAATAAAAGATAGTTTTGCCCCTAATCATTTCTCTCCCCTCCCACAATCTATAAATGTTCAAACAAGTTAATGCTCTTCTTTATTTTTATTTTTCTAGGAAATTAAGATAATAATTTGCTTATATATATATAATTATGATTAGTAATCAATTTAGCTGCAACCACCAATTTTGCTGAAAAATAATAATATATATATAAATATTAATGAAAAGAAAATATTTTTTTTATCGATCTTCTTTTATTTATTAAAGAAAATTTTAATTTGAGATTTTGCATACAAATATGATTTTTCACTTGGGATAAATATTGTTTCAACAATGGAATAACCAAAAAATAAAAAAGGGAAAGAGAGGGGAGGGGGCGCAACAATAGAATCATGCAATTAATGGGGGTGCAATTATGCAATCGCACCTCTAGGGCTAAGATTGTAGTAGCAGCCAACGGCTACAATAGTTACGGGCCGCATGAAAATTTTTGGACCAACCTACTACTCTTATCTAGTTTATTAAACAAGCCATTACCTAATATTAGACCAAATCAAATGCAGCCTGGGTATATACAATTTTTTGTGGGTTGGTGACCCTAAAGTAATTAACAAGGAAAACTCGAAGAAATTAATTGCACAACAATACATGTGAGGTGGGATGGGTAGGTTTAAGGTACAAATGAATTCATTGTCTAATCTTTTGAAAATTTATTTACATTTATTTGTTAGTGCTTTGGTAGGTTGATAGCTGACAAATTCGTACCAACATTAATGTTCAATTTAACATACTACTAATTTGTAAATATTTATTTATAAACTATTAGTTAATTCTTGATAATTAATTACCCTATAACATTAATCAAAAAATTGAAATAATCCTGATTTTCAATTATTTTTAATGCTAAATCTATAGATAAATATATTTTTTGGACCTCGAAGGACATCATGCTTCACGAGTTGTATTGTACGTGACATCATGTTTATATATTTTCTTGAATTGGACCACAAGAAACCCTAGTGGCCACCCATCTAACTAAAATATTTAACAAGTCATTGTCACACAATTTTGACCTCTTTTTAACTGAGGAATACAAATTTGAAATTAATTGTACATTAATTGTTATGCTGCTTTGGTTTGAAATATTTAAAAAATTACGTGGGGCATATATCATACTTCATGTCTAAATTAGTTTATGAGATAAGATAATTGGACTAAAAAAATAAGGTTGGATTTTGTGGACCCTTTAATATAATCTCAAAAAAAAAAAAAAAAAAACAAATTGTGTGTGAATCCATCAATTGTGTAACAATTCTATAAGCATTACAGGTAAAAATTCTTAAATAATGTAAGAATTTTATAATTAACACAGGTAAAAATTCTTAGTTCATCTATTGCTCCACACTTCACGTCGACAATCCCTCAAAATTTACCTTGTAATTAAAATTACCAAAATATTAATATAAATTTTCAAATTATCCGATGAGGGTCCAATTCAAATGAACGAATTCACTTCTGCTTATTTCAAAATCGAAGTGTGACTTTAATTCTAAATTGTTTGTATATGAATTAAACCTAACACTGTCTTAACGATCTACAAATACTTAATATTACAAGCCATGTCCGCTACTTGGTGTAGATTTCTCATAGAACTATATGTTTAGTTTATCATTTTCCTCCTTTGCTTTGATCTCACGACCTCTATTTATTTAAATTTAAGGGAGTTTTCAATAGAACCATCCAAACGACTCCTAACTTTTTGTGTTATTTTAGATTTAGAAAGGAAGACCCTTTCAATTGAAGGCGAGACTTGTCACCCACTTAGCGAACAATCAATAGACCACATTCAAATAGACATGTTAGCCAACCTCAAATCATTATCTAATTTTTGGATTGCCGTATATATTTTCCAATCTTTAGTCTTTTTCATTAATTTCATGTTGAATTGATTTGTATATTTGGAGAAGTAGGTAGGTTAAAACTTATGACGATGCATGTGAAAATTTAGAAATATCAATAGATATTGAGTTTGATAATTGCTATTAATTGTTCACTGGCTTGTAATTCAACGGCATCAATTTCCCCTATTATGTAAGAAGTCTTGAGTTCGAACTCAAATGGGTTCCTTTGTACACCTTATGTGTGCATTTGGTTGTAAAGTTTGTGTTTCTATTTATTTGATTTGATAATTGGATTCTATTGATTTATTGTTGTAAGGATAATCTTCTTTATTTATAATGTTCTCTTGAAAAAAATAATAATAATAATTGCTACTAAGATATGTACTAAGGTAATATGTAATAATTCATCATAATTAACTATCATAACGGTTATTTTATTTTATTATGATTTTTAATATCTTTGAACTTCAACATATATATAATAGAAAATAAGAATTAAAATTCTTTTAGAATTCTTTAGGTTTACTTCATCCATTTTGGGCATCTTTGAATATATATATATAAAGCCATGAAATTACACCTTTGAGTGAAGAAAATGACTTCCTATTTTTGAGTATTCCAACAATTTTGAGAATTTTTTGGCCAAGCAAACCCTAAATTTCTTTTGCAATCAACTGGAATCCACATTGAATTTTAATCTTTTTTGACTTTGCTTGCTTGCTTATATTTAACAAGATTAATTTTCTATTAATGTTGTCATGATGGCATTTCCAAATTCCAAATTAATTTTCTAAAACTTCAATCTTGGGTTTTGGCTGGATTCAAAAATGAATTTTATGTCTTGATTATTTAAATATAATTTGAGTATATTATATAAAATAAATTTAAATATTTAAGATTGATTTTGTTCGACTTGATTAAAGTTTCAAACTTGATACAATTAATTAAACATAAAAAATTGCAATATTCAGGTCAATTGGATTGATTCACACTTATGTTACTGTCAAATTTAGAACCCAAAATTCCGACATTGAATTTTAATCATTTTGACTTTTCTTGCCCGCACATATTTAACAATATTAATTTTCTAATGTTAATTATGAGGGCATTTCCAAATTAATTTTCTAAAATTAACTTCAATTAATCTTGGGTTTTGTCTTGATTGAAAAATGAATTTTATGTCGTGGATCTACGTCTTGATTTAAAATTGATTGCTAAAAATTATTTTAAACAAAATGAAGTATAATAAATAATATCTAAGTTAGATTTTGTTCGATTGTTTGATTAAATTTCAACTCGATAGAATTAATTAATTAAACATAAAGAATTCTATAGGGTGTAGGCTTTTCAAAAGGTAACAGAGCCGTGTAAAGGTTTTTTTGGGTTGGATGGAGATTGGCCCTTTAGTGCGAAGGCAGGAGGGAGCTTGACTACAAGACCCACCCATCGAATAGGGACAAAAGTTGGCCTTAGTGATCCGACAATGCCGAGTGGAAGAGCCGTCACTCAACGAACAAAAGTTACTCTAGGGATAACAGAATGATCTTCTCTAAGAGCTCACATCAACGAGAAGGTTTTGCACCTTGATGTTGGCTCTTCGCCACCTGGGGTTGTAGTATGTTCCAAGGTTTAGGTTGTTCGTCCATTAAAGCGGTATGTGAGTTGGATTCAAAATGTCGTAAGACAATTCGGTCCATATCCAATGTGGATGCTAGAGCATTGAGATGACATTTTCCTAGTACGAGAGGACCAGAGGACCGAAAAGGCGCACCTTTGATGTACCAGTTATCATGTCCACTATAAACGCTAGATAGCCAAGTTCGGAACAAATAATTACTGAAAACTTAGAACAATGTTGAGAGTCAAATTAATAGTCCAAAATCCAATACCAACCAAATGGGGCCAAATAAAATAAAGAAAACCCAAACAAAAAATCAATTAATTTTTAGCAAGAATGATGTGGAGATCTTATCCATATTGAAGCAATTAAGAACGTAGAATAGGGAACAGAGAGAGTTTTTTATGAGAAAATAAGAATTTGACTTTTATGAAAAGTACTTCTCCTTTGCATATCAATGTCTAGGTCATTTTCAAATTATCAAGAAAGAAAAAAAAAAAACCAAAAAAAGAAAAGAAACAAATCCAATTTGTGTACACACACACATGTTTGTACTATATTATATAATAAGGTGTGATATCATAATCAAGAGAAACAAATTAAGATAATTTATAAATTGGTACGACATATTTTTAGTAATTTAAGTCAATATATGAAAAGTATTTAGTCGTAGGATTGCTTAAAATTTTGATATATTATCATAATTGCAAATGGAGAACAAATGGAGAACTCTGATATATTATCATAATTGCTTAAAAACCCCATCGTGAGAATTCAAAATAAAAATAAATATAAACTAATTATTAGAAAAGTTTATTGTAATGAGGTTTTGCTTAAAAAATGGTATCTCGTGAATCATGAACAATCAATTTAATTTTATATGGATCAAAGAAGTTTTAAAACACGTTTTTGTAACTATATTTATATTAATGCGTTACGTGAACCCCGACATGCATGATTTTCCTATATGTGGGGCTTGCAGATCTCCAAGCAGGATTCTCTCCATACACGTATATTAATGAGATATAATTAAATACTCATTTTTGAGAAAAAAAAATAATGATTAATATATTATATTATTGTTTTAGCATGTTTGATATTGTAAAACTTTAAAATCCTTCCATTAACATATAGTTGCCAAAAAGTATAAGTCAAAAAAATTTAATATGTACCCTAATTATGCCTTCATAACTCAAAATTTTGGGATTCATTAAAGTTCCTCCTGTTTACCCCAATCTTTTCATAAATTGATTATTCTAAAATGAGTTACGAAGGGCCGTTGAGTTCGTCCAACCAGCAATCAAAGTTGTATGCACAATATAATCGGAAAGTAACTAATTTGGATTATGCGGTATAAAGTATGAATACGATAGTAAGATAAATCCATAAGAAGTACCCTTTTATCAAAGAACAATAGATAAATTAACTAAAAGGTTTATTTATGCATCTAAAAATTAATTTGACTAATTAATCAAATTTCGAAGTAAAACTTGATTAAGTATAACTAAGCCAGGGCAACTATCTTAATATATATGCATTTTAATGGGACATCAATTGGGTTAAGCCTAAACATTATTTATAAACTTTAGACTTGGGCCTATATCAGACAGTCAGCCCATTATATATTTGTATTAAATCAAAACAAGCCCAAGTCCATTTTATGGTGCTTTTATTTTTCTTTTTCATTGTTTTTATAGTATTAGAATTCTTACACATATACATGTGTATGTGTGTGTGAAAACTAGAAGCATTTCAACTCCAAGGTCATCACTGTTGTGAAATATTCGATTTGAGGCACAATTATTTTTATAAAAAAAAAAAGGAGTCAAAAACTATAAAATATCCTATTCAAACCATACTATCCCAAAAACGAGTCACAGAGAATTTTACACATGAAAAATGTTAATCTTAGGTACTTTACAGTTCACACTCAGTTTGTTATGTTTCTTCTAAGATGTCGTGGTCAAAAATCTTTCTCTAAGGTAATTTATAGAGACACAAAATTGTTATGCTAAAGTTTACAATAAAATGAAAGAGGTGTATAAATATCATATCCAAATGCTTGCAAAAGCTTCTTCAAGTGCCCTTTTCTTGCTTAATTCTACACTCCATCCACCTGCCCTTGCTGCTTTTTTGGCCCTGAGTTTCATTGTTTCTTCGTCTTCGTATTCAAGTCCCAGCATGTCAGGACCGGAGCCAAGAGGCAGAGGTTGAGGGCCCATGCCCATTGGACGTGGCTGTGCAATTCCACCTCCAGCAATTGCCGGTGCATATTGCCCCTGAGCGACAGTGCCAGGCCCTTGGGAGCTTGAGGACTGCGTGGATGAAGATAGAAAACAGTAACTAACACAAGAAGGCATCATTGGAAAGAAACCAGTATATAATGGTCACTATGATAAGACATAAGACATTTACACTCATAAGTAGGATATTTGAGTGCTATATAGTATTTCCTACATAATTGCAATTTGTGTAGCTTCACCTTTGTAAGAATTTTCATACAAGATGAAAGTTTACATTCTCTTAGTTCTTACTAATTGTAAGACTTATTTATGTTGCTCATATAATGTAAAAGAGCACAAGTATTAATCTCACTCGACCGTTTTGCAACTACTGTATCTGCCAATGGTGCCTACCTAAAGTGGCCATTTTTTATCTCATGGCCAAGCAAAGAAAATATATGGCAAGAATAAGAGAAACCATTTTATATGACTCATAACTTGGCTGTTGGCAACCATTGATATAGTGATTCAAATAATATAAAACTGATAAGACCAAAATTAGCAAAACAAGTATGATAAACAAAGAGAACTAAAATTGTAACATCCACCAAGATATAGTATTGCAGCTAACTTA
Organism: Jacaranda mimosifolia; assembly: GCA_018894105.1. Taxonomy (NCBI): domain Eukaryota; kingdom Viridiplantae; phylum Streptophyta; class Magnoliopsida; order Lamiales; family Bignoniaceae; genus Jacaranda; species Jacaranda mimosifolia. The sequence goes on along the minus strand of CM032131.1, from coordinate 30,834,058 downwards.
GTCGGCTTATAGATGAATTATTTAGCATGCACCTAAACAAGGTCTTATTACCCTTCCAAAATGTGGACGTTTCACTTTGAAAAATAAGTAGAGATTCTTTCTGACTACTTCCACCAATTGGTAAAGCTATAGAGAGACACACTAAACGAAAATTCTCTAATACTCCTGATGGATGATGACAGTTAAAAAAGGCATTGAACAAACACTACACATTCAATTAGAAAAGACTAAGATCAACTCACAAGGTCAGCACCCGTCTGCAGAAGTTGTCCCTTGCTTGCTGCCAAAGCAGCTGCATATTCCTCAGCCTACTCGGTCAAAGAAGCACCACGTGAGCGACGGAAAAAAAGATAAAACAGTATTTTAACAGTGTGACTTGGCCTCTAGCTTGGAGTAACTATTGTGTGCAATGCATTAAAAAAGAAAAGTGGAAAACCTTGCGAGCTTGAGCATTCATGATTTGTTCAGCATTTTCTCTCTGGTACTGAGCAATTCTTGCCTCAATAGCCGGTACATCTATTCCCTCAGTTAAATTTACTACTGCAAGAAAACACTTTTTTTCAATTGAATGCTGATATAAGAGTGTACCATATTACCATATAAGGCAACTGAAATACTTACTCATGTCCTCTACTTCCTCCAAGTAGTCATTGTATTCCCTTAATGATGGGAAGTCCTCTTCTCTTTTATTATATCTGTGAGTTCAACAAGTTGGACAGAAAGAAATATAAGAAACTCAACAGAGCACAGTAAGATTGAGCAAATTTGTAATAATAAAAAGGTTCTCATTTACACCAAAAACTAAGATAGGATGAAAAAAGAATGTGAAGCAGATAAGTAGGCCAAAGCAGGCCTGACAGTATTATTTCCAGAAAATCATAGTTCAAAAATAACTGTAATTATCAACCCCGGAAAATACAACAACTATATTAACTTGGCATCACAAATTCTTTGATGACAAATACTTTTGAGTCTCGAGTCATCGGAAATTTCAGATTATTGTCGCTCCAATGAGTATCCATGTAGCTCTTTAACAAATTTAGAAGTCCACATCAAGATATATTCTCAATAGTCCATATACCTTTGATCCCTAAAAATCCAATGCTGAGCTCCCATTACCAAATACATTGCCACAAATCACATCAAAAGCTTAGAAAAAGCAAATTAGTACAACCAATAAATACCAAGTAAAACCCTAGTCTAAAAGTATCCTTTCTCACCATAAACACTAGATCAAACACCTTCCATAAACTCAAATCAAACTATTTTTTTTCCAGAAATTTCCGGACAAAAAGGACCTAAACCCAGAACAAATTATCTAGGTAAAGCCCGAAAATTAACACTATCCAACCTTAAAAACTAATAAAGTTTCCATCTTTCACAAATAAAAACCAACAAACGCATAAATTCCATGCTCATCTACACATATGTAACTAAATACGCAAACAATCGTACATACATGCTAGCAATTCTTTTTCTGATGGCCATCTCCTTGGCGAAGGCATTGGTTCCAGAGGCCGCCACCATCTCTATTACTCAATTTCTGGTCGACCCACGAAAATTTTCTTTTCTTTTCTCGAGTAAATTTGTGGCAATGGAAGTTATAAGTTTCAGAGGCAGACCGTCGTCCGGAGAGGCGGAGTGGCCGCTGGCGGTGGCGTAGGACGGGGGTAGTGGAGGCTGGAGGGTGGAGAGCCAGATGATCCCAATGGGAAAATTGGAAAAATTAGGAGCGGAAAAGCAAAATTTTCATTTAAAAATTTAAATGTAAACACATAATAACATATAGATCAAGAAATTTCCATTCATTTTGGGCCCAATAGTTTATGGGCTGCCCCGCTTTCGTCACATTAGCATGGACCAGCCCGTCGTATAGTTGGGTTTGGCCCATTTGAAGTAATCCATTAATGGGCTACAAGCCTACAATTTCTAGTCTTGTTGTCAATTTTTGAAATAGGGCAAAATGTAAATTCTTTGTGCTTGTACTCAGCTCATGATGCTATTATTCTGTACTTTTTGAATTGAAGAATGGAGAATTTTTGCTAAGCCCAATTAATAGGTCAAAAAAACTATTCCACTTAAAAATGGTATAGTATGTATGTATATATATGCGATATGAGCTCCGTTCATATTCAAGGTGGGTCTTAGAACATTAAGGGCATGTTTGATTTGTAATATAAATAGTAGTAAAGATTTGAATAGATGGAGATAAGATATGATTAAATAATATATTAGTTTGTTTGATATATGAGATTGACTTTACAATTAGGTGTAATTATAATCTATTATTATTTCTAATGCATGCTTGCTATGTGAGATTAGGTGCATAAATGGTAAATTTATCCTCAAAATAGTAAAGAGATAATATTTAAAAAAAAAAAAAGACAAATACATAAGCAAATTTTTAGTTTGGGGGGTTGCCATTACATCCCAAAGAACAAAACTATAATCCACTTTTATTGCAGCTACACTAGCAGGATGACACAAGAAACGGATCAGCCCGCTTTTGTAATTTCACACATCAAACAATAGATTATAATATTTTATATGGCCTAATATCACAAATCAAACTTGTCCTAGGAGAACTTAAAAGGACACAAGTCTAATGTACCAATTATCGTACTCATAATAAACATTGAATAATCAAATGCAGAGCAAATAATTAGTGAAACTATTTAAATAATAAGCTCAAAATGAGTAATTTCTTATTTTGACTTCTTAAAATTTTAGTAGTAGAATGGAGAACAAATTATGATTATATACCATGATGAATAAGCATTTTAGTCTGCATCAATTATAGAATAAACTATTAAAATAAATTATTTTCTTTACACTTTTTCTTGTTATTCTATTCTCCATCTTCTTTCTTCTTGGACTGTCTCAAATTCCAGTCATACTATTAACTAAGTCAAAATCAGGGGGCAATAGGAAAATTGTCCTAATTTGTGTTACAGCAGATATGATCATACATAAACCAACAACCATAGATCTTTGTAACTGACAAAACCAAAGATTATAGACACAAAATTGTATTGAAATCTCATTCATTTTCTTGCTTCTTTCACCTAATAATTATGTGAAAGAAATAGGAAAATAGAGACAATTTCCAGAAAAATTCTTAATTTCTTCTCTTACCAGTTACCATTATGCAATGAAATCAATCAACACCTTTGCAATCACACTCATGTTAGGGTTTGCACTAATCATCCTTTTCTTCACCACAAGTTTTCTTGAATTCCCATCTGCCAATTCTTCAATCCCTTCTTCTACCCAAGATTCTATTTTTGAAACTCTTTCAAGATCCACCAAACCAAAACCCTTCAAAGACTTGCTCAAAGCATTCAAGGAGTGGGATTCTCAAGTGGGCTGTGATAAATTCAGGGAAAAACACCAAGAATCGTTGGGAAATGGGTCAACGATCTCATCTCTACAGAATGCTGAGGGTGAAATCCCGTGTGGTGAGTTGCAGATGAACCATGTGAGTGTTCTGGTCAAAGGGTGGACTTGGATTCCTGATAATATGGATAATCTGTATAGTTGTAGATGTGGGTTGAGCTGTTTGTGGACTAAATCTTCAGTTCTTGTTGATAAGCCTGATGCCCTATTGTTTGAAACCATAACTCCTCCATTTCAGGTAATTACTTCTTCTAGCCAATGTGTGTGTGTGTGTGTGTGTGTTCTTTTTTCTAGCTAAATTACTTTCTTGAAAAATCTGAGTTCTAGGATTTTGCAGTGATTGCTACATAGTTCTCTGTCTGAGCTATTTACAATTCTATCATGATGTAATTATATGTTCCAGTTCTTGTATTTTGAGCTAGTAGTATGAAAATCTCCCTAACATTATCAATTTTCTTATATGCTGTCTGAATCTTCAGCAAAATGTGCAAATTCAAGTTTAGGTAGAAGTTTAGTAAGTAAAATGGTCTACATGGGAATTTAAAATTGCAATTCAAACTGGTCTATAATAAATAGAAGTCCTTTTGTGGTTGTCTTGATTTGTAACTCTGCAATGGGGAATGAGTAAATACTCCCTGGAAAAAAAAGAAGCTGTCTATCTGGCTTTTCGCCAAATGCAATGGACGCCGGCCCAGAAAATGCACGATACTTCTTTTCCATGGAGACATTTGGTGAACATATGATCTTTTACCATATGATTGGTCAAGCTTGCTTTGCAGCTCAATGGTTTATTTAAAACCAACAAAATCTCAAAACTGCTGCCTATCTCATAGTCAATAATAGATTGCTTCACCTTACCTTCTGTTGCATACAGAAGTACTGGCAAAAATCTTCAATGTGTTTCTTTTGGCTTTAACCAATACGGATTTTATGAGCCACAACCGGTATATTGACCCAGACCATCTGTCTTAAGTTTCAGCTATGGACACAAAACCACATGCCGTCATTAGCCTTCATCGCCAACTGAGGTTTGTTTGTCATATGCTTCACAGGATGCACAAGTATGAATGAAGCTGGAATCATTAAAAAGCATAGGTGATAATTATTCTTCATATCCTATCTGTGATAATTCTGAATCTAATGTAGTATTTGGTTTCTAGTTCCTGTTTGTTGATTGTTGGTACAGTTTTATTTTTGATGAGGACAATACATGTGGCTAGTTCATTGTATTCCATGCTGCATTCTTTGTGTGCAAAATAAATAAGTTCCGGCGTTCTCACTGCATGTGGACCATCTCCTTACTATAGTCAGCTTCTAATTTCACTTTATTACAGTCTGTGTTATCTTTATCTTTTGACAGAGACGGGATGGAGATCCACTTCATGTCTATATGGATCTTGAAGCTGGGAGGAAGAAGTCTGGTTATGAGGACATTTTTATCAGCTATCATGCTAAAGATGATGTACAATCAACTTATGCTGGGGCGCTCTTTCATAACAACCGAAATTATCATTTATCTTCCATAAAGAACAATGTTAGTGTTCTTACCAATCCATGCCAATTTGCCCCTTTTTATTTCATTAAGATGCTCTTGAAATTGACTACAATTTCTATGTTTAGGATACTCTTGTTTATTGGTCTTCATCACGGTGTCTACCTCAAAGAAACCAACTCGCCAAAAAGCTATTAAGCTTGCTGCCACACCACTCGTTTGGCAAGTGCTTGAACAATGTTGGAGGCCTGGACAGGGCGCTCTCTTTCTATCCCGAGTGTCTGAAAGATCAAAATGAAGCACCAAAATGGTGGGATCATCTCCACTGCGCCATGTCACATTATAAGTTCGTTCTCGCAATTGAAAACACCATGACTGAGAGCTATGTGACGGAGAAACTCTTTTATGCTCTCGACTCTGGAGCTGTTCCTATATATTTTGGCGGCCCAAATGTTTGTGACTTTATACCTCCCCATTCTATAATAGACGGCACACAGTTCAGCTCGATGGCACAACTAGCTTCATACATAAAGTCCCTAGCTAATGATCCCGTTGCTTATGCAGAGTACCATGCATGGAGGAGATGTGGTGTGTTAGGTAACTATGGAAAGACTCGTGCAGCTAGCCTGGATACTTTGCCGTGCAGGCTGTGTGAAGCTGTGAGCAGAAAAAACGGGAGAAATGCGAAAGTTTTGTGACTAGCTTGAGTTCGTACTGACTGAGGAAATGTTATGCTCGTTTTGTGCCCGCTACATTTTTAGAGCATACAGATTAATGAGGGTGAAATGTTGTAGGAACACTTGCAGACCGACAAATTCAATTATACAGGAAATTTTTTGGTTCTAAGCCTAACTGTGCAGATATTATCAACTGAATGTTTATACTCTTTATTGGTGTTGGCATATAATACAGTCTTGTGGATGTAATGTAAATATGTTGGAAGGTTAGAACAACATATCTTTGATTCATCAAGCAACTTATAGTTTCAGTGTCTGTTCTGTTAATTTCATTCTCGTTGGATATACACCCAAATGGCAATGGTGCAACCTATGATATATTGACACATGGACATCATACGACATGGAAACGGTTACTTAGTATTTCTCAAAAATTTTAGGGCATAGATACGATGACATGGTACCTCTCAAAATTTTTAGTGGATACGATGACATGGTATTTCTCAAAAATTTTAGGACATGGATACAAATTTTGTTTCATAACAATTGGAACCATCCAAATGTCAAACAGATGAAACCATGTCATCACAATCTTAAGGTCAAGATTGTGGAGATTGCCTTACATTCCTATAGGACTGCACAACTTGCACAAATTTCCTTTATTAGTATTTCTGAGACAATCGGCAGTCCTAAGATAGCAATAGGAGAATTAATGAACAAAGACTTTAAGAAGGCAACTAAATTCTACAGTTGTATGAGTACAATGATCACAACAAGAAGACAGTTGAGACTATGCCATTGAAGCCTAGAATTCTAACTAAAATTGCTCAAAAAGTACATAATGCGATACAAGCAAAAAGTACACTACCAATGAGAATCCACAGGGTGAGGGAAAAAAGTACTGAGAACTGACTTAAGGATCACATTGGCAGTGTACATTTCTTCTGAGAATGCCCAAGCATATGGCAGCGGCCACATTGAACGACTCTTTTTGGGCGTTTTAAACTCTCTATCCGGAGAACCTTCTTTTTGGGTCTTCCTGGAGGCCTACGAGTTTTTGGCGGGCGAATTATGATATCAACTTTAGCACCTCCACCCTCTGCTCCCTCACCGGGCTCCTTCCAAAGGCTTTTGTCTGGGATGGGATATATCATCTGTGAGTAGGTTTCGCGGTAACTGTGAGCAGTGAAACAATGCTCAGCAAACATATGAGCATTTTGCCCACAAGAGATGAGTGCAGCAGCAGCATGTGCACATGGAAGACCATATAGTTGCCAGCGTCTACATGAGCAGACTCGACTCCTTATGTCCACAATGTTTGTCCGTTCGGTTGAAACAATCTCAAATTCAACTTCATTTGCACGGAGTACTTTATAACAGCGCGCATCAGCAATAGCTTCTGAAATCCGCTTTTCAGCAGATGGTACAAGAATTGAGGTCAATCTCATGCCCATGTTCCGGCGGTCATTGAACCATGATGTTAGCTGATCGCGAATATGCTCCATCATTTGGACAATGGGTAGCTCATGACATTCCAATGCCCAATTGTACAATAATTCTGTGACCGTTAACGTGAAATGGCCATACCGTACACCTTCAAAATATGCCACGGCCCATAGCTGGGGGTTGAAATGGTGAAACCAAGGCAAGACATCCTCTGAAATCTGGACCATCTCAGAGACTTTACTTTCAAATTCAGCTGTTGTGAGTGCATAAACAGCATTCCAAAATATATTCACCAACTTTGAGTTCTTAAATGTGTCTCGAAAGTTCTCACTGATATATCGCAAACAAAAACCATGAAATGCATTAGGAAAATGCGTCTCAACTGCTTCCACCATACCCAATGATCTCTCAGAAAGTATTGTGAGCCTGGGCATACTGTCGGTGTTTACTCCAAGAAGCTTCCGCAGCTCTGACATGAACCACATCCAATTTTCGTCGCTCTCCACATCAACAATAGCTATGGCCAATGGAAACAATGCATCATCAGCATCAACTGCAGCAGCACAAAACAATGTTCCTAGGTACTTTCCTTTGAGATGAACCCTGTCCAGTTCCAAAAGAGGCCGACAAGCATTTATGAACCCATAAATCGCAGCACGATAAGAAACAAATAACCGCTGAAATGAATTTTCCTGTCCAATGGCGACAACAGAAGCAATGCTTCCTGGATTAGTCTTCCTTATCTGTTCACAATACATGGGAAGAAGCTTAAAACCTTCCTCATAAGTCCCATGAAGAGCAGCCATACTACGCTCCTTTCCACGCCATGCCTGCATATAAGAGACAGCAACTCCATGTTGGTCTCGAATATCTTGCAAAATCTCCTTTGGCTTATACTGTGGATTATCCCTCACACGTGCTTCCACAGACCGTGCAACCCAACCCACTGATGCCTGTTGATGGTGAAGATTCTGAACCCCTTCACACGTGTGCTCCCCCTGAAGCGTTCTAATAGTAAATGTGGGAACTCCCGGACATTTTGCTACGTGGACACGCCATGGACAACCCTCTTTGGAACATTTAGCTATGAACCTACTCCTATCAGATTTCACTATCCGAATCTCAAAATGCATTGCTATAGCTATATCCTTCAATGTCTTCCTACAAGTATCGACATCAGGAAACTCCTGTCCAATCGACAGTGTATGGCTCACCAAAGAAACACCAGGATTCATACTAGAGACTGGTGTAAATGCATTTTCAGCCACGTGGCTAGCCAAATCAACGCTTGCATTCCCATTGGATACTGTGGATAAACCCTGTTCAGCCATTTCAATCATTCATTTAAACCACACCCAAATATTAAGACCCATCACCACTTCCTCTTCAAAATGCCATATTTCAGTGAGAAACTTCCATTAAATGCCGAGATTTCCAAACTGCATCAAACAATGCCAAGTTCTGCAAATGGGCACCCAGCAAAATCCAATCTTTCCAAATATTTGACCACAAATCACACAAATTGCATAAATAGATTCCAAAATAAGCCGGAAATCCCAAGTAGCTGTCTACAAATTTAAGGGAAAAAAAAAAAAAATCACATAACATGCACATATTCAAAATTAAACAACTAGAAGCTCAACATTCAAAAAGAAATCCATTCATAAATGCACATATATAATTCCACTTGAACAACAAGAAAAAATGAGTTCGCAAAATCAAATTATTAGTCAATGACTGATTGAACTTCAGTTGAAGCGTGAACACTCAATTCGGGTCGAGCACGATAGAGTACGAGGCTCTGAGCGAGGAAGAGACGGAGAAAAGAAAAGCAATTACCTCGTCGAAAAGGGTGTGCTCGAAATTTGTGAGATCTGAACTACAAAACTATACAGATGCGTATGTATGTATCTGTATGTATAGGTAGACAAATACACAAAATATAAACAAATATATCTAAGCAGGATTGCAGGTAGAGGTGAAGATGTAAAAATCTTGAGATTTTGAGGGCAAATATGAGGCAGAAAATTTTTATCTTTATTTGCCCTAAATCCTAATGGATTCTGTCAAGGAAATATGGCACTGTTTGGTCTGATTGACAGGTGAAGATGGGTTATTATAATCCTGATTTGAGCCCACAGTTGAAGAAAAACCCGAACTAGAGGTTGAAAATTGAAGGATGAGACAATAACACTGGCAGCTTTGAGGAGAAGCAAAATGACATTCATGCCCTTCAAGTTTTCATTCTAGATACATTAATAATTATATATATACACATACACACACACACACACACTATTAACATATAAGCGTCGATGAGCGTGTTTTCTTCTGGCAATGCCTGAGTTCTCTTTTTAATTTTTCCTTTTTTAATTTCTTAGTTTACAAAACGACGTCGTTTTGAATTATTATGCTTTATCGAGTTGTATTTTCTGTTACGATGATTGTTTACCATTTTGTCATTTTGAGAATGGTTAGAAGAAAGTCGGGATTTTCTAATTTTTTTTTAACTAAAGAAATACTCCACAAGAAAGCAATTGAAAAGTTGAGTCCTACTAAAAAACTTACTGAAAAGCCTACCTTCAACTGAAAAACATATCTCCAGCCCACGCCTTACTCGTCACATTCACTATCAATCTCCATATTCACTTACATCCCAAACCCTGCCCAAGACTCCTCTCGAGCAAAAGCAAGTAGTCATCTCTAATGGTAGTTATTTGTGGAGCTCGGTGGAGGAAGCAATATTTACATAATTCATTTTGGTCAAAGATTTTGAAATAATGAATAGGGGCTAGAAGCATAAAAAAAATGCATGGGAGAATTTTAGTTCAATTTCTAATAGAGTCAAAATTTTACATATATCAATAGAAATGTATTTTGATTTTATTTATATTTTATGAATGTGTCAGATACAGATAGAAAATGATCTCTCCATTATATAAATAATTGAGAGTTCATATTCTCATTAATTTTTAAGTTCATATTAAAAGTGTAGTGTGACGGAATTTTAATTATTTATATTATATATATGCCAATATATATATATATATATATCAAATTAACACTTCGTAAAGGACCTATATGTTCTATCACAATCTTTCCCAATGGTTACATACATTCAAGCGCAATATTTCAATACATGTGAGTATACATACTGCTGAACTTTGAACTTCTGAGGAATGTACTTTCGTTCTTCTTCTACATGCATTTGGATTTTTGATTTAATTGTATTAGCACGTGACTCGACTTTGGGTATAACCATTTAAGCCTAATTGCAGTTACAGCCCAGGCACGACTCCAGATGTGGATAATCCGCCAACCCGTTTAGACGGCCCATTTCAGCTCCAAATTCTCTTTGACACTGTGTGTTGCGGGTTCAGGTGCTTTTAACTTTGATAAACTGAGCAGCCAAAAGAGTATTCTTGAGGTTGTTTTTACTGGTAAAATGGAAAATCTTGGCCTTGTTTCATCGCTGAAAATCATGCTGGGCTCTCCCCAAATCCCAGAAACTCTATAATTTTCAGCAAAACCTTTGTGGGTCCTCCAAATTTACTCCAGAAAATTGGCAGAAATGGCAGAATTCCCGGACCCAGTTCTTCATCTTCAGTTCTGTCGCGCCTAAAGCCACCAAGATTATTGGTAAGCCTCTTTTAATCTCCCAACGCCTCTTAGTGTGTACAGATTCTTGTGTTGTTGTTAGTAAGGCTGCAGTCTTTATGCTGATCCAATGAAGTTTGTACTTATACTTGTGTATGGTCAAGTCACTTGAGAATATTATATTCGTAAAAAGGAACTTTGTATTGGATAAAGGTGCAAACTTTTTGGTAAAGACCCATTTTTTGTGAATGTAAGCACTGAATGATCTTATCTTTATTACAAATTTGGTCGGGTTTTGCATCCGCGGTCCATATTTGACATCTGGTGGTTAATGCTCCTCGTTTGTCTGGGCTCTGTTTTGTGTAGGAAGACTTGTCTATGGCAGGCTCTCTCTCTTGGAGCTGAGAATATACAATTCGAGTAATCATTCTCTCCATAAAAGACTTTCTCCATCTTTCTCAAAACTAGTCTACCTACATTTTTCTTGTAGTATTACCATGCAAGTATGTGAACCTCTGGTGGGATCCCACGAGGTGAATAGGGATTGCATGGGAATCATTTGCATCAAGGAACTTGAAGTTCATACACATTCAAAGGTTTGTGTGTGAGTTTTGATTTAGTTTAGTGTTTGAAAAATTTTAACTAAACAAAAGGTAATAACAATCCATCCATTTTGATCCATATGTATCAATTCCCAATAGTGGTATTAGAACTACTAGCAGTATCACATTTTTAAATAATTGAATGCATTGAAGTATTTATTTTTATGCTTGATATATTGAAATTCGTAATTTAAATGCAAACGTGAAAATTATTCAGGAGATTCACACCAAATGCAGTCCTTTTGTATAGATTGCGCATTTTTATTTGATGAAAGTTGAAGAAGTTTAATATTTGGTGGGGGGGGGGGGGTTCTGTGCTTGTTTTGATGCATGATTTTAGTAGAAATAAAAAATATGCTTCTATATATACATATGTTTTATACATTGTGCATATATAGGGCACCATTGAACTAGAAAGCATGAATGGTTCTAATCTCATAGATTGGGAAAATGTGTATCTGTAAATAAGTGTTAGATCAGTGATGAGTTGGTGCAGTCCTGTTGTATAGATCGCGCATTTTTATTTGGTGAAAGTTGAGGAAGTTTAATATCGGGGTGGGAGGGCGGGGAATGAGTTCTGTGCTTGTTTTGATGCATGATTTTAGCAAAAATAAAAAATATGCTTCCATATATACATATATTTTATACATTGTGCATATATAGGCCACCATTGAACTAGAAAGCATGAATGGTTCTAATCCCATAGATTAGGAAAATGTATATTTGTAAATAAGTGTTAGATCAGTGACAAGTGAAGACTAGTACAAGTTGAAACTTATAATAGCAATTTCCAGTTTATGATTGAACTTTCCCATGCTTTAAAACATGCTTGTGACTTATGTCAACAGAATTTATTGTGTTGCCATCCTTCACAGCTTTTCTGTCACATTCTTTCAATTATCTGCTGCTGTTTATTCTTGCAATACAATCCTCATGCAGTGCCCGAGAAAGTTTTGAGGAACCATTTTGCAAGCATTGCTTCTTCAAGTGGTCAAGAAACATCATCAGTTGGTGTAAATCCACAGCTCTCAGTGCCTCCTCCCTCTCACGTGTAATAACATGCGGATGTTTGCATCTTCTATTTTTTTCTTAGATCTTGTTATTATTGGTTGCAAGTTTTTTTTATCTCATATGAAAAATATGAAATCTTTTTGTTGGAGATTACCATCTTGTCTAACTTTTGCTTTATCCTACCCTCCTATCTGTCTCTCTCTTAATATAGGGGGTCACCTTTATTCTGGATTGGTGTTGGTATTGGTCTATCAGCACTTTTCTCATGGGTGAGTACAAGTATATTGTTTGCTACCTTTCATTGTTTTTGTTTCTTAAAAATCATTCCGTCCTTTTTTCTTGATAGTGGATCTTGGAACTTTCTCTGACAATATGCATAACTTTGCAGGTGGCGGGTAGAGTAAAGGTGAGTACGTTTAAAAATACAGTCAGATTTGTCTTCAGTTGTTTTCTCATCCATATATCAGCAGCATTTCTCTCTAAACTGTCAACAAGAAACAAATGGTACCTAGTTCATGGGGGAATGCATGCAGGTTTATTTCTATGGGATGCAGCATAGGTTTATTTGGTCTACTTATTTCTATCTCAAAAAGATGGATATGAGTTTCAAGTCAAGATGTAACACCTCTGAGTGTTACAGTTTAAACATGAGAAATTCTTATTATTACCGAGTTAAATCTTAAAAATTCATGGCTTCAGCAGCCTGTAAAAGAATTTAATACAGAGGAAGGTTCAGTGATGGAAATACATGTAGCGGCACTGCCACATTGGGGGGGGGGGGGTATATTGAGTCTGTTGTGTGTTGAAATGTGAGGTGGTATGATTGACGATGTAACAATGATAGAATCTTTTGTGCAGTGATAATAATAGCTTGTAAGATGAGATAGGGGGCATTGCTATTCAAAGACTGCACTTTGGAGAATACAGTGTCGTATATGGATTTGAATCTTTTGTCGAGATCTAGTCAAAGGGATTCTTTGGTAGTTTTTCTTGCTTTGTGTAGCATAAAAATCAGTTAAATTACAGTTGCTTATCATGTCTTTGATGTTTTTGGCAAAATCTAAATATTACAGAAATATGCAATGGAACAAGCCTTAGAGACATTGACAAAACAGATGAATGCTCAGAATAATCCATTTGGCAATGCTGCCTTTTCACATGGCTCACCCTTCCCATTTCGACCAGCCACGACCCTGACTTCAGATTCATCTACAACTTCAACTCCTGTGGCATCTCAACCTGTGTCTGTCAATATACCTGCAACAAAGCTGGAGGACCCTGCATCAACACCTATCAAAGATAACGTAGAGCCAGAAAAGGAACCAAAGAAATATGGTATTTATCAATCCCTTGGAATCTATGAATCCTTTTTGTTATTTTTATGGAGAAACTGCTTACGGCCATTGTGATACACAGAAAAAGGTGAAATAAATCCCTTTTCTGTTCTCTTTCTGTGAGTCCTCTACTGCTAACACAGATTGAGCCAACTACTTTTAAGGTTGTTCCAATGTTTTTGGGTCTGTAACAATATTTTCTTTACAGCTTTCGTAGATATTTCCCCTGAAGAAACATCCCAGAAAACTGCCTTTGACAGCTCTAGAGAATCGTTTCAGGAGGACTCAGCAAATGATCCCCAGTCTTCTCAACCAGTAAGTTGAACTCCCATCTGAGGCTGCTCTTATAATTTATTATAATGTTATCTTCTTTTTCAATAATTTGAATATCTTGAAAAGGTTTCTCAAAACGGCACGGCGACCAAGCAAGAAATAAGTGCTTCAGGAGGTCCCTCCACCAGTAATTTGGGAATCCATTTACTTGTCCACTATAATTATTTGCACTAACCTTTTGAGCTGTTAAAGCAGACTTAGACTTATCAAAACATAAAAAGGGACATATTTTGCATATATGATAAACTACCTATTCAGAGACTGATTTATTTTTTTAACTGTTTGGTTGCGTCAATTCATTATCGTTCACGTTAATTCAAAACGAAAAAGGATAAAACACACACACACAAACACAACAGAAATACTCACTAACTTATGCTCCTCAAATTAGGTTTCTATGCCAATGGAATTTGTGAAAATAAAACTAAGGTGGAATGGCATTCAGAGTTCTTTAGTTTTCCAGCGGCTGTGAAGGTTCCTTTATTTCATGTCTTCCTAAAAGACCCCAAATAAGCTTTTACTTATTTATTAAACAGGGTAAGACAAATCCTCTCTTGTCAGTCGAAGCATTGGAGAAAATGATGGAAGATCCAACAGTACAAAAAATGGTTTATCCGTAAGACTCCCCTTTAGCCTTAAGTTCTATTCGTGGATATGATCACGTACATTGTTTTTCCCAGATATAGTGCTAATTTTTCATTCTAAGTATGCGAGACAATTAACAATGGCATTGGCATCTTCACAGCATGAAACTGCATTGGACTTGGAACTTTGTTCCCATATATATTTTTTGCCAAACGATATATCTTAGTATTCTTATTTGCAATTTAACAATCTTTGCAGTTACTTACCTGAGGAGATGAGGAATCCTGCTGCCTTTAAATGTGAGCAGTCATCCCTCTACCTGTAAATTTTCACATTTGACACAGCATACGACTTTTTCGTGCCACTGGGGACTCAGTTTGTATTAACTACTCATTTCTGATGTACAATTTTCAATTTTTAGAATATTAACCTTAAAATTCAAAAAGAATTTTTTCTGTAATCCTCCTTGAAGATACACATTTCACTTTGTCCTATTATAATCAGAATTATAGCCACTCATCAAAAAAAAAAAAAAAAGCCGGGGGGGGGGGGGGGGGGGGGTGGAATCAGAATTATAGCCTCACTCTTCACGTCAATACTTAATGGCCGTTTGTGCATGATGCTACAGGGATGCTACAAAATCCACAATACTGCCAACAACTTCATGACATGCTGTAAGTATACTTCTCCAAATGTTCTGTCTGCCTCCCAATTTCCCATTAGGTTTACACATTAATAAGTAGCTTTTATACAAGATGTTCCATTGCTTGCACTAGTATTTATTTCTTGTTAGTTTTAATATCTCTAGTCAATGTTGCACCAGGATTTTGCCTAAACTCTAAACTGCGACCAATCTCTGGTACTTATTTCAAGGACTCGGAAACTTATACTCTAGCATTTGTTTACTCACTTTTCGCTTTAATATTCTCAGGAATAACATAGATGGAAGCCCTGAATGCGACAACCGCATGACGGATACCTTGAAAAATTTCGACCCCCGAGATCAAGCAGCAGTTTGGTGAGTATCACAATGGTGATTATTTTGCTCCTTGTTTCCCTGTCATAAAAACCTTAATTTAGTGCATAATACATATGTAGTGTTTGTCTTATAGATAAATCACCGCTTCTTACAATTTCATCCGCGTATTGCAGATCAGATAGGCCTTGCTCCTGAACAAGTCATTTCCAAAATCATGGCCAATCCTGATGTTGCAATAGCATTTCAAAATCCTAAGGTTCAAGCAGCCATCATGGATGTAAGCAGCTTTTTCCCTACAACTCCCGCCAAATCTTACTCCAAATGTATCTTGCTTTCTTTCACTGTATACTTTTTGAATTTCTGAATTTTGGTCTTCTTTGCAGTGTTCTCAGAACCCTCTGAGTATAACCAAATATCAAAATGACAAAGAGGTAAACTAATATATACAATCTGAGATCATTACTCAATCTCTTGTTTCCACCAACGCATGAATTTCTTGTCTTTCCGTCTCAGGTTATGGATGTCTTCAATAAGATATCAGAACTCTTCCCAGGGGGAACAGGTTCTTAATTTCTACTTCTAGCATCAATGCACCATTACAACAAGTTAAGCTGTGTATAGATGCTCTTGAATTAGCCTGGAAAGACGAGACAAACTTAATCTCAAGGGAACTTTTAAGCACGTCTCTGCATTCTGATATCCGCGAGTTTCAGCTTCCTGATGCTCGATTTATCAAGATGGGATGGCGGCGTCTATATCCAGCTCTATCAATGCATCAGCAAATGCAGAATCAGCCTTTTTTGTCAACTGTGAACAAGTACAGGCAGCAGTAGTTCTTCCAAGCTTTTGTCTGCTGTAAATTTTGTTCGCGGGCTCATCCATTTGATTTACTAAACTTTATTACTTGTGTTCTCATTCTTGTGCCTTTGAACAATTACTTGCATCTCCATCTTTCTTTTCTTTCTTGCTTTGGGATGCATACACATTTAGGCCGAAAACAAAGTATAGTTGTTGGTGGCCTGATCAGCTGATCTAATTACAAGAACTGAGCTCAAACGAGCTATTAATTGGGCCCTACAAGTCAGCCCAAGTAGTTTGATCTGTCTTTTGGCATCTTTCTTTCTAGGGTCAAAGGTAATAACCTCAGGTATGTCCAGACTCCTGTGGCGTGATTGGGGCAATGCATACAAGGTCCAACAATCAATTCATCGATTGATTGGCAATTACGAAGGGCCCGTTTGTTTTTATTTTTTAGACCCATTTTCATTTTCTACTGAAAATGAAAACAAAAAGCCATCAACTTCTCTCTCATTTTCATAGATATTTTTATTCTCAAAATATTTTTTCAGACAAACTCTTATAATTTCTCTCCATTTTCACTTTTCATCACTTTTTATTTTTTCCTACTAACATTTGCAGGACTTTTAATACAAAAATATTACGTTTATGTTTGGTTATATTTTTTGTTTGATTTTATTATGTGTTTTGAGAGAATAAATTATTGAAAAATGTGAAAGTTATTTTTTGGTATATTTGTTTATGTTTTGGGGAGATATTTTTTACTGTAGCAGTCAAATCAATACTTTTTTGTTGGGTTTTTGGGGAGAAAATTGAATTGTGTGATTATTTTAATGTTAGAATAATAATAAAATATATATAATATGTGTGTGTATATATTGGAGAATGTGCGTTTTGAAGAAAAAATGGGAATATGTTTGGCTATATTTTTCCAAAACAATGTTGTTTCAGGGAAAGATAACCAAACAAAGCTTACATTTTTCAAATATAACTCATTTTCAATCCTACATAATCTTTACATTTTAAACAAACCATCCAAATAACATTTCGTTCTCAAAAATACTTTTATAACTAACTTTTCACTACTCTTTTTCACCAGAAAATAAAAATGCCTCCAAAAAATAAATTCAAACGACCTTTAAAAATTCCAACTTCATGCAGGTGAGCTATAGCATGTAATCTAATCTAATAACAAACTTTTGGGGTTAGCGGCTCCTACAGGATTACAATCCTAACATGAGATTGCAATTCTATAGTTGATCGATACTACTTAAATTTTTTATTATGTGAGCAATTTACAATTTGAACTAAGAATGTTTTTTCGGAGTAGTGCATTCTAACAGGATTACGATCCTTTTTTGCGACAAATATAATTACATCATTCATGATATTTTTACATATAATTTATCATTTTTTAGCTTATGCAATCATTCTCAAGTTGAACCAAACAAAAATAGGCCTTCAAGCTAAAGGATAAGATCGAATTAGCTTTTAACAATGGGGTGATATATGTAGGGAGATGGCAGCATCAATCAATACTTTCTCCATCACTGCCTACACAAACTTGTAAATTACTACACATCTGCATAATTGGACAAGTGCATTTCATTGTCATCTTGCCGGCCAATCTTTTTTTTTTTTTTTTCACTATTTTCTTTCGAGAAGGTTTATTTGAATATGGGATTAATTAGCATTGATCCTTTGGATTGGATTAATTAGATTCTAATCATGTGAATTAAAGCATGATTCCATTTACATCATCGAATTATTCTGTCAGTTGTTATCAAATCAGATATGTTGAGTGATTAATTGATTTAATATTATCGTCTTCACATTTTATGTGTGAGTTTTAGATTTGAATTCTAACAAATTATTGATGTGCGCTTGTTAGTAAATATAAAAAAAGATAATATAATCAGAATTTGACCTCACGAAAAATAATATTAATATATATATATATATATTTTTTTTTTATTTCTTGATTTTTGGAATGTGGAACTATTTTTGTGGCTGGATTATTAGTGACCATCCAGATTGGACAGTGAGTGGGATTCACACCGACAGCCATAATAGTCAGAGAAAGGGTTAATGAATGTTGGATCTGAATTTAAGGAAATTATCGAAGTGTCCAATGAATATGTGAAGGCCGACTTATGGGGTCTTTTCAAGTCCACCACACTTGTCTAGTTCACACACACACACACACACACACACACACACACAAATACATATATGTATATATATATATATATATATATAGTCTCGCCAATGATTTATGAGTATTATACAAAAGTATTTAATTTGGTCTCTTGTGATTTGGAAGTGAATAAATTCATATTACATTTAATATTTGGATACCAATTTGAGTTCAAAAAGATTCTTTTTAAGGTTGATGAAATTTAAGGTCCATTTATTTAAGTCAATTTTATTTAAAGTCTCAAAAGTGTATATACAGGTGACTTCTTGTTCAATGGTATAAGTTTCACAAGTTAGAATTTGAATCTAGTGGTTATCTGATATACGTGTCTATAGATATATAAAAAAAAATCAGTAATAAGTAAAATTGAAGCTATCAGAGGATCAAATTTTTGGATTGGATCATTTAATCTCATATTCGATTTTTATTTCGAGTTGTATTTATATTTGAATTTAAATTGCCGAATATTTTAATTGATTAAATATCCAAAAATTCATATCGAATTCAAATTAAAATCCAACTTATTGATAACAACTTTTAATTTAGATATGTTTAAGTCTATCTATTAATTAAACCATGATTTTTGATATAGTGGGTAATGAGATCCAATACAATGGTTTAAAAATTAAATTAAGTCAATCGTGCAGATTAATTATTCACCAAAACAAATTGAAGGTTAAAGTGGGCCAATTGGTGGCCAACTATACTAATCTATTTTGGGTCAAGTCATTTTCACAATTGAATAAAACAGCTAGACATTTAATTATCAATTGGACAAGACAAAAATTGTGGGATTTTCACAATATTTTAAATATCCGTTGATGTGCCACGGTAGTCCCAAGAAAGTTGGCTGCCCTTCAAACTGACTTTTATTTTATTTTTTTTATTTTAATTGACTTAATGCTCGTCCAATTTTATTTTCAAACATCTTTTTTATTTTCTACTGAAAATAAAAATAAAAAGCTATCAACTTCTTTTTTATTTTTACACATATTTTCACTCTTAAAATATTCTCCAAAACACACACACACTCTCTCTCTCTCTCCTACTCATATTTATACGATTTTTAATACAAAACACTATATTTTTTAAATACAACTTATTTTTAACTTTACATAATCATTACATTTTAAATAAAACTTCCAAACAATATTTCATTTTCAAATTCAAATTTATAACTAAATTTTCACTATTTATTTTCACTGAAAAATAAAAATACCTCCAAAAAACAAATCCAAACGGGCCCTTAAACTTTTTTCTTGAAAAGTAAAAAGATGGGAGCAATATAAATTGTTTCATATTTTTAATTTATTGATAGCAAAAAAAAAATTAAATTAAATTATTTTGAATATGACACGTTAGTTCTACTTGAATAATTGGTTGGTAAGCTTTCCCGTTACGTATTCTATCTGAGACGTTAGTACTGGTAAGAATTTATTCGTTGCTAAATATTAAATTTTAGGTTTAGTTATTATAAAATATTTTTTAAAGGATAGCTGGCTTTTATTTTAAATTAAAAGGGTTACTTTCAATGTTAGGCGAGCTAATAATTAACTGCAGAAAAGAACTTGAGCAAATTGAGAGTATATGGTAAGTAGTTTCCCAACTTTCTTGCAGTTAATAGTGTTTGTTCATTCTTAAATCATGCAAGAGAATTTATTCTTTCGGGGAAAACATTGCTTATTTAATGACAAATAAAAGTAAATCCAAATCTAACTATTTGGAATTTAGGGATGTAACATGACTTCAATCGACTTGCAAGTTGTTTCAATTATAGTTTGAGAGGTCGTTTGCTTGCTTTAATATTGTATGATAGATACACAATCTAACTCAATTTTAATATTTGGTTTATTTTTAAAAGTCCTTGATACAGTTATCGTCTGTTATGTGTTTAAGGTCAAACTTGACTTGTATATCAAGGTTTTGGGGTGTGATATGTTTTCCAACTTAAGTTGGAAATAAGTCGTAGTTTGTCAAATGAGATAGTCATGTCAAGCAAACAATCAAAATTGGATATCAAATTATTTAAGATATGTAAACAAACATTAGATAGGATACACAATAACCTACTATTTATACTTATCATGTATATCATGTATAATCCAAACACACCAAGCAAACGAGCATTGATCTGGAGCTCTGTAATGAGCTAAGCTTAAACTCTAATTTAGTTGTTCAGTGGTTTGCAAGTCGGCTTGTGAGCTTTTTCTTTTCTTTTTTTTTTCTTTCATTTCTCAATATTTTTTATATATTAATTAAATAATTATTATGCATTAATAATTTATTTTTTCTATTTTCAAATATTTTGTATATGTTATTATGTATTAACAATTTTATATTAATTCAATGTTAAAGTTATTTGGACGAGTCATTGATCGAGTTTAGCTCGACTCTTTTTTCTTGTCTTGAGTTTGAGCCTACACTTTTTGTCAAACTCAACTCATTTATACTCCCTTATTTCAGAACAAAGCCTACATAATTGTCAAGTTTTAATGCTTTAATACTTTCAAATTGCAATATGGATTAATTTCTCGAATATTTAAGTAAACCTATTAAAATTCGAGCAGTCAAATAGTTCAATGACATCGCCTTCACATATTTAAATATGACGTTTAGACTTCAAATCCAATCATAACAAATTTTAAACAACATGTACATGTATAAGTATATGTGAAAAAAATAAAATAAAATAAAAAGTCAACCCATTAAAAGGTTGTATATTTGATAAACTATGTGTCTGAAGATAACTGTAGAGCTACTTAATTAATTCTTACAAGTTACAACCCACTTGAGAATCTTAGTCAACTGACAAAGATTTCTGTGCTAGCATCATAAGGTCACACACAACTCGTAGTACATTTAATATTTGTATTAAACATACGATATATTTTCATTGGACATAACCTATGAATATTAGGCCAAGCTCTAAAATATTTACTAGGAGAAATCCCAACACTTCTAATGTTATTTTTTTGGAGACATAATTGGACAAAACAAGTTCCTAAAATTATAATATATCCTCGACAGAATAAGAATAAAAAAAAAAAGAAATATATACTAGAAGAAGCACATGGATCTGACTATTTCATACATGTTCATATTAGTGCGACAAAATATAATTTAGAGGATGTTTGGCTAAATTTATTTTAAACATCTTACAAGTTCCTACATCTTATAAGATATTTTTGGAGCTTATAAGATGTTAGATATTATTTTTAAAATAAGTTGTTGAAGTGTTTGGATAAAATAAAATTTTAAAGTTTATAAGATGTTAATAATGACAATTTTATAATTAAAATAGTTAAAAATGAAAAAGCTTGTTAAGATTTTAAAAATAAGTTGGAGTCTCCTTACTTTTTTTAAAAGAGCTTATAAATTCCTAAAATTTTAGGAGCTTATAAGCTCTTTTTTTAAAAAAATTATCAAACACTTTTTATCAATTTATAAGCTTTTAAATATCTTATAAGATGTTTTAAGGAGCTTATAAGCTCACCCAAACACCCTCTTAGTCGGTAGAGTCGGCTCCTGCAATTAAGAGGGTGTTTGGCTAAACTTTTTTAAAACATCTTATAAGCTCCTACATCTTATAAAATATTTTTGGAGCTTATAAGATGTTAGATATTATTTTTAAAATAAGTTGTTGAAGTGTTCGGATAAAATAAAATCTTGGAGCTTATAAGATATTAATAATGACAATTTTGTAATTAAAATAGTTAAAAATGAAAAAGCTTGTTAAGATTTTAAAAATAAATTGGAGTCTCCTTATTTTTTTTAAAAGAGCTTATACGCTTATAAAATCTTATTTTAGGATCTTATAAGCTCTTTTTTAAAAAAATTATCAAACACTTTTTATCAATTTATAAGCTTTTAAATATCTTATAAGATGTTTTGAGGAGCTTATAAGCTCACCCAAACACCCTCTTAGTCGGTAGAGTCGGCTCCTGCAATTAAATTGTTACAATTACGAAGTGAATATTTTACGGCTATTCATAAGGTAACGTTTAGATACATGTCATTATGAATGTTTGAAACAAATAATTAAAAATTTGATGGAATTTTCGAGACTTGAAAACGTTGTGATTTCCACCTCACTTGAAAGAGATTGTGTGAAGATAAGTAATGTGTTTTTAAACAAAGCATATAGAACAATGGAATATGTTAAGATTGGCATAAGACTGAGATTTTGATGCCCTCTTTAACAAAATTGTGGTCTGACGTTCTAGAAGATTAAGATTTAACTTCTTTATAAAACTAGAAATGTCTAAAAAGTTCATGGGATTTTATTGTTCTTGCAAGAAAGCATCTTTCCTTGTAATCTTTGTCACTTTATGCCTTAAAATCTCAACTAAAAAATGTGATCCTAATGTTCTTTTCTTTCTTAGTATCCCCACTACTCCACTTAATATGTTAGCTTTTGTTTATATATTCGCTTTATTAAGTGATTATTTAAGAATTTATATAATTGAATTGGTAGTTTCCTTTTAATTTAGATAATGTTAGTCTTTGATGGTGTTAGATTTGGGTGTTACACTTTTGATTTATATTATCGTAATATTTGATCCATTGATTAAAGTACCATCATAAAATTTGAATTCAAATATTTAATTTTTAATTTCTTGAATAATTTTGAGAGAGAGCTAACTCTTTTTATAAAGAAAGAAAAATATGGAAGTAATAATGCATACTTTATCTTTTTTAACTATATTCAGAATTCTGTATTAGACGGAACATATTAAATACTTAAAACAATCAACACAAGTACTGATTTCGTAGTGCAGCACTACCAATGACTATATACCTTTACTAAAATACCATCATAAAATTTGAATTCAGGTACTTATTTTTTTTTAATGATTTAAAAGTAAAATATTAATTTTTTTTAATAATAAAAACCAAATTTGATCTTTATTCAAGTCAACGAACTAATAATTAATGAATATTTATGGCAAAATCATAAATTATTAAACTCATCAAATAATATAGGAAAGAGTTTCACATGAAGGGGTAGGTTTAATTAAACCTCCATGTATGAAATAAATGATCCATTTATTAGGGATGAATATTTGAGAAAAAAAAAAAATGGAACAACTTAGCTGTTCTTGATCAAGTGCAGCACGCGTATTACACCGACTGACTGGTACGAGCAATAATCAGATGCGAGGCACACTAGTTTTTACGATAGGATGCCATCAAATTATTGGAAGCCTTGATTTGCGTACCACCAATAATTGGAGTTGACTTGGGTCAACTGCCCGGGGCCCCACGGCTACAATTATGTTCCATTTCTGTCATAGGCTTTTCCACTGGGTCTACTATATAGTCCATGACCCATGCAAACCGTCAAAAAGACCACCAATGGAAAAAAGAAAAATAAAATTAAAAAAAATGAAGTGGTTCATACTTTTTGACTATTATCCTTTCTTTTTTAACTAACAAAGTATGTACGTGCAACGTGATGATGATCAAATTTATTCGTTTCGATATTATTTTGTTATCGATCATTTAAAAATATTTAATTTTGTAGGTTAACACTCATATGTTAATTCATATTTGAAAAAATATAGGTTAATGATGCTTTCGGTTGCTGAACTTTCATCATAAAAAATCAAATTTTATTAGGTATTGTTTTCAATCAAAGATCCGACTATTCCAAAAGATACTGAAGGAATGGAGAGTGGCTCTATCTTTTCTATTTCCTGTATAAGCTGCTCTTGTTGTAGAGTTCTAGTCAGGGACGGAACCAAAATTTTTATTCACGAGAGGCAAAATTCTAAATTATAAAAAATATAATTTTTTTATTACACATATATATAAAAAAGTACAATGGAGCAAAATGCATATTTTCAATAAGATGATGGACAAATTTATAATTTAAGGATAACAAAAGTGTAATATTTTAAAATTTTTAATATAGAAAATAAAATTTTAATATTTTAAAGGGGGCAAAAGTATAATACTTTAAAAATTTTAATATAGTTTTAATATTTTGAGAGGGAAAAGTTTAATATTTTAAAATTTTTAATGTAAAAAATAAAATTTTAATATTTTGACGAGTGGCGGCTGCCCCTGCCTGATCCTTGGCTCCGTCTCTGATTCTAGTAGCAACTCTATCTCTTGTAGCACTTGCAGTTAATGAGATAACAATACATCTTACAACTACTAATTTTGTCTTAATGAACTTGTTAATGATATTTATAGAGCTAGAGGTAAGAAGTCACTGAACTCTTTTGTTAGATAGATAAAAAAAAAATCCAAATGAATAGAGAGAAAAGCATTATACTGCATTCTTTTCTTAATTCTTTAAAATTATTAGTATCTTCAGTATAAGATAAGACTTGATATTATCAGTATAAAGTAAGTTAACTTGGCACTGACAAATATATTATGCCAACTCAATGTAATCAATGTATTCTAAAAACAAACTTTGGTATAAATGAAATAATTATACATAAATATATCATTCCCCAATACTTATTGCTATATTAGGGCCTAAAATATTATGGTTAGCTTTATATGATAAATACCAATGAGCCTACCATAGGGGTCCAAAGTATCACTA
The DNA here is from genome assembly GCA_018894105.1 of Jacaranda mimosifolia. Classification (NCBI taxonomy): domain Eukaryota; kingdom Viridiplantae; phylum Streptophyta; class Magnoliopsida; order Lamiales; family Bignoniaceae; genus Jacaranda; species Jacaranda mimosifolia. Next base: position 30,809,052 of record CM032131.1, on the reverse strand, counting down.
TAAAAGCTGGATTTGTTGATTTTGAATTTGGATTTATATAAAAAGTTGTTTCAAGTTTGAATTAAAGTTGTCTTCCCTTTTCTTTTTCTCTTTCTTTTTAAATGTTTTTTGTTTCCATTTCTGTTAAAGTTAGTTGAGAGTAGTTTTAGAGCAATGCTACTATAAATTTATCATATTATTGTGATGCCAAAATATGAATCAAGAAAGAATTTGTATGAGATTTTTTTAAATTTGATAAAAAAATATAAAATGATTTGATTTTTTATTTATAATATTTGAACATAAAAATATAATGTGTTATCGAATTTGAAATAATTTCTTAATAAAAAATAATGTTTATAATTAATAAAATTAATTAATAGTTATTATGGCAGTGATACGTTGCTGTCGTTGCTGTTAGTCAGTACCCTACATACTTAGAATACAAAATTATAAAACTCTTTTTTTCGATCGTTTCAATGCCATGATTAACACTAATCTACTACCTAATAATGCATAAAAATAATTTGTAAAAAGAAATAATTAAAAAATCACCATGTGAGACACCAATAGTGAAACATAATGTTATGTTTGGTTATGTTTTTTGTTTGATTTTATTATATGTTTTGAGAGAATGAATAATTGAAAAATGTGAAAGTTATTTTTCGATATGTTTGTTTTTATTTTGGGAAATGTATTTTTTACTGTAACAGTCAAATTAATACTTTTTTGTTGATTTTTTTTTTGGGGGGTTGAAAATGAAATTAAGTAATTTTTTTTATGTTAGAATAATAATAAAATATATATATATTAGAGAATTTATATTTTGAAAAAAAATAAAAATATATTTAGTTATATTTTCCAAAACAATATTGTGCCGGGCAAATATAACCAAACACTCCCAAGTGATCCTAAATTTGTACTAATGTATCTCCCTCCAGCTAATCAGTCCCATTAATTAATTACCAATCAAAAGAAAGGCCCTCATCAAGGGGTTCTTCCTTTTTGGCAGCTTGGGATGTAATCAAAAATGCTTTAAAAAAAAAGTTTTTATAACCATTTTTGTCATTTTTCTATATCATAAACAGAGTGATCTCAGATATTGTTCTGTTATGTAGTAACATGTAATAAAAATATGCATGGCCACATCTCCTTATCTTCTCTTCTAGCCCATCTTTTGTCTTTTGTCTAATCATTTAGCACTACTTACTTTCAAATTCCATAAACAAAAAAACCCCATTATTGCCCAAAAACTTCCTTCTTCTTCTTCTTCTTCTTCTTCATCATGATATCCCAAGAATTCTGAGGTTTCTGGAACTCCTTTTATCCCTATTTTTTGGGGGGAGAGATTCTTGGATTCTTGTTTTTTAACCCTTTTTGGGATTTTACCTGATGTCCCACTTGGTATAGATTGGTAGAAATAGAATAAAGATAAAGAAGCTGCAGCAGCTGCATGGTTCTTGGAAGGAAAAACTTGGGCTTTATTCAGAGTTTGAAGTTCTTCTGACAGGAAGCTTTAGAAATTCAAATCCCTCCACTCATCAGAATTTCAGGTAATTTGCCTTTGCTTTTCTACTTGTTTTCTGTTCTACAAATCTGTTTTGCATGTCTCTTGTGTGTGTGTGTGTGTGTGAGAGAGAGAGAGAGAGAGAGAGCACTGATGAGTGAGGGATTTTAATTTTGGAGGTCAAGATTGAATTTTTATAAAATATGAAGATGAATTTATTATTTTGACAGATGCAAAATTTTGAATTTTGATAACAAAGTAAATAGATAATAGAGTCTTATATAAACTCGGGATGACTGCTCCTACCAGCAGTGTGACAGAGGGAGGGAGAAAGAGAAGGGTTAAGAATGCTTAAAACCATGGATTAGGAGGAAAAACTTTTAGATTATGTGCATATTCACATCTATATTAATGTCTAATTGTGCATAAAATGATCTTTATGCATATTCCTGAATCATTGAACTTTTGGAAATAATTTTTTGTTTGTCAATCTATTGTCTGGTGGTTAATGATGAAGATTCCAAATAGGTCCCTCTTTGCTCTTTAGGTAAAAGAATAGTAAGTTGCACCTTGTTCATTTGAGTTGCTTAAAAGGGAGATATATGTATGCTTTGCTTAGTTGTAATCCACAACTAAGTACAAATTGACATCTTAACGTTAGTGTCATTCTCTCTTTGTCTTCATTTAGTTTCTATACTACTGCTTGCCGTGTGTCCGTACAGTGAAAGTTACTCGTATCACAAATCAAACTACTTGGCAAGATTGATTGGTTTGGTGAGAAAAATGGGCTGTAAAGACAAAAAATTTATCAAACAGGTATTTATCAGGAAGACTGGCTGATTTTCTCAGAAAATCAGGTCGCACAGACGAAAAACTTGTAATAATTTGGGCTCATTGTCCGTCCTTGTGACTGTTCATATATTCTTTTAAGAATTTGTTGTTTAAAATAATGATGTTATTAGATTAGAAAATGCTAATACTAAAGTTGATTGCTTTTGTCAGATAGGAGCCACCTTGGGAATAAATAATTTTAGTTCTGGCAATAGAATTGTCATTTGCATTTATTTATTGGACCTCATTTATTTGGTGCAGAGTGTGTGTCTGCTACTGTTTGTATTGAGCTACACCTGTAGTTCACCAAGGAATGGACTCTCATGGCAATAATAGAGATCCTGACTGGATTTGTCCCCCCTTGTGAAAAGACTCTTATGCCCCTTGCAGATCCTCGCAAAATGGCCAGACAGTCAAAATCCCTTTCCCTCCAAATTCTAACTGTTTTCTTGATTTTCTTAACTGGTTCCCATTTATCTATGTGCCTAACAGTAGAGACAGAAGCCTTGTTGGAGTTCAAAAAACAGCTCAATGATCCATTGAACTACTTGGAATCCTGGAAAGATTCTCATTCTGCTTGCCAATTTCATGGAGTTATTTGTGATCAAGAAACTGGTTTTGTGACTGAAATTTCACTTGACAATAAATCCCTGTCAGGGGTGATCTCACCATCACTTTCGGTGCTGCAAAATCTCACTTCTTTAGTATTGCCATCAAATCAGATATCAGGGATTCTTCCAGGTGAATTTAGTCAGTGCATAAACCTCAAAGTTTTGAATGTCTCTAATAACTATATGAATGGCAGCATTCCTGATTTGTCCAACCTGAAAAACTTGGAGATTCTTGATTTGTCGGATAATTTGTTTTCCGGGGCATTCCCAAGTTGGGTTGGGAATTTGACTGGATTAGTTTCATTATCCCTTGGTGACAATGATTTCGATGAGGGCGAAATTCCTGAGGTTCTTGGGAACTTGAAGAAATTGTACTATCTGTACTTGGGTAATTCAAACTTGAGGGGGCAAATTCCTGAATCTATCTTTGAATTGGAGGCATTGGGGACGTTGGATATGTGCAAGAATAAGATAACTGGGAATTTCCCAATGTCGATAAGCAAGCTGAAAAACCTGTTCAAGATTGAGCTCTATGGGAACAATTTGACAGGTGAAATTCCAACTGGACTTGCAGAGCTGATCCTTCTGCAGGAGTTTGATATATCTGCAAACCAAATGTATGGGAGAATCCCTGATGAGATTGGTAATTTGAAGAAATTAACTGTGTTTCACTTGTTCAAGAACAACTTCTCTGGAGAAATCCCGGCAGCCTTTGGGGAAATGCAGCATCTGATTGCCCTTTCTATCTACAGGAACAGCTTTACAGGAGAGTTTCCACAGAATCTTGGCCACTTTTCACCGTTAAATAGTATTGACATATCTGAGAATAAGTTTTCTGGTGCATTTCCAAAATACTTGTGCCAGAATGGGAACTTGCAAAATTTGCTTGCTCTGGAGAACAAATTTTCAGGGGGTTTTCCAGGTACTTATGCTAAATGTGATCCTCTGCAAAGGCTGAGGATCAACCAGAACCAGCTTGACGGGACAATTCCAGATGGTGTGTGGGCGCTTCCTAATGTCCAGGTGATGGATTTTAGTGATAATGATTTCACTGGAGGGATATCACCAGGCATTGGGGCTTCCCGGCAACTGACAGAGTTAATGTTGTCAAATAACAGATTTTCAGGAGAGATACCTAAAGGAATTGGCCAACTTACACTCCTGGAGAGGATTTACTTTGACAACAATAACTTCTCCGGGGGAATTCCATCAGAACTTGGAGCTCTAAAGCAGATATCGTCTCTGCAGTTGGAAGCAAACGCCCTTACTGGATCCATACCTTCAGAATTGGCCAACTGTCCTCGACTTGTGGACTTAAATCTTGCTTCAAATTTTCTGAGTGGCAGCATTCCCAGTAGTTTCTCCAAGATGGCCTCATTGAACTCTTTGAATCTTTCAAGCAACATACTCACCGGATCAATTCCAAGAAGTTTTGAAAAGCTGAAGCTGTCGTCAGTTGATCTGTCAAATAACCATCTCTCAGGGAGTGTTCCACCTTATTTTCTGATGGTGGCCGGTGATAAAGCATTTCTTGGGAACGAGGGCCTTTGCATTGATGATGAAAGCAGCCGAAAGTTGATGAAGTCCGAGTTGGGTGTTTGTGAAAGGAAAAATGGTCGCAAGAGTTTCATTAAAAGTAAACTAGTTATGTTCTGTGTCATATTGCTCGCCCTGGTTGTTTTATTAGGTGGCTTATTGCTTGTGAGCTATCGAAGCTTCAAGCAAAGTGAAGCTATCGACAAGCATCTGGGAGACGGAAAGGGGATACATTCAAACTGGAAGCTTGAGAGCTTCCAACAAGTGGAGTTTGATGTGGACGAAATATGCGACTTAGAAGAGGATAATCTGATTGGCAGTGGAAGCACTGGAAAAGTTTATCGACTTGATTTGAAGAAAGGCTGTGGAACAGTTGCTGTGAAGCAGTTATGGAAGGGAAATGGGTTGAAACTCATGACAGCAGAAATGGAAATTCTTGGAAAGATTAGGCATAGAAATATACTAAAGCTATATGCCTGTCTGATGAAAGGAGGCTCAAATTTCTTGGTTTTTGAGTACATGGCAAATGGCAACCTATTTCAGGCACTTCACAGAGAAATTAAGGTTGGAAAATCAGAACTAGATTGGTACCAAAGGTATAGAATTGCACTTGGTGCTGCAAAAGGGCTCGCCTACTTACATCACGACTGCAGCCCACCTATTATCCATAGGGACATCAAGTCAACCAACATATTGCTTGATGAGGATTATGAAGCAAAAATAGCTGATTTTGGCATCGCAAAAGTGGCTGATCAAGTTTCTCCAAGAGGATCTGAGCTGAGTTGTTTTGCAGGCACTTATGGCTATATAGCTCCAGGTTAGTTTTCAAGATACTCAAAACCTACAAAAGTAATTATCACTAAGAAAAACATAAAACGTCTCTTAAGACACTCGTTTGTTTCACCAAAATTGCATTACAGTCTAAGTCTTTCTTGTTCTCTTCTATGCAGAGATGGCATATTCACTCAAAATCACTGAGAAAAGCGACGTATATAGTTTTGGGGTGGTTCTGTTGGAGTTGGTGACCGGAAAAAGACCAATAGAGGATGACTATGTAGACGGGAAGGACATAGTCTACTGGGCTTCAGCTCATCTCGACAACAGGGAAAATGTGCTAAAGATTCTTGATCAGAAGATTGTTTCTGATCTAGTTCAAGACGATATGATAAAGGTCTTAAAGATCGCCACGCTTTGCACTACCAAGCTTCCAAATCTGCGGCCCAGTATGAAAGAAGTCGGCAGGATGATCATTGATGCTGAGCCGAGCACCTTCAGGTCTCCAGACAATTTCGAAAAAAATGAGAAGAATTATCTTTAGGTCCTTTTCTCTGCAGCTTTCGATTTGATTTCTGTAGATAGTAGTTTGTACTATTAATATTTCGGATGTTATTATATGTGTGTCACTAATAGTATGTTGTGTTCTATTGTCAAGATGGAAAGACTGTGTAATAAAATAGTCTGAAGTACCTCTTTTGTAGATTATGTTTTAGTGCATTTTCACAGGCAAGAAAGCACTCCTTTGGGTTATTACAAGAAATATTTCTATTTGCTACTATTGAGAAGTGATGGAAGTTTGCAACTCTAAGGAGGTGGTTGAAAAAAGACATCATTTAAAGTACATTAGAATCTGCTAAAGATTCAGTCGCAGTGCAGCACTGAGAATGTCAAGAAAGTAGTATATTATTTCTTCACCTCAGACCTAACTTGAAGAATTCTATGCATATCCCACTATCTATATAATGGAATATTAGCAAGGAATCTACATGAATTATGTGCCAATGTCAAGAGAAACAACTTTTTGTTGGCAAGAAGGCCAATAACCACCCCTTTTGCCTTAAGAAGTCAAACCTGTAATTAAATAACAAGAAATAAATATTCTATTTCTTGGCTAATTAATCAGCTTCTGCCACCTTTCAAAAGCTTATTCACTTCATTATTTATATACTTATTCTTCAACTTTTAGTTTCTTGAAATAGTTGAATATAGACTTGCAAAGAGCCCACTATAAGCATTACAAGATATGTGGTTTCTCTTTTTTTTTTTTCTTTTTTTTTAAGAGAGAGAGAACATTATAAATGATGAATAAATTTATCCTTTCAATAAGTCAATATTATCAAATTATCAAATCAAGTAAATTAAAGTATAAACTGTACAATCAAATACACATAAAGTGCACAACGACGCCCATTCAGATCGAACATGTGACCTAAGTCAATTTTATTAAATTATCAAATAAGTAAATTAAAGTACAAACTGTACAATTAAATACACATAAAATACACAACGATGCCCATTCGTCATTCGGGTCAAATACGATACCTCCCGCATAATAGGAGAGACTAATTGATTGATGTCGCTGGATTATAAGCCACTGGACTTATAAGATATGTGGTTGAATTACTAAAGATGTGTTACATATGGGGAAAAAAATGTGAGAAATCCTTGAATTTTGTTCCAAATAGATAATTCAAAATTTTGAATAATTTATAAATTGCTTCATTTTTTGGACATCTAAGACGTTTTTTGTGCAGACAAAATCATTTGCTACATATGATATCGAGACAAACATGATGAGAAATTCGAGCATCATCGAAATGCATCAACATAAATCTTGGTATAAAATCTTAAACATATGGTTTGGGGGTGGTGATATGAAAATTAAAAATTGCTTGGCTCTCACTCAAGATGATGACTATTCTCTTTTCTCAAGTTGATAATTCTTCTCTTTGAATTGATTAGTTATTTAAAATGTATGTTCTACATGTCATACTTGCTTAAGCTCATTTTATTAAGTCAAGAAGGCATCACTACATTATTAATATTGGAAAATTTGAAGCACCTAGACTATGTGATAAATATAATTTCCTTGAACAAGACACCTAGTGAAGTCAAGATGGCAAGCAAGCAAGCCTCTTTCCTCTCATCCTTCCTAGCTAATATATTCAAAAAAATTTACGTGTATGGTTGTTATAACAGAAAGCAACTTATTTTTTAAAATATATTAAAATTTAAAGAACTTATTTGTGATTCGTCAATGTATGTTTGAAAAAGTCAAATACAATGATTTTTTAAATACATTACGATTTAGACAACTTATTTGTGATTCGTAAATCATATGCATGTTACAAAAAGTCACATACAATGATTTTCAAAATAACAAAATAACCCACAAATAATATTTTAAAAAATAGGATTAATTGCAATCAACCCCCCAATCTATGGCCTCTTTTGCACATTCCCCCCCAACCATTGTCGAAGTGCAATTTCACCACCTGAACTAATTAAAATGTGCATCGACACCACATTTGTTCATTTCCAATGGAATTCGACCAATGAGTATTGGGCACGTGGGCTGAAGGAAACAGAATATTCTTGTTAGATTCCACCGAAAATGAGCAAATGTGGTGTCGATGCACATTTTAACTAGTTCAGATGGTAAAATTGCATATCGACAACGGTTGGGGGTGAATGTACAAAGGAGGCTATAGATTGGGGGCTGATTGCAATTAATTTTGAAAAATATCCCAAAAGTTAAAATGCCAAAAATGACCCGAAAATAATCTTTATAAAAGAAAAGTATTCAAAGGGTACAATGGTAATAACACATCATACATAACATATTAAAAGATTCATACTTTTTAAGTATTGTATAGATATAGACTTGTCAACCATAGTATCTTCTACTAGATGTCAAAGTTCACTATAGTGAGACTAAATCAAGTGAAGAAAGGTTTTTAAGGAGGCTGATTATTGTGAAAAATCATGAAAACTTGCAATATGGGTTGTGATCATTATTTCAGTATCCTGACTTAATGACTATTGTCAGAGACTAATTACTTTATTAATTTTCAGACCAAAACCTTAAATAATTGCCATGTTTAACATTTCAAAGCTTGGTCCTACCCTTGAAGATGTCTTTCCTCTAGTAGATTTGTACCTTTGAAGAGATTCTTTCAAGAAAAATCTTGCCACCTTTTTGCTTACCTAAGAAATATACCTTTAGGGTACTTATGGTGTGTATATAATATTCTTGATTATTATATTTTTCTTTCAATACAACAAGTAAATTAAGGTTATGATGAATATATGTAATAATTAATTTTTGCTATTTTTTAGTACAATGATTAAAGATATTGATGTATTATGATATCAAAAATTGTCGTTAATTGGTAGTCAAGTACTTCACTACAAAAAAATATAATATTAGTGATAAAATAATAAGTGACAAAATAAAAATTGTCACTACTAATATTTATTGAGTGACAATAACTTTTATCTTGTCATTACTGATGATTTTTAAGTGACGAGCTTTTATTTTGTCAGAAAATACTCAATACTGACAAAAATTAATATTTTAAGTTGTCACCATTAACAATTAATAACAACTTAGTGACAATTTTTATTGTCACTATAATTTATGATTAAATTTTCATTGTCGCTATAGTTATGTCATTAATTGTTTATGGTGACAAATTTAACACTATTTTTGTCACTGTTTAGTTTATAAAAATCATAAAAGTGATAAAACTAAATTTTTTATCACCTAATATACATAATTAATGATAATTTTTGCATTATCACTTACTATTTTGTCATTATTTCAAAAATAAATCATCCACTTTTGTGTTGTTTTTTTATAGCTCTTTGGGGGTGGAGGGAATAACCCTTGTGTCTTATAGGATCTTGAACTTGATATAATTTATTTAAATTAATTAATTTTTTTATTGATAAGTACATATCATTGACTGTACCAATATTTGAATCCATCTTCATATAATACTAAATATGAAAACTGACCCCATTAAAAATATAATTTAATAAAAGAGTTATCATGAAATAGTACTTTTCCAAAGAGACGAACACAAAAAAAAAAAAAAAAAAAAAACTTTATATTATCTTATAAATTATTAGTTCCATTTCATTCGTAAGACATATATGTCCGAAGCTGACCATAAATTTTCTATGTAATTTCCACAATTATTTCTTTTTTAAAAAAAACAAAAAAAAATAATTTAATAAAAGAGTTATCATGAAATAGTACTTTTTCAAAGAGACGAACACAAAAAGATACTTTATATTATCTTATAAATTATTAGTTTCATTTTCATTCGTAAGACATATATGTCCAAAGCAGACCATAAAATTTCTATGTAATTTCCAGAATTATTTCTTTTTAAAAAAAATAAAAATATAATTTAATAAAATAGTTATCATGAAATAGTACTTTTCCAAAGAGACGAACACAAAAAGATACTTTATATTATCTTATAAATTATTAGTTCCATTTTCATTCGTAAGACATATGTCGGAAGCAGACCATAAAATTTCTCTGTAATTTCCAGAATTATTTCTTTTTTAAAAAAAAAAAAAAAAATTCCAATTCCTATGTCAAGAGCCTTCTCTTGACCACGCGCTCTTTCCTCTTCAAATTGTTCATTAGGGACTTAGTCTTTGGTCCTCACACTGCCTTAGAACCGCGTAATTTCCTTTCTTTGATTCTCCCCCCCTTAAAACTGGGCCATATTCATGCCATAATCAAGAATCATCATATCTTTGATTCCTCCAACAAAACCCTTCTCTCTTTTTTCTCATCACCACCATGAAAACACTTTCTTGCAGACCATTTCTATGGCTATTCTTTTTGTAACAAACACTTCCTTTTTTCCCCTTTTGGCCCTTTTCTTCCTTTTTTCCCTGTTGCCATTCATTCACTCACTTTCCACTGTTGCAATATCTGAAACTGGTAACCAAACCTTAATATGCGCAATGGCACAAAGACAAAGTGTTGGTCATGGCCAAGAACCATATTCAGTTCTCAATTGTACAAGTTTTCCTCAGGGAATCCAAGTTCCACTCAATCATAGCTTTTCAGTTTCTGGGATTGTGGGTGGAAATGGTTTCCTTTGTGCCTTGAGCTCATTCTATTCTTCTTCCTCTTCTGTCATGGTCTGCTGGAGGTTTTCAACTATTAGCAACATGACTTACAAAAGAATTTACAATGGTTCAATCTTGACAGAATTAGTGTCTGGAAACTCCCATATTTGTGGTCTTGTCAATGGCCCAAAATCCCTCCAATGCTGGCAATGGAAAGATTTCAACTCCAATGCTAGTTCTTCCTCATCAAGTGTTGCTGTGGGAGAGGATTTTGTCTGCGTCTTGTCTGATTTGGGACAAGTCCAATGTTTAGGAAGCGATACTAATGTCATTGATCATGTCCCTATGGGAAGTTTTAGCTCGATTGGAGCTGGTTTTGGCCATGCCTGCGCTGTCTCCGATAATGGCAGTTTGGAGTGTTGGGGCGATATGGCAGGGGAAAAGCCTCAGGGTGAGTTCAGATCAGTTGCATTGGGGGAGAATCGCAGTTGTGGGATTAGGAGGCCTAATGGAACAGTGGTTTGCTGGGGGGAAAATGGATTCAGTTTGCCTGAATCATTGAGGGGTGAGAATTTTATTGCCCTTGAAGCAAAAAGAAAGATTTTTTGTGGCATTTTGGTTTCAAACTATTCATTGTTTTGCTGGGGCAATGAGGGCTTTGACTCAAATCCATTGGTGTTCAATAAGGTAGTTCCGGGTCCTTGCAGAAGTAGAAATGAGTGTGCTTGGGGTCCTTCACAAGGATATGGTGAATATTGTGCTCAAGGACTAATGATATGTAGTCAACCTTGTCAGGCAAGTCCTCCACCACCACCACTGCCAACACTGCTGCCACCGTTGTTGGCACCGCCCCCACCTCCGGTGGGGATGCCAGCACCGCCATCCTCAAGGCCGACTAATAACAAGAAATGGAATACCAAAATGTTGGCATTTATGGTGGTAGGATGTATTGGATCGTTTTCATCGTTATTAGTCTTGTCTATATTTTTGTTTTCGCGGTATTTCAAGATCAGAGGCAGCAGGATTCATGATTCGGGCCGCTTGGAAGAGGGAGGCTCGCCTGAGCAGAGTGGCCAAACAGCTCAGTTACAGCCAAACCCACCAGCCTTGGAAAAGAAGCTCAGCCATTTGATTAGCATGGGAAATGGGGGTCATTTAGAGGAATTTTCCCTAGAAGTATTACTTAAAGCCACAGAAAATTTCTCAGAGGAACACAAGATTGGGACTGGCAGCTACGGATCAGTCTACCATGCTACACTGGACGATGGAAGCCGAGTGGCCATCAAGAGGGCAGAAACTTCAGCCTCGTCTTCTTATGCAGGCGGCACCAAACGCGGCCAAGAGGACATGGACAGTGCATTCTTGAACGAGCTTGAATTTTTGTCGCGCGTAAATCACAAGAATCTTGTTAGATTATTGGGCTATTGTGAAGATTGCAATGAGAGAGTGTTGGTGTATGAGTACATGGACAATGGCACCCTTTTTGATCATCTCCACAAGCTAGACACCTCCCCACTAATGTCATGGGCTACAAGAATTAAGGTTGCCCTCGATGCAGCTAGAGGGATCGAGTACCTCCACGAGTACGCAGTTCCACGTGTCATACATCGTGATATCAAGTCATCAAACATCCTTCTTGATGCCACGTGGATTGCCAAGGTTTCAGACTTTGGCCTCTCATTGACGGGCCCACAAGACGACAAGTCCCACCTATCGTTACGTGCTGCAGGCACAATGGGCTACATGGATCCCGAGTACTACAGATTGCAAATCTTGACAACCAAGAGTGATGTTTATAGTTTTGGGATAGTATTGCTAGAATTGCTATCAGGGCGCAAGGCAATTCACAAGAATGAGAATGGTGTGCCAAGAAATGTGGTGGATTATGTTGTCCCATACATAATCCAGGATGAGATTCATAGGGTTTTGGACCCGAGGGTGCCGCCACCCACCCCATTTGATATCGAGGCTGTCGCCTATGTAGGGTATTTGGCTGCAGATTGTGTCATGCCGGAGGGCAAGGATAGGCCAACAATGAGCGAAGTTGTAAATAGCCTAGATAGAGCCTTGGAAGCTTGTTTGGCGACTCCCGTGCTGTCTCGATCCACCTCTAGTTCATCATCGTAGTCATATAAACCGTGCAAACATTGGGGACTTGGACGGGGCACAGTGTGATCCAGAGAGCCATTCATTTAGGGCAAGGCAAAATGACAATCTGGTGTTCGAACCAATTGGTCAGGTGCCCGAGCCAACAGGGACAGTCTGATATTCGAGCTGATTGATCAAATGGCGACTACTACTTAAATTCTATCAGCCTACCTGAATAGAATGGGATGGATGGAACCAGAATAACGCAAAATTTGTACACAGGCTGTGAATGACTGGAGAAACAGCTATCACAATTTTTTAGGCACAAAGGGTATTGCATTCTTCAATTATTGTAGCATTTTTTGTTCATTGGAGTATATAAATTTGGCATTGTACCTACTGCATGAGTTAATGAAATGTGCAGCACAGATCAAGGGCAGTAGTTCTATTTTCTTTTTCCAATCTTTGAAATCCAACATCTGTTTTAGTTGTTGTCCACTTTCTAAGACATTTTCTTACTCTTTGCAACTGCAAAAGTCAAAAGGAAGACGAAGACATTTGAAATATATATATCTCACCAACTCAAAATGGGGAGTCACCTTCTTGACCAGGTAGCCCCTATTATTAATGTGATCACATTGTGACCTCTTCTTTTATGCAACAGAACATCAAATTTTAAAAAATTGGAACTCAGGTGCAACTTTCTTGAATGGAAGTTCTAGAACAAATGGGGAAATCAATCAATAACCTAACTGATTTAACATATGCGTATGACCTTGGAAAAAGTCTTTAGAACCCCAATTCCAGTCACAAAGAAGAAAAAGATCACTGGGAAGGAAATTGTCAAATTACAATGGCCTATAATAGTTCCAAATATGTCAGAAAACAAGTTTAGAACAAGTCCATGCAACACAAATAATCCCATGAGAGGAAGAGAGAAGTGGCCCTGATACAGAACAAAAGACAATAAAGAATTCTACAAGTGACAAACATAAGCAAAGTGAATTATAGCAATGGACTAATTCGGAGAGCTTCTGCATCTGTACATAAACTCGTTGAAGAATAGGTATCAATCGGCACATTAGCACGTAAATGAAGCTATTCTTTGTTCTTCCACATTATCCCAAACAAAGAAAGATGAAATGCTAGCCATGAAACCAATCAATGTAATTCTTTGATATCATCCTCTATATATATGTTTTACCTCACTGTTTGAAATAATATCCCTCATTTTTCTGCTGTTCTTTGCATTTCTGAATTGAGCTTGTTTTACGCGGCCAGTGAACCCAAAGCAGACTCCTTTTTCTCGAGTAGCTTTGTCAATAAACTGTCAATTTTTGAAAATACCTCCTGTTTGGGAAGACTTCCATCTACCTGCCAACCAAAAGGGAAAATTAAAATTCTTGACCAAGACCTTGGATGGGACACAAGCTGGAAGACAAATACAAGTAATGTGCTATAGTTGTTTTTCATCAAAAGAAATGGAAAAATTGAAAACGAATTCACTACAATGATTAATCAGACTCTTACTATGCACTATATTAGCTCCAAGTAAATCTAAATTTTCACAGGAGATAAAAATGGAAAACGGATCAACCAATAGTCCATACTCCATATTAGAAAGAGCAAGAGACTTGCTTTAGTCCCAGTTAATCAAGTGCAAATTCTGTCATGTAACGTGCATAGTGCTTTTTTTTTTTTTTTTTTTTTTTTTTTCGGTTTCCTTGATTCTCCCTTTTTTGGGTGGGTTTGGACATGGGATGAGAAGATGCATGAAACTTTGAATAGTTAGAAAGTGCATCCCCTTCACCAGCATACCAAGAAATTTTGAAAAAACATATCTTACATACTTTGACTGTTAGGTCTTCATACATTGAAATCACAGCCTCCACATTACTGTTATGAGTGAGCAAACGCAGTTTAACCTGAAAACAGAAGATCATTGCCAAAGCCTGAGTCTCTGGCTAAACACTCCAAAAGGATAGATAAGAAAATAAACAAAATACAGATGCTTCTCAGGACATATAAAAATAATTTAGCATGCCTTTTCTTCTGTGTCATCAAAGCGTTGAGTAAGTCTTGCAGCAATTTCTTCAGTTTCAGGAGGAGAATATTTAAGATGGTATATTTTCCCGGTGACAGGATCTAGCCTGCGGCCAACAACTCTCTCGACAAGGATATCTTCAGGGACCTATTAAGACAGTAATTTATTCCCATACATATTCAAGTAATTTGCTTAATTCAACCAAAGGTAACTCAAACAAGTTGAAAAAATAATTCAGAATTTTAGAGTTTAGGACCTCGTAGCTCCACAAGGGAATAAAAATATTTCCAGAAAACTATGAAAACGCAGCAAAAAAAATATAAATCATCTGTATGCACATAGTTGCTAGGACACAGTTAAGAACATAATTATTATTATTTAAATCAAGAGTTATCAGATTAATCATTGAGTGCCAAGACCAACAGCAGAACCTCACTTCAAGAAGAATGAAGACATCCGGCTCAAAACCAAATTTCTTGAGAGCAGTGGCTTGGGATACACTCCTTGGATATCCATCCAGAAGCCAGCCCTTCTCCTGAGAATCTTGCATTGATAAACGCTCCTTGACCATCTACAACCAAAGAGCAATGGTGACTTCGTTTATAGAAGTGTGATGAACTAACCTTTTTTCTTGTTTCCGTCAAATTTTATATTTTTTTCTTTTCATATTATCTTAAGAAAGAAAACAAAAACAATGTATGCATAAAGCTACCATGACAGCTATTTCATCTGGGACAAGCTGCCCTCTCTCCATGAATTCCTTTGCTCGCTTCCCATTTTCTGTCCCAGCAGCAACTTCGGCCCTGAGAAGATCTCCCGCAGCTATGTGCACCAAATCATACTGCAAAATAAAAAATGAAAAATACATCTCATAGCATGATTCGTCATGAGAAATGAGGGCAAGTGATAAGGCCAAGACTAACAAGGAAAATTACATTTTGTAATACAAAAAGAAAACAAATATATAAAATTGCAAAACCGTACATCAATCAATCTATGCTCTTTGAACTAGCCCAAATACCCAATACATCAAAATGTCAATTTTCTAGGAAATATTACATTATAGAAACTGCTATACATTGGTTTGTATGTAGTAATGTTGTCTGCAAGAGCTGGACAATGCCAGAGGGCAGGTCAAGTTTGTGGGTCTAAACAATAGAGAACAGCATTACATTGGCGCAATAACTCTATTTCTGCAAACATTAGTAATTTCTTCTAGCAAAAGATCACAGGTTTCAGTAGTTGTTTTGTCCAATTAAGTAATCACCACTTTTACAACTGATCTTTTAATCAACAGAATTTACTTTTTACCATTGGGAATAAATAAAAGGTCTCATCAGAAACTTTTGTAAATGTTTACATCTCAGCCCTTTGTTTCACTATGGGAACATGATGGGGTTGGATGGTTGGAGGAGCCAAGTCTTCTGATAAGGAGCCAAAAGGCCCAAAACATGCAAAATGAGAAAGAATTTAAAAGGAGCCAAGGAGCAAACTATGCCATAGAATCATAACTCTAAACTGGAGTAATTGTGCTGGATAATTTTAATCAACAGAATGATAACAGGATCAGACAAGGAGGAAGATCACTGAAAGCAAAAACAACCAAAATAAAGCACTTTAATATTTTTCGGGGCAGAAAGGCAACTAAGATCTTCCTCATCTCTAGCTTCTTTATAGATGCTCCCTTGATCAGTCTCAGAACCTCAATTCCCTGCATCAGCTTCTCAGTAAGCTCATTATTGCACCGAAACCCAGGATTTTTTCGCACCGTTCTTTATCTTATCCTAATCCTAGCTTTAAAAAAAATATAGAACACATCCAGGAAAGGTCATACATGCAGTCGTTATGGTTTCTGGAATAAAAAAGTTCAGTAATTTCTAGTAAAAAGAATCTTACTGCTATGTCAAGTATTTCTAGGGCAACTATCCAACATTATCATCAATCCGGGGAAAGGAATGCAGAGTACAATCCTTAAACATCTTGCTAATCAGTAATAAATAAATTACAGCTATTAAAAATATAATTTAATTTACAATAAACTCATCACTCATAACCAATAAATCAGAATCAGAAAAAAAAAAAAAAAAAAAAAAGGGAAGAAGCAGCTCACACCACAAAAAGAGAAGAAAAAAATGGAAAATTTGCCAACCTCCAATAACCACTATAAATAGGAGTATCCTCTATTTAGCATTCCCAAATTACAAACAATTATAAAAGAGTAAAAAAAAAAAAAAATTGTAATAAACTCGCATTATTAGAAATTACCTTCTTAGTAATAAGCTCGCATTGAGTTCCTTTACCAGAAGCAGGAGCTCCTGATATCATTACCCTTAAAGGCTCCGCCTTCTCCCCTGACGCAACAACCTAAAAGAATTTCATCAAAAAATTACAATACCTTTCCTTCCAAAATATTAAAAAAGAAAAAAAAAAGGCATCTTCACCAGCAAACCAGGAGCAGCTTTCGATTTCCTGAAATGGGTTCGCGGTAAATTATGATTCAGATGAAGAGAAAAAAGGGGGAGCTTAGATTGAAATGATGAAAATCTTGGAGTGTGGAGATGCTGACTGGGAGAGGAAGCTAAGGACTTCTTTCGATTGAAGGATGCATCAGGGAAATTAGCTGAATAACAGCTACAAGAAGCCATTTCTCTTGCCCTCTTCGAGTACCACAGCCCCTCTTGATTTCAGTTTCTTCCAAGGCTTATGGCACTCAACTGCAAGCCTGCAACAAAGGGAATGAAATAAATTGATGGAGTTTTTATTTTATTTATTTAATTTATTTATTTTTTATTAGGCTTCGTTTGGTAGTGCTATAGTAGTGGGGAGAATGTAGGATAGGTGGAGGGTCGTCCTCGTCCACGTTGGGCACGAGCGGGTCAAAACTAGTCGGGTTAATCTACGGGTTTGGATAATTGGAGAGTTTTCGGAGGTAGGGAATGGTAACGGATACACTTGTTTGCTTGTCTTGATTAAGTGTGATACATACCTAATCAAGTCTCTTCTAATATTTGTTTCAATTGATAAAAACTCTTGATAAATCATAAACCCTACATTATTTATTGTTGCTTTTGAAAAATAAATCAAGGGGGGAAAAACTTGATAGGTATTATAAAAATTACAAAGATTTAATAAGATCTATTTTTTTATCTTTTTTTCAATTAAATCATGATTCTAAAAATGGGAAAGAATGAGAAAATTATAAAAAACTTATTAAAAAATATAAAGGATATAATAGTAAATTTATATATTATATTTTAATTTATCTATATACTAATCATACCAACCAAATATAAAATTAAAATATTATATCCTAATGGGCTTAAAATGTATCATTTGCTTATATATCACTTCTAATCACATTATTTCAAGCAAACGAACCCTTTGAATTATAATCCGCCCTGTTATAATATCATATATATTTAAATTTTATTTATCATATATATATAAATGTATATATTACTAATATAGTCTATACAAAGAAGTGATATTATTTATACAATTAGGGCACGTTTGGTTTTATAGATAGAATTGATAAAATTATAACGATATGGTGGGATTATACTGTTTAAGATAATAAATATTGTGTTTGGTGACTAAAATTACACTGTTTGGATATAAGGATTAAATAATGAATTTATTAAAATATCAATTGTAGGAAGACTAAAAATTGAATTTGCATTGATATAATTGTCATATCACAAATTCTCTCTCTTCCCACTAATTTGGATTACACAATCACACCTCAAGTAAAGTGATAGACAATCAATTGAATGTGGGATTGTATACCGGGCCATGTATCAATCATGGGCTTTTATCACTACAACCAAACACTTGATATGGTTTGATAAAATTATCTATCAAGCCATATCCACCAAACCAAACGAGCCCATAATAAAGCATCTACCATTTTTTAGTGTGTTTTTGAGTGATGTGTCTAAACTAAAATACCTTAATTTCTCCTTCTTCTTCTTTTGTTTTAAACTCCTCATAACTATAACCCATGTAATAACTATCATCTATAGTCCACTATTTAATAATCCAAAATTATAATTTTATCATATTTTTTTATTATTATTATATAAAAATTCGTATAAATATATAAAAATTATTAAAATATTAGTATTATATAAAAATAAATACTTGATTTATTTTATACTATAAAAATTTTAATACATACATCGAATGTGTCAAAATTATTAATATTAATAAATAGTTTATGTATTCCAGAGAATTTAATTTAGGTGGAAGGAATTTTTGCTGTCAATTTAAACGAAGTTGATTGAGCTGAACAGTGACTGAAGAAGTGTAACACATTGACAACAAAAGAGGCCCACTTGACTGAGTTGCAATATAAAGAACAAAAGATCCCTTCAATGTAAAGTGGGTTTAACGGGTTAGAGCCCGTTTGATTTTATTTTCATAGCTATTTTTTTTTTATTATTTCAAAAATAAAAATCATCATTTATATATCTTTTTCTAATAATTTATATATCTTCTTTTTCTATTCTATTAAAACTAACATAATCATTACTATAAACATATCAATTTTTGGCCAATTGAGAAGTGACACATGTAAAATAATATATTAAATATTAATTAAAAATTTTTATTTAAATTTTGGTATATATTAAATTTAATTTCAAAAGATAAATAGTTAATTTTAATTAATAATTTAGTATTTATTTTATATTCAAATCAAGCATTGACACGTGTCAAATATGGAGTGTCTGCATCTATGGACCAATCAAATCAAAGATATTTGATATTGATATTATCTTTTGATGTTAAATATTATCAAATCAAATATATCCAATATTATCTTTTCAAAGAGATAACTATCAAAGAAGTTCAAGTCAATCTGGAAGTCTCCCATCAAGCAACAATATAAAGGGGGTGACCAAGGCTCATTCAACACACAACACAAATTCTAGCAAGTGAGAGGAGCTTTGAAGGAGTCCAGCAATTCTCTCCATATCAAATTCAAGGAGATCCACGATGTTCAAGACGTTCTTCTCAAAGCTCATATATTTTTGGCATTTGATTCGAGATTAAGGTGCAAAGCTCTCGAATTGGCGCTATTCCAAATCAAATTTAAGGAAACCATGGTGTTCAAGGCATTCATTGAAGAGCTCGTCAAATTTCAAGATTATATTTTGAAGGAAAGAATCAGAGAATTAGATTAGAGATTGAATCCACAATTGATATGTTTGAATTTTGTTTTATTTGTATAATTTTCTTGTCTTGTAATTTTATTTTGCAGACAAAGAAATTTAGACTTAAAATTACATTTCCAACATTTAATTCGAATATAAACTCATTTTCAACTCATTAACTTTTCAAATTTTAAAAATGATGGAAATGAAAATTAAAAATGAAAATAAAAACAAACAGCCCCCCATGTTCGAATGAATTAGATACTGAATCCATAAAAATCTTGAATTGGGTTCTAAAATTTAGCAAACCTGTTTCTAATCTATTCTGTTGTCATCCACACCGAGTCACCAAAAATAGGGTTTACACAGTTATTAATCCGGATACATTAGGAGCTCGTTTACTTGTCATGATAGGATTGAATGTGATTTATAAGTGTAGGATTTATTATGTAGAAAATATATCAATACTTTCTTTGCTTGCTTGAATTACTAATTTAGATACCCTAATTTTAATATAGTCAGTTGTTTGGATGCTTAAAAATTATAAATCATGATAAGTTTCATTACCAATCTTATTTTAATAATTGAATTATCTTCATTGAAAAGGTTAAATATATGTAGTATTGTAGTGAATCTTTAGTTTTTAACCTTCTTTCTTACATAGTTTATAATTTATTATTACCTAAAAAGGAGTTGATTTTTATTTTGAAAAAATAATTTACTTTCAAAATTTTAAATTGCTGACATATTTTGCAAATTAAACTATTTTATATTTAATATGTAATGTTAGTTTGTAATTTTACAAATAAATTCATATTTGAAAAATATTATTCATTTTTCAATTAACAACAACAAAAAAAAAAGGTTTAGTTATGAAATTGTATTATCATGAAAGAAATAATCTTCATATAAAAAAGTTATACTTTTTTAGATAAATGTTTGTAAGAATGTTATAAAAATAAATTTAATTACACAAATAATTTAGTATTTTCTTAAAAGCATAGTTTTATAAATCAAGTCTTAGTGATGTATACATATTTGTTAATTAATTTTATATTTAATTTATATGAAGGATAATTTTGTCATTTGATACATTAATTTCAATATTTCTAATCCTAAGATTATTAATCACACAAAGAGGGTGTGATACATAATCCCAACATTTTAGGATAAAGTACTGAACTTTTTATTAATTATGAACTTTAATTGTGACAATCAAACAATTAATTATACTGATATATACATCAATCCTACATAATCCTACCAAGCAAACGAGTCCTAGGACTTATAATGTCTACTAAAATAATTTAAGGTAGTAGAAAGATAAAAAGTAGATAATGGAAGGGGCAAAGTGAAATTATAATTTATCTTTGTCAACAAATCCAAGCCAACTGTTCCACCGAAACGCACAACCTCACGCCTATAAACGACACAGTCACCCTCCAAATTCACAAGCCCGACCTAGCAATAGCCCTAGACAACAGCAATGGCGAGGCCCAGCTCCAGCAGGGAATTGATCCCTTCCCCTTCCACCGCGTCCACTCCGGCCACCGCTACCACCACCATAACCCTTGAAACGGCGTCATCCTCTAACCAACAGCAGCCGCAGATTACGGATTCTTTAGTGTTGAAATTGAAGCGTCCAAAAAAGAAAGTGTCGTGGAAGGAAGGAACCGTGGACAACGAGTTTATGAATAAGAAGAGCTCCAAAAAATGCTGTATTTTTCACAAAGAAAAGCCTTTTGATGAGGATGATTCAGATGCGGAGGGTGACTG
Organism: Jacaranda mimosifolia; assembly: GCA_018894105.1. Classification (NCBI taxonomy): domain Eukaryota; kingdom Viridiplantae; phylum Streptophyta; class Magnoliopsida; order Lamiales; family Bignoniaceae; genus Jacaranda; species Jacaranda mimosifolia. The sequence goes on along the minus strand of CM032131.1, from coordinate 30,787,653 downwards.
CAATCACGATCATGATAATAATGATGATAAAAGTAAACACAATCATGGGGACGATGGGAACTGTTGCCGTGTTCCATGAGGCGGTGATTGTTTGTTGCCGTAGTTAGATTGGATTCTGTAAGTGGATGCTCGGATCAATAGTGATGATAATGGAAATATTATCGATGTGATTCCTGTTTCTTCTTCCTTTTCTTTTTTCCTTTAAATTCTTGATATGCTTTTTACGGGTTAATTCTGCCAAGCTATTGGGGTTTTGAGGAAAGATTGAAGTTGGGAATTTAGTTGAAGTCATGAATTGGTTGTTGTCTTTACACTTGCAAACTTGTGATCTTTTCCTCTTTGAAACCAGCTTCTGTTGCTTAAAATTGGTGCATGCCTTTGATGGTTGTGATGATTTTAGACACTTAAAGATAGGCGCATGGTATGCGTTGTACGTCTACATACAAGTTCGTATAATTGTAATTTTTTGGTCTGAGCATAGTGTAGAATTGTTATGGCCTGAATTTGCTGTTTCTGGTTGCTGCATTGGGGTTTGAATCTCAAGTTGCTTGGAGGTGTATGTGCTGCATATTGGTTGTTTCTTGTTGGAAATTTTAGGATTCTTGGTTTTGGTATTGTTTATTATTTTGTTGCAGCTCAACTCATAAGGCACTAGTTTTTGTTTCTGTTTCCCATGAATCTCACGTTCCTATTGGAATGATAATGCTAGTTAATCTTTTCTTTTGAGAGCTGACTGTCAAATTTGTGTGTTTTGAGGCTTTTTTCTTCGATTTCCTTTTTGTTGGGCAACGTATGTAAAGGAATGGAACTCCTTAAACTAATAAACAAAGCTGTCTGTTAAGACTCTTTAGCCATTCAGAAATCACTCAAATTTTGAAGGATAGAGGACTTATGGTGCGATATATGGTTCTCATTGACTGTGTTTAAAATTAGTAGAAGATGAGATGTTCATGTTCTAGGTTCGAGTACTTATGGTGCGATATATGGTTCTCATTGAATGTGTTTAAAATTAATAGAAGATGGGATGTTCATGTTCTAGGTTCACATCTACTTCACACTTTCGTGTTGCATCTTGAGAAGATTTATTCTACACTCAGAAAGAGTACTTAGGTTCATGAGGCGCTATCATGTAAAGAACTTTTGAGTTAGCATAAGGCATTGAAGTTTGAACTTTTACCTTTATGGCTTTAAGTGTTTGATGACATGTTACATATATCATATTAGGTATAGAGATGGGAAGTTGCGTGGGGACAAAAGTAAGGAAATAGTCATGCTAAAGGTGAAGGGGCAATGCATTTTCTTTCTTTCTTAGATATAAGTTTGTGTTTTGATGTTAATATTCAGGTTTCTTTGTAATGTAATATGGACTGCAGATATTTATAAGCATGTAAGTTTAGTTTCTTCAGAAAATAATTCCAGGACAAAATTATCTCAATATTAGATTTGTTCAATTTGAAAAATAATGCAAGAGACAGAAACACAAAAAAAAATAGTAAAAATGGAAATTTTCTTTTTCTGAATGGATGGAAGGATACCCATGCACTTATATCTTGGGATGAAAAGTTAGTGATTAATCATTTTTCCATTTCAGGTTTCAATTTCATTTGGCATTGAATCTTTCGGGTTGTCAGAAGAAATAAACTTGTTCAGAATGCTATTCAATGCTTATTGATGTATTTTTTTCTTGCTTTCTCAAGCAGAGCAGTAGAAGTGGAAGCGATGAAGGTGCTGATACCAAACAGAAAGCAAAATTATTGACTTAGCTACGGAACCTTTGTGTAGATGCCACGGATAGTGATGGTGAGCTTCAAAACTGCAACATATTACTACTGAACTGATTCTCTGGGGGGAAGGAGGTGAAGGAGGATCTTTTGTACAAGTAATTCATAATCACAATGACAATTGTGTATCTTTTAATTTTTATGTTTATGGTTGCCTCTTGTAAGTGGCTTGTTGTTTTCTTGTATTAAAGTTAGTAATTTGGTCTCACTTTTTGATTTTCAAAGTATTCATTTTGAAAAACCTTACCTTTGAAAAGTAGTTCTCATACATATAAGTGAATTAATGTTATTTGTATTGCTGAAGGTGGTCTTAAATTTAGACAAGGGATATATTGATCTCTTAATAATGCATTACGATATATTTGTCTTTCATATTTTATATTCTAAAAAACATATCTTGATTAATTTTGCGAAAAAGGGTGGAAAGTTTTGTTATCTAAGTTGCTTAGGAGTAATTTGGTGTTTAATGAGATCTTGAGTGAAAATAATATTTGAAGGAAAGTTTTAGCCAAATAAGGATATCGCTCAATGTTCATTTTGAATTTTGTATTTTAATTTTTTTTAATATATTCTACTTCGAATACACGCTAATCTAATGTAATTGATACTTCAATATTTATTAAAAAAGTATTTTATACATTTGTTTGGGTCTCAATAATATAAAAAAAACATTTGTCTAGGAATATTGTATGTAGAGCATTTTCAAAATAAATTATTTTATAGTTGACTAATAACTAATAAAATACAAAAAAATAATTATTTTTACATGGTCAATTGTATTAAATGGAAAAAAAATAATATTCTTACTCAAGAAAAGAGAAAAGTCATCACACCTTTAATCATATATTATTTTCTACAAAATCCATAATGGAGTAAGTCATATCTATCATGAATTATACATTTTGCTAGAGAAATCCATAATTGATTTTTCTTTTCTTTTTCATACCATATTTTGCAGCTTTATATGGCAAAAATAAAGTCTACCTTCACATTATGCATTGATTAGATAGGCCTACAAAATTTGAGAACTTCTCTTAGGCCTTGTTTGCTTGGCTTGATTAGGTGTGATATATACCTAATCAAGCCTCTTTTAATGTTTGTTTCAATTGATAAGAACCCTTGATAAATTCTAAACCCTACATTATTTATTGTTGCTTTTGGAAAATGGATCAAGGGGGTGAATGCTTGATTAGGTGTGATAAGAATTACAAAGATTTAATAAGGTCTATTTTTTATTTTATTTCCAATTAAACCATGATCCTAAAAATGGGAAAGAATAAGAAAATTATGAAAATTTTATTAAAAAGTATAAAGGATATAATAGTAAATTTATATATTATATTTTAATTTATTTATATATTATTTATACCAATCAAATATAAAATTAAAATATTCTATTCTAATGGGTTTAAAATGTATCATTTACTTATATATAACTTCTAATCACATCACTCCATTAACAAAAATAAAGTTGATGCAGACTTTATAAGTTATTGGATTGGCCTACAAAGCCAACTTGTTTTTCCTATGATCTTGAAAAAAAAGAAGCTAATCCAGACTTCATGACAATATTGTCATTTGACATTCATTTGCTCATTTTAAGGTTGATAGTACTAAAATTACTCAGACAAATTTATATGGGGCGTAAGTCTCTCGAAAAATAATAGAGGTGTGCAAAAGTTTCCTCGGCCCAATGGAGAGTGGCCCTCGAATACAAAGATAAAAAAGAGATCGACTGCATATTATTACATGATATTATGTATTTAATCTCTATCCCATTGTTTTTATTTAATCTTTTTCTTTATATGAAAATTGAGATACTATATCTTTCATTCGTAAAGAAGAAGATTCCAACCTAAATATAGAATGAGTGCAGCTTCCATATAACCTCTCAAAATTTACAAAAAAACTAACTTTGAGGAAATTATAATCAATCTTGCAAGTCGAAAATATTTATTTTTACCTTTTAATTTAACTACACTACTCAAAATAGTGTAGCAATAAAGAAAATAAGATGATTAGGAGCTATGTTATCTAATGACAGATAATAGATTAAGCTTTAAATGTTAAATTTGCTATCAAAATAAATCAAACCATTGTTGAAACATTACTAAATTAAGTAAATAAAAAAAATAAAAATCACAATAGTACGATAAATTTATTATTTTTATTTTCTTATGAAGCTCCAAAATAAAGGTTCAATATTTTTTAAAATGAAATATTCTTTTAAAACATATAATAATTATTAATTAGCTATAACAACATTGACAGTACTTTTAAAGTTAACAAATATACTCACTTTTACTTTTTAGTTCTAATATAAAATATTACATTAGATCAATAAAAAATTATGACAAAAGGAGTATATGCACGTGTGTACATATATATCTGTATTTTATAGTTACGTTTGCTCTCAATTCATTTATACTTAAAAGATCATGTGAAAGTTAGAACATATCATACACCATACCGAATATAATAATATATCACTTAGTATCCATATATTAAATCTAAAAAATAACTCAACACATCCGACAGCATAAATATACCCATATGTCTTCCACCAATTGTCACACACTCAATATATATATATATATAATATTTATATAATATTTCGATATATATTATATTGGAGACATAGTGCCTATTAAATTTCTGTATTGATATACTGATTCGATCTAAGCTCTTGAAATTGGAATAAGTTCGACAACGGATCACGAAATTTTGGTCATCTTCTCTATCTAATGAATGAGGAGTATGTTTTAAAATCGTCCGCTTTACACCCACCCAGAGTATATATTTCAACAAGAATCACACAATGATAGATTAAAAATCTCTAACAAAATGCTCGCTTCTCACACAGCGAATAAAGTACATTACACTGTCAAAGGATTGGCAACTTACCCACCGGGTTATCTCTTGCAGCAGCAGCAGTTCAAGAGATTGCTCTATTAATAAACATCCAGATCTATGCTTATTTTTAATTTTCCAAAGCATTTCATTACTACGCCCTTCCTCATTTCTGGGTGCCTAGGTAACCATCATAAACATTTTCCTCATTTGAACCTCATCCTTATAAAGTTATGTCGTCATAAGGTGCTGTTAAATGGATGTATTTTATCAACGTTCATGAATAATAAATTATAAATCGAACCATTGAATCGAAAAAATTAAGTACTATCATGTAGTTTTGTATCAATTAAATTCATAAGCTAGAAATAAGCAAACTCAAACTGCTATATCTGCTGCTGGGTAAACCACAGCCTCTCATTATATTTGTATTCATATCCATAAATAATTATGCACGTTCGTTTATGCATGGTTCCCATGAAATGCATGGTTCCCATCAAATTAAAGAGTTTGGGGTACAAGATTGAAAGTCATCCAATGAACTTACTATTTCACACGGTACGTAGTATCTAGAATTATAAATAATAATGTGGCTCAAATAATTCATCGTACTACTTTGAAAATGACAACCGGTTTAATGAATAGTTTGTTAGAGATTCAAAATTGTGCCCTATCTCTCTAAAAATCACATTTTTAATGCTAGTCCATGTTGACACAAATTAGGAGAAATCATGTTGCATATCGTTTTGGGCAAAAAAGTAATCAGAAAATATTAACTATATCAATTTTGTAACATAATTATAATTTTTTTTTTGAAGCATGAAATATTCAATTTGAATCATAATTATAATTTAAAAGAAATTATTATCATAGCTCAACAAAAATGTAAGATAAATTAAAATTTATATATCCATAAAAAATAATTAAATTACAATTTACAAGTGGGATTTAATTGGTCATCTTTATATATCTTTACCTTTTTTGTCTTTGTGGTTCTAAATTAATATTATATATATACACCATGATTTATTGGTAACGTGGGTACCTAATTGACATTCTATTTTTATACTAAATTATGTTTGATCAATGATTTTAATCAACATATTTGCCACACATCAAATATCATGCTTTAAATATATATACATATATATATATAGTTATCTTATATTGTTACAATAATATATATTTATTAGTTAAGATTATTACAAGTTTTGTAATAATTTTTAAATATGATTTATTTACTTTCATATTATATCCATATTATCTTTTACACATGTGCAATATATTAATGTCCGGATTGCAAGAACGGTTGTCCTCTTTTGGCCCCACATCTGCGATTAGGATTTAGTACAAAAGTGTGGTCCCTAAATAGTGCAAACCCCATCCCCCGCCCCACCCTACCAAAAAATAAAAATAAAAATAAAAATAAAAACCTTGAGAGTGTGCTCACTATAAATGTCCTACAATAGTGAGACCCATGTCGAGGAGAAATCAAGAAAAGGACTTTAGTTGTCACTAATGGAGAAAAATGAGAGCAAAATCCTTATGTTTGGAGGGACAGGATACGTAGGAAGTTACATTGCAAAGGCAAGCATCAAACTAGGGCATCCCACTTATGTCTTCTCAAGGCCTAATTCCAACAAGAATGAAATCCTCAATGAGCTTCAATCCATGGGAGCCATTATTGTCAAAGTATGAACATATTTTCCCTTGTCTAAATTAAAACTATATCCTCCTTTTTTTTTGTTTTTTTGTTTTAATGATTTACACTAGTATATGTATACGGGCAATCATATATGGTCATTTAGTTATGTGTTCCGTTGGTTCGAAATTATGAATTTTAAATTTTTTAATGTGTTTGTAGGGAACACTGGACGAGCATAATAAGCTTGTTTCATTGCTTAAGGAAGTTGATGTGGTGATCTTTGCATTGGCTTATCCACACGTTCTTGATCAGTTCAAAATCATCGAGGCCATCAAGGCAGCTAGTAATATTAAGGTGTGTATTCATCCACCAAGAGAGAGGAAAGAGGAGAAAAGAAAGACTCATGTGAAATATTTTCAAGGGAAAGAGAGAATTTAACTATATATTTTCCTAATAACAATTGGATCCGTCATCAAATATGAAGGTCTGACATCATCGAAATTCTATTTAGCTAATACTTGTCAGTGGAGTTGTTTGGTCTTGAAATAGTGTCTCGAAGGGTAAACTATTTTAAACCCTCAATTCCTCCTCCAAGGTGCTTTTTCAGGATAAAAACCCATCATTAACAAGTTTAGACGGATAATGATTTGATGCGGCTGAACCTTCATGCATGTTTGTCAACAACTTCTATCATCATCGTCTCCTTCTTGAAACTTTGAATTATTGAAAAAAAAATAAAAATTAATATTTCTAACACGAACACACCATGCCATCCTTAGAGGTTTTTGCCATCGGATTTTGGGGTTGAGGATGACAGGGTGAGCATGACCGCACTGCCCCCTTTCCAAGCATTCCTAGAGAAGAAAAAGAAGATCAGGCGCGCCACAGAAGAATCAAACATCCCTTATAGTTTTGTTTCTGCAAATTGCTTTGCTGCATACTTTGTCAACTATTTGCTCCGCCCTTACGAGCAGAAAGAAGAAATAACTGTTTATAGCAGTGGTGAAGCCAAAGGTACAAAAACTTCGAACTTTTCTCTTTCACACTTTTTCAGTCATTATATTTTTGGTTCTGTATTAGCTGTGCTGAATTATGAAGAAGACATCGCGTTTTAACTATCAAAATAGCAACTGATCCGCGAGCATGCAACCGCGTGGTGATCTACAGGCCACCGGCCAATGTTATAGCACAGCTTGAACTGATTTCTCTGTGGGAGAAGAGAACAGGGAGAACTTTCAACAAGGTTCATGTCCCAGAAGAAGAAATGGTGGCCCTTTCAGAAAGTAAGTGTGTTTCTCTTTTCAGGCCCATGGTACAGTTGGCTTAAGAGGGTGTTTGGGTGAGTTTATAAGCTCTTCAAAATATCTTATAAGATGTTTAAGAGCTTATAGGTTGATGAAAAGTATTTGGTAATTTTTTCAAAAAAAGAGCTTACAAGATTCTAAAAAAAAATGTTAGGAGCTTATAAACTCTTTTAAAAAAAAAAAAAAAGAAACCCTAACTTATTTTTAAGATCTTAACAAACTCCTTTATTTTTAACAGTTTTAATTACAAAATTGTCATTATTAACATTTTATAAGCTTTAAAATCTTATTTTATTCACACACTTCAACAACTTATTTTAAAAATAAGATATAACATCTTAAAGTTTCAAAAACATCTTATAAAATGTAGGAGCTTATAAGATGTTTTAAATAAGTTTAGTCAAACACTCTCTAAATTGCATTCTTTTTATGCATGATGAGAATGAGTCTCGAGTTCTTGGATGGATCAGGCGCAACACTCTTAGTCCTCTCATGATTGTTGGAGTAGGGGGACGCACGGTGAAAACTATCAGTCCCTATAATTTAACAGCTATAAGTGGACCGAGTGTAATATACCTAATTCACCACAATCACCCCTGTAGAAGTAACACCAAATCCATATCCGTCCATTATCGAGTGGCATTTGGCTTAATGACATTAATCTCACACATAAAGTATGACGTCGGTGGTTCGAACCTAGTGGAGTCCTAACGTGCGTGTGTATAAATGAAAATGAAAATATCTAGATTGGCCCATGGTGAATCTTTATTGTTTGTGACAAAATAGAACAACAAGATAAGGAAATAGGTACAAAATTAGGTAAATGGGATACAAATTAGGTCGCTCTCTTTAAAACGAATTTATGACCACCTTGTCTTAAAAGTAGGTGATGTAAAACTATAATCACTTTGTCTATGAAATATAATAGTTCAACCCTTAGTTGTAGCTTTATCGAAAAAAACCTGCAATGTTAGGTGAATCGAAGCAGAAATTTCACTCGAAATTTTTTAATAGAATTCACAAGATAGAAAATATAGAAAGGTTACTCTATCAAATATATTTTTGTCAGTAAAAATCAGACATAATTAAGTTATAGAGTTACGAAATATCTAACAGAAAGAAGAAGAAAAAATAGAAGTATTAACTTCCAAGTTTCAACTAGACCACACGAGGTAACAAAACCATTTTGTTCCACTTTCCTCCCTATTGCTGCATGAATTCAGACATTATTGAACTGTATTCCTTGAATGTTATTGCAGCTCTGCCAGATCCTCAAAACATACCAATTTCCATCCTTCACAGTGTCTTTGTAAAAGGCGCGACAGCCAACTTTGATCTTGGGGAGAATGAGGTTGAGGCTTCAGCACTATATCCAGACCTGAAACTGACTACAGTTGATAAGCTCCTTGACATTTTCCTCTGCAATCCACCAAAGCCTGCTTATGCAGTCTTTGAGTAAATTTTCTATGTATGCAAATTCAAAACCATTTACTACTGCTGCAATGCAACACCTGATGGTTGTTCGGCTCTAAAACAACGTATAGTTGCGATTCACTGCCTTTCTTACCGGGTTATAAAAATAAGTCTAGGTTACTGATTGTGAAATGGTTAGCTGCTCGAATATATCAATAGAATCATTTTCTTATTTCTACTGATGATTCTAACCAAAATCCATTTGGGGCGCACAATAGAGATCTCATTTTCTCTGGTATAAATACCCTTTTACAAAGATACTGCAAAGTAACATACTTGTTACATCATAAACATATGCTGTCAATGTTGCTCACAATATTACAGGGACACATACATGTGAATTGTGATGTAAGAAAATGACAAACTTAACTTAAGCAAACTAGGAAACATGAAATGACTTGTACAAAGTAGCCCCTCTTTGTTCATCCTGATACTCCTAGCAAAGATAGCATTTCATTGGCCAAATATCTCCCAAGGACTATAGGCATCACCAATTTTCATTCTTTCAGCTATATCTTCCACGAGATGAGACTGTTCACGTGAGGAAAATAGCAATTTCCCAAGGAAAAACATTCCTCGTTCACCTCAATCTTTCTCATAAGCTGCGAACAATGATCATAAGCATATATGTCGTTGTTTTTACATTTGAAAACTAATTCACCATAAATTCTCCCACAATAAAGAGGAACCATATTTCTTGTGCTGTCGACGCTAATACTATAATGCCTTTCCCAACCTTCACCACCTAAACCCCTCAAGATCCACACATCAATCTGGTTAATGGTGTTTTGACGAGACACAAAACCAAGAGATCCACCCACTTCAAGAATCCGATCATGAATCTTACCGGTGTTTGGGAGTGGTATCTTCTCAAATTTTTCGTTTTTCAATCTCATCGACACCATATATTCGTTATGATCAACATGGGGAACCCAATGCAAAGCTCCTATAGCAAAAATTGGTTGGTAACCCAACCAACCAAACAATCCATAAGGGGGTCCGTCCACGACTCTCCATGATCCACTCCCTATGTTCATTATCTCGCAACCAATGTAATTTAAGTTGTCCTGAAACAAGTGCACCAATTTATATCCACTTGATTCATGGCAAAATGCTAAACCATATGATTCAAGATGAGGGGGAGACCTAGTTCCCAAAGGGATTGTTTTGAGCTCCCTAGTGATAGGATTCATGACAATCAATCCTCCTCTCTTCATACAGTTTTCAAGAACAATCAAACCATTGCATGTTGCTCTAATTTTGCCCATACAAGTTGTATTGTACTCTTTTATTGTGCTCTTCCCATCTCTAATTTCCATAAAATTTATGTAATATAACGAAGGTGGGTCGAAAAGAGGCCAATGATGTCCAGGCATAACCTTGGATTCAACAGAAAAATGGGTTTTTGTGACCGGTGAACTCGATGCCTCCCCAATATTAGAAGAAGGGATACCTTTTGGAGTCAAAAATATTAATCCAATATCTGAGCGTCGAAGATGGTCGTCAATGAAAGCAGGAGTGTTAACAATCTCATACCAGGGCTTACAAACAAACCTTGAAGTCTGTAGGGATTCTAGTGGAAGCCGGACAAGGATGTTAAAAATACTGTCTTTAGGGAGATAAGGTACAGCAACAAAAGTATCTTGTGACTCCCTGTCCTGGTGCTGCTTTTTTTGTTTTTCTTCAAGCTCCCTTTTTGACTGCAGTTTTTGTTCTACCAGCCTTAGCAAGCTAGTGGTTTTGCCCATCACTGGTTTTGCATTCATGCTCTGCATTATGATAAAAACTGCATTATTATAAAAGACACTCTGAGTGGTTCATGTGAAAAATGTTTTTAAGACAACAATAAGCAACATCGTAGAGGCAACTCCTGATGGATGGCATCCACAGAAGCTTTGACAAACCATTAGGTTACTGTCAATCCATAGACATAAATACCTAATATTTTCCCTCTCTGTGATGTATGATCTTTATGACTATGAAAGTTAGCCCAGAATTCAATCAAAGTCCCCAAAAGCTAACTATATCCGAGTGTTTCTCTGTATTTCAGTGATATATTCTAAGTGTTTCACACTGTAACTTTCATCCCATAAATAAGACAAGAAAGAATAAAATTTCGGCAAAACAATCAAAGAAATATTAGCATCATATCTTGAACTCATTATTACTTTCACTAGTAAGAGATATATCTAAGCACAGGATCACCATCCTCTTCATTTCTTTAAAATAAAATAATCAAAGTTTTCAAGTTTACTTCTACACAGAACAGGAAAGGATACCCATCAACATGCCATAAAACCTCGCCGATAGGGATTGATCTTCCAAGAAATGCCAATAGAAGAGCAAAATACAGCATATAATCATAAATTCACCATGCTCAAGAAATCTTGAAATAACTGAAGCAATATTTAATTCAAAAAAAGACAAAAACCCAGAAATATTTAGCAAAATCCAATAAAATTTTACCTTTCTGCAGTAAATTTAGCTCACTGGAGCCTTGTACACTTCAAAATATGCGAGCAAAGGAAGATGATCGTTTTCTCCCAGGCCCGAAATTCTCGAGGGATGTGCACAAAGGCACAATATATAATCCTGTTTTGCAGAGCCCAAACTTCTTTTTGCTTGGATCAATCGGCAATCAGCACTTGCTTGCAACTTTGGCTTGACTTGAGTTCCACTAGTAGTCAATCTTTTTTGTTTTCTTGATAAAACAAATAAAAAATAAAAAAAAAAACTTTTTTTGGGTTTTCCTTTTTATCCCTCCAATTCTTTTTCTTGGTTTTACATTTTGTAGGACCCTTCTTGACTTTTTTTTTTTTCTTTTTTTCTTTTTTTAACATTTTTGTTCTTTCTTCGGGCATACGCTTGTTTTGGAAAATCCTCTGTAGCATGAAAGTAATTAAGCATGAAGGTAGCTATAACTTTGGATCCTCAGTTCCATTTTCTATTTTATTTTTTATTTAATTTTTTGTAATTATTTTAAATATATTTAATTTTTAATCAATTATTGTTATAAAAAAATATTTAATATACGTGTCCTTTATTCATAAAGTGAAATAGGAGATGAAATAAGAAATAAAATAAAAAATTTAAATTGAGCAGCAATGGGTTCAACCAAATGTTATGAAAAATTAATAATGATAGAGACAATAACATCAAGAATTTGTTTGTCAAATATTGGCTGCTTAAATGATATATTTTCAAGAATTGCATATATATAAACATAAATAGAGAAGTAAAATTTTTAAAATATTACGGGCTTGTTCTCCTATGTTTTGGCCATTTTCTAGAAAAAATTTTGGGGGAATGAGTCTTTGGGAGAAAATTTGGAAAATGTGCTATGTGTTTCTTTTTGTTTTGGGGAAATATGGAAAAATGACTTGAGAATGAGTTGTTTGTTTCTTTATGTTTTGGGAAGAGACATACTTTACTGTAAATGTCAAATTAGTTGATTTTTTGTTGGGTTTGTAAGGTAAAAATGATTTTTTTATGTATTATATATATGTATTTTTATAGTTGGATGATGTGTGTATGCATGTGTGTGTGTGTGTATATATATATATTTGTAATGATTGAAATATGAGTGTAATTAATTTAATTAGTTATTTATTTTGAAATTTATATTTTTATAAATTTAATATTAATAAATGATGTCTTATTTGGTCATATTAATAAATATTAATCATTCATGAAGTCATAATTGTATTTTAATTATAAAAAATTAGCTTAGATAATATTATAATTATTTAACTATTTATTACTTACAATTTATGTATAAATAAAACTTGATTATTTATTAAAATAAATAATTGTTTTAATAATTTATGTATATATAAGACTTAATAACAATTCATCAAATTAAAAAAATAATAATATTATATTATATAAAATTACATCATCTTAAATTATTTATTAAATAAATAAACATAATATTTAATTATATGTAAAATATGACACATAATTAATATATAAAAAATAAGTTATTTAAATAAATTAATTTAATAAGTTATTTAATTATTTTAACACATTATTTAATTAATATGTTATTTAGTAAATAAATTACTTAGTAATAATCAAATAATTTTACTTAAATTTAATTAATTCTCTCAGCAATTACTTTAAGCATATCAATATTAATTTATTAAACTTAATAGATTATTACATAATTTTTTATTATAATTTTAAATAAATGCGAAGATTAATATTTAATGAAGAATATTTTTTGAAGAAGATTAATTTATTTATTATATCAAATCAAAACATCTTACGTTATTTATTAAATGAATAAATATAATTTTAATTAATACATTAAATATTAAATACAACTAATACATTATTTAATTAATAAGTAAATTTAATTAATTTAAGATGTTATTCAATAAATAAATTATTTAGTAATAACATAAATAATATTTAATTAAATTTAATGCATTTTTCTATAATTAATTTAATTAAATTTGTAAACATAAGTGTCAGAATTTTTTTACCTAATAAAATTTTAATATATATATATATGTGTGTGTGTGTGTGTGTGTGTGTGTGTGTGTGTGTGTGTATATATATATGAATGAGTGATGTGAAAAGTAGAGTGAGAAAAGTGAGGAGGTAGGTTTAATTTTTAGGGTATAGGATTTTTTGAGTGAATTGGAAAGGGTTTTTTGGGTATAAAATTTGAGTTTTTTGGGGAAAAAATTAGAGAATGTGCCTCCATTTTGAAATTTTTTTAGGGGTTGAAATTTTTTTTGAGAAAACATAGGAGAACAAGCCCTACATCATTGACTCAAAAAGACATGTAGATAAATAGATTTCTTGTGTAGTTTTCCTACATGTTCATAGGAAAACTCAAACACAAGAGTACAACTTTTATACTCACAAGCACAATAGCTGAAGAACAAGAAAACAAGGTAGAAGTAGAAGCCCCCAAGACAAGATGCCCTCGAAACTCCCAAGGTTGTAATTGTGGTACATATGAAGGTGTATCGTTCTAAAGATCTTGGTTGTTCATTATAGCTGTTCCTTCATCCATGATAGTTAATATAGAGTAAGATAGCATTTCATGATGGTGATATCTGAAGACTAACAAATTTTAAGATCAGCTGAGACAGAAAACGTTTAGTAGAGAACTTCCGCCTGAGTTAGGAGTCCAAGACTTGTCCCATATCGACTAAACGGTCCTTAACACCAAACAAACAAGCAATTTCTTGGTAAAAAACTTCTCATCCTCCAAATTGAAGAAGATAAAGTAATCATAACTATGTTTCTTAAGCATCCAGTACAATGATCCTCCGACAGACACAGGAATTCACCTAATGTTTCTTAATAATTCAGAAAGGGCCCCATAAATTCTTGTCCATTTTCTTGCACTAATGCTCAGAATCTCACAGCCTATGTCCCCTTGTTTTTCACAAAACAGAGTACAACTTATACATGTTGGCCTCATTACAGAACACAATCCCAGACGAATCGTAGCATGTGTCCCTAATGGAAGCTGCGTATAGTACTTTCTGATCACAGGGTTCATAAGTATCAAGTTCGTGATGTTTCTTACGGTGGCTAGGACCATTCCATCACAGCTTGCTCGAGTATCAACCAAGTCGACTACAAAAGACTCGATAAAACTATCGTCCCCACATCCAAATCCAAGAAATGGAAGTAAGATTTAAGGTTGTCCTGTGGGGACAAAAGGGGCAGCAGCAAAGTTGTTTGAGAGATTAGAACTGTCTCAGACTGCTGAGAATGGCATTTGATGAAATCAGAGCTGTTGATCAAACTGAACCATTTCTTGCACACAAACTGCAGTCTGAAAAGGGATTCAGCTGGCAATAGAATCAAAATCTTGAAGAGCAAATCATGGGGAAGTGTGACTTGATTTTGAACTTCTGCTTCCAAGTCTTGTGATGCTGTTTCTTCTTGAGCATTGGGCAGCCCCCGGGCAGATGTTGGCTGAAGAAATTCAGCCAGCAGGCGGCGCCTTTTGGCTCTGGCATTCTCCTACGTTTTTATTTGTTTACCAAATTTCATTCTTCCTAAGGGGGTGAGGGCTTACTGCGATAGTGCGATGATATATATATTTAGAACAAGAAACATATGCTTACTGCGGTAATAACATTGTTTTGTATTTGGGTTTTGGACAGCATACCTATGCTTTCAAAGTTGGCAGAATTTGTCGTGGTATACAATGATATTAGTTAAAAGTTGATAAAATATAAATAAAAATGAAAGTTCGCTCATTTTAATTTTTGCACTAGAAAAATGAACCGAAGAGGAGATAGATTATGACTCTTGTGATTCGAGATCGTTTAATATATTTAGTTAAAATTAATCTATGAGTATATTGAGCCCTTTTTTTTTCTTTTACGAGTAGATCGAACTTAAAATCTAACTTAAAACAAGAGGAGCTTTAATACTTAAGTAGAAAGGTTGAGACGTCAGGATGATGATACAGTAAATTATTTAAAATTAAATTGAAGTTAATGTGTTTTTTCGTGTTTAGATAGCCTCTCAAAACAATGTCGTGTCGTCAAATAATGGTTGAAATGATTACGGGTAAATTCAACTTCAAATTGGATCAACGAGAATACTAGAATGTAGGGATTACTTTCAAAGATAGAGGCAATTTAAAATGGTTTTTCTTTTCCGATCCCATCACTTTGCAAAGTGGAGGATGAGAGTGGTGAACCATGTGGAGTGCATGTGGTGAAAGATTGAAATTGGAAAGAGATAGCTTTGTTTAAGCTTATGTCACATCTATGCTACCAAGCCCAAACAAATGCCCTGCAAGAACTGGAACCCCCCCACGTTTTCTCCAACCATCCAAGAAAACACCCCACATGCCTCGTACTGTGCCCCTTGGCTCATTTTATCAGCAATCATGGCGCAGAAGCTGATCAGTCAAAGTCTTGCCTTGCCCTTTTCATCTTTAGGGATTTAGTCTGTCAACCACTACATGATGCTATATGTTTCTTTTGAATAGGGCTCACTTAACAATTCATTTAGTGATTCGAGATTAATCAATGAGTCAACTCGAGCTCAAAATATAGGTTTGTTGAGCTTGAACATCATAAAATCTAATTTGAAGGTAAGGTCGAATTTCAAAGTTCATTTAAAAATTTGAGCTCTATTGAGTCGAATCCAATTCGAACACAAAATATTAAGCTCGTCCAACTCCAATCTTATATACGTATTTAGAGCTTGTACTCAAAAATTTTCTCAAATTCGACTCAATTCCATTGTACCCCAATTTACTCCATGCCTGTTTCTAAAATTTCTTTGTAGTTCCAACTACCCTAGGACATTAATTTAACTTCGATAACCCCACAAGGCATCCCCATCACTTAAGCATCTGTTGTTTGCACCTGCATGTACTTATGTATATCTGTACATATTCTCACATATTTGATTGCGCTGATTGGGAAGACCATACTTATACCTAGTCCATCCAACTTATTTTACATGACAAGTATAATCAATCATGACTAACTTTATAATCAAACTCTTGAAAATATGAACCAATCATATTATAACACTGCCCCAACTGCACCGTTCCCCAATGCACAAGTAACTTTGGTACAAAAATCAGTCCCCCACTGGAGGAGGGCACCATGTCTTTCCCTCCAAATCTTGGCATCACCAATTCCTTCATTATTGACTCAAGTTCTTCTTTACTCTTCCAAGAACTTCCATCCCTTCTACCACAGCTTGAGAGGATCTGCTCACCATTTTCCAGAACCAAAATGAATGGATATTCAAGAATCAAGAAAGCCAACACAACAAGATCCAAATCCGTTGATTTTGCTGATCTTTCCTTCCCACACCACATGCCAAGATCCACACCAAGCTTCTGCAGCATGCATAATACGATCCCAGAAAACGTGCAGGAAGATGGGACAGGGGAAGTTTTTGGCGTCATCCTTAGCCGGAAATGTGCCATTTCCACCGCTCCATCTGATCAGAAGGTGGTGGATGAGGCTAAGCAAGAAAGTTTACTGTTTCAAACTGCTGTGAAGAAGACGCTGTCGATCAAAAGATCAACCTCTGTGTCTGAGGGGTATTCAAGAATCCATCATCAGTCGGATTTAACTGCAGAAGATGATGATCAATATGGGGCACAATGCACTTCCCAGAAAAGATTTGTGAAGAAGAAAGGCAAGTTCTTCAAGGCTTGTAAGCGCTTATTTGGACTGTAAATTTCATACTTGCTTGTCCATGGTATTTTTCTAAATAAAAGATTCACTTCTAAATTACAAAGCAATGATATTTCTATACAAAAAACTACTCTCGTTGTATTTACATACATCTAGTTACATATTTAGCTGCTTTCACTGAAGTCTGCGTCGATCACTTCTCCATCACCATTGGATGATTTACTAGAACTGGAATCCGCAGAGGCACCACCAGCTGGCTCGGCTGTAGCAGCTCCTGGCTGACTGTACAAAGATTGGCCGAGTTGCATGACTTCTTGATTAAGGGCTGCCATGGCATCCTTGATCGCTTGAGTTGATCCACCAGAAAGAGAATCTTTAAGTTCCTTCAGCTTACTTTCCACCTTGTCTTTTATGGCAGAAGGGACCTTGTCTCCCAGCTCTTTCAACTGCTTTTCGGTCTGATACACTACGGACTCTGCTTGATTCTTGGTGTCAATCGCTTCTCTCTTCTCTTTGTCCTCCTTTGCATATCTTTCCGCATCTTTAACCATCCTATCCACCTGAACATTTTCGTTCAATCCAAAGTGGATCAGAAAATTTCAGCATAGGCCAGTAATCAAATCACATGGTTTTGAACAGTAAAGAAACTCTATAGTGGTGATAAAGTTTTAAACTTTTGTAGGAACAGAGATATAATATAATCTAGCTGTATACATCTGAAGGGACGGCTGCAGCTACCAGCCCCTCTTGAAGTGTCAGTGACTAGCAAATGGAAAGCGCTTATCAAAGTTATGCTTAAAAAAATGCTAATAATAGGCTGGGTAAAAGAGGACGAAGCTTTATAGATCGTATCATATTTTTCCTTTTTCGAGGATCTGAGTCCACACTGATCTGTTCTTGAAAACTTGACATATTCTTTGGAATCAGGTTTTTGAGAAGAAATAAGATACCTGATCCCTTGTATAAGGGATCCCCTTTTCTTTACATGTCATAAGGGCTGGCGAGAGGTGGAAATGTTTGCTCTACTATGGCATCACCAGACTAAGGGATCCCTAATTGTTTTTGATAACTGATCTTATGCATGTGCAGATAAGTCACTGAGGTCTCATTAAATCTAAAGGATGCTAATTCAATAACACAGTGAAACATACCTCATCTTTGGGTAATGTGCTGGCACCAGTTATAGTAATGTCCTGTTTCTTTCCAGTTCCCTTGTCAACAGCCGTGACAGAAAGGATGCCATTGGCATCTATGTCGAATTTGACTTCTATCTGGGGGACGCCACGAGGAGCAGGAGGGATACCATCCAGACGAAAACTTCCTAAAGATTTGTTGTCTCTCACAAATTCTCTTTCACCTTGCAACACATTGATCTCAACAGTAGTTTGTCCATCTGCTGCAGTGGAAAATACCTCCGACTTAGATGTTGGCAAAGTCGTATTCCTTGGTATGATCTTTGTCATTACACCACCCAAAGTTTCCAAGCCGAGTGACAATGGTGTCACATCCAAGAGCACGATATCGCTAACATCACCAGCTAAAACACCAGCCTAAATGAAAAATACATTGGTTACCTTAATATTATCAAACTAACTGAAGTACAAAAGTCACCAAACTTCACACAATGCATACAATATTCCCACACCAAGAAAGATCAAGAGAATGGGGAGCTTTTAAAAGCTTAAGATGTCATACCTGAACCGCAGCTCCAAGTGCCACAACTTCATCTGGATTAACAGTGACATTAGGTTCTTTCCCAGTCATCTTCCTGACAAGATCTTGGACAGCAGGGATTCGAGTTGAACCACCAACGAGGATTACTTCATCTATGTCCTTAATGGAAAGATTTGCATCTCTTAAGGCATTTTGAACAGGAGTTTTCAGCCTGTAAAGATGACATCAGCCATCATAACTCAGTACATGAGATAACTTCCACATTAGAAACCAAAATATCACACAAGAGTACAACAGTTTTATCCGAATCCTATCTTATTATTTATTCCTCAACCACCGCATTGAGTTTGGAATTAAGTATGGACTAATTTTGATGCACCTGTCTAGTAAGTCGGAGCATAAATCTTCAAATTTAGCTCTCCTTAATGTTGTGTCAATATGTTTTGGACCATCCGCAGTAGCAGTGATAAAGGGTAAACTGCAAAATACAATACCACTCAGTAAACCAGCAAAGCATAAGATTAGGTTCATCTGTAAATGTACAGTTGCAAAGGCTAATATACCTTATATTAGTTTGAGTTAAGGAAGACAATTCAATCTTTGCCTTCTCAGCAGTTTCGGTAAGACGCTGGAGAGCCTGCTTGTCCTTTAGAAGATCAATACCTTCATCTTTTCTGAAGGTATCAGCAAGCCAATCAACAATCCTCTGTTTGCACAAAAAGTACACACGAATACACGATATCACTACGAAAAGAGACACTAAATCACAATTGATCATGTCAAACAGCTTCGTCGTACCTTGTCAAAATCATCACCTCCCAAATGTGTGTCCCCTGAGGTGGAAAGCACCTCAAAAACTCCATCTCCGACCTCAAGAACTGCATAAATTAATGGAGACAAGGTTAGTGATAGAAAAGAAAACTATCATTCAAAATAACAGTTAACAATTCAACAGACAATAAAACAATATAACAGAAAATAGCAACTGGTTATATGATCTGTACCTGAAACATCAAATGTGCCACCTCCAAGGTCAAAAACTAGAATGGTTTCATTATTCTTCTTCTCAAACCCATAAGCCAAAGAAGCAGCTGTAGGTTCGTTAATAATACGTAGAACATCCAACCCAGCTATACGGCCAGCATCTTTGGTTGCAGTTCTTTGCGAGTCATTAAAGTAGGCTGGTACAGTAATGACTGCTTTAGTGACCTTATCATTCAAAAACTTTGAGGCATCATCCACAAGCTTTCTTAAGACCTGAAAGAAAGCAAAGAATCTTCCGCATCAGACTGTCATCAAACTCAAGAATTCCAAAAACTCGTCCATATCTGTTGCACAAACTTTAGGCATGTATGCATTATGATTCATGACCAATAACCATGAAATCCAAAACAAAAACAGAGAGAGAGAGAGAGAGAAAGAAAAAAGAAAAAAGCCCCATTTTAATTGTTCATCATAAAAATAAGGGATAATGAAAATATGTCTGAAGCACTAATACATTTGCATTTATGATAAAAAGGAAAAGACTTTCCACGAATCAGAAACAATCAGAAATCCATCATTGCAGTTTCAAATAGTCAAAAGACCATAAACATCCTCCCATTATCAATCTACAAGAGCTCATCCTATGAAATAATCCCAGAAATCACTGCTAACAACAATAAAACTCAATCATCTCAATATCAAGAAAACAACATAAACACTAAACTCCACATATGGAATATCAATCATCTCAAATTACAAACAAACAACCATTACCATCTAAAAGAGCTTATCAAATGAAATAATTCAAGCAATTTCCGCTCAGATAATACTAAAACTCAATCATATGTAGATCAAGAAAACAACATAATCACTAAAATCAATGATCTCGAGATGAAGAAAACTACATACCTGAGCAGAGATTTCCTCTGGAGCAAACAGTTTTCCAGTAGCAGGGCACTCCAGCTTCACATTCCCGTTCTCATCCTTCACCACTTTATACGAAACCTGCTTAGACTCCTCATCAACCTCATTCATCTTCCTCCCAATAAACCTCTTCACAGAAAAGAACGTGTTTTCAGGGTTCACCACCGCCTGTCTCTTCGCAATCTGCCCCACAAGCCTATCACCCGTCTTTGTATACGCCACCACTGACGGCGTCGTACGCTGCCCCTCCGCGTTAGTCACAATAGTAGGCTGCCCACCTTCCATCGCCGCTACGGCGGAATTGGTGGTGCCCAAATCAATTCCCACCACTTTTTCACTCACTACTCTAAAGGGCTTCCATTGCCTATGCCTCAAACTCCTGTGATCGTTAGTTTTTCTTGCACGAAGCGAAATAAAAGGCGTTTTCTTGATCGTTTTCAGTCCCAGAAACGGGGTTTTGCTCCCTGTTTGCGGAAACGGGCAGTTTAGTTGGGTTGCAGTAGCCATGATTGCCTATCCTTTCTTGGGAAAGTTTCTGCTGGGAAGAAAAGAGCGGGAGAAAGGGTTTATAAGGAAGAAAGGTTTAGCAGAAATGGACAGAGATGTGATGAATTCTAGAGAAGTCTGGAGTGGCAGTTGGAAGACGTGGTCTTCTTCAGTAGCTGGCTGTTTAAGGAAAGTCGAGGAGGTTCTCGTACCGGGAAGCAAAATCTAGTATGCCCATTTCTTATGTATTATTATATTTTGGCCCCAATACTTCTCGTAATCTCACTATTACCACTAATTGCTTAAGAATTTAAGTTTTTATTTTTTTTAAAACATATCAACTAATTAAAGTTAATGATACCTTAATACATATTTTAAACTCATACACCTACATAAATATAAATAGGAGGATGTTTTTGGATTGCCACTTAATATCTGTGTGAATTTGTTGATTTTATAAATTATAACAATATGTCGATAAGATCTAATGAGAATATACACTCTCTATATAATTTTAATTGTTTAATTGTTCTTTATTTGGTCCTATTATTTTATATTTTTAATTATTACATTTTTTTAATTTATATGATGCTTGATAGAAATTTAATACCTCCGATATTATATTTTATTGCCTATTAATATAGCATACTTCTTTTCAATATATAATTTACTTAAAATATGATTACTTTATTATAGTTAGCATATTTGAATTACTCATTTTAATTTTTGTATCATCTATAACAATTCTATACAATATAAAATATTTAAGTTTTTGTAAAACACCATCTATACTTGAAAATTTATTTTTCTAGTCATATTATATTCTAAAATTGTATCATACTTTATAGTCATGCATTTTAGTACAATTCTAGAGAATGTAATTCTTCACATTCGGGTTTCATTTATAACCTTTTTCTCGTTATATATACTTAAATCAATTAGTGATTTGACCCCCACTAGGGGTTAAGTAATAATTTCCACAAGCACATCATGATTGGTATTGAATTACCCCAAAAATCTACATCTTTATCTGTCTAATTAGAAAGAAAAGAAGAAAGAAAGATAAGATCAAAGATGAATTTTCTCACTCTTTCTTTAACCATGGGGCAAATTTGGGCTTACTCCAATTTAGCCCAGTACATCCCAATTTGTGTAAGAAGGTCTTAAATGGGCTCAAAGCCCTAGTCAATCTGGGCTTGTACCCAAACACAGCTTCGCAAAACAACAATTTGGATCCAACAATAAATCATCTCAACAATATTGTTGCCAATAGGCTGTAAATGGGTTGAATTCGGATCGGATCATATTATATTCAAGCCCGAGTTTAAAAGTAATATGTCAGATCTAAATTCGATTCAAGATCCATCAAATTTGTTAGGGTGTTCAAATCCAATCAAATAAAAAAAAATAAAATGGATGAACTGATCCAAAAAATTGAAACCCGATCAAAATCGAACTTTTTTGTATTGAATTGGATTTGTTTTTTTAAAAACGATTGGATTGGATCGATTTTTGGTTTTAATCTAAAAAGCCGATCCAATCCAAACCGAACCGAAATTTATATACTAATAATATAAAAAATATATCTTAATTGTAAAATACACAAATAAATTAAAATAAACTGAACTTAGGATTTTTTTCACTTTCAAAAATCAAATATATAGAGATAATTATTGTGAACTTATAACTTTATAGTTGTATATTCTTACATAATTTAACTTAATTTCACAAGATTAATGTGATATAATAGCTAAATAAAATTTACAAATTGATTAATTAAATTAGTTTAATTATCAATAATAATTTGTCAAATATTTCAATTAAAAAATTATATTGAAAAATCGATTTAACCAATCCAATCCAAACCGATTTAAAATAAATTGGATTGGATTGGATCGAATTTACAATAAAAGTCCAACCGATCCAAATCGATCCAATTATACATTATATCGTTTGGATCGGTTGACTTTTTGTCCCAAAATCGATCAAAATCGAACCGCAAACTCCCCTAGAATCTTTAATTAGTATAATTATATTTGAATCTAAATAAAAGTCGGATATCCGTCAATATCCAAAAAATTCAAATTTGAATATTTCAAAAATCATCATATATTTATTATTTTTCTAAAAATTTAGTAAAATCTAAATTCAAAACAATTACCCTTAAAAAAAGTACACAACAATTTAGTGAATAAATTTTCAAGTATATTAATCATTTAAAAGCAATAATAGAGTTTAATTTAATTATATTCGTTCACCAAATCATTACATTTTATCTTCTGTTACTGATAATAGTATTTATTTGACATTATAAATGCATAAGCACACTTGATTATTCAATAAACTAATTATAGATTCAAAGTTTTATAAAAAAGAAATTCATTTTGATCAAATCGAGATTTGATCGCATTCTTGTCATATTACTGCAGTCAGCTCCTACTCATTAATTATTCTTCCTGCATCATTTTTTGTTATAAAAATAGAGAAACAAATGATGTAATTATAATGTAAATAAGCTCAAAATTTAATAATTTATATGAAAGCACCTGATTTGACATATTGCCTATGAATTCATTACTTTCTCTATTCAAATATCCACATTAACATTATTATAGAACTATGTGTATATATATGTATAATACTAAATATATTCAAATTTGGATTATCAATGGATTGGATCGATCCATATACATATTCATTTCATTTATTTCGAATTACAAACTTTTTTAATTGTATCATATCCGTCGAATCTTTTATCAATTAAAAATTATAAATAATTGGATCGAATTCGAATCGAATTTAGATTAAAATCCATAGCCCTAGTTGCCAATTTCAAAAGGAAAAAATGCAAAATTGGTACACTAACTTTTAAAATTTGACAATTTGAGGACAATTTCGGCCCGAATTTCATTTGCAACCGGCTCGGTCCATGTGGCGTTTGACCTAAAGCCACATCATCAAATTTGTCTTACTAGGTGGCAATGATGTGACAATTCAACCTGCCACGTCAGCAAAATATTAAAGTAATAAGTAAAAAATAAAGACATAAAAGATAAAAAAAAAAGCCAAAAAAATAAATTTTTGTATGTATTTAATATTATACATATATAATATTATATAATATATATACATATATATATATTATATTGTATATATAGACCTAAACCATGGCCATGGCAGATCTGGGCCGGCCAGATCTGCCTGGCCGGGTGGGCATGGCTGCCGCCAGGCCCAAGCGGAGGCGGCGGTTGGCCAGCAGCCGCCTATCGGCCAGCGGGCAGCGAAGAGGAGGGGGAAAGGTGGGGGGAAGGGGTGTGGTTGGTGGGGGGTGAGGGAAGGAGCACTGAGTGAGGAGGGGCTGGCCAGCAACCAGCCGGGGGGAGGACGGGAGAGGAGGGGCAGGGGGGGGCGGGGGGCGCCTGGGGTTTTTTCCTTTTTCTTTATTATTATTATTATTATTATTATTATTATTATTATATTTGAATACTTTATTTATACTAATTGAATTATTTTAAAATATTTACAATTTTAATATTATTATGTAGTTAGGAGGATAGACTTAAAATTTTATTGTTCAAGTTTTATTTTGTAATATATGAATTAATAAATAAAAAAAAAAATATGTTTAATAGAATTATTTTAGATGTATTTATTATTTTAATATTATTATGTAATTTTGAATTATATCGATAATAGGATAGATTTAAATTTTTATTGTTAATTTTTATTTCATTTTTAAATTAATAAATAAATTCAGCAAAATTTATCTAGATTTTTAGATATGTTTATTATTTTAACATTATTAAATATTTTAATTTAATATTATTAAAATTATATGTTCTAAAGTGATAAATTAGATTTTAAAAAAATTTTAGAAGATAAATTTGTATGAAGTAAAATTTTATAAATTTGAAGGATATTTGATATTTTAAATTCTAATGTGCAAGTTTTAAATTTTTTTTAGGACTCAATTCATTTAATTCGATAATTTAGAAAGTGAGATATATGTGTATATGTGTTTATATATGTGAATATTACTATACATTATAGACGAGAATGCGCGTGTGCATTACGAGACGATGTCGTTTTGTGATAATGTGCTTTGGTCGGGTGCACAGTGTGATATGAGAATTGTTCCTTGTTTGTCTTTATACACTCAATTGTGGACCCGGTTATAGAAGAAAATGTGAGGCTTTTGATTTTTTTAAGGATTGTCAGAAGAAAGTGCTGTTTTTCATTTTGCTACAACTGCTTCACAATAAAACGGCGCCGTTTTGCAATTTTGCATTTCGTTGTAATATTCATTCCTGATTTTGTCTTCTTGTAGAACGATTAAAAGAAATATTAATTTTTTACTACTTTTTAATTGGAAAAGAAACAAAATCTATTTATCTTTCTTTTGGTTTGTATTGGTTATTAGTGGGATTTAGTGATGTTGTTGCTAAAGTTTCAATCTTTTCATAACTAGGTTTATGTTGTACTTTAATTTTAGGATATTATCGTTATGTTAGTTGCTTCAGAAGGTATATAAAAATTATGCATTGGGATTATCAATTTTTTGTTTTATATCAAATAGGAGGTACATCTGTCCTCCATGAGTTGTTCTTTTGCATTTTAATTAACTTTCCAGAATTTTGTATAGATTTGTGCCTATCCAAGCGAAGATGAAAACATTGAGCAGACTATTTAGATACGTTTAGTGTAGCCATAGTTTAACTTATCTAAAGTTCTTATATTTGATTGGTTTAATTTTTGACTTACAAATTTAGCTATGTGAATTTTATCAGGACATGATTTATTCTTTGGTTTAGTTGCCAAAGATAGGAAAAGAGATGTTGCCAAAAGTAATTGGTTTATGTTAGATGAGATCATCATTATGTGTGTGGATATCTCTATATGCTGCATTTTCACTTAAAACTTTGCTATAAAAAACATCTTCAGTAAGGTCTTTAGTTATGCATTTAATCTACTGCAAGGAAGATGGACCCTGCCTACCTGTAGTTTATTAATAAGTTAAAAACTAAATGCAATTATTTAATATATAACTTGGAGTATCTAAATTTTAGCTATTTCTGTCCGAATGATGATAGTCTTCAGTTTTCTTCTCTAATTTTTACAGATTGAGATAAACTTGATGTGCCTAGGTTTCATGCTGATATCAGTAAGGGGATATTTTCTTTTATTGATCTGAGTAGATTCTGAAGTTGAGGTGTTGTGATGTTACATGCCATTTTATGTTGAGCATGACTCTGTATTACTATCATCTTATTGATAACCATATGCAACAAAATTGCTATATCAATTAGAATCTAATTTCTATATCACAATGTGCTGGAGGAAACAATTCATAAGACAATTGAAGATGTAGGGTTTGAAGTCTCACCAATTAGAGAAGAAATGAATAAGAAATCCTCTCAAGTGTGTCGAATTTGCATAAAAGGAATGAGCACTTCTTGTTCCACAACCGTGGAATCTGGTTTGCAATCTTTTTCTTGGTATTTTTGATTTTCAGAGATGTTGCTGATACTTTCCCCACTTTTTGTAACTGTTTCTTTTGCTTTATGAACATTTTAGTTCTTCAAGTTTAATCTCTCCATGTAGCCTTATTGGTATGGTTTAGGCTGTAATTGGTCAAAGTTGTTGAATAAATTAGCCTGCTGCTTAATTTTGTCATCTTTATGCTTATCATGTTCCATGTATCTTTTTCCTTTAATATAATATAGTGTGAAAGAAAGTTTGCTTTTTTTATATATATAATAAATGAGTGTGACAAGACTGCTCATCAAAAATTAGTTTAAAAAATTTTATATTGCTATATTCAATGTTTTCAAAGTCAGACTGGATAAAGAATCGGTGATGTTACTGGTTCGATCAGTTTGACCGATTGGATCATTGGTTTGATAGGTGTGACATCATAATGACGTAATAATTATATTTAATTTTATAAATATATAATATTTTAATATTAACAAAAAATAAAAATTTCAATAATTTAGGAAAATTATTATTTGAGAAAATTTTAATTCTTACTCATTTTAAAGTTGTTCTTTAAAAGAAAATTATTATTTTATAATTAGTCAGCTATAAATAAATAATTTAATTAAAAGTAATATTTAACACTAATTTAAGTGATCGTGCATTTCATGCTTCAAATTCAATTAAAAATAAGCTTTTTCACACTAAATATTCAAATAATTTAAGAGAGATTAAACGAAATAAAATAACAAACTAAAAGTAAGCATTCACATATAACTACTATTTTATTAATTTCAAGAAAATTAATTCATGTTTTCAAAAAGTTATATGTCCAAATCTTTAGTTATCATCTTCAACTCATAATTCCTCTTTTCATTTTTATATTTTTTATTTTTTAAAATGTTTTTAATTTTTTCAAAAAAATAAAAAAATAAGTGAATAGATGGCAAACCGATCGAACCGATTTTTGATTGATATCCTTATTTATCTGTTAAAGAAATTGCTTAACAAGTGAATTAGCACATTTGTTAGAATCAAACGGGCATGACACCGGGCCTTGCGTGGTGCGCCCTTTTCTAGTATATATATAAGTATATAATATTTTTCAAGATTTATCTATTTGTTTATCTTTTTGCTTTTTCAATTTTTAAGTACTTATTTTTTGATTTTTTGTGCAAATTTTTTCTTCTTCTTCTTCTTTTTTCTTTTTTTTTGGGTGTAGTACAATACATGACAAGAAGGAATTGCCACATCATATGCCACACAGGAAAAATGATGTGACATGACGCCATGTGGTGCCAGGTCAGACACCATGTGGATCGGGCCGGTTGCAAATAAATTTCGGGCTGAAATTGTCTTCAAGTTGTCAAATTTTAAGAGTTAGTGTACTAATTTTACGGCCCGAAAAAATAAAATTGAAATTTGCCAGTGAAGTTTAGTTACGAGATCAATTTTACACTTTTTCCCATTTCAAAATTTTCCTCTTCTTTATAGGAAGGACACGTGTTAGGCTCATGTGCTGCCAAAGATGAACATTTCTATGGCTGAGGGCCCACAAAATATTGGGAGTATGGGCTCAGCCACTCCCATTACAACCTTATCCTTCTCAAGTGTGCGTTCTTGTGGAGAAAAGAAGTCTACAAGGACAGACCCACATGTGGACTTACAAATCATTTAGGCATGCAGACCAATTTTGTACTCATCCCATTGAAATTAATGGAATGAGTACAAAGAACTTATAGTGATCAATGAATGGCTCTCAATTTTGCAAGAGTTTGTGAAATCAATGGGATTTTTTTTTCCACATATTAAATTTGATCGATTTAATTAATTAGGTGTACATTGAGTTGGACCAAAGTAGATCAGGCTTTAATCTGCATACAATCTGTTTGTTGTTTAATTGATTGGAAACGATAGTTTTTGTTGTGATTGTATCAATTATGAGCTCTAGACTTTAAACAACATAGGGTTAGGATCGTTGCAGTCGCAGCGAAAGTCCTTCAAAGTTTAAATAGTAAGATGAGAGTAAATTTATAAAATAATAAATTGAAAATATACAAAGTGATTGGGAATATTTATATGGGTGCTTGATATGGACTTATCACGTTAAGCTTCAATGATCCGATAAGATGATGCTATGTCTAGCTTATGACGGATTGTGAGTTACATCGCAATTTCTAGACGGATTGAGTGTAGAAAAATTGTTTTACATAAACAAGAATAAGTACATCATTTTAGGCTTAGGGCCACATCAACCTCCAACATGAATAATAAAAATCGCAATCATAGGGTTTCCCACCACACATGAGATGGTTGCAATTGACTCCTCAACAACCATGGTCCAAGTACAAAAACTTCTTACTATTGATTTGGGGTTTTGAAATCTTGATGAGAGTTCATATTCTACCATTTGTCCTTCACATGCTTTATCAAATAGTGTTTATTGAGAAAAAAAACCTAAGAGGGTAATGGCTCATTTACATTACAACCATTCCATGGTAAATAAAGGGTCAGAAAAAGAACTTTATTGGAGATGTAGAGGCATAAAGGACTGCTATATTAGTTCTACTTCCACAAGTTGGAAAGGCCCATTTCACAAAGTGAACACCAATCAAACAAGAAAGTTGAGGAAGAATAGAAGGCTTATTCACTGCTGCAGTTCTTCAACACCAACATCAGCTGATCAACAAGTGAATTTGGCTGCGCCGAAAGGAATATATGAAGATAAGAAACTGCATTTTGGTTATCTTGTTAGTGATGTGAATTGGCAAGTGAGGAGGATGGTTGAGACAGAAGATGAAATAAGGAAAGTGGCTGATGTTCAGGCAGAAGCATTCCATGAGCCTGTCTTCCTGTTTGATGATTTATTCTTTGAGTTCTTTAAGGTAAACTCAGATTTCTTGTGACTTTGTTTAAGAAATCATCTGTACAAGACATACATCCATATAAGGGCTATTTCTGATCTTTTGTGCATCATATAGGCTGAAGTGCTTTCAGGGCTTCTTTACAGGCTAAGGAACTCACCTCCAAACAGGTAAAATAAAACCAGAAAGCTATAGATACATTATTGTATCCATAGCTTTTAGCAAATCTTTACATATTCTATTGACCATTGTCCTAAATGATTCATATTGCTCGACAAAGAATCGTTAGCTGGTAACCAATCAGTATGTAAAACAGGTATGCTTGTTTGGTGGCTGAGCAAAGAGCTGATGATACTCAAGAATCACAGAAAGAGCTTGTAGGAGTAGTTGATGTTACAGTTCAAAGGGAAAATTCTGTTCTTCAGAACCTCCCTGGGGCAGAAGAGTATCTATACGTATCCGGGATGGCTGTTTTAGACAAATTCAGGTTCAATTTCTATCAAGAATTTTGGACAATTCAGTCACACCAAACCTAGAACTAGAATTTGAGGGATTGTTTTTCTTGCTACTTTAATGTGATTTGCAGGAGGCAGAAGGTGGCTACCACATTGCTAAAAGCTTGTGATGCACTCTCTGCCATTTGGGGTTTTGAATATCTTGTCCTTAGAGCTTATGAAGATGATTATCGGGCTCGAAAATTGTATTCAAGAGCTGGTTATAGAGTTGTTTCAAGAGATCCTCCATGGATGACTACTTGGATAGGACGAAGGAGGCGTGTTCTTATGGTTAAACGATGCAACATGCAGTGACATATCGATGGCTTTGTTGAAGCATTATGTGCATTGGGCTTCAATATTATAACACCACAAACATTGGGATGTCAAATGAAAATGTGGCTTATTAGATGTCTAAGTTAAAGTTTGGTGGATACCTAAACTGATAAGATTCGAGATTATGCATAAAAGAAACTTCTTTGACTTTCTTTTAGCCCTATATCTCTCATCCCTTAGGAGGTCATCCTCAACTAACAGATTTTTTTGAGAAAACTGTGTTTATTCTGATGTAATCAATATATATTTTTTAAAATACTCTATTTATCCTGATATATTCCTTAGTTTTAATATGATTTCTTTCTTAAGAAAACATCCCCTCCTCATTTTGTTTAATCATGCACCTGTAAGTATTCTACCTGTATATCATCACATACAAATACTATTCAGAGCAAAAGGTGTTTCTGAAAAAGTCACTTAATCCAAAAGGGAAAATATGAAGTAGTTACAAGAATCAACAAGTTTGCATCAGTCTCAAACTGAACTGCAGAAATGGAGGATAAAAGAGGTTAATATTTGGCATTGATACAAGCACACATCCCTCAGCCCATATCATTCTTGTCAAAGCATTGTTCACATACAAATCCTTGCATTTCTCCAATGACCGCTCCATCTCAAGATACCTTTTCCTCCTCAATCTCGTTCTGATGATGCCTGAAACAAGAGAACGGCCGTTTATGTTAGTCACTGATTCAACTTGTGATTTTTTTTCCTCAATCCTCTCAAAGAAAATATACCTTTGGTATTTCAATGCTGAAAAATTCCAGAGACGGAGAGCTTTCTAATAAAAAGTGCATGACATTTGCTGGTATTGCAATAAATCTAGCATCCTTGTGCTTAGCTTTGATCTTTGAACTCTCGGGTAAGATTTTCGGTTCCTGTAGATATAAATAGGTGTCAAAATAATTTAAAAGACCTCTCTAACTATATTACCATTTTGTCTGTGCGCATCGTGTGCTGTTTAGCTCCTGGACTTTCCCTGGTCTTGAAGCTAATATCCAGAAAAGCATTAGTAGCCAAAAAATCCAAGTAAACATTTGATCGTCAATCGAATTTCTCTACGTAAGTGATTAAAACACTGTGGTGGGAGAAACTTTCCTGACAGACTTCAGCATCCTTGACGGCATATCGATTTTATATATTATTTAGTTATGTATTTGAAATTATTTATATTGAAAATGAGAACTCTTGTATCCTAACCATGATAAAATTTGTCTTTTTAAGGAACAAATAAGCATATGAATTAACATATATAGGCAGGTCCTGGAAATCCTGAAAATTTTGTGACTAGAGCCAGTAAAACTATAAAAACTTGTTTTGCTAAGAGATAAATAACAAAGTGAATGAGAAGCATAATACCTTAGAGCTATCGAATATCAAAACATCAGTAGCAGCCCTCTCCATCAAACGCATAACAGTTTCGATACGCATAGTCTTCTCACTATATTTATTCTCAGTTGTGAACTTTAGCAACCTCAAATTCTCAAAAACAGTAGGCGCGCTTACTTGCAAATCGGGAAAAGCCCGTACGACCTAAGAAATAGAAATTCATATATCGGTCAGCAAATCATCTCCACATATTTTGTCTTTAAACTTGAATAACTTATAATCTCCATCTTCTTTGACATAATTAGACTCTACATTATGAGTTTATCAATTCTAGAGGACAAAGAGAACCCTTTATTCAAGCAATGGACATACATCATTATGGAAACAGTAAGAATAAAGAACACTTCTTGTCTTTGTACTTTCTCCTTGTTCGTGTGACAAACATAACAACTGTGATTTTTTTTTTTTAAAAATACCTCAACTGTCTTCAACGACAGGGATAGGAATTTGACATTGCATATATGGCGAATCATACTGACAAAACTCTCCGAAGTTTTTTCCTTCCTTTCACTTGAATTTACCATAAAGCATGCTGTGGGATAGCACAAGTCGATACAAGCTTTCTCCAAACAAGGCAACCCCTCCTTGAAATTCACTCTGGCAAGATGACCTTGGAACTTAAAGAAAGAAAGTTTAGGAGCATTGACATTGATCATATGCTCATCAAAGCATCTCCAAGGGCTCCTCCAATACCTTATCTCCAGATTCTTAAGGTTCAAGCAATTCACATCCAAAATCTTGAGTCTATTTCCTTGCTTAATACAACATTTGCTCAAACCCAAAGTCTCAAGATTTGGGCACCCTGAGAACACCTCCCCGGTGTAATTCTTATCCGAGAATTCAAAATTCTTGAGGCGCAAAACCTTTAAGTTTGGCAAAGCAACTGAAGTTGGCAACTCTATACTATAAC
The DNA here is from genome assembly GCA_018894105.1 of Jacaranda mimosifolia. Taxonomy (NCBI): domain Eukaryota; kingdom Viridiplantae; phylum Streptophyta; class Magnoliopsida; order Lamiales; family Bignoniaceae; genus Jacaranda; species Jacaranda mimosifolia. The sequence goes on along the minus strand of CM032131.1, from coordinate 30,754,920 downwards.
TAGTAGCATTGTGGAGGTTCAAACTTATCAATGATGGAGAAGTAAGCAATAATTTGGGCAATGTAACAGGCTTCCTTTTCACAAAACCTCGGATTCTGAGATGCTGCACTTTATGCTGAGCGGCATAGTCCACGCAATTCTGGATGAACTCCAAGCCCACATCATTGTGCAAAGAAAGACGGAACATTGTGAGATTACTGTGCTCTCTGTGTTGCAAAACATGGTTAACGTACGACTCAAAAGAAGCAACACTGGAACTCTTGGTATGGGGATAACAATGCCCATCATATGGATCAACATTTCCGCTGTGAAATCCAGACAACCTGAAATCAAGACACGGAGACAAAGTCCATAAAAGTTTGTAACGCTTGGACAGAACCGACGTTCGGACGACGGATTTTGTGTCAAGAAAAGAAAGTATGTGACTCAGAATGCTGTCCGGCAAACAGCTCAGCCTATCAAGATCGGATTTTTCTTCTTCTTTCTCGTGATTCTTTTTTAACTTCTTGCTCTTTGGCTCCATATCTGATCTGGGTTTCGTGATCAACGAGTTGCGAAGGCGGGGATGGAACGATTCGATGAAGAATTTCGAATTGGGGGTATAAATAAGAATCACAAACAGAAGACAAGAAATTCGCCCATTTTGATGGTTCAGACAAATCTTAGGATTCTAGAAGGGTTTATGGATATGGGTTATGGTGATCGAAGAAGACATTGAATTGAAACCAACTCTGTTGAATGGGAATTTCTCGTCAGAGAATTCTAACGGGGAAGGCTTTTCTATGAGAGAAGAGAACGAGGAGTCCCACAGCCCATATTAGCACCTTTATATTGATTATAGTTTTATATATTTAACACGCTTCTTGACTTCTGTGTAGCACCAATATCTTGGAAAGTGCGATTTATAGATTGAATATTAATTGTGTCATTATAATGTGTTGGAGACAAAATAATCATATTTTTATTTAAAGGGTTGCATCTTAAATACTTTATACTTCTTCTTTGTTTTAGCATATGGGACTTTTACATAACTTTTTCTTGTTTAAATCAATGATGAATCAAAATAAATCACTTGTATGATTGCCTTTTCATGTTTTATTTTCTTCTTGTTCTTCTTCCATTTGAGAGGTTTGTTTGTGTTGTTTTTTCATTTCTTTAATTTAATATTTAATATTTGAATATCTGAAAAAAGTCTTGATTTTAATTTAGAATTACGCTAGAATTCCAAGTGAACGTATCCATGAGTAGATCTTCAGCATCTTTGTTCTTTTCAATTAAATAAAAATGCCTCATTTAGCGTTATGGAAGCAAGTAAATAATAATGATCACTTAGCAATAAAGAAGTTGAAATTTACTTATACTGCATTTGAATCAGGGAAATAATGAGGAAAAAAAGGAAAAAAATCGCAAAAATACAAATATCAAAGCACAAAATTATATCCTTTGAAGTACGAAAATAACTTTCCTTTAAAGTTTCCACATTAAAATCCAAAATTCATATATAAGATTAAAAACAATCAACATTAAAAGAGTACATAGACACAACTAATAAAGCATTTTTTATGCTGAGCATCAACATAACTAAGCAATCTATCTAAATTTTGAGACTAAAAATATATCAATTGGGAGCATTTTGCCTTACAGAGAAGCGAGATGATAAGATCTCATACAGTCCACATTGAACCACAAGCAGACATTAATAAATCACTCAAATGGGAATATAAGCATCTTAATAGATTAGCATACAGTATAACCTCAAAAGTCCTCTATACAATCTGATCTCAATAACTATAAAAATCCAAACATAATACAGCTCACAATCATCTTCTGACTTCTGTCATCATACTTTAATCCAAGGATACAAAATTAAGAACATGAAGAATTCAAGATACAATCCTGTCGGATTATAATCCCTCGTCTCTTGCCTCTAAAGATGATCTTCTAGTCCGATGAACAGAGGCTGAAAGCAGCTGATTCTGTCTCTCTAGTATAGTGATTCTTTCGGCAACTGCTGTACACAAACTCAGAAATATCTATATTTTGAACCCGTGTAATGGTTCCCAATTACTGAAAAGTTACTTTTGACACCAAACGAAAGCTTGTTTCTAGACAAATTACTCTGTTCTTGCACGTTTTGATTGAGTTTGCCTCATCCATTCGATGCACTCTTCTGCAGATCCGGAGGGATGTGAAAGCTGCCACTCAAGAAGTTTTTGTTGCTGTAATGAAAGAAAGAAGAAAAGCTGTTAAACTTTGCATATCAAGTGTAGCATGTACTAGTTTATATGGTGGTGGAGAAGATAAGCATTGTACCCATTCTTTCACGATTGGCCCTCCCGTTTTTAGCTGCAAGATACTCATGATATCTTTACCATTCACTAGTGGTTTCAATTCCCAAACTCTCTCCAACCCTGCATCAAAAATTGAAAAGTGAACGTCGATTTCATATGCCACCCAATCTTCATGAACTACAAGCATATTGAAAGATAATGAGTACCCATTTCCAAGATTGCAGTCTCAACCCGGTTAAATAGTTCTCTTTTCTCGTTCAATTTTGTGTCCTCGTTTGATATATTTATACTCAAACCAATATCTTCAGGGTATAAGAGCAAAGAGAGCACCAGTGCAGCACGCCAAAATCCTTTGATATCTCGAAGAAGCAACCCTGTGCATGAAAATAAGTTAGATATGGGTCCAAAACAAATCACAAAAGGACACTCAAAGAAGAGTTTAAAGTATCATGAGTTTAGTATCTCCAGCAACAGGGTACAAATTTTATTCCTTTAGGTCCGGTGGATGTGTTAGAGGGAGAAAGATCATTTTACCAGCCAATATTCTGAGTTTTGAAGCAATGGGAACATCAATAGTTTCTTTTTTCCAATCAACTTCAAGAATTTGTAAACTCTCATTAGATATGATTGAAGGAATTAAGGACAAAAATTTTTCTGTTGCAAGATGCATGTTCATAACCTGCAATAAGATGATAGTTCTATATGAGATAATATTAAAGAAACTAAACGCACATCATTACAAAATTTAAAGCTTGTAGAACATAAGAATATTAAAAGAAACTACACATCATTACCGTTTCAGCATCACTAGATTTTAACTTGAGAGAAGCACGAAAGATGTCACTTACAACTGGAATCTGTTCGAAAGATGCAAAATTAGTATATTTATACCAGCATACTAAAAAATATTTACCTACATTGAACACATCTTGCATCTTTTCTTGTCAGTAAGGTTTTGATAATGCATTTAAATAAAGAAAAACGAAAGAGAAAAAAATAAGTATTCAGACATGCCAACTGAGCAGTAGACAAACTATGCTAACTTGCATTACCTTTTTCCCTTTCTTGTCTTTGTAAACAGCATTTCTGAAGGGCAGAAACAAAGCAGCATACAGACAGAGCCTCTGTTGGTCATCCTAGAAAATACAGAAAATAGAAAGTATTAGGGAATCTTAAAGTTTATCTCCAAAAAAGCTAAAAAAAAAAAAAAATGCATTGAGAAAAATGATCAATTCCTGCAGCAGTACTATTCCCATGATATAAGATAAGCAGTCGGTGAGCAGCCATAACAGGTGTCACCTTCATTCAGCAGACTAGACGGCCCAATGCAACACTTAAAAGTGGTGAAATTACTTTCTCTATATGCAAGGACTGAAGTTAGACAATAAATAATCTTTCTGTAGAACCAATTCTATATTCACAGAGTATCTAACAGGAGATCAGGAATTGATCCTAGGAACTACCATTACCAAGTAAATTAATATCTTTATATGAAAAAGGGTACCAAAATAGAACGTTAGAGGTGCCATGTTACTCCATCTCAGCAGAGATATCTGCTTAAATAATATGGTGTAACATAACAAGCAGAACAGTAGATTGGCTCCAAGACTAAAATTAGAATACTTTGTATAATGGTTGAGAAGTTTGGACATGCAAGTGTATTGTGACCAATCACAATTATTTTCGGTCTAAACTTTTTACATTCTTCTAAACACAGTATAATTACATTACAATGCATGTATGGATTCAATACTCACAGTGAATGAGGAGGACCCCACTAACTGCAACAATTTGCATGCGGAATCCATGTAAGCAACACAAAGCCTAGAGACATAATGAATTGGAAGGTCAGATAGAAACAAAAGAGCCATAAGAAGCAAATGATAAGATCCACAGGTGACAACAGGAAGTCAATGTATGAGCAATGAACTCTATATATGCCAAAAGGGAAAATAACGCGGGGGGGGGGGGGAGTGTAAAGTCACATATTTATAAATAATCCAGTGGGACGTTGATGCTGACTAAATGTTGGTTACCACCTTATATGTGCAAGAATACAAATTCTCCTCAAGAACTGACAGCGTGAGTAACACAAACAGAGAGAGAGAGAGAGAGAGAGAGAGAGAGATGTCTAACACAAATACATAACTAAGAATATCCAAATTGCACATCAAAATACTGAATCAGAATAAGATTAGTTTGTGGTGAAATATATAGTAAAAGGCGGAAGGATGGCATTATATTTGTCATGAAAATGAAATGCAAACAGGCAAACACACTACAAGTTATGAGGTAAGGAAGATTACTTTTCACATTCTTCTGGAGGTGAAGGTTCTGTATCGGGTGGAAGACTAAATACAGCCCAGAACAGCTGCAACTCAGAAACGTAGCTCATTGCCATCACAGGTTGATTGCCGGAGATCATGAGGTCAATCTACACAATGGTAAAGATACAAGAAAAGATGTTAAAAACATTACATATGACAAAAAATCAGGAAGATTACATACCATAAGAAAATCAGAACTGAAAATTCAGTTCCCATAACACATATTAGATGCATACGATAGGATACCTCATGACCAATGCGCTCTCTGCTAATTTTATCAGCAATGGCAACTCTAACATCAGTGTCTGCAGCAGCTATTTTCAATTCTCCATCCAGCTCAAATCCAAACCTCGCACCTAGCATTTACTAACATCGAGTTAAATTCTAACACAACACGTACTTCCTAAGCAGAACCAGCAAACAGAAGTTGTCTGCAGACTACCAAACCGTATAGCTCGAAGAACTCGAAGAGGATCATCTAAAAATGTCTGCTTTGGAGGTAATGGGGTCACTATTTTCCCAGATTTCAAGTCCTGCAATGCCTATAGATATTTGATAAAAGAAACAGTACATTAATGAGGAATAAATAGTCAGCATAACAAGTTGAAATATATTTGAATAGAAAAACATAAACTTGTGTTACCTCTTCTAGTAAAATCTTCAACTGAACTTGCATTGATGTTGTAGAACAAGCTGTTAATAGCAAGTTAAAAATCAGCTAATTTTAAAATTTCAAGGTATTGATAACGAAACAAAATGCATTTACTTCTGCAGCATCTACTAATATATGTCTATTGCATTAACTACGCACACAACATGTCTACATCTGAAGCTCACCCTAGTAAATGATCAGAAGAGAGACAAGGCATACAGACTCAAATGATACAAACATGGAAACAGCAGACCACACAATTTTTGATATGTATGAAGGTGCTATCTAGATATCAAGGTAAATAAGTGTCAAGAAGACAGTACCTATTGATTGTTAAATCCCTTCGGTAAGCATCCTCTTCAGCAGTTCCAAACCTCTGCAAATAATTATGCAAATATACTTATAAGTTTGTTTTTTGATAATACATAACACTGTCAGCATAGTTGTTGCTGATGTCAAAGCACCTTCTTGGTTTTTTTCCCTTTATTTTTATTTTCTTTTGATGTTATAGCAAACTAAACAATTGCAGGTCTTAGTCATCTGGTCCAAAGGACATAAAACTTTCTTTCCCAGCATACCAGAGTTTAACATTTGTAATTCTGACAAATCTTTGGCTCAAAAACGTGAATGCTAGACCAAATCGAAAAAGAAACAAGATGTAGATCAGATTTCTGAAGTATGGTTAAAGATTCAGACCAAGAAAAGCTTCAAGTAAAGTCTACAAACATTCAGTCAAAATGCCCTCCATGTAACTGATAAGTTCTATTTCAGCTCAACACTTGCATTCATGATTTCCCCATGTTCCAATTGAATTCATTGAAAAATGAATAATATATTATTCACCACATTTACCATTGTTGGGATGCGGCTGTTCTCACTGTAGTCTTCAGCCCTTAAGTTGACAAAGTCAATCCATACATCAAAGAGGCGCATCCTTGCTGTTTCCAAATGTTTGGACTGATCAGGATTGCTGCCAATCATCATAAGAAAAGAATATTATGGGCACTTGCTGGTCTGAATCAAGAAGCTGATGCATTGACCTTTTGTAAAAAATAACAAGAATTTTGTGTAGTAAAAGGAAAAAAGATCCACTAGCAATAAATAACAACAATCATGCATTAAACCAAGAGTTACAGAATATCTCATGCAACAAAGAAGGTTCCGCCTTTCAACTTATTTGATAACCTATATATAGTAAAAATCAAATATTTAATAAACTCAGCCAAGAGAAGCAGACAAAGTTTAAGTAAAGTACCACTGTATCACCCCAATTCCTTGAGTCTCTTCACCTGTGGATGACAGATACTCATTCACTTTCTCACAAAATTCCCTCCCCAACATATTGTCAAGCGCAATATCGATATCATAACATTCTTTCCCTAAGAGCTGCAGTAAGAAGAAATGAACATTAAAAAATCATCCGTGAGAAACGACACAAATAAAAGTAAAACAACAAACATTTAGCAAACCCACCAGAAGTTCTTATTTTTTTCAACCAACTCAACATTTTTTTGTAATTGCACCTTGAAATAAAAAACAAAACTTCCCTTCGATGCATGATCAGTTTGTTTGTGAATTAATCCACGATAATCCAACATAAAGATGAGATTTTTCCACAATTTTTAGCAATAAGAAACAGTAATAGCGAGCCAAATCCAATCACCATGACTAATTCTTTTCTTGTCTGTGAAGAAAATTTTAAAAAGTATATAAAAAAGAATGTATTGAGTCAAAACCTTATCGCGAACCCAGCCGCCAGCAACCCGAAGCTGGGTTTGTAGATTGAAGTGGCGGAGGACCTGGAGAAGACGGTCGAATATTTGCTTCTCCTTGGCCGTCAGATCAATCTGGTCCTTCACGTGAACGGACGGCGCTGATGTAGGCATTGTTGCTTTTACAGATGCGCTTCGGGAGGAGAAGCAGAAGCTATAACAAGAATGGCGAGAACGCAAAGGCCCAAGCTTCAGATTACGGCTGCAAAGAGTGGGATTAGCAGAGAGCGGCGAGAATTTGAATGGGTTTAAGAAGGAAAGAGAGCAAGGGGTTTTGGAAGAGGAAGTGAAAAAGCGGGCGTTGAGCAGTTTCATGGCCTTGGGATATAAATAAAAAGAATATCTTTTCTAACTAAAATACACCCTACCCCCATCAACCCACCCTCAAGAAAATAAAATAAAATAAAAATTTTGAGTACCTCTTCGTGTAAATTGCTCCAATTTTCTTGGATTTTCACCATTACTCGAATTCTAGCCGAATTCAATCTAATCACGATACCCAGTTCGTTTGGAATCTAGTGTTAACGTACCCTTCTGAATTCTTGGATTTCATCTCAGTTTCATAGGAGATTGGAGAAAAACAGCAAGTGGATCTCAAGAAGAAGAGGGGAGAGAACTCCTGAGCTGAATTGAATTTTGTATGTTTTTCTTGTTATGAATACTAGCAAGACTTATCATTGGAGCAACAGTTTTGTTGTTTGTTGAATGTGATTCATGAAAAAAAAGGGATCTTGGTGAATTGTCTTTGTTTTGAGGTAATCTTGTTGCAATGGATGTATTTGTGCTTTTTCCTCTGAGAAAACGTCTTGTCTTATTGCTTGCACTGAGATAAGAATCTTCTTTTGATTATTCACTTGGTCTTTGATGATTGAATTTGATTCTACCTGTTGTGTTATTGCTTGCACATAGATATGAATTTTCTTTTGATTATTCACCTTGTCTTTGGTGATTGATTTTGAAGTTTCCAACTTTAGCAGACAATCCAGGTTCTGAAAAAACATAAAGCGTTGTTAAGAAAAGAATAGGGCCTTCAGTGTGTGTATAATAAATGGATCAGGAAAATTTTGTCCATAAATTATGAACTGTGACAATGTATAGCAACCCAACAATCTGTTGAGATATTACAGGTGGTAAACGCTGACAAGTTGAAGATCCACAGAAGCCCTTTTGCTTATATAAATTCCTTGCAGTATGCATCTGTTATGTTTTGAGTGACTGCTGAACTTTTGTAGGCTACTTAAGACTTTCTCTCATTCTCTGTTACTCGACGCGCAGTTCATTTGATGTGGCACTATGCTTACACACAATGTATATGACACCTTGTTATTTGTTGTAGATTAGAGGGGCTATGGTAGGGGTTATAAACAAGTTCTTGATTGCAACCATATGCATGTTGGTAGCTCCTATGGCTATTCTATATGGATTCAACCATAACTTATTCCCTGGTAAGCATCCATTCCCAACTCAAACATCATTGTCACTGTGATCCCATCTTTTATTTGTAACTTTGTTGTGTTTGTTGTTTGAGTTTAATTGTCTATCATGCATCCAAACAGGTTCTACTCGCCTGTCTCCTGAGTCCCTGACACTCTGGAGTGGAATTCTTGCTGTCATCTCCGTGAACGTGGTTATAGCATTCTACATTTATATGGCCATGAAAGAGCCTTCAGACAAACATGAGCCAGATCCTAAATTCCTTGCAGATGCAAAGGCCAGCATAAACCAGTTTGGACCAAGTGCAGTGGACTCATCATCAGACCGTGCAAAACAAGAATAGCTGATGCTGGCTAGATACTAGGCTGTCTAGTTTCTGGAATGAACTGAATCAATTATGAGCAGAGGATATCCCCATTTTTGTGCCTTTCTGTAAACTTCCATTTCGTTTTTCTTGAGTCTGTAAAAGAGCATAATATTAATCAGTATTTGGATGTTTCATTACCCCAAGAAAGATAAAAGTTACTATTTTTCCTTCCTATGTGTTGACTAATTAGTGCAATTCTCTGATTCTCTCTTAGTTTGCTTTCAGTAAACTAAAAATTGCTACTTTTCAAATTGTCAGATGCTTGATGGTCCTTCTTCATCTCTTTCAACACAAGTGTTTCTTTCCCGTGCTGCCTAAATCGGCCACACCCTACCCATATTATTTGGCCTATTGCAGCTCCCATTTCTCAAAATCACATCATTTTCGAACAATCTGTACGCACTCGAACAATGGCAAGATTGATTTCTTCGACGGCCTTCTCCAGCGTTGCATCAGTGACATTAACGAAAGACTTAATCTTGAAAGACCCGTTAAGCAGATTCACACGCAAATTGTACTTACGTCTTCGTTGTTTTCGGCGTTCTTGTCAACCAGATTGATTTCGGTGTACTCCAAACTCTGCCGTTTGAATGATGCGAGGAAGGTGTTCGATACTTCTCCTAAAGATTGCCTTTTTAGCTCTCTTTTCTGGAACTCGATGTTACGTGCTTATGTTTCGGTTTTTTGGTATGAAAATGCTCTGGAACTGTACTGTCGAATGCGTGAACTTAATGTTCAGCCTGATGGGTTTGGTTTTCCGCTGATTATAAAGGCATGTGCGATGAGGGCTGAAGTTCGATTGTGCAAAAGTGTTCATTCTCACGTAATACATTTGGGTTTCGCAAATAATCTGCATGTTAGCAATGAGTTGCTGGGAATGTATGGAGAGATTGGCTGGATAGACGTTGCGTACCAGGTGTTTGATCGAATGCCTCTAAGAACTCGTGTTTCTTGGAATGTCATGATGTCGGGTTTTGCCAAGAATTATGACTGTGAAGGTGCATTTGGAATGCTTAGTAGAATGGAGAGTGAAGGGTGGGAGCCGAATTCTGTGACTTGGACTTCATTGATTTCCAGTTTCTCTAGGTGTGGCCATAGCAATAAGACATGGGAGCTTTATATTTTGATGAGAGATAAAGGGATCGATGCTACTGCTGAATCGATTGCTGTTGTTATATCTATGTGTGCTGGAATCCCCATTAAAGGTGAGATTGTGCATGGACATGTAATAACAGCTGGTTTTGAGAAGTATATATTTGTTAGAAATGCACTTATAAGCATGTATGGGAAAAATGGTGCTGTAGATAAGGCTGAATATCTGTTCTCTGGACTGGAATCTAAGAGTATAGTTAGCTGGAATGCGCTAATATCGGCCTATGCTCAATCTGGTCTATGTGATGAGGCGTTTTCTGCGTTTCTGAGGTTGGAGAAGAACTTAAATGGTGATATGATGGTAGGGCCTAATGTGGTTAGTTGGACTGCTGTCATCAATGGATTTGCTGCTGATGGACGGCATAAAGAGACTTTGGAACTGTTTCGGCGGATGCAGTTTGCTCAAGTGCCAGCCAATGCTGTAACAGTTGCCAGTGTGTTATCAGTTTGTGCTGAGTTATCAGCACTGCCTCTTGGTAGAGAAATCCATGCCCGCTCAATCAGAATGTTGATGATTGGTGATTTGTTGGTTACAAATGGTTTAATAAACATGTATATGAAATGTGGTAGCCTGAGGACTGGAAACTCACTATTTGAGAGTATGGTTTTCAGGCATATAAGCTCCTGGAATATAATGATCACTGGCTACGGTATGCTTGGACTTGGGGATACGGCTCTGAAAATTTTCCATCAGATGGTGGATGCTGGGGTTAAGCCAGATGAGATTACACTTGTTGCTGCTCTTTCTGCATGTAGCCACTCAGGCCTTGTTGCTGAGGGCCGGGAGCTTTTTGAGCAGATGGTTAGAGAATTTCAAATCACGCCCCAACTGGAGCATTATGCTTGCATGGTTGATCTTTATGGCAGGGCCGGGCTTCTGCAGGAAGCAAGTGACATCTTGAAAAACATGCCTATGGAGCCGAATGAAACCATCTGGGGAGCCCTGTTGAATTCTTGTAGGATGCATAAGAATACAGGCGTGGCAGAAGAGACGGCTTCGCAGATTTTTAGTCTTGACTCTGAGGGGACGGGCAGTTATATGTTGCTGTCAAACTTATATGCGGTGAGTGGGAGGTGGGAGGATTCTGCAAAAGTGAGGCTTTCAGCTAGGACAAAGGGATTGAGGAAAATCCCTGGACAGAGTTGGATTGAGGTGAGGAAGAGGGTCCATTCATTCTCAGCTGGAGAGGTTTTGGACTTGGAGATGGAAGAAGTTTATAGGGTAGTTGAAGAATTGAACCTGCAGATGGTGGTGGAGAGTAATGTGTCCAAAGGATTCTTTGAGAAAGATGAACCTGAAGAAAGATATGCTCATCAGTTAATGTTAATACATTCAAACATTATTTGAGAACTATTAATGTTAGCCTATTGCGATTGAAATATATATATATGTATGTATATATACACCTTGAAATGTCGAGTATATATATTTTTTTTTAAATTATAGGTAAATAGGCAATGATTCACTTGATGCTTTCTAAAAAGTTATCATACATAGTGCAAAAGAAAGACGGATTGAATCGGATTGAGTAGGAGAATTTGGTACGATCTATCAGAAAGAAAGAAAAAATATCATATAATTAATTCGAGAGAATCAATCATACTTTGTAAACCTATCACATTGAGAAAAAAAAGAAGTGAAACAATAAGAAATGAAAACATTTGAGAAAGGGGGATTGAATCGAGTTTAAACGCAACAAAAGCAAGTAATTAGAATGGGCAAAATTCTAATCGCGTGAAAAAAAATAAAAAAAATTACATAATTAGAATAAAAAGATAAATACTTTTTTATGAAAGGAAGGAAGTATAAAAGAATAACAAATGAAACAAAGTAATTTCAAAGTAATCAAGAACTTGTTTGTTTACAAACTCCCATTTCATTTTTCAACTCCCAGAATTTAAACAAATAAATATTACACATTCTCTAATCTCACTTCCAAAATACAAAATATATACCAAAAAAATTCCTATTATTCACACACTAAACACATTCCCCAAAATTTCAATCAATTGTCATATCATTACAAACATATACACATATCACCACTCATACAATCTATATATACATATATATAAATAATTTTAAAATATTCATTTCATTCCACAAACTCAATAACAAAATTATTGATGTGACATCTTATCCCCCAAAACATAAATAAACAAACTATTTTCTCTCAATTCATACTCTGCATACCTCCTAAAACACAAACAAACAACCATCACATTTTTCAACTCCACTTCCCCAAATTCATTATCCCAAAAAATTTTAGAAGACTGCCCCAATTCACATCCAAACAAAAGCCAATTTTTTCGTAATAGTATGTGATTATTGATTTAATTAATCTTTTTTACTTGAAAACATATATCAAAATTTGTTAAAGACCTCATCCATTAATTTTTCCTTTCTATTAATTCAAATACTCCTTGATCATACAACTTCTTAAACATAAAAAATATTAATTAGTTTTTTAATAAAAAGGCTAATATATATTTATATATTATTATTATTATTGTTTTTAATTCTCTCTCTCTCTCTCTCTCTCTCTCTCTCTCTATCTCTATCTCTCTATATGTCTTATTCCCGCCAAAGGCAAGAATAGAAGGAATATGACGTCAGCATTTTCATGGATCAAAGCAGACGAAACAGCTAAAGAAGCGCTCGTCAGAATTCTCACAGAGCGGCCATTTGTCGTATTGCCGCCACCGCTCCAGCGGCTACCCCTCCGAGCCGGAAATGTCGTCGAAATCGTGGGCACCTCTCCTTCCTTTAAAACCCTAATCCTCATGCAGGTGAAAAGAACAATTGAATTCCAACAGCCAATTGCTCTATTATACTACTTCACGGTTCAAAAATTGATTAAATAGCATGACAAGTTGTGTTTGTTTAGGCTGCAATAAGTTGTATTTTGCCTAAAGAGTGGAAGGGCGTGCAATATGAAGGGCTGGACCGCCCGGTGCTGTTTGTTGATTTAGACTGTCGTTTTGATGTTTTGAGCTTTTCACGAGCTTTGGAACGGCGGATTATTGGTGCTAATGGTATTTTTTTTGCTTTAAAAGAGGAAAGAAACTTTTCTTTGACCAGAAATTACGATTTTTATGAATTTGAATTAGTGATTTTCTTTTCTTTTTAAACGATAATTAGGATTAAGAAGCAGCATCAAGGGAAATGATAATGAATATGACAAAGAGTTGTTTGTAGCATGCATGAGGCGGTTCCTGTATACACGGTGTTACAATAGTTTTGAATTTCTTGCTACTCTTAAGGTGAGGATCATTGATCATTGCAGTTTTTGTGTTCCGAAGCTCTTTTTCTGTTTTTTGGCATATCTTGGCTGTATATGATGTCTATTAGAACTTTGGCTATTAAGAATCTTCTATAAACGAATGCCTCATTTCTGTTAAATTCTCTGAGATGATTAGATTGAGTCTCTCTACTCAGCTGCTAAAAATGAGGCAGAAAGGTCCAAGATATCCTTTTGACACTCATTTCTTACTAAGAACTGGGATTTCTGTCAAAGATCATTAGCTATTACATTTCACATTGAGATTTGGCTTTCTGACTACTATATTTTGGTAATTTGGTCAGAATTTGGATGTCCCATTTAACTTTGTAGTGGGTTCAAGTAGCAGGGACAGAACCTTGTGGTGCTTGTTTTGATAGCTTTTCTATCATATATTCTTTCTGTGAGCATTCACCCATTATTGCAGACAATGCATTACCCGCTTCAGAAAGAGAAGGAAAAGCAAGGTAGTGCTGTTTATATGCTTATGATTGACAGGTTCGTATCATGATGTTTAGCAGCACATTCAAATTTCTGGTCATCTTCCTATTACAAGAGCATGATATGTTCATAAACCTCATTTGGTGCCATATGCTAGTCTGGAACATCTTGCATCTCTTAGCATTTGCAGTAAAACTGCTAGCTTGGGTTTTGAGTTTTGGGGTTTAAGGTGCGGCTTGAAATACAAATATAGTGGAATACAATCTTGCATAGAAGTGGTAGTTAAAGAAACCTAAACCAAAGCCTATATCTGGAACCAAGAGAGTATTTTTACATGTTGAACGAACATACAGCCTATGAGTCCAGTCAACAACTCAATTACTCATTTTAAAGATTAAGTCTGGATAATTAGTGTTGTTTCAGAATAAAACAATTTTTGAACAATGTAATCAGCACAACAACCTAGCATTGTCAAACAGGACATGTAGGAAAACAGTTTAGAATTTGAATCAGAACCGGGTGCTAATAAGGTGATAGAGCCATAGAGGTAATAGTAACTGGAGTTTATTAGGCAGAGTTCGTTCTGGGTCGCATGATTTTGATTATGAAGTTACACCTGAGTAGAGTAAGGATGCTATTAAAGTTTGATCACAAATCAAGGAAATAATAGGGTTAAACTAGCATGATTGTGATAATATGGAAGACTGTAGCTTTTATCTATTGTATTTAAGGGTTTGATGATGGTGCTACATGACAAGAGTAAAATTACCATTGCCATCTAAATACATGTGGGAAAACTGTCTATTAGTTGAGCATTTAGTTTGCGGCTTACCTGTATCAAGCAATTTAGTTAAAAGCTTAGATACTATTTGGTTTCATTTTCAATCCCCATTTTCACATTTTCTACTATTCCAAAAATAAAACACTTCACTTTTTACACATTTTCACCCAACATCATTTTCATTTTCAAAACACATTCCCGAATAACATATATCTTCTCCCAATAACCTATATATCTTCTCTCTCAATTCCATTATTTCTATCTCTCTTCATCTACAACCTGTTAAAACCAACATAATCATTACTTTTCCAACAATTCATCCAAATACAAACTCATTTTCAACCCATTTCTATTAACTAACTTTTTAAATTTTAGAAATGATGGAAATGGAAATAAAACCAAACGTGCTCTTAAGAGTCACCATCCTTGTACGTCCTCTTCTGTACCTGGTCTCATCTGATCTTTGCTTCAGTGGACCATGGTAATGATGGAGCTTACTTAGCAAGTATTTGGGGAACATGGCTTGTAATTTTTTTTTTTATATACTGGTTTCAGGAATTTTTATGAAACTTTATAGATACGGATAAGTAATTTCAATTTAAAACACCATGTATAAAATCCTTTGACACCAGCATTGGAGCTTTTTACTGGATGGATCGTGCTTTACCATCTTCATCAACAGGTAGCAACAACAGGTGATGGCTCACAACGAATTCTTGCTTGATTATTGTTTTGTTATTGCAACATTCATACTTCCTTCTTCTGTGTGTGATCTTACTCACGGAGTATTAAGGTTGCTCACAAGCTCATATTTCTTTTCTCAATTTCTTGTTTCAGACAGTTTGGTTTTTTGTGATCATGTTTGCAGTTTTTAATTTCTTTCTTAATCAAATTATGTCTAATCCATCTATGGTTAGCTTTTTCTGCGTGTCCATTTTTATGTCACACTTGACATATGCACCATTTTGTTTTAATTCCCAGTTTCCCATGTATGATCTCAGATTTGTGTGTTTATTTCTTTTCAAACTGTCTTGGACTATCCTTTTATTTAATGGCTTCCAAAAACGAATCCTTCAAATGAAGCTTATTTTTTTCTTATGGACAGGAAGGGCCTCTCTCTTCAGACTGTGGCAGAAGCCGTAGTTCAGGAGATCCAGAGGCTTCTGCTGGTGCATCCCATGCTTGTTTTAGCTACGAAATCAGCTATATTTGACCAAAAGCAAACAACAAGTGAAGTGATAAGGTTGGTGATGGATATTAGATATCTTTTTGAGATGCAATCTTCTGGATGTATGGAAAAATTCAATTTGCTACCCAAGCACACAAATCGATTTACAACTGGTAAAGCACTTTATATTTAGTTTCACACCAGTAAAAAAGATCAACAGAAATGAACAATGGTGGACAAGTATTATCAAAGCACATGATTTCAAGTACTCACCTTTCCTCTTTGTGATATTCATTTGATCTGAAAGCATCCCTCCTATGGGCATGTTAATTCCTGCCTAAACACCACTTATAGTGCTGTCGGTTACTGGATTCATCTTCTTTCTCCTATTTGCATATCTTAACATTAGCATCTTGTGTTTTCAGAAATTCTGGAAAATGGTCAGATGAAAAGGTGTTTGACTCAAGAGGTCCTCCGAATATACCATATCGTGACTACATGCCATTAGTGTGGCAGGTGTGATCTTTTGTATTATCTGATTATACTCTGAAGTGCAAGGAGCAAATATGAATCACTAAATAATCCTCTGAAATGCATGCTTTTTCTTTTCCTACTAAGCATAATATGATTCCTTTTTCAGTTATTACTTTATCGATTCTGTTTAGTGCATATCACAAACTTGAGAATCTTCCTGTTGTGCAGTCCTTTGTTTCACACAGAATACTTCTGCGAGGTTCAGGTTTGGATCTGGGAACACTACATAAACATGATTTCTTGTTGCTTTTTCTTTCATATGTGTAATAATATTTACATGCTGGCTGCTTATCCTATATTGCAGATGGTGAACACAAGCATCAGAATCATCCTATTTTTCGGACAGAATGGCTGTTGCCTTCACTGAAGTTCTCAGACAATTTTACAGTAAATGATGTATGATAACTCTGTCCAATTTCAAATACTTCATTACTATGAAACTCTGATGGATTCCTTTTAGCATTGATGAGATTGATTAGTATCGTTTATTTCAGGATGGTGGCGTAGTGATTTTATAAAGAGGAATACAGTATGAAATATAAATCAGAATAGAAGATTCAAAATGGGTTTAAAACATTGTAAGTGGGGAAGCCAATTGTCCGAAGAGGCCTGAATTGTAGTACTCCTAATTGGTAACTACGAGTTTGATGTGTTATGGGTTTTCGAGATCTCTTTATGATTTTGTAGCATATAAGATGATCAACTCTCTTAAGTCTTATGAGATGTATATTTGGAATCCCTTTTTTTTTTAAAAATGGTAAAAGAGAAAGTTTGTTGCATCTCAAAAAGAATTATATCGATAAAATATGCAAAGATATTTTTTTTCCGATTCAAAATAAGTCTTATGTTATATGAAAGAGTTGGACTCAAAATAGTTTATAAATTGCAGATACTGATATTTTTTTATAAGAATAAAGTTTTTCATAATATATACCAATGGAATAATACTTTGTTGAATTGAATTATTTATTGTAAGCAATGTACATTATTGTTATTGGTTATATATTTTTAGATTAAATAAAATAATTACCCAATTTATAAATAATATTGAAAAATAGTTATAACACGACATTAATTAAATGAACAGATAAAAGTGATATTGGATTAGCACATTAAGACTTTGAAAGCGCAATAAACTTATTGGGCCCAATTTAGTTTCGACCTGGAGGTCGGGATGCGTCCCCACTATTGGGCCTTATTCAATTAGGCTCAAAATCAACTGAAGAGGTCGAGATGATAATTTGACCATCAAGGTCGAATTAGCTGACCTGATTAGCAAATCCAGGTGTTTAGCGATTAATGATGCAGTCTGCACTATTCCATTCGTCGCATTAAATGCACTTCAACTACTTGTGCATTCGCATTTAATGATGTGACGGCGTGTCACCTCCGCCATTAATGCTGTCACATCCACATTTAATGACAGTACAAGTCTCCCCCTCCGTGGAGCTTAATGATCGGCACAGTAAACAGTTGCAAAGCATAGGACTCTGGTTGAAATGACCATGATTGCTCCTACCAGCGGGAATTTTGCTGGGAGCTTGTTAAGGTGATTCTCGTCTTTTTACCAATAAGAGTACACTATAATTACTCTATTCTCTCAACCAAAATGTAAGATATTCATTCAGAACTAAGTCGTTACTCTGCTTATTTTACTTTGTAATTCAGTACAGAAACTGACTTAACCTTAGGAGAGTATTAGCTGAGAACCCTCTCGGCTAGCCTGACGTTTGCTACTTGGTTGCAGGTTCCGACCCCTACCACTCTCAAGTCGAAAAGCCCCGCATAATAAATTCGTTACCATCTCTTAGGTCGAAAAGTAGTGTGTGTCCATTTAACCATCAACAAAAAAGTTACTTGAATTTAAGATTTTACCAAAATTTTGGAGCACTTTGAATGTATGCATGTTAATACATTAGTAAAACATATATCATAACTAATAGTTGATCCTATGTATTTTTATAATGTATTAAACAATTTTTCCATAGCATTTTTAGTGCATTTCTAAAAATTATGCCTAAAACAACAAACATCTTTCTTAACATCAAGGTCTCATTTATATATAATGAGATGAAAAATGATTGATGAGATATAAAATAAAATGATTGATGAAATTAAATAATCAAATAAATACTATATATATTTTACATAATTATTTAAATAATAAATTAATCAATAATAATTATAAATAGATATGATTAGTCTTAAGGCTACATGAATATTTTGGATATTCTCTATTGATTAATAGATGACAAATAAGGTGGGATTAGGGGTGTAAATGGATATTAAACGGATCGGATACACTGTTTTCATATTCGTATCCGTTTAACTTTTCGAATATTCGGATACGGATATGGATTTAACGGATATTTAAAAATGATATCCAAATTCGTATACATCGGATATCGGTCGGATACGGATATATCCGTATTCGATTATAATTATTCAGATGCATTCATATTTTATTAAATTTATCTATATTTGAATTATTATTTTATATTCATATTCGATGATAGTTATTTAGATATTCATTTACGAATATCCAAATACGTGAATCTATGAACCTATAACAAATACATATTTTAATTAATAGAAGGAACTATATAATTTCATTAAAACGAAAGCAATCAAACAAATAACATAATTTTTAATTAATAATTGACTTTATAATTAATTATTAGTACTTGTTAATAATAATACTAGCATTTGAGTATATTAATTATAAAGTTAACCAACAATAATTATGTTTATTAACTTAATTCTTCACTTTTTTTCTCTATATTACAATAAATTTTTAAATTTATTCTTTATTCTTCCCAATTCTTCAATTATAATTTATATATATACATATATGTATTATGAGATTTTTATTGAAAAATATAAATAATATATTATTTAATAAATATTTCTTCGGATCTGATATTAAACGGATTGGATACGCATTTATCATATTCATATCTATTTATAATCGGATATCTACTAATCGGATACGGATAATATCCGCTTTAAAAGGATGCGGATAAATTTTGTATAAACGAATACAAATGCGAACGGTAAACGAATTTTCAAATATCTATTTACAGCCCTAGGTGGGATGAGTACTCATCCTATGATGAGCAATTTTAATATTGGACCAGAAAAAAAAAATGTACTGGGCTATATGAAATAAAGTATATTATATTAGACGTGGTGAAATAGTATATTCAATATATTATTTCAAAATAAATGAGGTCTATACATTTAGAGCTCGTTTGCTTGATGTGTTTGAATTATGCATGATACATATGACTGAGATAAATAGTGAATTATTGTATATTCTATCTAATATTTGTTTGTATATTTTAAATAACTTGATATTCAACTTTGATTGTTTGCTTGGTATGACTATCTCATTTGACAAACTACAACTTATTTCTAACTTAGGTTGGATTACATATCACGCCTCAAGGCCTTAATACACAAGTCAAGTTTGGCCTTAAATGTATGACGGAGCATAACTGTATCAATGATTTCTAAAAATGAACCGAACATTATAATTGAATTGGATTGTATATCTATCATACAATATCAAAACAAGCAAACGAGCTCTTATATATATTATTAGGAAAAGGAAAAAGAAAAGAAAAAGAACAATTATAAATACGTCTAAATATATATTTTAAAGTTCACCAAACAGGCCCTTGGAAGACTTGGAATAAATATAAGACTTTTCTACTTCTTTGAAAACTTTCACCAATCAAAACAAATAAAATCCCTACCACAGAAAAATCAGTTGCTAACAATACATCGTTAATGGCTTCTTTTCTTCTAGCGATCCAATCCTATTTGTCAAAATTTCAGTTCAAGTTCCTATGTTTATTAGTATTGTTTTTACTTTCTGCGCCGATCAGTGCATCGGAGGATCAGTTCAAGGTGGATGGCAAAGTGTTGGAACTCGACGACTCCAATTTCGACGCTGCAATTTCGAATTTTGATTATATTTTCGTGGATTTTTACGCTCCGTGGTGTGGCCACTGCAAGCGTCTCGCACCTGAGGTTTGATTATTATTTTTTTTTTTTTTAGCATTTTTTGTTGGAGCTTTTTACTAGATTTGATTTTGATGATTTGAATACAGAGATGATTGTGTTTGAGTTGTACTGCATATTTTTGAGTAATTTGTTGTTTGAAAATGTGAATCTTGTATAAGATTCATTGAGCTGTTACTTTTGATCATGTCTTGCTATGGATATGATTTAGTAGGCAAAACTTTGGCGTGTGGTTGTAGTTTATATTGGGAATGTTGTGTCTTTGATTTTTTGGTGAATTCATGCAATTCCTTTAATTGGCGTGATTTTTCAGATCCAAAGAGTAAGGAGTACGCACATACATGGCTTTCAAAAGATTGTCAATATCATCGATCATGGGCTACTGCTACTTTCTTTGTTTTACATTGTAATTCTGGTTTTTAAGATGCTGCCAGTGTCTTTTCTGCGTTTAATCATTACCGAAACTATACAACTGAATTTGTATAGTTTGTTCCTTGGTTGGTGCGTTGCTTTGCTGCACTTGGAAATACAAATCCTCATTGATATTGGGAAAGAATACTGAAACTGAAGAATATGATATATTAAAAGGAAAATACTTGATGCATGGTTTAAAACAGATCAAAATTAGTAGCAAAAATTTTCTCTTACTCAGATAAATAAAAATGTGGAACCATGCTGGTTTGAGTTGAAGATATTAAATGTGAATAGGCAGGATTATAGGTTATTCCTTTTACTTGTGAAATAAGAATTTCTTGTAATTCTCTTCTGAAAGAGATCTTCTATAGCATATGCAAAAATTTTGTTCACTTGGGACTTCATGAAGAGGACTAAAACGTTTGTAGGCTCAACAAAAGCAACTGTCTTTTGGTTTTGATTTTTTTATTTTTTCCCCCCTCTCGGTTTCTTGTTCCTATGTGATTATTCGTCCTGGGGTATTTGTCATGCCCAATTAGTCCGTCTATTACAGACTGAATCCGTATATTCCATCTACAAAGAAGACTGACAAATGTTAATGTTGCATTGCAGTTAGATAAAGCGGCCCCTATTCTAGCTGGATTGAAGCAGCCCATAGTTGTAGCAAAAATAGATGCTGACAAGTACAGAAGGCTTGCTTCTAAGCATGATATTGAGTATGTTGCCTCAGACTCCTGTCTTAACAGATCTCTTGGTTTTCTGGACTTCGATTTTAATGCTTTCTTTTAGATGAGATGTAAATTAGAAAACTGGTTACTGCCCTGAGACCAAATGTATGTTTCTATTTAATGCAGTGGATATCCAACCCTGAAGATTTTTATGCATGGAGTTCCTACAGAATATTATGGACCACGGAAAGCTGATTTACTTGTCCGATATTTGACAAAATTTGTTGCTCCTGATGTTGCTGTTCTTAATTCGGACTCTGCTATCAGAGAATTTATTGAAGAAGCAGGCACAAATTTTCCTATATTCATAGGCTTTGGCTTAAACGAGTCCATGATATCAAACTTGGCTGTCAAGTATAAGAAGAAAGCATGGTTTTCTGTTGCCAAGGATTTCTCAGAGGATATCATGTCTTTATATGATTTTGATAAGGTGCCTGCTTTGGTGGCAATTCATCCATCCTACAATGAACAGAGCATTTTTTATGGGCCATTTGAAGGTTAGCTTGTCTCTTATTTTGCATTTTCGTTCTTGAATCCAGTAGCTATTTCAACTTTCATCTTATTGAAGCATGATTTTCTAACATTATTCTTACAATATCCCTTTTGTTATGCTTACCTAGGACCTAGGTTACACATGCATTTGTCTTGAGGCACTTATTGAAATTGTAGATATTCTAGGGTGTTTAACTAGGATACTTTTTTAGTTAACGTTTCTCATATATTTTAGTTTCCATCTTTGTTCCTAAAAATTGCAGAAAAATTTCTCGAAGATTACATAAAACAGAGTTTGCTTCCTCTGGTGTTACCAATAAACCAAGATTCATTGAAGTCGCTTAAGGATGATCAAAGGAAAGTTGTTCTAATAATCTTGGAGGATGAAGCAGACGAGAAATCCAATGCAGTAGTAAAAGTTCTAAAGGCTGCTGCCTCCGCAAATCGTGACTTAGTATTCGGTTATGTGGGGTTCAGGCAGTGGGAAGATTTTGTGGAATCATTTGAAGTCTATAAGAAAACTCCGCTACCAAAGATGGTCGTATGGGATGGTGATGAGGAGTATTACACCGTTAGTGATGCTTTCTATTTTTCCAGAAGCCTCTTTCAGTACTGTTAACTGCTCTCTCTCTCTCTCTATCTAAACTTGCATTTTTGGTCCAACAGGTCATTGGCTCAGAAAGCTTGGAGGAAACCGATATGGGCAGCCAAGTCTCAAGATTTCTTGAAGGTTACAGAGACGGAAGCGTGATACAGAAACGTATCTCAGGCCCGACCCTGATGGGTTTCATAAAATCAAATATTGGTGTCAAAATTGTTCTCATTTTTATTTTTGTGATTTTGGTAATGGTGCTGATCCTGTCGATAACTAAAGAAGAACCTCTGACCGTTGGCACCCGAGACCAGGTCGACGAAGGGAGGAGCTCCACGCCCCAGCCAGAAACCAGAGAATTGCGAAGAAATACTGACAAGGAGGATTGATTTTGTGTTTTGGTGTAAAACACGGACAAAATTATGCGTAGAACTGGGTTTTTGATACTAGCAAAGCATTAGATGATATTTTAAAACTTTCACGGTATGCTGGAGAATGATGATCATCCACTTGTAGTTAGTTTCTATTTTGCGCATTTATCGGATATTTATTTCAACTTTGTTTTGTAATTGGGAGAAATTTGGTTGAGACTATTTATTGATAGTGAAAAGTTGGATGAATCTCATCTTCATTTCTGCACATAGTGATGGTATATTATTACTAGGAATATTTGCTATATTCTTCTCACTTCAGAAATAAAAACTAGTAATGGCCCTCAATTTCCATGTTGCAAGCAGCAAAATTAAACGGATCGCATGGGCTAAAGCTAAAACCTAGAACTGCAGTCCAGTCAGCCCATTTTTAGAGAGAGCCCAAAATTTGTGCTTTACATTAATTAAGGAGATTCGATACTCTTCAATTGATTAGTTTAAAGGAGTTTAGACTAATTAAAATATTTGATATTCAATAAACCGTAAAGAGTTGCGAGTTTATGTCTAACGAATTGGTAAACTTAATGGGTCATATACAAAAACCTTTAAACACTCTAGTGTGCTTGGAAAAATTATCCAAAGAGTTAGATAATTAAATTGGTCAATATTGAAAGAAATCAATAGATTAATTCAAAATTGGTTACAAGCAAGGGGTTAAACTAATCAATTAATTTAAAGAGATAAATTAGATAAATAAAATTAAAGTATTAATTTGATTGGAGTATTGGACCATATGGCAAGTTTAATTAATCTTGTCAACTTAAAGAGTTAAGTTAGATCAATTAAGAAGGTGTTTGTGTAAGCTAATAAGCTCTATAAATCATCTTATAAGATATTTAAAAGATTATAAGTTAATAAAAAGTGTTTGGTAATTTTTTTTAAAAGAAAGTTTATAAAATCCTAAAATAAGATGTTAGGAGCTTATAAGCTTTTTTAAAGAAAGTAAAAAGACCGTAACTTATTTTTAACATCTTAACAAACTCATTTATTTTGAACCATTTTAATTATAAAATTGTCATTATTAACATCTTATAAGCTCCAAATTCTTATATTTTCCAAACACTTCAACAACTTATTTTAAAAATAAGATCTAACATCTTATAAGCTCCAAAAACATCTTATAAGATGTAAGAGCTTATAAGATGTTTTAAAGAAGTTTAGCCAAACACCATCTAAATTAAATTTGATTTAATTGATATTAAAGAGTCTTATTTTTTGAGAGAAATATTTAAATAAAGGAGTCTATTTAAATATTGGCAATTAAAATCCTACTCATAGTAAAAATTGACACTTAATTAACATTACTTGAACCAATAGCATGAAGGTATAAATATAACCAATAGTACGAAGTAAGCCTTCAACTGGCCGGCCATAAGGTATAAATATAACCTCACTCGTCTTTTCTTGATGTGACAAAAACTTCTCTCCAACCTTCGTCTTTCTCTCCAGTTCTTCTCTTTTCTTCCATCTATTCTTGCAAGAGTGATATAAAGGCGTGTGGACATTAAGGGAGGCAGCTCAAGGAGAATCTAAGTTGAAGCTTCATTCTAGGTGGCATTAAGGGCCATTTTTGGCCACGTTTTTCCTTCATACCATGCCTACCGTGAGCGTAGGCAGAGATCGCCTTTTCCAAGCTCTTGGACGCACATACAGTAAGATTCTATACTGTAGGTCTGCGTATATACATAGGGAGTTGTGTATATCAGAATTTTATTCTTTTTTTTTTCTTTGGTGGATTATAGCTGAAGAAGAGTTTGAGGATTTGTGCTTCAAGTTCGGCATTGAGCTTGATGATATGGTATGTAAAAAATCTGTTATTAAGATGCTTTACTAGTTTATGACAATGAGTTGTGTGAGTTTTTATTATTATTTTAATCCCAAGTTACAAAATTTTCTATCGTCTAGTAATCCAGAGCTTTCCTGCTTTCTTGTTTGGATTAATTTGAATTTTGGAAATTAGTGGAAAATTTTTGACAAGTCAAGAGCAACCTACAATTCGGAAGATTATAATGATTATCTGCTAGCCTGCTTAGTGGTTTAGATATAGTTCGCGTATTGGAATTTAGGTGCTTGTTCTATGTCATCTCATATTATGGTTTTCATCATAGACATTAGTTAAACTTGGTTTTTTAATGAGTTTTTGTTTGAATGATGTGAAATCAGACGACTGAAAAGGCAATTATTCGAAAAGAGAAGCATTTGGAAGAAGAAGAAGTATCTGAAGATGAGGAAATAATGTACAGGGTTGAAGTGTCAGCCAATAGGTATATTGAAAATTTATTACTTTGGGTGATCAATTAAAAAGCTAGATATGCTAATCTGGATTTAATTAAAAGTATGGTAATTTAATCCTCTTACCTCCAGTGTTTTGAAGGGAGGATCATTGTTCATAAAAGTGGAGCAGGTTGCTAGTGTGATAAAATTAGTTTGTTTGGAATGAGATTTAGTGTCTTTTTGAAATTGTGGTGAATGAGTTTTCTTTTCTTGGACTTTGAATTTTATGGCAGATATGATTTGCTTTGTCTTGAGGGGTTGGCTCAAGCCCTTCGCACATTTAATGGGGTCAATCCAATGCCCACTTATAATGTGGCATGCATTGGTAAAGAATCTATGCTCAAAATGCATGTAAATGCTGAGGTTTGTATAATGAAGAAACCAAGTTTTTTGTTTTGGTTCTAGGTTGCTGATTTTTTGTCATTTCTCTGATGATGATTTTCCTTCACTATAGACGTCAAAGATTCGGCCATATGTTGCATGTGCTGTTTTAAGAGGTGTTATAGCTTTATTGATCTCCAAGATCGGCTTCATCAGAATATCTGTCGGTAATGCTATCAAATCTTTGATTCAAATACAAGAAGGCTAGTCGCACCTTCAGTTGCCTGAGATGTCGACTGATTTTTGTCTTTGAGAAAATGATTCAGTTACTTTTAAGTTTTTGTAAATGAGTTCTCTGGATCTGAAGTCGACATTCTCAGCCTTCTGAAATTTTTTATGCTTGTATCTCGGTAGTCGAAGAACCCTGGTTGCTATTGGCACACATGATTTGGATACAATAGAAGGCCCTTTCACATATGAGGTATGCTGTTTCCCTGCATTTGTGCTGTCTTCATGGATTTTACAAGTTGTTATATTATAGAAGGCACTGTATTTTGGCTGGGACCTCGCTTCTACGTCTGCTAGATGAGGGAGCTTGTGTAGGAGTTTAGTTTCGGACCTATGCCCTTTCCGTTCTGGCTTGTAATTGCAAACATGAGAAATGTGCTGCACAACTAGTTAAGAAACTATATGCTTTTCGTTTGGATCATAGTTTCGAAAGCATGAGATGTATAGTACAGTTTTCATTCCAGTTCTTTAAGACTGCGCATATAGTTCAAAAAGTTCCAAGCAGAGTAAAAGCATTGCTGATTGTACCTTTTATTTTCTTTTATCAAACCTTGACATGTCATGTTTTTTGAGGTAATTCTGATTAAATAAAAACCCATGCAACTTTCAGGCTTTGCCGTCCCCAGATATAAATTTCGTGCCACTGAAGCAGGTAATTATTTTTAATCTTTTTTTCTTCTTCTTATTATTATTATTTGAGCTTTCTCAGAATCTAGCCTTTATTTCAGTGATGGATTTTAACGGCGGTAAAACAGCCAACATGAAACTATCTACTCTACCAAAATGGGAGGTCATGGCTCCTAATGTCTCCCATCCCTTTTGGTGAATAAGCAGTTTGTTATTGGCAGTTTGGCTCTGTTACATTTGTGGTGCTAGGTATTGGTTTTTTCTAGGAATTCATATGCGCATATTTATCAATTAATCAAAAGACACTGGGAGATAGTATTTGAGTATCTAAAATTGTATCCACCAATCATTTTCCTGTTCTTTGTTATGTTAAAATCGTTTTTACTTAATATTTTTGTCTTGCTCGCTTATTGCGTGTAGTTTCTTGTTTCTCGTTCTTGACTTCTGGTGCTTAACACTGTTTACCTGCTTCCCAATAAATTATACTGAACTAATTGAATCTGTATTTGCTCAGACAAAGAACTTCAGAGCGGATGAGCTAATGGAATTTTACAAGGTGAGTCCTACTATTGTTTATACTTCCCATGGTTATTGCATACTGACATCAAATTCCTGTCATGAAACATTGATGCTTATTACTCGTCAAGTTCTTATTAATGTATGAAATCTTTTATGATTATCCTCCTTTGACAGGATATTGTTGATGTATTCTAACTATGATTTTGTCACATCATTGAGGATTCACCAGTGTTCCCAGTCATATATGATTGTAACAGGTAACTTCTTATTTTCAGAACGCTGAAGTTATGTTGAGATCAATTTTACACTTGTTTCTGTTCTGTCCTATCCTTATATTTTGTATCACCATTTTATATTTGACATTATCCCTTGTCCAAAAAAAAATTTAACCGGTATTTCTGCAACTGGGGCTAGTGCTATGGTTGATATTTCTTTGTTCTGATAAACCCCCCTATACATTTTTCTGCAGAACTGTTTTGTCTCTGCCTCCAATTATCAATAGTGCACGTTCTGCCATTACACTGAATACAAAGAATGTGTTCATTGAGTGCACAGCCACAGATTTGACGAAAGCCAATATTGTCCTGAACACAATGGTAATTAATTGATTGGACCTACACTATGTTGCTACATTTTTCTTTTTTCCTATCTTAGTGTTTCTATGGCTACCAATTTGTTATGCAGGTAACCATGTTTTAGGTCTATTGTGAAAGGAAGTTTGAGGTTGAGCCAGTTGAAGTAATATATCCTGATGGAAAATCATATATTTTCCCTGATCTGTCACTTTATAAGATTGTTGTGCCCTTATCATACATCACCAGTGTAGTTGGAGTCTCCCTCCCAGCCCATGAGGTATCATGCATAAATTTTTTTGTCCTTCTTGTTGATTAGTGGCAATTATATAGATTTTCAAGTTGGACTTTGTCCCTTGCATAGTCCAGGAAATTCTCAACAAAATTAGATTTTGAAAATTTGCGATAATGGAATGAATTTCAGGTGGCTGGCTTGCTGAACAAAATGCAATTACACACGAAACACTCAGTATCAGCAAAGAACGTAACCAGCTTCACCATACGTGTTCCTCCCACAAGAAGTGACATTCTTCACCCATGTGATGTGGCTGAGGTATTGGCCGTGGTGTATCTCTCACTGAAGATCATAATACTTTGCTTGTTTGTATGTGCAATAATGTTTCTCTTATACCCCTCTGTCAAGGATGTTGCAATTGCTTATGGATACAATGAAATTCCAAGGATAAAACTTCTATCCGTGAAGCCACAGTCGTTGAATCAGTTCAGTGATCTTATTCGAACGGAGGTAGCACTCAAGCAAGCTTACATCCATCACTCAATTGTTTTCTTTCGTTTCTTTTGTCATGGTTTTCTTTCTCTAAACTGTGTCAGAAAAAGATTGCCGTTAGATCTACTTGAACCTTGATTGCTATTGAGGTTCACTTGGAGGGTCTTGATTTTAACCATAGATTGTGTTATTCCCTTCTAGATTGCTATGGTTGGTTACACAGAAGTGCTGAAATGGATATTGTGCTCGTATAAAGAAAATTTCACCATGCTCAACCGGAAAGATGACAAGTCAACAGCTGCACTCAACGGAACCCCCCCCCCCCCCCCCCCCCATTCTGCTGATTTTGAGGTTAGTTTCTTTGGAAAATTGTAACAGCCATTTCTTCTACAATTCTTTTAGGTTCGATCTTCTAATAACTGTTCGTTCAAAGAGATGTGTAACTATTTTACTTGTTACTGATTCTTCATTCAATCTATCTAAGAACAGTATTTGCATCCTTTCATCTATCCCTCTTTCTACAAGTATTCTCTATACTTCTCTACTATTTAATATGTTCCTCCACTATTTGCAGGTTGTCCGGACCAGCCTTATGCCCGGAATATGAAAAACTGTGGGTCACAACAAAGACCATCCAAAACCAATTAAGGTAAATGGGATTATTCACCATGATCCTTTGTATAATTTGCAGACATCATATTGTAGAATCACTGGCTCTCTCATTCTATCTTCTTGGAGTGGCAAAAGAAGTTATCTGCACTATCTTGTTAATGCTGTAAAAATGGAACTAGAAGGACTTGTAGTATAGAATCCTGAAAGTTTGAAAACTTAGCGTCTGTTTTGTTTCCTTGGGTCCTATATTCAACATATGTTCCTTCATATATACCTCCATTCGTCTGACTATGTTTTATGAACCATATCCATCTGTATCGTTTTGAATAGATCTTTGAAGTGGGCGACGTGGTGCTATTAGATGAGACGAAAGATGTTGGTGCTTCAAATCGCCGTCATCTAGCAGCTTTATATTGTGGAGCCACCTCCAGATTGGAGGTACATGTTCAGCGTATTATGCTTCCTTGTCCTTCATTCCATCATGAGATTTCTGTATACAGCGCCAACTAACTTTTGCTACGTTTGTTCTGTGCAGTTGATACATGGTCTTGTGGACAGAATCATGGAAGTAACAGGAATTCCCTTTGTGTTGCCTGGGGATAAAACTGGCTACTATATACAAATTTCAGGTGTACGTCTTGTGTTACTTGTAACGACTCTGCTGATTGTCCCGTGGATTTTCATGTATGATGTGCTCACTACTAAGTACTTCTTGCAGGAGCCCGAGTTTCTTCCAGGCAGACAAGCAACCATCATCTATAAAGGAAAGCAGGTTGGCACTTTTGGAATCGTGCATCCACAGGTACATCGAAATATTTCTTACTTTCGTTCAAAGAATTGTCTTATCTCCCTTTTTTACCGTTTTATGCAAGTATTTCAGATCATCTATTCTAATTGATGTTTCATCTTCTACTTTATGACCACTTTATATCATGGATAAATGTGAATTCTTTGAATAAACTGTGTGTGTAATAAAATGAAATAGAAAATGAAATACTAACTAAAATAAATGATTCAGAATATTATAATATCATACACATGCAGTAAACTGACAGAATACGAATGTGAAGGGAACTAGTTTGTAAAATTCAATTTTAATCTATTCTCTAGCTGTTTTAGACATGTTTTCATAATCTGATTTGCAGGTGTTGGATAACTTCGACATTCCAGACCCCTGCTCCTTCGTGGAAGCTGACATTGACAGCTTCCTCTAGAGCAACAAACTCAATATTTTCCCGCCCAAGAGATGACAAATATTATTGCTTTTCTTTCTTTGTTATTTTATTGTTAAATTATTTCAACCATGAATTGTCAAAAATTAATTATTACCAGCAGATCATTTTTTCTTTTTTTTTTTCAAGAGTTTTTCTTTTATGAAGGAATAACAAATAATGAATGAATTTTGAGCTACTCTATTTATGAATTTCCTCCAACTAAGGGAACAAAACCAAATTGAAGTTAAACTAACAAAACCTCAATGTATACACACCAAAAGAGACCAAAAATAAAACCTCCCAGAAAAGATAAAGGAAGCTAGTACAACATGAATCACTGAAAGTATTTGGATGTGAAAGTTACATAGAAGAATTTCCATGTTATATCAATATACTATAAAAACTTATGCTACAATGTACAAATTTGGCTTCTTCACACTATTGCCCCAAAACCTTCTGCAGTTCAGCAATGATCCAAGAGGAAGATTTTGAAACCACTCTTTTCTTGAACCTCTAGTGAGTTTTGGCCAAATCAACTAGCCACAATTTGCTATAGCTTCGCTAACAATCTGGGAGCGACTGGGCTGAAGCAAAAGGTGAAAAGCTTGCAGCTGACTCGCTATAATGCAATGGGTTAGCCTGACAACTAGAAGATCCAATACAACTTGATGAAGCATTGGCTGGACTTGGAATATAGGGAGACATATATCTGGAATTCAGAGATGATAAGGAAGGATAACCCAACGAGTGTGGTGAAACCAAATAAGCACCATGGGATCTTTGGGATGACATATTCCTAAGGTCAACATGGCTCCGACTAGTACTTAGATGGGGTGAATGCAGGTAACGAGGAGTAGCAGAAATGGATTGCGGGCGTGAAACTGAGGGTGATCGTGAAGATGAGGGACGAATTTGGATGGCTGATGATGAGGCTAGTGATGATCTTACAGAAGATAAAACTGATGAGGAAGCAACAGAACTTGGGCCACGTGACAGCAAAGGTGTGGATTCTGATGCTGGTGGTTCACTAGTGCCGGTTCTTGCATCACGTTTACATACGGGACAGAATGTTCTCCATAATGTCAGCCAAGCATCGACACAAATAGCATGAAATTCTGGGAAAAATGAAACATGAAATTGCTCAAAATGGAGAAAGAAAAACTAATCCCATGTCGTAGAGAAATTAGAGAAAACTTACTGTGGTGACATGGTAGAATTCTTAGCTTCTCTCCCATGTTGTAGTCTTCGAGACATATGGCGCATGTTGCTGAAGTACAATTGTCGTCCAGAACGGCTGTAAAAATTAGGCTCGGCATGGCTTTCACCAAACGACTGCTCATGCCATGGAATTCTCGTACATGTGGAGCTTGAGGCCGTTCTCTTCTAATCCGATGCCTTCGGACAAAGAAACAGGTGGCTAACACAGCAGACATGGCGAGCAATGAAATGAAAGAGATAGCCATGATAGACCATGCTGAGTTTCCAAAGCTTGGGAGTATCCATATCTCCACATCAGTAGTCTCAGCATATTTTGCCAGTTCTTCGCCAGCAGTCTTGGAAACAAACACTGCGCTTATCTTTATACCAGCAGCATTTCCAGCCACTGCATTTTCAAATTTCAACCATTAGTGCTTTTAACAAACACGGCACTTATCCGAAAGTCTAGGTTATGACAATATTGATGTCAAAGAGAATTTGTCATGTACAGACAAGAGCTACCTAAACATGGGGTGCTTGACTCACCACAACTTTCATGTACCACACATTGCAATGATATTTGATTTCTTGTCTTTCAAGGCCATAAGTTCATACCCCATGCGGAACATTATTTTAAAGACTCCCTCTACTCTTATATGCAAGATGTCAATAGTATGTGGTCTGAGTGGGTTGATATCCAGGATAAGATGCAAAACTAAATCCCTCTTCCTACACATTTTGAAAGATAGCAACAAATTTGGCTGGTTCTATGCATACTACACATTATAGAACTAGGTGTTCCATGTCTTCTCAACGCACAAATAATTATCGGCTAAATAAGCAGTATTTTATATCCCCCATCTTCTTATGTGCCATACCAATAAAGAATAAGGGAAGTTGGGCAATTCAGTAAACATGGCACTCTCCGTTTGCACTAGGTTTGCAGATATTTAAAAGCTGAACTAGCATTCTCCAATTCTCAAAGCACAATTTCAAGATTCATTACATATTCAAAGATGAACGATTCAAAAGCATCGATGCACATCCAGCATCAGCAAGCATTGTGAAGAAATACCACAAGATCAGAGGACACCTACCAATATTAATAACTTCTGAGGGATAAAAGGGATGACTTAATCAATTGAACAAATGCCATAATCAACTCGCATTCAGATTTTTGAGTCGTGTTCTAATATTTCCTCACTACGACATTATGCATGATAATTATATTCACAAAGCATTACATCTGAGAAATTGCATGTATAAAAGCTGCTTGCAAAGAAAGACTTACTTGCAACCAAATCATCATTTTCATCATTATAGATAATGGCTGCTTTGAACCCTGCAGCTTGTGCTCTTCTGACTTTGTCGTCAAAGCTGCATCCTCCTCTGATCATCAATACAAATGGGAACTTGGTGTCATTCATTTTCGGGACAACTTTATTAGTCAGTGGTGAGCATGCATCCAAAGGTTCTGCCACATATAAGGTCCCATAATACCCGGGTGCTTTAACTGATGGAGCTGAAATCACGAGAGACTTATATCAGTGAATGGCCTGTTAACAAATAATTATACTTTACTATCAAACTATAACATGTTTAAGTAACCAAGAAACTACCAGAAGAGGTATCAAACTCTTCCAGTAATTTGAATATTACAAAAGCACAGAAGAGCAAATAAATCAAAATTATGTCTTTTTACTTCCAAAAGCAGCTGTCAAAGGAAAGCCAACAACCAATAATTTCTCAATTTCTTGATTAGGAGACACATTCCAAACACAAAACTGACCCATTTGACTCAATCAACTCTAATATCAATTCCACAGTTCCAGCTAAAGTTAAGCATTAAAATGTATAAAAGATTATATCTTTTCCTCCATAGATTTTGATATCAGAACAAAGATTCAATCTTTCCATCAAATATAGTCAAAAGAAAAGCTTAAATACTGCAGAAGCTAAATTATTTCAAGCAATTCTACAAAGAGAAACACAAACCAAAAAATCAGGCAAGCCTATCTGGAAAACCAGAAACACTCAACAAAACCAAAAGAACATACTTAAATCAAGCAGAAATAGAATTGCTTCAGTCATACAAAAAAACCAACAAACGAATCAGGTCAAACAAACCCATAGTACAAAATTTAATAAAACAAGCATCCGCATCACTCTGATTCAAGATTCTTCACAAAACAAATCAAATAGTTGGGCTCTCTCTCTCACACACACACATGCGTATCAAGCACAAAAGAAGCAAATTAAACTCACCAAAATTAGCTTCGATGTCCTCAAAATGCAAAGTAACGTTGTTGCTTATCAAAATCACATTTCCGTAAGCCGTGAAAGCACCCTTTAAACAGAACAGCAAGCAGAAGAATACCCAGAACTTCGACATCTCTGTAGACCGTAAAAATCTTTCTTTTTTCTAAGATTACAGAAGGCCGCTGGAAACCCTTTTTTCTCCCGGAAAAAAAAAATCTTTTTGTATGGGTTTCAACTATAATAAAATCGAAACATCAGCTTCCATACTTATGCGATTGGTTCGTTTTAGGGCTTTCTGATTATTTCGTGTTTTAGTAGGAGAGACGAAATTATAGCGATCGAAATTTGATTGGCTTTTTATAGGATTTGTGTCTTTTTGTATGGGTTTGCAGTAGTGATAATCTTGCATGAATTATCTATCTGTCTAGAAAATGATAAAGAAACTAAAATATTGAAAACTTGCAACTTGCACCTCTAAAATATAACTAAAAGTACAAATATTTCCACTCTAATTGACTAAAAATGACCAAAGTAGAGAATTGTTTGAACCCCTCTCAATAGCATGGTTTTGGAATATATATATATATATATACATATTTATAATTTTTACGTATTACAAAAAAATAATAAAAATAATTCAACGTAATATTCATTCTATCACTTAAAAAATCCTAGGGAGTGTTTGGTTATATTTTTCCAAAACAATATTATTTTGGGAAAACATAATCAAACATATCCCAATTTTTCCTCAAAAACACACATTCTCTAATATATATATATACATATATTATATATATACATCATATATTTTTTTTTATTATCTTAATATTAAAAACATCACTTAATTCTATTTTAACACCAAAAATTCAACAAAAAAAGCATTGATTTGACTGTTACAATAAAAAATATTTCCCCAAAAACATAAACAAACATATCAAAAAATAACTTTCACATTATCTGATAATTCATTCTTTCAAAACGTATAATAAAATTACACAAAAATATAACCAAACATTCCTTTAATTTTTTTGCAAAAAAGAAAAGGCAATAATCTAAAAATGAGTAGATCCATGAAATGGGGACCATGATAATGGCTTTAGTCCACATATTCTTGCCAGGTGAGATAATATTCCCATCTTGAACTATATAAGAGTATACTCCACCACCTCCATGAGGGTACTAGACTAATCTAATTAGGTGTAACCACAAGATCAAGTTAATAATTACTATTTTATTTTTGTAGTGAAGAAGGTGTGCAAAGTGGGCCACATGACATTGTCAAAATTGCTGTTAACGGGTCGAATTTAAATCGAATCAATTATATTCGAATTTGAGTTCGAATATTAAAAGTCATATCCGAATTCAAATAAAAATTAAAAAAATTGACATATAATGGCCTAAAAGTTAAATATTTGAAGTTGGGAATAATATTTAGATTGAATTTAAATATATAAGTATTTGAAGATGGGAATAATTTAACCTTAGAAAACTTTAGATTGAATTTATAATTTATCATATATTGGCCTAAAAGTTAAATATTTTTATACTAAATCCTTACATAATATAATATTAATACATAGGTAAACTATTATACATTATTATATTTAATATTTTTTTTCAGCATGCCACTTATTTTTAGATTAAGGCTCAGTATCAATATCATAATATAGACATTAGGCTATTTATTAATAAAATCTTTATTAATATTATATATAAGGGTATTGATTTAATAAAAAAATTATTAAAATTCTAATTCAGATCTTTAATGGTTGCTTAATTCCATATCCAATCAACTTATTTCAAATTATGAATATTTATAATTGAATCTGATTCATCGAATATTTTAATCAATTAAAAATCTTAAAATTCAAATCGAATTTGAATTAATATCCAATCCATTCATAGTCAAAATTCCACAAATAAAATGGGCACAAGATATTGGTCTTTCTTAGCAAATTTCAAACCTGTGGCCTTGGAATATTTTAGAAGCCCACATGTAAACCTACATATAAATTATTGATAGTGTTTCAACATCAATAGTTCACATAAAATTTATCCATGACCTATTTGGCTATTTCTAATGTTCCCAACATTCTTAAAGTTTAAGAATTAGCTAAGAGTTATATGAAAAGGACTTAATGGAAAACAATGGGCTATTTTTTCAAAATGGATTGAATAAAGAAATTCAAATATACATTGAAAGTGAAAATACTAGATAATAAAATTTTATATGGGCATATTAATATTATGGCCCACCAAGTGTTAAAGTTTGATTTGATCTTGAATTTTGTTTGCCCACTAAAGAATGTCATTGTTCCCCAATTGTCAAATTTTCCACTTTAAAAAGTTTTTCTTGTTTCTGATTATTGTCTTTGTGGGCATATTTGAATGTTTCTATACAACCCACTAAGTAATAGTGGCCAAGTATTTCAAATAAATGACAATAAAGAAAAGAAAAAAAATGAAAAATGATCAATATATAAAGGACAACGCAGTTTATATTGACTCATCAATCACCTATTCACTTGGATGCATTAATGAGATAGAAACCAAGAAAATTTATTATAGAATGAACAAGGATGTTTTGCAAATGTACGAGAACAAAAGTTCGAATTTATACTACCTATAAAAGTATGACTGAGTATATTGGTTTTTTTCATTTTATATGAGGATAAAAATACTCCTTTAATAAAAATTATCATATTTAATATATATGATTTAATGGTAATTGCAATATCATTTGATCAAATCTTTCAACTTGAATAATGTATATATATCAAATATATATACATTGTATTTAGACTCATAGAAAATAATAACTATAATTAATTAAATCAAATCTTTCCACTTAACAAATGTGTATATATCAAATGTATATATACTGTATTTATTAAATATATTTGTGTTTTAAATTAGACATATAGAAAATAATAATCATATTAAATTAATTAAATCAAATTTCCTACTTAGCAAATATAATTACGTATATTGAAATTTGTCCTTCTACCAATATATTTAGTTGGGCTTATAGAAAATAACAATTAAATTAAAAGTAAATAATTAAATTATATTCCCATCTAATGAGACTATAACTATCACATTCAATACATATAGTCGTATGCTAAACTACGACTAACTTAAATTTACTTTAACCGACTCTTATAAAATAATAATTGAATTGAAATTAATTAAGAAAAAATCAATTGATGGGGAAAAAATGATACTTCATAATTTCGTTTGTATAGATATTCTTTTTGCACTCTCCCCCAAAAATAAGAAGAAAAAATAATTTTTATATATCAAAATATGTGTTCAATTCAAATGTAATAGTAAATTTAATATGGCAATGAAAAAGAATAGATTAAATCTTACACTCACATATGTCAATTAAATCATCAAATGAGAAAAAACATAAAAACCAACAAGTTGACACCTCTCTTTCAACGTAACTTTGAATGAAAAATAGTTAATTCATAAAAAGTTCA
Organism: Jacaranda mimosifolia; assembly: GCA_018894105.1. Lineage (NCBI taxonomy): Eukaryota > Viridiplantae > Streptophyta > Magnoliopsida > Lamiales > Bignoniaceae > Jacaranda > Jacaranda mimosifolia. The sequence goes on along the minus strand of CM032131.1, from coordinate 30,717,942 downwards.
ATTGTCAATATTCACCAATTAATAGCTTCTAAGAGTTCTTACTAATAAAAAAATGTTAGTAATAATCAATAAATATGTACTCTATAATTTTTCAATAAATATCATATATGCAGGCACATGAAAAAAAATTAAATTTTAATCTCATTTTTCAATTAGGTTTGAAAATTTATAATCATGATTCATGTGTGCTTGAAAACTCATGAATTAAGTAAGATATTTAATTACATCCATTACGATGCTCTAAGATTTAAAAGAGCACGGCATGTTTCATTGTGGCAATAGAAAAAATTAGACTTGCTTTGATTTAAATGTAAAATGAATTGCACAAGTTTATTTTCTATCAAAAGAGGTTACAGACTTTAAAAAAAAAATATTTGAGTTTTGAATGCATATTCTCTTTTACTTCATTTGATGTGAAATTAAATAAAGAACTTGTATCTACAAGGCAATGATTGAAAAATCGGACCGGACCGGCCGATTCGACCAGGAACTAGTTAAGGTTCTAGTTCAATTTGATGTATAAAACCAGTTGGTTAAAAAAACCGGTGCAAACCGGCATAAACCAGTAAAAAATCGGTTCAACCAGTGAATCAATTTTTTTTAAAAACCAGTTTTTATTTTTTAAAAAAATAAAAATTAAAAACTAATTAAATAAATATTTTTTATTTATATTTGAAACTTTTATGTTATTTTAGTTGGTGTTTATTATTTTTGTAAGTTGTAATGGATATTATAAGGATATTTTTTAGCAAGTTTTATTTCATGAGTTAATATTTTAAATTAATATATGGATATTATTATGAAGTAGAGTTTGGAGAAAGTTTCATAATACTAGGCAATTTTTATTTTTTTTTCTCTTTACATATATATATATATTTTATTTTTTTATATTTCTAATATACTTATATAATATTAAATTTAATTATGACGTCACACCGGTTGAACCGATTGAACCAATAACCAATAAGGTCACCGATTCAATCACCGGTCCAGTTTCTCAAACATTGCTACAAGGGTAGAGTTATCTTTTCAAATACAAGTATAGTATATCATCATCTTTCAGGGTTATTTCCAAACGAGAATAGGCATGATCACTTTCAGTTGTATTTTGCCTGAACAAGAATTGAGCTTAAGAATAGAAAAATATCAAAAGAATCAAATTTATCAAAAGCAATTATGAGAAAACTTATAAAATTTATTGAGATAAATTTATATGCAAAAATCTTCAGAAGGTTAAATAATTACCTTTCAATTAACGATATTCGGCTCCATATCTTTAAAAAAAAAATGAAATTAGACTAACTTAATTTATAACTTTTTAAATGTTTATCAAGTTGCTCATAATATATTAGTAGAGCAAGATATTATTATCTATGCACGTTAAGGTCATAAACATAGAATAACACATTATTATAAATGTTACAATCTGCTATAATTTCTGCTTCTTTTCTCAAGAGATAATATAGGATGACACCTATATATTCAGAAAAAGGGTACCAAAACATCCAATGATGCAATCCAAAGGAATGAATCCATCCAATTGACTCTTATGAGTAGTGCAACCATTGTTAGAGAACAATAAATAGGATTATATCTTATTTTATAGTCTATTCCATTATTTATTACTCTTATATTGTGAAGAGATAGTTGTTTTCTTTTTGCTAATAATATACAAAGTTTAACCAATGTCTAATAATCCGCGAAACACTTATACAATTAAAAATTTGAAGTTTTAAACTAATGTGAATATATACTTATCTATTCCTTATTATCAATATTTTAAAAAAAAATTCATATAAAATTTTTCATATTTGCAAATTATAATTTATTTATACAAAGATCAAACTTCTACTATAGATCATGTGACAATTTCTTTGGGGAAAAAAAATTCTATTGTAGGTTTGTCAAATTAATGGCATAAAATTGAAAACTACAAGATTGATAACTATCGTCATTACCTATGAAATTTGACATTTGAATTATAATAAAAAATTATGGATATCACCCTAAAAAACAAAAAAATAGAGGGTAGTCAAATTGGAAAAAAAAATTGTTGTTCAACATTTTTTATTTGGGGTTAAACAATGTAGATGTTGTAAAATACTAGGTTTGGAACAAAAAATGTAGACATTAGAATGAAAGAAAGCTAAAAATATAATATGTCGCATATACAGTGCAAATTTCATAGAAGAAATAGATTTTCTTTGATTGTACTCAACATATTTATAACTTCAAATGACAATTTTATTTTTATATTATTTTTTATTTATCTATTTAATAAGCATTTAAATTATATATAAATAGAAAATAATTTATAGAACAATATATGTTAAAAATAAATAAATAAATAACAAGTCACGTACATCGCACGTGTGCACCTTTTTAGTTTCTCAAAGGAGTGACGGACAATGAAAGGGAAAAGACAAAAAAATAGAGAAAAAGACTGCACTGTAAAAGGCCATATGTTCCTTAAAACATCTCTAATAAAGAAGAACCTAAAGAGAAACAAACTAGGGGAGAACGGTAGCAGAGGAGAATGTTTGGGCCACTGATGTAATATTGTTGAAGTTCAGCCCCTATATATTACAAGAATATTGAAAATGGAGCAACCTGGGCACACATTTAGTCCGTCTTGCCGTGGAAGGATCATCACTGATATCTCTGGGAGTAGAAAAACGGTTATCTTGCATTTGTCCCTTCATTCTATCAGAAGAGGATGCTCAAACCTGAAAATAAAGGAAGCAGAATTGCATTCAGAAAAGCAAAGTCTATGAAAATGATTGCCAACCACAGAAGATTGTGGAATAGGGACATGTTGATTCTTAACATCCTCAATTAGCAGGTAAACACATACAATAATCTAGGACATAATAAGCTGGTGAAAATTAGAAAACACAGAACAGACATCTCCGAGCATAGTTTTTATATAATTAAGATAGTTTCTTACTCTGATTCACCTCCATCGAAACAAGAGTTATGTACCTTGTCCAGTCCACATTCTTTGGCGTTTTGAGAAATTCAAATTGAAGGGCACATTGCAGAAGGACATATAGCAGGTAGCAAAGGTCATCGGCCATCCACTGGAATGGAAAAGAGAAAGCTTGTTTGGAGTAAATCTGCCACAACGTCATGGTGATCACTGTGAACCTGCACAATCAAACAAGGGTAGAAGATCAGCTGTTAATTGCTTGCCATTGCACATGAAATTGTAATTTTTATCTTCACAATCATATTACTAAGTTGTTTATGTCGCTACCTTGCAGGTATTTAAGGACAAACACTTCCAATTCTCACCCATGTATACCCACCATACACAGTATGGCACTCAAAAAATTTTTAGTTTTGAATCATGAAATTCGTCTTAAAACAGAAAAAGGGAATAAAGATTTGAATTTTATAAACTTGTTTCGCCACAACTCTGGAACAACATCATTTAGATCTCCATGAAACTTCTTTCCAACTTATGATGGAAAAGATGAAGTCCAATATATTAAATTATGTAAAAGGAATAAAGTGCAAATTGTAAAATGAACTCAGCGTGCAGCTATTATCGACAAAATGGCAGTCATTATAAGTTAGAAAGAACTATGGACCTTGGTAATAGTAGGAGAATGTCTTAAGAGAAGGATGGACAAAACACTGACTTATAGTCTCTGTCATCTCCAAAGTAATTGACAGCTAAAAGGCACAAATTGTCCCAGTCAACCTCATAGTTACGAAGAGTTAACTAATGGCTGTTCAAAACTGTACATTCTGGAGTGTACTAGTACCTCTAGGCATCTCCTAGCCCTTACTTCATGAAAGAAAGTAAGTGTTTCACCTATCTGTGCATCAAAAAAGGAAGAAACCAGTGACTAAAGAATGACGGAAAGACAATTTACAATCAAATTTTCATGCTTCACCATATCACTAAAGTAGTACATAGAGTCAGAGTTCTTAGGTGAATACAAAAGGTAAGTGGGACACTACTCGAGCCAATCAAATATATTACCTTGCAAGCAACACTTGAATAGCTATAGACAGATGCATGGTCTATGGAAACAAGAGAAGGGAAGTAGGAAACTACTCGTCAAGCCAATCAAATATATAACCTCGCAAGCAACACTCAAGGTCTATGGGAACAGAAGAAGCAGAAGGCACCAGAAAATGCACACAGATGTATTGTGGTTTTCTATTGAGCTATTTTAGAACCAACTGAAGCAAAGGGCTTACTGAGTTTCCTTCTTAAACTTCTCAACACAGCTTGATGTCAAATTTTGCTTAGCGAAGCATGATACCATAGCAATTGTTTGTTCGTCCCACATTAGTTTTTCCAGTTTAGAAAGCATGTTAGAACAGAACTTAGCCCACTGGGACGTGCTGATTAAAAAAATTGCAGGAGCTATAAATGTAGAGGGTGGATTTGGTAATGTTACATCAAGTATAGCAGTTTCCAAAAACTTAGTTGCTACACTTATAACAAGGCTTTAGCCCACCAACCAATTTATCAGGCTAGGCCAACCACCAATCCTTATGTTCTAATGAAGCAATTCTAATAAAATTCTGCCCCTTGGTTTACGCCCATGTTTAATGTACATTCTAACTGCTCTAACACAGCATTCTTATGAGCCATCAGACACGATGTTAAGCTCTTTACTAAAATAGACCGTTAATGTGTATTTTCATTTGCCATAATCTAACTGCAGGCTTTTCCACTTGCATGAAGGATTATAGCTAAAGCCAGCTCAAATCTGCACAAAACAGGAACTCTTGAAGGACTCTCAATATATAATGTGACAGACAAACAATTACTTCTGATAGCACAAGACGAAAAATGGCTGTATTGGACAACACGATGGCATAGTTTGACCATTAATATCATCCTCCGTAGGAAATGTATCAAAAAACCTAACTTAGAAATGAAAATTTTTAAAGCAATCAATGTTGTTAAAGAGGGACATACAAAGTAAGAGTTGGTACTTCACTAAGAAAAATAAGAGAGTTATCAGCAACATATTGTTAGTGGGCAGGTGCGACTGGTAATTGCCAAACAATAATCTACACTGGAAACGCTTCCATAAAATTTTGCTAGACGTGGACTGAACATGAAGTAATAAAAACAATGAGCAGCATGAACTAAAATATATTAACATTTACAAGTTTCAGTGAAGCTGCTTGCTATATTTGACGTCTATCAATTTTAAAAAATACTAAGAAACAGCAGCATTTATCAATCTACTCAGCCTTACAAGTTTTGGCAGTCCCGCCAGAAAGAATTTGATTTGAAACGATAGTTGGGGTTGAGCAATCCATGAATACATACTCAACTGGGAAAAAAATGACACAGAATTACACATGCAAAAGACATTAGTTGTACCTCATGCAGTATTTTTCTTCTTCTTTATATCATGACCTTTTAATGGTGTGGATTCCTTCAGTCACATCTCATTTTTCAATTGAAATTAGAAAATAGAGACTATAGTACTAAAATTAGGTAGCAAACAATTTCCATCCCTCCCTCCCTCTTTCTCTCTCCCTCAAGTTCGAAAGATAGGCATTACTGCCTTATCTCTCTTAGTTGGGCTTCCATAAGGAGGGAGACAGAGGGTTGTTTCATTTTTCTTTATATATGTTATTTACAAAAGGGTACTTCCACGCAAAGTTACATACATGACCTGACGTCACCATAAAACTGCTTCTAGTCTTCACTGTGCAAAATCAACAAGTAATAAACACTACAGAGGTATACAACTAAAATTTGCCACAAGATTCATAGAACAATCTGCATTAATTGCATAAAATAGAACCCTGAACATATTTCCCATCAAATTTGATTGGCTTTTCACTAATTCAATTCCTGGAGTCCAGTATTCTCCATGAATACATTGATCCTTTAGAAGCATGAAAAACTTCGACATCAAGAATCCAGCTTGATGCCACCAAATATAACTTTTTACCTCTTATTCACCATAAAACTTAACGAACTCTCTACAATGAAATCCTCGAACGGAGTTATCTATACATTTCTCAATACTTAGCATATTTGAATTTTCTTTCTGTAGCTTGCTATCAATTCTATGCATCAATGGACATCGTTTCAGCTAAAAAGGAGACTCCAACATACCCACATCTTCTCCATCAAAAACCCAGATTGAGAGTATAACTGACGAAAGAAAGATTCAAACAAACAAAAGCAACGAAATTCAACGCTGCTTAGAATCAAGACTAGGCTTAGGAATGTTGAACCACTGACTATCCAATTTTTCGCTCCCTTTAATTTCGAAGCTAAGCTTTTCCATTTTCCATCAAATGCGACCAAGAATTGCTAGGGTTCTTTATCATAACAGTGATGGTCACCAGACCGCGGGGCCTGTTCCCTTCCAGTTTCAGCTGCGGCGGATTGACATTTGCGCCGACCTCACCGGCACCGGAGGAGGTGGAGGTGAACCTCAAGAATAAGAATTTCCGGGAGGGTTTATTAGGTAGCGGCATTTTTGGAGGAAGTTTCGATTTTTAGTGCGTCAATCCATTGAAGATTTTTGATGAGACGGTGATAGAAAAACGCAATCTTGATACAAATTTTGCTAATGATTTTCCTTTTAATTTTTCCCCCAAAGACAAAAGGTAGGCTAGCATGAATTGGTTGTGTTTTCATTCACATTTTCTATTTTCATTGTTTTATAATGTATTTTTATTTTATTAATATTTTTACTGTGAAAATAAAAATATAATTAAATAAGAATTATGAAACTTCTCAAAAAAAAAAAATAATAATAATATTTTAATATAATAGTATTAAATATTTTAATATAATAATATTAATTATTATTATTTAATTGATTGTGGGTTCTATTATCTTGAAAAGATAAAAAAAAAAATTATTTAATAAATTAATGGATGATGATGTAATGAAAAATTAGTATTAAATTTTATGTGAGTCTTATTATTTTAGATTAATAGAAAAAAAATCCGATGCTTGTTTGGTTTCATTTCCAACCCTCATTTTCATAATTTTTTTTTAAAAAGTATACATTTTCTTCTCTTTTTTTTTTATAAATTTAATAATTATCCTACTATCATAACAATCAAATTCAAATTTGATTTAACATAAAATATTTACTATTACTTTCAAATTAATAAAATATACATATATTTTAAAAAATGAATCTTTTTAAATATAAAAAAATATATAAATTAACTCACTTTTCAATTCTATAGCCTATTCTAATAATTACTTTTCAATATTTCACTCAAATACATTTCAATTTTATTTTTAGTTTATAACTAACTTTCCAACTTTTGAAAATGCCTAAAAATTGAAAATGCCTTTGAAAATAAAACCAAACTAACTGTTATGCTTTGAAAATTCTTTTTAGTGGATTCAACGTTTATTTTGATTCTAGTAAATTTAATTTTTTTAGTGAATTCAATTAATATATAACTTTTTTTTTTTTGTAATTACAAAATTGGAATGAAGAATTAAATCTCTTTTATTAAGCAATAAATTAATTTAATCTTGATGGAATTGGTCCATTTTATTATATTTATTCTATAATTTTCTTACTGTCATATCAAAATTCAACAATCTTCTCTAATTATATTATGGATTCCATATGAATTTTTTTGCCCCAATTTAAATTTCATCTTCTATTTTTTCAGAACTTGCGAACCATGGATGCATTTAGGCGCATGACTCGTAAGAAAATTATATTTTTATGATTTTCTATGTTTTATGCATTTTTTATAATTTGATTTCAAATTTCAAATTTTATTACTTTTATGGTATTTTTCCGTAATCTGCAATTCCTGAGGTTCAAGAGATGCGCGAGGTTCTATGATTGTCCTTCGCATCACTCAATTATTAACCATCTCAAATTTCAATCAATTTTCATGGAGTAATTAATAATATTTTAGCAAGACAAACTCCACTCACACAAAAAAGGGAAAAAAGAAAAAAAAAATAAAAAAAGAAATGAAAACATTGCTTTCTTGTACCATAAAACAATAGCAAGCGCCAAGCATAAGTCAACCAGAATCTCAAGGGTTAGGCGTGGCCATAAATTTGAAATCATAATTTAAGACATTATAAGATTTATTTATTTATTTATACAAAGCACATCATGAGTTTTTTTAGCTCGAACTCCTGACCTCCTACATAAAATGAGATACTTAAATCGCTTGGCCACTGGCCACTTGGCAGACATTATAAGATTGTTTAAATCAATTGTTGTCAAATTCAAGCCACATCTTGTCTCTCCCTTGTGTTTGTATTATTATTGTATAAGTACTATTTTTTATATGATCTAGTTTGATTTGGGTCATTAAGAACCTTAGGTAAAAAGTTATCAAGTGGAACATCGATATTTACATCAATTTACCAACAAAAATATAATCTCTTGATGCATAAATCAAGACCATGTGTAAAATCTTAGGAGAGAATATATATACGAAGTACTTATAAGAGTTTGTCAGCTATCGAAAGGTCAGAGTTGACATAATTTGATTTGGACCATAATGTTAATAATCAAGACTCTTCGGATCGTGGATCGAATCAAGTAAGAAGTAAGAATAATGCAGATTCTAAAAATTTTGTTAAAATATTCATACCATCAAAAATACATTTGAAATTACCCACATTACATTTATTTTAAAATTATGAAGTTGGAATGAAGAATTAATTCTTTTTTATTAAGCAATAAATTAATTCGTTCTTGATCGAATCAGTCCATTTTATTATATTTATTCTATAATTTTCTTACGGTCATATCAAAATTAGACAATTTTTTGTAATTATATTATGAATTCCATATAAATTTTTTTGTCTCAATTTAGATTTCATCTTCTATTTATCAGAACCTGTGTACCATGAATGCATTTGTGCACATGATTCATGAGAAAATTATATTTCTATGATTTTCTATGTTTTACGCATTTTTTGTATTTTGATTTCAAATTTCAAATTTTATTACTGTTATGGTATTTTTCAGTAATCAGGTGAAAGAGATTTGAGAGGTTCTATGACTGTCCTTTGCATCACTCAATTATTAACCATCTGAAATTTCAATCAATTTTCATGGAGCAATTAATAATATTTTAACAAGACAAACGCCACACCCACAAAAAAGGAAAAAAAGAAGAAAAAAAAAAAGAAATGAAAACATGGCTTTCATGTCCCATAAAACAATAGCAAGCACCCAGCATAAGTCAACCAGAATCTCAAGGGTTAGGTGTGGCCACAAATTTGAAATCATAATTTAAGACATTATAAGATTGTTTTTTATTTATTTATTTATTTATACACACGTATATTAAAAGTTCGTTTGGTCTCAAAATCCTAACTCTCCCACATAAAATAGGAGACCTAAGCCATTCGACCACATGCCACTTAATAGACATTATAAGATTGTTTAAATCAATTGTTGTCAAATTCAAGCCACATCTTGTATCTCCCTTGTGTTTGTATTATTATTGTATAAGTACTATTTTTTATATGAATTTCTAAATAGTATGTAGTTTGATTTGGGTCATTAAGGACATTGGGTAAAAAGTTATCAAGTGGAACATCGATCTTTACATCAATTTACCTAATAAAAATATAATCTCTTGATGCATAAATCAAGACCATGCGTAAAATCTTAGCAGAGAATATACATACATATATATATGAAGTACTTATAAGAGTTTGTCAGTTGCCAGGCAGGTCAGCATTGAAATAATTTGATTTGGACCATAATGCTAATAATCAGCACTCTTTGGATCGTAGATCGAATCAAGTAAAAAGTAAGAATAATGCAATTTCTAAAAAAATTGCTAAAATATTCATATTATCAAAAATATATTTGAAGTTACCCAATTACATTTATTTAAAGAAAATAGAATTGAACATTTTGCATCACATTTCCTATTATGCACCGACACAAAATCTCTTTCCTACGTTATTTGTTCATTAAGTTGCCATAATAAAATAATAGTTAACTATCTCCAAAAATTAGAGATGGAAAATATTTAATATTTAATATTCAACTTAGGACATTTTTGCCGTGTGAAGCAAAAATTCAGGGTCCTTGTCACACAATAGGGTTCCTCATTAATTAATGTACCTAGACTTTGGAAGATGAAGTTGTAGCACTGGCAAAATGGGTTACTTACCCTATCTTCTTGGTTGGTGGCTTGTGAAAATCTTCCATTGATGGATGCATTCATGGCTTGGCTGTTTGGCAGCAGTACATACAAACCTAAATATCCTTTACCATTAATATGAAATATTAAATAAATTAAAATTCCACTGCAAACAAATTTTTTATTGTTTTTTTTTTTTAACTTATTGAATTCGATTATGATTCTGATGTAGGTTTCTGGGTATTTTTTGATATGGTTCACATTAAATTGAGGTTGCTGTCCGAAAAACTTATAAAATCTTAAACACAACAAAACATTAAGATTGTAGCACAAATTGCTCAGTGAAAATCCCCTATTGCTCAACACATTAATAATTGAAACAACGAGGATATGATAAAGTTAAGAGGTAATTAGATTGCTCAAGGATGAAATTCTGTAAATGTGGTTGGTGTTGAGTATTTATAATGAAATGTTCAGTTCAACAGTTGAAACAACGAGAATATAATAGAGAGTCAAGAGTTCGAATTGCTCAAGGATGAAAATCTGTAAATGTTGTAGGCATTAAGTATTTATACTGAAATGTCAGTTGGTAGCATATAATGTACAAATATGGCAAAATTTGGAAAATTTACATTTATATGGGTCAATAATATTGGAGATGGATTTTAGTAAATTGTTCGATTTGATTAAAAAGTACAAATTTTATCTCTCATTATTTTTTATGTTTTTGTCAAATTTAAACATCAAAATATTTTCATTGAAAAAAATGCATCGTCGATGTCTGTTGCATCTAATATATATACTTTTCTGTCGGAAATGATGAGATGAATTGCGTTTCACGCTTTGCTAACTTACCTAAATAAATAAATATATATATATATAAACATATATATATAAAAACACATCCACGGTTGCTACGTAGCTCTCTCACCTAAAATTATCCTCACTGTTGGCAAAAAGATTAATGCTAAGTGATTAAAAAAATTATAACATAATTAAGGGATACTTTGTAATAAAAAAAAATCATATATATATATAATATGCGTATATATATTTGTTTGTACTTTCTTTAGATCTTAAGGGGTTGTTTGGTTTTCTTTTTGATGGCATTTTTATTTTTTCATGAAAAAAAATAGTAAAAAGTTAGTTATAAATGTATTTTTGAAAATGAAATATTGCTTAGAGGATTTGTTTAAAATGTAATGATTATGTTAGGTTGAAAATGAATTGTATTTGAAAAATATAATATTCTGTATTAAAAATCGTGTAAATATGAGTAAAAGAAAATGAAAAGGAAAAATAAAAAGAGAATGTAATAATGTATTTGAAAAAATATGTTGAAAATAAAAATATTTGTGAAAATAAGGAAGAACTTAATAGTTTTCTGTTTTTATTTTCAAGAGAAAATGAAAATGAGCTTTGAAAACAAAACTAAGCGGGCACTAAGTGATTAAAAAAATTATAGCATAATTAAGGGATTCTTTTTAATTAAAAAAATTCATTTATATATATAATATGTATATATATATATTTGTTTGTACTTTGTTTAGGTCTTAAGTGGACATGATTTTATTATTGTTCATCATTGCAAGGCTTCTTTCGGCACTCAAAACCGTGAGAAAATTATATCATAGCAAAAAAGAAAAATGCCCACTAAGAACTTTCATCATTATGCAACCCAAGAAACGCTAGAAAATATCTTGTACTTAATGAATAATTAATGCTCCAATTCATGAATTAATTATTCTAAGGGATTCAAATTAAATTTAAATTAATCATATTTTTATTACCAAAGTTCCAAACTTTTGTCTCATAATGGCCCTACTAATTAATTATTTAATATTTTATCCGTACTGAATATATATGATGATATATAATTGAAATTTTCAATAAAATTAATTTAATTTGGAAGCATCCCTGACATCAATTAAAAACAGCAGCAGCCACGTTGACTCTTACCCACCACAAAAAGAGAATAATTTCTTTTTATAAAAAAAAAAAAAAAGAAAAGAAAAACAAATTTTAATATGTTGCCCTTTAATACGTATATTATGGTACGTGCGATATATGTATCAAATCAGTCTTTAATCTAATTTTGCGGTGGAATCAAGTGATGATAATCTTTAAATTTGTGCAATGAGCATGCATAAGTGGGACCTACTTACATTGGATTATCTAGCACTCAAATTTTTATTAATCCCAAGTGTATTATTATTATTATTATTATTATTATTATTATTATTATTATATATGCATATGTACTTCAAAGTTAATTAAAATAGCTAGTACAATATATTCTTTAATTGCAATGACATTTTTAATATCAATCAATAATATTAGAAGAGCGTCAATTTATCTCATAATATCAATCAATATTTTATGCAATAAATTTGCAGCGAACCATAAATTATAGTAAATGATGAGACAACGCCTCACAGAAGTAAGATAAATGCTATGTTTAGTAAAATTTGAATTCAAAATGAGTTCTAAGACCCCAATAAATAATGAAATAATACTTATTTTGTAGATTTGAACAAAAAAAAAATTATATTTAAAAAGTTTTGAGACCTCAACTTTGACCCTGATCGATAAAACGAGGTAAAATCAGCATCTTTGGCACTCATAATTGTTTAACAAACTCTATTTTGTTTCCATCTTATCACAAGAAAGTAAAAAATTAGAAGAAGCTTAGGGAAAGGAGAATAGGGTTGATAAGATAACTTTGACTTTGACAAGATTTCACTAATTCCCAACATTATTGGTGGTAGGGTTAACTTTTACCTAATTCCTTAGCCCTTACAAAACTTATTATAATAGTACTAATTAGTGTGATAAAATGTACTTGTGGTCCAATTCTAAGTCACTATACACTTATACTCACATGGGTTATTGTAACTTCTACTCATACTTCCCAATAGCATCACATGCTGTCCAGAAAGGATCACACAATTTCCAGTAGATTGCAATTGCATATGGTCTGCAAATAAGACAGATTTTGCAGTTCTTTGTGCCTTAAAGAAAACAAATGGACACTTGCTCCAATTTACTAACTTTTACTACTAAAATGAGTTGTGGGACAGGTAGTCTTGTCCTAAATTCAACATACAAACATTGAACATTGCAAGAAAGTAAGATTTCTTTTGTAACAACATGAACATATAGAACTTATTTATCGAGGGTATTGAGACAATTTACTTAGCTCGAACGACGATTGAGAAGGTAATGTGGGCTTGATCTTGGGAGATAGACAAGTGATTCTGAGACTGCACAAGTTCTCTTGCAAGAAGTGTGCATGTTTATGAATCCAAATCTATCACTTAGAGTTCTTGTAATAATATTCTTGGAGCTCCCATAATTTGTGTTTGTGCTATGATCATGGCCATCATCATCCTTGGAACATTCCACTAGTGCTGCAAAAAATGGATCCCTTTGAAGCCTATTGCTTTTCTTGGGAGAGATCTCTTCATGGTGGAGCAACTTCTTGCCGGAGGAAATGGAGTTTCCGGCCGGCGGCAATGGGAGGAGGTGGCCGGAGGATTCCTTCTTCTTGGAGCCTTGTTGCTTGGGGATTCCGGGGATTTGTTCCCAAGAGAATGGGATTGATCCTTTGAACTTGAGGGGGGAACTAAATGGAGGGAATTCTTCATCATTGAAGGAAAATGAGGATGATCCAAAGGAAGAATCCCAAGAATTGGATGGAGAAGATGATGAAAACGACGGCGTTCGACGCCCCGACGGCCGGAATATTGGTGTGGAGAGAGGGGTTTCTTCCTCATTGGGAAGAATTTGGGCATATGTTTGAGGAGTAGAAGCCATTGCTCTTGAGGAAGAATGAAGTTTTTTTGTGTACTTTTTTGGTTTGTATGACTTAGTTTTGTGTTCTTGTGGACAATATATATGAATGTTTATTGTTATTCTTGTTTTAAAGATCAAAACTTCGGTGAATGGGATGAAAATGATATTAGTATAGTGAAATGACAAAAAAGACCCTAAGTCATAATGAAAATGGAGGAATAATGAGGGGCAAAATGGGAAATAAATATTACAAGTGGGTGTGATGTGGATATATTTCATTATTGCTCCATATTATGAAGGGTACATGAATTATAGATTATGAAAAGTGGTTGGCATGTAATATATCGACATGACCATTGTGAGGGTCAATTTTTCTTTTAAATTTAGGGGGATTGAGTCTAATTTTAATTGATTAAACACTAAGTCTCATTAATTATCTTCCCGCATCGTATCTAATTAAATCCTACTTACGACTTAAATTTTCTTCTTAAAAATTAAAAAACTCAAATCCTTCTAAAAAGGTTAACATATTAAATATAATATTATTTATAGATACTTCTTTCACATGTTGGACTTTTACTTTTAAAATAAAATTGAATCACTTTCCAAAATAGATTAGAATAGACAATTAAGAGAGTCAAGAGAAGGAATTTCAAATCACTTAAAAAAAATTATAGTTCGCCTTCACAAAAATTTTAAAAATATCTTACGATGCATAAAATATTTTAAATAAATTTATCTAATAAAATACATATAAATGTCATGAGTGCAGGATGTAGAACTTTTAAATGTTTCTTTGATGCGTGTACGGACGAATGCTTGGGAATTATGAAGGCATTAAGTTGGATCAAATAATCAGGACTTCAAAAGATGATCCTCGACTCAGACACGCAAGAAGCAGTTCGATTTATAAACGGCCATGATATATATTTACTTTCTCTCTAGGTCTTATCATTGATGATTGTAGAAAAATTAAAGAAGAATTTGCTTATCTTCGTATTTTCTTTATGAAACAATCTGCGAACTCGATAACTCACGTGCTTGCACGAGTGTTGAGTTTTTGTCTGATCGTGGAAGGTGGAGTTCATATCCACCCCAATTTATTGTAGAAGCTATCAACGGTGATCTTTGATTAATAAAATCTTTTTTAATTCAAAAAAGATTAAAAAAAAAAAAAAGGGTAGCATGAAAACTAGTTGGAGCCGAAACTAAACTAAGCTATAGATGTAATTGCACTCAATCCTATTAAGGAGGAAATAACTTGAAATTTTGATGAGAACTCCAATGTCTTAAGGATAAGATCAGAATGGAACTTTTTTGTTAAACCAAATGCCTCAACAGAAGTATGTTACCACGTCCAATTTTAATGACCCTCTCATAAGAAAATTGATCACTTTTATACGTATAAATTATTTAATTTGATGTAGAAATTTGTGAGTATTTAGCAATTTGAGTATCAATATAGTTTCTTGATTTGTACTATTTATGAGTAATTTCTAAGGTCACTAGTTAATTAGCATGACAAATGATGCTTCCCTATAAAATATATATGTTATTGATTTTAATGTGAAGTATATACTTTATTTGGAGTTGCTTGATATGCATGCCTACTTTATACACACATTTCTTACATGATTTTTTAATGAAAATTTATTTTAAGATATCTCAAACAGACTAATGATGTCTAATTCAAGTAGCAAATTGATTTCGTGAGATGTAATATCTCATATTGATTGCACGAGAAAAGTTGAATCGGTATCTAAGTAGGTATAATGGACTTATCTGACAATTCAGACTAACTATTGCAATATAACGAGGATGAATGTATCGTACTTGTCGGAGGAACTCATTGTGCTATGTGGGTCCCATCTATAATCCAGTCCCACACTTAATGCATTTGAAATTTGAGAAGATGATATTAGAATTAATATCAATCTTACTTGTAAGCAACCATTTCACATATTCAAAATATGACGAAATAACACCAAAACGGATTCTATCAAAATTTATTATTCTTTGAAATTTATATCCATACTCTCACCTCTTGAACCGACACTTGACATGAGACCCCAAAGCCGATCGATAAGTCAAGATTAGTTAATTTGACATAGAAATTTGGCACACTTTGACATTTGACAATATCATATTTTTTATTTGTACTACTTATGAGTAACTTCTAAGTTTTCTAGTGAATTGGTGCTTCTCTACAAATTATTATAATTTTGTACCTTATCATGATGCACGAAGTCTATGCAGAGTGATAAGGTTACTTTTTTAGTTTATGGTTTAAATTAAATAAATCACAATTCCAAAAATAATCTCCCACTTTATGCTAAGCTTATTTAAACATCTTATAAGATATTTTTGGAGTTTATAAGATATTGGATCTTATTTTTAAAATAAGTTGTTGAAGCGTTTGGATAAAAATAAGATTTTGGAGCTTATAAAATGTTAATAATGACAATTTTGTAATTAAAATAGTTAAAATTTAAAAATGAAGGAGCTTGTTAAGATCTTAAAAATAAGTTAGAGTTTTCTTACTTTTTTTTAAAAGAGCTTATAAACTCCTAACATCTTATTTTGGGATCTTATAAGATGTTTTTTTTAAAAAAATATCAAATATTTTTTATCAACTTATAAGTTTTTAAACATCCTATAGGATGTTTTGATGAATTTATAAGCTCACCCAAACACCTTCTTATTTCAATGCATAAGTGCATGACATATTGCCATATTTTATTGTTAGGTGTTTCTTGACATATACGACATGCCAAATGCCCAATTCAAACATATGTTTCTAATCATAAATAATCATTAAATAATAAAAACTAAAATAAACTAAATAAATACACAAAATCGCTATTTATTTTTGAAATACATGATGCACAAGTTAGATTCGATTTACTCTAAATATAACCAACTCTTTTCTTATACTTTTTAGAATTTCGAAATTAACTATTGTCATATTTAATTTGATGAAATAGAAATTAAAGGGAGTGTTTGGTTATGTTTTCCCAGAACAATATTGTTTTGGGGAAACATAACCAAGCATGTTCCATTTTCCCTCAAAAATGCACATTCTCCAATATATATATATATACACATTATATATACTTTATTATTATTCTAATATTAAAAAAATCATTCAATTCATGTTCACCCCCGAAGCCCAATAAAATTGCATTAATTTGACTGTTACAGTAAAAACCGTTTCCCCCAAAACATAAACAAACATACCAAAAAATAACTTTCACATTTTTCAATCATTCATTCTCCCAAAATACATAATAAACACATAATAAAATCAAACGAAAAACATAACCAAACATTCCCAAAGTAATTCATCAATTAAGGATGGTTCTCCCGTGATTCAAAATAATACTCATCAAAACACTCAGAATAGCCGAATCTAATATATTATAAATCTTCAAAAAAATATTTAATAAGAACTAGGAGTTTATAAGATATTTTTTTTTCCTACACTTCAAAGCCACCCTTATACAAATCTAATACAAATAAATAATTCTTATTATTGATAACTAATTATTCGATTTTCTTTTTCTTTTTTCCCTTTGTTTCCACTAACCAAACCATACATGTATCTCTTCTCCAGTGGCAAAACATAGTACTTAGGGAGAATCAGCAAAATAAGTGACTTTGATGATAGAGCCCTCTTTCACATTGTATGCAGATAAAGGCTTATCATTCTGCATTTGCTTAGACTCATGGTGAAGAGTGATATAGCTATCACCCCAAGTCCTCTTCACAATTTTAACCAAATCCTCCACCATATCTGTCTCTTTCAACTCAATGTAAAACTCCGATGTGTCGGACTCCATCTTGATCCTCATCTTCCCTCCTGTCACCCCTAACGAAGATAAAAAACGAAAGAAGGAATGTTTTTTGGTGAAAGTTTGAATTATTTTTGCTCAACTCTGCTCGGCTCGATGAATGAAGGTGGCAGTAGAATTTGTTACTTATAGGATATAGTAATGCTATTAGCATTCCAATATGAGCATGCCTTTTTTGTGTTAGCATGAGAAGGCCCCTATTTCTTGGAAGTTGGAAGTACAAAATTGCATTCATTCACTTATTCATCATGCATGGCACATTGTTACTATTTCTTTTTATTTTTTTTAATTAAAATTTTCTTATGTAGTTGGGGAAATTATTATAGAAATTGTCGATTTTTTCCTTTATTAGGATCGGAAAAAAAATGAAAGAAAAATTGAAATGGGCCGGGCCAACTAGATTCAATATGGGGGTCCATATATTCAATTGGATCAAATGTAAGTGGTTGTGCATTAGGCCCAATCGGAACAAGTTAATTAGGCCATGCAAATATAATCTTGGACTCAATTTGGGCATTAGAAGCTTGGCCCATATTTGAAATTGCGTCGAATATATATTTAAAATATGTTTTGGCTAATTTTTATTTGTTATCAAAACTTAGGTTAATGTGTCTTTAAGGCCTCATATCCTAATCATTTACATTGATTTTTTTTTTTTCATTTATTACAATAGCTCAATATGCAAAATAAATTTAAAATTCAAATAGAAAAATTAAAGTCGATTTCTTCTCTCTAACTTCTATTCTACTGATGATTAATCGATCATTTCTCTGTATCGAGTTGAATATAAATTAAAATATTTAGAGATCTTTTATATAATATTATTTCACTTCATAAAAAATGATAAAAATTTGGTCTTGCAATCCCAATGAATTCCTATCATTCATTGTGAGATTAATCATAACGCATGGGCACAAAATTTTCTAGGGTACAAAACCATAGTGGGGCAAAACCCTTCATTTTTTTTTATTTTTATTTTTTGGTTTTCCCTTTTCCCAACCTTTTTATTGGAGAAAATGATTACATTTGAGGCCTTTTCTTCTTGCAACCTAACTTTTGTACAATTATTAATCAAGTTCAAAACTCCATATATGTCTGAAAGTGAGAAAAAGTTCAAGAGCCCACCAATTTTGACAAATTTTATTTGTTTTCATAGGGTCAAACCACATTTTACTACTATGTTTGGAAGTAATTATTGCTTCAAAAAAGTGGCTGATAGATAACATTAGTTAGCTAGGCATAGCTAGATGTCTAATCCTACATTTCATTCATCCAATCCTTGTGGACAAGTCAAATGGTATGATTAAACATTATTATGGAATTCTTAAATCATAATACTATTTAAATCCTTTGGATATTATAAAATATTTGGAGTGATTAGTCAATAATACACGCACAAAAATTACTTTGGGTGGAGAGTGGTCATAGAAGAGGTCACCTTGTTTGGATATATATTTTGTGAAATGTTTTGTGGAAATAATTATATATATATAAGTTTCTCTCAAAGAATTAATATTTGAAAACAAAAAAAATATGAATTGGTATGTTGATTATTTACTTATCTTCTAATGTAAAAAAAAAAAAGTGGGTTTCTTGATAATTTTATTTTTAGATGGAGGATTGATCTTGAAATTACGTTGAGAAACAGAGTGCTTGAGTTTAAATTAGGGTTGGTGAGTGGTAATTTGGTTTGATGACATTAATTTCACTATTAAAGTATGGAGTTGAGGGTTCAAACCTAACAAATTTCTAACATATGTGTGTATTAATTAAAAAAAAAAGTTTAAATTGAAGTTATTTGTCATAGATATTTTCTGAAAATTAATCGAGAAAATGGACAAAATAGTTAGGCCTAGATCAAATTCTATTTTAGAATGGTCATTTTCTTATTTTTGAAGTATCATTCAAAAATAAGAAAATTTGATTATTAAGACTCATTTTCAGTAAAAATATTACCTTTTTTTAATAACTATAATTATTATTTTCAAACATAAAATATCTACCAACTAAAAAATAATTAAAATTTATAAATTAATTAAATAATATTTTTTTTCTATCTTTTCAAGATAATGAAATCCACACTAAATCAAAAAAATTAGGGAATTAAATGATAATATTATATTAAATTATTCAACGGGGGTACGCTGTAGTATTATTTTCATCTCAGCTTCTTACCAAAATCTCCACACTATTAATTGGAACATGTTCTCTTTTTATGCAAATAAAATTAAACACAAATAATCAACGCCTTCAATTTTTTCAAGTTAAAAGCACGAGATGGTTTTCTTAAAAAAAAAAAATCATATATATTTATAATTGATATAGGAAAGTAAGGCAAGTCCAGTAGGCCCAATAGAATCAATCCAAATCTAATAATGTATCATCCTAGTCGATCAGTATATGCTATCAACATTCATTCAATTGACCAGATTATGGTTGAGAGGCACGTGACTAAATAGTCATCTCTACCCAAAGAAGTCCTTTAATAAACCAGAGTATAGTTGAGAGGCCCATGACCAGAAAGGCATCTCGACTGGAAGAAGTCGACCTACTAGACAAGAAGTTATTTCTTGTCATCGATCGTCGTCGCATTAAATGCAACTTAACCACCACTTTGCCGCATGAAACATGCTGACAGGCGACATGCCTCCGCATTAAAGGAGCATATCTCTATTGTATTACCATATATGTGTCCACATTAAATGTAGAGATCCCCTCCATATCCTAGAAAAAGGGGATGCACGCCACCTGGAAGGGAGTTTTCATACAAAGAAAGACATATGAGCCCTCATACAAGACAAGGGTTTTCAATACTCGAGCAAGGGCACTATAGACATTTTAACTTTTCATGAAAAACTATAAATACCCTATTGCAGCCGCCCCACAAGGGACGTTCACTATAACTTTGGCCTTCACTCTATCGCTCTAAATCTTGATTGATTATATTGACTTGAACATCGAAATTCCTTAGCCAAATGCCTCATTGACTAGCTTCAAAGTATGTTGATTGATTGCAGGATTCAACCTGATCTTATCCTTACATTCATCTCCAGCCAACTCCTAATCAACTACTTTGGGGCAGGGCCCAATTCTCCCGTTCTCAAATTGAAGCATCATCGATAATTATTTTTAATTACAACAACATAAACACATATATTAAAGAAAAGAAAAGAAAAGAAAAGAGTAATGAATTTTCATTTATAAATTGAACCCACCAAACAAATACTAAAAGCAGCCTAATCCATCCAATACGAGATCGAAAACACACCACGGAGGGCTCAAATCCACGCGCTGTGATGTGCGAGTGGGGAATCCCTTTTCCCGGAGAAAAAGGCTGCACACTCTTAACTAATTATAGACCGAAAGAAGAACAAAACCAAGTGGAATACGATTTTGGTGAGTGCGAAGCATGTTCTGATCTCACGCTGTCGCTCTCGCTTACCGACACGCGTCTGGCTCCTTTTTCCTTAACCACTGTGGAAATGACATGTTATCATTTCATGTCACAATTATTTTATTATGTAAATATATATAATATAATTCTTCCACGCCCCCACTAATTGCTCTTATTATAATAATAATAATAATAATACAAAAAAAATATAATACTTTTTGTCATCCGCTTTCTTTGATCCAAGCCTCTTGTATAGACTAAGACACTTGATTTTTCTCAAAATTACATTAATATATTGGATTTTATATTTATATATATATGCATTTGAATATTATAAAAATGTCACATGTGGTGTCTCAATTGAGATAATATACACAATGATGATGATATTCAATCGAAATAGAATACAATGAATGTGAATTTTTTTGTTGTAATATCTTTTTAAGATAGCGTCGAATGGTTAATTGATCAATAATATTATATTCATACATATATATAAGATTTTAAGTTTGAATCTTAACAAATTCTTGACGCGTATGCTTTTGTAAATAAAATAAAATTTATTTTTAAGATAATGAATTTAATTAAAACTTACATCGACGCAATCAAACTGATGCACTGAACACAAAGATAGGGAAAAAAAATGCTAGAGTCCATGTTTTTTGAGTGATCCCAATTGATCTAAAATGAATAAAAGATGGGTTTTTAATGGACATTGGAAATAATAATTCTATTTGGTTAGAATTTATTACTTAGAATGTTTTTAATTTTTGATAGATTAAATATATTGTCGAGATCGAATAATTTACTGGACCCAGAAACATCTATTTTGAAAATCAATATTTTTAATTCACTTAATTTATTTGATTGAAAATAATTTATAAAAGATACTAGCAATAAACAATGAATCGAATATAATTTATTCTATTCACTGTAAAAAATGCCCGTACTTCTCTAGTGGGAAGCATTTCCTTTTGGATGGCACTTTAATGGTAAAAGCATCTATGGGTGTTGGAGGATTAAGGATAGTCCTTCTTCCTTTTGGAATGGATTTTTTCCCCTTTTTTTACCACAAAATTTGAAATTACATTTTAAGTTGTTACTTTTTCATAGTGGGTCATATATTTGAACTTTTTTTTTTTCAATAGCTCATGAATGAATTTCTCTTGACCAAACACCACAAAAATACTTTCAATGACAATTATATATATGTCAACATAAATATATAATTATTGAAAAATATATATACAAACTTAAAATATGTTTTGCGTCTTTATTTTTTTACACCGTGAGTAATTATTGAATCAAATACAATGATATTATATAATAAAATATTAATATTATTACATATAATTTAATAAATTATAGCCTATTTTAGTTTATCTAGCATTGGTGAAAAAAGTAGTAATTAGTGGATATGTTAGGTAGGTAATAGTGCATGAAATTTATCATAAGCTTTTAAGCAATCCACCTAAACTTATATCGCTTAAACGGTAAGTTATACATGTTATATATATATATATATATATATATATATTAGAAGAAGCTCATTGAATCCAAAAATAAGTTATAAAATTTTGAGCCCCTTTCCTCAAAAAGCAACTTAAAAGCCGCTACATGGATGTTTATATGCATTGAGTTTGTTACACTAGCATCATAACCCAATTTTTTTTTTCAAAAACCCAAGTAAAATGGACAAACATGACCCTTTGTGTCATAGTCAACATAAATGTGTCCTAACCCTAGTTAGCTCCAACACAAGGATAAAATGTTATAGTGGTTAAGTGATTTTTGGTCAGTAGTATTTGATGAGGGTTCGTTTTGCTAGATTAGGATCCGGGTTTGAATAAGGGTGGAACTTGACCTGGATGGTTTATGTTCCTGCTTGATTAGGAAAAGAATCCTGCAATCACAATAAACGTTAGGCTAGCCGAGAGGCCCTCGACTTAGGCCCTCCGACGATCAAGTCAGTAGAATTCGACCTCAAGAATCAATCAGAGGAGTATGGGCTTTTAAGTGTGCATGAGTGCGTACCTTTAGGAGGTTGGGTTGAGGGTATTTATATCCTCCTCCCTATTGGGAAATGTCTCCCAAGCCCCTCGGTGCATCCAGGGGCTCTTAACCTTGTGTCAGGGGTAATTGGTCATTTCTCCTATTTGAATCTTTCCAGTTAATTGTCCTTCTAGGTTTCAAGGACAAGGTAGTACACTATAGCGGCGCCTGCTGTGTTACGGTGAGGGGGGATGGCATGCGCCATTAATGCAGAGGCATGGCGCCCGTCAGCGCATTTAATGCGGTGGCAGGGTACTGCACTGTTCTTGGTCTCCGACTCGACCTCAATATGGTCGACTGGGGTTGAGGGATTCCGTGGGCCTTTGGGCGCCAGACTGGGCTTGGGTAGATCTGGTCGAATGAAATCGATGAGACATACGGGCCCTGAGCCCCAAACTGTGCATTGCCGGTTTGGGCTCGAGCCTTTGGGCCACCCCATACTGGGCCTTGCTGGTTTGGGCCTAAGCACTTGGGCGGTCGACTAGGGTCGAGGGATTCCGTGGGCCTTTGGGCGCCAGATTGGGCCTGGGCAGATCTGGTCGAGTGAAGTCGATGAGACATACGGGCCGTGAGCCATAAACTAGGGCATTGCCGGTTTGGGCTCGAGCCTTTGGGCCACCCAATACTGGGCCTTGCTGGTTTGGGCCTAAGCACTTGGGCCATCCCATATTAGTATTAGTCTTAAGCGTAAAATGTGATGCTAAGAATTTGAATTTAATGAATTTTTTACGTAAATATGTGTAAATAAAAAGAAAAAATTCTAATGGAAGCAAACCGAAACCTATAATTTTCAAATGGATGAATGCATTAGGCCAAGTTCATGTCATCACCAAAAGTGTCTATTTATCTAATAATAATGTTTAAATTTATAATTCAATTGGGACATATATTGTCTTGTTAGTATTTATGATGGATATTTTTATTTTTGTAATAAATTTTTCAACGAATAGAAAGGAAATAACAATCTATAAATTGTCTCAAACCATACTGAAATATTAGCCTGAAAAGAGATCAAAGATCTTTTCATTAACAAGGTCATTCAATGATGCTTAAATCTATTGGCCCGAAAAAAGAAACATGACTTCGTTCTATAAACGTTGGTATCTAATGATGTGTAAATATGTTATTAGATATAAAAAATTCATTATTATGAAGAATTTTTTCAATTTTTATCTCATGTGAGAATAGTTGAAGGATAATTAAGAGGAAATAACTTATATTTCTTATCTCTTTATCATGAATGACCCAATATGACTCCCACCTTACCAAGACCTAACACCAATAACATTTCCCATTATATAACTCACGTATGGATATGCACATATATATATATATATATGCATGTACAGAAAATCTATGTATCTAATAATTTCTGTATCTAATGCCACTACTGCTGTCTGCTGCTGGTTATTAGAATCAAGTATTTGACATGTCATTCAATGTGCCCCTTTTCCCACAGTTGCTGTTGGGCTGTACCTTTCCCTCTTTTGTTCTCTCAATGCACTTCTGCAAAAAAAAAAAAAACCCTTTTTCTTTTCTTGTTTCTCTCCTCTTAACTCTTTTTTCTGAAGTAAGAAAGAGAAGTGGAGTTAAAGCTAGAGCTAAAGATAGAAGAGTTTATATACATACAACACATACACATATATATATACACACGCACTGCACCCACAGTGACGAATATAGCTAGTTCATGTACCAAGAATCCCAAGATTGTAATAGTGGGGGGACAGGTGGCTTTGTGGGCTTGGTGCCACGTAGCACATGTGTTTCAGTTTGACGTG
Organism: Jacaranda mimosifolia; assembly: GCA_018894105.1. Lineage (NCBI taxonomy): Eukaryota > Viridiplantae > Streptophyta > Magnoliopsida > Lamiales > Bignoniaceae > Jacaranda > Jacaranda mimosifolia. Next base: position 30,692,971 of record CM032131.1, on the reverse strand, counting down.
GCACGCACTGAGAGCCCCAAACCAAATAAATAGAGGTGGGGAGCAACAGCTTGTTGCCCTCTATCAGTATTTCCATTCTATTTTCTCTCCTTTGGCTAAAGTCTACTGCTAAGTGCTACCGCTACTGCTACTACTTCTTCACTTTTAACTTTTCATTTTTTGGCTTCTTTAGGTGTGCAACTTATACTATCCTTTTTACCTCATTTGAAGAGGGAAAAAAGTGACTAAAGACAGAGAAAAGAATGCTGGTGTCTGGTGAAGCAGCTGCAGCAGGAGAAGCAGCTTCTCCCAATGGAGGAGAAAACTCCAAACAACACTCTCATCGGGATCCCAAATCCCATAATCTAAGCTCTTCTTATCCAATCACCCTCAAGGTATCACTAATGCAAATTTGGACTCATAAAGAAAGAACTTAATGGAAGATAAACTATATATGCTGCACATTGCAGCTCAAAAAGGTGACTTTTTTCTCTTTAGGTGGCTAAAGATGATCTCTTTTTATTTTTTTTTATTTTTTTTCTTTTCCAGTTTATGGATGTTTCTTACAGAGTGAAGCTGCATGAGGGCAATGCAAAATCAAGAACGAGTAGAATAAGGAACATGTTCGGCAGCAGCCCAACACCAGCGTCGGATGTTGAGAATCCGGCAGCGGTGATCCATCGCCATCAAGAACGGACAATCTTGAATGGCATCACTGGCATGGCAGCTCCGGGGCAGGTTCTGGCCATCCTCGGCCCATCTGGCAGTGGTAAATCAACGCTGCTCAACGCGCTTGCTGGCCGACTTCACCATGGACATGGGCTCACTGGAACAGTGCTCTTCAATAACAGGAAGCTGACCAAACAAGTTCTCAAGAGGACTGGTTTCGTAGCACAAGATGATGTCTTGTACCCACATCTAACAGTCCGAGAAACTCTGGTTTTCTGCTCGCTCCTCCGGCTGCCGAACTCAGTGCCCAAAAACGAGAAGATAGCCGTCGCGGAATCGGTGATATCCGACCTGGGGTTGTCGAAATGCGAGCACACGATCATCGGCAACAGTTTCATACGTGGGATTTCCGGCGGCGAGAGGAAAAGAGTGAGCATAGCCCATGAGATGTTGGTGGACCCGAGTTTGTTGATTCTGGACGAGCCCACGTCGGGGCTGGACGCAACCGCCGCATATAGGCTGGTGGCGACTCTCGGGGGGCTGGCGGCGAAGGGGAAGACGGTGGTGACGTCGGTGCACCAGCCGTCGAGCCGTGTTTACCAGATGTTCGATGATTTGCTGGTCCTGTCGGAGGGCCGGTGTATATACTTCGGTAAAGGGAGCGAGGCCATGGGGTACTTTGAAAGCGTTGGATTCTCGCCGAGTTTCCCCATGAATCCTGCTGATTTCTTGCTTGATCTGGCTAATGGTATGTTTGTCTTTAACTTTACCTTGTCTTGTTCCTTTCTACATATGTATACAAGTATGGGCGTACTTATACTTTGAATTTGCATTAATTAATATGCTTGGGCACTAGGAAAAATTATGCTACATTAAGAGGAAAGAGAGTGATTTGTGTATATACACTAGAAATAGACAAACATACGCATGAGTGTGTCTGACACTCACGAGAAGCCGCTAGCATAAGGACTAATAGACTTGAATTGAAGCAAAGGTATTCGTTAATGTATTTTGGACAACTATGGTCTTCAATTAGTCGGTATAGTACGATAAATTTATGTCTATACCGTAAGTATGATAGCTTTGGAATTCGTGTGGAGTTGGGCGTGCAAGTTGTTTTATAAATTCTATGTGATTAAACATTTCATGAAGCATGGTGTGATCAATGGTTTAATCAGTTCAAATCATTTAAATGAATGGCACGCATCGAGAGCTGGACTTGGTCCAAATCTTGATGCTGATGCTAGTTGTTATGTTTTGACTTTGGGAAGTATAGGATTGAAAATTGGGTTTTTGCTTGAGGGAGGAACTCGTTCCTAGTGATTTTTTCCTCCTAGTAGTAAAGTGCAAAAGTATGGGTGCATTTATTGTGCCCCAAAGATTTTTGTCTATCTTTATGGCCTTGATTTAGAGGAGGCAAACCAAGCTATGGTCCAAGTATCAGGAGTTGTCACATCTAACTCTTTAGAGGAACATAATACCTTTATCCGATTATATTTGGCCATCCCGTGAGATCTCATCCATCCACGTGAGGTCCCAGATGATGCATCGGGAGATTTCATCCCTCCATACTAAGATCCAGAATTACCAAACATTTTCCCATCTTCCTCATCTTTACCTTTTTTACTGTAGCTTGTTCTGTAGAGTGTCACTGTCACCATTAACATGGACCACCTTCAATGTTGGAATTTTCCTTCAAGAATTGACATTAGTTGACACAAGCAGAAAAGTTTTTTGGTGACTTTCAGGGTAGAGTTCAAATCTGTCCGCACAAGTTGTGGAAACAACAACTGTGAGAGGTGGTTGTGAAAATGAGACCCTACATAATTGCTGTCTGAAATTTGCACTATAGATGATTGCATAATCTACGCTTGTGAATACATTGAATTCTAACAAAAATTCCTAGCACATTTTAACTTTTACATTGTCTTGATACTGGTATGTTCTAAAATTAGTCATTCTATCTATCTTCTAGTTTGAGGTTATGCAATTTTGTAGTGTACTAGAATGTAGTATCAAATGAGCGGCCGCAGGTTGGCTGAAAAATCGAGTAACGGCCCGGGTTGGTGTTGGTGGTGGTGGTTGTGGTAGTGGTGGCGGTGATTTCTTTATAGCTTTGATGAGATGGAAAGGTGGAGTTTTCCCACCACGTGTCCCCTATCCTATTGAGCTTGTGGAGTTGGCTTTGCTTTTTTACTTTTTTTCCCGATTAGCCATTTCCTCATGATGTCCACTTTGCCATAGTGATCTTGATGTATTGTTTATAGTTGGAAATGGGGTATGTAGGTTTCACAACTTAGAAATTTAATTGACATTCATATTTGAATAAGATTCTGAACTTTCACGTTCTTATGAAAAATTATTTATATTACAAATACAAGAAAATGATGATCATTATTTAATAAAATTTCTCTCTACATCTTTTTCTTGGCATAAGAATTTTCCAACAAAAAAGTGGTATTATACTTAATTGAGCTTTGTATTGAGGTGGGAGTTGGTGTCTTAGATTCGTTCTCACAGTTTTTTAAGGCAAAAGCAGTCAGCCAAGAGACATTTATTTGGGCTATTTATTGTGTGGAAAACATGAAATGAATACAATAGAGACAGCCAACGAATCATCTTAAGTACCTTATGCTATTTCCCAACAGGGTTGCCTTGTTGAGAAAAAGGGCCCATTATGTCTTCTCCTTCTTGGATTCTTATGCTAAAGAATTCACCAAAAATTTGTCCCAAAACATTAGAAATATGAACTTAGGACCCTATTCACCTTCCATTTTCACAATATAATGCATTATTGTGAGATAAAGTCACAGCTCTTGTATTTTCTAAGACAAAAGTTAGACTAATATTAGCCATCTCTTTTTATATTTCAACACTTAGGCACATCACCTAAAGTAGATTTGCATTATTGAAATGCCAACTTCAGTATGATGTATATGCATGTGAAGTTGAATTATTTGATTAGATGATTTATGGAGACATAAAGTTGAAGAGATGTTCTCGATTGTGTTGACTGATCATTCTAATCAAACGATTGCGAAAGCGACATGTTGTGGCTCTCTAATGTTTGTGTGTGTATATATATATATGATTATCTTGGAGTTGAGTGGCCTAGGTGCACTTGGGGTGGCCGCCCCTTCCCATTTTCCATAATCTTTAAATCTCTGGATTGACACATATATAGCATCACTTTTTAGCTTTACAATGGATGGAGGATGGAGTGGCGGCTTGTATATCAAAGTCCATGTCTTATTCTTTGCCTAGAGAATGAGATAAGAAATGTATATACAAAAAGCATTGATTCCATTTTGAGGGTTTTAAAGAATATATATGATATTTGAGTATGATATGCTCAACGATCACAGTATAGGATAAAATTTTATTGTGCCACATGATGTCTAATAGTACGATGAGGTAGTAATTTTCTTAAAGAATGCAAGTGGGTTCCATCAAACATCTGGATGTGCATTTCCAGTGTGTGCTACTAGCATGATTCAGTAAAATCTTCAAATGTGATCAACCTCAAATGCTTGTCAACTGTTGATAGTGAAAATCTAGGTCATAAGGCAGTGTTTGAAAAACATATAAGGAGATAGATATTGAGGTTCTGACACAAAGGGTTTTGCCGAATTTCCTAAGATTTTAGTTTTCTGTCCCTTCTTTTCCCTCCCTTTTCTGGTTTTTAAGATTAGGCTGGTGGGACATGTCACTAACCAAAGTTTATTGCCTAAAAAATGATAAAAGCAGCACTTGGGTTGGGGGGGGGGGGGAGCATTTTGACTTGTTAATCTTTTACTATTTGTTTAAGGTTGTTCTGTTTAGAGCATTGAACCATCTGTTAATTTATGGTTGGCCAGCATGATGATAATGTGGATTTGAAAAATGTGACAACACTGCTTGCGTTGGATGCCATATAAGTGAAAAAGAATGTGGTGGCATATGAGTACTTTTCCGGAGAATATTATTTGATGCAATTAGCGTGCATGGCTCCACAAACACACACTCGTGAACATATATCGAACGTTGGTTCTATATAAAAAAGAAAGATAGTGATGCTGCATGATTGATGATTTGATATATCTTCACTTGATGCTGATGATGATAGTGATGAACATACTCAAGAATATCTGGTACGGCCCTCTGTCCAATCTGGGCTCGTCAAATTTCTTTCCTGTTCTCAATTTGCTGTCAGGGGTCGTGTCCTAACGATGATGAGTTTTTGAACGATCCCGGAAAATTATTACAAAAGAAACAGCCATCTGCAGATCACTGTCTTGATTATCTTATAAAAATCAATCTTACCTGTGATCTGGAAAGTGTTTTGCATTAGTCAAAGGAAAATTCTCTTTGTACCAGTAAGAACACGCATGGTAAGGTGGTCAGCAGCAGAAGTCTCCTCCCCACCAAATTAACTTTCTGTGGTTTAATTAATAAATTTTATGAATTAAAGGAAGTGGAGATGGTGGCCCAAATCCATTAGCATGCAGCATTATGTTCAGTGGACTCCCACCTCACCACCAACATTGGACAGCTTTAATTAGCTCATCTCTGTTACTATACAGATCACTATATCTGAAATATCTTACTAAATACCTACTAATACTACTGCAGTGATTCTCACTTTATGCATATTATAACACGCATCAAGTCTTGATTGGTATAGAGAATGATGGGAAATTTTGCATTTATGTGCTGTGAAGAACTGGCTTAAATTGATGGCCTTTTAACTTTATCTTCAGCAAATATCTTGGCTGATCATGAATGAACTATAGTAGTAACAGTTTTAATCACAATGCACTAGAAATAAGCTTTATCAGGAAACACAAAAAGTAGTGATAACGACCTCAAGTAGTGTTAGTGTGCCGGTTTTTCTCCATGGGGTCGGATGAAATGCTGGATGTCAGTTTAGATTCTCTACTACACAGTTTTATCACTGTAATATTTCTCGAAAATTCACATTAATTGGACCCTTCGGATTCATGTTGATAAATAATAATATGATTTGGAATGTGCTAAATCGACGGTTGTGAATGAATGCAGGGGTGTGTCAGCTCGACGGTTCAAGTGAGAGAGAGAGGCCTAATGTGAGGCAAGCCCTTGTATCCTCTTACAATAGTCTACTTGCACCGAAGGTGAAAGTGGCTTGCATGGATGCTCCAAGCATGGTGGCAAGAGAGACGACGAGTCCTCCCAATAAACACTACAACTGCATGACTCATATTTCCACTTGGTTCAACCAGTTCACTATTCTACTCCAAAGAAATCTAAAAGAGAGAAAACATGAAACGTTCAACTCCCTGAGGGTGTTCCAAGTGATAGCAGCCTCATTACTAGCCGGCTTCATGTGGTGGCATTCGGATTACAGAGATATCCAGGACCGGCTCGGCCTCTTATTCTTCATCTCCATCTTTTGGGGAGTTTTCCCATCTTTCAATGCAGTATTTGCCTTTCCTCAAGAACGAGCCATCTTCATGAAGGAAAGGGCTTCCGGAATGTACTCACTATCATCTTACTTCATGGCACGGATCACCGGGGACCTCCCAATGGAACTCATCCTCCCCACATTATTTCTCTCGATAACATACTGGATGACAGGGCTAAAACCTGAACTCTCTGCTTTCATTTTGACACTAATCGTCATTCTTGGCTATGTGCTCGTCTCTCAAGGGCTCGGCCTAGCACTAGGTGCATTGATCATGGATGCCAAGCAGGCTTCAACAGTGGTCACTGTCACAATGCTGGCATTTGTTTTGACAGGAGGGTACTATGTGCACAAGGTACCATCCTTTATGTCATGGATAAAGTATGTCTCTACTACATTTTACAGCTATAGGCTCCTCATCAATGTCCAATACGGAGACGGGAAAAGTGTTTCCTCGTTGCTTGGTTGCTCAACCGGGGGACATGGTGGAGCCACCTGCAGATTCATTGAAGAAGATATTCGTGGGCAAATCCACCCGGCAATGAGCGTAGGCGTACTGTTAATCATGTTTGTAGGGTACAGATTGTTGGCTTATGTTTTCCTGAAGAGGATTAGAGGTTGAAAGAACCTTGGCTGCAAATTCGGATTCGATGTCCTAATGTAACTTCAGCTGATTGCAAGAAGACAACACCAATAGTTGAATCCACAAGATGAAGGGTGATGTATGCTGGAGTTAAGGCTAACTGTATGACGGGAATAGGACAAGCATTAGTTTGGATCATCAAATGTAGAAATTTGTAAGGGAATCAATCTTTTAATGTTACTTGGCTCGCCATAAATTGGCTGGCTTTTGCCATTTTAATTTTCAATCAGGTGTATATAGTCCTTCAAAAGTTCAATGAAGGGGATCTCAACTACTCTATGCATAAAGACAGCATACGAATTAGGGATGGATCCAGAATTGAGATTGGGAAGGGGGCAAAAAGTATAAAATATAAAAATTTAAATATAAAATTTATAATTAATGAATTTAAAATATATGTTGTCATCGAAGTTGAGCACAACATTATTTCATATCATAATATTCATTAATGATTGAATTAATATTAAAATTTTAACAATATCTTTTTCAATATAAGTAATTAAAGAATCAGTTAAAAAATTATCTTTTATTTAATTTCTAAAATCTATTTTTGACAAATATGTTCTCAAACAAATAAAATAAAAGGGTCATAATAGGCCTAAACTTAATTTAATTATAAATTGTTTGATTGTAGATATGGACCTAAAACTTTGTTTTAAATTTTACAAAATTAAAATAGGTAAAGAATAAATAAAAGTTATTACTAAAATTTTAAATATATGTGAACTACAAATTATTACAAAAAATAAAAAAAAATATATAAAAATATTGGGGACATTATTACTAAAGTTTAAATATTAGAAAAATTAAAAAAATTATACAAAAAGTTGGTTTTGTTTTGGGGGGGGGGGGGGTTGGGGGGGGATGGCCCCCTCCTGGATCTATCACTGGTACGAATATTATCGGAAGAAGATGCTATTTTTGTGAACACATGATCATGAACTAAATGCACTCAACACGAATGACTAATAGTGTAAACGAGTTGAGTCGGTTTGCAAATTTTATGAGCCATATTTGATTTCCTGTCATTTATATTATGCTTAAGTATTTAAATTTGAGGCTTGCAAACTAATTTAGAAGCAAGTTTGTAATGAAATATATTTTTATATTTTATTAATATATATTGTATTGTTTTTATTAAATTTTAAAGTTCGAACATGAGCTTGTAATTGTTTACAAATTTACTTGACAAAACATATTTAATCGATCGAATCGAGTTTGCGCTCAAAATATTAAGTTAGCTCAACTCAATACTAAGCTCATTGGAGATTTTGGGAGAAAATGTGTTTTCTGTTTGAGGAAGGGGGTCTTAATTTGAGGAGTTTGCAAGATTTAGTGAAAGTGTTCACTCTGAAGATGTGGTGGAGATTTCAAAGCAAAAAGTCGATGTGGGCAGATTATATGTTGTAACACCCCGAAATTTGGTATTTTAGAAAATAAGTATTGAAAATTAAAACATTAAGTTTGACAAATTTCGAGGCTTGAATAAATAAATAAATAAAAAGGACTTGATTGTAAGAATTTCAAAAGTTTTGGGGTTGATTTGAAATTTGAGAAAACTTGATTTTTAAGAGTCTTGAAACTTTGTGGGTTAAAATAAAATTATTTTGGGTCAAAGTGGTTAAAATAAGCCACTAAGTAAATTTAGGGCCAAAGTGAAGAGTTTTAAAATCTTGAAAGACTCGATTGAAAATTGGAATAAAGATTTGGAGGTCGTATTTGAATATTTGAAAGTTCCCTAAATATACCAATTTTCATTTTCCTCCCCCCATTCTTCCTTTCTCTTCACCGTTTACACATCTCTCCCCCTCACTGGTGAACTTCTCCGGTGATGCCCTGAAACCGTAAACCAGCCTGCACAACCTCTTCTCTCACTCCTAGGACCTCAGCCATGTCACATGTAGGTCACCTTCTCCAACAAGAAGCCGAAAAAATGAAGCTCAAAGTAAGCTCTCGTCGGCAGTGATGGGTCTCCAACCTTCGGCAATTGAAGCTGGAATGTGAGCAGTGGGTTTTGTAGTGCTCAGCTTGAGTAACATTTTGGTATCCTTGGATTCCAGTTTGGCGCAACGGAAGAGGAGGAATCGAGCTAAAATCGTGCGGTGCCGAATGGTGGTGCAGTGAGTTTCAGGCGGCAATTGAGTTGCAATCTGACGGCGTTTGGTAAAATTGATGTAGGGGTTGTCTCTGTTGAGCTAAAAGGAGTCGGACGGTGGTGGTGTTGCCCGTTTCTGGTGAATGTGCACAGCGGCGCTCTGGCGACTTTTGGACAGAATCTTTGCATTGTCACGGCGATCATTCTACAGAAGAAAAGCCTGTTACGAGTAAGTCGAGAAGAAAGATCTACAGAGATTCTTATCTCATTCCATTCCAGTGGCTCAACCAGTAACCAATGGCGAAAACTCAAAAATCCATGGTTTCCCGGAGAACCCTATTTCGCCCAAGTTGTTTCGGAACCGGAAAAAAGAAGCGGTTTTTCGCACAGCTTGCTCATAGTTTGTGGTGTTCTCGGTTTGCAATTTTGGAGCTTCGATAGTCAGATTTTGGGTAAAAGAGTTGGATTGAGGATTTCATATATATATATATACACACACACACACACACATATGTTATACCGTTTTATCTCATAAATCTTGTATTATGACACATGCGGATAAGAAATATGATATAGGACCAAGATTTGGATCATGCATGCACCATTATAAGTTTAGTGAACTCGAATTTGTATTATCATGTGATAATTTTGGATAATTAAGTTAATTGAAGGATTTAAATCCTAACTTGTTGATTTTACGGATTTGGAACCTAAGTGATAATAACCAGGTTATTTAAGATGATATGGAATCAAGACTTGGGGCATGCATGTGCCGTTATCAGCTTAGTGAACTTGAATTTGTAATATTTTATGATAAATTTGGGATTAATTGAGTTAATTGATAGAGAAAACTCTGTAAATATTCCTGTATTAACAACATAATTAGCTGTACTGTAATGATAGTACTGATCAAACTCTAAAACTGCCATATTAGATGAATAGCTATCGATCTTAGATTATTGATATATAATTGTAATTAACAAGGTCGAATGGGGATCTTGGCATGGACCTATTCTTTTGGAATAGGTGACGAAGAAGTGGGTTACGAGGACTAGTAGGCGGTGATAGCATATCTGAGGCTAATAAGGTGAGGCTCTGTCATTCTGGCCTTGATTCTATCTGTTCTTGTGGAATGACCCCTATGAGGGTTCAATGTGGTTGTGTACCATACTTGTTCTTGTTATTGAAACCCATAAATTGCTGAGATCTTTTCTGTCATCTGTTGCTTGTTTCGTAAACCCCTGTGAGGATTTGTTTTATTAGTTCTCACTTCAATATTGTTCAGTACAATCCATGGCCTTGCCAGCACTCTTGTTATCCGTTACAACTTTAGTTGGTCATGTTGGCTTATCTGAATTGTTTATTGATATCGTATGGCCTTGTCGGCATACTTGATTATTGAATTTATTTATATATACTTATATGCAAAATTTATTTGGGCTGAGTACCAATCTCAGCGGAATGCTTAGATTGCTACTCTAGATTTGTATCGTTGTTTTGGTGATAAAAATATTGTTATTAATTGACTTGGTTTGAAATCTTGACTTTGGGCAGTCGGGAGTTGATTGTGGCCTAAAGCTTGATCGGCGAGGATCGGTCCTACCGATTCGTATGGTTGCGACCTTGTTCTCGGGGGAGGCTTGATCGGCGAGGATTGGTTTTATCGATTCGTGCTACAACGGCTTGGCGAGTTGGCTACTCGTTGAAGCGATATAAGGGGGTAGGCCGTTTTACGGTCGGCTCAAGGTGATATAAAGGGACATGCCATTTTACAGTCGTATCATTTTTACAAGATCGAGGCGATATAAGGGGGTAGGCTGTTTGCGGTCATATTGTTTATACAAAATCGAGACGATATAAGGGGGTAGGCCTTTTTACGGTTGAATTGTTTATACGCAGTTGGGAAATATAAAGGGGAAGGCCATTACACGGTCGTACATATAAAATATGCATGTACCACTAGTTTTATAAAATGATATTGTCTAGTTTGTTTTATAAAACTTGGATGTTGAAACCTGAGTATTTTATGAAACAATTTGTTACTGAGTTCTTTAAAACTAATTATGTCTACGAGTTTTGAGATTTTCTATGTAATGTATTTAAATATGAAATGATTGTTTGCCGGTATGGGACCGCATTGAGTCATCTCATAAAATGTGGTACAAAAAATATTGGTTTCTGGTTTTAATCCGCAGACTCTGTAAACTTTTTCAAATCTTCAAAATTCGGTTATTGGAACTTGCATTTGTAGTTATTTGGATTCAGAATGAATATTCTTCTTGTAAATGTACATTGTATTATCTTTTGTTCTGATTCTTCCTATACATATAAATGCTTGCCTCACTGAGTTATTTGGACTCACCCTCTCGTATTGTCTTTCTGTTCTTTGCCCATATTGAAGAAGTAGAAGGCACCTTGAACTTGGGCTACCTTTTGGCATAGTATAAATATTATTATCATGACATCTATAATGGTAAGAATGTGAGATGTTATGGTCGTAAGGTAATAGGGGGCATAAGTTAAAAGTTAGAGAATTTTCTTCTACGAAGTGTGACAGATTAGAGTTCCCTGATGAATAATGTATATATGTAAGTTAAATTATGGGCCTTTGAGAAATTGTGATTTGTGAGAATTTGGATTTTGCTTGTCATTTTTGTTGTAATTGGCACAAATAAGCTAATTATATGTTTAATTAATTTTGGATGGATGCCAATTATGGGTGGAATCCAAAGATAATTAAAATGTTGAATTGAAGGAAGAAAAATGATTAAATGTTATATATATTGAATTGTCCCACATTGGTACTTTGAGAAAGAGGAGATTTGCTTGTGCCTTATAAAACCAAGTTGAGGAGTTGGAGGGTTATTTCAACACTTTACTTATCCCACATTAGTTTTGTAAACAAGTGATAAATAGTTTATATTGAACTCAAGAATGAATGCTTGATAAAGTGTTCATTGAGGGGTTCATATAAGTGGACCACGTGCGCGCCGCTGCCGCCGCTCGGCTCGGCTCCGGATCCAGGTCCCGGGCACGGGCGTTAGGGCGAATGTCTCAGTCTCATCTTTTTGAACGAAATTCAATTGAAATTTTGAATTTAAATTTTAAAAATTCAAAATACTTAATCAAACTTGAGGATAAGAGTCAATATAATCGAGGCTTGTAATCGGATAAGGATCTAATAGATTCGTTGGAGATTCAACCTGGTAATATGGGATTCGACAGAGGTGGTTACGCGATGTGGCTTAGTGCTGTTGGATGTGCATGACGTGTAAAGGCGACGTGGCAGATTGCTACTGGATGGCTGACAGATGGGTGACATGTTAGAGGCCATTAATTGGCGGACTCTAACTGCTGCTAACCCTAACCCTAATTATGCCTATAAATACCTTGCCTCTGGCAGACTCGAGGGATACACGAACAAGCCCTCTGCTTACGTTATTTGTTACTCATCTCTCGCATTTCCTCTCTGCTTACGTTATTCTCATTTTCCCTCTTACTTTCCCTATTTTTCAAATATATGGCTATTTGATTCCAGCAACTGAGTACTGTTTGAGGTGAACGAGACAGAGTGTACCTGATCGTTTTGGACCATCTCATCCTGGGAGGAGTAGCGCTGTACCCGTTGAACTGGTGAGTCGGGGTGCTTGTTTCTTCAAGGTAAATAGAATTTTGTGATTTGGTTGTCTGATTGATTCTGTTACGATACAGAATCCTTAAGCTAAGCTTTCTTTAGCAATTTCCATCTATATTTATAATTCTGACAGCATGCTTTACTGCTTTTTATGCCTTGGTTGATATTTGTAATTTTTGACTTTTCCTGAACTCGTATCTGGTTAAATTGCATGAATTCTGTTATGCCTTGATTATGCCTATTGTATAATTCAGATCATGCTGTTATGCCCTCTTATGATTATCCGATTTATCGTTTTGATTGATAATTTGCAATTGTGATATCTATTGCGGTGCACTACTACATGTTGGTATATCTGGAAACAACAATTTTCAGCATGACTAACTTAAATTTTAAATTATAAAATTGGGTATAGAATTTCTTAGGTTTAGAATTTTAGAGGATGTAATTGGGTATAATTAGTTTTGAAAGATTTGACTGGAGTAGCACTTCGGTCCGAAGCGGGCACCTCTTGGACGGGACGCTACATATGTGGTCTCGGTATTGTGGCAGAAAGCATCCCTCAATGATCAAAGTCTCCCCCTATAACTCATACATATGGAAAAGGCTTTGTAACATCAAAAACTTTGCGGATCAGAACATATTTTGGGGGCTGGGAAAATGTTTGATCTCCTTTTGGTATGATACTTGGTTTGAGGACTCATCCCTTAGCATGAAACTACAGCTCGATGTTAAGGTCAACCCGCCGGTAAGTGATTTTTAGGTTGATGGGGTATGGGACTGCAGCAGATTGGAGAATGTGCTTGCAACAGAAGTCGTTGATAGAATTTGTTGTACTCCGATCTTCAAAGGTGCTCAAGACGAACTTTACTGGAAATTATCTCCTAGTGGTAAGTTCAATACTAAGCTTGCTTGGAAAAATGTGTTGTAGGGAGAACTATGTGATTGATGCTTCTTGCTGGAACTCCGTCTTTACTCCGACTATTTCCAAAGGAAAGGTATGGTCCTTGCGTCCAAATGCAGTTTCTGCCAAGCCACCAAAAGTGCTCAACATCCTTTTGTTACTTGCCCGGTTGTCTGGGAGGTCTGGAATTGTTCAACTCTCAGCTGCCAAGATCTTCTAGCATTTGTTCTTTGTTAATGGCCTGGAAAAATAATGCTCCAAGGAACAGCCATATTCATTTAAGGTTCATCATTCCAGCTCTGGTTTTGTGGTTCACTTGGTGTGGTCGAAATGACTTATGGCATAAGAACTTAGCGATTTCCGCCCAAAGAATCATTTGGAAGGCCAATCACTATGTCTTTGTGGCTGTTAAAGCTGGGGTTTTGGTTGAGGAATGTTGGCGGCAGGACAGAACGGTTGCGGCACACTTTGGGCAGGGCTCTTTTCCTCCCTCGAAACATTGGTGTAAGACGATTATTTGGAGAAAACCTCGGCCGGGCACCTTAAAGCTCAACACGGATGGTTCGTCACTTGGCAACCCGGGTCTTGCGGATGGTAATGGTGACACTATTCTTGCCTTCTACCAACCGATTGATGTGCTACCAACATTTATGCGGAACTTTATGCTGTTAAATTCGAGCTTGAATTATGTGCTGAAAGGGGGCTGTCTAATATTTTGGTGGAATTAGATACCAAAGTGGCCATTCACCTTGTTCTTGAGACGGAGCAACACCACTGGACACTTGCTAATCTGATTGCTAGCATCAAAAACCATGCCAGGAACTTGGCTGTTATTTTTGAGCACATCTTTGGGGAGGGAAACCAAGTGGTGGACGGTTTAGCTAAACTGGGGGCTACAGCGGATCATGGAGCTATCTTGGAGCCAGATCACTTACCTATGAGACTTAGGCACTTAATTTGGATGGAGCAGCTGCAGGTTCCCTATATTCAAACAGAATGATGGTGACAGATTGTCTCCTTTGTTTTTTGCAGTCTTTTTTGTCTTGAATAGCTTTGGGTAGTTTTGTGTAGAACTTCATAGGCTTGGATTTCTTGATTTTCGGTGATATAGAGGTTCTTCCCTCTTTTGTCTTTAATTAGCACCATTGTAATCATGCTTCTTTTGTGATTAAAGTACAGGGAGGAGTCAACGCCTCAACCCCCTACCCCCTACGGGCCCTACCTTGCGGCATTCAATTTAAAAAAACAAAATAAAAATAAAAATACTAAACTTATCGAGTTCAACTTTGATATATATATATATATATATATATTTGAATTTGAACACATTTTTTTCTCCTAAACTCAATTTAATTATGCTCAATTCCACTACTATGGGTGATGAACCAAACAACATTTGAAATAGACAATCTAAAATGATAGAACACATACGCAGATGAAGAGAGAGAGAGAGAGAGAGAGAGAGAGAGAGAGAATTTAATGAATGATTTACTCAAATCTCATCAAGTTGGAAAATTGTATTTCGAATTTAGAAAATTATGAGGGCATACTAAAACCTGGATTGATCTTGGGCAAACTCAAACAAAAAACTCAAAATTGAAGCTTTAAGATCTTCGACCTTAGCCCTACTCTTGGTTTCGAAAACGCCCTTCATTATGCGTGTGTATAATCTTTCAAGCTGCGGAATGCCGTAATCTTTTGAACGCTCTACAAACAGTTGATTGATGGATTCAACTTGATTTGAAATCTCTCCATCCGACATGGTAACGTCTTGCGGCGTGTGTCCAGCGTCACAGTCGGAATTTGCAACCTGGTTGTCATCATCGGCAACTGAAATTTCTGGTCTTTGCTGACTTGTACCGTTTACTTCAGCATCTTCAGATGGCTTTGGTGGACCTAAATCAAGATCCGATCCATCTTCTGCAGCCAAAACTGATGTGCAAACGTTTAATGCTAGAGTTTCTTGTCGTTTCAAACATTATCTATTCTTGTCAATCACATAATTGAGATTTTCCAAGTAAAAGAAAAAGAAACGAAAGGAACCATGGGTACAGAGAGATCCTGATACTATATGGATATTGCAGATATGACACATATAAACAATACGAAAACCAGACAAAAGAAAGGGAATCGATATTTACATGCCACAAAATCCCAGAAAAGAAATGGTACCTGTTTGAGAGGCATCAATATGTTTCTTTGGCCTTTTGATTCCTTCAGAAATTTGATCTAGATTAACTTCAGGCTGGACATTTCGAAGACGGGCACTAGCCCTAGTCACAGACATCATCTGGACCACAGGAGTTTGCGGCAGTGCAGCATCGCCTATATCATAAGGCAAGGAGACTGGGCCTCCTTCATCTGCGATCTTGTCACAAAATGCAACCAAGGAGGGGTCCATCTGGGACAACATACCATGCACCTGAAAAAAGTGAAATGCTTCTCACATCAAATGGAGTGAAGGATTCAGCTAGAAATGTAAAGCTCTAACTGGTAGATGAACATACAGCATCTCGAAGTTCATAAGCTCTACTAACGATCCTTGCTCCATTGTAATCATCCCCATTGTATCTCTAAAAAGAGCAAAAGAAAATGTCAGAATAATGAGCCGAATGATTTCTAGATAAGCACTTACAGTAGCTATTGCAGAAACTGTACAAGATCCTTAGTAGAAGTTCACAAAATAATAGGTTGAATTGATTAACCTTTGTTATTACTGTTCATGATTAAAGCCAGTTGACACATGATGTAGTGAAATTATTAGCATCATATTGTAATGTACGGAAAGATACCCACCCTTGCCCGTATATGGGATCTTGTTTTATGTTATCATTACAGAATGAACTTAAATTTAGTGGCATCTCTTACATGCTTCTATGGTTGCATCTTCTGCATCAATGGTTGCACAGAGACTAAAATCAATTTCAATTAGTAAATCACGTTAGTAAAAGATATTTACTCAAAGGCAGGGTAAAGGGAATTTAACCCCTTGGATTCTGAAAAATGACGCATTACCCCATAATCTCATAATAGGATAATCACCACCTACTGTTATTGGATATATGGCATTTTGCACCCTGTGGTCAATGTTTGTATTTATTCAACATGCATAATGTGAACTGAAATATATAAATATAGATACAGACACACGTATGTACACTTTTGCATATTTACCACTTTAGCTACCGATTTTAGATGAACACGAACCTTGGCATTAGCTAAAATGAGGTCAAAATCCTCCAGGAATGATTTGCATGTGATATACGTTCCACTGTCTACACGCTGCAGCAAAGTAGCCATATCCATAGGATTCTGGATTATTGCATGATAGTTTGGTGCATCTTCATCCATGACTGGATAACGAAAGGCAGTAAAACGCTTATCATACAGAATCCTGCAGCAAAGAATAAGAGAGAAGAGAATCCAGAAATTTATGAGATAATCTTGAAATGGCTACTCCAACAAATTTTAACTTGTAATAATAGCAATCCCAGCCAGGCCTGCGTAATTGCATAAAATACAGAACACAAGCAAAACAGCTTAGGCATGAGTCGTCAGTATATATAACTCACAGAGAGTACAAAAAGCGCTAGTAGAAGCAAAATTAGAGAAAAGAAAACCTACATCAGGAATGCCATTGTAATTCCAAGTATTTGTAAGCATTTGTAGGAACATATAATCAAACTCGATGTTCCTGCATCTCTTTTATGTGGTTCATATAATAACTTGATGATGGTAATATATCAATTTCTCCTCTATGTGATGCATACATGCTAATGGAAATATTTCAATCTAAATGTCATACATTCACAGAGTTGATAAACCAGAACATAGAGGAGGAAAATTAACAGGCAATTTTCTCAAAGAAAATCTATTGGGTTCTTGGCATTTCTAGCAACTATATAAATTTCTCAGTCAATATCGAGGTTAAATTACATAAATAAAATTCATAAATATCAAATTATCAATCACTATGTTTCAACATAGATATGGGAGTCAATACATAGAAACAGAATGTTGTTGTATGAATTTGACAAGAAAAAATTAGCAAACAACTACCTATTGCAAACATCTCGAAGACACATGCGCAGTCGGCGAAGAGCATGCCCCTGAGCTTCAGCTTTGGCCTTTAGTTCGGAGGCCTTTGGTCCTGTATCCACTTTTGGCGCTTTTGGAAGTTCAGGAAGGTCCTGAGATCTAGTTGAATCCTTTCCAAGACGCTCGGATTGAACTGACAATGCTGCTTCTATCAGACGGTGAAAGAACAAAGATCTATCTTCGGTTGAGGGTGAGTTTAAATGCAAACTGTCAAAAAGAAATAGCAATTATAGCATGCCGTAGCTTAATTAAACAGTATCACTAGAGAGAGATAATTGTCTAGAAAAGTTATTTATCATAGGCACATGGTGATTGTCTAGAAAGCGATTGTTTAGTATTCATCTGATGGACATTGTGCATGAGTGACTTGATCTTCGGACTCTGAATGAACACCATGGAAAGAATATTGATGTCCCTAACCAACTGCAGTTTTCTTGCTTCCTTGAGTTAAATGAAAACTGATCTCACACCATGACAAAACAACATAAATATGATATGAAAAATAATTCAAAGAAGAATAAAACATTTGAATATGCATGTGCACTTGACTTATGCAGCTAGAAAATTAAACTTGGAGCAAAATCATCAAAATAATGCATGTTATAGCCATATAAGTACGGCATTATAGAGACACATACACATTGAGTTCGGAGAATATTGAGGCTGCAGTATCGCATATCTCCGCAAGGGGGGTAGAGGATGTTCCCAATAGCAATATGGGTAAGTCCGACGGTAATTCCTCCAACAGCGTCCGCAATACAGCCCTAAGTTGATCATGAGCCTAAAAAAGCATAAATGTGTTATCTCATTATTCTCAAACAGCAGAATATTGAAGCTATGATGACTTGGCAAAAGAATCGAAAAGATTAAGGTGTACCCACTAATCAATTAATGAGACAAAGCTGATCCAAGTCATCAATAGAACATTAATAAACATGCACTCACACTCTCCCACCAAAGGTGGAATTGAGGCAAATACAGTATCGATGGCGTAGTTCTCCTGGCTTCACCAAAGACATGCACCAAGGCCTCCTCTGGTGTTTTGGCACCAGGATCAGAAAGTAAAGATGGTAGCGCAAGAGAGTGAACAGGAAATTTCTCCAGTTCATGTAAAACAGCAGGCCCAATATGGTCCTATAAAACTAAAGCAGTAAGTACACTTAGTTATCTGTGAGCTTTATTATGGTTGATATAGGAAAAAATTAGGAAATTTACCAGTCCAACATCATTATCACCATGCAGTAAAAGCCTAGGCCGATAGACAAGAGAAATTGCAGATCCATAGGAAAGCATAGAAAGCTTGGTGACCTCTGATGAAACTGTTAGAGCAGGGAAAATGTCAGAAATAATATTCATTGCCTTTTGCAGATGTCTTTGTAGACATGGGGATACAACAGGTGATAATGGCCTAGAGTTCACAATAGAGCCTCTATGTGCAGCTGGAGTGATTGTGGACATGGCCTCCACAAAATGATACTTTTCCACCTTCACAGAATCAACATCTATTAAAAATTTGTCATCGCTGGTGTAAACTTGAGGATATCTTTCACGAAATGCACGTATTGCAGCTTCAGTGCATAAAGCCTTTAAATCAGCACCACAATATCCCACACAACTAGCTGCAAGCTCCAATTTTAGTTCCTTTGAAGGAGGTTGCTTCCACTTACGAGTATGTATATCTAGAATTTCAGCACGTGCTTCACAACCCGGCAAGGGAAAGTTGAACTCACGATCAAATCTCCCAGGGCGCCTCAAGGCTCCATCAATGGCATCAACTCTGTTTGTGGCTCCAATCAAGATTACTTGCCCACGAGAATCAAGACCGTCCATTAAGGCGAGTAAAGTTGATACAATTGAGTTATGAATTTGCTCTTGTTTGCTAGACCTAACGGGAGCAAGCCCATCTATTTCATCAAAGAAGATTATGGAAGGCTGATTCTTTTGAGCTTCTTCAAATAACAGTTTCAGTTGTCTTTCTGCTTCCCCAACCCATTTGCTCAGCACATCAGCACCCTTTCGCATATAAAAGCTGACTTTCTGCCCAGCCTTTGAAGCAGCGCATGCCAATGCTCTTGCAATCAATGTTTTCCCTGTGCCAGGAGGACCACATAATAAGACTCCCCTAGGTGGGGTAATGTTGTAGCTTGCAAAAAAGTCTGGATATAACAGCGGGAAGAACACCATTTCCTTCAAAGCATCAATATACTCAGACAGACCACCTATATCATCAAAACTCACAGTCTCATCAATTTGAACAGGCTGAATATCGGCCCCTCCCTTGGAGCTTGGACCAGCAGTTTGAACACCAGAAGTCAAATTAGAAAGTGAATCATTTTGATGACCCCAACCAGAGGCAGCAACATTTAAACTCCATGCTGATGTCCCTTGCATGTCTAGACCACCAAGCAGCCAAGGTGGCCCAGATCTGCTGCCACCTCTCCCCCAAGGTATTGGAGGACCTTGATCGAGCTCGTCTACTAGAAGGGAATCATCAGAATCTTCAGCTCGTGTCATGCGATGACGTTTATGAACTCGCGGTCCACCTCTCCTCCCATCCCTGCCTACCTTGGTTCCCATTCCTTGATGAAGTACCCTACGTGGAGATCTTGGTATTTGTTTACTTTGATCAATAGAAAGCCGGCGGACATCTGTACGATTGCGTAGATCATACCGCCGTCTGCCCTCTTGCTCTTCACCTTCTTCACCCTCTTCATCATCACCATCTTCCTCTCCATCTTCACCATCATCTTCACCAGCACCCTCATCTTCACCCTCTCCACCATCAGCATCATTATCCTCCATGTCTTTTTCATTTTCTGGCTCGTCATTTTCCCCTTTCTCATCAGATGAACTTTGTTCCTCTTCGGATTCTATACTTAACCTTTCCCTAGGACCTGCTCTTGAGCGTCGAGGTCGAAGTCCTTCTCGACGAGGTCTTAGCCCTTCACGACGAGGCGTCAACTCATCTTGGCTTACATTGTTATGGTTTATTCTGTTCCTAGACCTTCGGTACCTAGGAATCTGAAAAAAGGTTGCTTGTATTTTTAGCCTAAAGAAAAAACCAAAAAATTTATGCTACACCTTGAAAAGATTGAAGCTATGAAAGAAGTCAAAGCCAGCTAAACCAGATGACATATATCAACATTGCAATATATATGTCTCACCATTAAGTCATTATCCTCTGTTCCAGAACTATCTGTGTATTCTTCAAGATTAATAGGAACTCTCCTCTTCCTAGTAGAGCGCCTCAGATTCGTTGCCACTGACTGTAACAAGTCAATACATATTATGAAACAATTAAGTAACTTCAACTACACAACTGGCAAATTAACCTCTTCTATTTAAAAAGGCATCACTCCAATCATAATCAAAGTATAGGTGTGATGGTGGGGATGAATACAGCAAGAAAAGCTAGATATTGACATCAGCATTAATAAACAAAACAACAAAAATCCACGAAAATTACACTTGTACAACACAAGCAAATAGATAATATTCCATACATTTGCTTTTGATGTTCTCTTCTGACGCAATATCTTTGCTATTTGCGCAGCTGCAGTCCTTGTTTTGGTCTTTTTTCTCTTAGACCTTATGATAGTAGGAGTATAATACAAGTATGGACGATTATAAAACTTTGGCCTACTCCTGAGCCTATCACTTGTACGAACTGGCCTTGAATCAGGGTCATCCACTTCAACTGATCTTTTCGGATACATTTGAAGCAACTAGTGTCTTCCCATGAGCTATAAAGAACAGACCTAAAAAAGTATAAGAAGTTTTAAAAGAAACTGAATAACAAGAATAATGAAGGCAATATTTCTAATCATAATGACATATAATTAAACATTAGCTGCCTAGCATATGCAATTTGGCCGCAAGATCCAAGGCAATCACCCAAGCATCGCTTAAAGCAATCATTCATGTTCCCACAATTGCAAAATCAATGTGGACATGATATGTTCAAAATCTTAAAAATAGCAATTTTGAAATGACAAAAGATTATAACCATTAATGCTGACCAAGAGAAAGCTCATAAAAAGATGTGATTTTTGTCATGTTTCTTGCTGGGTACATATGTGGAAAGGAATTTGGTATCAAGAAAAAACTCAAGTAATATAAAATCTTTATAACATCTTGTGCTTTTGCGAGCTTTCAGTTTTCTCCAAATCCCCTTTATTGCATTTTGTGAGTGGAATAGAAGTGAAATAATAGACTACTGCATGTTCCATCTGTCATGCTCACCGAAAAAACTACAAAGATCCAGAAATACTGTTTGGCTGCCTCAATTAGCTTCACTACCATAAAGAAACCTACTCTTTGAACTAAGTGCCCTTTAAAAATGGCAACATTCTAGAATTAAACTCATTACAAGAATACAATCTAAATTTTCTAGTCCTAAACCCCCAAAAATTCAAACTTTCTACTGATCTGAGGAAGACATTATTACAATAACTTTATGATCTTTGCTTGCATTTAAACTTCTTTTAACAATATATCGAATGCTGTTCAGATATCCGAACATCCAACAAAAGCCATATCAGGCATAAAATAGATAAATCGGTTGCTTATTCAGAGCCCTTCAAGTATAAACATCATTATTAACACTAACCAAGCCTAACATTAGCATTGAATTTCTCACTCAACAGCAACTTCTATTTAGCCCCATTTCTTTTCTTCTCCAGCAATTCTTTTGATTCACATTCAACGAAAGCATCCATTTTAGAAAAAGAATCAGTTTCCCAATGCCAAAGAACACAAAATAGCGGTTGAGCCATCAATTCCAGAACAAATAATCAACAAAAATTCGCACAAGAAACAAAAATAAACTAATAAACTCCAATATCTCAATACACATTTGCACAGGGAGGAAAATGCAAATACACATTTGCATGCACGCCGTGCGCCATGGAATTTGAGGAAATATCAAACAGCAGCTGCAGAATCAGCCAAAATATTCTCACAGAAAAGAAATTATTAAAGATGCTGGAAATAAATAGAGCAGGAAAGATAAACCAAAACAATCGGAAAATACAAATCAGAGCAATGAATTCAAAACGAAAACAAAAAAAATTACCTTTTGATGATAATTAATAATACTGTGAGAAGAGATGTTGGGTTAGAAGAAACTGAAGGAGGGCTGGCGATACAGAGACACAGAACAGAGAGGTTTTTCGTTTTTATTTCGTCTTTTTCTTTTTCTTTTTTTATTTTAAATACTATCTGTTTTGGGCTAAATTGGGCCAGGGGTACCCATTTTATAAGTTTGGGTTTACTTAAAGCCCAATAATAAGGCCCAAATTGGATTAAGCCCATATATACTCATCCGTCCACACTGCAAAGAACCGGAGAATAAAGAACCGGAGGTAGTCTCCTTTATAAACTCTCTAAGCCAGAATTTTCGTGTTCTCAAAAAAAAAACAAAAAAAGCCAGATTTTTCCTGGAGAGAGAAAATCATCGTTGCAGAAACGTATCTTCCCGTAGAAGGTGAAGTACAAATACAAATCATCATCATCACTAGAAAAAAACCTATACCCTAGCTTGAGTACTCTGATAATCAGGTAATTCAGTTGCAAATGGAGAAACAAGGATCAAGCTCGAGGGAATTACAATGCGTGGGGAGGCTGGAAATAGCGAGGCCCAAGCCCGTGGGCTTTCTGTGCGGATCCATACCAGTAACCACGGATGAGGCTTTTCATGATTTCACCTCCGCCGCCCTAGTTCCATCTCCTGATACGTACGTAAATTTGCGTGTTTGAGTAGTGGTGGTGGAACGTTGGGTTAGCAATTTTATTGCTTCCTACTTTGGAATAATCGCAAGCAAGTTGTTCTTTTGGGAAACTGATATTGAAGTTGAATTATTGGAACATCTGATTGACTGAAAGATAGGCTGCTCGTATCGTTTATATTGTCGGACGTTTTAGTATGTTTCTGTTTGGATTAGGGTGGAAATGTGTTGGTAAACTGATTATTAACTTTTTGTTAATTGCTTGTAGGACTTGGTATAATTGGTTTATTATAGTTGAAGAGGGGAATTTTGTTTATTTTGTCATTGTGGGCGTGTTGTTTATTGCTCTGACGATGTGTGGTAGCTGTCCTTTTTGTGCATCTCTTTTGGTCTCTATGTGTGGTTGCCGCATGATGATGCTGGCTGAAAATAGGACTTGTTAACTTGTAATTTTGTTTTTGTTTACGGATTAATTGCTGAAGAAAGTGCAAGCTAGTATTTGAATTGTGTAGACTTTTCATTATAGAATTTCTGATTTGGGTGTCAGTTATTTGTTGTTTATCGAGTTAATTTACAATATGCTCCTGTAATTTGTAACATCAATCACACACTAGTCTCCATTGCGAATTATGTGGTGTACTTTGAATACTGCAGGGTAAGAGCTCCAAGGTATCGGATGATTCCAACAGAAACGGATCTGAATGCACTTCCTTTACTGTCAAGTATTCCAGAAAAAGTGCTACCAATTGCAGCCGCACAGTCAAGGACGAGCGGAGGTAATCATTATTCCTTGTCTAGAATCATTGTAGCTTGCAACCCACCAAGAAAATACAAGATACATGGACACACATCAATGCACTTGCTGTATAATACTCCAAAATATGCTGGAATGAAGGATAAAAGAAAATGTGTCTCACATTGTTGGTGGGTTCTAATTCTGCATGTTGATAGTGGATGGTATACATTTCTGCTCTGGGTGCAGTGTCTCCCTTTTATCTGCAAACCTTCTTTGCTCTTATCATATATTTCCCTGATAATTAAAATAGAAAGTTCTTGTATTTCCCATGAACAGCCACTGGAGGATGACATTGGCATAGTTTCTCCATGTTTTGTATTTTAATGAGCTCTTACCCATAAGCTATAGTTATGTTATCATCTAGGGAAAATGGCATATGTCCTGGCTTTAGAATCTCAATTTCTGGTTTAAGTTTCAGCCACTAGTCTTTTGTAATGATTTATCTATCACATTTTTTATCAATCAACTAAAGATCCCATTGTTATGGAAAATTCCACTCCTGATATTCTCTTCAAATTGCATGTATCTAGCCAAAACTGGCTCAGTTACTCCATGTTCGGAGGACAACTTGAAGGGCTTGTGCTACATTAAGGAATTTTTAGCTTATTTTAATGTAGGGGAGTCACTGGAAATTGTGCTGACTTTTGGGTTTAATATTTATTCAACCCTAACAAGCATTTCAATTTTGACATTTGGTGCTGGCAGATTCACAATGGCAAGGTAGCCCTATCACGTCAAGTCTTGCGAGAAAAGGAGAAGCACTTGCTGTAACTGGTTTGGTGGAATATGGAGATGAGATAGATGTAATTGCCCCAGCTGATATTTTAAAACAAATATTTAAGATACCATACTCCAAAGCTCGAGTGTCAGTTGCAGTTCACCGTGTTGGACAGACACTTATCCTGAATAGTGGGTAGGATTCAATGCGTATTGCTGTTTTCTATATTTTGAATGCTTTGGTTCTCAAATGTTGTTTGACAGGCCTGATCTTGAAGAGGGAGAAAAACTTATCCGAAGACAAAACCGACAGCCAAAATGTGTAGATCAGTCCTTGTTTCTGAATTTTGCTATGCATTCAGTAAGAATGGAGGCTTGTGATTGCCCACCAAGTCACAATACTACATCGGGTGAGCATTTTAAATCATCTATTTATCCTGACCAATACATGTCAAGTGAAGGGTCACTTGAATCCTCGGATCATCCGATGCAAGGGCATGCATCCTATAGGCAGCACGAAGGCATTGATCAAAGGGAAGGATATACTCGTCATCAAGAGTTCTCAAAGACTGAAAAAGAAAATCTATTTTGGGGGAAGAAGAAGAATAAGAGACATAAAGGTCGTGAAACTGTCAAGAAAGTTTCAGAAGTTAAAGAAAAACCAAGGTGTCCAGTCCAAGAATCTGAAAATTACAGAGAAGTTGGTGATGATGGTTTTCTAAGGGTTTTGTTTTGGCAGTTTCACAATTTTCGTATGCTTCTGGGTAGTGACTTACTCATCTTTAGCAATGAGAAATATGTTGCTGTGAGCTTGCATTTGTGGGATATCTCACGGACGGTGGGTATTGAACATTAAATAGAATTGTTGTCTTATTCATGGACTCTTTCTTTGTCTATTTCACTAGCAGCTAGTTTCCAGCTTCTGTATGCTTATCCGAATTCATTTATAGGTCACCCCATTGACATGGCTTGAAGCTTGGTTGGACAACTTTATGGCTAGTGTTCCGGAGTTGGCGATCTGCTATCATGAGGATGGCGTTGTTCAAGGTTATGAGCTTCTAAAAACTGATGATATTTTTCTATTAAAGGGCATCTCTGATGATGGAACTCCTGCTTTTCATCCCCATGTCGTCCAACAAAATGGTCTTTCTGTTCTGAGGTTCCTTCAGGAGAACTGCAAGCAAGACCCTGGTGCTTACTGGGTATTTGTTTTTGGTTGATTGTTCACTTCAAAGTTCTTATATTCCTTGTAAGATTTGTCTCATTTACATGCTTTGTCTACTGCAGCTATATAAAAGTGCCGGAGAAGATGTCATCCAACTGTTTGATCTTTCTGTCATTCCTAAGAGCCACAGTCCTGACAGTTGTCATGATAATTCTGGCACTTTGCCATCTTTGATTTACAGAGGGAGAAGTGAGTCCATGCTCTCCCTGGGTACTCTTCTTTACCGTATTGCACACAGACTTTCACTCTCAATGGTATGCTGCAAGTGTATGATTGTTGGTTTTTATGTTCTGCCATCTACCTTTTTTTAATTATTGTTTTCTTGCAGTCTCCTAATAACAGGGCGAGGTGCGTAAAGTTCTTCCAAAAGTGTCTTAGTTTCCTGGATGAGCCAGATCATCTAGTATGTTTCATTTTGAATTATAACTAAATGAAAAGTTTTTCTTGTATATTTGGTTATTTGCCAGATTAAGTATTAAAACAGTTGTGACTGCGTGGGTGTGGTGAATAGGTGGTCCGTGCACTTGCTCACGAACAATTCGCAAGACTCCTCTTAACCTACAATGAAGAGTTAGAGTTGACATCTGCAGTGCTTCCAGTGGAGTCAGAAGTTACAATTTCTGATGCTGAAGAAGAGTCCTTTGAGTTTATAAATGGGTTGTCTGCATCAAGTGTTCAAGATGTTGTCTATCCCCCTATTACTGCAGTTGAGCAACTTGAAAATGCAGGATCTCGGCAAAATCCTGAACAAGAAAATTCTTCATTTGGCCTGAACATTTCTTCACCTAGAATGCTGGAAGAATCGGATATTGCAGTGGCAAATGAGAAGCTGTCAAGTGTTGGTGATAATGACTTCGCGGTCTCTAATTTGTCAAAACATTCAGATAACGTGGTCCAGACTGTTGCTAATCCACTATCCTCTAAATTGGCTGCAATACATCATGTCTCTCAAGCCATCAAGTCTCTCAGATGGACAAGGCAGCTGCAGATTACCAAACCAGAGATGAACCTTGAAAGTGAAGTTGAGGATGATCTGCCTTCTTCAATGGATTTCTCTCTCTGTGCCTGTGGAGATTCTGACTGTATTGAAGTTTGTGATATTCGGGAGTGGCTTCCAACATCAAAAATAGATGATAAATTGTGGAAACTTGTCCTATTGCTTGGGGAATCTTATTTGGCCCTTGGCCAAGCTTATAAGGATGATGGCCAGCTGTATCAAGCCTTGAAGGTTGTAGAATTGGCTTGTTTGGTCTATGGGTCAATGCCTCAAGACACAAGATTCATTTCTTCCATGGTTTGCAGCTCATTGGCCCAGGTGGAAATTAATAGTAGAAGTGAAAAGGCAAAGTCTTCTAGGGGTGATGATACTTTTACTTTTGATGGTTTGCCTTCTAATTACCTCTTCTGGGCCAATGCATGGACTCTAGTGGGGGATGTGTTCGTGGAGTTCTATTTGAAGAAGGGTCAAGAGGTCTTAAGGCAAAGAGAGAGGAAAGACCGCACCAAGGACTTGAAAATGTCATCTGAAGTATTGAAGGAGGTTGAAAGGCTGAAGAAGAAGATGGGGAAGCTTAATCAGAACTGCAGTTCTTGTTCTTTGGTAAATTGCAGTTGCCAGAGCGACAGGGCCAGTAGTGGCAGCAGTGCTAGCAGCAGTGCCAGGGAGGCACGCACATCAAGTTATGGCAGAAAGCAGAATAAAAGATCATATGGCAGAAACAGCCTGTATGCACGTGCTGGAGACTACGACGAAGATGTTTGTCAGAAAATGGATGTCGGAAATATTTCCAAAAGTGATGCTAGGAATGAAATGTGTAGAATTTCAAATGCCATGCAGGAAATGAACTTGGCAGCTGCCAGCTCTGAAAAAAATGATGGTTCTGAAGAGACAGATGATGCAGGGTCTAGGGAAGATGCTCTTCCTGAAACTACTTCCAAAGGAAAAATTGCCACAAAAAGTGGTGGTATATTTAAATATTTGAGGGCTTCTGTAAGTGGAGATGCAGATTATACTCTTTCTGTTTCCCTGAGCTGTTATGAAGAAGCTCGAAAAGCTATGGGTGGACTTCCTGCAAGTTCAGCAGAATTACAATCTGTACTTAAAAAGAAAGGATGGGTGTGCAATGAACTGGGACGAAATAGGCTGGAAATGAAAGATTTGGGCAAAGCTGAAACTGCTTTTGTTGAAGCAATTGATGCATTTAGACAAGTAGAGGACCATACCAATGTCATTTTGATCAACTGTAATTTGGGCCATGGACGACGTGCATTAGCAGAAGATATGGTATCAAAGATTGAAAGTCTCAAGAAACACGCCATATTCCAAAATGCATATGAGCAGGCTCTTGAGGCTGCCAAACTACAATACAGTGAAGCACTCAGGTATTATGGAGCAGCAAAAAAAGAACTAAATGTTCTCGTTGAAAAAGCAGGGCCTGTATCCAACAGTTTGAAAAATGAAGTGAACACACAGTTTGCACATACATATTTGAAACTCGGCATGCTACTAGCAAGAGAAAATACTGTCACCGAGATTTATGAAAATGGTGTCCTGGAAGATTGCTCTAGTTCTAGACCCACTCAAACTCAGATTGAACACAGAAAGCATGAAATATCAGCAAATGATGCAATTCGGGAGGCGTTGGCTGTATACGAGTCACTGGGTGAGTGGCGCAGACAGGAGGCTGCATATGCTCATTTTCAACTTGCTTGCTATCAAAGGGATTGCTGCTTGAGGTTTTTGGGGTCAGATCAAAAGAAAAACAATTTGGCTAAAGGAGAAAACAGTGTCAGTCAAAAAGTAAAGCAGTATGCCTCTCTGGCAGAAAGGAACTGGCAGAAGTCTATTGATTTCTATGGGCCAAAAACACACCCCATAATGTACCTGATTATTCTTATTGATAGATCTGCTCTGTCATTTAGCCTCTCAAGTTACCTTCACTCGAGTATGGTATGTTTTGCTTTCACCTCTCCTCAGGTCCTTTGGTTCTGGATGTCTTTTCATCATACTTCTATTATAATTCTGCAGTGATAGTAATATGAGATCTTTTGGAAGTAGACATTATCAACACACGTTCTATTATAAACAAGATCATGTTGAATAGGCTGCTTTGGTTTTATGTTATTCATGCTTTATTATGTGTTAAATGAGATGTTGCATTGTTAATAAAAAGAAAAATGTTTTGCAATGATGCTTTATCATCATAATACTATAATTCTGCAATGATAGTAATATAAGATCTTCTTTTGGAAATAGACATTATCAACTCGCAAGTTCTATTATAAACAAGATCATGTTGAATAGGCTGCTTTGACTTTATGTTATTCATGCTTTATTATGTGTTAAATGAGATGATGTTGCATTGTTAATAAAAAGTAACTTGTTTTGGATGCATTTTTCAATGAACTTCATCCTTTCCATGCAAGATGACGAGAATGTTATATTGCTGTTATGGTGTGGCATAAAAAACAGCTTGTGATCAATTCTGAATAATAATTTATGGCATCTTATTGGTATGCCTCAATCTTGTATGTATGTCTTGGGAACTTTGACCCCATATATCTGTATTCAGTTTAAAAAGTGCATCTGTTGACACTATATCTGGAGTCAGTACACTGATTTGCTGCTTGTGTGCCAGCTTCTTGAATCAGCCCTAACTCGGCTGCTGGAAGGACGTCATGTATCTGAAAATACGACGCTGAGCAATGAGAACCCTGATATTTGTGCTAAATTTTGGAGCCAGCTGCAAATGCTCTTGAAGAGTATGTTGGCCACGGCACGCTCTACAAAAGCAAACAAAAATCCCGTCAACCCTCAGCAAACTCCTCCAAGTAAAACAGCTGATGTTAAAAAACTATCTGAGCTTTACAAGATCTCTCTGAAGTCTTCTGATTTCAGCCAGTTGCATACAATGCACAGCTTGTGGACTGCATAACTACAATATCTACTGCAGTGGACATTATCCTGACCATTAGTGTTCATAAGCATAATCTTGTGGGAAACTTGCTTCTTAGACCTATTGGGGTGAAATTGGCTAAATGGGGATGCTTTTAGGGGGGGACTGGTGCTGTTTACATTCTGGAGCTTGTTGTCCATTGTGTTGCCTCTATTGTTATATATACAATGTTAGGACAGAGAAACACTATTTTGTGCTTTAATCTTTTCCAAATTTTTTTCCCCTTTTTCTCACCTACATCCAAAAAAATCAAACAAATATCTCAAAAATTATACATTTATTGAGTTTGTTATTCTCGGTACGGTTTTCCAACTTTGAAATTTTACTACTTAGCAATCAAGAAATGGACAGCTATACGGCTATACCACTGTTCTTGGACAGAGAAGATGATCGTGAGATTTCTTTCAAACAATCAGTCACAATTATTGTCTACTAGTATAAAAAACGTGCCTAATAGTGTCTAGAACGTCCTCAAGGGAGACAAGGAAAGAAAGAACTCTAAATTTCAATATGCGGAGAATAAGATAAATAGGAGTGGGTTTATAAGCCCAACCGTGATCATTGAATTGTAGAGGCTGGTGGTCTAGATCATTGTAATTTTAAACTACATGTTCCCCTTCAATATTATTATTTCTTAATGTAGATTAGAAATTGAAACGGAGGCACCATTCGATAATGTCTGTCTAGTAATTCAACAATTATGGTTGGACTAAATGTCTTATATCGATTCAATCAAAAATATCATAACATACAGCGACAACTGTAGAAATATGTCTTATAATGGAGATGGATGGTGTGCAAAATTTATCTATATTTTCTCAAAGCACAAAAAGTGGGTGGCAATACACAACTCCAGCTCGACAAATTCTATCAACCAAAAACCAATGGTTAGTTACCAAATAACCTTATGATAGAAAAACACAAACACAACAAGAACAAAGAATTTTCTTTCTTTAATTTCCCCTACGCCCCCACCAAGAAAAAGAAACAAGAAGAACATAAAAGAAATGAAGAAACATTCATCAGGATCATCTTCCAAGATTTCATCAGCATCAGTCCTTCCATATCAAACACCAAGACTCAGAGACCACTACAATATAGGCAGGAAACTAGGCCAAGGCCAGTTTGGCACAACCTATCATTGCGTAGAGAAGGCCACCGGCATGGAATACGCCTGCAAATCCATCCCAAAGCGCAAGCTTTTATGCAAGGAAGATTACGACGATGTTTGGAGAGAAATTCAGATAATGCACCATTTGTCCGAGCACGCGAGTGTGGTTAGGATCAAAGGGACTTATGAGGACAATTTGTTTGTGCATTTGGTCATGGAGTTGTGTGGTGGGGGCGAGCTTTTCGATAGGATAGTGCAGAAAGGGCATTATAGTGAAAGAAAGGCTGCTCAGCTGATGAAAACCATTGTTGGGGTGGTGGAGGCTTGCCATTCTCTAGGGGTCATGCATAGAGATCTCAAGCCGGAGAATTTCCTCTTTGATACACATGATGAGGATGCCAAGCTTAAGGCCACAGATTTTGGCCTGTCGGTTTTCTATAAGCCAGGTATGTTGTTTTCAAGGACAGAGCAAGAATTTTTTTTTATGGGGGCGAACTTGAATTATAAAAAATATGATATATATATATATATATGTGTATGTGTGTGTATTTATTTTACATATATACAAAGAAGTATAATGGGGCAACAGACATATTTTCAATAAGAGGAGGGGCAAATTTATAATTTGAGGATGACAAAAGTGTAATATTTTGAAAATTTTAATATAAAAAATGAAATTTTTATATTTTGAGGGGGGCGGCTGCCCCTGTCAGCCCCCTGGCTCCATCTCTGGTTGTATTCTTAAATTCTGTTTATCCATTGAATTTCTCTTTTGGACTTTTTTCTTGTTTCAGTTGGCATTATTTTCTAGTGGTATTGTCTACCTTGTTTTCTGGTGGTATTGTCTACCTTTTTGTTTAAAGTCCGTTCGAGCTTTTCCTGTGACTATGATACAAATAGTTTCATAGAGCCTGGTGCTCGAACATTGGTTGGAGACATTTTTTTGCCCTTTTGCCCTTTATTACCTAGAAAAAGCAGGACACGTTATGTTCTTGAACCAATAATTATTTTCCAGCTAACTAGTCTGCTTCATCACTTCGGACGAACACAGGATATTGTAGAGGAATATTCACTTGTTGTCCATCCCTTGTTCTGATCTTAAGCCCTGCCTCACCCCTTCGTGGTCGAACCTTCAAATTTTGCAGACTTGATCTGTGATCAATTTCTGGGCAATGAATGATAATTTTCACATGAAAATCATAAGTACTATGTTGTAATAAAACACCAAGATCAGCTGCAATGCCTTAAACAGCAGTAGTGCTTAGGATCAATCCCAAGAGCATAAACAATGATTGAAAACACATAATCCTGCCAACAAAATTTGTAGATATATGTATATGCCATTTTGTGAAATTTTCATGTATTTTCTTTCACATTGTTTTATGATTTCGAATGATCCAGGGCAGTATCTTTCTGATGTGGTTGGAAGTCCTTACTATGTCGCGCCTGAAGTGTTGCACAAATTCTATGGACCAGAAATTGATGTGTGGAGTGCTGGTGTTATTTTGTACATATTATTAAGTGGGGTTCCACCTTTTTGGGCAGGTAATCTTGCAACTCATCACCTTTGTGAAGATTTATGAATAGTTTCATCCTTTCTCTTATCTTTTTCAATGTCTCCAAATTCTTAACTTTGCAGAAACTGATAATGGAATCTTCAAACAAATCTTGAGAGGGAAGATAGACTTTGAATCTGAACCATGGCCTCACATTTCAGACAGCGGAAAGGATCTTGTAAAAAGGATGCTTGAAAGAGACCCCAGACGTCGAATTTCTGCTCATGAAGTCCTATGTTAGTAGTATCAAACTGCTAAGCTTTGTCCATTCTTGTTTATTACTTCATACTTAGATCAAAAATCGCTTTCTAACAGGCCATCCTTGGATTGTGGACGACAAAGTTGCTCCAGACAAACCTTTGGGATCTGCAGTATTGTCTCGGCTAAAGCAGTTTTCTGCCATGAATAAACTCAAGAAGATGGCTCTACGTGTATGTTTCTGCATGCTTCAGATTAATTAGGTCAATTTCATAGCTAAAGCTACAAATTTTTAGCATTAGTTACAGATTAGTTGATGCTCTAGTTTTTTTTAATGTTCGCTGATTATCAAGCTGATGAAACAGTGATTCTTGGCATCACCTTTCTAGTAAACTATGTCCTTATTGCAGGTTATAGCAGAAAGACTTTCGGAAGAAGAAATCGGTGGACTAAGACAGTTGTTCAAAATGATCGATACAGACAACAGCGGAACAATTACATTTGAGGAACTAAAACAAGGTTTGAGAAGAGTAGGCTCTGAGCTAACGGAATCCGAGATTAAGGCACTAATGCATGCAGTATGTATATATTTGTTTTCTTTATGACAGAGTGAAGTTCCATTCACATCAAATTATAGCACCAAATTACTCTAATGTGACTGCATTGTTTCCTCACAGGCTGATATAGACAACAGTGGGACAATAGACTATGGCGAGTTCCTAGCTGCAACCTTACACGTGAATAAGATGGAAAGGGAAGAAAATCTGCTTGCTGCATTCTCTTTCTTCGACAAAGATGGCAGCGGTTACATCACCATTGATGAGCTTCAACAGGCTTGCAAAGACTTCGGCCTGGGAGAGGTTCAACTCGACGAGACTATTAAAGAAATCGACACAGATAATGTGAGTTTTTATTGTTTTCAGTTTGATATTCTTAGAAATCACTAAGTGAAAACTGAGAAATCTTGAACTTTTTATGCAGGATGGGCGTATAGACTATGGAGAATTTGCTACGATGATGAGGAAAGGGAATCCTGGGATCGGCTCAAGAACCATGAGAGGGAATTTGAACTTCAACTTGGGAGATGCCCTCCAAGGTCAAAGAAAGGAGGAAGAGTAAATGGAGATTATCAGCTTTTGTATATATTTTCTGACATGTAATCTTGAATGAGTTCCACAGTGCAAATATTCCTTGTAAGATAGCTGAGGATTCATTTGTATTGGAAAAATGGGCTTTTGAAGAAGCTGTTTGATCCAACTTATGATTAACTACTACCATATAAAAGGCATAAGCTTCACCTCCTTTTCTTTTGCAGCTGTTGATGTTGTTATTAGCATAAAGCTTTAACATTTTTAATCATGAGCATCCCATAATTTTCATGGGCCTTATAAAGAAACTTGACTTTTGTTAAATATTCTTATGATTTTAGTGTTTTTCATAAACATAACGTTCATCGACGGACAATCAAATGAATTATATTGAATAACATTGTATTTTAACATAAATTGTACTTTTCTCATTAGTATAAAATAATTGGATATTCACATTTTGAAAATCGTGCAAACTTATTGCATGACATGCACCCTAATAAGTGCAATTGTAAGTAAATTAGTTTAAGTATACATTCTAATGCAGATAATTATCATATTTTATTGAAACAAAATAGGATGTATATAGAAAAATAATAGAAAATGTTTTGGTTCTACTCTAGAATAGGGGCATGTTTACCTTACTTGGATCTGACCCGTTCGTTTTATGGGAACCCGACTCATTTAACAAACCCACGATCCATATTCCAAGGGCAAAAACGTCATTTCATCTGCAACAACAGATAGGATAATGAGGCCACCCGGTCATTCCTAAAGCAATCAAGAAAATCCAACAATCAGAAAGCTCAATTCTCACACTCAGCTATGGCAGCTGCCATTTCACTCTGTTCTTCTCTCGCACCAAAACTTTCTTATAATCAAACTCCAATACCCTTTTCTCGCTCAAGAACCAATCTTTCTTTTCTCTCCAATTCGTTCTCTTCCCTGACGCTCACGTCGTGCAGACAACCCGCATTATCTTTTACCGCAAAATCAACAGAGACAGAGGGTGCAGTTGCTCTGAGCGAGCCCGAAGCTGAGAATCCAGGCCCGGAAAGTGAGCCCGCTGTTGAAACAGCGGAGCCAAAGCGCGAGGAAGTTTTTGCTGTTGTGATGGTGAGGAGTGTGTGTGTGTGTGTTTTCGTTCCTTTTTGGGATTTATTGGAAATTTCAGTGGCCAAGCACAATTCTGGTGTGATTTATGATAGCCCAGATAGTGATTTGTTTTCGTTTTTCGTTATTTTTTGGAGCTTCCAAGTTTTTTTTTTTTCCTTCTTTTTTTTGGTGTGTATGTAGTGATTATGCTCTTTATGTGTGATTCGAAGGGTTCAGTGGTTTCCAAGATGGAACTTTTTTTTTTTTTTTTTTAATTGTTGAAGATGAGAAATTTTATGATGGCATAGATGGGTATTTGCTTTTTTACTTTGTCCTTCTCTTTTCTTGGGATTTTGGCTAGCAAGGACCATAATGAGGAGTTCTTCTCATATGTCTACCCTTTAGTAGTTATTAGTTAGTTGATGGCCAAATATTTTGCCATTTCTTCTTGACTTTGGATTTTTCATCTTTCAAATGGTTACTTTTGTAGTTCAGTGATCTTTCCATATAGGCATTTTCTTAAATTCTATCTTCCTTTGTTCTTCTAGAAAGTGTTTTCGAAAAAATATATTAATGCCTGAACAGTTACAAGATTTGGTATAAAAATCCTACACGCTGATAGGTTGTTACAGCTGTAAACTTCCCTGATGTTATTCTTGTTTGATATCTCTGAGGATTATTTATGTTATGTTTTGAGGTTTTCATAGTTTTGAATGAGTAAACTATTGGTAATTGCCCTGATATTGTTCGTGTTTCTTGTCTCTATTGTTAAAGCATCTTTAATTTTTCTAATGAGATTGCTAGTTAGTTCAGATAATTATTCTGATTGTCACTGAAGCTGCCTACAGGATCATGTTTGAGTCTAGAAGTCGACTTAAAGACTTTCTTCTTGTGTTTGCTTAGGTTGGATCCAGGCAATACATCGTATTCCCTGGACGTTATATCTACACACAGAGGCTTAAAGGTGCAAATGTAAACGACAAGGTAAGTATTGCCTCCTTAACAAAAAATATTTGAAGACACTTGGATTTGTCAGTGAGCATTTCATTCTTCATTCTCATTCTATCATATTGGTGCTATTTGTTTTAAATAATATTAGTCGGTATAGTAGAGTGAATTTCTGTGCTAAGTCAAAAGTTATTGGTTGTTGTTTCTTTGTTTCCTCATCTTTTTCTTTACTGTAAAAGTCTTAAATTTTGATGTATATGTGTGAACTGTGCGTCTTAATCCTTTTACCTCCTCTGTGCATGCTTGATTGCCACCTCAATACTTAAGCTATGTATGGACCAAGGAATTTAGAGAGAAAAAAAAGAAATGGAAAATGCAAAAATTAGAGCATAAAGTTTACATCATTTAAAGCGTGGGAAAAGAAAAATCCTTAGCATTTTCCTCCTGAAAATTCAAGGTCTGAAAATAGAGTGAGAGTAAATTGATCGTCCTTTTCTTTTGGCTATGTTATTCTTAAAATTAGTTTTCTTTCAGTAATGGTAGTGTTTAAACAATCTCATACAGATTACCCTACATAAAGTGTTGCTAGTGGGAACAAAAACAAGCACATACATTGGAAAACCAATTGTGCCAACGGCCAAGGTCGAAGCCATTGTTGAAGAGCAGGTATGATTCAGTTCCAGAGTATTTTCTTTTATATATTTTTACTTTACTGCATCAACTCATCGGTATCCTTTCCTTTTAGACATTGGATAAGAAGGTCATCGTCTTCAAGTACAAAAAGAAGAAAAACTACAGAAGAAATATTGGACACAGACAGGTATAATAGTTTATAACGTCCTTAGAATCTTAATTAGACTGTATACAGACTAATCTCAGACAGTTAAATTTTTGGAGGAAAAAAACATGAATTCTTGGCATTTTGCAGTGGATTTTGATGCATTCATTTTGCTGCTAACCCTCTACTTTTTGACTTAAACAGCCCATTACAAGGATAAGAATAACAAGCATCACCGGATACCAAGACTCACCTGCTGTGACCCTTCCGTAGATTATACAACGATAGTCCAAATTAGGCTTCACTAACAATTTGAAGAATTGTTTATCCCAGCTTTTATTACATTGCATTAATTTTTTGAGAAGAATGTGTTGTATACACTGTGAAGCCTTGTGGTCAATTTAGATTTTGGTGCCAACTGCAAACTTGCATTTTTAGTGTAAAAATCCCCTTAGGAGGTGGGGTTTGTAGACAACATGTGATTCTCAAAATACGGTTATCATAATATTTTCTTAATTGCAATTTCTTTGCAGTACTTTCAAGCATTGACTGGAACATAGTAGCTGCATTTGTTTCCATAAACTCTGATTTTTTATCAGATTTTATGTGAATGTGGTTTCTTGTACTATGCCTCGTGTTGCTGAAATTAGGAATGTGAAAGTAGAAATCCTGGGTGTTGTCTTTTACTTCACTTCTGGACCTATTGTACAACTAAACTAAATTAAAATATTCCTTTAGGGTAGTTAAAAAAATGGAACAGGTGAGAATCTAGCGTAAGAATAGAACAACCACATAGTTTTGGAAGAACAAATACATAAGTAAAACTGAGAGCAGCAGGATATGAATACAATATCAGTTTGGTGTAAACTACAACTGTATCATACATCAAAATCCTGATTCTAAGCCCAATAACAAGCACGAGAATAGATTTCAGCCCTACAGCTGATATTTGATCAACATCTATATGGTATCCTGTTGCTTTAACTTTTTTAAACATCGGTATAAATCTACAATTTCTGCCATGTAATCCTGAAGGAATTAACAGCAGGCTTCTGCACTTGGAGTGCATCCCAAACAAACGGGAAATTCCCTCCTATTCCATATTGTGGAGCATAGTAGAAAATCATCTTATGCTCCACTTCCTTCTCATTCATATATCCGCTTCCTCTTCAAAAGGGTTGGAAATAATAAAACAGACCCAATGAGGAAAAGTATCGCCAAGGTCTTAAAATCATATAGATCTTTGACTGACTTGAGATCACCAAGAGCAAGTCCAGCCTGAACGATAAAAAAGGAAAAAGACAATGTCAAAGATAATGTCAACTGCACAAAGATGCATAAGCATACAAAACAAAAAGACGAAAAAGAAGCAGCTTGAGCACTAGAAGCCCTCAATCCAATTATTTGGTAAATTCTATTATTCCGGTGTTGCATATTCCTGAAATATACATAATATACATGCATATCTGAGATCCCATCATGCGAATAGGAGATAAAAAGCTTAATGATGAGAAGTGGATTTTCTTCGTACCATACATATATTAGACATTACATTTGCATGTCTGGCATTAGAGACAACAAAAAAATCACTTTTCAATCATATATCAATAAACCTAACCATCCCAGTAACAAGTCTTAAAGAATTGGTGGATGAATCTGAGACTAAAATATTATGCTGATTCCTAAGCAACCATATAATCAGTTCACAGTCCCTTCAGTGTGTTTGTTGTTGCTTTCTCACTGTTGACATTAGCACAAGAAAATCAATATAAAGTTATTTAAGGTTCAACCTGTCAATAAGCACAATTTAACATTTCAATGAGTCATGTGCCAAATAAATCCATGCAAGGAAAAATAAAACAAAGGGATAAAGAATGCATCTTCACTATAAGTAAATGTAGCAAGTAAAAAGAGATAGACAGTGGGCATACAACTAAGAGCAGGTTAGGAATTAGCTAATGCCATTCATGAACCTGACAGAAAGAACGTCACATACTCCAACGTGGAAAAATCTTATGATGGTGACAACAAGGAGCAAAAGTTACCCATGATAGCCAACAATGTATGGCATTCGGTATCCCACATTCAACTATTCTACCCGCACAAATCAAAACATAAATGCCTTTCTCAATATCATTAGAATAGCATTTCAACACTAACAGAGCATTCTTGAATGCTAATACCCATAAATAAGTAGAAAGAAATATATATGATTAAAGAAGTAGTGAACAAACACGGAAGAAGCTTACTCTGACAGTAATGTAAGAGGCTGGAATAAGACCAATGACAGTTGCCAAAAAGAAAATATGAAATGGAATATCCACTATTGGTGAAGCCAAATTGATAAAAAGGTTCGGCAATGTCGGAGTAACTCTCAAAAAGAGCATATAGTTGAGCAACTTCTCTCTCCTCTTTGCTATCTGAAATTAATAAAATTAACATTGGTAAGGTGCCAAAGCTTGAGTTCAGGAAATAATGAAGAAAAATGCTAAAATCTAGTATAGAAGCGTTATAATATCTATATTTTAAAAAGACAAAAGTAAAATAAAAGAAAATACAGTACCTCTGCCTGAAAAAATCTCAACTTTTCAGGCCACAACCAGTTAACAATGGGTCTGCCTATCAATTTAGACAGAAAATAGCAGGAAGATGCACCAGCAGTGGCATTAAAGACAACCAAGAAAAGGCCTCTGACAACTCCAAAAAGAGCTCCAGCTAGTAAGGACATGAAAATTGTCCCAGGTATCATAAATGTCTGCATGAATATGTATGTTGAACAGTAACCAAGAATGAACTTTGCTGGGTAAACACGAGCGTAGCTTGCAAGATGATCTCTGGAGCATAATACAAGGTTTCACTCAGAAAGAGAGGAGATATTACAGAACTGAAAAATCCTTATCAGACCTAAGTGCATTAGAGAAGGGGAAAAAGGGAACTCACCCCATCAATTAAGCCATAAACAATTCTTTAATTGAAAATCATAACACAACAAAAGCAATTTGAACTTAAGTCAATATCATACCATCAAACATGAAATCTCCCAGCAGACATCCCATATGTCAATATTACTTATAAAAAGCTTCAAAATAAATTAAATTCTCAAAAGCTAATCAAAATTAAAGAAACGAAAAAAGGCCCTTACTTTAGCAAGCGAAGATCTGCAAGGGTGCGAGGCAGCTTGAGCATCTCATACTCCGCCGCAGGCATGGTGAGGTAAATGCACAACAACCCAGTGGAAAACACCAAAAACACCCCCAACGCCGCCACGAATTCCCACCGCGAGAGCGGAAACTTGTCGGCCTTGTATTTCTTCCCCGTGGGAGACTCCGCATTCTTCTCCTCATCCCTATCCAACAGTCTGCCATCACCGCTGGTTTCCACCACCAGGCTCCGCGGGACCACCATGGAAAGCGAAGCCGACGACGATGCTGCTGCTGACGTGGACAAAGTGTGCAATAAATTGTTGGGAAGCGATGAACAGCGCAAGACTTTAACCTTCATTATAGTGAGATTGAAAAGGAAAAGAAATTGTTTTGGGCTTGGCTCATTGCCGCATCTCCTGCTATTAACAAATTGCTTTAAAATTCAAGAAAATCCACTGACATAAAATAGGTGAAATTACGAAGAAATTGAAAATTTTTTGTTAACGGGATCCAAAAAGGAGAAAACTTTCATCAAATTTCGAGCTGGGACTGATGGAAATTTATTGAATTGTGTGAAAGCGAATACAAAAAAGAGATCAAGAAAGAAATAAATGCCGAACACGAAACATCAAAAACCCTACAATTTGAGCTGATTCATAAATTCATGTATATCTATGTCTCTCTCTGTGTACGCAGGGAGAGAGAGAGAGGAGTCAAATGTGTATGGTGGGACGTAGAGAGCACTTCATCTCTTGTTTGAAATTTTGAACACAAACGCGTTTTTAGGTAAAATCAATTAGGGATATGATTTTCTTGGATTAATCATGATTTGAATGCTAATAATTGATGATTAATGATGATAAAATATTAGTTCGATAAGACAGTTATTTCTGAAATTAAATGGAACAAAACAACAACTGCATAATTATTTACACTACATAATTGTGGTACAATGATTCTATAAGATTCAGACATATCTTGGTGGATATGCATCCAACTATCTCATGAGATTTGAGGGTACAAATCATGTTGCACATGAAAATTAAGTAGGTTTCATGATTTTAAAAGTTTTTTTAGGATAAGTGGAAATAATTGTAGAATTATAAAATTATAGTGTTACAATGTTTTTCTGTGTGAAATATTTTTAATTTATGTTATATTATTTATTCATTTAAATTACGTATCAATACAAGTGTAGGTTAAATAGAAGATCGAAGTGATTGCTAAATATGATAATAAAATACTAAAAGAATTAATGAGTTGTACGAAATTGAAAACTCTCAAGTACAATTCAAAATGAAATAATTAATAATAATTCATCTATTTTGATAAGGAGAACATATTATTTATTAAGAGAGTTATAAAATTATATAGGTATTATAGGGATGGCAACGAGATGGGTCTGGTAGGACTCGGGATCCACCCTGCATGGCATTTGAGAAACCTGAAACCCGCTCCACCCACCCCTTCATCCCGCCTTCCCTTTGGCCCTAAACTCGACTGGTTGGACACACCTAATCCTTTTTTTTTTTTTTCCTCCAACACTTGAGTGTATAAATTTTGCAACTTTCAAGTCAAATATTAAGTACCAATAATATTTTATTCCAATTTTAATACAATTTCTTTCATTTTACATTGTAGATAATGCATTACTTATTAGACTGATACATAAATCTTGTTCTGAATCAATATATAATATGTCTTCTCTTAAAATATATAAATTGAAATTATCTCAGCAAAAAGATGAAAAAGATAATTAGATCAGCAAAATTTTGCAACTCACGAAATCATATAAATTTTGCAACTCACAAAATACAAACATGAAAAATTCATAAATTGATTAGTCCATATAAAATTTTTATATATATTTGATATAATTAGTATTATACGGGGCGAGTTCACCAAAATCCGTAACCTATCTCGGACCCGAATAGATCTTTAAAATCAAAACTCGATGCCCACCTCAAAACCCATTTATTTAACCCCGAACCTGCCCCATTTGGGGCGGATCCCCGATTTACCCGGACTTATTGCCATTCCTAGGTATTGATTTTGTTAGGCCATTGAGTATCATACTTGCTCTTAGCTCTTCAAGTTCCCGTTTAAAAAGAAAATTTATTTAGAGGGGGAAAGATATGGATGGACGAGAAACATGGTAACATTTTCGTGCTAGATTAGTTTATCCATCATAACATCTTAAAACAATTTCAGAACCATAAGAACTTGGGCTATTGCCATAAACTCTTGAACTTGTAAAAAACAACAACATATATTATACTTCCATCTTTGTTCTTACATCGAAACCTCTGCTGCTATAACAGATTATTGCCAAAGAAAACCAGAAAACAACAAATTGCATTCATGGGATATAACATATTTTTTTATGCAGACAGATCAAAAAGCAAAGAGGGATTTAATTCTCATGAGGATGGAGATGAACCGGAAGCCCATAAACCGGTGTAGGGGAAGCATGGAAAACTATCTTCTCATTTGGGATTGCTTTCTCAAGTTTGAACCTTCTCACTACATTGTGCATGAAAACCAGCACTTCTAGCCTAGCATACTCTTTCCCAGGACACATCCGAGGCCCCCCTCCGAATGGCACGAACGTGTAAGGAGCCGGCCCACTTCCCTCAAACCTCGATGGATCAAACTTCTCTGGTTCAGGGAA
Organism: Jacaranda mimosifolia; assembly: GCA_018894105.1. Lineage (NCBI taxonomy): Eukaryota > Viridiplantae > Streptophyta > Magnoliopsida > Lamiales > Bignoniaceae > Jacaranda > Jacaranda mimosifolia. Next base: position 30,650,519 of record CM032131.1, on the reverse strand, counting down.
GTACTTGGGATTCTTGTGTGATGAATGGACAGTCCAGAATGTCTGCAAGTTGAGCATTGATAAAATTAAGCGAAAATGAAGTTTTATGGTTAAAGTTGTCTGGAAAAGGCTGAACTTTGGAGATATCATATGTACCTTCCATCCTTTAGGGATGGTGAAACCAGCATAGGTGAACTCAGTTGTGGTTTCTCTGAATGCTCCTTGAGCCGGAGGCGTTAGCCTGAGTGATTCACGTGCCACGTTCCAAGAATACTTCATCTTTTCGATATCTTCCCATGTCAAGAGCTCGTTGGGACCTTTTGATTTAGCAATCTCCATTTGTTCTGTAAGAACCGTACAACAGTATTAGTAGAGGCCTGATAATAAATCAAACAATCACCCTTCCTGCACTAGCTTGGGAGACTTGAACCCGTGACCTTACTTTGATACCAATTGTTAGGAGTAAGTGCTTATTATTACTAAAAACTATAGTTATTATTCGAGGCGCAACGTCATTTCTTTATATGTTTGGCAGCAGAAAGCATCGTATAAGGCTATGGTAAGTTTGAACTGACTATGTCTTATAAACGCTTTGCATTGGACGGTTAGTTTCCGAGTTAAGAGATGATACTTACAATAAATTCAACAAAATAATTGTTACCTTTCAAAACCTCTTTGTAGATGTGTGGAAGTTCTGCAAGATAATTCATGACAGCAGTGACAGCAGAGCTCGTAGTCTCAAAGCTAGCAACTAGCAAACCAATAATGTTGTTAGAAATCTCCATTTCACTCAAAAACTGGCCATCTTCATCTGTCACAAGGAGCATTTTAGACAACAGGTCTCTGCCCTCGGTCTCCTTCTTCTCCATCAGCTCCTTCCTCCTCTCCTTGATGATCCTCATCAGCTCTTCTCGCACCATTTTTCCTCCTTTTATCGCAAGGTTGTAAGCCGTTCCTGGAAAATCTATAGGCACAGAGAACATCCCATTCGTCACCAGAGTGAAAGGCTCAGACAACCTCTTTATGTGGTCCGGATCAACAACACTTAGAAACAATCTACATGCCAACTCAAAGGTGTACTTTTTGGACAAGGGGAAAATCTTCACAACTGAATTAGGGGTCCAGTCTTGATCCAAATGCTCACGGGCTAAGGCATCCATCACTGGGATGTACTGTTTTAAGGCCTCCGGCTTGAGGATTTCATGGTGAAAGCTACGTTTTAGGGCCGATACTTCCTTCAAGTTACTGTCTACAAACTCAGGGAAAAGTAGGGCCTTCTTCATTGATTGTGGCCACCAGGAGGTTAGGAGTTTGTTGTCATTCATGAAAAGAAACTTGTTGCCTTGTGCACCACAGAAGATAGCCATTTTTTCTCCCAGCAAGGAAGTTCGAAATACTTCTGGAGAGTATTTCTCCATCCTATCCTTGACGAACTTCTGAGGACCTAACAGGGCGAACTCCATGTTTTCTCCCAGCATCGGCCATCCCTTTGAACCTGGAGGCAGGTTTTTCGATTCTTGGGAGCTGCTTTTACGAAGAAACGAGATGAGATAGAGGGAGAGAGGAAGAATTACAAGAGGGAGAAAATATGGTAAGAAGGCCTCCATTGCTTCTTTTCAAGAAACTAAAACTGTTGACTATGTGATGAAGTGATGAGTATGCCCTGGAGGAGTCCTGGATTTGAGTATATATATAGAGGATCAAAAGGCTTCAAGAGGATTGAATCTTGGCCTGCATTTGGCAATATGCGAGGCAAAGGGGCTATAAGACAAAATAAAGTATATCTAGGAAATAAGGGATGCAGTACTAATGCTGCAGCAGTTTGAGTCATGACAAAATATGGTATATCAAGACAACTACAGACATTGCATTTGTAAGAATTTGAAGAATCTGAAACAAACTTTAGATCCTTAAAAATAAAACATCTGATGAATTTTATATACAATATGCTAAATCTCAACTCTATTTGCTAAAGCAGGGATTTCAAGAATAGACCCTGCTTTCCAAATGTACTAAATAGAGACTAATTTAACTTTTGGTTTTCCATGTGGCATTAATGCTACATACATCAATTTTAGTACTTACAAGTTGATTTGGGTCGAGCTTATGCAAATGTAGGTGGATATCATTGTCCATGCATACTCTAAATGTATGAAAGAAGAAAAAAAAATCCGAAAGCTCTTCTTTGTGGTGATAATACCAAAATACCACGTTGGCTCAATTGTTTTTATGTTGATACTTACGGACCTCTTGAATCCTCACTTTACCTATTTCTTTTTCTTTAAAATTTTAGTACCAATAAAACCTTCGTCTTCTAGTTAAAGTTTTTGCAAAATAACTTTAGAAAACTTTAGAAATTTTAGAACACGGCCTTTTTCCCTATATTTTAGCATCATATTAAATAAATATATCTCAAATTAAGGTTTTAACCTATATTTATCGGATCATACCATAAGTTGCTTTCTTCTATGACTCAATTTTCCTTGTCCTGTTCGGATGTTATGAACAAAAGAAGTCCCTTAACGATTTTTTCTAACTTTATTGAAATAACAAGAAGAAAAGTTGAGAAAAAAAAAGTAAAACTGCAGAGAATGGAAGAGTTAACTGAAACTGCTTCTTTTATTCAGCTTATGAGTACTGTATTTAGACAATTCTGAGATGACTTTGATGCTTACTACCCTTCTATGCATGTTTTGTGCGTGCTTAACAAACCTAACAAAGGTTTATTAAGAAGAAACCCTACTTAACTAACTAACTAATCCTACTGCTAACTGATTAAGGCCACGTGGCGTTCTTTTAACACAACTCTACATATATATAGCTCAATGAGCTGCTAAACTCAACTCAGTCCAACTAAATGGGTCATCAAGCCCATAGCTCAACCCGCTCCAACTAGGTCCAATAACTCGACTTATTTTAGACCTCTACTAGATCTTACCGGATCTAAGAACTCGGTCAACCGCATTCCTGAGCCCACATCAATTAGAATTACATTCAAAACAGTCATGTTATTACAGATTATTGGTGCTAAATCTGCATATTTGGAAAAATAAAAAATAAAAGAAGTACAAAAAATCCAAAATATTATAACAAGTGATGCTTGTATGCTGTATGTCTGAAGTGTGAAGTACATATAAAAGTGGAAAACCCTGAAAAGAGAGATTTTTTCATGAGGTTGGTAACAACAACATAGTTGAAATTCACAATTGCTCATACAACAAGAACAAAGTCAAAATGTAAAATCAACATTTAGCCTATATAATCCCAACTTGGGGAATTAAACATGATCTAAGGCAACTTTTTAGAGCAAAAAAAAGCTTGCCCTTGATGATTTTCAATGGACAAAAGTCAATTATTTTTACAGATTTTTAAATATAATTCTATGTGAATGCATCCCAGCTACAAATCAGGAAAGCATTCAAGTAAGTGGTTTTGAGCATCTAGCTCATCATCATTGTGGGGGACTAAGGCCATGTTTGTGTATGCATTTGATGAGGGTCCAAAGAGTACTTGAGATGAAAGTAGATTATGATCAAAGCTCTTCCAGTCACTAAATTGGTTCCCAAAGTTGCTCTTCTCATCTTCAAAGTCCTCAAAATTAGTATCATTCGTTACGAAACTTGTTGACATGGAGGGGCTGTCAAGCTTTGGAAGCTCAACCATTTGGCTCTCAAAAGGGCTGTGGCTGGACTTGAGAGCCTCTGGTGGGATCAATGGAGTCTGTTGAATTAGATTTGTACCTTGATTAAAGGCCGGGTCGAAACTATGCATTGCAGCTGGGGTGCTGGGGTATGATGGAGGCCTATAACTGCTGCTGCTTCTGATATAATTAGCATTATTATTCCAGGCTTCAAAACCTTGCTTGTGACTTGGACTCGGCTTCTTGAATGCTCGACAAACAACCCATCCTTCTTCCTGTTGCATTCATCTAAATTATATAAGCTGGCCAAGTTTTTCAAGTTTATTATCATGCATCAATGTGATTAATGTAGGTTGTAAGGAGGTTTGATATGTTCATTAATTCGTCGAAAAATATAATCCAATTCTTTAATGTAATAATATAAGTGATGACATATACATTATTTTCCACAAGTTGGTCTTACAAGCTGCCTGGATGCTCTTATAAGTTCGTTAAAATATCTTATAAAATATTTTGAGAAATTTATAAGCTTCTAATATTTTAATCTTATAAGCTCTTTTAGAAAAAAGTAAGAAATTTAATAAACACCCTTTGCTGATTTCTGCTTTGATTAGTTGTGTATTCTTGTATTTGCTGATCAATTAGCAATTTTCAACCTCAGAAAGTGCTTTTGGAAAGAATGGCTGTCATGCTTCAAATCATTTCAGACATAGAAAAAGGTGATCCTATACATATAAATGATAACTGGATTCAATGAATTAATTCTATGCCACCACTAATTTCACTAAATAAGAAATCACATTTCAAAAGAACAAAAACTGTAGAAAAGATCATAATAAATTAACCCTTTAGCCTTGACTTAATGTTTTGGTCTTTTTTGCTTAAATTTTAAGTTAATACATGCTTGAGATTACCTGAGGAGGGCCATGTTCAGATGTCTGAAGGCGATATTCATGCATGATCCAATCGGTTTTCCTTCCATTGGGAGCTCGTCCTTTGTAGAAAACTAAAGTTTTCCTCATACCTATGATTCTTTCTTTGGAAAGAACTGCTTTGTCCCTTCCTGTTGCCTTCCAGAAGCCAGCAGTCGTCGCTCTGTTGGTCCGTGTCCCAGTCGGATACTTCCTGTCCTTGTGACTGAAGAAGTACCATTCATTCTGTTCTTCATATCCCGATTTGCACCTATCTGGAATATAGCAAAAGATTGATGAGATAAATTTGGATCATATATAATCATCTTTATGGAGATCAATGTGTATATACCTTGAATGTCCCACGGCTCCATTCTATAGAGATCGATGTCTGTGATCACATCAAGATCGATTTTCAGAGAGTTAATCTTTCTCTTGAGATAGTAGCCAACCAGTTCTTCCTCAGTGGGGTGAAAACGGAAGCCAGGAGGCACACATGACTCCAATATTTCCATCTTTGATCCCTCGATCCCTGGTAAACAATTGGCACCGATGGAGAATGTTAAATTAATGTACTAGCCGAGAAAGAGAAAGAGAGATAGAGATCTGGTCATGGGAAAAGAATTCTTGATCAAGTGATTATATATATTGAACTTGTGTTCGTTTTGAGATCATGAACAGCAATAAAACAAAGCTTAAAATGCTGATTGAAATAGAAGATTTGACTGATAAAATATCTATGGCAGAAGATATTTTCTTTGTAATAAAGCTACTTTTGGAAGAGCCCTAGCTATTGATGGAAAGTTTTCACAAAAGAGAGTAAAATTCACACAACTCTTTAATGTGAAATTTGTGATGATTTCATTTGATATGCATTCGTGAGCAAAATGGAATGATGGTCCCCAGCAATGTCTGCTGCATGTGTTTGAAATTGTTGTGTCTTATGAGGAAAATATGGCAGACCAAAAATGTGGCACCCCACTCCCACAAAAACTTTAGGCCAATCTTCTTAGTTGCATGTATAGTGATTAAGGACAAAGTATATTGATGAAGACAAAAGTAGTTGCTAGTATAGTAGAGTGGCAGTAAAAATTGACTTTTTGGTTGTGGGTGGGGGGTGGGTTGGGGGGTGTGGGGGGACATGGGCATGTTCATTTCTTTGAGTACATTCCACTCCATGCTTCCTGGTGCACAAGGGTTTTCACACCCACCCTATACCCTTGTTGCATAATTTATGAATATTTCCCAAACATTAATTCAGGATATGTACTGAGCTTATACTTCTATGTTGTGGAACAAATACTAACCCCTTTGGGGTAGATGGAAAAAAGAACCAAAAAATACTAACCCTTCTTTCTCTATTTGTCTTTCAGCCTCGATAAATAGTCATTCATTTTTTACAATATATAATTTAAGTACATGGATTGAAATTACATTGTATTACGAAACAACTTATTTACGTATTATTATAATATGTATTGATGTACCTCATATATAGTTGAAAATCTGAATATACTCGGAAAAAAGTACATACATGTACATACACATAACCACAAGAGCCTCACACATTTAAAACACATGCATGGTTAATAATGTGAAGAGCCTTGATGGAATGTAGCTAGGGTTGCATGCGCAGCTAGAAAAAGCCCCTTTTGGGTAGATGGAAAAAAGAACCAAAAAATACCAATCCTTCTTTCTGTCTTTGTCTTTTAGCCTCAATAAACAGTTACTCACTTTTGACAATATACGATTTAAGTATATGGATCAAAATTATGTTGTATTACAAAACAACTCATTACGTATTATTGTAATATAAGCTGATGTACCTCATAGTTGAAATCCTGAATATAAATGGAGAAAAAGTACATATATACACATACACACACACACACACACACACACACACACACATAACCACAAGAGCCTCACACACTTAAAACAGATGCATGGTTAATTAATGTGAAGAGCCTTGATGGAATGTAACTAGGGTTGCATGTGCAGCTAGCAAAAAGCATGAGACTTCCCCATTTCACTCCATCACATACTATGAAGAACAACACAAGCCCATGCACCCATTACAAGCATCAAATCCAAGGAAATACTAACCAGAAATATCGACGACGTCGTCCGTTCTTGAACTGCAGAGACCTTGGGAAAGAGGGATTCTTGGTGTGTAAGTATATATATATATATATATATATATATAAACAGAAGAGATTTGTGAGGAGTACTGTATATATGAAATGTTCGTAGTGAGAGGTATAAGATTAGCAGATGCAAAGAGGAAGAAGTATATATAGTATTTACTTTGAAAATGACTCAACCCACAATAGATAAAACATATATAAGTTCCCCTCCCTCCTTATCTTACTACACACACACACAAACATTATATAAATATACAAGTTGTGTAAATGTTATTGATTACGCGTGGGTGGGGTGGCTGATATTGGATCAAAGGTTTTGTTTGGGCGGCGTGACAACCATATTTTCACGCCACCCCCCATTGAGGGTATATATTTGGAACAATTTTTCATTTCAAAATTTTGGATTCTTCACCTTAAAAGTTCAATAAAGGAGAAACTGAAAGCATCTTTGTTACAATAGCCTTTTAACAAAGTTAAACTATAGTAAAAAGTTTTTTTTTTTTTTTTTTTATGTATATACACATGCGCATAAAGAACTCCATTTGAATTCAAATTTCAGATCTCACATATATAAGCATGCGGACGATCTCATTCAAATAATTTTATTATTGTTAAATTTTTTAAAATAAATCCCCAATACAAAATAATTTAATATTTTTATCACCACAAGTTGAAGCAAAAGTGTGTGTTTTGACATTGAAAGAACTTGTCATTTGTCACAGACATTTGCTTAAGCACTAAAAACCTTGTAAAAACATAATGCAAAGTAATGTATGTTCATTTTCTTGCTCTCAAGTCTCAACCCACAGCCCCAGCTATGCTTTGTCTGTTTGGTGCGCCGCCCTTGGACAATTGGCACCAATAGTGGGTGGACACGTGGAAGCAGCCCAGCTGTCTACTTCAGGAAGGTAATCATTTGTGGTCTCAAAGTGTGTCTCTCTTATGGGATGAGTCTGAGGAAAGGTATCTGTTATCTGTACTATATAAAAGTACCCTTTTCGGCCAGCATTAACCGCTAAGTCAATTTTCGTGTTCTCTTGCTGATTAATCATCATTTACTATGGATCTTTGATCAACACAATCGTTAATTTCATTTAGTTAGATTCATATATATTAACTGTAATAGTCATATTTCTTATTGATTCGGGATCGTCATTTTTAGGTTATATTTATATTCAATCTATTTATATTCACTAAATTGCCAGTTAAGGATATTCGGATCAATAGGTGGAGTCTTGGACTTGAAACACAATACATGATTCAAGATGATTGGGATGTTCTAACAAAAATTCTCTAATATTCAAGTCAGTTATCAGATTAAAGGCCGACTCTAAAATATGCTAAATTAATAAGAAAAGTACATTTATGTTGTTTGATCCTCGGGTATTTATAGTAGAAGTTGGTGTGTCCTTTTATGTCATGCCTTGATGACTCAATAGGATGGTGCCACGTGCAATGACTGGACAATTGATGTCAAGATCGGATCAGATCTGTCCACATAAAAAGAATGTAGATCTTTGAACTACTTGAATATTTAAAAAAAAAACTTGGGAGAAAAAGTTTGAACTTAGCCTGAATTCAAATAACCTATACAAAATTAGTTCTACAAATCATATTGGAAAGGCAAAATTATAATTTTAACCGAGCAACCAAAAGAATGTTGTTTTTTTTTATTTTTTGGTTCTTTACTGAATATTGATATTAACAATTTAAAAAGATATTTTTTAATTTCTTTTTGGGGAACTTATTAAAAAGTACCAAAACTACTTTCAAAATTTGTGTTCAGTCCCCAATTAAAAACTTATAGTGCAAACTCCCTAGTTTTAATAAAAATTTAGAGATTACTCCCTAGCCACTTGATTTGACACAAATGCCCTTAAGTATCATATTTTTCCTTGTTTTTTCAAGCAAACAGTAAACCCTACAAACGCTCGTTACCAGAAACAGAAAGAACAGAAAAAATTGCAACAAGCGGGAAACGAGAACAACGTTAGAGCCAAACGCCACTAACCCGACAACTGCATTGTCTTCTTCTCTTTTTATTTTCATCATTTTCGGATTCCATCTTCTTCTCAGTTCCTTCTCAGTTGCTTCTGTGTTTCCTTTTTTTTTTTTTTCCCCGACAATGTCAACCAGCAGCGAAGCAAGTGCGCTCAATCAAGTGTTGGGGAGTTGTCGCTACAAAGACCAGCTCCATATAATGTCAATTAAGGACAGTACGACTGTAATGGATATCTACATTAATCTAGCAAGAAAATGGAGTGAAATCAATTCCGAGCACTTCAGCTTGCGATATATAGCTCCACATCAAAGATTGTACGTGAGTTTAACTGATGACGATGACGTCATGAATATGGTCTTACTGCATTTGACATTGAAGATGAACATTGCGGACATCTTGGTAAACCGAAAGGATGAATCAAGCAGCAGAGAAAAGAAGAGCAGTGATGTTTTAAGGTAATACTTCTACAGAATCTCAACTTTACTGCAATTAGTAAAGTTCTGTACATGAAGTGTTCTAAAATTGCTCTCTGTTTATTTGAAAATCTTTCTGTACTTGGAGCGTTCGACATTATACTTCATTGCAGTTAACATTGTACTTACAGAAACATATACTCTCTTCATTGAAGTTCTATACTTCCATTGTTTCTAACTTGTACGTCGCTTTATATAAACTTGTACTTCAAGTATCTAAATCTATAATTCGGCTTTCATGTTTTCTACTAATAAGATATCCAAATTGTACTGCCATTGCTTAGGTTTTATACTTCAAGTGTTCAGAAATTGTTCTCAACTTTGTAAAAAGTGAACTCCTATTTTCTAAAATCATACAACATTTTATATAAATCTGTACTCTTTTCACATAAGTTCTACACTTCTGGTGTTCCCAATTTGTATTTCATTATATTAAAACAGGTAAATCATTCATTGAAGTTCTATACTTCAATCGTCTAAGTTCTATACTTCAATCGTCTGAATCTGTACTTCACTTTACTTGAACTTGTATTTTAATTATCTGAACCTATTATTTAATTTTGAAGTGTGTAATAACGTACTATCTAAAATTTATACTGCGAAAGCTGAGCATCTATACTTCAGTTGCTCCAAAACTGTACCTCACATTGTCCAAAATTATACTTCGAATATCTAAACTTATATTTCAGTTGTTAAATAATTTCACTTAAATCTTTATATTATTTTTATTGGGCTTATACACTTCAGGTGTTCCGAAATTGTTCCTCACTTTGTCTAATATTGTACTTCCTTTTTCATCGAATCATACCTCATTTTATATTCATTTAATCTATATTTGTGCTGCATTCATTGAAGTTCTATACTTCAATTTCCTAAATTGGTACTTCATTTTGTGTGAAATTGTACTTTAATATTGCGCTTATACACTTCAGGTGTTCCGAAATTGTTCCTCACTTTGTCTAATATTGTACTTCCTTTTTTCATCAAATCACACCTCATTTTATATTCATATAATCTATATTTGTGCTGCATTCATTGAAGCTCTATACTTCAATTGCCTGAATTGGTACTTTATTTTATGTGAAATTGTACTTTAATTATTCGATTCAATTATTTAATTCTGAAGCGTGAACTGTTGTGTTATCCAAAATCTATACTGCGAGAGCCGAATTTTTATACTTCAGCTTTTTCGCAACTGTACTTAACCTTATGAAAAACTATACTTCCAATTTCTGAACTTATATTTCAGTTCGAACATAAATCCGCTTAATTCTTATACTCTTTTCGTTGCGCTTATACACTTCAGGTGTTCCGAAATTGTACTTCATTTCTTTTATTTCTGTTCCTTCATTTTGCAAATCAATTTGCGTATATCTGTACTCTTTTTGTCAATGTTGTGTGCTTCATGTGTTCACAAATTGTACGTCACGTTTTTTTAACTTGTACTTCAATTTTCTGAATCTGTAATTTAATTTTTAGTGTTCTACTAATGAATTGTACTTTATTGTGCCTAAAATTATACTTCATTTGCCATCCTCAAGGGATGTAGTGGAGGAGGAAATTGGTTCGACCAGTGCATCGCACAATGAATTGGCTTTAATTAGCAACTCAATTGATGCATGGAGGAATTGCATATATGGGGAGGGTCAAACATTCAATGATGCTCACGAGTTCAGAATTATGCTTAAGAATTATGCAGTGTCTACTTTGCGGTCATTTAAATACAAGAAAAATGACAGCAAAAAAATCATAGCCGTTTGCAGTGATGAAAATTGCAAATGGAGAATCTATGCATCAAGGCATGAAGCTGATAAATTATTTGGCATTCGAAAATGTAATCTAGAGCATACATGTGGTGAGGCTAATCTTCGGACAAGGGGACATCCTAAAGCTGATTCCGCTTGGGTTGCTAATGTAGTGAAGAATAAATTGAGATCAGAGCCATGTTATCGGCCCTGCACCATATTGAAAGATATCCACAGAGAATATGGTGTGGAACTTAGGTACCATAAAGCATGGATGGGTAAGGAATTAGCTATGCATGACATCCATGGAGCTGAGAAGGGATCTTATGATAAGTTGAGGTGGTACTGTGATGCTGTGAATAGAGCAAACCCTGGAAGTATTGCAGACTGTGAGATTGACCCAATCAGTCGAAAATTTCGTCGGCTATTTATTTGTTTTAGTGCCTGCCTTCTTGGTTTTCTTAGGGGATGCAGGCCATTAATATTCTTGGACGGCACCCATATTAAAAATAAATTCAAAGGAGTCTTACTCAGCGCAGTCAGTAAGGACGCCAATGATGACTTATTCACGTTAGCATATGCAGTTGTTGACTCTGAAAATGATATGAATTGGGAGTGGTTCTGCTTAAAGCTGAGAAGTGTCTTAGATTCTGAATATTTGCCTGGCTTATCAAGGTTTACTTTCTTCTCCGATCGACATCCTAGTCTTCTTAAGGCCCTCCCCATGATATTTCCCGGTAGCCATCATGCATATTGCTTGAGACACTTAGTGGATAACTTCAAGAAACAAGTAAGTGTGCTCTATCTCTGTTTGTGAGATAATTATGTGAAATAAGCTCTACTTCATAACATTAAGCCCATTATTGTTCTATTATTTTTAATTCAGGTATTAAGGAAGTACCCTCTACATAACAAGAAACATTGGTGTTCTGTTTTTATGAAAGCTGCATATGCGCCTACAAGGCAGGAGTATACCCGACATATAGACAGCATCTTGGAGTCAATGCCGCTTGCCAGAGACTTTATTATGCAGTCTGACCCAATCTGTTGGGCAAACTCCTTATTCAGTGGAGATCGATGGGGGGTAATAAACAATAATCAAGCAGAATGTTGGAATAATTGGGTTAAACCAGCCCGATTTATGCCAGTTGCAGCCATGGTTGATCACATACGCATACAAATAATGGTTATGATGCATGGTAGGAGAGAAGAATCTCATAAGATGGTTGGTCAATTATGTCCCAAGCTAGAGAAAAAGTTGGCAATCAATCATATGCGCTCTCGCAACTTAAAAGTTGTCATGTCTAGCGGTTGGAGCTTTGAGGTGATTGAGCAAGACAAATCGTATGCTATAGATTTACATAACAGAGTTTGTTCTTGCGGAGCATGGCAGATTGATAAGATACCATGCATACATGCTTGTGCTTCTATCGAGTCAAAGTCACTTTCACCGTATGACTTCACAGATCAATACTACCGAGTTGAGATGTATCAACAAGCATACCAAGCAGTTATAAATCCTATTCCTACGTTTGATATGCATATGTTCCATGTAGATGATGACGACGTCATTCATGCACCTGATTGTCGATCTCAGCCTGGGCGGAGAAGGACACAGAGGATTCCATCACAGATTGAGAAGCGTGCCATTAAGTGTAAGAGGTGTGGTAGAACAGGGCATAATCGTCGAACTTGCAAAGAATCAGTAAAGTAGCCAACATTTGTACCTCAAAACTGGATAATTGTACCTGATTTGGCCCCATTTGCACCCCACTTGGGCAATGAAGCGGGTGATTTATCGTGAACATAGCAGCCTAGCAAGTTGTTTAGTAAAGTAGCCAACATTTGTACCTCAAAACTGGATAATTGTACCTGATTTGGCCCCATTTGCACCTCGCTTGGGCAATGAAGCGGGTGATTTATCGTTAACACAGCAGCCTAGCATGTTGTTTACTAAAGTAGCCAACATTTGTACCTCAAAACTGGATAATTGTACCTGATTTGGCCCCAATTGCACCTCGCTTGGGCAATGAAGCGGGTGATTTATCGTGAACATAGCAGCCTAGCATGTTGTTTACTAAAGTAGCCAACATTTGTACCTCAAAACTGGATAATTGTACCTGATTTGGCCCCATTTGCACCTCGCTTGGGCAATGAAGCGGGTGATTTATCGTGAACATAGCAGCCTAGCATGTTGTTTACTAAAGTAGCCAACATTTGTACCTCAAAACTGGATAATTGTACCTGATTTGGCCCCATTTGCACCTCGCTTGGGCAATGAAGCGGGTGATTTATCGTGAACATAGCAGCCTAGCATGTTGTTTACTAAAGTAGCCAACATTTGTACCTCAAAACTGGATAATTGTACCTGATTTGGCCCCATTTGCACCTCGCTTGGGCAATGAAGCGGGTGATTTATCGTGAACATAGCAGCCTAGCATGTTGTTTACTAAAGTAGCCAACATTTGTACCTCAAAACTGGATAATTGTACCTGATTTGGCCCCATTTGCACCTCGCTTGGGCAATGAAGCGGGTGATTTATCGTGAACATAGCAACCTAGCAAGTTGTTTAGTAAAGTAGCCAACATTTGTACCTCAAAACTGGATAATTGTACCTGATTTGGCCCCATTTGCACCTCGCTTGGGCAATGAAGCGGGTGATTTATTGTGAACATAGCAGCCTAGCAAGTTGTTTACTAAAGTAGCCAACATTTGTACCTCAAAACTGGATAATTGTACCTGATTTGGCCCCATTTGCACCTCGCTTGGGCAATGAAGCGGGTGATTTATCGTGAACATAGCAGCCTAGCATGTTGTTTAGTAAAGTAGCCAACATTTGTACCTCAAAACTGGATAATTGTACCTGATTTGGCCCCATTTGCACCTCGCTTGGGCAATGAAGCGGGTGATTTATCGTGAACATAGCAGCCTAGCATGTTGTTTACTAAAGTAGCCAACATTTGTACCTCAAAACTGGATAATTGTACCTGATTTGGCCCCATTTGCACCTCGCTTGGGCAATAAAGCGGGTGATTTATCGTGAACATAGCAGCCTAGCATGTTGTTTACTAAAGTAGCCAACATTTGTACCTCAAAACTGGATAATTGTACCTGATTTGGCCCCATTTGCACCTCGCTTGGGTAATGAAGCGGGTGATTTATCGTGAACATAGCAGCCTAGCATGTTGTTTAGTAAAGTAGCCAACATTTGTACCTCAAAACTGGATAATTGTACCTGATTTGGCCCCATTTGCACCTCGCTTGGGCAATGAAGCGGGTGATTTATCGTGAACATAGCAGCCTAGCATGTTGTTTAGTAAAATAGCCAATATTTGTACCTCAAAACTGGATAATTGTACCTGATTTGGCCCCATTTGCACCTCTCTTGGGCAACTTTGTACTTAATATCTTCAAAATTTTACTAATATTCTTGGGCAATGAAATTTGTTCAAAGATTTGATTTTGAATTCTTGGTAGTTAATCACCAAAATATTTTATAATATGAATAAAATAATATTAAGAATTTTCAGTTGTTATTCAGTAGTGTTCAACTGATGAATGTTATCAATCGCGGTAATGAAAGAATACCTATGCTTTCATGGATGTAAACAAATGAGAATTTGTCGAACATATCCACCCTATGAAACATAGCAAATCCGTACAACACCAAATCCGATGCTCTCAAATTATTGTACTTGCCCATCATTACAATTAGTGGAGAATAATTATTCATTTACAATAAGTGTACTTGAACAAAACAAATTTTATACTTTATTTGTTGCAGATTGTACTTTAATTTTCCCTGGTTTGTACCTCATTGACCCCAAAATGCTCTCGAATCCGCCGCCCGATTTTAATTCTCTTGAAGTGTACATCCACGAAGCCCATTTTATACACCATCTGTTTCAATTTGTACTCCAGTTTTCATGAATTGTACTCAGGATCCCCGCCTTGTTTCAATAGAATTTGAGTGTCCGTCCCCGAAACACATTTTATACTTTCATTTTCCCTGGTTTGTACCTCATTGCCCCCAAAATGCTCTCGAATCTGCCACCCGATTTTAATTCTCTTGAAGTGTACATCCACGAAGCCCATTTTATACACCATCTGTTTCAATTTGTACTCCAGTTTTCATGAATTGTACTCAGGATCCCCGCCTTGTTTCAATAGAATTTGAGTGTTCGTCCCCGAAACACATTTTATACTTTCATTTTCCCTGGTTTGTACCTCATTGCCCCCAAAATGCTCTCGAATCCGCCGCCCGATTTTAATTCTCTTGAAGTGTACATCCACGAAGCCCATTTTATACACCATCTGTTTCAATTTGTACTCCAGTTTTCATGAATTGTACTCAGGATCCCCGCCTTGTTTCAATAGAATTTGAGTGTCCGTCCCCGAAACACATTTTATACTTTCATTTTCCCTGGTTTGTACCTCATTGCCCCCAAAATGCTCTCAAATCCGCCGCCCGATTTTAATTCTCTTGAAGTGTACATCCACGAAGCCCATTTTATACACCATCTGTTTCAATTTGTACTCCAGTTTTCATGAATTGTACTCAGGATCCCCGCCTTGTTTCAATAGAATTTGAGTGTCCGTCTCCGAAACACATTTTATACTTTCATTTTCCCTGGTTTGTACCTCATTGCCCCCAAAATGCTCTCGAATCCGCCGCCCGATTTTAATTCTCTTGAAGTGTACATCCACGAAGCCCATTTTATACACCATCTGTTTCAATTTGTACTCTAGTTTTTATGAATATTACTCAGGATCCCCGCCTTGTTTCAATAGAATTTGAGTGTCCGTCCCCAAAACACATTTTATACTTTCATTTTCCCTGGTTTGTACCTCATTGCCCCCAAGTTTGTATTCAAATTCCCAGCCCTGTTTCAGTTGAATTTAAGTTGTAAATAGTTACTGGAAAATTACACTTAGCTACAAAACAATATTATAAACAAATTATGCTTCAAGTTACACATGTATTTACATATAAGTGCTTCAAATCCTGGCATTTTCATGAGTTAATATTCTATGCGCCATTTTCGCACGATATTTATCAACATTAATTGTTCTAGCATCCCTCCAGAACACGGGGGTGTCCCTAGCAAAACCTTCTGCCCAAAGGCATACATAGACACCACAATCCACTGTACCCACTTGCTGCCTACTTTTCCTCTGCTGTAGCTTTTCATCCACACGACTCCCCAGTGAAAGCCTAATGTACCGAGAATAAAATGAAGCCTACAAAAAATTTGTCAATTGTTGACTCCACAAATTTGCAATGGGAAATCGTAGGGAAAGAAAGCAAACTTACAATGGCAACAGCTATCGGTTTGTATCTGGGGGCCATTATTGAATTCATGTATAAAAAAGAACGAGTGGATGTGTCAAGGACAACTAAGAACCAGTGCTGGCGCCGGCAAATCGGTAGGATTATGTAGCGACAGTTGTTTAAAACATCTACCGTCAGCTCTTCCAAATCTGAACAGGTGAAGCTGTTAAGCTTAAGCATCATCTCCACAAATTCTTCATCCGTAATATCCTTCATGTTGCGTTCATCTATTCGGTTTAATATATCAGCCTATGAAATATAAAACAAATGGTTAGACTCATCTCTCACCGTGTACTAAATTAAGTTAGGAAACTGTCATATACCTGCGCTATTGAGGACGTAAACCACACCTTGTGCTGACAGTTGTTGCTAAAAGATGGGCTACATAATATCGACATGTAACAGTCCACTATGTCGCCGGTAAGTTCTCCTCCAAATAAGAGCTCACAAAAGTCTCTTCCATTCAGAAGATGTCTTGCTCCTTCCCAGACGGTTACCCTACACAATTGTTAATTGTGTGTTCAGATACCAGTTTATCCAATAGAAAAACAATAAGCAAATTTTGTTACCTCAAATTATCTCTTCCGACAAAGTGGTCGATGACTTCTCGCTCTTCTACTGGAATAAGAGCAAGTCCTCTATAATCAGTCCTTCCTTTATAGGGATCGGCCACTTCAGTCTTTGGGGTGACTTGTTCATCTACCACCAGGATTGGTTCTTTTGCCACCTGGATTGAATCTTGTGCCACCTCGATTGGTTCATTTGCCACCTGGGTTGGTTCATGTGCCACCTGGGGTACAAACACAGCACATAGGAACCAAGTATTAACTATTGAAATATAAAAGATAAACACATGAAAGTACAGACTTCACCAACATGGAGTACAAAACTCAAGCACATAGGTGTAAAGTGTCAACTGCTGAGGTAGAATAGATGAGCACATGAAGTACAAATACCACCAACATGGAGAACAAAACTCAAGCACATTAGGTGTAAAGTGTCAACTGCTGAGGTAGAATAGATGAGCACATGAAGTACAAATACCACCAACATGGAGAACAAAACTCAAGCACATTAGGTGTAAAGTGTCAACTGCTGAGGTAGAATAGATGAGCACATGAAGTACAAATACCACCAACATGGAGTACAAAACTCAAGCACATTAGGTGTAAAGTGTCAACTGCTGAGGTAGAATAGATGGCACATGAAGTACAAATACCACCAACATGGAGTACAAAACTCAAGCCCATAAAAACAAAATATCAACTGCTGAGGTAGAATAGACGAGCACATGAAGTACAAATACCCCAACATGGAGTACAAAACTCAAGCCCATAAAAAGGTGTAAAGTGTCAACTGCTGAGGTAGAAAAGATGAGCACATAAGTGCAAGTATCAATAACATGAAGTATAAGACATCATCCATTAAGTGCAAATATCAACCCATCAAGTATAAGATATCATAATACTTATTACAAACAGACAGTTTACAAATGAAATGCAAGTAGGAAAAAAATAAAACATTAAGTAGTGTACAACACCTTCTTCTGCTCTTGTTCTTTATTTTTTCGTGCACGAGGACGAGCACGGTAGGTCTTTGTCACTTGTCTTGCTCTTTTGGCTGGTGTGGTGCTGGGGGGGCTGACAAAATCTGGAGATTTCTGTTTTCGCTTCCTATCTTCTCGATTGCGCACATTTGTCACAATCGAAGACATGACATTAGCCACTTCAATCTCATATTCCTCGAACTCAGCCCCTTCAATTGGTATATAATGTGCTGTCTTCAATGGTCTGGGGGAATCTGAAGGATCATGACGTTTTTTGGTTCGACTTTCTTCATCCACCATGTCTTCAGAATCATCCCCTTCTTTCTGTGCATCATGTACCAAATCAAGTACCCCCTCATGCACATATTCACCAACTTCCTCCTCAAGCTCCACCGCATTAGTCTCTTCCTCAGTTGGATGCTCCTCCTCACCTTGCTCCTTCATTACCATGTATTCCATTGAAGCAATTTTTTCTTTCAATGATTTAATTTCTTCTCCGTTCGCTGCAATCATTGCTTCATATATTGTATGATCACAGACATGGACTTCATTCATGACAGTACTGGCAGCCTCTGATTTCTTGATCAAATCTGCCAATTCTAACTCCTCTGGAGCAGGGTTGAGGTCTACAACCTATTACAATGGAAATAATTATCAAATTCAAATTATTATACAAACAACAAATAATGAATTATTACAATTATTACCATATCTGCTGTAACTTGCTTCAACTTCTTCTCTGCCTGCTCCACATTTTGTGGGAGTTTGCTATCCTTCCACCGGTAAAAGCGTGGAAACTCAAACAAACTCACTGGTGTAGCTAGTGATGGGATGCGTTCATAAACCCATGCCTGTCATTCATAAATCTAAAAATTATACTCACTTCAATATAAATATAATCAATGCTATTAGAAAAATGAAGCAAACACTTACCATCAACCCTACTGTACACCCATCAATGTACTTCTTTCTTGTTTTTCCACCTACTCCTAAATGGTTCCTCATATCTTGCACAAGAAACCTGTATGCAGCTTTGCCCCATGCATACAGACCAACTCTGGACAAATTGTCCAAGTATGGTAGGAGAAATCGTGGAGTCCAGTAATTAGATGTTGGAAACAAAATACAATTAAAAACAAAAACTATGTACAACCTAGAAAAATCATTCAAGTCCTCCACACTATCCTTATATACATACTCCTCAAGTTTTTTAGCTATTTCAGATCTAGTTATATTCTGCAGCTTTCCAGAAAAAAGCCGCTCAAAAGTTGAAGACTTTATCTTCAATGTTATGTCAACAGATTGCCCCACATGTGGCAACCCTAAAACCATTGAAAATTCAGCTGCAGAAAAAGGAACCTCAACCCCCTCCGCAAAATGAAATGAGAGCTTTTTTGGGTCAAACCTCCTAAGTATAGCTTCAAGTCGAATGAAACTTGAACTTAACTTCGGCATATCCATGTATATATAGAAAGGGGTCTTCTTCAATGCATCAAAATGTTTGGACCCCATCTTGGACTTCACAAGCTCCAATTTACTATGAAAATATTGGGGGGAGCAACGAGAACAGACCTCACAACGTCTTGGCTTTGCTGCAAGGCCAAAAAAAAAATAGTATATTAACAAATAATAAAGTAACCCTTTTAGATAGTGTGTACTAAAAGCATGAATATTTTCTACTAAAATATCTTCAAAAATGTACTATAGAAACACATAATATATACTACACTTTCAGTTATTCTATACAGATTATATACTAAAGTTCCATTTAATGTATACTGCAGAAATAAAGGTCTTATACTTCAGTTTCTTCTAAAATGTGCTGCATATGCGAAGATTATATATTACATTTTCAGTTAATGTATAATGCAGGCTGAATGTTTATGTACTAAAATGCTGCTATTATATATTGCAGCAACATAGATTACATACTACCCTTATGCCTGAAGTGTACTGTCAGATTGAATGCTTTATACTGCATTTGTTCCTAAAATGTATTGCACCTACAGAGATTTTATACTACACCTTTGTCCAAAGTGTACTCCGGATGCTCTTAAAATGTACTGCATGTTTGAATGCTTCATACTACACTTATGCCTAAAGTGTACTGCACGTTTTCATGTTTTGTACTACTTTGCTTCAACAGAGATTTTATACTACACCTTTGTCCAAAGTGTACTCCATATGCTATTAAAATGTACTGAATGTTTGAATGCTTCATACTGCACTTATGCATAAAGTGTACTGCCAGTTTGCACGTTTTATACTACTTTGCTCCAATGGAGATTTTATTCTACACTTTTGCCTAAAGTGTACTCCAAATGCTTCTAAAATGTAGCACAGATTATATTCTACCTTTTGCCTAATGTATACTGCAATCTTGAATGCTTTATACTGCATTTGTTCCTAAAATGTACTGCACCTACAGAGATTTTATACTACACCTTTGTCCAAAGTGTACTCCAGATGCCCTTGAAATGTACTGCAGGTTTGAATGCTTCATACTACACTTATGTCTAAAGTGTACTGCACGTTTTCATGTTTTGTACTAATTTGCTTCAACAGAGATTTTATACTACACCTTTGTCTGAAGTGTACTCCAGATGCTCTTAAAATGTACTGCATGTTTGAATGCTTCATACTGCCCTTATGCCTAAAGTGTACTGCCAGTTTGCATGTTTTATACTACTTTGCTCCAATGGAGATTTTATACTACACTTTTGCCTAAAGTGTACTCCAAATGCTTCTAAAATATAGCACATATTATATTCTACCTTTTGCCTAATGTATACTGCAATCTTGAATGCTTTATACCACATAAATTTGTTTCTAAAATGTACTTCTACAAAACAGATTGTATACTGCATTTGTGTCTGAAATGCCCTGCACCTACATTTTTGCCTAAATCGTACTGGCAGTTTGCTTTATACTATACTTATGCCTAAAGTGTACTGCACCAATAGATGTTTTATACAGCACTTTTGGCTAAAGTGTACTCCAGATGCTTTTTAAAGGTAATGCGTTTATTCACATTATATACTATCTTTTGCCTAATGTATACTGTAAGTTTGAATACTTTATATTACATACATTTGTTTCTAAAATGTACTGCTGCAACAGATCATATATAACACCTATGCCTAAAGTACACTGCTCGTTTGAATGTTTTATACTGCTTTGCTACTAAAATGTACTGCGCCTACTCAGATTATATTCCACACTTATATCTAAAGTATACTACCAATTTGATTGTTTTATACTACATTTGCTTCCAAATTGTACTGAAGCTACCCACATTATATACTACACTTTTGCTAATGTATACTGCATGCTTTCATGTTCTGTACTACAGATAACACACCACCACATTCAGATAGTTTTAAAATATAATTTTTCCGTACACTTTTTGTTTAAAAAGAAGTATAAATCCCTTAAAGGTGAAGTGCAACTTTCATGACCTTCAAGTACAAATCAGAACTTCCAATCTCACAATAGAAACCATATATCAAATGGGTCCAACTATTTAACGACTAAAAAATGAATAAAAACCCTAAACATGAGAAAATAGACAAGAAATGAGTGAAACACTGAAAAATCACGGACATTTGAAGTTTCAAATGCAGAAAACATACCTTTGTTCCTTTCAGTCACTTGTTTTTTTACTTCGCTTCTCTTTGCAGCTGTTTTTCGTTCCATTGTCGCAGTAAAATGGCAGAAATTTTGTTGTTGTTGTTTTTTTTTTCCCACTTCTTCTTCTTCTTCTTCTTCTCGCGACAGTGGTAGAGGAACGGTTTCGCGCCCTTTTCTTTTGGCGCTTAGAAAGGTTGGATTCAAGACAATAAAGAAAATAAGAAGCGTTCTTCTTAAGAGAGAACGCATTTTCGAGGTTTTTTTGTTGTTTTTTCCAGCTGCAAGGGTATACTGGTCTTTCTGAAAGATATGGGGAGTAATTCCTAACTTTTGTGAAAAAGTGGAGAATTTTGTGTGAAATAATTCAAATGGGGACTGATCACTAAATTGAAAGTAGGATTAGGAATTTTTTTCTAATTAACTCTTTCTTTTTTATAGAATTTAAGGACAAAAATGAAGTGCGATAGGAAACATTGTAAGAAATGGCAGACAATGTGATGCCAAAAAACCGTTGGCTTTCTACAGTTACATGGATGAGATCGGACTTTTGGTCCCAAACTTCAGGAAGCTTCAGATTAGAAATATTATTTTGAGCAAAAAAATATGTGTACTTTTTGGGTGTGTTGTATACTTTTCTCATTATAAAATTTATATTCTCCCAATTTTATTTTTAAAAAACGGACCTTGAGTGTGTTACAAGAGAAGAGAAAGGAAAAGAAATATTATATATTTTATAATTTTTATAAGTGTGTAAAAATAATTGAAAAACACCAGATTTAATCGGGGCCATACATGGAGGACAGTACACAAAAAGGGCATGAACTAAAATAGTTTAGATAACCTCGACCACACAAGAATCCTTAACAAAATTAAGATTAGAGACTTTTTTTAATGCCTCTTTTTTTTATGTTATATTGTTCTGAAAACGCCCGTTTGGTTTTATTTTCACAGCCCTTATTTTTATTTATTATTATTTTAAAAATAAAACATATTACTTTTTACATATTTTTACTTAACATCGTTTTTATTTTTATTTTCAAAATATATTCTCCAATAACCTATATATTATTCCAATAACTTATATCTCTCTCTCTCTCTCTCTCTCTCTCTCCCATTATTTCTATTTATCTCCACCTACAATCTACTAAAC
The DNA here is from genome assembly GCA_018894105.1 of Jacaranda mimosifolia. Taxonomy (NCBI): domain Eukaryota; kingdom Viridiplantae; phylum Streptophyta; class Magnoliopsida; order Lamiales; family Bignoniaceae; genus Jacaranda; species Jacaranda mimosifolia. The sequence continues at coordinate 30,627,963 of CM032131.1, read as the reverse complement.
ACAATATAATCATTACTTTTTCAATAATTCATCTAAATACAAACTCATTTTCAATTCATTTCCACTAACTAACTTTTTAAATTTTAGAAATAACGGAAATGAAAATAAAACCAAATAGGGCTACATATTCTTGTTGTATAAGATTGTATTAGATTTTTAGAATAACTAATTAGTTAATTAAAGGAAATACTAATGTAAGATTAATATATATGCGCATGTGTGTAATGTACAAAATTATGTGTAGGTATTATATTCATGAATGTATTATATTCTCCAATAAATGCCTTTCTATACTTAAGTCAATAATAATTTCATACAAAAATTAAGAATGAAACTACATATTTTTAGAAAATGTAATGAGAACCTTATTTTCACTTTTAAAGATTTATTTTTTTTTAAACTGAAGTGTGTCATCAGGATCGATCATGTTACATGTCCTTAAATTATTGATCAGTAATTTTGTCATTTGGCCTAATTATATATCTATTATTTCAAGTTATTTCAAAATTTTTTGGTTGTTATTTTTTAAGTCAATCGATACATTTATCTTAAACCTTTAATTTCTTTTAATTTGTGACTAACTAATCAACTCTAAATGAGCTTAATTAAATTATCATACTCACTTTCACCATGGCATCAATATGGGTTATATTTAATATAAAAACACCAAATGATTCATTTTATGCAAATATAGAAGAATTTCAGTACCCAACAAACCTTAGGACAAACATAGTTGCGCATGGAGAAGCACTTTGCGGCTACTTACTTGTCAAGGTTGAGACAAATAATCCAAGGTTTTTATTATCTATGATTGGGGGGGTTCACAAGTAATTTTCACCACCATCCATCATATGATTTACAAACACCACCAATTATTTTTATTTCATCCATCTTGGGCTTGATGTGTATATATAATTCCAACCCCCACCCCCACCCCCACCCCCCCCCCCAACCCCAACAACACCCCACAACAACACAAAAAAAAAAAAAGAAGAAAAAGAAAAAGTGAAAAAGAAAAAATATTGAGGAAAGAAAGGATGAAATAATAATGGTAATATGGTCCATTGGGCTTTAATGACTTTAGCTAGATATTTATCACAATTATTACAATCCAGTAGTAATTGGGACCAATTCTTGAATATTAATTATGTCACACCAATTGACAAAATATCTAAGTGCATCAATTCCTATAATTTTCTTGTTGGAAGCTTGGTTTGGTCGGAAAGTTGCGGTCTTTTAAATTGTATATCAACTTAGCAGCAAATGTAGCATAGCAAGTAACAAGTTTGTTAATTGGCCTCGGGAATTGTGATAATCTATTTTAAGCCCTTTCCTTTTTAAGTTCTTAATTTTTTGGATAGGGTCGAAAGTGCTATTAATGAAATGAAAAATAATGAATCTAATCAATGTTAGGAGGGAATGAAAGGGGAGGTTATTAGTCGGGAGCATTCAAACCCTCGACACTTTGATTTGTAGTCATATATTTTAATTCTCTAAGCTAAAGGTTTCACTTCATCTCTAGATCTGATTCTAATAATATATACCTTCACAAAAAAAAAAAATTCGTCATTTCAAGTTAGGAAGATGTGAAAATTCATTTATTTATAAGAGCAACTTGTTCCAAAGTTGAAGTGAGAAAAAAGGAGTACCATGATTGAGATTTTGAATAAGAAGCGACGATCTTTTAATTTTTCATGCTAAGCTCTTTTAGTTTTAATCGTGTTTTAAATTATCCTTTGTTTAAATTCTTGTGAGGCATAACAAAATGAGAAACCAAATTTTATTTAAAATTTCACTGGTGAGATCATAGCTAACTGATAAGGCTGAAGTCCAAAAACTTTATAATAAATAAAAAGAATTTGAATTCAAATTCCAAATAATTAAATAATGAATTAATCTTGTCCTTATCATTTAAATTTTTTATTTCTACCTACCATGACTCCAACCAATCGATGTTTTCAACCTGAGAAAATAATTACAAATCTTGTGTGATCTACCGACCTCCCTTTTGGGCAAGTTATCTTCAATTTTTTCTAATAAATACTAATAAATTAACTACACAAGGATGGACCCACTTTTTCATGTCACTAGATATGATTAATTAAAGAAAGATGGATTAGATTTATTAATCATTTCACTAACCTGCAATTATGGCCCTTTTAAGAAAAACAAATTGGAAACTTTTAAAAACACCACATATTTTCATGCGTGTCAAAAGAACATTCATTGGATGTCATAATATTACAACTATACATGAGACTTAGTTGAACTAAAGGGCAAAATGTTCTAGACCCTAATCTTGGAATTATAATATGTTTAATTTTTTGTTAAATGGTGATTAATATCATTCATTACATCATTAAAGGGGCTCATAGTTTTCCCATCCAATCAAAGATGGTTATTAGTGGTTTAAGTCAAAAGGGTTCATAATTATGGGATCAACTTTACAAGGGTTTTTGTTTCTACATCACAAAGTTGAATTAAATTTCACTTTGGGAATCAATGGTGAAAAAAGCTCTCTTAGTCATACCCTTATCTCTTTTGGTCATGGTACAACATGCATAAGCACATCTAGGATTTGTTAAAAGTTGGTTGCAAAGGGAACCCCTTTTTAACCATGGTACAACATTCATAAGCACACAAAGGTTGAGTGTATATCTTTTGATGGGAAGCCAAAACTTCAAAGGGTTGAAAACCTTAAAAGCTAAATGTTAGCACTCAGTTCTTCACTTCATTGACCCACAGGCCACAACAATGATATATAATGATAATCAGATATATCACTAAATAAAAAAATTAACAAAAATTCAATCCCATTAATTTTTTTATTTTTCAAACATTAATTGATAGAAAATTTTACTTTGAAAAAGTTACTAAACAAAGGCATCTTATAAACTACCTCAAAACTCTTTATTAAACCATGCATCATTATAACTCTGATAAAAAAGTTTTAAAGGAAACAAACAACCATCTTTTCACAAATATCTAGTCACAAATATTAACAAGGGCTTTATCCTTGAAAGATGCCGAAAGAAATGAATCATCATTAATTAGCTCAAAACTCTCGATTAAACCATGTACCATTATAGTATGTTAACCAAAAGATTACTTGGAAATGCATCAGCGTTGCTCCCACAAATGATGCAAATAACATAACAATTTAGGTTCTCATCACTATGTATACCTAGGGCTAATTTGGTTGGGATAATAAGGTGGAATACAGTATTTTTATCCCACCTTATCATTCATTTGGTTGGAGTAACAATAAACATTCAAATTCACATGAATACTAAAAGTCCGTATTTATATGTACAATTCTCATGATAAATTAACTTACCACCCCCATGGATTTATTTATCATGCCTGCTAAACTATAACACAATGATAAAAAATCACATAAATTATCACATAATAAATAATCATAAGATAACTTAAAAATCCAACAAAACTAACCCTAATTTATTTGTCGAATATAAACAAATCTATGGGCCTTTTTTTTCTCAGCAATCTACAGTGTAGGATTTGCATCCTTAGCCCTTTCCTACCAGAAGAGGCTCTTCCCCAAACAAACATACAATTTGTTGCACAAAAATTATACCTAACAGAAAGTGAGGGTCTTCCAGCTCAAGACTCACTGGAATTATAGTATTCCAAGAAAATTTTCAACCCAACATGCAGAAGTATGCATTTTCTTGTCTTTGACTTGTAATATGTATTTCAGGTGCCCAAAATGACAGTTGAAAGCTAAGCACAATCATGTTTTCCAAGAAAATCTTTCTTGCAATGTATAGTACTGTAGTCCTAACAGCTGAACAAAGCGTGACGAAATTTGAACACCCACCAACAGCAGCATATGCAAACGTGTAATGTGAACACACTCCTCCTAACAGCCGCACACACGAAAACCACGAGTACCAAACAAGGGAAAGAACCATGAAATTAACTAGACAATAAATGAAAGAAAGAACCCACATGATCTAAGGAAATTTTTTGATGTAACGTTTCACATGTTGTCTGATGATGGACTTCAAATGGGACCCACGGGTTTTGATGAGTTTTTTTTTTTTTTTTTTGGGTTATTTTTATGTTAATACGTCATTTTCTTTGTCATTATAGCCCATTAACAATTAACTAAGACTTGGTTTGCTGCTATCTTCAGAGGGTTGGCTTAGGTTTACTTTAGCAAAGAGGTTACAGTGAAAACCAAGCAAGTGGATTCTTTTGGGGCGGTTTGTGGGACTAGGCTGTGCTGCCTTGCCCACTTACTAACCTTCTTAGATAACATTTTCAACATTCTCATCAAATGATACTTACATGTGTGTGTGTATATAATTTTGATCTTTTATTTTCAAGAATATTTCATTTCCTATATTTTCACTTTATGATAAAAAAGATTCGATGAAAACCACACATACATTCGAGAGAGAAGGATTAATTCATGTCTGGGTCAAGAACGGATGACTTGAAACATTTTCCTCTGATAAGAGTTAGCTAACCTCTATGGTCTTGTTATAACCTAGTCTTACTCGCTCTTACGTCCCCGTGTGTTTTTCTTTTTCATTTATGAGAATACCTAGCTTGCAACTTGTGCTCCCGTTTGGATCCAAGAATCCCTAGGGTTACCTTTTTGTATTTCCCTTGAAAATTATTAATTCACAAATGCTATTGAAATGGCATGGCATGGCAGGAATATAATATCACACGAATATACTTATCGACAAGAGAGATAGAAATGTCAAGTGTATGTAATTTTCTTGAATATTTTTTAAGAAAATAATTAATAAATTTGATATGTATCAATAAAAATGAAATAGAATATAACACAATCTGAATTGCTTCATCCATGTATGAACATTAAAAAACTTATATATTGGGGTGAGGTGGGGGGGTGGGGTGGGGGGTTAACTAAACTTGAAAACGACTTAACAAGGTTCTAGAGAGGGGGGTGGAGAATAGGGACCCTTAACTAAGGATGATAATGACATGTCTCCACACAAAAACAAATGTTGTCTCCCTTTTCCATTTTCCACATATATGAGACAGAAATAGGCTTTGATGATTGCTACATTACAAGGTTATTCAATTTGTCTCTTCTTTCTTTCAATTGTTTAATCAAATTTGGACAAAGCTCATCTTTTCTTGCCCTTTGAGAAGTTGGAACCCCATGTCATTATTTCTCCTAATGGCAGCATATATATGAAATGTAATCCACTCCCACTCATTTATCTTTTTCCTTTTCTTGATTTTGTGTGGATAATTATGTCCTTACACATATTTATCTACTAATTGGAAAGATTAATCAGTGATTTATTTAATATGCACTCATGCTAAGAATTCATTAAGGTTCAAACCTTACCTCACACATACAAATGTGAAGATGACGAAACCGAATCAATTGAATACTCGGTAAAATTATTTGGTGATTAATGACTCTGGATTTTGATTATATATTTATTTAAAAAATTCAATGTTATTGCCATATCCTTTGAATAAATGCTATTGGCCATTGCTTGGATTATAAGTGGGACTATGCAGGCCATGATCATAAGAGCCGAAAAGTTGCACCCATAGTTGATTGCTTCACTTCAAGCTCTAATCAATGTGGTTTATTTTGGCAATGATTTCTAAAATCTCTAATGGATCACTCAAAGATTCTCAAGCTCTAGGGAAGGGATTTCAGCTTTCAGATCACTTGTATAAATTTCCTCAACAATCACTAAGATGGCCCAGATCAAAAAGCAAGAGAACTTCTATGTAGTTATGCTTAGTGAATCAGGGTGCACCAACTTTGTTCTTGCCATCAAAACCTTCTCATGCTCTGTTCATACATAACTAACAAAAGTTTAAAGTATCTACTACAGTGAGAGCAACCCTCGTGTTTAATTGCCAATCGACTCCCTGAACAGTACTATAAGAATCAGCACTAGCAAGTTGATAGATCACTACAATAGATGTAAAAGTGATATTTATCCTGCGTTCAGCTCAAGCACCTCTGACCCCAGAGCTAATTAGCATCCCGGCCCAATTTCGACAGTGCATTCTCAAACTGTTCTATTCCAAACATAGGCAATAGTGGATACAGGAAATGACCATATTTTAGAAATATTAGCAAGAATCTTGTTAATTGTTTAATTGACCAATATATTTCACTTTTCCTCCAACTGCATACATATCATGAATTTGCGATCGAACTGGTAGCTATCAAAAGCTCTTTCTTGTGGTGTAACATCAGACTTATCTCCGTAGGTGGAGCTACAATTGTTAAACTTTCCTTATAACTCTATCAAGATACAGATATTAATCATGAATTCTAGGCTCACAGAAGAGGGTGTAAGCTCTATGGGAAAGGGCAATGGTCTAAAGAAAGCTTCTCTGGAAGGACCCGGAAGAAAACCTGGAAGATAGACCCTGAGCCATGTTATCGGTGTCAAATTTGACGCTCTGTCTTCCAGCAGTCAAATCCTTCTCACGGTCCCAAGGCTTCCATGGATGATTTTCCTCCCACTCCTCTTTCACTGGCTCCTGTTTGGATTTTTTCTTTGAACTACTCTTACCCAACTCCTTATGCTTTTCTACCAATGATTTTGACCGTTTTGCTTTATTGTACTGATCTACCAATTCTGCATCCTTGCTCACTCCTTTCTTTTCTTGTTCATTTGAAGCGATTGCTGTAGCCTCATTGTAGGCTTCTAAGTAACTGCCACAAACATCTCGTGATCAGACATCAAGGGTTGAAAGCACATTTTAACATCTTAAACCATTAAAAAAGCCACAAAGAATAATAGCAATGATAACATACTTCATCTTTGCCTTTTGAGCTCTTTCTGACGGAGTATCTGTCCAGGCACTTGTATCACCACGTCCTTCTTTAGAGGTCTTACTAAAACTTGTTGTTGAGTGCATGGTTACGCCGCCAGCCTAGAAAAAAAGAGATTAATATCAGAAGACAAGTCAAACCAACTAGATCTTAAAATGAACTTTCAGCATCTGAAACTTGGTTTCGTCTCTCTCAGGGTGGTTTTATCTTTCTTAAGAAGTATGAATGAATTACCTGAGGGACCATATTTTCACAGTTTTCGCAAGATTTAATTTGATAATTAGCAATGTTAGTTCAGATACATTCTATCACAGATAACATTCATGCATATAGGTCATTAGTCACAATTTTGTATCTGAGACAGGCAACTTTAATGCAGATACTAGTAAAAGCAGTAATCTCATTCTTGACTGTATTCAAGAACATTATCACATACAGGTTTTATCCAGAGACAAAAGACAAGAAACGATAAACAAAAAGGGTATCAGCCAAGCTGCTTACTTTTCTTTCGGGAGGTAATGTCGTCATCCATTCATCTCTCTTTGGTGCAACTTTTGCGTCCATCTCCGCCAGGAGTATGTCATCACCCTCCATAGATATACCTGCACGTAAACAGCTTTCATTTTCATATCAACTAACAGTAGAGATGTGCTTTGCTTGCCCAGAAGATATATAGCAAACTCTCTACTTCCCCTTTTTTTTCTTAAATTTCTCTTTAGTGATTTGGGGTTTAAAATAGCATGGAGGCTGCAAGGGGTGGCAAAGAGCAGGTACATTGGTTGGGAGATGAGGAGCTAGAGGGAGCAGTGAAAAAAAATGCTGATATTAATTTCATGAACTATGGACTCAAAAAACAAATAAAAAAAAATAGAAAACATAACAGAAAACAAACAAGGTATCAGTCCTCAAAAAGCTCTTGATTAACCGAGCCATGACGGACACACTACAAAAAGAAGTATGGAGCGTGCATGTGAACCGGATAAACATTGAGGTTTAAAACTCATAAGAAGCTCGAGTTCCTCGTGAAAATCAAGTTATTAATTTCTAGTTAATTGGTCCTGACATCGTATTTTCTTATTGGTTGATGATGTTCTCCAACACACTTACAAGCTTGCATCATGTAGAATAGACCACTCAGCCAGGACGAAAACTAACTGTTTGGTTTTAGTTCCATTTCTAATTTTTATTTCCATCATTTCTAAAATTTGAAAAATTAGTTAGTGGAAATGAGTTTGTATTTGGATGAAATATTGAAAATGTAATTATTATGTTGGTTTTAATAGGTTGTAGGTGGAGAGAGAAGATAATAGGTTATTGGGAAAATATATATAGGCTATTGAAAAATGTGTTTTGAAAATGAAAATGAAAATGAAAATGAAAATGAAAATGATGTTGGATAAAAATTTCTAAAAAGTGATGGTTTCCATTTCTGGAATAGTAGAAAATGAAAAAAGTGGGTTTGGGAATAAAACCAAACAGGCTGTCTCTCTTTTTCCTTTTTTCTAACTAAACACAGTGAACCCCATCTACTCTTTTAGACAATACTCATAAACTCTAATTCCAAATGCATGCATGAGAATCACACAGAATTTAGCAGAACATAACAAACCTTGAAGACGCCTCCATTGAGCAGCCTCGCGCATTGCTTTCAGCTCCACCTGCGTATATTGAGAATTTGCCATGAATAAAGTTGCCTGTGGCATCTAACAAACCATTACAAGGCCACACTGGTACCTGAAATGCTTCTTGTTCCTCCTTCAGCTTTATTTTGTCATCTAGTGCTTTTCGCTACCAAAAAAAGACAAGACATTAAGATGCTAAACAGAATCATATACTTGATTAAAAATATGAAGAAATCTGCAAATTGGTTTTGGTCATTTCAGTTAGGTAAACAATTTCAAATCCAACCTAAAAGAGATTTCAAGTATTGATCACTTGAATAGAAGTGAATTTTATTACTTAGCACCATAAATAGGAAATAATTGTAAAAAGCATCCTCCAAGCATGGACTCCTTATGGACAGAATGTACCCTATAACTCCTGATAATTGTCTTTGATCACATCACTTTGGAGATCAATTCTGACACAGTTCTGAATTGTTCACATTATGAATCTATCCATCCATGCAGGTTGAAAATGTTTTCCAACTTCAACAAAAAGCCAGAACAAGTCATAATACTCACTTTGTCAGGATCCTGTAAATCCTTGAATGCTTTGTTTAACTTAACAAATGCTTGGTGAGCTTGAGGGTGAGAGCATTTGTCCGGATGAACCATTAGTGACAACTTCCAATACCTAGAGAGTATAACATCAGCAATGAGTAGGAGAATCTTATATGCACACATCAAAGAGCAGGAAGAGACATACGACATGGCCAAGAGAAGATGAATGCTAATTATTTGAGTGGGAATCCCACAGTAGTACTAGCACATTGTTTTGTGTCATTCCCAAAAATACTAGCACAAATATACCTTTTCTTAATTTTCTCAGCTGACATATTTTTGTTGACCCCAAGAATGTCATATGGACTAGCTTCCTCAGCATCAATTATTCTTGTAATCTGAAAATACAGCAGAGAAGTCAGCCCTGCACAAAAACCATTTTAAAATTGATTGCAACAGAACCTATCAACCTACAGGCAAGAAAGACTACAAAAATTTTACTTCTTCTAATGGCAGCAGTTGAGAAACTGGGAACGGTCCATAACTCGGGATAAAAATCAGAACAAAAATTGAATATGTAGGGGTATGACAGAATTAGCAAGAAAGACAAAAGAGAGGAACCTCCTCAAAACGCTCTGCTTCATTAGCAGACTCAACTTCTGTGACCACAGCAGGAGGTGGAGGTCCTATAAAAAAGTCGGTGTCTCCATCCAACTCAGCTCCTCTGTTGATTATTTCCATCCATTAGTATGGCATTAATTTTTTCTGATCTTTAGTTAAGCCTATGAGACACACACACACACACACACACACACACAATGCAGTTTGTTTGATTTATTTTGTTTCCAGTCAAAATACTGTGATGTATACCTCAGTTCAGCTTCTGCTTCTGTTAGTTTGGCTGCCGCAGCGAGTAACTCAGCAGACGGCATTTCAGGTCCAATAACTCTGCAAGAACCAACACCAAAGTAATGATACAAGAAAAGTACAAACCAAAAGGTTGCTATCAAGAATGGAACAAATAAACACAAAATCCTTCTTTTGCTAAAGCAATGAACAAATATTTAAATGGTTTCTATCACTTCATTTATCTGATATCGTACCAAATATATTATTTTCAATTTAACTTGCCAAAAAGTTATACACGGTGAAGCAAACTAAATTATGTTAAGAATGTTGGAGCTCAAGCAAAGGATCTGCTCATGTAAAATACATAGAATTAGTTACCTTCTTCGCAGGGCCAACAGAATCTTCCTTTGTCTTATCAACACTGTCAGTCACATTTCCAGGTTCTGAGTCTGGTGGAACTGGGTGTGCATCTCTCTGTGAATCCAAATGACCAAGCTCCTTTTGGGGTTGCACATGAGAGCAGATAATTGGACCAACAACATCCAGTGTAGGGCTGGCTTTATGTGGCAGTAGAAAGACTTTATCACCATTCTCTTTGAGGTTTAAGGATATAAACAGCCTCTGAAGATGCTTGACCAATGACATTTCAGATAATCCCCTTATATCAACAGCTTGTCCTTCGTCAATCATTCGCAAAAGCTAAATAAAACATCATTTGAAGAAACTTTACTAGATATCATCACAAGAAACTTACATACAATAATCAAGTATCATTACTTAAAAATGGAGTGGTAGGTGAAAACTATGATGTTCAATAAAACCAGGAAGTATAGGCATCATAAACCATCAACTCATTCAAACACATGACTGCTGCAAAAACCAAGATAGCCATTGGCCACAAAACTTAGAAGTGTGACAAGGCAAGAAAACAGAATCCCGAGCTTTCAAGTTCTATCTGCAGTTGACATAAGAGATTCCCCACCTAATTAGATAGTGAATATATCAGCTTTTAACCAATTCATGCCTCTAGTGCCACTAAATCCATGGGACCATGATTTTTCAATCATCGTAAAAGAAAATCCTTGTTATAATTTCTCAATAAAATCTGATTAGCAAGTAGCAACCCCAACACGCATAAACTTAAGAAAAATAAATAAATATAGTTTCACAGAGTTCTGGATGGGGAGATAACTTGTCATTAAGGCTTTTAACATACAGCAGTTCTGACTATTTTTCAATTAGCCAAAAAGCTCAGAGCACATATGCAGAAGAAATATTCTTAGAGAAAAGATATACAGCAACAATATTTTCTTCCAAAATACTGCAGTTTCCGTGAGAATTATGAATATGGAGCTCAAATGATAAGTCCAAACGCCGAAAAATATAATCACCACACTAAGAAAGCAGAAATTAGAAACATAATAAAGTCTCTATCTTTGGACCAATTTGCTAAAAAGTACCTGCTCTAAATCCCCAGCAACAGCAGGAAACTCCTTTAATATATACTTAACCACCTCCTCCGGGCTCTCCGGCTCGGAATCCGACCCCGACCCACTTTCATCATCCGAATCATACCTCCTCTTCTTCCTCTCCCTTCGTTTATGATTCTCACTGTCCCTCCTGCTATGTTTCTTTTTCTTCTTATTCCTCTCATCATCTCTTCGTGATTTTTTACTTCTTCGCTTCTCCTCTCGGTCACGGTGTCGTTTGCGGCGTTTCGACGTCGATTCAAGCTGGTCGTCGGATGACGAGGTGGCAGAGGAGGAGGAGGAGATGGAGATTGAGGATTCCCGGGATGATTTCCGGTTTCTTGATTTTCTTGAGTGACCCCCCATGGATATGATTTCAGTTTGTATTATTTTGGTAGCAAAGATTGATTCTTGAATTAACGGCAGAAGCAGCAAAATTTTCAGGTTCTATGGTTAACCCGCAGTCGGCTCCATTTGGGGCGGGTTAGAGTCCGTAAGTAAATGGGCTCTTGGACTTGGACTTGGACTTTATATTGTTTGGATCCGAACATATTTTGGACCATATTGGGCCTTGGGCCAATCGACCCAACATAATTATACGTAATACGGTATAGTTGTAAGATTAATAGATTATGTATACGTCTATTTAAAGTGTGCTTATTATTAAATAAAATCTCACTTATAAAGCATAGTATATATAACATAAATTAGAAAATAATAATATGTTCATTTTCAGAAACGTACAATTACTTAAAATATAACTTTTTCAATCAACAAAAACAAAAATTGTGTGGGTTGGAGACATTTTATTAGCATCTTCGAAAGAAAATGTGGGCTAGGTGGAGCTTGGCTGAGAGTTCGAAAATAGGGCAAGGTCAAGTATTTAAAACTCTAAGGGCTAGTTTGGTTGGGATGATAATGTGAGATAAAGTATTTTTATTCCACTTTATCATTCGTTTTATCTCACTTTATCATTCGTTTGGTTGAAATAATAATAAACACTTAAGCCCGCACGAGTATCAAAAGCCCGTGCTTATATGTGCAATTCTCATGATAAATTAACCTATCACTCCCCATGGAATTATTTATCCATAGCCCTACTCTTTGTGTTAAAATTATCTATTTTACCCTTTAATTTTTGAAATTATGGATTTTATATTTGAGTAGGGGATAAAAAATAATTTATTAGACGTAATCAAAATGCTTTAATGTTGAACGAAATACAACAACCAACAATCGTGTCGATCTATATAAAAATAATCATGCAAACCAAACTATAGCGTAATGATAAATAATCACACAAATTATCTCATAATGAATAATCATGAGATAACTTAAAAATAGAACCAAACTAGCCCTAAGAAGAAAAGAGTTACAATTCTTTATATATGTATGCACCTAGTGCTAATAGTTCACGTCACATGTTGATGGGGTTAAAAAAAAAAAAAGAAAAAAGAGATTTTCTTATGACCTATTCAATTCAGTAAATGGGTAAAAATTTGTTACATCGATCTTATCACGTTAATTTTTTTTGCTCCTAATTACCAAATTTTCAAATTGGAGCAAACGCTTGTGGGATGAAAACAATAGGAATTTGATGCTCAATTTGAACTAAGAGGGACCAAATCAAGAAAGGGGAAAAGGGTTGAGCTTTATGTTATTGAACAGATGGACAAAACATGATTACTGGCAAAAAGTTGGCTCTGTGTATGATTGGCTGTGGAGAGGGTCCAGAGGGTCTGAATATCCCTATAGTCATGCCATTTTTAACTTGTCTTATTCCAATCCAGTTGTGCATAACAGGACACATGGGAGTTTTAGCTGTTGTTTGATCACTTATATGTCATCAGCTTTAACTATGATTGAACTGTAGAGGCTTTTAGCTAGATAGATACACACACACACACAAAAACATGTGTGTATGTGTCTTAAGGGAGGTGAAGAGCTAACTCAAATGAAAGCGACATTGAAGTGATGTTGATCACGTTAAATATTCATTCAATTTTATGAAATACTAATTCTAGTTCCATGCATAAGGAAAAGTTTTGTACTGAAAAAAGAGTTTGTGAGAGAAGAAGGCAACTTCAAGGTTCTCAAACTGATATGATGATCAACTCTGATGCTAAATATGAAGGTTCAACCGTTTCAATATATTGTTCAGTTGATGTACATGCATTTGGTAGAAATTTTATCATATGAAAAGCACAAAGGTGATAGCAAGACTGCTCAAAGACCTTCGACTCCTTCACTGTGAGACAAGCTGGGTATATCATCATTCATTAATTAATGATATCTAAAATGCCTCAAGGCCCTTAACTCGTCGGATTTAATGATCTTAAAAAATATAAAGGTTCAACTCCTCCACCAACAGTTATGGTAAAAGTAATTTATTGTCTTTATAAAAAAACACTTCAACTGTGAAAGAAAATCACTTTATAAATTACTTTACAATTCTTGATTCATTCTATGTAAACTAAGACTGTCTCATTATAAGACGTTTCAATAATGAGAAATGGAACCACTTTGTAAATTACTTCAAAATTCTTGATTCGTCCTACCTGAGTTATGACACACGGTATCATTATATACATGTATCTTTAGAGGTTATTGAGTTGATTCCTTTATGGGGCATTTCTTTTCTCTTTTGGAATGAAAGACATGAAAGAAATGGCCATTATACCAAGCTTTCTTATATTACTCTCTTGCATATATATCCTCTTGCTCTAGACCTCTAGTGCATGGTTTCACCCATGCAAGTGCATGTGCTTGTTCCTTCAGGCATCTATCTATATGGAAGTAGCACCTTATATCCTTCTTGATGCCCTTGCTTTCCCATCTTACTACTTACTACCCATAATGTGGTAAAGATAAAAACACATAGGGGACCATATATCTTTGTCCATGCATTTCCGCAAAGCCAAAGAATCAACAGCTGTTCTCCCATAGCAAAAGCTACAAAAGTGTATGATGCAAAGTTCCAAAGGAGAAAAAGTTGGAGGCCATTAAACTTGGGTAGATCTTTTCCAAGCGCAACAAAAAGTCTGTGATTTTTGCTAGCATCACTGCACGTGAACCTCAAAAAAGTGTTAAAGGGAGAAGCAACTGAATATCTATCTATAAATAGCAACCCCCTCTCAATCCGGAAACTCCATGTGTTAGAAAAAATTTCAATTTCAGACTCATCATTTAACCATGAAGCTCCTGTCAGTTTTGCTGATAGCCCTTTTGTTCATGGAGGTGTGTTTTCATAAGAAACTTTTGAATTTTGATGTGTGTGTATTTACACAGCATTGAAGTTGCTTAGTTTATTGTTGTACACATTTTTCAGGTTTTTGTGGAGGCAACATCAGTTAGCAATGCTGCACATTCTCTTTCTCAGGTAATAAATAATCTCATCTCCCCAATCCCTTTTCGCGTGAGTTCGAGAGTAATTCTTTAATTTAAGGGGGTTCACGTAAAACACACAATCGAACTACCATATCAAAACTTGTGCATCCTGAAACGACAGTAAAATATTAGATTTTTTAAGGGTTGCACAATGAAAACTCTCTGATACTCAAGTTAAGGATCGAAACGATAACGACCACATCTATTACAAATATATCAGGACAGATATCGAATTAGTTGATTTGAAAGGGCAAAATTGACTCATTAAAGTCAAAAAAATTGACTTCATCATGTTATGACTCCTTAACTTTTGCATAAATGAGGCTTATGGTGATTTAATTTCCAAACTTATCCTGGTTAATTAAGTTTGCACTAAGTTTTGAACTCATAACCAACTTTTTTCCAGGAGGATGTAGATGGAGACTTGGGAGGCCTTCTCAAGAAACACCACCCTCAAAAAATAAGTAACCAAATTTTTGTTGTTGTATTGTTCATAGGATATCTGTACTCATAAACCACTGATTGCATTGTATTGTTCTAATCAAAACCGTGAAACAGATTGCAGTCATGAATGCTCGAGGAGATGCAGCAAGTCGTCGAGGAAAAACTTGTGCCATCGAGCATGCAAAAGCTGTTGCGCTAAGTGCCACTGTGTGCCACCAGGGACTTATGGCAACAAAGACCTCTGCCCTTGCTATGCTAGTCTCAGGACTCATGGAAACAGGCCCAAGTGCCCTTGAAAATATACTTGATTTTTTGTGGAGTTATTGGATTTTCATATTAGAATTCAATTGGTATATGTATATTGATATTATTTTGATGCATATAATTCTTGCTTGGCTGTGGTAGCAGTGATGGGCAGAAATCTGTATTGGTTTGGGAATAAAATGAGTGATGTTGCCTTGTGTAGTACTATTGGTGTGTTGGTGCTGCTTTGCTATCTAGTGAATGGAATTGGTGACCCTTTTGAGTTCTTGTTGGTATTTTCTTTTAATCCAAATTGAATTTTAGGGTCGAGATTGCAACTTCAATAAGAGATTGTTAATTCAATATGATCCTAAAGAAAAGATAGGTATTACTGGGGACTGTACAATGAAAATCGCTCTACAACAAAGTCAGTAAAGTGATCATATATAGTAATAATAGTGCTAGGAATAAATTTGTAAATAGCAATAATTGGAACAATACACTTAAAAAATGTGATAGTGCAACTATTTTATGATGACATCAGTCAAATGGTTAGTGGGCCACGTGACTTGACGTAGATCTATCATATTAATGAAATCTAACAATCACATAAATATTGTCCTAAATGCTTGGATGGAAACCCAAAATACGAAGTTTTGACAGTCATACAAGCATTGCTCCAAAGCATCGACATGACCCTTCCTCCATAACATACTCCTCAACAGAGGGTATTTTTGATATACCACTTTCACTGGTTATGAAAACAAAATCTAGCCAAATGTTCAAATAGCACAACTTGAGGAAGTAATAAATCTGAAACTTCATAGTAAATTATGACAATCATACTCATAAAGGGTTTACATTTAGTTCTTTAAACAGAGGAAACCCAAACCACAAATCTTATTTATAAGCTGGTTTATTACATTAGTACCAGGAAATTAACAGTATAAACACAGACCCACCACATCTCTCAAGGACACTTATGTTTTCCCCCATGAGTTTTCATGTCAGCATAACAAGGGCAGACATCTTCGTTCCCGGACGTCCCTGGGGGCACGCAGTGGCACCTACGGCAGCACGTTCCGCACGCCCTGACGCACATTTTATGCCGGGACGCCTTGCTGCACCGGTACGCGCACTTGGACCCGCAATCTGGAATGCGTATGTATGTATTACACAACGGTTCATCACTAAAATTGTCTATCATTGCTGATCAACTTTCAAAGTACGTATACTCACCAATTTTAGCAGCTCCAATTGCTAGCGTTTGTCCATTATACATCTCCATCTAATGATCCAAAACGGAAAAAAGGAAAACGTATTAATCTGATATCTATATCTTAATGTACCTTTTCTATTCTGAGAAGGGAAAAATATATGCACCTCATGGAGTAGGACGAAGCAAAGGATCATTAACAATAGAGTGGTCTTTGTGCACGCCATTGCCAACATTTTCTAAGGAAGAAGTTGTGATTTTAGAGATTTGAGTCTTCTCTTTATATAGCAGAAGAAAAGAATGGTGTTTTTTGGTATGCGTGTGGCCAAGGTATACATAGGGAATTTTACGATCCCAAAAGGATTCATACTTACTTGTGGAACACATCTTTTTGCCTGAAACAGCTCTAAGGGAAATTGCAGTAATCCAATCCCATGAAAAAGCATATCACATGAAAAATTTATGTGAAGTCATTATTTCTCCTATTAGTAAAAAAAGGTGCAGCGAAATTTCCTCCAAAATAAGACAATCTCATAAGTTTATAAGACAATCTCATAAGTTTTTTGGTGCACTCCAAAAAGTTTCACCTTGATCACCACTCAGTTGTCAAAAAATGATAAACAATACTATTATAAAAAAGATATGAGATAGATAAAAGAAAATATGTTGTTATGATTTTAATCTACACTGAATAGACTAATTTATAAGCGATATGGGGAGCACTTTCTTATGAATTCCAATGTGGAATAAATAATAGCTTAGTATTATATACTGGTATAATTTGCCATACTTTTCCTTTATTTCTAATGTGGAATAACTTGATTTATACTAGCAAGGTTTCCAACTCATTTGTTCAATTATCAATGTGGGATAAAAGACTGACCAAAATTGTTTTATACTCTCACAAGTCCCCACATCTTTATTCTTAACAACAATGTGGGACAAATCTCACTTGTGGAATTTATGTTCGTTATACCCATTTTTCACGCTTTAAATATCTAAGTATTTCAGCTAATAATCGGCACTAATTTAAAGAAATAAAACATCTATTTAACATGTAATTAGTCCCAAATATCAATTAAATAGGTGCCAATTATAACAATGGTATCCGGTTCCAAAAGCATTTTTCAAAAGAGCCATGAATTTTTGAACTATCAATTTTTAAATTAAAAATTAGGGACAAAATAGTCGACTAATCAAATAGCATAGTCCTCACACTTCTTTATAAATGTAAGGTTTAATATTCGAACTCTAAAAACTTATTTTTACATAAGTGAAAATTTTGATATATTCCAAATTATATGATTTTTTTTTAGTTCAATTTGATTAATCTTATCCCTTGTTGAAACGATTTAGACGTCCTCAGTTACGTCCCATTCATGAGAACATCTTTTGTGAAATGGTCCTACTGTGTAAATACCCTTTCATTTATTTATTTATTTACATCTATAATTTATTTTAAGTAATTTATGTTTTCTTTAACTAAACTACTTCTCGAATCTATAAATAGCTTAATTATTGATGTTTTTGTTGGACTATTCCAACAATCTTAGAAATAAGCTTTGTTTTAAATTGAATTAAATAGTTCTGGTTTGTAATCTAATAACATCATGTCTCTCCTATTAAGGATACTAATGTTGTCTCTCTCAAAATAGAAAAAAAAATAAAATAAAATGAATTAAATAGCTTAAATTAATTTGACAAAAAATTGTGACCCTAACCTCATCAATTCAATTCTTAACCTTTCCTTATTTCATTTTTCACTTCCCCTCGACATAACTTTCCGAAAATTAGTGTTATATTATTAGTTTTTGGTAAGAAGAATTTCGAATTTATTATTACAATAAAATAAAAATCAAATCGCAATTATTGCTAAAAGTCATCCTAAAGAAGACCAAAAAAAAAAAAATTGATAGAAAATGTTAAAACTAGGGGCATTTTGGTAACTACATTCTAAATGCCAAAAATAGTAAATACATTAATTAATAAAAATCCTAAAGGAGACACCAAAAAAAGAAACAAAGTTGATAGAAAATGTTAAAACTAGGGGCATTTTGGTAACTACATTCTAAACGCCAAAAATAGTAAATACATTAATTAATAAAAATCCACCCTCTCCCCCGCTTGCTTCTTGCCACCGCTCCGGTCAAGGAAGATACTCTCCGGTGAACTTGCTCAAGTATCTCCGATTGTCCGTATAAATTCGTTAAATCTCCATTGTACACTTCCAAAACCCCCTTAATTCCCATCCTAAACCCTTGACGGAGCCGGATATACTTACATGCATTTTTTATCTCCATCCCATAATGCGCGGATGGCTCAGTACAGGCAAGGCGGAGGCGGCAATTGGGAGCGAAATGGCGTCGTTTCAGATCACGTGTCAGTCAGCGTCCGCAGTGGTTCGAGGCACTTCCACCGCCGGCGATCGAAGCCGCATGCGGCTTATAAGATCTCCATCGGATTCTGCGTTCTGACGCTCTCTGTCATTTTATCAATCTCCGCTCTGTTCTACTTCTCTTTGCAGAGCAAAGGTACCGAAATAATAGGCTTATGTATTCACTGTGAGGCCTTCGGCATTTTTGTACTAAAGCTTGTGTTTTTTCAGTTGTATGTGAGTGTATTTAGTGGAAATTTTGGCAATTGGTCAGTTACTTCAAGTTAATGGAATGAGGAGCAGACTGTAGAAATAGACATCATGTAGAGTGGTTGACTGCTGGCAGCAGTAATAGAAGTTTTTGACTGAGATAATAATATCTTTAATAACATAAATTTGTGCATGGAAATAAAGTTTTCTGACTTGGGTTAAAGAAACCTAGGAGCTTTTGGTGAATTGGAAGTAATCTTGTAAATTTATTGATGTAACTTGAAATTTGAGCTGAGATAATGATGTTCATGTGGTGGTAGTTGATTCTTAGATTTGTTTTAATTGAAATTTAAGTATGTCAAACTTTGCTTTATGCTAGAGGTTATGCAAAGGCTTTCACTGAGTTGGCAAATGTGCAGAAACAATATGAACCTTTGGTTTCAAAGAGGTTACCACGTTGGTTAAAGTGAAAAACATAAACTAAATTGATTTTGCAAGATCTTCCCTTATGACTCAGATAGTTTCTAGAAATGAGGACAAGGTGAGATATAGGAGTAAGAACCTAGATAGGTAGTAACTTGACTATGATCTATAATGTTGACAGATTTGTTAATCAGAGTTTGTAATGTGCATATGTTGGTTCTTGATTCCAAGTCCTGTTGACAATTCATAGTTTCTTCCAGCTGCATCTGACAGTATGAATGGATCCTCATCACCGGTCTTTTATGGAAAACTAATTCAAATTTGAATGGAGATATTTTTAATTACAGTGCACCTTACGTACTAGATCTTTGTTGGCCCACTTGGTTGTAAGTGCTTGATTTTGGCAATTTACTTAATTCTTTTTCTGTTAGGAGGGGAAATAAATAGACACCAATCTGAAGATGATGACATGAACAATGATACGGATTTTCTCATGGATGTGACGCGAATAGAAAAATCCAAGGAGCTCAAATTTGGCCATGGATCAGTTTCTCATGGCCGGGATTCACGGTACTGGGACAAGGATGATAGAAGAAGAGATGAAGATTATAATGAGGAGGAATTGGAGCGAGCCCGGGATGGTTCTGGTGGTACTGTTCACACCCCAGTGGAAAACAGAGATAAAGTATCTTATTATGATTGGCCTCATGAACTCTCGAATCACCAAAGAAATGGATTATACAATGAGGCTGGACGCAATGAATTGAAAATGTATGAAGCTGAATATGAGGCCTCTTTAAAGAGTGTTGGAGAATCCACAGATTTGCACGAAAATAGAAACCAACAACCTGGGGATACTGATGGGAGGGAGCATAGACCACTAGATGATGATGATGACTATGATGATGGCATTGAGTTATGGGATGATCAACTAGAAGAAGGTGATGATGTTGAACATGACGACAGGGACCACTCTAGTGCCACTGAAACCCATCATGCTAGAAACAAGAAGTCAAACATCAATGAGGAGGCTGATAAGGCTACCGCTTATTCATACAGCGAGGAATCTCTTTCTGACTCTCAGCATGCTAAAGTCAAGACAAGTTCTGGGCATGCTAGTTCTGAAGAAGTTCCACCTGTTCGAAGGCTGATTCCTGAAAAGCGCTCAGGTTCAAAAAAGAAGCCTAGGCGACGAAAATTTTCTGGTAACTATCTGTTTGCCTAATAAGATGATTCCTTTTTCATAATGGTCAGGTTCCTACTCATATCAATGGAAAAATACTTTAGTGACAATTCTATGAGTAGCGTCTTAAAGCTTCGTTGGCCACCTCAGCTTGAAAGTAGGCTCTATTATTAAGTACTGATACAGATCATGAAATAAATAATATATCACTCTGATGCTACAATAAGATTTTCCTACGTCCAGTTTAGCAACAACCACTTTTAGACTTTTCACTTTCTTAGATATTTGATCAATACTATCTGCTCAGCATGATAAATGGCTGTTTGCGTTAATCCAACCTTGCCTTTTCCTGATTAAAATATAAACAAAAGAAGAATTTTCTAAACCGATGAATGTCATGTTGATATACTTGAAGAATACATTTAGTTACCTTTTTCCCCTTCACCATATCTGTTATTGATCTGGATTCGATGCTGATACTCAATGATTTCAGGTTCTTGTGAGATGAAATTTTTGGATTCCAGTGCACTACTCGTGGAGCCTTTAGAAAGTCGAAAATTTGTGAGATTTTCTTTGCAATATACAGTGACAGAAGAGAAGCCCATTGAAGATGAAAAATGGGAACCTAGATTTGCTGGACATCAGAGTCTCAGAGAAAGGGAGGAATCTTTCATTGCTCGTGATCAAAATATTAACTGTGGCTTTGTGAAAGGTCCTAAAGGGTCACCAAGTACAGGATTTGACTTAGCTGAAGATGATGCAAAATACATTAGTAGTTGCCACATTGCTGTTATGTCTTGCATCTTTGGTAATTCTGATCGCTTGAGATCACCAATTGGCAAAATTGTATGATTCTTTACGACCCTTTTCCTATCTTTCAGCCTTTACTTAGTTAACCTCACATGAACTACACACTTAAATTTACCACGAGTAAATGCACTAAATTACTTTTTGGGTGTGTAACTCTTTACTAATATTGGCAATTTCAAACAAAATGGTTGCGTACTAAGATTAAATGTTAAAACCTGGGGTTGGGATCAGTAATTTGATATTGTCAAGAACAGGAAGTTGTTTTCAATTGTGTTCTTCATCATCCAATAACAGGAGGATGTTTTTCTTTTTGTCCTTCAAGCTAAATCAAAATTATCGAATATCTTCAGTGTGCAAATCTCATTCCTCTGCTTGATTTGTGTTTTATCTGCTTGGCTTTCAGTTTGTGTAGTTGTCAATGTGGTCATGGTCTTCAATGAAGCTGAAAACATTTACTTTTGTTTACTTTATCACTTCATAAAATGTACACTAGTAAATTGGATAGATTTCTTGAAACAAAGATGGGGATATATTTGGAATACTAATATAAGCAAAAATCACAAATGTCCTTGATCTTGAGCATTGCAATTATTATAGGGGCCATAATTCAGTGGTAGTGATTAATGTTGGCCATATAAAAGTGGATGGATCTAGTTACTTTTTCAGAATACTCACTGCTGATATTCCAAGATGCATATTGTTAACTAGAACTGCGATAGTTACTCTAATCTCACTTCCTCGAAAACTTAGGTCTCTCGTTTGTCAAGGAAAAATGTATGCTTTGTCATGTTCGTGGATGAAGCAACTTTGCAAACTCTTTCATCAGAAGGCCAAATGCCTGATACGATGGGCTTTATTGGGTTGTGGAAGATTGTGGTGGTGAAGAATCTTCCTTATACTGATATGCGGAGAGTAGGGAAGATACCAAAATTTTTGGCACATAGACTTTTTCCTTCAGCAAGGTACTAAGCACAGCTAAAAATTCACGATAGCTTGCATGATTATCCTTATTATGCTCGCACTGTTATGTGTTCTGTTGCTATTTTTCCTTTCTGTTTTTGTCTTTTTTCCAATTTGTCTTCTGTTCCACTATTGTCCTATTTTCTGATTTTATTGAGTCAACAGGTTGTGTTTATTGGGCCTAGGATGAGATTCGGAACTGTTATACCTGTAATTTTATCCCGGCATTGAAAATGGCGAATAATCTGAAGACTGTTTTATGGATATCCTCTCTACTTACCTCTGTCGATATCACAACATAAATCAAATGACAATGCAGGTTACAGTTTCTACCTTTGAGGACAATTTTAAAAGCAACGGTCTATCTAGCAGTCTTGTGAATATAATAACTTCTCATGCTTTTGAATGACCAGAACTGTTCAAGATTGACTTTCAATTTATTTGTTATATAGTTTGAAAAATTGTCTCCTTCAGACATGCAGGAACTTAGAAAATGATCTTGTTGGACCTTTGAGGTGAAATGGGACTCTTTTTGTAATAGTATATTAATCTATTAACTGTTTTGTTAAAACACTTGTGATATGGTAGTATTGAGTGCGAGTTTGTAAGTGATTTAATTGGAAATTGATTACATTAATGAGGAATTCTGCACCATGCAATCGTTTTTCTTGAATTGTGTGCCACACAATCCGCTTTGCAATCTAATTTTCACCACCTTATTATCTGGATATTATTTTAGGTACTCAATTTGGTTGGACAGCAAACTTCGTCTGCAACTTGATCCGTTGCTTATCTTGGAATATTTCCTGTGGAGAAAAGGTTATGAATATGCTATTTCGAATCACTATGATCGCCATTGTTTGTGGGAAGAGGTTGCCCAAAACAAGAAGCTCAACAAGTATAACCATAGCGTTATAGATGAACAATTTGCATTCTATCAAGCAGATGGTATGAGAAGATTCAATGCATCAGACACTGGCAAGCTTCTTCCCAGCAGTATGATTTTTGTCCACTATATCTTTATAAATTCTTAGGTTTCAGCACGATCTTTTGTGTTGTATGTGACTTGTTGTTTTTCTTGCAGATGTACCAGAAGGGTCCTTCATTGTCAGGGCTCATACACCAATGTCAAACTTGTTTTCTTGCCTCTGGTTTAACGAGGTTGATCGGTTTACTCCTCGTGACCAGCTAAGTTTTGCTTATACATATCACAAATTGAGATCGAAAAATCCAGAGAAACCCTTTTATCTCAATATGTTCAAGGTGCGCTATTATAGTTTAACAATTCGTTTGAAGTGTTCAATACCTTCTACTGTTTGTGGTGGCATATCGGTCGCTGAACCCAAATTATCTCTCTGTCTCAGGATTGTGAGAGGCGAAAGATTGCTAAATTGTACCATCACAGGTCTGAGAAGAGGAGGAATGTACCCCAACACGAGACAGAGTAGTTCTTTACGCTGAGCTTCGTCTGAGAAACTGGTTCATTCTTTTCTACTAATATGCATTGTGGGCAGTGGTATATCTGTAGCATACGGTGTAAATTTGCAACTCATGAGGAATGTGACAGCGCAATTCAGTCAATTCAGGCAAGCAAAGTTCAGTTTTGCTGGCTCCTAAAATAGCTTGGAAGAGAGAACGAAAACATAGAGAACTCCTAGTCTCAATTCAATTCATTTAATTACATAGATTGAATGTATAATGCCAAAATGGAGCACCTGATATATTTGTACTAATATTCATTGTGATACACCACCTGGTGTGGTTACAACAGTATGTATTCTTGTCATCTTTTAGGTGATAAAATTCTGGTTCAAAACTCTTCTCTATTTTTCCACACTATATACATAATTTGTACCATGATTATTTATTCAAGATGAGTGATGCAATCGAGCCGAATTTGAGGGAATGTTTTGAAGTACATATATTAAGTTCGAGTTAGATGGACCTAATATTTTGAATTTGAACTCGATTTGATAAAAACATGAGCTCAACTCGATCTACTCTATTAAGCTCGAATTATTAAGTAAATAGTAAACAACTGTCGAGATTGAGCTTGAATTTAAAATAAAATATAAATAATATAATTTTTTTGATATTACGTAATAAAAGATGAACCATTCATTCAAATAAAAGCCTACATTATACAAATCATTTCGCTTACGTTTGATTAAGCAATAAAAGACAAATTTATTTTCTTTCTCCTGTTTGATGAAAAATAAAGCTCACCTTGCCATAAACCAACCACCATAATAAATGACTTTCAATAAACAATGATTTGCAAAGATGAACAACTCCCTTAGTAGTGCACTACAGCTTGAACAAATTTGTATTCAGTTGATAGGTGACAGCTACTGGTAAAAGATAACATCTCTATGTTCAATCAATCAAAATACAAATAGAATCAACCCCATGAAATCAACTACCCAACTAACATATATAAAATATTGAAAATGTCTTTTACCAAAAATTAAAAAAGAAAAAAGGAAAAAACAGAAGATTCTAAAATGTCATACTTTGAGCCTATGGAATTACACATCTTGTCTCCATATACAATTGCTTGGCCTGCTCTTTTTACACAAGTTCAAAATACAAATATCATTTTTCCCTTTTTTCTTTTTCAATATCAAACAAAAGAAACAAGATTAATCAAGAAAAAGAAAAATGTAATTATGTGAATATCAAACCAAACCCAAATTCTTGGAAATTACAGTGATGTAATTAAGGTTACCATGCATGGTTCTTGATTGTATGATGAGGCTTATGCATGAGAAAGAACTTCTTCAAGACTTTGATGAGTACTAGAATGCTTTGTTTCTTCATGTGTAGTCCATTTGCTTTTGACAACTTCAAGGCTTTAACACAGCTGCCATGGACTTCTTTCCCTGGTGAAGAAATATCAGATTTTTGTGTCGTTTTCCCGCGGCTTCTTGAGGATTCTTCATTCAAATCCTCCCACAACATATCCATTTTCTCTTCTTCATCTTCATCAAGAGAGGAGCTCTCTTTCTTGAGTTCTTGGAATGACCGCAGGTTGAATTTCTCTTTATTTTCTACTTCTTTACCTTTGAATTTTTCTGCTGGTTTTTGGTGGCCGGAGGTGGAGGTGGGAGAAGGGGAGGGCCGCCAGAGAGGCGGTGATTCGATGAAGCGTGGCGGCGAGTCGGCGGTGGTGGTGGGGAAGCTGAAGTCTTCTTCTGCAGTGGCCATGAGTTTGTTTTTCTGGGCTTTGTAATAAAGAGGTGGGAGGGAGGGGTGTAGTGTTGGTTGGGGTGGAAGGTATGGTGGTTGATTATGTGTGTAAGTTTAGTTCAACGGCTACAACTTGTGGGCACATAATAAGTTGTTTAAGTCAAGAATAAGGGGGGACATTAATTGGACCCACCAAACTCCAAGTCCAGAGACAGTGTAACAATTGATGGAAAATTTAAATTTGTGTGTCTTAATTGTATTAGTACAACAAGTGTTTTTTTTAGGTATTTCAGATGATGTAAGACTATCATATGCTGTTGATTTGCTGAGTTTATCTTTGGCGGTTTTGTTGCCTATTTCGTCTGTTGCTCCTAATCTGAGCTTTTGGGAAATGGCAACCTAACAGTGGGGAAGTCTGGGATGACTTTAGGTGAAGTTGAATTGAGTTTATATCTTGAAGTTTACTAAAAAGTTATATTTAATATAAAAGTTTTGATGAGAAAAAGGAAAAAAAATTATGAAGAAGAATAATTTTGTTGTTTGGTTGATAAGGAAATATTAAGAAAAAGAAAATTTGAGGGAAAACATATTAGAATTAGAGAAATTCATTTCTCTCTAAAAATCATGAGGGAAATAAACTTAAAAAAAAAAAAAAAAAAAGAAAAATTGTGACTTCCTCTCCTTCTTCAATACTTTAATCACCTCCAATGTTTTCATTTATTTACTCTTCTTTACTTAAACAACAAACAAACTTGAGGTTTTATACTCCACACATGGCGCTCCTTGCTTTAGAGAGAAGCCTCAATGCAAGCAGAGGTGAATGAAACATAAACGAAAATATTGACTTGAGTAATGCAAACATTAGCGAGAATCCAATGTCCAAAAACCCTAAGGGTTGGAGCAGGTTAGGTTAGATAAAAGATACATACGGTGCCCCTATTTTTTTAGGATAAGAGGGCTAAAGAAAATGCCTTAAGTCAATGTTCGATCACCACGCCATATTTCCATAAAAAGATCAAACGACTTTTAAACAAAAAAATTACCCATACAGAAACTGAGATAGACCTTTAAACAAAAAAAAAAAATCCATACTAAGGCCATGAGACAACTCTCTCTAAGAATCTTGGTAGAAAGCTCCATAACTTCAAGACAATGGGCCAAAAGACAAGATCTCTTCTGGTAAAAGAAATTCCTTAAGCAGTCAAGGGTGGCTGATCCTTCTTCACTTAATGAACTTTGTTCACCTTCGAAAAGATATTTTGACCTGAGAGTATGCCTCATCACATAAGACACAGCCCATAGAAGAGAGCTGGTAATATTCTTACAATACTTGCTAGTCCAGGCCTTCTTAAGAAGATAAAATTGGTCCTGACAATCACATTGCGACCTTGCCAACTTGCTGAAAAAATGTGTGGCAAAAATGTAGCGGTCCTTGATGCATAAAATGAAGATGGAAGCAAAGAACTGAACTTAAGTATCTTAAACAGCCAAGCAGAATGAAATCCATCAACTGAACTTAAAATTCTATAGCCTCAAGATCAAAAAAATCAAATGTACCCAGTAAACAATACAAAGACTTCTAAACTAACGGGAATACCTATATAACAATTTGAACTTGAAAAACAAATCAGAGCATATGCCAACAGCTCACCGACCAGTTAAAAGTGTTTTTTGTTTTGATTGTTGTTTTTTTTTTTTGCAGCATTTGGGGTCTTGACAGTTGCTCACTCTCCAAGGACAGTGGCTTCTTAATTCTTCTAAAAAGGTGATTCCATGGAACTTAACTAGACAAGCTAATATGCAGAAAAGATTCAATCTTCCATGATGAGATAAATCTAAAAAGTCAGATCTTTGGGATCCTCAATTATCTTAGCCAAGGTTTGCAAGAAAGCTGCCAGATCAGCACCATATATCACACGATGATCTGCAGTGACGTTTACCTGGAAATATTGCAAGCCGGCATAAAGATTAAAGGAGCAGTGACAAGTTGAGAGTAAAGAGAATGCATATATAAAGTAAAACCAGTTATGATGAATATGATCCCACCTGCATCTGAGTTTTCATGCCAATCCGACCATCTTTAGTACCAACAAGAGTGGGTTGAGAAGCTCCAACAGCCATAATTGCACCCTGTGGAAATGTCATATATGGTCGAAGCCATTTAATCAGATGACTCGCAGAAAATCCTCATTCTCAGGGGACATCAACAATAATGCCTTCAAAATATAATTTAAAAAGACTTACAGTTCCTGGTGGCAAGATGGCATCAAAGCGATCCACCCCAAACATTCCAAGGTTAGATAGAGTGAAAGTTCCTGTAAAGCAATAAAACAACCATGGTAAGCAGAAGTTTAATGTAAGAAAAGGGATGTCCAAGAATTTTCTTCTGTCTTTTAGTTCCTCTTCTTGGAATAAATGGGTGGTTTGGATAAGTAAAGCAGAAGCAACCTGTGTCCTCTAAGCAGGTGCAGACAATTACATAACCAAGTTACCTGTGGTGTATTCATTAGGTTGTAACTGCTTTGCCCGTGCCTTATCAACTAACTCCTTCCACTTTCTTGATAATGAATATATGTCAATCTAAGTATAACACAGCAAGGAAAGAAAATTAATGTAAGCAACTAACAGAGAAGGCGGCAATGAAAATCATAATCTCACACAAGAATGAGGTATTATCAACCTTGTCGGCATCTTGAAGCACGGGTGTAATCAGACCACCATCTATGGCTACAGCTACTGCAATGTTGATATGACTGTTATATGTAAAGCTCTTGCCATCTCTGCAACTAGAATTCACAGCAGGATGTTTGACCAAAGCAAGAGCTGTTGCCTTGGCTAGCAATGCTGTCATGGTCACCCCCTTAGACTTGATCTGGAAAGGATTCGTACAGATTATGACTTGCTAAACAATCTCAAAAAGGAAAATAGAAAAGAAGCATTTCCTTGATGCAAACTCATTGAAACAAGGCCCAGCAGATCAACCCCTGGGTATGAAACCCAATCTGTGTAGATTCTAAAAAACTGCAAGATTTTCCCCTCATGAATCATATTCCACTGATTTCATATTTTTCTTAAGTAAAAGTGCCAGAAAGATCATATTGCTTAATTCATTTACAAAATACAGGGTTGGCTTTTTTGCAAAATTTAGCTACCATAAACTGGTTCGCCATAACAGTCTATAAATCATGCAGTGGAAATTAGTAAAGCAGTTTATATATGAACTTCTACAAGTTCAAATTATATTACCAAAGATTTGATAGTACTAATCTTCAGGATACCTATTCCACTTATCCAACTTAACTAGAGATTTGTTTGCTACTACGACCCAAAAATTTCATCTTTGCACAAGAATTGAATAGATATCCACAAACCCATAATCTTTTGAGCAATGCACCAACAAACAAAACATATAACAATTTAGTCAAACAAAATTACCTTCTTGTATAAAGCATCAAGGGCATCTGTGGTGATAGTATACCCCACTCTGAAAGTTGGCACCGCCAAGCTCTCCACCATATTCCTGCTCACAGCGCTCTGCATTGTCGTGAATGGCACCACGGATCCCAACTCCACGCCGCTCGGCTTAGCCGCCGTACTTGCTACCACTGTAGCACCAGCACCGCTCACTTTTGCAGCAGCCAGAGAAGCCTCCACGTCCTTAGCTACCACCCTCCCATTCGGTCCACTCCCAACTACTCCCCTCAAATCCACCCCAAACTCCTTCGCCAACTTCTTGGCATAAGGTGAAGCCACCACCCTCTTCCCTCCTTCAGACGCCGGATGCACAGCCGATCCCAATGCAGCACTACTAACACCAGCTTTTACAGCTGGTGTAGCAGCAGGAGGAAGAGGGCTCGGCATTTCGTCCAACACCTTGGGAGCATCATTACTTTCGTCGGCAGGCGCTGATGCCGTGGCAGAAGAAGACGTTTTCTTCGATTGGGCAAGAGCGATTTCTTCCTCCGTCTCGGCGAGCAAAGCAATGGTGGATCCAACGGTAGCTGAAAGGCCTTCATCGACAACAATGGCAGCCAAATACCCATCATAAAACGACTCCACATCCATATCCGCCTTATCAGATTCAACCACCACAACTGACTCGCCCTTTGACAGCTTATCACCCTCTGATTTGACCCAGCTGACAATTTTTCCCTCCGTCATCGTGGAGCTGAGGGCCGGCATAAAGATTTCACGGATCTTGGATTGAATTGGGAGGGTGGTCCGGGAAAGGAGAGCTCCGCAGGCGGGGCGGCGGCGCAGGTAGGCGGGAGCAGTGGGGATGAAGGAAGTGTGAAGGAGGTGAGAATGAGACATTGTTTAGCGCGTGAAAATTCGAGAGACAAGGGAGAAGAGTTCGATGAGATGGGGTTTGCGAATCGTTGTTAAGAGAGGGAAAAAGAGATCGGATTTCTCGAATGCATCGAAGGAAGGGGCGGAGCTTTCAAGAATCAACCAACTTTACCGGCATTGTCAAGAAGACTGAGGAGAAGTGAAGTGTGTGCGCCTAAGTATAAGTGGCTATTTCATTTATGCTTTTAGTTATTTTTTTAGGTTTTTTTTTCTTCTATTTATTTGCTCATTGTAATTATCCATCTATGATGCACAAAGCTCTTATTATCATAATTCTTATTGTTTTTTATGTCCCTCCTAACTCATTAAATTCCAAAAATTTTAAAAGCAAGGTCTTATATTTGTGTTATTTTGTCAATAATTTAGTACAATTCATTTTAAATAAGTAAAATTCAAAATTCGAACATTCTGGAACAAATTGCCAAAATGGAGATTCAAGTTTATCTCTCATAATTGCAACAAGGCGGTCCATAATCTGGCTAAATGGGCCGACTCGCATAATATGATGAGTAGAATCTCTTTAGATCTGCTCTTTTCTTCTGTATTTTGTGGTGGTGGCTTTCCTTTTTTTTGATGTCATGTATTTTGACTTTGGTCAGTTTCATAACTAATGCAATTTGTCCTATAGATTAAAAAATAAAAATTCAAAACCTTTTACTTGCTCGACAATCTAAATTTTTTTTATTCAATACTTTATTAGTATTTTTTGATTTTAGGAAAAATAATTATAAAATTTATTTTTCAAATAATTACTTAAATTTTAATACTGAACGTTTTCATCTAATGATGGTCATAAAATATAACTTATTCCATTCACGTAACATATTGGAATAATTTGAAGTTTAGAAAAATAAAGAATTCATAAATTCAATTTAAATAATCTATTGAAATTCTAAACCCTTTGTAGCACATTCATGGTCTTATTGCAATTATGTGAAATGATTTAACGCAAGCGCGAGTTTTCTTCTGTAAGCGTTTGACAAATGAAAAGCGCTTTTTGAGATTACAATTTAAATCACCACAACACAGATAAACCCAAAGGATAAAGAAAACAACAGAACTTTTGAGCATGGTGGAATTGCTGGAGGCAGTCGTCTCCATTTTCATGGCTTCCAATTTGCAAATCACTACAAAATCTCATTTTAAATTTTCTTGTAATTATGTCAAGCCCTGCACAAGAAACTATCACCCTTTCTTCATTTCTCGGTCAAATTCAAGAACCCAAAAGGCGAAATCTTGGGAACTCGCCAAACCCCACTCTTCAGCAACATCTTGTAATGAATCAGCTGTTATTGATGAAACCCTTTTGCCTCCACCTCGAAAGAATGAAGTTTTGAGTGTAAATAGTGGTAGTAATTGCTGTGATAAGATGCCAAGAAAGAGGAGGGTGTTTTTCTTGGATGTGAATCCATTGTGTTATAAAGGGAGCACTCCTAGTTTGCACTCTTTTGCTCATTGGATTTCCCTTTTCTTTTCCCAAGTCAGCGTCAATGACCCTGTTATAGCTGTAAGCCCTTTGAGCTTATCTATGTGTGTGTCTGGTAAATATGCTCCCATTGTGTGCAAATGGTGAAAAGATTGTACCTTTATTATCTGCACGATTTATGGATGCTTTTTTAGCAAAGCTGCTGTGTATTTTTGGAGTGTGCGTTAGTTAAATACTCTCTTGTTGCATATATGATGGCCATATAGACGTATCAGGATAAGTGTTGCTTTTATTGATTGGCATTGATTATGTAGTGGTTGCGGCAGTATAGTATTTTCAGTTGAATGGAGTGGACGAGGATGTTGAGTTAATTTAGCTTTGAATGCAGAAATTTATTCACTCTGTATAGTTTGAAGTTCAATCAGGCTCAATTTTGGTCAGAGATTTTAAGGTTGAGGTTTGTTGAACAGTTTCTTGTGCCAAATTAGTCCTCATTGCTTTATGTAACTGTTGAAATTGTGTTTGTGATTTTCTTTCAACATACAAGATTGTTGCAAACTATATCATTGGTTAACTAAACGTGAAAAGTGTCAGTTATCTGTACATAAGACAAAGCAATGGATCCTGGAAGTTTTGTCTAGGCCAGCAACATTTCTTGGCTTTTCTTTTGTGGGTTTGGGTATTGGGGCAGTTATGCTGCAGATGCTTCTGAAGAAGGGGGTAAGAGGAAGGGGTATTAAGCTAGAAAATGATTGTGTGAGAAAGGGTTTGCCAGATTGTCCTATTGCTTTATAATGTCTTTTTCATGAATGAACTACAAAAAATGATCTATTCCATGTATAGGTTTTTGATGGGGAAAGAGGCAATGAGTACCGCAGGCAAATACTACCATCATATAAAGCAAATAGAAGGAAAATGTTGCAGCAATTCCCTGCTGTGGAAAGGTTTCGAAGGAGTAATTTTGGAAGATCACATAAACTTGTTATGGATGTTCTTCAGAAATGCAATGTGCCAGTGAGTGAAGCTTCATGTCCATCGAATTTAATGCTAATTAAAAATTATAGTTCAGCAAAAAATGTTGAAGTCACTAGTTGCAATTTTCTTGCAACAATATGTACTTAGCTAGGTAACGCTAAGTAAAAGTTGTAAGTTTTTAGGGTAAGGAGTCCATGTCGTCTTTCAAACCGTGTAAATGTATTCAAGCCTTTTACATCTCTTTATGCACTCTGTCTTTAAGCCTTTTGGATCCCTTTATGCACCGTGATACCGATACAAGACTTCTCTGAGATGGGAGAAAGGACAACTACTCATCTTAAGTTCGGTTGGGGATAATTATTAAAGCAAATGCCCATATAACTGAGCTCTAAAGATAACAACTAGGTTGGAAGATTATTTCTAGTGTCAAGTGTCTTAGAGAAATTATGTATAACCTTTGAAAATAACAACTTATATTACAGGAGAATAGAATGGAATAGGGATGAAACTCTAGGATCTTATTAAATACTCAATTTTTACAACTTTATTTTGCAGGTTGTGAAAATTAAAGGGCATGAAGCGGATGATGTTGTCGCAACACTTGTACAGCAAGTTCTACTGAAGGGATATCGAGCTGTAATTGCTTCTCCTGACAAAGATTTCAAGCAACTGATATCAGAAGATGTTCAGATTGTTATACCTGTGCCGGAATTGGATAGATGGTCCTTTTACACCCTAAAGCACTATATGGCTCAGTACAATTGTGACCCACAATCTGATCTAAGCTTAAGTAAGCATTTTATCTTGTACTGTTTGATGTTGTAACATCATGTTGCAAGAATTATTCATTAAATGCATACAGGAAATGCTTGAAGTACGAGGATCAAAAACCTGAATACCATACTAAGTTGCAACTGTCATCAATCGTTGTTGCTTTCCAAAAACTCACTAAAAATACCAACTTAGCATGAAGTTCTTTGCTATTGTCCGCTAAAGTTGCTTTGATCTTGTCCTTCCAGTAGTAAAATATGTTATCCTGGCTATGTCAAATACTTAACACATTATCTGAAGATGGGCTCATTTTGATGAGTTGTTTACAAAGCACTGAATATCTATTTCACTGAAGTTAGGTTGCTAATGAACACTGGCTTGGGGAGGAGAAGAATCAGTAGCATCACCGTAAAAGAAAGCTTTTTTCTATTGTTAGTTCTATCATCTGAGCAGACCTATGGTTGGCAGGATGCATTTTGGGGGATGAAGTTGATGGTGTCCCTGGCATCCAGCATCTTGCGCCTGGTTTTGGTCGAAAGACTGCTTTAAAGCTCTTGAAAAAACATGGATCTTTGGAAAATTTACTTAGTGCTGCCAGTGTGAGATCTGTCGGCAGACAATATGCACAAGAAGCCCTAACAAAATATGCTGATTTTCTGCGAAGGAATTATGAAGTTCTTTCTTTAAAGAGGTAATTGCATTGGTGGAAAAACAATGCTTTATATTTATGCTTTCTTTCCTTTATTAATCAATTATTTTTCACCATTTCATAAGTTTAATATTGCCTTCTGCAGGGATGTTGATATCCAGATTGATGAGCAGTGGCTGTGTAGGAGAGATGAACGAAATGACTCAGTAATCTTATCCAGCTTTATGGACCTTCTGACTACAAACCGGGATCTCAAATGGCAAAACAGATCTCATTCAAATGGTAAGCTACTATACCTTGAGATTTGGAAGGTCAGCATCCTTTCCATTTACCCATATTTATTTCCACAGGGAACAATCAACATTACATTGTATTTCTTGCTTTTTCTTTGAGGAGATTAAATCATGGCATTGTTTGGTTTGAGTTTTATGCGATAATATTAAGATTCTTCATGAAGAGAGGCATTCAGCAGTAACCAAATGCCACAATTTCTGAAATTGCATAATCTTGAAACTCTTAGAAATGAGTGAATCATATGTGTATGATTTAAAAGCCTAATCTTCTGCATGATTAAGTAACGTGTCTTATATTGCCTCATAGGCTTGAAGGCAGTGACGTAGTTGAGCCTTGGTGGTCGCTTCCTATTTGATCATAGCAAGACTAATCCCACATACTGCAAAGCAACATTACCAGCTGGAGGAAATAGTGTGAAAAAAGAACCATGGCAGGGTGATGAAACCAGTAATTTTCTCCAAAGGTTAGCTTCACTCTCAACCAACCCAACCCCATTCTCAACCCCCAAGTTTGTAGCCTGGAAAAAATGCATTCTTTTGGCATCAGGTGCACATAGACAACCAAGACAAGAACTTTCAGGGCCTGTAATTGAGGTTATCATTTTCGGCTAGAATCCCACATCAGGTTTTCCTTGCAATCTTCCTTGCAGCAGAGCATGTCCATGTCTATGACTCTCTATGTACATATGAGAAAAGTCACTATTTTTGGACTTTGCAAATGATTTTTGTATTTTCTTTGAGCATAGATGATGCAGCTGAAGTTGTACAAATGTATTCAGTACCCAGACCTCTTGAACCTCAGATTTTGAGCACTATGGCATACTACTACTGATCCAACAGAACCATTACTCTGTAAAGACATCTTGGAGCTTTCAGACTACACAAGCTTAGCATGCAACCCCAAAATTTGACCCTCTGAAAGAGCTTCTTGATTAAGAGGTGTAAAACTAATGAGTTTTCAGTACAATTATCTATTACTATATGACAGAAATGGAGTTATCATTCATGCAAATGCTTAAAGATCTTTAGAAAGATAGATTATGTTGTAAAATGATTCTAAACCAATGGACCATCTTCCAATCATCCATGAACTATATTTGGGGCCCATTAACTAAATTTTCAAGATCTCTACTTATGCATCCCCAACTGCCACAAACACAAGCAAAGGCCAACGACAAAACATATATGCTACTTGAAATAATAACCACAAAAAATGAATAAAATTTTAAAGAGAAAACCAATCACAGTAAATAAAAAGGAAAATCACAAAACGGATCCCAGATCGACAGGCTGCCCGGTTCGAATCCAGTTGGGTTCTGAGAGTTTCGTGGGGATAGACCTGTGAACTTTATCTTCAACAGTAAGGCAAAATTTTCCAAGAATGATCCCAGGAACAGTTCAAGATATAAATTCTTGATGCTTCCAAGGTTCGATCTTTGCACATATTACTAACGAAGAAGCTTGGAATTAGTACAACGAAGTACAGGTAGAAGAAGAGAATGCTAATCCAGTGCACTTTCTCACCTCCTTTGCAGCACTGTGACAGCACCGCCATTTTTATCCCAAAATTGAAACCAAGAAACAGCCATGACTGCCCCGTTTCCTGTGCTTTTTCTGTCTTCAACAGTAACGGAACATCTCTCTCTTACCTTTCAAGAAAGCCCACAAAGAGGAAATTCGGGGTCCCCAAGCTTTCCCTTCAGGTATTAATCTTGTCTGTGGGGGCGGCGGTTGGTGGGTGGGTGTGGATAAACTTTCTCTAATTCTCTTCATTTTTCATGAAATTTTCAGGTATTTTATTTGGTATTTATTCTTGCATGTGTGATCTTCTGCCTGTGAACTTACTTTAGTTCTTTTCAGGTATTGATAATTAAGGATAATAACTACTTCAATGAACTCACTTGATTTACCTTAGTCATTGATGTTTGCTAGGAAGAACCCAATTTTAGCTATTCATTTGGTGATGAGATAGAGTAAAGAATCAGGAGGGAAAAAAGGTTAACAACTTTTCAGGGTGAGCTCAACTAAATTTCTGAATGCTTTTGCTTGAGAACCTTAAAATACTATTCAATATGTGATTCCTCTAACTCACTCAGGGACCTTATTGCATTACACGCACTAAGTGAAATAGTTATCAATTAAGTATTGGACGACCTAAAGTGTGAGAAATGTTGATTTCTCTCTACAAATGCTTAAAGTCTTCAAGGACATCATCTTCCTCGCCGAGTCTGTCTTTTATCTTTGTCGACATTCTTTGTCAGAACCCACAAAAACTATCTGATTACAGTTGCCAAGGTGCTCTTTTTCAATGTCTGACCTAATCCTTACTTGTTGATCAAATTAGGTACTTGGAAAGGAAAGTGAAAGTTATACATGCCTGACCTTGGCAGAAGTTGAAGGTAAAAACGTTTCATGTTGACTTACTCACCCTCTTGTTCTAATTTGACTCCATTTTTGTGTTGTTAGTTATGCAAGCCCCATCTTTGTGTGTGGTTTCACGGGCTGAAGACTAACGAGAAAATCATGCTTCTTGAATCAAATCTTGCTATTTGCGTCAGTCACGTGGATATTGTTTTCTTTAGTATGAATTCTGGGTTATATTATTTCTCCCTTACTGGCATCTTTGACTAGCTCTGCTTCTCCCTCCTCACCAACATACATTATTTTCTTATATGCTATTGGGTAGAATGCAAGTAGATGATATTAAGCTGATCTCACCATGCTATTTCAGAAGTCTCATGGAAACTATCAGTTGGTGAGGAGATACAAAGAGTAGAAAGACCATTCCTTTTTGTTTCCACTATTTTATCTTCGTTAGTGTCATGGTTGGCACCTCTTCAAGTGGCTCAAGCAAGTGAAGATATAAGAACAAATGCAGTATATGAGGTTGGCGAGCTGTTTGAATTGGGAATCCAGCTTTCATACTTGCTTTTACTTCTAGCTTTGCTTGGAGTTGGGAGCTTCTTTGTAATCCGTCAAGTCCTAGTTCGTAGGGAGCTTGATCTTTCTGCAAAAGAATTGCAAGTAAGTGCTTCTTTATAATTTTCTTCAAGCTAAGTCAAGAACGGTGTTTATTCCTTCAAATCATCCACGTATTTTATCACACAGGAGCAAGTTAGAAGTGGTGATGCTAGTGCAACGGAGTTGTTTGAACTTGGAGCCGTGATGCTGAGAAGAAAGTTTTATCCAGCTGCCACCAAGTACCTTCTCCAAGCAATTCAGAAATGGGATGGAGACGACCAAGATCTTGCTCAAGTACAATTTATATCACTCCTCTGCTCATCATTTATCACTACTGCAATATCTTGATCTCAAATTTCACCTATATACTTCTCTCTACTCACCAGGTTTACAACGCCCTTGGCGTCACTTACATTCGTGATGGAAAAGTTGAAAAGGGCATTGCTCAGTTTGAGAATGCCGTCAAGCTTCAACCAGGTTATGTGACTGCCTGGAACAACCTTGGCGACGCCTATGAGAAAACCAAAGACATAAAATCTGCTCTAAGGGCATTTGAAGAAGTTCTGCTCTTTGATCCTAACAACAAAATTGCACGGCCCAGAAGAGACGCGCTGAAGGAAAAAGTTGACATGTATAAAGGAGTTCCTGTGAAATCAAAGAAGAAATGATAGTAACTGGTTCTACACAAAGTTCTCAGGCATTGATCTTGGCTTTGTCTGAAGCTTCATTTGTATCTCTTAGCTCAACTAATCTGAGATTTCTTCTAGTTTTCATGTACCGGGAATTTGGCCTTGCAAATATGCAGGGATGTTGGGCTGTCATTTCTACAAATGAACAATTTTCAAGAGTGTTATGAAATCATTTTTTTCTTGCAAAATGCTATATAGTGCAGATTAAGTCGCTTTGAAAATAGGATTCTGATAATATGTTAAACTGATATAATTCACGATATTTGATATTTTCATTGCACTTTTTTTTTCAGAGCCACCAAATTTTATTAATTTTACTATAGAATAAAAAAATAAGTATATAACAATATAAAACTCTTTAAAAGGGTCGACAGTAAGATCACTTGTTCAAGTTTGTCTGTCGTTATATTCCCCTGAATTGGTTCCAATGCCCCAAGTGAAAGATAATATCAAATCATCAACATGAACTTTGTACATCCAATCTTTCACAATCATAAGGGCAAAGATCAAATTTTTTCACAACCTAATTTCCCATTTATCTATTTTTTTTTTATTAAGGGCCCCTCAAATCCCATCCTGTAGGATAGAATCCCACAATTTTTATCTTCTATTGGCTCTGCTTCAAAATGTAAGCAACCAGCAGGAGCATGTGAAGGAATAAAGGAGTTGATAAAAGATCCAAGATGACAACAGTCAACATATAAACATAGTTTTGTTTTATACAATTTATTTTATTCCTTTTGGTAGGAAAAAATAAAATATCCCAAAAAGGGATATTATATTCTGATGAAATCCTAT
This sequence comes from Jacaranda mimosifolia, assembly GCA_018894105.1. Classification (NCBI taxonomy): domain Eukaryota; kingdom Viridiplantae; phylum Streptophyta; class Magnoliopsida; order Lamiales; family Bignoniaceae; genus Jacaranda; species Jacaranda mimosifolia. The sequence goes on along the minus strand of CM032131.1, from coordinate 30,589,315 downwards.
CCACCGACTGAATATTTCTTCCTCATCCTTATTCATTAAGGGAAAAAAGAAAAAAAGAAATGAAAGAGAAGTCCAATTCTTGTGAAGACATATGTTCATTCAAAAGGGGGTGCTTGAATTGGGGAAAATTAAATATCATTTTTCTAGGTCACAAAAAATCAATACGTATGTGTAAATTAAGGCTATATTCTTATTTAAGTTATCTACAATAGCAAAATTTTTAATTATGACAATTTTAATGAACTCAAGTCAAATTAAAAACGTGTTTCATTTTAATGAAAGTGATCAGTTGGAAAATAAGTATCATTATAATTTACTATAGAACTGGTTGAATTCAATAAAATCGAATTTGAAATAGAAGTTTTAACTATAATATTAGTAGTAAAGTCCAACAAATATTTATTATTAAAGTGATTGTCATTAAGCCTTCTTTGTGGACATTCAATCCTATGTAAATCAAAAGTCAAATCCGAGATAAGAGAAAGGGGACCCAAAATTAAGGTCATCAACTATGTCGTGTAGGAGACATATGAGCCACTTTCCAAGGCATGGTATTACTATAGCATCTTTGCTTTTGGGATTGGGATTGACCCAAATAAATCCAATGGCTGCTACCATTTATAATTTGTGCATGCATCTTCCCTTTTATTAAAATAAATCCGTCAAAAAAAAAAAAAATCTTGCAAACAATGTCAATTATTTGTTTAGAAATTATGGTACTTGATTTGTTGTCATTATACACATATTTGTTTTTTGGTTTAGAGAAAACACAAGAATGAAAAAAGGGAGTCATCCTTATCTAAGACAAGAAAAATATTGAGTATACGAGTATTATTTATTTTTCTGAAAAAAATTATATCATATTAGATTTATCATTTTTTTTTTCTTGATAATATTAGATCTTAGATTTAAGTTTTGTACCAAAATTTCTCTAGTATTTCCAAATTCAAACTTAGGACTTATGTCCATTCCTCATTTTTAATTTGCTTACAACATCTATGGCCCCATCTAAAAAAATTCAAACTTGAACAAATTTTGATGCATTTGAACTTGTTGACTTTCTTTCCTAGCATTGAAGGAACTCCTATGCAACTTGCATTTGGCCTTTTATTGGTGGGGATGGAGGCCCTCCCCAAGTTGTATCCTCCCAATACATTATTTTAGTACATAGTTTATTGGTTCATTGCACTCCAACTATTTGTTTAATTTACCAAGTAAAAAAATAAATAAATGAATTTATATAAGTTTGTTTGCCATTGAGTCTTTACATGTGTTGGCAAATGTGTGGGGGTGGAGATTGGAGAAGGCATCTATCTTGGTGGGCATCTACCACTCCCAAATCAAGCTCATAATTATTGTACTTCTTTAAATTGAAAATCTTCATTTGCACATAAGGGTAGATGAGCTTTTAAGTCTTTGTTTGGCACATCTAGTTTTTTTTTTTTTTTTCCTTTTTTCTTTTGGTATTTGCTAGAAAAATTCACAATCCAAATAATATAACATTATATTTAAATGATATTTTGAAAAACATGTTACGAAAGACTTTAATTGATTAAACAATGTATGATTGGTAGATAAAGTTTGATTTTTAAAAACACACACATTGTATCGTCATATATTTAACATGATTAAATTTCATTCAGGGAATGAATTTTAGCCAACTAAAATGATTTTTTAATTAATCCATAAATTATTTAGATTACATTAGTAATTAGGATTAGAAGCATTATATATTGCTAACCGATCATGACGAAAGTTTAACATGTAAAATATTGTGCAAATCTTTGATTTGATCAAATTCTAAAAGATATAAAAAAAAAAAAAAAAACCAATTTATTTGCTTCATGTTTCTGTAAAACAATAAATGAAATTTAGTTCAACCCATCATCATAGTGAATTTAAAAAAATTAACCTAAGGTCCAAACACAGCCTACTTATATGAATTAATTAAAACAAGAAAAAGAATAAAAAATAAGACTTCAAGATTCATCATCGTGCCTAAAGTATTAGATTTAATTGACAGAGATTTGAGAAGGAAGTGGTCCAGAGGCACAGGAGAGACAGGACTAGACTTCTTGGAACCACACCAAAAATTATTGACCCAATAATAAATAAAAAAAATATAGGGGAAAAAACAAAATGAAAATGAATAGAGAAATCATGGGCAGAGATGGTGATAAATATGGATTGACTTCCAAGCTCTATCCTCTTTCCTATTTTCACCACTGATCAACTCACAACAGGGAGGTACCATCTGGGCTCTCTTTAATCTGGTGAGTTTCGAACCTATTTCTTTTGATATCTTTTGGTCAATGCTTTTCTACTGTTCTTTTTTCTTGGCTTGAAGGTTCTTGATTTGTGGTCTGTGATGCTAAATCTGAAGGTTTAATAGTTTTAGCTCCTGTGTTGTGCTTATATGTTCGGTGATCTTTGTTTGAGGAACAAAGTTCAATAATAATCTTGAATGTCTTTCGGGTTTCTACTTGAGCATGCTAATGAAGGAGAATGGAAAAAAGAAGGAATAAGCTGTAATTTTTGTTGGTTTTCTGAGAATGTGTGATGATTTTTAGGATCTTGTGTCTTTTAATTTCGTAGTAAAAAAGATGTCTTTGTCTCTATTTGGGTGGGGCTGGGGGGTTTACCTTTTGCTTGGAATGAGAAACAGATTATTTGTTCTCTTGTTGGCCGTGCTAATTGTTAGAAAGGTGCAGTTTTTTCAGCAGAAATATCTTTAGCCTTTATGTAACCTGAGGTTGGGGCTTGATCCAAAAAAAAAAAAAAAAGGAAAAAAAGAGGTTGGGGATGTTTTGGCCTCTGGGGCAGGAGGGTTGGTGTGTGTGTTTCTGTAGCTTGGAAAGGAGAAACTGATGCTAAATAAGTTGTTGAGTTATGGTTCATAATATGGGAACTCTCGAAAGATGGCATATATCTTCAGCCAAAAAATTATTGTTTCTTATCATCATGCAACCGTTGTGGGTGGTGGTTCTTTTTTCTCTTTTTCTTGAATCTTTTTGGTGGGGGGACGGAATTGGTGTTTTTAGCCCCCACATCTTGGGAGGAGAAACCAATTATTAGTGATTTGTTGAGGTTTACTGACCTAATTCATTGTTCCCCAGCATTATACTTCCATTGCCTTGTTGTATTCCAACTACTAGTTGAAGATAATTGGGGGGCTTTTGTGTATTTGAAATGTAGGTTTAATCTGTTTTTTGCTAAAAAGAACTAACATGAAAGATCTTATTACAATTTGATGGCTGAGTTAATTATTTTAGGTGGTTGTTTTGTATATGCGAGTCTGGATATGCATCTTTTATCTAGAATGGGGGAATACTCTTAAGATCTTAGATCTTATTAGTTCGGACTTAGAAAATGATTCCCATGATTAATGAGCTCAAGTTTGTGGACTGGTAATTGTATCTTAGTGGTTAAAAGAGCTGACACACTTTCCTTGTTTACTTCACTTGATTTCCAGCTAAGTGTTTACACCTTTCCTGCCCTATTTATTGCAGTTTTAATATCACTACATTTGGTACTTGAGAAAAACTAACTAATGGACCCTGAAGAGACGCTATGTGCAGATGCATGGACGAAGTCTTCATCAGGCCGTGAATTCCTCAACGCACCTCCAAACAGTAGTTCTTTCCCCGACTTCAATTCACAGCAGCAGAAGTGGGAAGATTCATCGTTTCATGATTATGGAGTGAGGGTTGAACAACAACTTTCAGATTTCAGTCAAACATTTGGAGCTCAAAATTCCCTTGCTTGTGACATGAATAACCAGAAGCAAATGAATGGTGGTCCTCAAGATAAGCAAAAATGTGAGACTCGTGAGTCAAACAACTTGCAAGATTGGGATCCAAGAGCAACGCTAAATAATCTCTCCTTCCTGGAGAAAAAGATTCATCAGCTTCAGGATTTGGTGCATTTGATTGTTGGGCGAAGAGGGCAAGTTATGGGTCAAGCAGATGACATATTGGTTCAGCAACAGCAGCTTATTACTGCCGATCTCACTTCAATTATTGTTCAACTAATATCTACTGCAGGGAGCCTTCTGCCATCTGTGAAGAATACCCTTTGCTCTGAAAGTTCCATTAGCCAGCTGGGGCAATTTGGTGGAGTGCCAAATCAGTCAGCAGGAGTTTCAGAAAATGTTGCTCTCCAGAATGTTAACAATGTGAACAAGGTGGAAAATCACTCTGATCTAACTGGTCATTTGGGGGTCGAACAAAACTGCCCCATTGAAGATCATGAAATGAAAAGCGACGATGATGCTGATGAAGGAGAGAACTTACCTCCTGGTTCCTATGAAATTCTGCAACTTGAGAAGGAAGAAATTCTTGCACCTCACACCCATTTTTGCACAATCTGTGGAAAAGGATTCAAGAGAGACGCCAATTTGCGGATGCATATGAGAGGTCATGGTGATGAGTACAAAACTCCAGCTGCTCTTGCAAAGCCCAACAAGGAATCCACCTCTGAGCCAATTCTTATCAAGAGGTATTCCTGCCCTTATGTTGGCTGCAAGCGCAACAAGGATCATAAGAAGTTTCAGCCTCTAAAAACAATCTTATGTGTGAAGAATCATTATAAGAGAACCCATTGTGACAAGAATTACACTTGCAGTCGCTGCAATACAAAGAAATTTTCAGTCATTGCAGATCTCAAAACACATGAAAAGCATTGTGGCAGAGATAAATGGCTTTGCTCCTGTGGCACAACCTTCTCTAGGAAAGATAAACTTTTTGGTCACATTGCCCTTTTTCAAGGCCACACTCCTGCTATTCCTGTGGAAGAATCTAAAGGATCTGCCGGACCATCTGATCGAGGGCAATGCAGTGAGGCAACTAATAAGGTCGAACAACTAGAATTCAACTATACATTAGATGCTCCAAGTGGAAATGCATGTCAGAATGCTATGGATGTAGAGGAGTCTGGAGAGGATCCTGCAAGTTATTTCTCGCCTTTGGGTTTTGACACAAGTAGCATTGGTGGATTTAATGAATTTCCTCGGCCTCCTTTTGAAGACACAGAAGGTTCCTTCTCGTTCCTTCTTTCTGGTTCGTGTGATTACCCTCCAAAGAATGGAAGATACTCTGGCTCAAATAATTTGGAGTAGGGTGATTCTAGTGAAGTAGTTAATCTGAATTCCATTGTGATTGTAAGTTTCCCACAAGTAGCCATGTACTAGTTCATTGACATCAAATAAAATTTTCTTTCATAGCATTTCATCTTCAAATATCTGTCCATGATGATAGCCTTCATTTTTTTGTCAAAGGAAAGTCTACTGATTTCTCATCTGCAGATCCCAATTGAAGTAGAGAAGGGAAAGTTAACCCCAACCTCCCAAAAAGATAAAGGAAGACTAATAGTGGAAACGTTTGATGGAGAAATAGTTGAGATTCTAAAATACATTCATGTTTGGAAACAGCATTTTGAACAAGATTCTAGTTGAATCCTGATTTGATAACAACATCAGTTTATACAGCAAGTGTGTTTAGCTGACTGGTTTGATCTGTCTGAAACTGGAATTATGCAGTAATATGAGCTTCAAGCCCTTCACACCTTCTCCAGACTTGGACAGCTTCTTTGAAGGGCTTGGATAATATTTCTCCTTAAGCACAGCATCATCCACACAAGACCAAGTAGGTCCTATTGGAGAACTGTTGGAATACAAAAACCTAGTGGAGAATGGATTTACAAGACTCCTGCGGAACTCCTCTGCTGTCTCACAAATGACACCCTGTATCAAACAATAAGCAAAGCCATGAATGTATTATGTAAATCCATTACATGTTCAAAGTACTCTAAATGGAAACTGTACTTGGGTAGGTTCCCTTACTTCTGCCATAGCCTTGATCTTGAGAGTAACATCATCACTAAGAAGGACAAGTTGTCCATCGTTCCTGGTTCGTTTAAAGAAAATAGCATATTCAAGGATATGGTCTGCAGCAGTTGGAGTGACGATTTCTTGTAAACTATAAGGAGAGAAGGGAATAGAGCCAATAGAGAATGCACCCCCCTTGTCTTCACCGAACCAATGAGGAGAAGCCGGTGGGGTTGGTGGAATAAGCCCACCTTCCTCTGCTGAGCTCTGTATATGAATCCACCATTTTGAGATGGCCATACATTCTTCAATCCATTGCAATGCTGCAGAAACCTCAGTCGTTCTTGTAAAGAAACTTCCACGTTTTAACATGCAATCGAGTTCCCTTACAACTGACATCAGAAAGTATCAGTCAAGTAATCGACATTTTATCAAATGAAGTACCAGGAGGAGCTCAAAGATAGGGTGTTTACCAATTCTAGGAATAACCAAAGTAGTCCCTCGGAGACCTCGCAGAAGCTGCAGGTCCTTCCTTGACTTTTTGTTCAGCAAACAAGCAGTGTCTACTACAATGATCCACCTGTTCTTTTCCACCTTCGTAGTATTGTTCTGCAAAAGTTTGCAGCGGAAATGTTTGAAAATGCAGCAGGACTTGGAAACTTAAATATAAAAGAGAGGGTTTGTTTTGGGAAAAACGCATAGCTCTGCACATAGGGGTCTATCAGAAAACCTAATCAGATAATTATACAGAATTGTGTCCTCTAACAATGTTTTCACCAATGCATTCTAAGTAAGAAAAAAGTATGTACAAACTATAATACGAGAGGCTGAGCTCACACCATTTGAACTTTTTTTCTTTATCACACAAGAAAACAACTCCAGTTAACTTACATGTGAATGATCAACCTCTTCAGACTCAGAATAGTTGATATGTCTGCAAGCACCCATGGAGTTCTTATGAACTGAAGGTTTTGAGTTGGCCTTACTGTTACTAGTGGAGTTCACAGGCAGAGGACGAAAAGGGTCCCTATCTGCTCGTGCATTTAACACAGCCGGCTGTTTCTTCAAGCTGCTGTGGCTTTTGGATGCAGAACTTGTTGTTTTTCGTTCCTGAAGAACTTTTGGATGCTGAGTTGCTTTATCTAAAATAGGAAGCATGGCTTCCTCTCGATACATGTTGCTATTATTGGCTTCCCTCAAGGGTGATGATCTATAAGACATTGGATGTTTAACATCTTCAAATTTCCCAATGTTCTTCATAGACCTAAGCAGATGACTATTAGGAGTCATATTCTCTTTGTCTGGAGTGAAAATTTCCTCTTCATCCTGATCCACACTAGAAATAGGAGTATTTGAGATTGATCCACTCTTCAAAGTTTCTTCACGTTTGCTCCTCAAGGATCTAACTAGAAGAGAATTTGGAGAGGTATTCTCCTTGTCTGGGGTGAAGATCTGTTCGTCATTATCAGGACTAGTGTAAAAATCCTTCAGAATGAATTCACTTGTGCAATTTTCATCAAAAAGTGATTTCCCATCAGAGCTCATATCAAACCTTCCACAGTTTCCTCTGCTTCGGCTGGTTTCAATCTTAACATTTTCAGGCTTACCCCTCCTAGACCAAATGCTCAGACCTGATCTTTTCTCTGAATTTATCCCAGAAGTCTCCATTGTTTCTAGTTGAGATACAATTTGAGACACTGCTGAGGGAAGATGAGCTCTTGGAGTGCTGCCTTCTTTTTCAATTTCACACAGCTGGAGACCGGGAAGTTCATTTTCTTGATTGTATATATCAGGTGAACTTCCGTTTTCTACTTCCTCGTCCTTGGAAAATGAATTATTGTACTCTTCAGACATAACGGGCGCTGTTGGACTCATTTTTTTCATAGACGAACCTGGATCCTTATTGGGACATAGCAGTTCTAGGCTTTCCATATTGTCACTCAGAGGCTGCACTTGATCAATTCTATAAGTCAAACTATTCTCATCCTGGAAAATCAAATTACAGAACATGAAAACAGTAAATTCAGACATTCCAATAACCACATCTGGAACAAAACATTCTAAGTGAATTCCTAAAATTGACCTGATCTGTTGCCTCTTCTATTTCTTCTTCCAGTGTGTCTGTAGCATCCAGCTGAGGCACAAATGGGTTGTCTATATCATAAGCACGGCTGAGTGGAACCCAATTGAGTCTATACAACCTACTCGATGCCCCAAGGCACAATGTATCGCCCTCATTTAGTTTCATCTTGACCTCAGGCTCAATTTTCTTTCCGGAAATCCAAGTCCCATGTACTGAAAAAAGAAATCCCACAAATCAACAACTACGGAAAAAAACATCCATGAAACTTCAATCTGCATTGATTTATAGGAGGCACATACATCACATCAATACACATATTTAACTTCTAATTTGCTATATCCTAGTATTATATATCGATCAAAAACCAAAGCCGCATGAAATCCTCAGCTGCGTCTCTCATCAGCTATACCATCTCAATCACAATCTCTCAACAGAAAAATCTGAGATGATGAACAAATAGATGCAACAACATTTCCAATCAACTTGAAACCTAACACTATCCAACTTCTGAGCTTTTTTGTTCAAGAACTAATGAGAAAAATGTAATGCTAATCCAAACAACATATTTTGGTTAAAAATTACGGAAGAGGATTTCAGAGAAGATCCAGATAACAAAATCCAAGTCCAAGAACCATTAACAAATTTAAACACGCAAAAGGGTTTATATCATTTATATTTTAATCAAGAATGAGTAATGAATCAAGATATGATCATCGGTCATATGAAAAATTCATTACCAGAACATATCATTTACACTCAAACACACTCACACGCGCACACACTGAAGAGGGCCAAGAAAGAAGAAATCACCAGAGGACAAATCAGTGACAAAAAGAGAACGAGAAGAGGGCTTAGAGTGAATGCGGAGGTGAAATCTGCTGATACTGGGGTGCTCCAACTTTATATTACAATCCGGGTGCCTTCCCACCGTCAATATCTCTTCCATTTCGGATTCTTGGTCCCCATTTTCTGACACTGGAAACGAAGAAGAAGAAGAAATTGAAGGAGGCTTATCTAAAAGAAAGATATTCTTGAGGATACAGTTGCTTTTCAAGACTGTGAATACTGGGATTTCCCTCTCCTTTGGTTTCACTATTTCTTGATTCTCAGCCATTGGAGAGAGAGAGAGAGAGAGAGAGAGAGAGAGAGAGAATTTGTGTGCCTAGTGTGTGGTGTGTGTGTGAACTTTGAATTGGGTTCTAGTTCTTGATTGTTGTTTCCTTGAAATAGAAGGGGAAGGATTTAGGCCTGGAATTTGAATGAATTTTGAAATGGCCGACCGTTGGAAATTATGAGCAATTGCTTCACACTGTGAAACGGCCAACTTTTAATTTGTGATTGGTTCAACTTACAGCATGCAAATTTAAAAGAAAAACCTTAATTTTCTTTTTTTTTTTTTGCTTCCAATATAATCATTTTTTTTAATTAGCACATAATTCAAATCCTTTAAGTGAAAATTTGTTAAATAACACTTAAATCTAATCCCCTCAAACTATAGCATATTATAATATTATTGATTATGTACTTTTTAGTGAGATGGGCTTCTTAGTTTTGACTTGGTGACCCAAATCGATCAGAAAGATGGTAGGAGGTATATGATGCTGGTTAAATTCTGCAACCAATGAACAAACGTTAGGCTACTCAAAAGGATTTTCAGCTAAGATACTTCGATATTTAAGTCAGTTATCGACCTGGCATGTGTTAAAAGGCATACCTTTTTGTCTTTGAAAAAAGGTATTTATAGTGCTTGGCGGGTAGTGGAAAAGACAAGTTTTATTCTAATATAAGCCAAGCCTTCCCTTCCTCGAGTAAGGGCAATCTAAGTCTCTTCGACTTAGCTTACCACCTTGCTTGTGATTGGCCGACGGAGGGGGCGCCCTTACTGTCATTAATGTAGAAGTGATGCATCATCAAGGCCATTTAATGTAGATAGGAGAGTGGTTCGGGTACATGTAGTGCGGATACGATGGGTGGTAGACTCTGCCATTAATGCGTCTATAGCCAATTAGTCACTTTACCTGCTCAAGTCTTTGACGTGAGGTCAAGGGAATTCAACTTTCTTAACCTCAGAGGTTGACTTGAAGTATCAGAAATAGTCCAGAAACATTGACGTGGGCCACTTTGTCTGTGTCCAGAGCATTTGGGCTTTGATACTGGGCCTGAGCTTTTATTGAACCTATGGGCTTATCCTTATCAATTATTATTTTTCAAAATAATTTAAAAGCATTTTACTTTTTAAATTAAATTTACCATTATACTTCATTGTCATAACTTAATCAAACCAAATTTAAAATAAAAACTCTTCATCTGTATAATGATAATTTCAATCATTACATAGTAAATAAATAAGTGATCATTATTGTTATCACCCGAAATCATTTCATTTCTTACTTGCAAGTGACAATACTAACAAAGTATTTTTATATATCATGTTTTCACTATTCACAATAACAAAGAAATTGTGAAGTTATGTACTTGGATTTTGGGTGGAAAAAAGAAAAGAAAAAGAAAAAAGACTTAATGTGATGGCCAACCAAGAGTTTTTAAAGTTTATCATAAACTATCATTAATCTAGATTAAAGTGTACCAATAAAATATAAATTTTAAAAAATTAAACAAGAGGCTATGTTGAAAAATAATGTGCTAAAGTGGCAAATCTTAGGGTGGTAAAGATAAAGTGCCATTTGCCCAATCCATTGTATTACCCAAATTCTAATTCAGTACAATGCCCTACCTCCACATTAACCCTCTCATTGCCCCATCCGCCAATCACCAGCGCAGCCGATCTCTCTTCGCTGCCACGGACCACCTTCAATCAACAATAGTCCCGCCGGCAACTTGAAACCCAATTAGATTCTCTCTCTTTTGTCAAGATCGCCTCCCAACTCTGCCGGCCATACACTGGACACCAATTTGACGGTCTTGTATTCTGTCCTTTGAAAGACGGAAATTAGGGCAAGAATTTCGAAATCCCAATTCAAAAAGGTTACAGGAAAAGTCCCGGAATAAGGAAAGCGAGCTGCTTTAATAATTTTCCTCTTTCTCTTCTTGAAGTAAGGCCCCTCTTTTTGAGTAAATGCTGAAGGTTGAAGTTTACTATTTTTCGACGAATTTGGTTGATTTTTCATTTCTTATGGATTAATTTAGAAATGAATTTTTCGGGCTTTATTGCCTGATTAAAGATTGGCTTTTTGGTTAGCTTATGGTTTTGTTGGAGTATTGGACTCTTTTGATGCGCACCTGCTGGTCTTCATTTCAGTCTGATTTTTTAAGATAGAAAAGACTTGTGAATTGTTCGATCAATTTTGAGTTAAGCCTGAAAGCAATCAGGGTCTGGATCTTCCTGTATTTCTAGGTTTTCTGTAGATATTAACTTGCAAGGATTTGTCATTGTGTCATAGCTCTTGTTTATATGTTAGATTCGGTGCTCAAGTTGTGGCGTTAACTAAACCTTTTGAAGTCCATAATGCATGAGATTTTTTTTATTTCAGTAGTTCATTTGCTAATGTTATCTGTATCGTTTCTTGTTTCTGTCAAGAAAATGTGGAATGCTATAAGATACAGAGCACGATTGTAGTTTCTCCTTTCTTGTTTGGTTCTGCTACTGTATGGTGATTTGATTCGTGGATTAGGAATCATGACCACAACATTTCGATTCACAATTTCAACACATGCACATGTGCATGCAAGATAAATGCTTTTTAGGATCAACTGCCGTATGATGTTTGGGACATTGCGCAAGGGCTTTGAGTTCCCCCTTTTTAATCTTCTCGGAACATTGAAATAATTAGCATACCTATCCCTTCTGATGGCAGTGCAATCAATATGGCTTCATAGTCAATACGTTTGTTGCCGTGTGTGAGTGCTTTTCACTTGGGGTAATCCCTGAAATAGTGGTGGACTTGAGTGACATAATTGTTTGTACTTTGTGACTTCGTCTACTTGGTTGATTTTATGGGAGAAACTAATTGAATACATTTTGCATATCTTGTCCAAGGCTACCTATACAACATAATCCTTGAGATAAAAAGTGGAGGAAAATTCTTTAGATCCAATGAAGCACATCCTGAAGATTATGGCATTGCTTGTAGCCCTATCAGCGGTTTGGATTAGCCTATTGCAGGCATCTGTTATACCAGAGAGCTATACTTGGTTGGTGAGCTTTCTTGCTTTTCTCCTTGGTTTTTTCTAATGATATATTCTCTTTGCTGCATCCCAGTTATTTATACTTATGTCTACTTTCTGTACTAGCTGCCACTCTACTTCATTGTATCACTTGGATGCTATGGTCTGTTAATGGTTGGAGTTGGTCTGATGCGGTTTCCTACTTGCCCACACGAGGCGATTCTGTTACAACAGGTTCCTTTTCACATTTTTCCTAAATCTTTGCAATATACAAAATGTGATGCGTGTCAGTTTTATTTATAATTGGAAGCTAGGGGTTTGGAGATAGGGAAAGAATGCCAAAGGTTGAAAAATGACGTGTAAAGGCTTGTCTTAGTGTTAATATAAGATTTTCACATGATGGTTTTGTCTTGTAGGATATTGTTGAAGCAAAGGGATTCCTGAAGGAAAGAGGGGTAGATGTCGGTTCCTATTGATAAACATATTCGAGGTCTTCCAACTCTGCTAAGACAAATTGTCATGAATTTTGATATGTGACAGAAAAGTTTTTTGTACATGCCACAGAACTTGGCAGTACATTATACTTGAATGGTGCTAGTTTTCTCTCTTAAGAGAGGAATTTTTGGAATCTCTTGTTTCTGATTTCTGAGTTTTTTTTTCCTTCTTTTCTTAGAAAACAACTACCTATTTAAATTACCTTGATATGAATGGAAAAACCATGATTTAACCTGTCCAAAAGAGAAACCCATATAACCAAACTATGACCTGTGCCATGGCAAGTTGGATATACATAGCCAAGAGAGTCCAGACTCTTGAAGGACATCATTGCAAATAGAAAACATCTTAGTAATAATAACATAAAAACACGAAACTTCGAAAAGAATAAGGCAAACAGAATCAATTGCTAATTGCAGATTACAGCTTCAACACTACCAACTCATCATCTCTAGTAAACTTGAAACACACAAGTTTCAATTTATATATAGGGAGCTTGCAATGGATGATCACTAGATATTGCCACCACTTGCTTGTTCCCTGTTCTCAAAGAAAAGTCTTACTGTTGAATATATCAGAGAAGGCTCGGCCATTGCACCGTTGCCATAATCTCCGCAGGCTAGTCTCTTTGTCACTGGTGGGATAAGGGAAATTCCAAGATCATCAATCACCATCAGATGGCGTTCTGTAAAAGGGTTGTTCCACATGAAGGTATTCATGGCTGGTGCCACAAACATTGGTTTACTGTAGTCCCATGCCCGGACAATGCACGTCAGCAAGTTATCACACAAACCTCCAGCAATCTACTTAAAGGAACCAGGAAACAGAACAAATTTTGATCAAATCACATCTGACTGATGGCATTGACAACGTTGACAACAATACTGATAAAGAAAAGGCGACAATAAATTCCTTAGAAAAGGAAGAAGGGGTGAGAACTCTTGAGCATACTTACCAACATGCACTATTCCTAAGGGCACTGAAAGAATAGAGTAACAGGGGTGAATTTGTATGTGTGAGCCTTCTGCCCCTACAGTTCTTGCTAAAGGAATTGGATAAGGGCTACCACTATTCCAACTGAAAATATGAAACGATTTTTCGTTATCTCAATTGGGAGGCTCATTACTTCAGCTAGTCCTCATGTTCCTCGAATGTATTCTTAGTCAGTGAGAAGGTTGCCCAAAAGACGTATAAGGCATACACCATAAAACTTGCAAGTAAACTAGATACAAAGATGGCAACTAGGGTTGATTCCATCATGATCATATAATTTCAAGACCCCTCGAGAGCTAGACCTCTAAGTAGTGTTGTGGCTATAGTAGCTTTCTGTACTTCCTTAGGACCTTTAATGGGTTCTGAAAAGGCTGTTTAAAGTGTTGCTAATTTTGACAAGTAAATTTAAACAGCTATCACCATGAAATTTTGTTACCTTGCCAAGTGTGTTTGCTGACAAAGGTGCAATGACCATAATATCAGCCCATCTTCGTAGCTCAATGTGCAGCACAGTATCACCTATTTTGTTCCAAGTGGACCACTCATCCTCATCAGTATAGAGAGTTATATCCTTGGGAAGTGCCGCTCTGTCAACAAAATGGAGTGATGCCTTGGTAGCAACTGCTTTGACATCTGCCCACTCGGAAAAACAATGGCAAAGATTAGCAAATTTAATTGCAGCCACACTTCCACAGGCAGCAAGCAGAATGCGAGGTTTTCTGGAAGCACTGTTTAGATATATATTCATGTCTGTATTAGCAGGTTCTAAATGTGCCATAACCTGTTGAATTGTCAGATACAACAATATGAATAAGACATCAATTATATTAAGCACAAGAAGAGAAAAAGAACTGAAAGGAAAGACACGTTCTTGGTCTACAGTCTATTGGAGACTTAGCTCGGCTGAAGAGAAGAGAATTTGGCATGAGACACTGTCTCAAGCTCCCAACCCTCACGCCATTGAAACATTAAGAAAGAAAGATTCAACAGCACAAGAAAGGAAAAAGAAAAACAAAAGCCCCATGTTCTTGTTCTGTGTAGCCCCCAGTAATTCCATTTAGGAAGCATGCATGGAGGAAAAGACTAAGCTGCATCATACTATAAAAATCTTCATTCTCCTTCAAAATGGGGGGAACTAATGCATATTGCTCAGTACATGAACTCTATCCTAGAAATGTAAACTCTATTCAGCATAAAACTTTTGAATCCTATAAAGCCACTGTTTCAAGTCTTCCAACCAACGTAGTAAGCAAAAGGGTTTTTCTTGTTTTAAATTATAGCAGAAAGGATGCTAGGGGAGAAGGACTGGTACAATGTCTTAAAGTTCTCCGTTGCTTCTATCATTCATCCATTAGAATACATATCCATAAAAGATACATATCATGGAGCACACAAATAACTGGGTTCTAGAAGCTCCACGCGCACCAACCAAAGTGAACTAGATCCTGGGTCATTTTTGCAAGAAGCTTATGCGCGACTGTCGATGATTTTATGTCCTACAAAGCTACAAACATTAATAATAACTGCAATCAAGATTGTATTTTTTTTCTGCTTAAGGATGCCTTCACAAATTTCATAGATGAAAGTTTGTACAATGTAGTCCAAACTCCAAAGCGTAAGAGCTGAAATCAAATTCTACATGTTTGAAGAGAGTTAACTAAATAACTAACCTTAAACTTCACCATCAACAGATTCAGGCAACATTAAGACAACTAATATTAAATTAAGTGAACTCTAACAGAGGAAAAGTTTATGAACCTTAAAATTTTGTTAGTGCAATAACAAAGTAATGAAATGGGTTGTTACCACATGAGGTGTGATTGAATATTAACAAGAACGGCAAAACTGAGACAGAAAAAAGCAAGAATTTAGATGGGCCCAGCTACACAAACGGCAAAAATCAACAAAATTAGCCGCAATCTTTACCGGGTGTATATCAAAATATTATCCCATAACCCAAAAAAAAAAAAAAAAAAAAAAAGAATATTGGCATCCAAAAAAGATAAACCAAAGAGGGCACAGAGAAATCAAGAATAGCGTAACTGGCCGACCGAAGATTATAAAAAAACCAAAACAAATATTGCCATGGTAGCAAACAAATTGCAACTATGATTACAGGAAACGGAAGTACCTCGAAATTAAATCAAGATTACTAGCAAATCCCAAAGGGAAAAGGAAGTGGAGCCTGAAGAGTGAATAGGAAGGAGTTCTTGGCGTCAATGGGTACCCGATGGTGAAGGCCCTTTTACCAGTGAGGGGGAAACAGCTTTACTTGGGCAACCCTGCCAACCACTTTTGCTAATGTTACAAAAATAATATAATGAAGTTGTGTTTGCTCATTAAGATTTAAGGTTATTTTTTATTATGTTTTTTGTTTGATTTTATTATATGTTTATTATGTGTTTTGAAAGAATAAATTATTGAAAAATATTAAAGTTATTTTTTGATATATTTGTTTATATTTTAGGAGAGATATTTTTTTACTGTAACAATAAAATTCATGTTTTTTTGTTGGATTTTTGAGGTGAAAATGAATTGAGTGATTATTTTAATTTTAAATTAATAATAAAATATATATGACATATAAATAATATGTATGTATATATTAGACAATGTACATTTAAAAAAATATATATATATATTTTATTATATTTTTCCAAAATAATATTGTTTCGGAAACAAAATCAAAGAAAGGCTTAAGTTCTGAATTGTTGGAGCATGGATAAGAAAAAATAATAAGATATTTTGTCAGAAAATAGAAAATAAAATAGTTTTGCAGAAATTCAAGAATTATTGTCCAAAGCCTTATAAGAGCCCAAAAGTCTTGGACCCAACTCATACCTCTGATGGCCCAAAACTTGGTCTACGATAAATATAGAACGCTGTTCTCTTGCCAGCAGATTTTTCAATAGTCGAGTAGAAAAAGCGGGCAAAGAAAGAATTTTTCCCGCACAACCAAAACCCTAGCTAGTGAAGATGATCATCCCAGTCCGTTGCTTCACCTGTGGAAAGGTACTTATCGATTTTTGGTTCAGAATTTATTTATTTAATCAGATTGTTATCCTTTTTGATTCGATGTTGTCGATTTTCTAAATATATGTGTTTTCTTTACTGCGTATTAAAAAATCTTCTTTCGTTTTCTTTTATTCAATTTAGGTGATTGGAAACAAATGGGATATGTATCTTGATTTGCTCCAGGCTGATTACAGCGAAGGGTATTTTTTTTCCTCCCCCGAAATTTGTTGATTTTCTTGTTTTCTTTTTCTGAAGCATGTCATTATTTTATGTCGATTCTTTATTACTTTCATTTTCAAGAATGATAGTTAATCAAGAGCATGGATACTACCGAGTTATGTGCTTTTATGTGTATGTTGAGATGTTAAAGCACAGGCTTTTTGGTGGGTTCTGTGACAATAAAATTTGTGCTTATAGTGTGGTAGTGATATGGGGAATTTATGTAGTTGGACTTCACAAAAGAAGTTAATTTGTTTAAGGTTTTAGTTTGGTGTAAGATGAGAATGTGGTTTTCTCTTTTTCTTTTTGAGCTTAATTCGGGGTTTCAAAGTGACCTTATGGTCTAAGTATATGGTGAAGGATGTATTGAATAAGTGGTGCGACAATGAAACAGTTTAGCATTTTTTTTTTTCTCAAGTTTCTTGTGATTACTGGAAAGGTGCTATAATTTTGTTAGTTGTTAATGCATGTGTGCTTCCGGACCTTCCTCAAAAATGTGTGTATAAATAGGTGGCCGAACTAAGAATGCTCATGTCAATTCACTTGCAAACTCATACCTTGAGATTGAGGTTGGAATATTGGAGAAAAATAAGGGTAGAAAGGGTGGGTTTGGCGCTTTGGCATAATAGTTTATTTTGCACCCTTCAATATTTTTAACTGTTCCACACTTCAATTGGATCTTGGGTTTAGCAGAAGAAAGTGAAAAGGATAATCAAATGCATTGAAAATAACGTTGCGCCACATTTAAAAAGAGTTAGTATCTATCTGAAATTTTTTGTTCTGTGTAACTGCAAGAGAAATACACTATGTTTATAATTGGAAAAATATCTTGCATAATTATGTTTCTTGAACCTTTTGCTTATTTTCCTTTAAACCCAATGGATTAGTACTTTTCTTTAGTTTTTCATTTATCAAAATCATAGTGAAACCTAGGTTCAATTTTACAAATTACACTTTTATTCTTGTAGTGATTGTTGCAGAAAACAATTAATGATATTATGTAGATTTCATTCATACTGACTAGCCACATACCATTTCCAAGAAAATAGAATATTTATCTTTTGGGGTGAACTTGGAGTTCTTAATCTGCTATTGATATTATTGTGCAGAGATGCCCTTGATGCACTGTCTTTGGTTCGCTATTGCTGTCGAAGAATGCTGATGACTCATGTTGATCTCATTGAGAAGCTTCTGAACTATAACAGTCTCTCTCTC
The DNA here is from genome assembly GCA_018894105.1 of Jacaranda mimosifolia. NCBI lineage: Eukaryota > Viridiplantae > Streptophyta > Magnoliopsida > Lamiales > Bignoniaceae > Jacaranda > Jacaranda mimosifolia. The sequence continues at coordinate 30,571,346 of CM032131.1, read as the reverse complement.
TCTCTCTCTCATTCTTTATCTATCATCTGTCACTCTATTGTGTGTTTTGTATTTTGTACTTCTATATGTTTCCATACTGATCTTTACATTCCACGGATGCCTGTTTGTTTGATTATTTTGATTTGGTGATTATAAATCATTGGAAGTGATGGATTTGTGACTGGATGCTGTATCTTTCTTGCTGGGAATGATTTACCAGTATGTGAACTCAAAAAGTGTACTACTAATGAATGGGTTAAAAATGATGTTCTGAATGCACTACAAAATTGGACTGCAAGAAATTCACTTAACTTCTACCTAGGACATGAAGAACATATGATAAAAATAAATGGATAATTACTACCTCACTTTGTTCACTCTGTTGATGCCAGCACAGTGTATTTCAGTTTCAATATACATCCTTCTGGGGTGATTGCTCAATTACCTGAACTCATGGATCTCTCTTTCTTTTTGTTTTACTTTTACAGCTTTGGAGAAATCTGAGGGCAGTTGATGCAGATTGAGAAGAGTGTCTCCAAGTTTGTCATCTTATTTTCCCTCAATTGTGGAATCATTGTCTGTAATATGAACAGAACAATCTTTAGTTAAGGAGGATATGGTGTGTGCTCTTTGGACCATGCTACCAGTTCTGGAAACACTTGCTGTCTGAATATATGATGTATTATATGGAAATGCGTCCTTCATCTCTTCCTTTTTTCTAATATATTTGCATCTTAGTATCCTCCTTCTCTTAGGACTAACAAGTTATATAGTATAAGGATATTCACGTGTTATCCATCGATTATGCCTTTCCCCATGCACTGAGGCCTTTGCTTATTCCATGTGGGTGAAATGTATATGCGAACAAACCTTTTGGATGAATCCTTAACTTTTCAAGCATTAGATTTTCACCAGTGTTTGTATTATTTAAATTAATATTCTCGCTTTCGCCTCATCCACCCGTGTTGGGATGGAGCCTTCCTTCAAGGCAGAATATTTTCCTTCGGATATATTTTTACATTCCACAGCTTTGATGTATTATTTAATCCTGTTGATCTTTTGGCTTCGGCGTAATAGACTTGGGTATGCAGATCCAGTCATCTTATAGATTGAATGCTGCTACGATACCTCTTGGACTTCCTCGTTTCCATGTTTGATGAATAAACCCTATTTTCCATGGATAAATAAATCTGAAATCCCTACACTGTAGTTTGAATTCTCCTGCATTAATGCTCTTTAGAAAACTACAGAAGTGTGTTTGAATGTGGAGTCGAATGACTTAATTGCTATTGATGCATGTATTCTTTCTGAATTGAGATTTGACCAAAGAAAATGACCCCTTTTGCCCTTTCTCCAGAAGAATTCAAAACAGAGAAAGACAATTCTCATGTCCACTTCAAAAGTCTTTGTACCAAAATCAAACTGGGCCAACAACATAGAAGCTTCTATGCCCTTTCCCAACATAGAAAATGTCTCTTACTTTATACAAATATTTGTTGATTCCAATTAATTTCTTTTATATTTACCTACTACGCAGTCAATAAAAGTGTATTAGGGTTTGAATCCAACCTCGCACATATGAAAACTCTTTATTCGTATTTGGAATTAATTTCATTCATTCTTTTTTTTTTTTTTTTTTTTTTTAAATTTGATTTTATAGAATGAACCCAACTAATTCTAATAGCAACATCAAGCAGTTTCGCTTTCTTGGTCTGGGAAATGCATTGCTAAAAGTGGGTTAGAACAACAAGCAATTCTAAATTCAAGGGCTCTTACTATGGAGAAAATCATTTATATAGATACAAACAAGATTCTTATTTTAGGGATTGGAGATACTTCCGATATTTTACTAGTTATGTATCAATGTTCAAATTAAAATATTTGTATGTATCAAAAACTCGAGGTTCAGCAGATTAAATGCATTAAAAAGGGGGAAAATTAATAATATTATGAGCGCGATGCTACGTGATCAATTGAAGATATTAATTCCAATTGAAATTATCTTAATATTATATAATATTGTGGAAATAGCAATTCTCATCTTAGAATATAGTGTGATAGCACTATATTAATTCATACCAAAATTAAACAAGCATCTTGCCATAGAGGTCCCCATTTGATACCTCATTTTCAATGACAATATTATCTTTGATTGGTTGTGGCCTACTTTGATTCCTATGCAACAGAAACATTTTACAATTTTTAATGTGGTCCGGCAATATGTAGTTGTTTTATGCCAACAAAAACAATTATTAGATTATCTTTAGACATACTCACAAGCACACACTTTTTAGTTTTCTCCAAATTCCTATATTGTTAATTCTTGGTTTCTACATTCTACATGTGAAAAACTGAGCAAAACTATGACTAATTTTTGGCCTTTGCATATGGGTGTAAATGGATATTAAACAAATCAAATATACTATTTTTATATTTACATCTAAATTTGGACTTGATGGATTGGATGGATATTTAAAAATGATATCCAAATTCATATTCATCGAATATTGATCGGATTTGAATATATCTGTATTCGATTATAATTATTTATATGCATTCATATTTTATTAAACTTATCCGTGTTTGAATTATTATTTTATATTTATATTCAAAAATAATTATTTAGATATCCATTTACGAATATTCAAATACAGAAATATATGAACATATAACAAATATATATTTTAATTAATAGAAGGAACTATATAATTTTATTAAAACAAAAACAATCAAACAAATAGCATATTCTAATTAATAATTGAATTTATAATTAATTATTAGTACTTAATAATAATAATAATAATAATAATGGCATTTAAGTATATTACTTATAAAGTCAATCAACAATAATTATGTTGATTAACTTATTCTTCAATTTTTTCTCTATATTACAATAATTTTTTAAATTTATCCTTTTTTTTCCCAATTCTTCAATTATAATATATATATATATGGGTTATGGGATTTTTATTAAAAAATATAAATAATATTTCATTTAATAAATATATATTCGAATTGGATGTAAAACGGATCGCATACGCATTTATTATATCCGTATATATTTATAATCTAATATCTACTAATCGAATACGAATAATATCTGCTTTAAACAGAGATGGATAAATTTTGTTTAAATGAATACAAATACGAACAGTAAACAAATTTTCAAATATCCATTTATAACCATACCTTTGCATATGCATAGGATTTCAAGAACTCTGCCATATGTCTGTTTCTTAGTTCCAGAAAAAAGAATCAACAAAATATGCTAACAAGACACTGATTACCTTATGCTATGCATTATAACAAAGATTGTTGATCTTTTCTAAGTATTCTGCAAGCAAAATTCTCAGTTCAACAAGATTCTCAACGTTGAAATCGACAATGTGGACCAATAGTGATGTACGTACGGAAAATATCTTTTGATTTGGATCCATTGAATTTGGAATTTAGTTTGATTGGGTATTCAAATTTGAACTTGAAAGTACAGGTAGATTAGGGTTGTTGGAGGCTCTAGTAAAATTCGTCCGATGTCGAAGTCAGTGGAATATCCAGAAAAAAAAAAAAGGGTTAATTACAATTTGCCCTCTTAAACTATTGTAGTAGTAGCATTTATCCCCCTAAACTATAAAATGTAACAGAAACCCCCCTTCACACATGCAAACTACTAGGCTCTATTTGGTTGAGTTTTTAGGTGAATTATGAAAATATGTTCTGGATTAAAGTATTGTGAGAGTTAAAATTGGGGAATGATCTAACTATTTGGTTTTGTTATGGAAAAATATAGAAAATAGAATTGTTTGCCTTGAATTGTTTTGTAAGAGATAAATTTTACTGTAAACGTTAAATCAATAACTTTTTTATTAGGTTTATTTGGTGAAATTGTATTTCTAAATTTAATAAATATATGTGAATATATATGGATAATTGATGTATATATGTATATATTTGTAAGGATTGCTATATGATTGTGGTGAAGTGATGTGTAATTAATTTAATTTTAAATTTATTTTAAAATTTTATAATTAAGGAAATTATTATGACATAATAATTTGATGAAATGAATAAAAATTATAAAATAAAAATAATATTCTTTAATTATAAGACTTTATTTAATTATAATCAAGCAAACAAATGGATAAACGTATTATTATGCATTGTTAATTAAATATTTTTTAAAATTTCTATATTAATAATATTAATAGTAATTAATTAAGTAATATTTGAAATAATTTTGATAATATTTTAATTACAGTGTAATCATCAATATATTTACTAATTTAAAAAAGGATTAAATATAGTTTACCCCCTTAAACTATTGTGCTAGTTGCATTTACCCCCCTAAACTACCAAATATAACAACAAACCAAGTAGTTGGATCATTTCCCCAATTTTAACTCTCACAACACCTTAATCCAGAACATGTTCCATAATTCACCTAAAAACGCAATCAAACAGAGCCTAGTAGTTTGCATATGTGGAGGGGGTTTTTGTTACATTTTATAGTTTAGGGGGGTAAATGCGACTACTAAAATAGTTTAAGGGGGCAAAGTGCAATTAACCCAAAAAAATAAAGTAAGAAAGAAAAGTAGACGTGAAAAAATCAATGTCAATGTCCGTAATTTGTAATAGAAAAGGGTATTTATAACTATAAATTTGGCCTATACCCAAATAATGTGGATTCATCTAGGTTATCTAATGTTTTTTATATCTGATAATGTCCGCATTAAAAGAACATGGATTCTTGTATAAGTAAGAATTTACCGTTTTCTATGGAACTCCAAAAAATTCAATTCATTTGATATTACCACTATCAACAATGGGGTGAGTTTGGCTCAACCTACATCTCACCTTACAAGACCGCATCTTGCCGCCTCAAATGACCGCTCAGCCTTGCACCACAGGTTGGCGGGTTAAACTGCCCAACCCTAAAAAATAAAAATCTATTAAAAATATATTATCGTATTTCAATTAATAATTAAATTAAAATTAATAATCTAAGTATATATATCACAATTTATATCTGATACACCTACTTCAATTTCAAATAAAAATAATGACAATAAACCAACAAATTTATTAATTATTTTTTAAAAATATAAAAAAGAATTCCATATACATGAAATATGTTTTATTATTATCATATGTATTTTGTAAGAGACTGTATTAATTTGGGGTGAGTTGGATAAAACTCGTACCTCACTCCAAATGTATCGAGTCCTGAAAAACATATCCCATACTTCTTTCTATATCCCGTTAAACCACCTCAAACCCGTCCCATTCAAAATGGATTAAGTTTGAATTCGAATTTTGTCGTGTACTATTGCCATTCCTAATCAAGTAGAATGGCAAATTCATATTTTCAGATAACTTGTTCATATTGTTAGGTTGATCCATTCAAACAACATTTTCAAAGCTACAACATTCAATAAAAAAATTTTGTACCAACCCTCAAATCAACTTTTTTTTTTTTTTTTTCATACAAATGGAAGCAGACGGCACCAAAAAAATCTTGGACTAAATAATATATACCCTTATCCCCTTGAGCAACATTTCAATTGACTAAACAAAGTAGACTAGAAAACTGTCCTCTGTAAGCATCGAAAAAACTCGTTTTAGACAACCTCATTGAAGAAACCAACGACTTTTGTTTGGACTTCTGCTGAGATTTTTAATGCAATGTATAGTATATTTAGTCGTATAGGAATAAAGGGTTTTCCATTTTTCTTTGTATATCTTTCAGTGTTCGGCTAAAACAAAATATCCATACAGAGAATATGGCTGAAATTCTTGCTGGAGTTGAGGTTGTTTTGTCTGTTACCTGCACATAGAAAATATGTAGGGAATAATATGTAGAACATCCGTATACATATAACTCCAAGAACATAAGGTTGAGAATAAGCTTCCAAACCTTCTGATTCTGCTGGATAATGACAGAATTCCTTTGGTAGACTTTGTATATATGCTAAAGCTGCTGATTCACAAGGTACTTAGGTTTGTATATTTTAAGGATAATAATCAAATGTTTCCTTTAAGAGTGGAATTTGAATATTTAACTACTGAAATATCTTCAAGGATACTGACAAGAACTCGATGCATAGTCATGTGAACAGATTGGTTTTCGTGTTGATCGATAGCATATACTCAGAATACTTAAATTTTCTTCATCAGAGCAGCCCATGTTTGCTAAGAGTCATGAAATTGAGGACAGTTGATGTCATGTCCCGAGTCCGCGACCTAAGTCCGCGACCAGTTGGATTGGAAATGAGAATTGCCTCCAAACTTAGTAGTCTGAAATTGAATTATGAACAATTTTTCCGAAAAAAATATTTAATGGATACATGTGGATCTTTAGGAAGATGTATGGAGTGTTCATGTTTGTTTTTTTCTTTTTAAGGTAGAATGAAGCATTGCAATCATTATTCCTTCAGAATAAAATCTTATCATCATAGTGACACAATCCATTATTGGTCATTGGGTGTTAGAATTCTAGAGCTGCTTATGATGTCCAATAGTACTTGTAAGTTTTTAAGCCAAACTTATAAAGTATACTTTTTTATTATTAGTCCATATAGAATAGAGCACCACCGTCACCCCATCTTTAGAACACGACGTCTTCATTGGTGGAATTTTAGAGGTGGTCTTGTATAGCACTTTTTCTTGGAATTAGATATTGATCTATGAACAAGTTGCCCACAAAATAATTCAATAAATACATATGAGTCTTTAGCCAAATTTAAACATTTTTAATTTTTAGTTCATGTGGATGAGGTAATTGGAGTTGATCAACATGTGAAACTTTTATTTTTATTTTTCTAATAATTCAAATCCAATAGGATATTCCAATTTGTTACACAAGAAATCAAATCCAATAGGATATTCCAATTTGTTACATAAGAAATCAAATCCAATAGGATATTCCAACTTCTTTTGTTCTTTTCTGTCAATGTCCTTTACAAAACAGGTACTAATTTGGTGCAGAAGAGAGAATCTAGAAGCTGAAGATTAATTTTTTTGCAAGTTGGAAAAAGTCTTGCTATTTGAGGACGGTAGCTTAGATGCTCAAATGAAATTTTCTTTGTTGTACTTTGTCGACTGCATATGTCATTTCTTGACCTCTCCGAACTGCCCAAAAATTCAAACAATGGAAAGTTTAACAGATTCTTGACCTTGAACACTGATTTTTAAGCAGAAAAATATACCTTGTAGTTATCTTTCTTGTCAAATCTTTTTTTGTTTGTAAATCGTACAACTCAAGATTTATTCCCTTTTTCTCTTGTAATATTCTTGGCTCTATTCCCACATGAAAATTTCCTTCCTCCTAAGTTTTATTCCCATTCCATTTCTTTCTTTAGAGGACAACCTAATTATCCTCTCTCCATCTCTTTTTCAACCTTTCTAATGGAGGGAATGGATGAGGAGGAGTTTTTGAGCCTTAGGCTTGCCATTGTGACAGATTACGGCTGCGAGAGGATGAGGAAAAAGAAGGGAAAAGAAACTCCAAATGGCTCAAATTTGAGTGGAAGTTGTGAAGAAGGTAAAATATTTGCCCTCCTCCAAATGAGGGAACAGATGTTAAAGATGGATCACAAGATCAGAAAAGAAGCAAATCATGCAGATGGAAAAGGGCTTCAGTTGATTCATTTGCTGCTCATATCTGCAACTTCACTAAATGAAAACAATATCAGCTCAGCTGTGGAAAATCTCTGTGAATTATACCAAAATGTGTGCTTGACAGGAGATTCAGTCCAAAGGGTTGCTGCCTATTTTGCTGATGGGCTTCTTGCAAGGCTTCTAACAAGAAAATCGCCGTTTTATGACATGATTATGAAGAGCCCAACTCCTGATGAAGAGTTCTTGGCATTCACAGAACTCTACAAGGTGTCACCATTCTATCAGTTTGCTCATTTCACAGCAAATCAGGCTATTCTTGAAGCCTTTGAGAAAGAGGATTATACCAATAGTAGATCTTTGCACGTGGTTGATTTTGACATCTCTTATGGCTTTCAATGGCCTTCCTTGATGCAATCTCTATCAGAAAATGCAACTTCTACAAGTAAGATTTCTCTAAAGATCACAGGGTTCAGCAGAAGCCTGGAGAAACTTCAAGAAACTGAATCAAGACTGGTGAGTTTTGCTAGAGGCTTTCGGAATTTAGTTTTCGAGTTCCATGGCTTGGTGAGGGGGTCCATGATGGTGAAACTTAAGAGAAAGAAGAATGAAACTGTTGCTGTCAACTTAGTATTCCATCTGAATTCCTTAAACAGTTTTTCCAGAACTTCGGAGACATTAAAGTTCGTCTATTCGCTAAGTCCTTCGATTGTTGTCCTTGTGGAACCAGAAGGAAGCAGAAACAGTCACAAGTTTCTGCCAAGATTCATGGAGTCTTTGCATTATTTTGCAGCCATATTTGATTCACTGGATGATTGTCTTCCACTTGAGAGTGCTGAGAGATTAAGTATTGAGAAGAATCATCTGGGTAAAGAGATCAAGTGTGTGATAAACTATGATATGGATAATGAAAACTGTCCAAGATTTGAGAAGATGGAAACATGGAAAGGGAGAATGGAGAGTCATGGTTTTTTGGGCCTTAAACAAAGTTCAAAGGCTGTAATGCAGGCAAAACTGCTTTTGAAAATCAGAAGCCATTGTTGTCCAGTAAAACTTGATGGAGAAAATGGTGGTTTCAGAGTCTTTGAAAGAGATGATGAAAAAGCTATTTCTCTTGGCTGGCAAGAGAGGTTTCTAATAACAGCCTCTTCTTGGAGCTGTAATAATGCATGATAGGAATTCTTTAATCAAATTCTTTTGTTTTTTTTGGAATTCTCTCTCTTTTTTCTGATAATAAGGAAGGCCCAGTGGTTCAAATTGGCTAAAGATTTACATTCATGAGTGATGTGCCCATGCTAAAATTTTAATCAATTCTTGCCCATATCCATGCCAAGAGATTATGAATAAAATGATACTATAAAGTAAAATATTGATATTATCATATATGATTTAACAATTCATAATTTACTTGATATATTCAATTGGCTGGCATAACATGAACCCTGAGCTATAAAGGGAGAATTAAATGATGGAAACATTTCTTGAAATGGTTTGAGAGAGCCATTATAGTTTAACTATAGTATAGGCACTATGGTCAATCATTTAGGTACTTTTCCTGGTGAGCCTCTTTTCAACTTCCTTTTCAAGAGAAAACCAAGTGCAGCCCCAAGTACAGGCCAGGTCGATACGATGGCTATATAGGCAAGCAGCCAGATCGACTTGTTATTCTGTCGAGAGAGCTGATATAAGCACCTTTTAAGAATACTCGAGCTCTTCAAACCAGCGCTATCTTCAGAGATGTCACCAGCATTGGTATTAAAGTCAGATTTTCTTCCACTGGCGAACGCATGGTTTTCTGTAGTCGAAGCTACTTGATTAGCAGTAGCTGGGCCGAGATCTTTATCCTCTCCAGATGTCTCGTTGATGGCGCCATCTGTTTGCTCGTGGCCCATTGCAGCCACCATTCCATCGGCTATATTAAGGAAAGGGCCTTGATCAATTGAAGATGGCACAGGTGCAGAATGAGGGCCAACACTTTCTGCCTGCAATGATAGGTTAAACATATTAATGGGGTGTTAAGGGAAAAAATTGCACACTCGAGCTTCAGTTAGAGACATATGTATTATAGGCTCGACTCAAGCTCAACAATGTCAACAAGCCTGATTTTTTAAGCTCAAGTTCAACTCGATTAAGCTAGATTTCCCAAATCTTCAAATGAGCTTTCAGCTATTGCAAGTCAAGCTCAAGCTCAAACTCGAAATTTTTAATTTAATAAAATAATAAAAAATTCATAACCCAATTTTATGAATTAAAATATTAATTAATCCATTATAAATACTATAAACCATTGTAAACAAGCGCACAAATTTACATATCATCATAAGTTCATATATATACATACATATATCAGTAATATTAGTGATGTAATATATATATTAATTAAACAAAGAAATATTATAGACAAGCTCGATTGAGATTGAGTCGAGGACTCAAGGTAGCTCGAGCTCGGCCAGTGTTGGTTTTACTCGCTTGCATCCCTACATTAAAATAGAGCGGAAACTTGTCTAGCCTGTGTGTCTCTGTGTCTTTGTGTGCATCCCCATTAACAATGGTATAATGTCCCAGGGAAACACAAACGAGAAAAAGTAGAGGTAAAGAGAACAATATGCACCTTCTTTTGTATATGCATGAAAGAACTCGATAGTAAAGCTCCAAGAAATTCATTAACTGCTCTCACCCACCTGAAGAGTAAAGCAAGATTGAGATTCAAAATAATGGCAAAGTTTTCGGACTTGGCAACTGTGTTCAAATTTCATGAGAATGATGGAATAAGATCTCCATCCCATATCTATTAGGCTAACGCTAATTTGGCATTTATTTCTTTTTTGTATGTCTAAGGGCAAAGCCTCAAGTACAAGACATCAAAACCGCAGTATGCCGGATGATCTTTTGGTAGTGCATGACAAAAAGATGATGAAACGAGACGATTTTGATGTAGCTACTTCTGATGAAAAGAGATGATTTTCATGTAGCTACTTTTATGATCTTTCAATGCACAAACTGCATTAGAAGCTAACACATAGAACGTACAAAGGTGGCCACTTGTAGGGGATGAATTCGCAAAATTTTAACGTAAAGAATTAGCCACTAGTAGAGAATGAAGTACCACAGGCGGGATCCAGTTATGCCTTCAAAGAATGCCAGATGTCCACCATGTTCTGTTGTAGCCAGGACGATATTTTTGTTTGCTCTGCAATCAGAAAAATTATAATCATAGAAGATCAAATCTAGTGAGGGGAAGGGAATTAGCACTTCTCCATCGAAGAGATAAGCAGCTCTACCTGCATTCGTCCCAAGGAATGGCTTCCTTGGTGCAGAGTGGGTCGTCCAATGCACTTATGCAAAGGAGTGGCACTGAAACTTGACCGATAAAAGAAGAACTGCTACAATGCCTATAGTATGTATCCACAGTCTTGGGAGAAACAAGATATGTTTCGTATGTTAATGATATGGTCTATATCCAGAGTTAGGAGAGACAGTATACTTAAGATGCTTCAAAAAGAAAAAGAAAATTGAGAGAGAGAAAGGTACCTCGTAGTTCCCAACAAGACAGGTGGCATGGGTATCAAAATCCCGAATAGAACGCGACTTCAGAAAGTACACAGAAAAAACTCACAATTCACACACTTGAGAAACAATGCAGAACCAAGAAAACGATGAGTTGAAGTCTGAAAAGAACGTATTACAACTTTGGAAGACTAACCTTTTTAATACCCTCCCAGTTAGCAAGGCGAGAATAACGGGTTTCATGTCTGCATTGCACAATCAAGTTTCACTCAGTAAGAGTAAGTTCATGAGTCTCTTACATAAGTCCAAAATAAGATGGAACAATACATGGAAAGCATCCATGTTTCAGACAATATTAGAATCCTTCAGTTAATTTCAGTCCTAAAGGCTTTGCCTGACAAAGTTGTTATTCCTTGTTAAAGAATAAGGTAAGAAGGCAATGCAACATACAATTGTGCATAACCTTGAAGACCAATAGTAAGGGCTCTGTCATATAACTTTTGGATAAGCCTTCGAGATATAAACCTGGAACCAATCTGGGAATATGGAAATGGAAGATAGGAAATTTTGATTAATATATATGAGATTAAATTATTAAAAGAACATGCTGTGCTCAACAAAAGAATATTTGGAGACAATACAATCCTATTTGACAAATTTTACAAAGTAAATATTTATTAACAAAGTTACATTCCACAACTACAGTCACACAAAAGGAAGCACTTCCTACAAGATGCTCGGAACTCATCATAGTCGTATCAAATCCGAGTCTAGTAGTCATTAAAGAAACAGCTGATGAACTTTTATAGCGATACAAGAAATTCACATAAACTGACCAGGAGATCCCAAGGAGAGCAAACTGCCACAGCACCTGCAACCGGAATGTTCTCGCCTTCCTCTCCAAGATATTTTACCTAAAACCAACAAGTTGAAAAGTATACCAGTTATCAGCATTTTCATACCCTTATACAGAGCAAACAATAGAATGGAACTGTACCAGAGCGTTTGCACCGATACTGGTTCCTACAACAAACAATGGAGCTGCAGAATACTCTTGATGTAGGTAGTTAATAACTTCACGTACATCTTCGGTCCATCCAGCATTATAAAAGCAATCAGACTGTAGTAAGTTAACGATTCAAATCAAAGTCAGAATACTGAATAGCTCACTGAAGTCTGAAGTCAATTTCTAAATGAGAATTATGGGTTGGCTAAAATTAAGAAGTCTCATGGATTCTTAAGGCCAACAGGAAATTTTAAAATGAACTAAAATCCAAGAAAGTCAACTTAAGTGACAAACAAATCTGTTGCGAAGCTATCCAACAGATACTAGGACTTCAAGCATCAAACTAGAGATATCACAGAAACTCATATCAACAGTAAAAAATATTATCACATATTATCACAAATTTTCTTCTGTAAAAACCAACTATATTTTGCGAGTAAATATACCATGCATTAGTACTCACAGTAACTGAAACACCACCCAATCCTCGGTGATTGCTGACAACAACATTCCATCCTTGTTTTGCCGTGTTGAAGACAAGATGTTTCATATACTGCAACCATGCAGCAAAAGTTAATTAAATGATTTACATTAGAAAGAAACCTGTGGTCAAATATCACCAAAGAAGCAACGACAGAAATATCACTGATTCTTAAGGATTTCAGTCTTCCTAATTATGTATGGTTATATGGTTCCAACTATAAATACTGAGCAACTTAGATTCCAGCATGGAAGTCATCCAATGCATGAATCACAGCTTGTTTTATCAGGAACAAAAGTATAACACAATGCCCAAAACCTAAACAGCACAATCACAATAGCAATGGACAAGCTAAAGCTCCATTTCCCCCTTAAATATTCGTTCATCATGCACTTCTTGAATATCAACCATTTTTGGCGTAACAGAGGTCTAAGATGAAATATTAAGCAAATTACCCAAGAGCAGATATGGCATTCCAGGCTATGCAGTATCTTTCTTTTTGCATTACTGTAGAGTTCATTTCACATTTTTTACATTCATATGCAACAAATGCTAACATGTAATAAACAAAGAAGCAGAGGCCAGCAGTAGTTTAAAGTTTAAACAATGAATTAATGACCATAGAATCTGTGACCACCAGAACAGATCGTTCTCGTAAAAAGTGGTAGAAAAACCTATGCTTACTGGAGATGCTGAATCACTTGTTAGTCCTGGTATCATAACCACAATAGGAGTTGCATCATCCTTAGCAATGGCATGATTATTTTGAACAGCTACTCCAGACACTGCCAGGGAGAAGAGAGAGAGAGAAGAAAAAATAATAAAGGAAAAAATGACAAAAAAAAATATATATATACAAATTTCAGTTTTCAACCACCAAACAAAGCAACCAAAACTTTAATCAAAATGCCAAGTTTTACACTAGAAGTTAAAACATTATAGAGTGTTCCAAAAAGAAAACTTGCATTTCAGAAGTTCATATAAGGCCAGTTGGAGTAATGTTGACTACCAGATATGACCAAGGTTTTTATCTTTCAATATGGAAAAAGCCAAGGAAGTTTATAGAAACAGTTGGAAATTTTGAATGAAACTTTGGATACTTCTATTATCACAATTATGCATGTTTTAAGGGTTTAGTACTGTATCATGGTACTATTTATTGCCTTCGTCGTCAAATATTGTTGTTCTAGCTGACACCTAATTGGTTACGTGAAACTAAAACACCCATGATTTAGATATTGATTTCTGTATAACTAACTAATTAAAAGTGAGAAATCCATAAATCCAAAAAGGACATGGAATGTAAGTCACAGTTTGAGAGATAAGATGGCACATAAAACATGAAAGTTGTGATGGTAGGGCTATTTATAACTAAAAGCTATTGAGATATTCATTAAACCTATGCATACTGCAAAGTATCAGTATATGCCTCTGTGTGTATGTGTCTACTACATGCCTCAGCCAATCAGTTAAGCAATAAAACTGCAATATCTTTACCATCAGAATGCATTAGCCAATCCAGAGCAAACGTCCCACCATCAGATGCATGAAACATTTGTCTGAGAACCATACAGACACATCAGAGGGATATAATCACTAATTATGCATCTATTTTCAATATCATGAACAGAAACTTTACGGATTTAAATTTGGAAGTAAGAGAGTGCTTTCAACCAAACATGAAAACCAACTGTACATATATTTCAAAACAAAGAAACAAAAGATGGGCATACTCTAGTATAAATAACCAAGAAGAAGACACCACCTCCCTCCCCCACCCATCCGCCCACATTAACAGAAATGTCGGTACCTCCATAAATTCCTTCACATTCTCTCTTCATTCATAAAGAATTTCCATATTCCATGATGTTGAACTCCTCAAACAAAAGGATTAACCTTGAATCTGTATTCTACCCTTTCTTCCCCAGTTCAATAGGCACCTGTTATACAAGGCCCGGAGCATCTTAGATACACCTATATGAGCCTATATCTATTGAAGCAAATGTCACCAATCTTAGTTACATCCAGATAACAAAGCAAATGAACAAACAGAACAAATCATTGAAATTACTAATTGAGCTCCACAAATTATCATTCCCTTTTGTCACTGATAAAAAATGCTTTGGTTTTTGACCTGATCTTCCATAGCACAAACACATGTATAAAAATTTGCATAAACTAAATAACTAACATTAGCAAGGATCCACGAGAAAAGACTCATAAAAAAATAATTTGCAGTTCACTGAAATAATAAAACTAATTGTCATGCAACTATGTTCTTTATCTTTCTTATTTCCTTTCTTCAGTGAAAATTCAAATTTATATTCTGAGAGCATTTACTTGTGTTGCAGGATTCATCAAGTTTTGTAAGAAACTAAAGCAATAAGCATGGCTATTACTGGCAATTATAATGCTCTTCACAGAAGACCCTCACCTTCTATAGGTAAACGCCGGAGGCCTCCCAAAGAAGTTTATGAATGAAGTTTGGAAATGTGGACTTGAGAGCCAGGGTGTAGCCAAGTACCTATTAGATCCAAGTATAACAATAGCATAAAAAGACTATATCAGCAAAAATTTACCTAAATAAACAGTAAAGAAAACTCTGAAATAAATAAAGACGAAGATGAAGTGGCTTCACCAACAACCATTACTCAGACCATATATTCAAATACAAGTTTTTCCTGTCAACTGTGAACTTCTCCAACCATGGACTACCACAGATGAGACAATATGTTCAAACAAATTGTAGAGAATCCCACAAGTAAAATCGATTTCTTGATGACTCAGTCACCCTTGAAAATCAGAAAGAACCATTCTCTGGGAAAAATTCCAAAGCTTTTGTACACAATTCTAACTTGGAGCTCTGCGGTTGACCACAGCCAAATATCAGAGACAATAAATTAGGCCTAGTTTTATGGGCTCTGAGCACCTTAACCCGTCTATACTTTAAGAGACCTACTCAAGAAATGCCATTAGACTTCAGCACCCCAATGATCCCAATAACTTATTTTCTCTCCTTGTGGTGTTTATCAACTCGAACTTCTATACAGCCACATTTTCAAGAACTTATCTTAATTCTATATTCAAGAACATGTATAACTGAAATAAGACTGTTTTTGAGGCTTTACCTTCCATGAAGCGTCCTACACTTGGATACAACTCCATGATAAATCTCAGAGCTTGGATTGTACGTCAAGAACACGGGTCCCCCACGAAATCCAGTAAAAAGATCCTGAAAAAAATGAAACTCCAAGAAATTGTACAAGAAAACAATCCAGAAGAAAAGCATCCCCACCAAATAGTGCCATAAGGGTACTGCAACAGCCGACTTGAGTATCATCTTGTAAGCCATGGCCGGATTTTCAAGAATTTCTTCAGAGCAATCCATTGGAGCATAAAAGTGATGGTTTTGATTAGAAAAACATGCAGTTCTGGAAAAGTGGGTTGCGTTTGGTTGTGTGGGAAATGAATTTAATGGAAAATTTGGTGAGATGGGCTTGAAAATTCGGCAATTTTGAAGCAACGTGTTTTATTATTGTTGTTAAATGCTAATGCAGGCAGAGACAAGAAGTACGTGCCGGTGGTAGAAGAAGACGCGTGAGAGTTTTGGGTGCGGTTTTTTGTGTTTCGTAGTTTACAGTTTGAACTTAAGTCGCATTTTGGTGTTTGGCAGAAGGAAAATGGAGTTGGAATTAGAAGCAAAATGGGTTGAATTTTATTTTTTGATGATCCATCTTAATGCAAAGAAGAGCCTTTTATTAGTTCTTTTTCTGCCAAATTTGGTAAATGAGTGGAAAAAACAGGTAGGCTTTATTTATTTTTTTTCTTTTAATTGGACAAAATCGTAGGCAGTGGTAGTTGGCTAGAATTAAATGCTTGTTTGCTAACTCCGAAAATTTATTTTCTTGAAAATATCTAAAAGTGAAAATTTAAATATAAAATATTTTTTCAAAGTAAATATATCAATTAGAATAATAACGTGACACTATTGATTTTTAATTGTTATCTATAAAAATAATATTATTAAGATCTAAAAAATTCATAATTTTTATAACTCATATATAAAAATTCGGATCAAAGGAGACCTATTATTTTGATATGGAAGGAATAGTACATTATCATATAAGTGCATAAATTATATATATATATTGCATATTTGCATGAAATATTTTCATCCTTTTTACAAGTAAAGTTATTAAAATTCGCATATTCATTAATAATTAAGTATATTTAATAAACAATACTAAGAGTGTTGCCACGAGAGTTTGGGTCCAAAAACTTATGAAGCCAGCCAGCCCAGTTACGCTCATCTGTTACAAACTTAAAGTCTAATCGACCCCTGTGAATACAGCTCACACTAAAATTCTCAAAACCTAACATTATGGTTGTCAATGGGTCGGATTTGAATTGAATTTATCATATTCGAATTTGAATTCGATTAAAAAAATTAATATCCGAATTTGACCCCAAATCCTACAGGATCTTGTTGATCAGTACCATATCCGAATTCAATGGATATCCGAAAATCCGACTAAAAAATCTGACCAGATTTTTTTTTCTTTCTTTTTTTTTTCATTTAAATTTTATAAAAATATTGTATTTATAAAGTAAATATATGTCATATTTAAATTTTTAACAACTTTTTATTATATATTAATTCAAAGGTTAAATATTTTAATACTAAACTCATTTTCACATTATATTAATGTATAGTGAACTAATATATGTTATAATATTTGATATTTTATCAAAATCTCTTATTTTTAGATTAAAAACTCAATATTAGTAGTATAATATAGATATTAGGTCAATATAATACATGTATTTTATTTTAAAATCTTTATTAATATTATATATAAGAGTATTAATGTAATAAAAAATATTAAGGTTCGAATTCGGATCTTTAATGGATCGGATTGCTAATTTTCGATATCCGATTCACTTATTTTAAATTTTGAATATTTATAATCAAATATGATCAATTGAATATTTTAATTGGATAAAAATCCTCAAATTCGGATCGAATTCGGATTAAAATATGATCCATTGACAGCCCTACCTAACACAAAATAAATCCAATTAAATTTTTTTAGACATAATCCAACCCAACATTAGTAATTGGGTCCATGGAACGAAAATTCATTTTGTTACCCTAAAAATGAAATGTAAGCAATATATTTGTCATTAATTAATTACGTCAACCAATTAAAGGAAAGTAGTTATATGTTTTTGCCTAATGGCACCTCAAAATAAGAATATCTCAAGTCTCAACCAATGGATATAAGCAATTTCAATATCCATTACTCTAATGAGAACACATCTATAAAATAAAAAACTTTAACTAATACAAAAAATTTACTAGTTAATTATTACAATTAATACCTCATAATACATATTTACAAGTGGAACTTTCAGTAAATATTACAAAAATAATATGAATGGGCAAATGGAGTTATATATAGTAAACGACAAATTAAATAAACATAAGTACTGTATTAACACTTGTTGATTTTCAAATTCTCTCCCAGTTTTCTTGAACCTGAAAAGAAGGGCAAATGAACCTTGAAATGTATGTTGAACTTTGAGCCTGAAAATAATCAAAAGGTATATGTATGTAGTGCATGCATGAGAGATTAAGAAGAAAAAAAGAATGAGGAATATTGTCACATAGGCAAAATTATTTCAAAATTGTATTGCATGGGATTGTCTTAAATTGGTAAATTTCAGCATATATATTGTCTTAAATTTTGTAATGTCGAAAAAAAAAGCGTTAAGTCTTAAGTATTTTTTGGTTGAAGGCCCAAAGGATTAACTTCTTTCCAACAATACCTTTTCACCATCTTTAGCTCTTTCTTCTTTATTTTTTCCGTACACTTTAGGCATGCTCTAAGGTTTACGGTTTATTTATCGGTCAATGGCGCCGTTCTTGCTTGCATCGTTCGATCAAGTTTGGGTTGCCTTCCAAAAATCGTCTCTCTATAACGTATTTGGCTAGAAGTAGCTATTCCTCTTGTCATAAAATTATCATCATCATTCAAATTAAAGGTTTCATGAGTCAAAGTATTAAGATATTTCATGGTATCATGATATTGAATTTAACACATCACCATCAAACTCCACAGTGAGTATGTCATCATGCACATCAATTTTAGTCCTAAAAGTTCTAAAGAAAGGTCTTACCAATAGTATTTGTGATGAATTAAGAGAGTTATCTTCAGACATGCTAAGTACATAAAAATTAGTTAGAAAAATCATTTCGTTAACTTGTACTAACACATCCTCTAGGACTCCCTCAGGATATACAACAGACATATCAGCAAGTTGAATAACTACTCCTGTTTATTTCAAAGGACCAATATTCAAGGAAGAGTAGATAGAAAGAGGCATAATAATTGAAGCACCAAGATCGCACATGGCTTTTTTAATTCCAACATTGCCAATTTTGCAAGGAATAGTAAACATACCTGGGTCCTCGCATTTGGGGAGCAATTTTCTTTGTATCACTGCTGAGACAATTTCCCCCACACTAATTCTTTCATTACTCTTTAATTTTCTTTTGTTTATGCAAAATTCTTTGAGAAATTTAGCATACCGAGGTATTTTTTGATTGCATCAAGTACTGGAATATTTACCTCGACTTTGTGAAAAGTTTCAAGAATCTCCTTTTCCTTTTCATATTTTTTGCATTTAGCGAACCTTTCAGGAAAGGGGAGGTATACAACTAATGAGCTTGTAACCCTATCATTGGGTTCATGTGAATATTCAACCGAATCTTAGGGCATGTAAATCTCTTTTTCCACTTCTTCCACAATGATGTTTTCTCATATCTTCTTGTTGGGTTCCCTCAGCTCCTTACCATTCCTCAAAGTAATCGCACTAATGTTCTGCTTAGGATTGACAACTATCTGAGAGGGTAGCTTTCCTTTGGATTCTATCTTATTCACTGATGTGGCTAGCTGAGTTATTAGGTTCTCCAGGATTTGAGTGCTTGCTCGTGTTTCCTACTAAAATTGCTGAGTGTTAATCGCAAGCGATTTAACAATCTCTTCAAGAGACATACCTATATTTGAAAAGAATGGTTTCTGTGGAGGGGCCGATTTTTCTTGGAAGTGTTGGTAGTTTTGCGATCTCCATTCGTAACTGAAAGTCAGATGATCCCTCCATCCTAGGTTGTAGGTAGTTGAGTAAGGATCATACTTTCTTTGCAGCAGTCTAGGAAATCCTCTTATTGCATTGGTTTGTTCATAGGAATTTTCTTGGAGCGTAAGACACATATCCTAAGATGACCAATGTTAGCCAAATCCCACAAGCCTTGATTTGTTGCGTATTTCCTACAACCAACTGTCGAACAAGAGAAGTTAAAGTAGAAATCCGATGATCAAAAGATGAATTACTTACCTCATTGACCCTTTTAGGAGGATCCCAAGAGTGCCCAAATTGTTGGGAGTTGCAATCATTATAGAGATTAATTCTCTAATTTCACTTGGAGTTTTGTTCACTATGGCTCCTTGACTTGTTGCGTCCATCATCCTCATTTCCATCAATAAAAGCCCTTTATAAAAGTACTGAATAAAAAGTCGCTCAATAATATCATGTTGTGGGTAGCTTGTGGAAAGTTGTTTAAACCTTTCCCAATATTCATGAAGACTTCCCCGTATCTCTGTCATCCTGCTAATTTCTTTTCTAATACTAACAATGCATGAAGCAAGGAAAAGTTCTCAAAAAACAATTTTGCCATATCGATCCATGTAGTGACAGAACTAGGGGATAGATAAAACAACCAATCCTTAGCTTTATCTGCTAAGGAAAACGGAAAAGCTCGCAACTTAACTTGCTCTTTAGACACTTTTTGGAGTTTCATAGTCGAGCACACAACATGAAGTGCCTTTAAATGCTTGTGGGGGTCTTCATTCTCCAAACCATGGAAAATGGGCAACACATGGATTAACCCGAATTTTAACTCAAAAGGTGTTTCCAACTCTGAATATTCAATAAAAAGCGGTTGTTGAGTCAAATCTGGTTCAGCTAACTCCTTTAAAGTTCTTTCATGAGCAATTGTTTCCTCTTGTTCTGAATTGCTAAAACTAACTAAGCTGGATGTATCTAGATTGAGATCCGAAGGCGACGATTTGTCTTCTTTTTGCACTCTAGTCTCTTTCCGCAATTTACAAGCAATCTTCTGAATTTCATGATTGTATTGAAGTTCACCTGCACGAGAAGATCGAGGCTTTAAAATAAGCAAAATTATTTGACATTAGTAACCGACAGTGGCACCAAAATGTGGTGGGTGTCAAATCCAACAAAAATAAATTCCTACTCTTGAAATATGATTTGTAATTAGTAGTGAGTAGGATTGTATTCCACAGAGACTGATAAATTTTATTTCTTTCATACTTATTAATAAAATAGGAAAAAAAGGAGATTTTTATGAAACAAAAAAAATTAAAATTTTAAAGGTAAAATAAATCAAATAAGAAATCAATGAGAATGAAATCTAGCCCAAAATAAAATCTCACTTTGATCCATAGATTTGATCATTAATGCAAAAATAAATTTCTCATTCTTGAATAAACTAGTTATAGTTAATTGAGACGCCCTAATAACCAATCTCTCCTTATTATCTCGATAACTAAGAGAAGTTAGTTAGTTATTTCCCTTTTCAGTAAATAACCCTAAAGAAACGCTCATAGAATTTAATTTACCAAAAGAATTATAAACTAGAGAGACCCGGTCATAGCCAACAAACACACACACGCAAGGTTTAGTTAGACTAGATTATTTATCTCCATAAAATAAATCAAGCATATCCCTACACATAACTATGTTATTCGCCACAAGCATTAGAACAATTAAACAATTACAGATTTAATGTTTTAATTGACAAAACAAATATTCTAAACTATCAAATTCGGGCCCTAAATTCAATAAATCGGAATACTCGTAATGAAAACAGAAGATAAATAAATACTCAATAAATAAGAAATACGAATCAAATTATTTAGATCTCACAAATATTGAAGAACCTAAACTTCGATAATCCCGTAGGCTAGAACAAGAGTTTAGCAACTCATGGAGAGAAGAAAAATGTAGGGAATTAAAAACATGCTAAATGAAAGATTCCGCATCCCAAATCCTTATGCCCAAATATATAACTTACTACTCTTAATATAACTGGGAAACTAATTAAGAGTCTCACCAAAATAGGGAAACTTATACTCTTCTAATTAAAGAAATAGAAATTAAATATTCCAAACATATACATCTGCCAAAAGAGGAGATTGAATGCCTCCTAATCAAATTTTGCATAGAGTCTTGGGAAGCAAGACACGCCTACACTCAAATTATTTTCTTCTTCCATTCTTTGTCTCCTCGGGAACACGAGTTTTGCTCCAAGCATGTCAAATACTCAATTTTCAACTGCATTTTGCTTGAATCTTTAAATTGCTTCACAAAATATAAAATGAAAGTTAAAATCCAACAATTAAGCATTTTTACTATTAACCATAAAAAAAAATAATACGAATTAAATAAAAATATGCAACTTAATAGTCAATAGAAGATTGCATAGCAGAATGATGGCCAACACTTTCTGCTTGGAATAATTGGTTAAACATTTTAATGAGTTAAAATAGGGGTGCAGTTGGGTTGAATTTGGTAAAAGATTTTCACACTCGAGGTTCAGCTAAAAACATATGCATTAGACTCAACTCGAGCTCAACAAGATTTTCTGAGCTCGAACTTGACTCAATTAAGCTAGATCTTTTAAAATCTTTAAATGAGCTTTGAGCCACCACAAGTCCGCAAGCTCAAGTTCAAACTCGAAAACTTGAATTTAATAAAAAAAGTAAAAAATTCAATAACCCAAATTTGTAAATTATAATATTATAAACCATAGTAAACAAGCTCACAAAAATTATATACATACATACATATATTAGTAATATTAGAGATATAATATATATATATTAATTAAATAAAAATATTAGAATTATGTACTGCCTTGAGAGCCTAGAGCCAAGATATGTGGCCTGAGGTAAACATCAGCTCGAGGTAAAGATCGAGCTAGATTGAGCTTGAGTTGAGCTAGCTTGAGCTCGGCCCGTATTGTGTGTTTGTCCCCATTGACAACAGCGTAACCTCTAGATGTGCCAGGGAACTATGAAAGGAAAGCAAGGTAAAGAAATGGATAAGCACCTTCTTTTGTGTATGCATGAAAGAGCTTGAAAGTAAAGCACCAAGAAATTCATTAACTGCTCTCACCCACCTGAAGAATAAAGCAAGACATCAAAACTGCAGTATGCAGGATGATCTTTTAGCAGTACAGTACAAAAAGACGATGAAACGAGATGATTTTCATGTATCAACTTTCATGGTCTTTTAATGCACAAACTACATATTTAGAAGCTAACCACAAAAAATGAAATGTTGGCCACATGTAGAGAATGAAGTCGCAAAATTTTAACGTAAAAACTTGGCCACACATAGAGAAAGAAGTACCACAATCTGGATGCAGCTATGCCTTCAAAGAATCCCAGATGTCCACCATGTTCTGTTGTAGCCAGGACAATATTCTTATTTGCTCTGCAATCAGAAATATTATATCCTAGAAGATCAAGTCTAGTGACAGGAATTAGCATTTTTCCTTTGACAAGATAAGCAACTCTACCGGCATTCATCCCAAGGAATGGCTTCTTTGCTGCAGAGTGGGTCGTCCAATGCGGTTATGCAAAGGAGTGGCACCGAAACTTGTCCGATAAAAGAAGAACTGCTAGAACGCCTATAGTATGTATCCACAGTCTTGGGAAAAACAAGATATGTTTCATATGTTAATGATACGGTCTATATCCAGAGTTAGGAGGGACAAAGTATACTTAAAGTGCTTCAAAAACAAAAAGAAAATCAAGAGAGATGTGGATACCTCGTAGTTCCCGAGAAGACAGGTTGCATGGATATCAAAATCCCGAATAGAACGTGACTTCAAAAAGTTTACAAAACAAACTCACAATTCACACACTTGAGAAACAAAGCAGAACCAAGAAAACGACGAGTTGAAGTCTGAAAAGAACATATTACAACTATGGAAGACTAACCTTTTTAATACCCTCCCAGTTAGCAAGGCGAGAAAAACGGGTTTCATGTCTGCATCGCACATTCAAGTTTCATTCATTAAGTGTAAGTTCATAAGTTTCTTGCATAAGTCTAAAATAAGATGGATCAATACATGGAAACCATCAATATTTTAAACAATATTAATATCCTTCAGTTTATTTCAATCCTTAAGGCTTATCGCCTGACAAAGCTATAGTTCCTCGTTAAAGAATAACGTAAGAAGGCAATGCAACGTACAATTGTGCATAACCTTGAAGACCAAGAGTAATAGCTCTGCTGTATAACTTTTGGATAAGCCTTCGAGATAAAAACCTGGAACTAATCTGGGAATGTGGAAATGGAAGATAGGAAATCTTGATTAATATTTGTGAGATTAAATTATTAAAAGAAAAATGTTGCGTAAACAAAAGAATATTTTGGAGAAAATACAATACTATTAGATACATCTTGGAAAGTCAAGCTTTATTAACAAGGTTACATTCTACAACTACAGCCACACACAAGAAAGCACTTCCCAAGATATGCTCAGGTGAATTCACCACAGTTGTCTCAAAGTTGAGTCTAGAAGTCATTAAAGAAAGAGTAATACAAGAAATTCACATAAACTGACCAACATATCCCAAGGAGAGCCAACTGCCACAGCACCTGCAACTGGAATGTTCTTGCCTTCCTCTCCAAGATATTTTACCTAAAACCCAACAATTTGAAAAGCATACCAGTTATCCAACATTGTGATCCCCTTATGCAGAGCAAAGCAATAGAGTGGAACTGTACCAAAACGTTTGCTCCGACACTGGTTCCTACAACAAACAATGGAGCTGCAGAATACTCTTGATGTAGGTAGTTAATAACTTCACGTACATCTTCGGTCCATCCAGCATCATAAAAGCAATCAGTCTACAGAAAGTTCCCCATTCAATCAAAGTCAGAATACCAAATAGCTCACTGAAGTCAATTTTAAATGAGAATTCTGGATTGGCTAAAATGAAGAAGTCTCAAGAATTCTTAGGGCCAATAGGAAATTTACAAATGAACTGAAATGCAAGAAACTCAACTGAAGCGACAACAAACCTATCACAAAGCTAACCGACAGATACGAGGACTCAAGCATCAAATTGGAGATATCACAGGAACTCATATCAAAAGCAAGGCATATTATCACAGATTAAGGAAAATACTTTTTCAAGGGACAGATGAGAAGTCCCAGTAACAAATTTTCATCTGCAAAACCCAACTGTCGCAAGTAAATATACAATGCATTAGTACTCACTGTAACTGAGACACCGCCCAATCCTCGGTGATTGCTGACAACAACATTCCATCCTTGTTTTGCCGTGTTGAAGACAAGATGTTTCATATACTGCAGCCATGCAGCAAAAGATAATCAAATGATATACATTACAGAGAAAAGAGATGCAAGAAACCTGTGGTCAAATATCCCAAGAGAAACAACTGAAATGTCACTGATTCTCAAGGATTTCAGTCTTCCAAATATGTGTCTCATTCCAACTATATAGGGGTCATTGAATGCATGATTCACAGATTTGTTTTATCAAGAACAAAAGTACAACACAAAGTCAAAAACCCAAAGAGCGTAATCACAATACCAATGGACAAGCTAAAGCCCCATTTTCCCCTTAAAAGTTCACTCATCATGCGCTTCTATTTTATATTAACCATCTTTGCTGGAAAAGCTGAGGTCATACATGAAATATTAAGCAAATTATCCAAGAGCGCATTGGTATTCCAGGCTATGATGCAGTATCATTCTTTTGCATAATTACCACTAGAACAGATCATTCTCATAAAAAGTGATGGATAAACCTATGCTTACAGCAGAAGCTGGATCACTTGTTAGTCCTGGGATCATAACCACAATAGGAGTCGCATCATCCTTAGCAATGGCATGATTATTTTGAACAGCTACTCCAGACACTGCCAGAAGAAGAAGAGGACGAGGGAGGGACCAGGGGGAAGTAAAAATTTCAATTTTCAACAAATGAAGCAACCAAAAGTTCAACCAAAATACCAAGTCTTACACTAGAAGCCAAAACATTATAGAATATTTCAAAAGAAGAAATTTGCATTTCAGAAGTTCACAGAAGGCCAGTTGGAGTAAATTGACTACCAGATATGACCGAGGTATTACTACTTCAGAGCTCTAGATTTATGAATATTTTGGTGGAAATTTCTTGGATATTCAAGATTTCAATTTTGATATAGAGAAAACCATCAAAGTTTATAGAAGATTTTGAGAGACAAGATAGTAAATGAAACATGAACTGATGATAGAGCTATTTATAACTAAAAGCTGTTGAGATATTCACTAAACCTATGCATCACATTCTCACTGGAAACTATCGGTGTATGTGTATTTGTCTGTCTGTGTATCTGCTATATGCCTCAGCCAATCAGTTAAGCAATAAAAATGAAATATCTTTACCATCAGAATGCATTAGCCAATCCAGAGCAAAAGTCCCACCATCAGATGCATGAAACATTTGTCTGAGAAGACACAATCAGTGGGATATAATCACTAAATTAGGCATCTATCTTCAAAATCATAAACAGAAAATTTACGAATTTAAATTTGGAAGTAAGCAAGTGCTCTCAATCAAATATGAAAACCAACTCTATATTTCAAAACCAAGAAATAAAAGTTGGACATCAGGAGATAAAATGTTTCACATTCTTCTGCCTTTACTTATATATGTCTGCAATGTGCCTAGTATAAATACAAATGTCAGTTATTCCATAAATCACTCTACAGTCTCTCTTCATTCATAAAGATCCCATACTTCATGATGTTGAACTCCTCAAACAAGAGGGCTAACCTTGAATCTATATTCTACCATTTCTTCCCCAGTTCAACAGGCACCAGCCATACAAGGCTTGAAGAATTTTAAATTCTCCTAAATCAGTCAATATCTATTGAAGTAAAGTCACCAATCTTAATTACATCCTGACAACAAAGCAAATGAACAAACAGAACAAATCATTGAATTTATTAATTGAGCTCCACGAATTGTCATTCCTTTTATCATTGACAAAAATGTTTTGGTTTTTGACTTGATCTCCCATCAGCAAGGATCACATGTAACAAAATTTGCATAAACTAACATATCAAAATAGTTGAAAATGGTATATAACTAACATCAGCAAGGATCCATGAGAAAACTCATAAAAAAATAATAATAATAATAATTTGCTGGTTACTGAAATAATAAAGCTACGTTATATGTGTGATGCAATAATGTTCTTTATCTTTCTTTTTCCTTTCTTCAGTAAATACTTTAAATTTATATTTTGTGTGCATTAACTTGTGTTGCAGGATTCATAAGGATTTCTGAAAAAACTAATGCCAAAATCATATGAGCATGGCTATCTCTAGCTATTATCATGCTCTTCACAGAAGAACCTCACCTTCTATAGGTAAACACTGGAGGCCTCCCAAAGAAGTATATAAATGAAGTTTGGAGATGTGGACTTGAGAGCCAGGGTGTAGCCAAGTACCTATCAAGTCCAAGTATTACAATAGCATAAAAAGACCATATCAGCAAAAAGTTACATAAACAAACTTGTCCTGCAAAATCTTAAATCTAAAATAAATAAGGACAGTGACGAAGTGACTTCAAAGATTACTAAGGCATTCCAAAGAAAGAGCAAGGAAGACCACATATTCAAGTACAAGTTTTCCCTGTCAACTGTCCCCAACCATGGAGGGAACGCAGATGGGCCACTATGTTCAAGCAAATTGTACAGAATCCCACAAGTACAATTGATTTCTTGATGACTCCGCCACACTTGTAAATCAGAAAGAACCATTCTTTTCGGAAAAGTCCAAAGTTTTTGAATTAGTTTTATTCATCTCCACCTTCTTTCCTATTCACAGTTCTAACTTGGAGCTCCGCAGTTGACCACAGCCAAATATCATAGACAATAAACTAGGCTTGGTTTTTTATGGGCTCTGAGCACCTTAACCCGTTTATACTTCAAAAGACCTACTCAAGAAATGCCATTAGACTTCAGCACCCCAATGATCCCAATAACTTATTTTCTATCCTTATGGTGTTTATCAATTCAAACTTCTATACTGCTACATTTTCAACCACTTCTCTTAATTCTATATCCAAGAACAGGAATAGCAGAAACAAGACTTTTTTTATGACTTTACCTTCCTTGAAGCGTCCGACACTTGGAGACAACTGCATGATAAACCTCAGAGCTCGGATTGCACGTCAAGAACACAGGTCCCCCACGAAATCCAGTAAAAAGGTCCTGAAAAAAATGAAACTCCAAGAAATTGTACAAGAAAACAATGCAGAAGAAAAGGACCCCCGCCAAATAGTGCCATAAGGGTACTGCAACAGCCGACTTGAGTACCATCTTGTAAGCCATGGCCGGATTTTCAAGAATTGCTTCACAGCAATCCATTGGAGCAAAAAAGTGATGGCTTTTTATTGGAAAAACATGCAACTTTAAACAAATGAAAGAAGAGAAGAGCATTGCATTTGGTTTTGGGGAAGTGCATTTAATGGAAAATGTGGTGAGATGGGCTTGAACATTCGGCGATTTTGATGACACGTTTTCCTATGTCAAATGATAATGCTGGCAGAGACAGAGGTACGTGCCGATGGCAGAAGAAAACCCGTGACTCGGGAGAGTTTTGGGTGCGGTTTTTTGTGTTTAGTAGTCTACGGTTTGAACTAAAGTCGCATTTTCGCTGTTTGGCAGAAGGAAAATGGAGTCGGAATTAGAAACAAAATGGGTTGAATTTTATTTTTTGATAATCCATCTCAATACAAAGAAGAGTGGGCTCTATTTTTATTTTTTTTCTTATAATTGGACAAAATTGTAGGCAGTAGTAGTTGGCTATAATTAATTTCTTGTTTGCCAGCAAACTTCCACAAATTTATTTTCTTTAAAATATTTAAAAGTGAAATTTTATATTGAAAATATTTTTCCAAGGTTAATATATTAATTAAAATAATAATTTGATGCTATTAATTTTTTAATCTTTATCTATAAAAATAATATTATTAAGATATAC
Source organism: Jacaranda mimosifolia (assembly GCA_018894105.1). NCBI lineage: Eukaryota > Viridiplantae > Streptophyta > Magnoliopsida > Lamiales > Bignoniaceae > Jacaranda > Jacaranda mimosifolia. The sequence continues at coordinate 30,542,603 of CM032131.1, read as the reverse complement.
GAAATTCATATTTCTTTTGACTCTTGTATAAAATTTCTTGTCAAATTGACCTATTATTTGGATATGGAAGGAATATACATTATTACATAAGTGCATAAACTATGGCCTCGTCTGATACCCCTTGTTAGGGCCAACAAGGCCTCCTAATCTCCCATAATACTTTGTTTAATACCCAACATTATTTTTGCGGGCCGGAACGATTTAATCACCCGCCTGTTACTGTAGCATATATTACCTACTATTCAAATTTCATGGTCTGGGGTGCAATTGCCCACTATTCTGTTTGACTCTTGGTTGAATTGTCATTGGCGTCCCTGAATTACATTGGATTATTTACATTTTTTTCCTGCAATAGCATAGAATAACAAAGCCTGCGTGAGACGTGATGTCAAAGCCCATTAAGAGTTGTGGGATTGTAATACTATGATATTTTGATTCGACTTTATGGTTGGATTATGATATTATGACAGGAATTACAGTATTATGGTTGAATAATGATATCGTGGTTAAAAACTATAGCATAATTTTCAATTCAACCAGTTGGAAAAAAAAATAAAGTTTAAATGGCTGGAATAAAAAGGAAAATGGGAAAAACAAACCAAAAAAGAAAAAGAAAAAAGAAAAAAATATCAAGATTAAACGGCTAGAATAAAGAAGGAAAATGGAATAATTCATGAATGATGCATCTCTTTAGTTCATTAAAGGGTAATTTTATCATTTAAACATTTAATCTCACACATCAAATATGCATAAAAAATTATGGTAGATTAGAGTTGCACCTAATTATAACACCAATCATATATATCAAACAAGCTAATATATTATTTAATCTCATCTTATCTCTATTTATTCAAATCTTCACTATTATATATATTTCAAATCAAACGCCTCCTATATATATTGAATATTTGCATGAAATATTTTCATCCTTTTTTCAAGTAAAGTTATTAAATTCGCATATTCATCAATAATTAAATATAATATTTAATAAATAATAGTGTTGCCACAAGAGTTTGGGTCCAATAACTTATGAAGCCCCCAAGAGGGACAAATGACATGGGCCAACAATAATTGTGTCTTCTCATAATGCATAAGATTGGGTTGTAAACGGATATTAAACGGATCGAATACACTATTTTTATATTTTTATCCGTTTAACTTTTTAAATATTCAGATACGGATACAAATTTGACGGATATTTAAAAATGATATCCATATTCGTATCCGCCGGATATTGGTCGGATTCAGATATATCCGTATTCGATTATAATTATTCAAATGCATTCATATTTTATTAAACTTATCCGTATTCAAATTATTATTTTATATTCATATTCGATGATTATTATTTAGATATTTATTTATAAATATCTAAATACGTGAATCTATGAATCTATAACAAATACATATTGTAATTAATATAAGAAACTATATAATTTTATTAAAATGAAAGCAATCAAACAAAGAACATAATTTTTAATTAATAATTGACTTTATAATTGATTATTAATACTTATTATTAATAATAATAATAATAATAATAATAATAATAATAATGGCATTTAAGTATATATTAATTATAAAGTCAACCAACAATAATTATGTTAATTAACTTTATTCTTCAATTTTTTTCTCTATATTACAATAATTTTTTAAATTTATTATTTTTTCTTCCCAATTCTTCAATTATAATTTATATATATACATATATGGATTATGAGATTTTTATTGAAAAATATAAATAATATATTATTTAATAAATATATATATTCGGATCGGATATTAAACAGATTGGATACGCATTTATCATATCGTATCCATTTATAATCGAATATCTATTAATCGAATACGGATAATATCCACTTTAAACGGATGCGGATAAATATTGTATAAATGGATACGAATGCGAACGGTAAACGAATTTTCGAATATCCATTTACAGCCCTACATAAGACAAGCATAGTGTCTTTTCTATTAAGTTAGGGCTACAAATGAGATGGGTCGATTTGCAAGCTTCATAAATTAAATTCGAGTCGATCTAAATTGAGCTTTATTTTTGTTTTGAATCGATCTATAGTTGTTTGTATTTAAGTTTTAGATTCACAGGCTAGTGTATAATCAATATTATCTTTATTTTATTAATAAATATATGCTATATTCTTATTATTTTATTTTGAGTTAGAGTTCAAATTAAAGCTTGCAATCATTCAATACTATTTAAAATTCAAGCTTGAATTTTCATCAAGTCAAGTTCAACTTCAAAAGTTTTTCATGAACTCAATTCAACTTAATTGGACTCGATAAAGATGAATTTACCAAAATAAATGGCAAAATTCTTTTTTAATTCTCCAAATTCTGTATAAATGAAACTATTACTAATTTAAGTGTCGAAAAATTTTTATCCGAAAACCTAATGCTTCTAACCAATTATTTGCAGGTCATTTTCTTTAATTGAAGAAGACTTTTCTCAACTCTTCTATTTTATGGTGCTGAAATTACCATAAGCAATTGTATAGTATTTAGAATCATGAAATAATCAAATATTTAAATATATATAATACATCTAACAATAATGAATTACCACTTCATTAATCAATAATTCACAAAATACAAATTACAAATAATCGTTATTATTTTTAAAAAAAAATGCTAAGGAAGGAAAGAAAATATTCACAGTTACAAAAATCTATTTGAATAAATATTAATGAAAACTATTACATCAAACCCAATAATCTCTATCATAGAAACAAAGATGAGAAAGGAAAAGAAACCATAGCTACAAAACATATATTTCAATACATGTTAAAGAAAAAAATTGCATCAAAACCCAATATTTGTTTGATGTATGTACAAAAAACTTCTATATAATGTAAATAAATATAACCCTCTGTTGATATTAAAATTTTTAATAACTTCAATGAATATATTTGAAATTTTTTGATATAAATCAAGAAAAAAATTAAAAAAATAAAATAAAGAGGAAAAAATTGTTAGAAAGGAAGAGATGAAAAGAAAAATTAACAAAACTAATTTTGTCAACTTATTAAATAACAAATTTAGTTAGTTACTCAAAACTTCTAATATTTTATAAATAGTTAAACTTCTGGTGATTTTATTTAAATTATGCTTTATGCTGCTGATACTTTATAAATAGTATATATTTTTTTCTTTCCGTAACTTAATTAAATTCGTTAACCTTTGATGATTATATTTTGTTTGGATTATGGCTTTTCTCAATCAGCTTGTGGAAGCTGCAGAGCAGCAAATCCTCCCATTGCCGCTGCAACGCCTCCCCATACAAAGGCTGGTAAGTTGCTACCCCCAAACATGGAATCCACTGGTCCACTAATCAAAGCTGCTCCAATCTGCAAAAAATTTTACTGTCAAATTGCTTTCCAAGATGAGATATTGGATGACAAAAAGGCGTGGGGGAAAAAAAAAAAAAGAAGACAAACTTACTTGTGGAATTACAATGGCAAGATTAAGAAGTCCTAAAGCAAGCCCTTTAAAAATTATATTTTAAAAAAAAAAAAAAGATGAACCCAAAAAGTGTGTTAGAAGAAATGTTATGAGAACAGAAAATATAGAAGAAATATTGTGTTTTGAGTTGAATATATACGACTTGCCTTGGCCAGTTCCACTATCTTTGGAGTATATGGAAGCAAGAGCAAAAGGGATGCTATAAGTCACCTGCAAAAATGTAATGTCTATGGATTCACACTTGAACTTTCAAGTTTTGCAGTTTTGGAAATGGATAGTGCGGAAAATTCAGAGGGTGTTTGAGTGAGATTATAAGCTCGTGAAAATATTTTGTAAAATGTTTGATAACTCATGAGATTTTACAAAGTGTTCAGTAAAATATAAAGGAAAGAAACAAAGAGTTTGTAAACTTTCAAAGTAAGATATTGAGATCTTATAAATTCTCATATACCTTCTAATTGATTTTTTAAAATTTTTAAAAATTTCTTTAATTTTATCTAAATTAACTATAAAACTATGATTACTCATCAGAAATTTATTATTTTATCCAAAGTCTATTTGTTATACAATAAGAATTAGAGGGTGTTTGACTCTCATAAATAATTTTGACGTTTATAAGATGTTAGTAGTGACAAATTTGTGATTAATACGGTAAAAAATAAAGGAGTTTGTTAAAATTTTAAAAATAAATTAGAACTCTTATTCGAAAAAGCTTTGAAGATATAACATCTTATTTGAAAATTTTATAAGCTTATTTTAAAAAAAAAAATTATCAAATTCTTTTTAATATTCTTTAAATTCTCAAACATTTTATAAAATCGTCGTATATAAAAAACTTATAAACTCACTCAAATATCTTTCTCCTAAGATTTTATGAACTTCAAAACAGTTCATATGATAAAATTTTTTGAATAAGTTCGGCCAAACAACCTTGTCCACAAGCCAAGTTTGGAAAGTAAACTTACCGCTTGAGGTATGCCCAAGAGCCCAAATAGAGCAAAGCAAGACACCTTCACTTCAAGAGGAGGCCTTACAAGAGAAGTCCCTCTGTCAACAAGAGCAGCTTCTCTAGCTTTCTCAGCCATTTTTGAAATGACCACTGTCAATCCCATGCAGCCAGCTAGAATAAAATTCCCGGCACTCCAAAGGCGCCTCACGCTGCCCAAAAGCCGCATCAACGGCTCCATGAATAGCGACACCGTCCCCATTGTGGCCACGTACAGCATTAGCCCCAACGAGCCAGTCCGCACCCCTTCACCATACAGCTTAAGCTCCTTTTCATTTCCCATGGCTTTTCCTCCATATACCTCCTTCCCCATCCAATCCGTATCGTATAACAGAAAAGGAAATAGCCCCATCCAATTAAGGCAAGTGATAATATACAATATCCAGATTGGAGTGGAAGTGCTTTTTGCAGCTATAACAATCTGCATGAAAAAAGATGGCGGCTTTTCTTCTGGATGAAAAGTGATTTCTTGCCAGTATTCCTCGGGGTCCAATCTTTCCTCCTTTATAAAAAGAATCACCATTGTGACTATGGAAACTGTTAGGCAAACAGATATGAGGAAGCAAGTCTTGAGATTGGCACAGTTGTGATCACAGGCTGCTGTGTTTGTGAAAGGGAGAAGAAGATAAAGATTCTCGGCAGCTCCCGCGGCGTAGCCCATGATATTTCCGATGGCCATAAAGAACGCGAAAAGGGCATTTCCGAGTGTGATCATAGCATCATTATCTCCCGAGATGTCAGCCAGAAGGGCTCGGCAGGGACCTTGTATCATGTTGTTTGAAATGTCTAATAACCAAAATCCCAGGACGAATATGGTGATTGCATTGTGTTTACCGTGATAAAGAGGGTCACCTAATTCTCGGCCTATATCCGCTGCAAAGCCGATGAGGAGGACGCCGATGGAGAGGAGGAATGTGCCTGCCACAATGAAGGGGCGACGTCTGCCAAAACGGGAGGTGCAACGGTCGCTGCGGTGACCGATGATGGGCTGGACGATCAGGCCGGAGATAGGGCCACAGAGCCAGATTAAGGATACACATTTGTGGTTGAGACCTAAGAGCTGTGTGTATGGAGTCAGAAGTGATAATTGCAAGGCCCAACCAAACTGCACGCCGGCTGCTATTGTTGCTACAAGGATCAATTTCCTTACGGTTCTTGAGTCCGGAAGTTGAGGCTGAGGCTGGACTGTTTCTAGGTAAACCATTTTACTTTCTTTTTTTTTTTTTTGTCCTGTAACGAATGTGCTTTTTTGATGATGTACTATTGCAATTATCGATCAGGTGTCCGAATGAATGAACACAGACTCCATGGACAAATGACACAAGGATTCTTGTCTGTATTTGATTAAGTCATTGTGTGTATTTTTGTTTTTTCTTGGAGATTGTAATGTGAAAACCGGTACATAGTGAAGAAAATAGAGATACAGAGGAGAGCATACTGCTGGACCATCCATTAGGATAGGAAAGATATAGTAAATTTGACTCTTTCAGAATTCTTGATTGTCCAAGAAAAATATTGGACTCCCTGATGTTCTCCTGTTATTCGGGTCGACCCGTATTTTAGATACCCGATTTTTATTCCTTATTCATAGTATATTTGGTCCAGACAAGTCAATATTTCTCGTGGGAAAAATACAAAATTTTTTAGTCCTTTTCAAGAATCAAATTCTAACACCATTTCTGATCATCAGCAGCAGCAGCAGCAGCAAAGTTAAAAGAACAAGTTTTAGGCATCTCACAAAGATCATACTTAAAAGTCACAACAGTATCACGCTTAGCGTGTACAAATTTGGACATAGTCTGTTACAGAAAAGGGTGGAGGGGAGGGGAAAAAATTACAATCCCCAAAAGAGAAAAAAGAAGTAAGAAAATTTCAAGCCCAGAAGCAAAATTTAAAGCAATATAAGGGTTTCAATGAAATCCTCCGGCGGTCAGAGCCTTGGCAGCCGCCGCGTCAGAAGGAGGTGTTGGAAGCATTGTGAGGGATAAAACGCCACTAGCGGCGGCTGCCACCGCCCCCACCACGAATGCCGGTAGGTTTCCCCCTCCAAATATGTCGTCCCACGGCCCACTTGCTACAGACACCACCATCTGCAAAACAAAGATAAGCATTTTGAGAACTTTTCTTTGGCAGAGCAGCAACAAGTGGAGACTTTATGTAATAATAATTTGATGGAATTTTATTTTTTTATGTATTCTTTTGTGAAAAAGTGTGATATCCATAGAGAATACATCTTTATTCTGCAAAAATGGAGGACACATAAGTCAACAGGAAAAGAACACCACTGAGAAATAATTTATACAGAATGGGAATTTTTCTGTTGATACAGTTAGTTGGTGGGAATGTGATAATAAAATATTACCTGTGGAATAACTATTGCAAGATTTAGAACTCCCAGAGAGAGACCTGACCATGCGATGTATAACAATCACTTTAGAATGAAAAATGAAACAAGAAAAAATAATGATCTTTAGAAAAGACTGTGTTAGTTTATGATATATGGTTGCTGTCCATACCTTGGCCGGCACCAGAATTACTGGAAAATATGGATGCCAGAGCAAATGGAACACTGTAAGTGACCTAAACAAGAAGAAGGAAGAGATATTATTAGGCTGATATCATCTTCAAGCTTTCCCAAATGTTCTAGGTAGATAAACATCACCATTAGAATCATAAATTAACGATATGATAAAGATATATAAAATGGGGTGTAATACTTAGTCAATTTTGGAACTAGCGAGTCCTAAGATATTGCAATTTTTATGACACATAAATAGATCCCATCCAAATGTAATACTTAATAAAGCTTAGAATCCGCAAGTCTCGAGCCATTACAATTCTTAGGGCCTACAAATAAACCAACTCAAGTGTAATACTTCGTGGAGTTTAAAACTAGCAACTCCTTAAATATTACAATTCTTATGGCCTACAAGTAGACCACACCCCTCCTTTCTTGCAGATCCAAAGCCCATCAAATGTAGCTACTTAGAATCATTTGACAAGAGGTTAACGATTACATGTATCGCTTAAACAATCTCAATCAATTCTTCTTACAATAGAAGAATTTGATTTATTAGAAATTAGACAGATAAAAAACTTTCTTGTTAAATTATGTACTATGACCTCAAAAGGCCTTCCTAAGTCATATGCTACTCAACAACCATTGAAAAAAGTAACTATAAGGGCATCACCAATCATGATTTTTTATATGGATGAACGTATCTATAACAAGTGGTTCTTCCACTCAATTACAGTGTTTTTTTCAAGTAATTTTTTACTTCATCTTTCCCATAGTCAACAACTCAACTAACCTGTCACCCCAATACACCAAGCAAAACCAAATGGAATTTTCCATGCCCATATCTTATATGGAATGAAATCTTGACAGGTGCCCACAAACCACATCAAAACAACAATTCCAGGCACCCAATGTGCCAAACTATCATATTTTTGCTTTTGACAATATCTTAATCATAACAAAAGGAACCCCACTGGATTTTTTTAACTTTCGGGAGTTAGTCATAATACCAGATTTAGTCATAGTCTTTCACTTCATAATTATAATCTTATATATACAGTTTCAAATTTATAATTATTGTGTTTTTTTCCTATCCCAAAAGAGCTTTAAAGCCATTCACCTTTCCTTCTGGCCCAGATTCTTGTGTCTGGCTTAAAAGCTCTTTGACAAGTGCCATATACCAAATTAATACAAAGGGGAAGTTTCAATTGCCTAAGAACATAGCCAAACTGTAGATATAGATGCTTTGACAATATGCAGAAACAACCAAAAATCTTTGTCTTTTGGGCATCACAGCCACATGCCAAATTTTATCATTGTCTTAAAAAAGTTCCTTCTGATCCATAGTTATTTATATGCCAAAACCGTAACAATGACCTATTTGGAACCTTATGATTCAACTATCATTTTCACCGGTGGCACGCGCTCAATTCATACATAATATTATTAGAGCTCGTTTGCTTTTTCTGTATGAATTAAACCTAATACATGTCAAATAAAAAATAAAAAAAGTAGAGTTTGTAAGTGTCGAATAGTTATTCTCAATTATTTGAAAATAAAATTTCTCATCATATATATTCTCTGTTTGTTTAACTTACAACAATACCTAAGGATAGCAATTTGATTTCCAAAAATACCCTCCAATATTTTGACCAAATAACTAACTTTAATGAATCAAATTTCATTTTTTCTTGCTTTAAAGGGTAAATAGTATATGTGCTTTCCAACAGGTTGAATTGGTTAGAAAATCAATCAAACTATGAAAAAAAGCTAAGCGATATTATGTCGAACTATAGAAATATAATGAATTAAAAATAATTGAGCCAAACAAGTAATAAGAATTCTATGCATGCGTACCATGTATACGAAACTAGAAATTTATGCAATACTAGTAAATCTTGTACCCATATTTTTGTGCATCTTATTCTAATTTTATGTACCAAATCTTATTAGAAAATTGCAAATAACTCATAAAATATGCACAAAATTCCATGCAAATAATTGCATGATGATTTCAATAATCAAAGTATAAAATATATCAATTGGATTACGAGAACTCACCGCCAGAGGAATGCCGAGGACAGCAAAAAGTGTCAAAGCCCCAATCTTTACACCCAACACCGGCGGCTGAGCCACCCCATTGCCGGAGAACCGCCGCGTGTGCTCCGCCAACTTGGTGATCAGAACAGTCATGGCCAAACAAATTGCCAACAGAAAATTCACCACACCCCACAACCTCTTCACCCCGCCGAGACCACGCGCCGACAACTGAACCGACAGAGAAGCTAATCCCAACACCACAGAGTTCAGCATCAGGCCCAATGCACCAGCGCGGACCCCATGATCGTACAACTTCCCCTCGCCCACCTGGCCGCCGTACACCTCCTTCCCCATCCAATCAGTGTCAAACAGCAAGAAAGGGAACCAAGCAATCCAGTTGAGACACGTCACCAGCAGCAAAATCCACATGGGTCTAGGCAAGTCCTTTAGCGCACCGAATAACTCCCCGAAGACTGGGATCTTTACCTTTTTAACTGCTCCCTCCTGTTCCGGCTCGGCGGTGGCGGTGTTTGGGGTTTCACGGACAATGGTGAGGGCCACTGTTGCCAGAGTTAGCAGAAGAGCTATGGAGATGAAAAAGCAGCTCTTGAGATTTGCACAGTACGTGTCGCAGGCTTTGGTTCTGGAGAATGGGAAGACTTTGTATAGGTGGGTGTATGAGCCCGCGGCGTAGCCTAAAACATTCCCCACCGCCATGAAAAAGGAGAACCAAGAATTTGCACTGCTCATTTTTCTTGCATTTCCGCCTGATAAATCAGCCAAAAGAGCCCTACAAGGGCCCTGCAAAAAAAAAAAAAAAACACCAAAAAAAGTTAAGTAAAAATGAAGATTAATCCCAAAAAAATGGTAATTTTCCTTTTTTAGCAAAATTTTATACGTATTTTGTACGTATAAACTTACTTGTAACATGTTATTTGCAACATCAAGAATCCAAAATCCCACCACAAAAACAGCAATAGCCCTAGGCTTGGGACCCTTCCCAATAGAATCACCGGCCGCATGTCCCACATCAGCAGCAAAACCAATAAGGAAAACAGCCACCGCAACAAGACCGGCGCCGGCGGCGATGAATGGGCGGCGCCGCCCAAACCGGGAGCCACAGTTGTCACTGTAGTACCCGACTATGGGCTGGACTAACAACCCAGAAATGGGCCCACATAGCCAGATGAAGGCCGCCCAGGTGTGGGGTATGCCCAATAACTGAACGTATGGAGTCAAAAGGGAGAGCTGGAGGGCCCACCCGAATTGCACCCCAGCCGCTATCGCCGCCACGAGGATGATCTTCCTCAGTGGCGCCGCCGTGGGCGGCGGTTCTTGTATTTGGAAGGAATTTGTAACAGGGTTTTTCACCTCACCACCCGCCTCCATTGAGCTGCCAAATATTGTCTTTTTTTCTTCACTCTCTATATCTATATGTGTATGTATATATATACTCTACATGCAGAGGGGGTGTAGGACAGTTGGAGTACAAAAATGAGTATGGGAGAGAGGGTATTTATAATGGTTTTGGCGGGTGAATGCAGGTGGGTTGGGGGGGTAGGGGAGGGGGTGGGGTGGGGTGGGTGTGGGTGGGTGGCTTATCCATATGGGATTTTAAGATTGGAAAAAGAAGTGTGAAAAAAAAGATGAAAATTTCAGCCCACGTAAGAGGGTCAATAAAAATTCAATCTTTGGGCAGCTTTTTGGGGTGAGAACATCAGTTTGGGGTTAGGCTAAAATTAAATGGGTGGGGGAGGGCAGTTAGCTTTGGCTTTTTCTTTTATTCTATTTTTTCTTTATTTGCATACACTTTTAGTTCCACTTGAATTCCTAATATTTTTGGGGTGATGTCCCAATACATTGCTACTTTAAGTCTTTCCAATCAAGAATTGTTAATTTTTTTTTTCTTGAGTGGAAATTTTTTGAATGATTGCCTTTGGAATCAAGATTTTAGTAACATAAACTTTGAAACACGTGATGTTATTGTAGTGAAGTATAGGTGTGAACGAAAATATCACAAGAAATTTGGTGAATTGAATAAAATACATGTAATTTATACGGTTGGATTTAGAGGTTAGCTACCTAGAGTTATTTAAAAGATTTTATCAGTTACATATTTTATATTTTGAAATTTAGAAGATGATAAATTTTATTTTAAAAATAAGATTCTAAAGGGTATGGATAAGATAAGATATTGCAATTTACAAGACGTTAGTCATGATGATTTTGTGGATAACATGGATAAAAATAAATTTTGTTAAAATTTTAAAAAGAAATTAAAAACTTTTTACTTTTTCAAAAAGAGCATATGTCAAGCTTTTTTAAAAAAAAAATTGCCTAACACTTTATAGCATTTAATAAGTTATCAAGTATTTTATAAGATATTGTGAGGAGTATATAAACTTAACCAAACACCCTCTTAGTTGACAAGTGAACTACTTTCGTCCTAAAAAATAAAGAACGCATTAGATAGTTCAAATCTAATACAAAATTAATTTAGTCATTTGTGTCCAAACTTAAAATCAATTTTTTTCAATTAAAATATAGTGTAAAAAAAAATAAATTAAAGTCAAGTTAATAAATTTCATTTCAAAGATAAGGCATCTCAAATACAATTTGACTTTCCTTACATCTTTTTGGTAATAATGACATTAAAATTCCTTGACCATGAAAAAGAAAATCCTATTACATTGATTTATTAGTCATATTGCATGTGTATGACAAATATTAGCAATGCTTAATTCATGTCATTAGATGGAGTGATTATGTGTCATAAATTTGAAATTTTAATTTTGTCCATGAAATCGGATATGGTTATACAAGAAATGGATTTCTTAAAGTTTAAATTTTTTATAAACAATTTATTAAGAATTAATCATGGATTAATTGATTTCTTAATGCACTTGCAAAAAAGTTAAATTTAGAAAATTGATTATAAATCCAAAAGTGATTACAATTGATGTCCAAATATAATTCCAAGACAGCCGAACATATGCCCTTGTCTCTTCTTGTTTATCAAGAACAAATACCAAATTAACAACCCATAATTTAGAAGTCCTTAGTTCGACTCACACCAAAATATCAAGTTCATGATTAAGACTAGTAGGGAAAGCTCTAGAAGACATAAATATCCTTAAAAATAGTAAAATTAATTACCCAGATTTGTATGTTTTTTCACAAGTCAGATCTAAACTATCCAAAGAGAACACATAACGATATCTAAAATTTCAACTAGGATGACCCATACAAGGCCAGTCCAACACCGTCTTATAAATTCCCGAATTCCATGTAACATGAACAAGTTCATTTCATTACTATTCTATTAAACTTCATCTATTTATATTCGAACTTTCGATCTCTTTCTGACTTAAATGTCATAGAATTTTCACTGAACAATCTCAATAGCTCTGCTTTTGTTTTGATTTCAAGCCTGAATCTCTGTTATAACTCAAGACATAATTTCAACCACAATTTCTCAAAGAACTGCAAAATTGATAGATTTCGAGAAATCACTGACACAATAACTCAAAACCCAAACTTCAATCAAATAATTTTTTTTTTTTTAAAAAAAAATGCAAAATAGACTGATGCCCTTGGACATATAATTGATTTTGTCTTCTTTGATAAATAATTTTTTATATTTCACAAATATCAAAAGTGGGTATAAAGTCTACTTATATTCTGACAGAATAGTTTTTGCCTACCAAGTGACTATCATGTCACGAGGTTCCCTTCTTTTCAAGTTCTTAGTAGCAAAAATTTATTAGATTTTTATTTGTTATATATATTCTCTTTGTTTTTTCATTGATAATATTTGTAACAATTTAATAGGTCTAAGAAAAATTGAGGAATAAAAATTACTGTTCTAAGTTATAACCTAATTAAAAGAATGGTGGATATTTAATTAGAATCAGAATGTCTTTTTTTTTGGATAAAAAGGGGCCAAATTCTTTGTTATCTAATCCACCGACATGCTATTTTTTTCAATTAATTAATGTTTAATAGTAAATTTTCGAATAATTCTATTTATGGTTGGAGGCCCATATATCCATTCCATGTCAGTGCAATTATTACAAGGCGGTATAAATTAGAGTATCAATTTTAATTTTAATTTATAATTTAATGCATGTTATTATTCTAATTTAATTTAATGTGTTAGACAATTAATTTGGGTCACGACACTTATAATGTCTAGAAGATGGAATATTTTTGCTAGACCCGTGACCCCATAGAGTCCAATTGAATAAAGTATTATTTTAAGATGAATTTGGATTTTAGTGAATTTGAAAGTCTTTGTTTGGAAATGAAATAATTGAGTTTTAAGGATTATCTAATCGAATGTCTGGGAATTAATATCTATTGAATTGATATGTTTATATTTTTTATGAAATATATCAAACTTCATGAGATCAGCTTCAAATCTTATTAAAAAGAAGGGAAAAAAGTACTCGATTTTGATTTATTTTATGCAATAAATTAGTTCATTGACAAGCAATTTCAAAGTCGATATTGATTGATTTAATTAATTTTTTATATCTTTAACTGAAATAAGTAATATATTATTATAGCATCATAAGTATCGAATAACTTATTACATGTTTCTTTCAAGACACATGAGTTTAACCAAGTTAGGTGAGGTCCATCATGAACATGGGCAGGTGAAGTGCACATATAAACTATGCTTAAATTATTGTATATCAACTTTATATTATTACTGTTGAGTGGTTCATTCACACATATAAGTGTAAAGTTTGAAATTTAAATTTTAATAAATTATTTCTCATTGTGTATTTTCGTGTCTAAAGAAAATATAATATTCTTATTGGGTGATCAATTGACTAAGTGACATAGTTTCACATTTATACATGTGAAGTTCGTGTTAATAATATAACAGATCCCTACACGCGCATGAGAAAATCATCAAGAAAAAGAAAATCTTATTAAAATTAAAGAATCAAGAACATGATCATATTGCTTTTGATCTAGAATCGAACCGTGAGTTGCATCGAATCAGTCGAGGAGTCTATATGATTAAAATGTAGTAAGGTCCATATTAGTGTCTCAGATGACATAACTTCGCTTGAAATTAACAAAATTAATTAAAATTTATCTGAGTCCAATAAAATTATTTGAATATTTATTAAGTTCGTATGATTGAAATCATTCGACTTAAATAATTTGTCGACAATCTCAAATCAATTAAAAGTTGAACAAATAAAAGCATTGAATGATAATATATTTAATTATAATTTATTAATTCGAATTAAAATCAAGATTTTGTCGTAATTAAGATTGACCTTTGGAGTAGGCTTGGCATGTTTTGTAATAGCATGCGTGGAGCCCTAAAAACATTATCCAGTCTAAAATTTTGAGCACTTCAAAGACTGCTACAATCAATACATAATAATTATACAAGCCTAAAGCCTTAGAGTACAGGCTATGCCTATACATATGTACATTGACTTCAGACAAGACAAACTGACTACCCTAAGTTTTGCCTGCTCTCAGGCCATATTTTGAAAAGTGTGCTTTATTTTAGTGTGAAAAATCATTAGAAAATAAAATATCCATCTTGTTGAAAAGAACTGGAATTTGAAGCCATTACAAAAAGCCACGTCTGGGTTCAAATTCATCGGGTTTGATAAGTACACATTTTGGGTTTGAATTTTTTTTATTCATTTATTACAAACATTTATTAGTTATGTATTCTTTGATTTGGATGTGAATAAATATTGATTTTTGTGGACTTTACTCGATCATTGGCAGTGCTATGTTAACATGACCCATGTTTGCGCGAATTATTCAGGTGTCTGATATGTTGGTGACTGAGCAAGAAAGTCCGAACATGACATAGCGGGAGGAGGTAAAATCGCTACTATTGCTTCCTTCATTTTTTTCCATTGAAAAAAAAAAAAAAAAAAAGCCATTACAAAAAGTAAGTGCCCATTTGAATATGTTTTCAAAGCTTATTTTTATTTTCATGTAAATTTAAAAATTGGAAAAACAGTTATAGTTTGAAAGTGAAAAATGAAATTATATTTGGATGTTTTGTTGGAAAGTAATTATTAGAGTAGATATAAGGTTGAAAAGTTAGTTGATTTATATTTTTTTATGTTTGAAAAGATTTATTTTTTTAAAATATATGTTTATTAATTTTAAAA
The DNA here is from genome assembly GCA_018894105.1 of Jacaranda mimosifolia. NCBI lineage: Eukaryota > Viridiplantae > Streptophyta > Magnoliopsida > Lamiales > Bignoniaceae > Jacaranda > Jacaranda mimosifolia. The sequence goes on along the minus strand of CM032131.1, from coordinate 30,527,398 downwards.
TGATAGTGAGTATTTTATATCAAATCAAAATTTAAATTTGATTGATGTAATAGTAGAATGATATGTCAAGTTTAGAAAAGAGTTGAAAATAAAAATAAGAAATATTTTGAGTGAAAAAGGATAGAAAAGTGATAATTTTCTATTTTTACATTGCGTTTAAAATGAAAATGGATTGTCAAAACATAAACAAATGGGCCCTACGGACCCACTTGGTTTATTTTCATTCTTATTTTTTATTTTTATTATTTTTAAATTTTAAAATGTTAGTTAATGAAAATAAGTTGAAAATAAGTTTGTATTTAAATAGATTGTTGGAAAAGTAATAATTATGTTGGGTGGAAATAGATAATAATAATGATAATAAAGAGAGAAAATATATAAATTATTGGAAGAAGATATAAAGTTATTGGGGAAATGTGTTTCAAAAATGAAAATGAAAATATGTTAGTTGAAAATGTGTATAAAGTAATATATTTTCATTTTTAATTTGTAGAAAATATAAAAATGGAGTTTGAAAATAAAGATAAATGGGGTCTAACATACCCTTTCTTTTTGGATTTATTTATTATAATTGTACATCAATTTATTTTGTAAAGTTTGAACAACAAACATTGTCCATTACTATTATTCTAGCATTTATGTTCGTGTTTTATCTTTATTTTTATACATGCAAGTTGAGTATTTGCTAGATCAAACTTCCAAAATCACATTTTATGTATGAAACTTATATTATTGAGTTACAAGCCACTCGATTGCATTTATATTCTTGTTAAGGATAGATATTATTTATATATAACTAAAAAATGCCTACTTGAAAGATTCTTTTTTAAAATATTATATCACATCACTATTTATAACTCCCAATTTTAGACTAAAAAGAGACATTTTAAAAAGATTAATAAAAGTATTTTCTCCATTAAAATGATAATTATTGCTATTCAATTTCATCATATATATATTCGCTTTTTTATGACCATATTCCATTCAAATTTTGAAATAAAAGTTACTTCTTTTGACATAAATTGTTTTTCTATTTAATAAGTGAATTAAGAAAAAAGTTAGCAATAAAATATATATAGATCAAAGTAAAGTGAAACTATATGTAACATCTTTTGTTGAAAAAACCAAGTTATATCTAATTCAAAAGAACAACTAAAGAAAAAAGTAATGGATAAAACTAAAAAAGTAAATAAAATTATAAATTCAAGATAAAGAATATGATTTCAACTTTTTCTTTATCAAATTCCTTTAAGTTAATAATAAATAAATCTACTAAGATCATTTTCTTTTACATTAAATATTAACAAAAACTACAATATTTCATGTCAAGCTAAAAAATAATTACGCGTCAAACCAACATAAAAACCAAAAAAAATAAAATCATTTAGACTATACCTAATGAGATTATGTAATTAAATAATTCGATCAGGTGAAATGATTCACAAGTCAATTAGATAAAAATTATTACTACTTCCTCCTCACTTTGCTTGGTTGAATGACATAATAGGTACACCATTTCATTAGTGATGTTATGACGTGTCCGATCACTATTAAGAATAAGCAATCTATCTACCTTGAGTCCTTCTCATGTACCAATAATGATTTTCCAAGCGTCATTGTCCACAACTTCCACTTAGTTCAAACCCTAGCTAGAAAAAGGTTTTCTTCTATTATTTCTTGCTTTTTTTCTCTTGAGAACCTTCTTACCCACACCCGAAAAAAGTTAATCTATAATCGAGATTGAGGTTTTTTTAATTTATATGTACACATACATATTAAAAATTCGTTATGTTCACATCGATCTCACAGATTATGTATGAGACTGATGTCATTGAACTATAAGTCAGTCGGCTGGTGGTCAAAACTGAAGTTACAAAATTAAAATTTAAGTTCGATATATTGTTACGAGATGTGTGGCTTTGAGTAGATTTAGGTACGAGTTCTTGGTAGTTAATGATTCCTTAATTAATACATCAATTTAGGTATGAATCTTGTGGGTAATCTTGTGTCGGTTAACAGACTAACCGACTCCCTCTAAATCTTTTCTTTTTGAGATCATCTTTGAATTTTCTTCCTACGTTCTCATCAGTAGTATTGACTATTGATAGTTCCCACTCCTTTACCAAACAAAGTCCATCTCTTAGCTTTTGTCCCCATCTCCGACATTATTATGTGAGTTGGTTCTCAAAAGGGGGCCTTACAGCACATACTAGTCATCAAGTTCTTCCTTTATTTTTTGGCTACTTCTTTTTAAAAAAAATAAAAAATAAAGCTTTTATTTTATTTTGTTTTGTCACATTTTTATTGAGTGAAGTTTTTCTTAATGGGTTGCAGTATAGTTGTTCGTTATTAAGGCTGCTAATTAATCAAACATTTATCAAACAATTCGATATTCGAATTCGAAATTTAATGAATTCGAATTCGAGTCTAGTATAATATTCGAATATAATCGAATCCAATAATATTCGAATTTGATATTTGATAAAATATTTGAATATATTTTATTATATATTAATATTTTTATTTCTCAAAACTTAAATTTTTGATAATTTATAATTTATAGTAATGAAGCCATTGAATATTATGTCAACTATTACATGTATTTGATATTTATTTATTTTTTTGATAAATCAAGTATTTTCATTTTGTGACCATATTAAAAGGTAAAAAATCAATCAATAATTTAAAATTCAAGTTAAAAAATCGAGTTAATCGAACATTCGAATCGAATCCGGATATATCGAATAGTTACTCGAATCAAATTCAAGCCCAATTTAGGATTCGAGTCAAATTTGAATACGAATACGAGTACGAGTAAAATAAATCAAATCGAATCCGAATATATCGAATAGTTACTCGAATCGAATTCAAGCCCAATTTAGGATTCGAGTGAAATTTGAATACGAATACGAGTACGAGTAAAATAAATCAAATTGAATCCGAATCCTCAGATACTCAATTCGATTCGTTAACAGCCATATTCGTTATTAGGGGTGTAAACGAGCCGAGCCGAGCCTCGGGCTCGTTTACTGATTCATGAGCTTGAGCTCGGGCTCGGCCGAGCCTAAACAATCGAGCTCGAGCTCGGCTCGTCAAAATAGGCTCGGGCTCAGGCTCAGCTCGTTAAGGCTCGATTCGTATAAATTTGTATGAGATTGCTCTAACTCGATAAGGCTCGATTCGTATAAGCTCGGATGAGCTCGAGCCCATTTAGGCTTGAAATTTTCCCATTTAGGCTTGAAACAAAATTTATAATAATAAATACCATAGTATTATTATTATTATTATTATTATTATTATTATTATATAATAAAAAACTCGTTTAGGCTCGCGAGTCTGTCGAGTTGAATACTATTGAGCTTGGCTCGACTTGTTTGACTGGCGAGCTTGGGCTCGGCTCGTTTAAGTTCGAGCCGAATTCGAGCTTTCATCGAGCCGAGCCCGAACTGTTCGTGAATAGTCTCATCTCATTTACACCCCTATTCGTTATTATAGATATATCTGACTTGAGTACAATTGATCAAGATTGAAGATGGGAACACTAAATCAAGAAGAAAATCCTACATTGAAACATCTCTTCAATCTTCACTTTTTCTTGTTGAGAATTGGTATAAGGCTCCATAGTCTCACTTTGGTACCTAATTCAAGCAATTGAGCAGCAGCAGAAGTAAATGCTTTATTCAGAAAAAAAGCAGAACAGATCTCATTAAAAGGATCATCAAATAATAGACATAAAGAAATATATCTCATCCCTGTACACATACTGATCAAAACTAGCTCCCCCCACAAACACTCATTTCTGGACAAACACAAAGCCCCCCAGCAAACTTCTTCTCACACGAGCCCGCGTCCTTAATTTCACAGAGAACACAGTATACACAAAGATAAACTCTCTCATGTTCAATACAATCTCTTTGTATTGTATCCTTTGGTCCCAGCTAGAGGCAGGTGGAACAAAATGCCCCGTCACACCACAAGCAATGGAAGAAATGCGTCGCTGGGGTGCTTGTATGGATGATCAACCCCATTTTGCCAAATGTAAAATGATCCAAGATACCAATTTGTGCTTCAAATTGTGTCGACTCTATCGATGAGATCCAATGCTTTAATCCTGTCGATGTCGAAGTTAATGATTGGAACAGAAGAAGGTCTCCTAATAGGGAAAGGATCTCTCTTAGTTTCACTTGTTGGAGAATGACTGCTGCTCTTACTCAGCCTATGGTGCTTGCATAACCTGGCTTTTGATGTGTTGAATTCTTGGCTCTTGCTTATTCCGGGTGTTAGTTTCCGTTTACTCACGTCCCGGAGCATCTCCTGGTCCTCGACGGTCAATGTTGATGATGGTGAGTTTGGCTTGTGGGTTGATAGTTGCAGTATCTTCTGATTTGGAGACCTAATTGGGGATTTCACGGGAGATCTTAGGCCGCCGTTTGCAGCCCTTGATTGGCTGATGAGGTGATGAAGCCATACTACCAAATCAAGAATGTAAGCTTCTGTTCTCTCCTTGTCTGCATGATGAAGTGTTTCAATCCGGAGCAAATCAGTCTGGCCAGCTGGTTTAAGGTTCATCTCAGACCTAAGTAAAACAAGAAATTCAATCAAAGACAAAAAAAGAAGTGAAAATCTTCAAAAGATGAGCACCAAGATGATCGAACTCACCCGGTATTTGCCCATTCTCCAACCCAGCCGAAGCCGTGGTGAGCCCTGTTTTAAATTATGCCACATAGTGACTCGTATGAGAAATCATGAAAGGACAATAAGGGGATGCAATATGATCTTAAAACACATTTAAGGTCTAGTCAGTTTCGAATTATGGACACTAAAACAGCTTGGAGTGGCATTCATGATACTTCAACATACAAATGAACCAAGTAATCCTCCTTTTTTCAACTTGATGACAAGGAGCTTTGCACCAAGAAAACGCGGACAAAGTGAAATTTTAAAGTTGATTATATGATATCCACCCTGTGAAAGAGTAATTGTTGAACAGGGATAGCAATTTTACTTGGTTGTATTGGTGGCCATGGGGACCAGCCACTGCAGCGTTTTCTCCATTTCTGCTTTGATTTGTGGGACAGTCAACTGCAGAAAGAACAACCAGAAAAATTAGCATAACTATGTGGAATATGGATGCTTAAGAAAAAGCATAAATAGTCATTCCGATTAAAAAGAATTGAGTACCTCTTCCTTGAGATGAAAAGATTGTAATCTGGGGCGCAGAGACGACTTTATACCTGGTGGTAGTCCCTGGTATAGAGCATCTCTTGTACTTGGTGGCACGGAACTCGATCTAGTCACCTGATTAAAATAGCAACCGTGGTTCAGAAAATTGGCAAAACTAGAAAAGAACTTCATCAAGAAAGAAAGGATTACGAACTCACAAGGGTATCAATCTGGGTAATGATATTCGCATAATGCAGTGCAAGTCCAGCAGATCCCAACTTCTGATTGTGGCTTTTGACCGGCTTGTCTCCATCTGTAACGGTAAATTCATCATATAACAAAATATTACAATTATATTCCTTTAATCAGACCAAGTGATAGAACAGAATATTGAACCATAGAATTTTAGGAAATATGCAAAACAGACAAATCTTAAAGCTACTAGCTGCATGATGGGGGCATCAGTGTGGACAAATATATCATGCTTATATAATATATTGAACAAAAAGAGATGTTTTACAAAACTTCTAAATAATAAAGCAAATCTATTACAGTAGTTTAATATTTCTGAAGTAATGAATGCATTACCACTGCTACCAAATGCGGAATGGATCTCCAAATGTAGAAAGTGGACAATGTCCACAAGCTTCTCCATCACCTTAACATAATCCAAAATTATAAAAGATCAGATTGGTGCTTAGAAGAAAAACTTCTTGATAACCAAAAACAACCATAGAACCTTCTACAACATAATTATAATCAAATACCAGTTGCAAATTAAAAATAGAAAGCTGCTTTAGTAGAAGCATAGTATACAACCAGAGCACATATAAGAGCACCAAGTCTAGAATTGCTACCTCCTCCAAGATCTTAGACCACAGGGACTTTTTCTTCAAATTCTTTACATGTTTCTTTTGACTTTTCAGCTCGGCACGTAAAAGTGCAAGGCTGTCGCCTTCAGGGTGGAAAAACGAAAAATCAAAAAGAGAAGTAGGCAAAAGTAGAATATAAGCAAACAATTCCGCACTTAACACAAGCTATCGCATTAGCATACAGACATCATCGAAACTGTATCCAAATATAAGGACAAAAGCATAAGAAAGAATAAAATTTTACCTTATGAATATACAGAGGAAGCCATCAGTGATAAAAAAAACTCCATCGGTAAACAACCAGTAACCAAACAGTTTTCATTGTTAAGTTGCAAGAAGTGATAGATTTCTTTTATTTCAAGAGCATAATATAAGGATATGAAGCTTCATAAAATTTCTTCAGTAGCCTTTAAGACAACAGAACATGTGGGACAAGTAGTGGGCAAGGCCTTAGGAGGAGCTCAAGACACTAGAATGGAAACATACAAGTTTTCTCCAATATTCATCTGGCTAAAGAGGTAAAAAAAAAACTAGTTTTGCCATTCCTGAAACATAGATAATCACATATTATCAAGAAAAATAGGGGATTGAGCATTACGAAGATATGAAAGGCAACATAAAGAAGGGCAAGAAAGTTTATCACCTCTTCTAGTAGGAAACATTTTCTCAGGCTTCAAAATATTAAATGTTTCATAGTAATTCAATAAACTTTGACATGGCAGGAAGGAGAACTTTGTCACATACCACATAGTTACCGTTACATCGAAATTTTCTTGGCATGCACACAGATTTCATATAGTTCTAGATCATTCAAAGATATAAGGCATCAAAACATAGTATTCCCAAAAAAATAAAACTCAGATTAAAATATTGAACAATCTAGAGCATATGAAAATAATTACCTCTCTGCGCAGCATTGGAGTTATCCTCTTCTTGAGCCTTGCGCCGACAGTCCTGTTCAAATCTGTCCAGTGCATGCATTTCATGGTATAGTTCCTGCAACCTAAACATATTAAATATCCATTTCAAAGTTTAAGGATACTAAAATAACGTACAGAAGAGTTCTCAAAGCAGATTGAAAATCATCTTTCTAACAAACTTGATATTCTTTGTATAATGCGTGAAACAATCCTTCTTCAAGAATATCCATACTTTTGTTGAATATTTTCCAAAAATTAACCAGAAATTATCTTAAAATTTAAAGCATCAAATTGGTAACACTTTATGACTTCAACTATATATGTATTACAAATAAATTACATAGATTTCCAGCTTAGAATTCACCAGTTGATCCATCAAAGAGAAACTTAAACCTGCCTAACGTGAAAAGCTAAATGTCATGCTTGTGGCTGTCTGATGGAATAGAAACCTCAAAATGGAGATAATATAGTATCACCAGTCACTTAAACTTCCTTTCTAAACTAACTAGTCCAATAGTCCATGCCGTAGAACACCATTGATTTTCTAGAAAGGACAAGTTAGGAGGATACTTTAGCACGTTGGCATCATACAGAAATCATACATAAATATCATTTGTGTGAGCAAACTATTACTTGGAAAGGACAAATAAGAACAAATAGCATTAAAATTTGCAAAATTTGGTTACGTTTTCTTTTTCCCCTTTTTTTTTATACACTGTGAAAGTAAACAATTACGTAGTTATAGCAAAAGATGGATTCTTCTAGGATAGAAATGTGGGGTGTAGAAAAACAAACAAATTTTGATTTATGACTTGAGCAAAGTCATGTTGGTTGCACTATACATGTCCATAGCATTCAAAAGATTTTACCCTCAAAAGAAGCAAAATCCAATTCCAACTCTTCCCTTTACCAAAACTGCACTGAGAGGGAAAGATTTGCAGATAAATCAGAATATTAAAAACTCTATCAAGCAAACATGAGCAAACTGAAAAATCAAACTGCTCCCTAAGGTATGTTCATTCAACATCTAGAGAATCCAATCCACATACTTTTTACATATCCTTACCCACACTCCATTCCAAAAATTCTTTCTATTGGCCTTGATGTAGGCCTTCCGAAGGATATACTATTGATATAAAACTCCAAGCAATACTTATCAATGATGAGATAACTTACAGCAGTGTACTGAACCAACACCATCAATTGCTGTATCTCAATTTCTGCTTCTTCTTTCAATTGTTTGTGAGGTGTGAGTTCCGACTCCAACCTATAAAAAGTGAACTAAAAATTACACTGGAAACTTACTTGATGTGTTAACAAGTATCTGAAGTTTAAAAAGGGAGTTACTTCTCAAAATAACGGTCCAAGTTGTGCCATTGAGGATCCTTACAGCGATTCCCAAAGCGTATTACTTCTCCAGAAAAGACTTTCAATTCATCCCTGATACATATGCAGACACAATGAGCCAATAGTTTTGGGTAATGGGTAGGACATCAGATACAAGGCAGATGCTTAGTGACATATCATAAAATGTGTAACTGTTTCTAATATTAAGACCTCTTGTCAGATGCAGCAATTCTTAGGAGTTCATCCATATCCCTTGATATCAAACGTTGCACACCTTCAGAAGGGAGTACCACCTCTTTTAAATGTCTAATATTCTCATCTGATAGGGAGTGCATCAGATTGGCACCTTTGACAATTGTATTTGCCACTTCAAAAGCCAAAATCGATACTTTTATTCCTTTTGTAGCTATCCCAGAAGCAAAACCACTGCTAAGGTTCAAATTAGTCATGCTGCTACCAAGGGTATCCAACACATCAACTGCTTTCCCGAGCCCAGCAGTGCCTGCCCTGCCCAGAAGTGAACTCACTTCCGAGACCTGTCAAATCAAATAAGAAAATATTGTCATTTGTATAGAATAGTTAAGAGAAAGAACACAACATATGCCAGATATAAAACTTCTGTGCATAAGAACCATGAGTAATTACAAATTCATTTAAGTAGTTAGACATCATTTATCAACTTATGCACAATATTTTGATATAAACCATAGATAAGTACAGCAATACAGAAGAGAGAAAGAAATAACAGAGTCCCCAACCATAGAAATATGTTAATATGCAAAGGGCATCAGAGCTGACACAAAGGAACCTATTTAAACAAATTTCATGTACTCTTATCTCATTTCATAACATTTCTACCAACAAGTTAAAAAGCAAAAGAAGCAACATATCCTGTTTTAAATTATTGATGAACTCTATGGAAAAATTAAGCTTTTTACCAGGATTTAAATGAATCTCAAAATAGAATTGATGTGGAAAATCCCGAGCCAAAGTAATAGGCAGATTAAAGAAGATAGTCAAGAACAACTGAGTACATACCTTTGCAATTGCAACTTGCTTTGATCTCGTTGATCTAGATTTATCCGACAAAGCCCTTGACAAACGAGGTATGCCATCATTAATGTCATCCAAATTTGTCCCATGAGAAACCGAACTTAAGTCCGGGAACGAAAATGGTTCTTGCAGTTGCTTATCTGTAACCTCCACATGTGCCGGAATATTTTCTTCTCGGATGTCCAATCCACGAGACTGATAAACTATACCAGGGCCATAACTAAAGTGACCATTGACATGTGGAAGTGCACCAGCCAATGCAGAGTCATCAGTGGACCTTCTTGAGCAAAGCCCACCCATTGTGACTGATATCAGTTCAATTCAGCACTAATCATCTAAGCAATCCATCCTCCAATTTCCTCCAACTCAAAAATGTCAAGAGATATTTCTTCCAAAAGCTCCCTTATGACACTAACGCAAGTGGATGGATACTGAATACAACAAACTGAGTGTGGAAGTTCAAGTCTGAATTTCACTCACTCAAAATGAAATTTCCACAGTGCAAATTCTCAAAGACTACAACTGATGCTCTGCCTCAAGCTTAAACTGCAAATCAAGAAATGAGGGCACCAAGCAAAAATCACAACTTGAAGAAACACCCAGCTAAAGATATAAAGCTAAACTATATAGTCAATGCACAAACTGAAGAGCAAAGCCACATAAACTTGAAACAAGAAAAAGAATGTCCCAGGAAAGAACTAAAAGTAAGTCAAACAAATGACACCGATCATTAGAATATTTGCTACCAAAGAGAAAAGACCTCTAAACCCAAGTGCTGTCTAGTAACGTAACAAATGAAAAACCCAACCCCAATCTGGAATATAAGCTAATAAATTTATAAAAATCCAAAGTTTTGCACAGCAAATTAAACTTCAAAAACTCTATAGAATTAAAATACCAAAGAAAACAATTTTGCCCATTTACCAACATGAATACATACAAATATGTCACATATAATTACAGTATACATATAGAGGGTACTTTTCCAAGAGACAGAAAGAAGATAAAGATGATGACTTGGATCTAACAGAAGAAAGAAAGATTCTTGTCCGCGTCTATTTCTATTCCACAAGGAACACAAGACCACACAAGTCAGAGAAAGAGAGAGAGAGAGAGATTACAATTATGATGACAGAAAAGATAAATGGATCATAGCAGATTACAATTATGTAGTTTGAGTAGGAATGAGCAGATTGGTTTTGGGCTTAAGGGGGCTCAACTCAACCCACCAAAGGGTCTTCTCTGAAGGCAATCAAGATTCAAAAAAGTACAAAAGGAACAGTTTTTCTTGTCTCAATCTTCAAAGGGACTCTTCATTATTTCACTTAAAGAGTAGTATTAGTGGTGTAAGCAGTGATGCTGATTGCTGCTGACTCTTTCTCTCTATCTCCCTGCTACATAACAAATGTCTCTAAAATCAAGATTCAAGAACTAGGTCAGGGAGTAAAGAAGCCACCCCAACTTTTCCTCTCTCCACCTCTTTTACTGGTCAAAAACCCAGCTAGTTAAAAAAAAAAAATTAGGGACACTTATTGAAAAGTACCAAATGCACTTTCCAATTTGGTGATCAGTCCCCACTTGTTTTTTGTTAGAACAAACTCCCTAGTTTTGTTAAATTTTTAGAGATTACTCCCTACTCATTTGATTTGATAAAAATGCCCTTAAGTATCATATTTTTCATTCATTTTTTCTCACTTCTTCTCCATCCGATAAGCAAACAGTAAATCATATCATACGCTCATTACCAGAAACAGAAAGAACAGAAAAAACACAACAAGCTCCACGGCAGGAACGAGAATAACGTCAGAGCCAACAACCACCAACTCGACATCTGCATTGTCTTCTTCTCTTTTTATTTTCATCATTTTCGAGTTTCTTCTTCTTCTTCTTCTTCTTCTCAGTTGCTTCTGGGTTTCTTATATTTTTCCGACAATGTCAACAAGTAGTGAAGTAGGAGTGTTCAATCAAGTTAATGGACATGTACATTAATCTCTCAAGAGAATGGAGTGAAATCAACGCCGAACACTTCAGTTTGCAATACATAGCTCCACATCAAAGATTGTACGTGAGTTTGACTGATGATAACAGTGTCATGAATATGGTCTTACTGCATTTGACATTGAATATGAGCATTGTTGACATCCTGATAAACCGAAATGATGAATTAAGCAGTAGTGCAAAGAATAGCAGTGATGGTTTAAGGTAATACTTCTACAAAATCTAAGTTGGACTGCAGTTTGTAAAGTTTTGTACTTGAAGTGTTCTGAAATTGTACTCTATTATCTAAGTTTTATACTTCAAGTGTTCTACTAATTGATTATCCAAAATTGTACTGCAACTTCTAGCAGTTTATACTTGAAGTGTTCCTAAACTATACGTCTTCTATATAAAATTATACTTTTGATTTTCTGAAATTATACTTCATTTTATCAAAGATTGTACTCGATTTATTGAAGTTATATACTTTAAGTGTTATTTTTATCGATTAACCAAAATATACTGCAGTTGCTAGGACTTTATACTTCAAGCGTTCTGAAATTGTACTTCACTTTATCCAAAATTGTACTTTTATTTTCTGAAATTATACTTTCTTTTGTACTTCATCGAAAGAAACAAATATATGTTTTCTGCATTTACAATTTTAAATGTCTGTGATTTTTCAGTGTTGTACTTATTTCTTGTCTATTTTCTCATGTTTAGGGTTTTTATTCCCTTTTTAGTTGTTAAACACTTGAACCCAATTGATATATATGATTTTTGTTGTGAGATGAGAAGTTTTTTATTTGTACTTAAAAGGCATGAAAGTTGTACTTCACTTTTTTGAGGTTTATACTTCTTTTTACTTGAAATTATACAGTAAAATTATCTGAAAGTGGTAGTATATTATTTGTGGTACAAAACATTCAAGCCTGCAGTACACATTAAGCAAAAGTGTAGTATATAATATGTGTAACTGCAGTATATTTTAGAAGCAAATGTAATATAAACATTCAAGCTTGCAGTACACATTAAGCAAAAGTGTAGTATATAATATGTGTAACTGCAGTACATTTTAAAAGCATTTGTAGTACAAAATATTCAAAGTTGCAGATTAAATGAAATTATAGTATATAATATGTGTGCATGCAGTATATTTTAGAAGCATCTATAGTACAAAAGCATTAAAGCATGTAGTATACATTAACTGAAAATGTAGTATATAATTTGTGTATTTGTAGTACAAAATATTTAAGCCTGTAGTATACATTAAATGAAAGTGTAGTATATAATTTGTGTAAAGAGGAGCTAAACTCATCCGGTGCAAAAAAGAGATCAGAGTTGAGTTGGGGCACCGCATACACTTCGAGTCCTTGTGTATGTGTTGATGAGGACGTCAACGAATCGAGTGGGGGAGAATGTCATGGGTCGCTCATTGGAGAAGAATTGCGACCGTGACTTGAAGGGGCATTAGGAGCGACAAGGCATTGTCGGCTCACCCGATAAGGCGAAAAAGGCCTATGAGCAGAGACTCTTACGAGGTGCGGTTTGAAAAACTGTTTCAATGGCATATTCCTTGAGTTATGAGGATGCTTCCCACCAAGTTTGAAGTCATTTCGTGTCCGTTTGGGCACCGAACATTGAGGGCGACCTGGAGCAGTCTTACTGCACGCAGATAGTGCAAAGATGCATCGAGCAGAGTGTCTTGGAAAAGGAATTTTGTGAAACTGTTTCAGTGGGGTATTCCTTGAGGTGTTGGCAACGTTCCCACCAAGTTTCACCAGTAGACGGTTCCGTTTGGATAGGAAACGGCGAAGATCTTTAGAATGCAACAGTGCAGTAGCATTGCTGTAATTCTAGCTTATTGCGAGGGAAATTACTGTTCCATGGAGAATCGGACAGGGCTGGAACTTTGTGGAGTTAATGTATAAGCCGAGAGCTATCCAACGGTTCAAGCGGCAAGTGATTTGGACACCGGGAGAGGAAGTTGCGAAAATGTAGTACAAAACATTCAAGCCTATAGATTTAAATGAAATTATAATATATAATCTGTGTACATGCAATATATTTTAGAAGCATCTGTAGTACAAAAATATTCAAGTGTGCAGTATACATTAACTGAAAATATAGTATATAATCTGTGTATCTGCAGTACATTTTAGAAGCAACTGTAGTACAAAATATTTAAGCCTACAATATACATTAAATGAAAGTGTAGTATATAATCTCTGTAATTGCAGTACATTTTATAAACAAATGTAGTATAAACATTTATGCTTGTAGTTCACATCAGGCAAAAGTGTAGCATATAATCTATGTAACTGCAGTACATTTTAGAAGCATCTGTAGTACAAAACATTCAAGCATGTAGATTAAATTAAATTATAATTTAATATTTGTATATATGGAGTACATTTTAGAAGCATTTGTAGTACAAAAACATTCAGGCATGTAGTATATATTAACTGAAAATGTAGTATATAACATGTGTATCTATAGTACATTTTAGAAGCAACTGTAATACAAAACATTTAAGCCTATAGGGTTTGAATCATACTTTGTATGTACATACATATGTAAATTGAAGCATACTTTGTTTATAATATTATTTTGTATGTAAGTATAATTTTCCATCAAGTATTTATAATATTTTTATTTCAGTACAATATGAGGGAAATGAATTACAAATGTAGAACAAACAAAGTATAAATGGTGTTATGTTGAAGTACACTTCAATTCAATTGAAATCAAGCAGTGAATTTGAGTACAATATGATGGAAATGAAGTACAAATATAGAACAAACAAAGTATAAATGGTGTTATGTTGAAGTACAATTCAATTAAATTAAAATCGAGCAGTGAATTTAAGTACAATATGATGGAAATGAAGTACAAGCGTAGAACAAAGAAAGTATAAATAGTGTTATGTTGAAGTACAGTTCAATTAAATTGAAACCGGACAGTGAATTTGAGTACAATATGATGAAAATGAAGTACAAACGTAGAACAAATAAAGTATAAATGATGTTATGTTGAAGTACACTTCAATTAAATTGAAATTGGACAGTGAATTTGAGTACAATATGATGTAAATGAAGTACAAACTTAGAACAAACAAAATATAAATGGTGTTATGTTGAAGTACACTTCAACTAAATTGAAATCGAACAGTGAATTTGAGTACAATATCATAGAAATGAAGTACAAACATAAAACAAACAAAGTATAAATGGTGTTATGTTGAAGTACACTTCAATTAAATTGAAATCAAGAAGTGAATTGAGTACAATATGATGAAAATAAAGTACAAATATAGAACAAACAAAGTATAAATAGTGTTATGTTAAAGTACACTTCAATTCAATTGAAACCGGACAATGAATTTGAGTAAAATATGATGAAAATGTAGTACAAATGTAGAACAAACAAAGTATAAATGGTGTTATGTTGAAGTACACTTATTGCAATTAAATAATTAGTCTCCAATAATTGTAGTGATGGTCAAATACAATATTTTGAGATTATCGAATAAGGTGAAGTACGTATTTGTATGGGTTATATGGTGGATATTATTGTCAAATGCTCATTTATTTACATCTTTGAAAACATAAGTATTCTTTACATTACTGCGATTGATAACATTCATTCGTTCAACATTAGTGGTTAACACTTTAAAACTTTAATATTATTTTATTCATATAATAAATATTACACACATTTTTAGAATTTGGTTATTAATTACTGAGACTTAAAAATCAAATCATGGAACAAATTTCAATTCAACAATATTAGTAAAAATATTAAGAAATGGAGTACATAATGGCCGAAATGAAATATATAATTAATAACCAAACTCTAAAAATGTGTGTAATATTTATTATATGAATAAAATAATATTAAAGTTTTAAAGTGTTAACCACTAATGTTGAACGAATGAATGTTATCAATCGCAGTAATGTAAAGAATACTTATACTTTCAAAGATGTAAATAAATGAGCATTTGACAATAATATCCACCATATAACCCATACAAATACGTACTTCACCTTATTCGATAATCTCAAAATATTGTATTTGACCATCACTACAATTATTGGAGACTAATTATTTAATTGCAATAAGTGTACTTCAACATAACACCATTTATACTTTGTTTGTTCTACATTTGTACTACATTTTCATCATATTTTACTCAAATTCATTGTCCGGTTTCAATTGAATTGAAGTGTACTTTAACATAACACTATTTATACTTTGTTTGTTCTATATTTGTACTTTATTTTCATCATATTGTACTCAATTCACTTCTTGATTTCAATTTAATTGAAGTGTACTTCAACATAACACCATTTATACTTTGTTTGTTTTATGTTTGTACTTCATTTCTATGATATTGTACTCAAATTCACTGTTCGATTTCAATTTAGTTGAAGTGTACTTCAACATAACACCATTTATATTTTGTTTGTTCTAAGTTTGTACTTCATTTACATCATATTGTACTCAAATTCACTGTCCAATTTCAATTTAATTGAAGTGTACTTCAACATAACATCATTTATACTTTATTTGTTCTACGTTTGTACTTCATTTTCATCATATTGTACTCAAATTCACTGTCCGGTTTCAATTTAATTGAACTGTACTTCAACATAACACTATTTATACTTTCTTTGTTCTACGCTTGTACTTCATTTCCATCATATTGTACTTAAATTCACTGCTCGATTTTAATTTAATTGAATTGTACTTCAACATAACACCATTTATACTTTGTTTGTTCTATATTTGTACTTCATTTCCATCATATTGTACTCAAATTCACTGCTTGATTTCAATTGAATTGAAGTGTACTTCAACATAACACCATTTATACTTTGTTTGTTCTACATTTGTAATTCATTTCCCTCATATTGTACTGAAATAAAAATATTATAAATACTTGATGGAAAATTATACTTACATACAAAATAATATTATAAACAAAGTATGCTTCAATTTACATATGTATGTACATACAAAGTATGATTCAAACCCTATAGGCTTAAATGTTTTGTATTACAGTTGCTTCTAAAATGTACTATAGATACACATGTTATATACTACATTTTCAGTTAATATATACTACATGCCTGAATGTTTTTGTACTACAAATGCTTCTAAAATGTACTCCATATATACAAATATTAAATTATAATTTAATTTAATCTACATGCTTGAATGTTTTGTACTACAGATGCTTCTAAAATGTACTGCAGTTACATAGATTATATGCTACACTTTTGCCTGATGTGAACTACAAGCATAAATGTTTATACTACATTTGTTTATAAAATGTACTGCAATTACAGAGATTATATACTACACTTTCATTTAATGTATATTGTAGGCTTAAATATTTTGTACTACAGTTGCTTCTAAAATGTACTGCAGATACACAGATTATATACTATATTTTCAGTTAATGTATACTGCACACTTGAATATTTTTGTACTACAGATGCTTCTAAAATATATTGCATGTACACAGATTATATATTATAATTTCATTTAAATCTATAGGCTTGAATGTTTTGTACTACATTTTCGCAACTTCCTCTCCCGGTGTCCAAATCACTTGCCGCTTGAACCGTTGGATAGCTCTCGGCTTATACATTAACTCCACAAAGTTCCAGCCCTGTCCGATTCTCCATGGAACAGTAATTTCCCTCGCAATAAGCTAGAATTACAGCAATGCTACTGCACTGTTGCATTCTAAAGATCTTCGCCGTTTCCTATCCAAACGGAACCGTCTACTGGTGAAACTTGGTGGGAACGTTGCCAACACCTCAAGGAATACCCCACTGAAACAGTTTCACAAAATTCCTTTTCCAAGACACTCTGCTCGATGCATCTTTGCACTATCTGCGTGCAGTAAGACTGCTCCAGGTCGCCCTCAATGTTCGGTGCCCAAACGGACACGAAATGACTTCAAACTTGGTGGGAAGCATCCTCATAACTCAAGGAATATGCCATTGAAACAGTTTTTCAAACCGCACCTCGTAAGAGTCTCTGCTCATAGGCCTTTTTCGCCTTATCGGGTGAGCCGACAATGCCTTGTCGCTCCTAATGCCCCTTCAAGTCACGGTCGCAATTCTTCTCCAATGAGCGACCCATGACATTCTCCCCCACTCGATTCGTTGACGTCCTCATCAACACATACACAAGGACTCGAAGTGTATGCGGTGCCCCAACTCAACTCTGATCTCTTTTTTGCACCGGATGAGTTTAGCTCCTCTTTACACAAATTATATACTACACTTTCATTTAATGTATACTACAGGCTTAAATATTTTGTACTACAAATACACAAATTATATACTACATTTTCAGTTAATGTATACTACATGCTTTAATGCTTTTGTACTATAGATGCTTCTAAAATATACTGCATGCACACATATTATATACTATAATTTCATTTAATCTGCAACTTTGAATATTTTGTACTACAAATGCTTTTAAAATGTACTGCAGTTACACATATTATATACTACACTTTTGCTTAATGTGTACTGCAAGCTTGAATGTTTATATTACATTTGCTTCTAAAATATACTGCAGTTACACATATTATATACTACACTTTTGCTTAATGTGTACTGCAGGCTTGGATGTTTTGTACCACAAATAATATACTACCACTTTCAGATAATTTTACTGTATAATTTCAAGTAAAAAGAAGTATAAACCTCAAAAAAGTGAAGTACAACTTTCATGCCTTTTAAGTACAAATAAAAAACTTCTCATCTCACAACAAAAATCATATATATCAATTGGGTTCAAGTGTTTAACAACTAAAAAGGGAATAAAAACCCTAAACATGAGAAAATAGACAAGAAATAAGTACAACACTGAAAAATCACAGACATTTAAAATTGTAAATGCAGAAAACATATATTTGTTTCTTTCGATCACTTCTTTTTGTATTTCGCTTCTTGTTGCCGCTGTTTCTCCTTCCATGGTCACAGAAAAAATGACAGAATTTTTGGTGTTTTTTTTTTCCTTTTTTTTTTTTCTCTTCTTCTTCTCGCGTCAATGGCAGAGGAACGATTTCGTGCCCTTTTGTTTGGCTGCTTGGGGAAGTCGTCGATTTCAGGAAAAAAAATATGAAAGCATTCTTCTTGAAGAGAAAAACACATTTCTCAGGTATTTTTGTTGTTTTCTCTAGTTATAAGGATATATGTGTCTTTCTAAAAGATATGGGGAGTGATTTCTAAGTTTTGTAAAAAAGTAGGGAGTTTAGTGTGTAAAAATTTAAATGGGGACTGAACACTAAAGTGAAAGTAGGTTTAGGGATTTTTTTCTATTTAACCGAAAAAAATACCCCCTTGCATAGTAATTATGGTAACCTTTGAAGTCAATATGGTACAGCTAAGCCATAACCATTTTCAACAAAAAAATTTACAGTTGCTTTTTTCAACAAATTGTAATAACTAACAATAATACAATGTGACTTTTATTAACTTGTATAAAGTGTCAGTAAAAGACCAATGGTAAAATTGAGGACCTGGGCATGAGTCTAGGAGAAGTGTATCCATTAGTTTAATGTAATACTTGTAGAAGTATTAGTTACTGATTATTTTTTTAGAAATTTGCATGATTTTTCTATAAATTTTTGGTCAAGAAATTAAATTTCGATTTAAAAAAAATTGCTCTATTTTTCAATAAAAAAATTACAGTCTGAACAATGGGAGCAGAAGTCTTTCTTTTCTTCTCCTTTCCTCTTTTTTCCTCTTCCTCTCCTAACATCACAAATATTTTTCGTCGACCGGCCACCCAATTTGTTTTCAGTATTTTTTATTTTTTTTACAGTTTATTTATATTGTGGTGGATTTAATTTTCTTATATTGGATTATACGATTGATTACATATTCACAACTAGGTTTATTTTTTTTTTTATTAAATTATTCAATTTTTGGTTTGAATTGAGTTCGATGTGATGTATCTGATTAACTAATTAATTAATATTTATATAATGATTTACTTTATCATTTTATTAAAAATAATAAATGAATATGTAATTACCTTCCTGTCCTTATTTTAAAAACTGATTTTGCATCAAGGGTCAAAGTGTTAAGGATAGTTGCCAGGACTTTGAGGTAATTTAAGGAAAATTGAAAGAATAAATGACCAAGAGATGACTGTAAGGGAGCGTGACACTTTATCAACTCTTAATTTTTTTCCGTAGAAAAAACCAATTTTTGAACGGGGAGAGTTACTGAGAATTTAAGTTATTAGTAGTTGAAAAAAATCCAAGAATAATGTACTTTTTTTACTATGTTATTTCATCGTATCACACTAAAATACCTTTATAGTCAATTGAAAAATGATGGATCGAAGACATCTTGCAAGACTATGTAGACAAAACGAATAACTATTTTTCCAGTCAAGAAGAATTTTCCCTACGGCATATGATTTTCCTTCTCCTCAGGACAAGAATATTTGACCTTAAGTCACAGTAGAACTGAATACAACATTCAACATCTGCGAGAAATACATAGATTTTTTAATCAAATTACACTTTCCATTTCATATTCCAGTGCACTTTCACAAATCTTGAAGTGAAGCTGATATTTTGGCAAAACAATACTATCTTTTGGCACAACACCCCAGCATAATGGGGAGCAACAGATATCCCATTTTGGAGTTGGGAAAATCCAAGATCCTTCTTGATTTGCAGCACATAAACAATTATGCTTAAAATCCAATACAAGAAGCATCAGCAACCAAAGGTTCATGAGTTGCTAAGCACGAAGAATAAAAAAGGTACACTAGAATACGGATTGGAGTTCACCATGTCTTATTGTCATTAATTTGGTCACCCTCTGTGTACATGATCTACAGAGTGAAGGGCTTTGGATTTCGAGTTAAAGAAGGTATGGATAAATCCATTTTCTTCTGCTACTTACAATCAAGATAAGGTCATTGGTTTAGCATAGAACCAACGGGTGGCTAAGAAGGAAATATGTATTCCATGGAAGCATAACGACTAACGAGGATGACTTGATATATCAATATGAGTCACCATGAGAGTTGCTATCTGATATAAGGTTTTCTAGTTCATCAACAATGGCATCGTAGCAGAAGAGGTATTGCTCCTGCAAAGTAAGCGCCATAAATAGTCAGCAAAATGCATGTACTATTTCACAATATTTAATAAGGAAATTTGAGCAATGTACAATCTTATTAGCACTCAGACAATGTTTTGATTCATGTCATTATTCCATCTTTAATAACAATATGTTCATATGATGAGCAACACTGTTCTGAATTTGCTTCATCATTTAAGTTAAACAGAACTAGTACATGTTCTACCAGTCTCAGTTAACTGATTGCTATTCAAATACTAGAACAAATATAAATATTTAGAGAACTTGCAAGTAACTTAGAGATATCGTTATTCCAGTATAGGAAAAATATATCTTTCCTCAAATGGAGAAAACTATTTCGATATGAAAAGGCAGTTCGTCATTATGGAATGAATAATTAGTTTCAATGTCCTTAAAGCTTCTTTTTTCCACTCACCACACTACAAGAATGATGGAGTATCAAGAAACTATACCAGTGTTTGAACCATTCCGATTCGCTGTGACCTGAATGTGATTACAGTATTAACAAGATCCAAAGCAGTCCTATCTCCAATAAGAACTCTTTGGATTGTATTGTGGATCACACAGTATGTTCCAGTTCTACCAATACCTGCACTGTTAAAGCAAATTCAGTGTCAGACTCTGTAGGACATTTCTGACAATCACGTTATGTCACTACATATTACATAAGGCTTATACCTGCAGTGTACAACGATTGGCCCAAGACTGGGTGGGACAGCAGATACTCTTTTATAGATCTCACGAACAGCTACAGTGTCTTTTGGAACTCCAAAATCCGGCCAGTCAGGATACTGAATGTGTAAAACAGAAAATGGTGGCTCTTCTGACTGCAAAAGCGGACATGCATATGTGAGTTGTTTTTATTTGTAATAAAGGTCCAATCCTACGTCTATCCAGAATATTTTCAGAAAGGTGGAGTCAGCGACGAACGCTGCAAGGCACGTCCTTCCTTAAGTTTTAGTGGAAGTTAGAGGTCAACCAAATCAAAGATATTCAAGAGTATCGAAAGAAATTTTCTCAATTAAGAATATCAATCGGATCTTTTCAAGCTTCATTATATCAAGCATTCATTTGGGACCTGGAATTACATAATTTTGAATTCAAAGCTTACCTTATTTAACAATTTTGAATCATGGTACCAATTTACTTCAATTTTAAATTGAAGAACTAGCGAATGTTCTAAGGTCGCTACTAAGGGGAAACAAGAGTTAGGTTGCAGGTCAAACACTTCCACCAAGACTTCTGAAGAGGAATTGTGGATCTTCTTGGGCAGCATTTTTACTTGGTCATGCGATCCGTGATTAAACATGTCAACAAGTATCTTATAAGAGTTCTACATTTACAGACTGCATAAGGTCTAGAAAATTGCCTCACCTTCTTGTTTTTCACCTCTAAGCAGCGCAAGATCAATGAAGTATCTGTTGTTTGTATCCACTTAGTGGCAATGCATATATTACCAAACTCTCTAGGTCCATCCTCTGCTTGGAAATAATCTCCACACTTCACTGTCTGCATTTAGTTTCAATACAGACGTATTAAAGAATAATGCAAAGGGCGCACATTGCAGTTACATGGATATCCTTTGTAGAAATAAATAATGCACTTAATATATGCAAAAATAGCTCTGACTAGGATGCCAAACCAAATTGCATAAATATATATGCCCAGGGAAGCAGCTTCCACATTAGAAAGCCAATGTACTTAATGTTGCATTAAATGAACAAAAACAGTTTTGCGATCAATGTTAATATAGGTGGAAGAAGTTGTGAAAAGTTAAGAAAACGAAAAAGAAATAATTTTTTCAAAAATGCAGCAAAAACGATTAGCGCATCAAGATACAGAAGACTATCAATGATTTTTCACCACGGAATCATAAAGATCAGATGGCTTACATGATTATTGTCAACCAATCCGGTAAGCATAACTATTGCAGGGCAGTGATACTGGAGTATCATTTCCCAGAAGTCTTCTGAAGTGTGTGGCAGTGGACCTTGAGTCGCAATAAACCGGGAAACACTCTCAGAAGTCTACAATCAAAAGAATAAATTTTGAATGGACAGAAGATCAATATACAGGACGCAAGCATGTTCATAACAGTCTGCTGTCAAATGTCACATTAAACTCGAGTAAGGGATAAAAAACCCAACCATAACAAAGCTTGCATTGATATATCCTGAAGCTGAAGGTCTGTAATCTTTATGTTGCTTCAAAATAACCCTGTTATTGTCAACTGGAGAAATGAAGTTTGAAAATTATTAATTCTGAAAGATGAACATACAATTTGAAGTCACAGAGAAACATAGGGTACTGCAGATTAGCATACAAGGCACGACATCAGTGTAACGATTCTTGCTGTGATTTACACTGTCAAGTGCCACAGTGCATCTATTCCTCATATCCAAAGCTTTCATCCTATTTGCCTGTAATAAAAATAAATTGGATTCTCAACATTATTAAAATGAAGAAAAGAAATTCTGTCTTGACACATCAACAAATTGCATAATTCAAGTCAACCCGGAAGGCAAACTTTAATTTAATACCATATAATGCATTAAGTATGTGCAAATACGTATAAAAGAAAAGAAAATGAAGAAATTATTAAAATGAAGAAAAGAAATTCTGTCTTGACACAAATTGCATAATTCAAGTCAACCCGAAAGGCAAACTTTAATTTAACACCATATAAAGCATTAAGGATGTGCAAATACATATAGAAGAAACAGAAATACATGATAGAGCTCCAGTACACTAATATTACATTTGATATGAAGCAGCAGAAGGTACAGGAATGTAATGATATGGTAATCAAAAGAGCACGGGAATACAATAGAAAGAAAAATGGTACCATCTTTGTGTCTTACTTTAATTAATGAGATCAAGAATGGTGCCTATCACTTCAAATTCTCTCTCTCTCTCTCTCTCCCTCTCTCATGTTTGGCAGGGAACGAAAGTTGAATTGAGTATACTAGTAAAAGACAAATTCTTCCATGCTCTAAAAAAATTATTCAACAAATTCGTCAAACATATTCTCTGTGCTAATTAATGGATCGCTATAATAACTATTGGTATCCCATTAGTTGTTCCCCCACCAGTTGCAAGAAGACACAATTAAAGACATGTCTGACAAACAAAGAATCGTCACTTGCAATTGGTTTTAGAATAACTAGCTCGCATGCCACTGGTTATTCCCAGAATACCTCAAAGTTTTCCATTTCTTTACCTCCTAATCTAAGAACATGTCGGAATACAAGGAATCAAATTGTAAGTTCTAAAATCTACCACCATATCAAGTTAATCAGCCCATGAAAAATACCTTTCCCACATGATAGCCATAGCATTAATAGAAAACCCATTACCAGAAATTATCACCTGCCTGCTAAAATCCCATAAGCTTTCCAAGTAAACCAAGCCCGACCTAATCTTGGTAATCTAGACATCTCCAGAATTTATTCTCATTAAATTTGAACTCAGCACTCAAGCCATTTATAAATCCTTAAAAGTTGAAACTGCTCTATGCCCTAGCATTTTCAAACTACAAAAGAAACTTCATTGCCTGAGGAATTGAAAGAAGATAAATTTACTGTCAAAATTCCACCTTTTTTTCGTTTTCCATACATTTCAAGTTTCATTAGCTAGCAAAAAACGATCTACAAAGAGAACTTCATTAGATTGCCTAAGAATTGAAAGAAGATAAATTTACTGTTTCAAAATTCCACCCTTATTCCCGTTTTCCATCTATTTCAAGTTTCATTAGCTAGCAAAAGCAAATTAAAGCAAAACAAGAGACAACAAAAATAAATTTACCCTCTCCCATTTCTTCAGAAGTAGTAGCTAATTATAGCAAAACAAAAGGTAGCAAGATTAAACTTCTTTCCACAATTTCTTCATAAGTAGTAGCTAATAATAATTATTTTTAATTAAAAAATCTAACAACAATACAAAAATCGGAAACTAAACAACCATATCGACAAACAAGAATGGAGTAAACACATAGATACACACAAACTAGCATATATACAGTTAAGGCATGTTAAGTACAAGTAAGATTTGAAACTCGTAATGGATCGTCTGCGGAGAACTGAATTTTTTGTCTTTGAAGAATTTGAGAGCTTCGGAGCAGTTTCTGAGCTGATCCTCCGACAGAAGGCGCCTCTGCGTGGTCAAAACGGTGGAGTAATCGAAAGATTGGGCCGCCACTGCCGTAGAGCCTAAAGCCGCGGCGGCAGCGGCAGTTGTAGAAAAGGGTCTTGCAGTGATGTTGGTCATAGTCGATCTCCGGCCGCGACAACTACTTGAGACGACGTTACCCGTGGCTCCCGGCGTTAGGCTCTCTGTCTATCACCCTTCGTTTCAGTTTTTTAATTTCTAATTATTACATAATGATACATAGGGTCACTGTATATGTTGGGGATGAAATTCTTTGGAGCTTATTTTTACGTCAGTTTGTAACACTACATCTCACATTGGTGGTAATGGAGTCATATTTTAGGAAATAATTATAGTTCAAGTCAACATTCTATAATATTGAAAAATATTTATTGTCTCTCTTATTGGTAGATTATAGTTCATTTCAATTTTTCTCCTCTTGGATCTATAACTATTTTGATTGAGAGGCTTCATCCCTTCATCCTAAGGAACGTGGGGACTTGATGGGGTTTGTTAATTATTATTATTATTTATAAATAAAAAAGTTCTCTCTCGAACTTCTATTTTGAGTTGGTAATTATAATTAATCCAAATCTGATATAAGAATCGATATATGAGTGAGGTTAGTTTGTAGATTAGTAGCAAAATTTGAATGATCATATATATATATATATATATAAAAGTGATAGTAGAGAGTGAAATCGTAGCCCTAGAGCTATTTACAACTAGTCAATTAAAAATTTTCAAATATACTACTACTGTATTAAAAATGTAGTCATCAATTTTCCTAGAAGTTCATAATTGCAACGAGCAAATATATTACTAACGATGAAGGCATTTTTTTTTTTTATGTTACTAATGCTTGTACTTGCTCACCTATTCTGCCTAAACTTGAATGAGGAAGCGTTATGGGTGCAAAATAAAACAGTAAGCTAATGGGCCGGTTGGGCATATTATGTATAAAGATTCCATCATTCACAATAAATAGTAAATTAAAGAAAAAGGCCATTTCATCGTATCCAAGTTTCATAGCTTTTGGTCCGCTATCTCTATCATGATCTTTCGCCCATAAAGAAAGATACTTTTCTTTTAGACTGATTGTGGACGATGTATAAAGTTGCTTAAGGTGTTAAACAAAAACATAAAATGATATCTCTATTAAACTAGAATGAAATGGATATAAATCTCTTTAAACCCATAACTTATTTCACTAGTTATTCTTATTAGTTCTTCATTCCTTTTATCTTCCCATTGTATTATTTTTATTTTTTATTGAAAAAGAGAAAATTTGATATTTAAATAATAGAATAAAAACATTACTATGAGAGGAAGGGCAAATGGTTAAGGAAGGAATGACTTTTAGACCTATAATAAGAGAAGGGTTTTGTCCATGAGTGTGCACTCCTCCAAAGTAGATGAATAATTTGTTGATCATTACTTCTCATTTTCTATTTCATAAATGCAATTTGAGGAAGAGACATGAGGGGGCCGACCAAGAGTTGGCCATACCCCAAACGCCAATTTTATGGTGAATTGGTTCAATAATATTTCAATATTTTTATATATATAATTTAATATTCAATTTTTAATAAATTTTAGATATGTTTTATATGTGAGCTGTGGGTTTCAAAATTTAAGAACCTATAGCAATCTATGGTGTTAAGTTCGAAATCTAATTGATAAGGTTAAAAACCATTTAATGAGTATAATGGGTTGAAGTCCAATACAATTGACTTGATAGAGGCCGAGAAGATTGCTTTTGATGTAACGAGGTTGAGTCTTGCGATCAATAGCAAACGTTAGGCTAGCTAATGTGCCTTTGGCTAAAACACTCCGACTCTCATGTTAGTATACATGGACTAGAAGGTAGATCAACAAAGTGAGGGCTTTAGAGTGATGAAAGACATATCTTGCTGAGAGTTAGCAATTGGGTATTTATAGGCTTCTCAGTGGGGTTGATATAACTATTGTGCTCTTGTTGAGTAAGAATGGCTTTTGTCCTTATCTGAAGGCTTTGAAATCTTCTTCTGCCTGTGTACTATTTCAAGTGGCGCAGCCTAGGGCATGGTGATATATTGATGGCATGTACTAGCTTGGTGCTATTGAGAAAAGGTAGTATTGTGGTGGCATACGCCATTAATGCGAGGGCACATATCTTGGTGGAATATTCAATGCGGCTGAGGGGCTGTTGCCTTGGTTCGAGCTCCCTGGTCGAGGTGAATATTTTTGCAAGGTATCTTTTCAAACTATAGTTGACAAGATGTAACCTCGTCGCGGTTAAACATTCATAGTCAAGTGAGGAACTGCGTATCCTAGTTATGGTCGACCATTATCTGGTTAAGAGGCGAACGCCAATACTCGCTACTATAGGTAAGTCTCATGAGGTCGAGTGCTAATCGATAGGTTGGGCCTTGTTGGTAATTGGGCTGCCACATCATATTCTATCCTGATTGAATGTTGCTGGGCTAGCTTGTTGGGCTGTCTTATATCAATAATGAATTTAAGTAAGTATATGTGTATATAAATAAATTAAATATATAAATTTTAATTTTAATTTCAATTCTTTTGCATTTCTTCCTCTTTTAGTTGATAATTGAACTTCGATACTAATTAAAAAAAGAAATGGTAAGACGCTGTTTAATATCAAATGGCTTTTGGTTACAAGAAAAATATTATGTAAAAAGCTACAAAAGTATAAGCCAAAAACATGCCAAGGTGTACGAACTTGCCAGAACCCTACTAAAAACCTTGTCATGAATTTCCTCCACCGCTCCCCCTCCTCCTATCTCCGCCGCTGCCGTTGCCACCACCACCACATTCGCACTCTGTACGACGCCGTAGCCTCGATCAAATGCCCTCGAGACCGTGGCCTCGACCACGCAGTGGAGCGTGAGAGGCACCTGAAACCGCTCCTCAATCTTAAAAATCTCATCATTTCCGAGCCATCAAAATCAGTCCCACTCTCCCTGATAACCCAATCAAAAGAAACTCTAGGAATCCCATTTCGCCCCATTGATTTCATCCGGAAGTACCCTTCGATTTTTCAAGAATTTCACCCGGGCTCCCTTAATATCCAACCCCACATTAAACTCACCCCTGAAATTGTTTCTTTAAGCTCCGAGGAAATTTTGCTTTACCAGAGCGTGAATTATAAGCAAGAAGTCGCGGAGCGTCTTTTGAAGTTGTTGATGATAAGTAGAATCAATAAAATTCCGATCCTTTTGTTGGAACGGTTGAGGTGGGAATTGGGTTTGCCTCAAGACTATGAGAAGGTTATAATTCCCGAGTTTCCTGACTATTTTCGGGTGATTAGTGGGGAGAATTTGGATGAAAATGGAAAGGTACTTGAGCTGGTTTGCTGGACTGATGAGTTTGCAGTTTCAGAGGTGGAAAAGAAGGGGGCAAAGGATGGAAAGGTTCAATTTTGTTTGCAGTATTCAAAAGGGTTTGAGTTGGATAAGAAGTATAGGAAGTGGGTGGATGAGTGGCAGAAGTTGCCATATGTGTCTCCTTATGAGAATACAATGCATTTGGCAGCTAAAACTGATGAATCAGACAAGTGGGCAGTCGCAGTATTGCATGAGGTGCTTAGTCTTTTTGTTGGGAAGAAGGCAGAGAGGGATAGCCTGCTTTATTTGGGGGAGTATTTTGGGCTGAGGTCGAGGTTTAAGCTTGCATTCTTGCAACATCCTGGGATTTTTTATGTGTCGAGTAAGATTGGGACGCATACGGTAGTTCTGAGGGATGCATATAAGAGAGGGATGTCGATTGAGAGGCATCCTTTGATGGGCATGAGATTTAAGTATGTTCAATTAATGAATGTAGTGAAGGATAAGGCGAAACTGAAGAAAACGGAGCAAAAGACTGATACCGATGAAAAGAAAAGTGAGGGAGAGCAAGTGGAGGATGGTGACAGTGGGGAGGATGACAATGCTGCAATGTACGACTCATCTGATGAGGATGAGACCTTTGAGGGTGAAAATGTGGATAAAAGAAGGAGATTCAAAAGGAAGGGTGCAGATTTTGAAGAGAATAATACTAGAAGAAGTGTGGGAAGGAGGGCAAATGGAAGAAGCACAGAAGAAAATGTGCATAAAACTTCAACAAGGTTTTCTAGGAGAACAAATGTTCGAGGTAGTGATCCGAGTATTCCTAGAAGACCCAAACAGAACTTAGGTTTCTCAGAAAATAGGGCCAGGTTGAAAACAGAAAAGTCTCCCGTATAGTGGAAATTCAGTTGCTTGGACAAGCAACTTCATGAGTTGAATTTGTTCTACTCATTGGAGTAAGTTCTATTGTACCAATCATACAGATTAATGATGGCGTTTGGTTATTCTTTTTGTTTGATGTAAAACAGCTTTTGTTATCACTTAGTTTTACTCATTCATGTAGAATGTAGTATGATTTTAGATCCATCATTATGATCAATGCCTTGAATGTATGAAATTGGTTGCTTGATTGTTTTTGTGCTGTGTACGCATATACTTGCTTGTGTGTCTTTCAATAATTCAACACAATTATGCCACTCATGGACTATATGGAACTAGTTTGAATAAAAGAGAAACTGTGATTCTTGTCTCTGATTATGTCCTCGGTTGGTTGATTCATATAGAATGTTAAGCGACAATAATAAATTTTATTGATATCTTTTGCTTCGAATGGTTAAGGATCCCAAATAATGGAGTCCATAAATATGAAGATCCATAGAGTTACTATGTTGTCAATGAATAGCAGAATATCCTAACAACTAGGCAAGGAAATTTTAGGTAAATGTTCATGTGAAACTCAACAAAAGCTTGTATGTCTGATTTACTATTTTCTCTTTTATCCTGTTCCAACTGGGACGACTGATCAGACACCAAAGTATTCTGTTGCACAGAGCATGAACTTTTTATTGCTCATGAGAGGCTCAGCCATGCCGGTGAAACAGGGTGGAGTTCTGTTCTCTTTAGAGAACTGTTTAAGGCTTTAGTTTAAGGTGATTTTTTCTGGGATGCTTGGACTTTTTAATGTCTTTAACTAAACTAATACAAGTAGTCTCGTTAACAGAAAATTCAAGTTGAGAAATTGCAGATAATCCAGGTCATTTTAGGACATGCGGATCATTTATGATGGAAAGAATGAGCTTCAAAAGTGATTCAAAATTCTTGTAGAGTGAAATCATATAGAATCAGACACAAATAGATCTTCCAAAGAATAAAGGTTTTTTCAAAATAAACCATTTTATTGGGGACCTTGCACATCCATTTTGTGTTCTCACATCGTAAATTATTTGCAAATAAAAAGATGTCAATGACTGTTTAAGTTTGACTGTTTGATAGTCAATAAAATTACACGTTGTGCTTAGTGAATTGCTTTATTTATCCTGCCCCTAGTTGCTACATCCATTATATTCTTGAAATTATTATATGAAACCCATATTCAAACTAGATCATTAAAGTCTAAGTGCTGTTAGTTTTTGACATGGAAAGGCTCTAATTTCCAACACATTCAAGTGATGTGACAGATTTGAACCCAGTTAATTAATGAGAACAAGCAATGTAAAGAAATCTTTGGGCAGATTTGCTGCATAATCTGCAGCCGTAATAGTGGGGAGTTGATTGTGGAAAACAGAAGGCAATTAGCCCAGAGTTGGCCCAAATTATGCCATCAAAACGAACATCTATAGAAAGAGAAAATCCAGCTTTATTGGTGACTTGGGATACAGCTTAATGATGAATATCATGCCCAAAGCAGCCCATTATCAAGTTCTTACAATGATGTGTTGCATTATTACTCTTCCATTTGCTTAAAGTCTTGTCTTTATTTCTTTCATACATTTGCATTTTGGCATAATAAGCCGCGTCTTGGATGTTCACGTGAGCTACTTGTAGATAGGGCTATAAATGGATATTCAAAAATTTATTTATCGTTCGTATTCGTATTCGTTTATACAAAATTTATCTGCATTCGTTTAAAATGGATATTATCCGTATTCGATTAGTAGATATCCGATTATAAATGGATACGGATATGGTAAACACGTATCCGATTCGTTTAATATCTTATCCGAATATATATTTATTAAATAATATATTGTTTATATTTTTCAATAAAAATCTCATAATCCATATATGTGTGTATATATATATTATAATTGAAGAATTGGGAAGAAAAAGAATAAATTTAAAAAATTATTGTAATATAGAGAAAAAATTGAAGAATAAAGTTAATCAATATAATTATTGTTGGTTGACTTTATAAGTAATATACTTAAATGCCATTATTATTATTAATAAGTACTAATAATGATTATATAGTCAATTATTAATTAGAATATGCCATTTGTTTGATTGTTTTTATTTTAATGAAATTATATAGTTCCTTCTAGTAATTAAAATATGTATTTATTATACGTTCATAGATTCACGTATTTGGATATTTGTAAATTGATATCTAAATAATTATCATCAAATATAAATATAAAATAATAATTCGAATACGGATAAATTTAATAAAATATGAATGTATCTTAATAATTATAATTGAATATAGATATATCCAAATCCGACCAATAGCCGACGGATACGAATTTGAATATTATTTTTAAATATTCGTCAAATTTGTATTCATATCCAAATATTTAAAAAGTTAAATGGATACGAATATGAAAATAGTATATCCGATTCATTTAATATCCATTTACATCCCTACTTGTAGAAGCTGATGAGATGGAAACGTGGTTCTCGGGAAAGGCATACATCACGGGACAAAAGAACTTTGGAAACAAATGGAGAAACTTGTTTGATTTGCTTTCCTCTTCTTGAAATAAAGTAGCCGCCTCGTGGAGCTGATGTCCCATATGCCAAGTGAAGTCATATTCTTTGTTGTGCATGTAAGTACGGGAAATTTCTTTTTAATCTGGATCTGAATTTAATCATTGAATTAGGTCTTACATGTCTCCTCAAATCTGAAATCTACCTGCAAATTATGATTTTACAGGTTGTGCAATTAAAATCTTCCAATACTTAAATCAGTAATATCAAATTCGAGATCGAGAGTAAAAAGTCAAAATCTCAACTATTTATAGTGTGAGAATGATGGCTGACTTAAATACGTCGTTTCATCCCGATGATTTGTTCTTCACAAAATTCAAAATCGATTTTAGATTCGATTGACAATTAAAAAGTTCAACCCTAAACCCACCTAGAGATCGATACCGTAATGCAATTTCCTTACTTTATTTGAGAATACCACATCAGGTTCAGCCACTTATTGCTGTACCAATAGGTGAAGGGCAATATGTCAAGCTCAAGGAGCATTTGCTATATTCTTTATATTTGTTCTCTGGATTTATGGAAGCTAAAAAGGACAGGTTGAGAGCAGAGACAAGAACACATAAAGGAGAATAATGAAGCTGCAGCATATGTGATGTGTTGTGGTATATATCTCAGCATATCAATAAAGTAGAAGCATGTAATCTTTTGTTGTTAAATATTCAATGAACAAAAAGAACGTTATTGGTGAAATGTGCAAGAATGGAATGAAAAAGGGGGGATTTTTCTTTAGACTGAAAGTGGTTCAATTTTTTTTGAGTATTTATCAGCGTTGTCATCCTCACTTTGCCAATACTCCTTTTCCAGTTGGCCCTGCAAAAGCCATGCTCTTCGAAATGCTACTGACGGCTCGAGTTGTCTGCTTCTGTAAAGATCTCAACAGCCCTGATGAGGTAAAGGTTTTATTCTTGGTTTTCGGTAACTCTTTTTCTTCTTTATTATATTAAAAAGGCAAGAGCAGAGAGAAGCAATGAGGGCAACAATCTTTGGATGTAATTACAGGAGTCTCAATTATAATATAATTTTCAGTTTGAGCCAATTATTATTCAAAAGATAAATTCGTCAATCGTCACCATAACTCCACCAAATTTGACCTCGATAAAATATTCAATTTGTGTCATAACTATTATCCAATGGATAAGTATGCCATCATAACTTCATCTGAGTATCAACTAATGAGGTTGAAGTATAGGAACCTCTCATTGTCATGGAATGTCGAATTTGACTCAATTATGACCTAGAGGGTAAGTCTGTCACACCCTACCAAAATTTTGCATTGTGGAATATCTAGTTTGAGCGTAATTACTGTTCAAAAGATGAGCGCCATCAAAATGCCAACTAGGTTGAAGCTCCGCCACAAAGACAACTAGTTCATAGACTACTAGTACATCCACTACATGTGTAATTGATTTACAAATTAGTATCACAAATAAATTTAAACATATATACTACCTCTCGTTATAGAAAGTTATGGTTCAAATCAATTGAACTCCCACCTCGGCAATTCGCATTGGATAACTTAGAGGGTGTTTGGGTGAGCTCATAAGCTCCTCAAAACATCTTATAAGATGTTTAAAAGCTTAAAACTCTTAAAATAAGATGTTAGGAGCTTATAAGCTCTATTTATAAAAAATAAGGAGTGCTTAACTTATTTTGAAGATCTTAACAAGCTAGCTTAATTTTAATCGTATTAATTACAAAAATATCATTACTAACATCTTATAAGCTCCAAGATATTATTTTATCCAAACACTTTAAATATTTTTTAAAAAAAAAAAATTAACATTTTATAAATTTCAAAAATATCTTATAAGATATAAGAACTTATAAGATCGTTTAAATAAGATTAGCCAAACACCGATATTAATCCTAACAAGTATTGCCTAGAGGGCCAAGACTTTGAAGTGAAACTTTGGAAGTGTTCTTTGAAATGATATGGAATAGAATGTAGTGAATGTCTTTTTTGAAGTGTTCTTTGAAATGATATGGGAAAGTCCACTAGGTTAGTTCGCATATTATATATGCTGTTATTTACTCCATTTTTAACCCAATATTCTGGTTGTAATTGTGGCTGTGTTCAATTTACTTTCTATCTAACCCTACCTTTCTTTGATTCTCATTCCTGCATGATTTAGACTTGCTTTGGTAGCTTAGGTCAGAATCTTGTCCACAATATGTGATTAACAACTAAAAAGGTGACTACACAATTGATTAAAGGCATCCTCTTTTTTTAGAGCTCTTTAGAAAGAAATAATCACACGGTACCAAGATTAAAGTAGTTCATTTATATTTGTTTGGTAGAATTCTAAATTTGATAAAGTTGACAAAATTATCAACGATTGAAATCTCATATTTAATTTTGATAAAAATGACAAAATTATTAATAATTGAAATTTCGTATTTCTATTAAACAACCTATATATATTGTTCTTTAATTTTGATTAAGGGATGATTGATTCTTACCTCCGCATAAACGAAAGACAACGGATATATTAATATTTGTACAATATGATCTATTATAAGAAAACAAGTTTGACTGACAGCTTATTTCTTTTTTCAATATATGATATAGTGTATTGCATCAAATTGATCTTTAGGTAATGCCGGATCAAACAATTTGCCCTTATTTCAACAAAGTTTTAATGATACACTAAAAAAATTTATTGCTAAAGAAAAAATTAAATAAAATCATATAAAACAACAACACAACAATACGATATGTTAAAATCTTTATGACATAATACTTCACTTGATAAAAACAACAATTTGAACAATATCTCTTTCCAACAAAAATGCTGCGTACGGTTCCAATTGCCAACTTATTTCCATTACCTATCATCATTGGAAACATAGTACTATAGTGAGTCATTGATCACGACAGAAATATGACTTAAAATCATTTTCTCAAACAATAATAAGTCCTAAAACAAAAAGTATTTGCTGAGGGTGAAGGCTTCCTGCATGTAGGGTCAAATTTCCAGTGTCTGCATTTGGACAGAAAGTGTTAGCTCTTACACAAAACAAAAGTTGAACTCAGCACACACACACACACACACACACAAAAGAAAAGAAAAGAAAAAAGACTTGGGATTTGAGAGCACTATTAAGTCGTCCTCGAGTCCTAAACTGAGTTGTCACAGTTCTGAGTCCCCACCAAATAACACTAGTAAAATCCATTTGAGCATCCCCATCCACTACTTTTCCTCTCTGAAATTGGCACTTGTCTTTAGAATCCCACTTCTCCACAAACAAACAAAAGGGTATGTATGGACACGTTTGCTGCATAGATAAGCACCCTTTGGAGTGGGGGAGTGTCTTTAGTTTTGGATGTTTAGGATTTTTTGCTTCTCAATTATCTCTTCCCTTAATTGAATTACAAGGGTGCAAAGGGGAGAAGTTAGTTTGGATATAATGTTGATTAAGAAGAATTTAATTTTTATAGAATTGATGAAAAATGGAGTGTTGGTTATAGAACTCATTTGTTTGTTTGAAAAAAATAAATAATTTATTATATATCAAATTATAAATATTTCATTGGTTCATAACAGAAAGTGCCAAATTGATGAAAGGCACCATGAGTAGTAAAGATATGTTTTTAAGAATAATTCTCAAAAAGTTATTTCAATATATCAAATAATAACTGAACAAGAGGGTGAGTAATCCATCCGCATCAAATCAAATGACACAATCGACAGACAAGAAGTAAATACTATTATATTTTTTATTGTTGGTTCTTGGGACGGACAAATTATATTAGTCCCAAGATGATTATTCATTCAAAGCGTTCAATGCCTAACTTGAGTAAATATTCGGGGACTAGGCAATGTGATGTTGAAGTTATCAATGCTATACTCTTAAAAAAATAGCATGATTGATTTTTAAATAAAAAGGTAATCGTTAATTATATATATATATATGAATAAAAAATAATATTTTGTAAGCAATAAGAGTCTCAATACCAAGAATGTCCCAAAGAACAAAGCAAACTTGGGAGCCAAATTGAGGGAAATTGCTCGATTGGAAATTTATAAATCACAAGTATTCATAACCAAAAGAAAAATATTGTCTTAGCCTCAATTATACAACATTTGTATATCGGCCACTCACACTTTCTTCCTATTGATTCACAAAACCCCATGTCTCAAAGACCAAAAACTTCGAACAGGCATATGCCTTTTCCCCACATGGAGCATTATAGAAGAAAAACAAAAGAAATTCCCAAGTAGCCGACAGTTGGCTACACATTCCAAGTGCCCTTAAGTCTATAGAGCATCATCAATCTTTTGATTCTCTACAACCAATAGTCCTTTTACCTCTTCATCAGTGCTGCACTTATTTCCCATTTCTAAGGTTGTAAGTTCTAAGGCTTTCATGGCTTCACCTTCCCAATCTGTGCAATGCAGCACAACATAGAGTATTGAGATGGCACAGGCAGCTTGAGCCGACAGCAGGCCGAACCACAGGCCGCTGAAGCCAACGCTGAGCCAGAAGGCTAAGCCGACTGCTACAGGAGTGCCCACGAAGTAAAACGAGCCAAGATTGATTCGGGCAGCCACCACCGGCCTGGCCGTGCCCCTGAGGATGCCACAGCCAGTGGTCTGTGGGCAGTTCCCAAGCTCACATAGGCCAATTATTGGCAAAACTGATGCAACAAGAGCTTTGAGCATTTCATCTTTTGTGAAGAGCCCACCCCATTTCTCCCTAAATATCACTGTCCAGATCACATTAAGGAATCCAATTGCAAAGGCACAGATCAATGCCACCATTGCAGCCAACTTGGCTTTGTATGGCTTCCCAGCTCCCAGCTCATTGCCCACCTGCAAAAATTTAGTCCATAATAATGAAAAATAATCATCAATGCATTTCAAGAACCCTTTTGTTAAGGAAATTAATAAACAGGGCCCACAAATTTGCATCATAGGGAATATGATGAACAAAACATTCCATCAAAATCATGATTATATTCTAGAAAATGATCATGGAGTTGCAAAATTGATCTAGAAATCAATCATAATGAAACAGGATAGAATCATTCGGCCATGCAACTTTATCCCACCAAAATTTTACCTTTTCAATCAATAGAATACAATGAGATATGATCTGATCAATCAAGTAACAAACCAAGAACTCTTCATGCTTTCAAGAATGAAGGAAATGCATCCATCAATAAAGAAAATTGATAAGCTTAATAGAAAAGCAGAAAAATAAATAATAGTAACTTGATCAGATGCATCTACCGTTATACCCACAACGATTACACTATGACAACTTACCCTGGCAGAGATGCAGCCAGCCAAGGCCATTGGAACAGTGTACATAAGGCTAGTCGTCTGAATCATTATCCCAGTGGCCGCCACAGCGAGCTTGGGATCAGGCAAATATCCGGCCAGCACGGTCACAATCTCGTACCACCACCATTCCAAGCAAATACCAAGACAACTAGGAATAGCCAATTTAAGAAGAGGGCTAATCCCACCAATGCCTTTCCATTTCCATTCCCACCTCCCATACAAACAAACATAGCCCATCATCAAAACCATCATATGTAGATTTGTTAAGACAGAGGCCATTGCCACCCCAGGAAGTCCCAAACCCATAACCATCACAAGAACATAATTCAAAGGTATATGGAATATGACAGCCATTAAAGTGCACCACATTTGGGGCTTGGTAACCCCTTGTGACCTCAGGTAAACTCTCAAGGGCTGTAAGAGACAGTTGGTCAGAAGATCAGGGAGAGAATAGATGCAATATTTTGCAGCCATGGAGGTAATATCCTTGTCTTGGCCCATGAAAAGCATGATTGATTCAAGATTGATCCAGAGGACACCAATGGGGATGATTGCTAGTAAAAGTACGAAGATCATACGGTTGAGAGAGAGTGAGAGGAGGTCCCAGTTTTTGCTGCCATAGGCTTGGCTGCAGACTGGCTCAAGCCCAGATGCAAGACCAACTAAAACTGAATAGCCAGTTATATTTGTGAAGCCAATGGAGAGGGCACCACCAGCTAACTCTAGGCTCCCAAGCCTGCCCAAGAACAAGACTGAAACCACTGCTCTAACATAGACTAAAAAGTTCATTGCTGTTATAGGGAGCGCCATTGACCATAGTTCCTTTAACTCCTCCACCACCTTTGCAAGAAAAATCACAAACATTAATCAAGAAAAATAGAAGAAAGAACACATAGACATATGATGGACCAAAGAAATTACTACCTGGGCTGAGGAAGGATATTTGTGAGAGCAAAAGTCTGGGCCTTTTTCATCATCCATTTGTGCAAGCTTGGAGAAACAGGATTTTAGAGGGTTCTTATAGTGGCATGTGGGAACCAGAAAGATAAGATAAATATATTATATATAATTGGACGTTGGTTTGCTGTACTATGTAGGTACTAAACGCACAAGTTGTCCTAACAAATGAAAAACAAAAGATTTTCTCATAAGCCCACCTTCTATTTCTTCCTAAAACTCAAGATTCTTGGACTTAATGATGAGAATAAAGCAACTTGAACGCATATATATAATATTTAAGGATACATATGCATGTAATATATGTATGTCTGTTTACAGTGTGTATAAATTCTTTACAGCAGCGGTACATTGTTGTTTAGACATCAGTTTTGTCCAAAAATCTAAAAAGATCGTCACTTTATAAAGGGCAAAAAAGCGTGCGACTTTTGCTAATGGCGGCGACTGTGACGGGGCTCTGCAACTGAAGCAGAAGGAAAGGGCACATGAGAAATAAAAGCTAGGAAAGTATTATCAGACAAAGAGAGAAAGATGGGAAAGCGATGGCAAAACACTGTGTGCTTTGTGTGTGAGCAGTAAAGTAGTAAAGATGGAGGATTTTGGCTTAATTAGTGTGATATCTGCCTCTGCAGTTTGCAGTTATTACCATAAGTATAGCACAACAGACCGTAAAAACAGGGTGAAAATAATGTAAAAGAATGCAAAAATATGGTAGTAATTCTTTACTATATTCATCTTCTTCTTGTCAAAGCTTAGGGATTTTTCATATTTTGCTAAGGATTCTTTGCCAATTCATAGCATAAGACTGGTGGATTCTTTTTGTGCCTTTTTAAAGTTATTGCGAAGAACTCATGACTTGAAATGATTCGTGCAGGCCCTGGATGTTATCTCATCGTAATTTGAGGAAATAATAGGAGATTACATTTTTTTTTTCATTTTTAAGTGCATTTTGATTATAGTTGTTAGTATGTTTTCTCTCATATTGGAATGCAATTGTCCACTGGATAAGAAAACATATTGACAATTTGTAGAAATTGATCCCCTTTGACCATACAAAATTACAAGGGATTGAGCATGCTGAAGACATAGGAGAATGCTATTTTGCTGATATGATTGTCGATATTTAATATTATTGATTTATGATATTATTGTTTTTTCTCTTGTTTATTGCATATAGACTATTCATCAGTACATATTTAATTTGTTTTTATGCTTTATATGTGCATTGTAAGCAAGTAATTCACTTAAACTAAAACATGAGAATATGTGATATGAGTATGAAAACTGGTTGATTGGCAAACAATTTAGCAATCAAATCATGAAACATAATTTTTTTTAATAAAATTACAATCTCGACAACCAAATAATCAAAATGAACTGCATATAATGAAGACTATTAAGTCATTAATATTTTGATTAAGTAACCATTATTTGAATACATGGACTTAGATAGAAAAAGAATAAAATTATGGTAATTGAATAGTCTCTTGATGTTATCATATCATAACCAAGAGCATCTAATTTAGCACCTTTTGCTTTGCATGAGATGATTGTCATATTATGGTGTCATAACTTTATTTTGCAAAGAAATGACTATGGTTAGGTATATTTGATTTGATGTGATAAGAATTACAAATATCAAATAGGGCTTTTTTTTTTTAATTTTCAATTAAACCTTATTCCTAAGAATGAGAAAGAATGAGAAAATTATGAAAAACTCATTAAAAAGTATAAAGGATATAATAATAACTTTATATATTATATTTTAATTTATTTATATATTAATTTTACTAATCAAATATAAAATTAAAATATTATATTTTAATAAATTTAAAATATATCTATTTACTTATATATCATTTTTAATTACACCATTTAAAGCAAACCATCTCTTATTGTCTAGTCAAAGGGCCAAATATTATAATAAAGAAAAAGAGAAGTTCAAATCAAATGGCCTATAATGACAAATTAAGTGGCGAAAGCTTCTTTGGGATGAATGACATCTTTTTAACTTATGCACTTCAACTTTCCATGACCGAGTTGGATCCAATTAATAACTTCCTCTTGAAATCATTTGCATTTCTATTTGTCTAATTTATAAGTTCATAAAAACCAACAAATGTTATTTTTAAGAGTACGACAATTCGTTTGAATTGAATGATTTGAATGTTTAAATTTTTAACTCTATCATGATAAATTATTGAATTTGTTTGGATAATTCCACTTTATAATAGTTTATAATCAATTTTAAGCTGTTTTTTTCATCACCATCACGGATTTCAAATTCAATTTATATTAGAATTATTTTAAAATTTCAACTAAATTAATTTCTTAAACTCAAATGCATGTGTTCTCAAGAAGAGGGGAGTCTTGGTCGTGCTCTCGAGCCGTCCTGATCCTACAAATGAATCAAACATTGAATCTGATCTGAATCGCATCATCTATCCTCCCAAGAAAATGTTTGGTTTGGAATTCCATTTTCTATAAGGCCAATATTATTCTTTAGGTTATTCACGTCTTATACAACATTCCAAACATTCATGTCTTATACAATATAGGTCTAGCCTAGGATTCTTTAATGGGCCATGCCTAGATTAGGGTTGTCAATGTATCAGATTTTAGTTTGAATCCGATTCGAATTTTAGGATTTTTATCTGATTAAAATATTCGATGGACCAAATCTAATTATAAATATTCGAAATTCGAAATAAGTGGATCAAATATGGAATTAAGCAATCCGATCCGTTAAAGATTCGAATCCGAACCTTAATATTTTTTATTAAATTAATACTCTTATATATAATATTAATAAATATTTTAAAATAAAATTTATGTATTATATTGACCTAATATCTATATTATACTATTAATATTGAGTTTTTAACCTAAAAAATAAGAGAGATATTGATAAAATATCAAATATAATAACATATAATAGTTTATCTATACATTAATATAATGTGAAAAAGAAGTTTAGTATTCAAATATTTAACTTTTTGACTAATATATAATAAAAAATTGTTAAAAATTCAAATATGACATATATTTATTTTATAAATATAATATTTTTATAAAATTTAAAAGGAAAAAAAAGAAAGAGGAAAAAAATGAAATTGGGTCGGATTTTTTAATCGGGTTTCGGATATCCATTGAATTTGGATATGATATTTATTAACAAAGATCATATCGAATTTCGAATTGAATTCGAATATGACAGATTCGATTCAAATCCGACCCGTTGACAGTCCTAGCCTAGACTATTGCATTTATAGTTTGTGATGGGCTTATCAAGAACAGTAGCCGGGTAGCGCAAATTCCAACTTGGTCCCATGATGGTTCAAGTTGGGCTTTCTTCAATGGGTTCAACTTGCCACTTGGGAATTTGTGAGTTTCCTTAATTTGCATTTTTTTCAAACTTTTGTTGATTTTGACTTTGAAAATCTAAAATGAGATTCTCATGGGCCATGACCATTGAATTATTACCCATGTGAAATTCAAAATTAAATTTGATGATTTAATTGAAAATATCAAGGTAATATTTGGATATGAATTGTAAGTTTGGGACAATGTATTTTCAGAGTGGGGTTGGGGAATATGAAATTTATATTAGAAAATATGATTTATATTGTTTTATGTTTTGAAAATAGTAAAAAAAATATTTTGAAATTTTTTCATATGTTAGTTTATGTCTTGGGAGGTGATAAATTTTACTGTAATAGTTAAATCAATATTTTTTTTATATGATTTTTGGGATAAAAATAAAATTGAATTATTCTTTTATTGTTAGAATAATAATAAAATATGTATAATATATATAATATGTATATATTGAAAAATGAGAAAGTTTTGTGATAATAAAATATAGAAGAGAGTATTTTAAAAAAAATTAATTTGACACTTCAAAGAAATTTTTTTGTGTGTTTGATTACATTTTGGCAAAATAATTTTGTATGTTTAATTACATTTTAGCAAAACAATTGTTTGGTTACAATTTGGCAAAACAATTTTTTTGCCAAAATGTAACCAAACATAGCCCAAGTTAATAACATGTTAAAGAATCCAAAAATTGAAGTAAGAAAGAAATAAAAACATACTTTTATTTTCCTTTTCAATTCAATGGGACCAAATTCATCCACAAAATATCAAGTCAATTATTGCGTAATTTGCGTGTGAAAATTTTCAAAATTGGAGCTAGAAAAGAAATGAATATAATTTGCAAGAAATTCCCTCCAATTCCAAATCCCTAGGCCCCAAATGAAAACCAACCTATAAATACTGTCAGCATTTTTGACTGACAGCTGAAGCAAAAGCGGACGACCTACGCACACAACAGAATCCTGCCCAAATCAGAGCCTAGTGTTCTAAATCACCCTCAAAGCTCATAATCTTTGTGCATTTCTTTCCTTTCCATTTTTTTTTTTTAATTTGTTTGTATTTATCTGAAAATCCGTGAAAACTGGGCAACAGATGAGAATTAAGTTCCCGGGTATACCGACCAAGAAGTGGTATTACCAGATTTGGACCGGGTGGGGTCATGTATAAAGCTAACTTAATCGGGTTCGGGTTGGCGGTGGGCTCAAGTGCCTTTATTGGATCCAGCTTCATCATCAAGAAGAAGGGTTTGCAGAGAGCTGGGGCCTCTGGCACTCGTGCCAGTAAGTTCTATTTTTTTATGTTTGTGTTTTTCATTTTTTGATCCTCTTTTTCAAGTTTGAAGTTGGTTTTGTTGTTTGGTTAGTAAAGTTTGTAGCTTGAGTCGCCATAGTTGAGCTCTTTGTCTCTGTGCCTCGTCTGTTTTAACTTGTTACTAAATGCTGCAATTTTTGCACTTTCAAAATTTGTGTAATCTCTATCGTATTGGTAATTTTATTATACGTACAGTGGGCAGTCTGAAACAGATTACGGAAAAGATAGTTGATTCTGTTAGCTTTGAAGTGGTTGCAAGAGAAAGTTACTAGATAGGGAGTTATCAGGAGAGGTCTGAATTGTTCTTATGGGTTGCGATGATTGAAAGAGGAAAAAAATGCATTTTTAATGTAATTCTAGAGGAAAAGAATGCATCTTTATTGTTCTTCTATGCTTAGATGATAACTAAGCTGTTTCAAAAGGGCCTGTGGTTTAAGCAATAAGAGGAATAAATTAAGAAGGCACCTATATATTGTGTAGGTGTCACAACCATTATTAACTTGAACCTGGTATATTCTGTTAGACAAGCGTTACATTTAAATGCACGAATTAACCTGCATCAATTGTTACTACTTTGAAACAAATTCTTTTGTATTTTTGCTATTACACGCAGTTTGTACTTTACCATTCCAATGTTTTATATACACAGACACGTATGCAGTATGTACATGGCTCACATAGAGATAGAAATAATATTGCATTACACTTTTTATTATTAGGTTAGAATAAAGCTATGAGAGGATGCCCAAATATGGTTTTGATTGATTTAACTGGACAATTATTGGTAACTTCACATGCTTTCACTTCAATAACTTAAATTTTTTTAGCATGCAACACTAGTTAGGAGATTTTGTTTCACAGTTGATATTCTTCACCTTCACATGGCACAAAGACATTGTGAAGATTAGGTTTTACGGTAACAATGGCAACAGTAATCATCACCATAATAATAGTATGGCTTATGCTTTAAATGAGATGAGTATGCACCAGTAATTAAATGCGTTATTTTTCTTAGTTTAATTATTGTTTTCCTTCGAGGATGTTGTGATTCGCATATATATCAGCATCATTGTACAATTGCAAAGCACAAATCTCTTCCTACTACATAACTATGGGAAAGAAAAGGGAACTCTGCTTTTGCTGTATTGTTTAGTCACTTATTCATTTCAAAGCATGTCACCTGACATAACTTTGGTAGTTTAAAGATGGTTCAGTGTTATTGATGGTGGGTAAAAGAATTACTGATAAAGGGATAGTTTCTACGTAATGCATTTATAAGTGTAATTATGATATTGATGTTTTGAATCCACTAATGATATCAAAATTAATTGTACTGAAGGTTCAGGAGGATATGGGTATCTGCTAGAACCACTTTGGTGGATTGGCATGGCAACCAGTAAGTCTTGTTTCTGTTGGAAAATTCTACTGTGCTACTTCTGTCCGCATAATTAACTTCAGTGTTTGCTAAATTTCACAGTGATCATTGGAGAGTTTGCAAATTTTGTAGCTTATATGTATGCACCTGCTGTACTTGTGACACCACTTGGAGCATTAAGTATAATTGTAAGGTAAATGCGCAATGTATTCTCCTTTCATCCTTCACTATCTCCTTCCCAATCATTTTATTCAAGCAATAA
This sequence comes from Jacaranda mimosifolia, assembly GCA_018894105.1. Taxonomy (NCBI): domain Eukaryota; kingdom Viridiplantae; phylum Streptophyta; class Magnoliopsida; order Lamiales; family Bignoniaceae; genus Jacaranda; species Jacaranda mimosifolia. The sequence continues at coordinate 30,483,382 of CM032131.1, read as the reverse complement.
GCAGTATCGGGTAAACTAACCCACTGTTTTTTCATTGACAGTGCTATTTTAGCTCATTTCTTACTGAAAGAGAAACTACGGAAGTTAGGAATATTGGGATGCGTTTTGTGTGTAGTGGGTTCTACTGTCATTGTGCTTCATGCACCGGCTGAACATAGTATTAGCTCAGTAGAAGAAATCTGGGAATTAGCAATACAGCCAGGTGAGCAGATACACTATAATAGCTGTTATACTAATTTTTTCTCTTCTTTTAGCCTGGGATATGAAAAAAAATTGAAGTTATTTCTAAATACTTATCCTGTTTTCTTGGTCCAGCTTTTCTTTTGTACACAGCTTCAGCAGTAGCAGTGGTGTTGGTACTCGTTTTGTATTCTGAACCACGTTATGGGCAGACAAACATAATGGTTTATGTTGGTGTTTGTTCCATAATTGGATCCATAACAGTAAGTAAAATATATCCGTTCACTAAGAGCTACAGTATTCTTTTTGTGGCACTTTACTATCACTAAATGACTCCTTTATTTCCTTAAATCCTCCATCTCAGATGGATAAACAGAGGGGAAAAGAAAGAAAAACAATCTAGATTAGACATGCTTCCATGCTTGTTAAAAGGGAAAAATGAAGGAAATGAGCACTGTTGGTAGATAAGTCAATCTTGTTGGCTCTAATTTATGCTTCATTGCAGGTTATGAGCATTAAAGCAATAGGTATCTCTATAAAACTCATGTTGGAGGGCTATAGCCAGGTGGCCCACTTCCAATCCTGGGTATTTGCTATGGTTGCAGCTTCTTGTATAATCACTCAATTAAACTACTTGAACAAGGTTGGTCCCTTTTACTTTGTAACTTTATGAATGCTTTTTTTATTCATATATGCACTTTTACTTTTAAATTTTTATTTCACTCATTCTTTAGAAGGCACTTAAACAAAACGCTGAGTAAGAAAATAAAATTATTACATGTGTTAGTGCCTCTATTTGCATGTAAGGTTCGGTTAGTCCATTATTCTTGAACTTCTAAGCTAACTGCAGCTATGGGCTTTGTTCTATCCATCAGGAATTTCTTTGAACATACTTATATCATGAGGCCTAGCTGCACAGAACTGGATACTTTGCTTTTATATAGATAAAGATTAATTGTGCTTATTGCATTTAACTTAAACAGCATGTTTTAGACTTCAGTATTACCTGCTTTTACAACCCTTGACCAAAATATGGGACCTGATTCTCGTAGCTGTTATGGTCACTTACTGGCCATATGTAGTATTTAAGCTCCGTATCCCAGCAATATAAGATGTGTTACTATGTAGTTTTCATTCGCATGTATATATACAATATATATATGTGTGTGTATGTATGTATGTATGTGTATTGATTTCCTTATAAGGTGCTGGCCACATTCGCCTAAGACACGTAGAAATAGGATTTTGAGTTTGGAGAGAGTGCAGTTGTTGCTCTTTGAGATACATTATCAGCATTACTTTTATGCATGTTAATGTTTGATAACAAATGTGGATACATTATTCTGCCCTCTCCATCCATGATTAGATGGATTCATTTAACTTTTTGGAATGCTCACCATGTTTTTCTTTTGGAAAATGCCGTAAGAGTCTATTATGTGATAACAAGGCTACAGGGCTGTTTCTTTGGGATGAAACGTTTGTTGCTAAGGAAATTTCATATTATTCCTGAAATATCAGAAACATTTGCATGTAAAGACCCTAGTGATAAAACAAAGAAGCATGCATGTTGTGGCTTTACCAATAAAAGATCTAAACAGCCTTGCAATATTCTATTTGGTGAATAATTCTTCTATGTTTGTCGATCCTATTTTTTTCTCATTAAACTCTTAATGAGGTTTAAGTTTTATGGACAGTTGTGACTTTTTCCAGGCTTTGGACACATTTAACACAACTGTAGTTTCTCCAATCTATTATGCCATGTTTACATCACTTACAATTTTTGCCAGCGCCATAATGTTCAAGGTATATAAGAATGTTACCTCTTGTTCTAGTATTGCAGTTTGGCAGTTTCTGTTGAAACTCTACTATGTTTTCTTCTACCCCAGGACTGGTCTGGTCAGAGTGCTAGCAGCATCGTCTCTGTTCTCTGTGGATTTGTTACCGTTCTTTCAGGTACAATGGTTTTGCATGGTACAAGAGATCCGGAAAAACTGCCATCTGTTGGTAACACCTCTCACTTTTTATATATAGTGAAATGAAGAGTTTGTACATCATATTTTTTATTTTCAACCTTAAACCGTCTCATATCATGGGAAAATCAAACCATTGGTTTTGGTTATCCACTAAAACACGATTATTTGACTGCTCAGTTGATATTTTGCAGACTATTCAGCACTTCCTCAAATATCATGGCTTGTGCATGCAAATGGCGAGATATGGAAACATAAAGAGAACGATGATTTGCATTCAGAGTTTGTGGCAATTATTCGCCAGGACCATTTTAAGTAAGGCAAAAAGGTACTTGGCCCGCGAACTTTTAATGTAGATTTTCTGGTATGCTCTTCTCCAAGGGTCCTGTCAAGAGTAAATTGTTGAACATTTTCCATGTTTGTTGGAGTTCTTAGTTCTTTTGCCGAAGCTCTACAGGTCTGCACTGTTCACCATTCAGGGCTCCATAGTATGTTAGCCAGCTGTATGATAGTATAAATTATTCTTTGATCATTTATAGTCAAGAATGGACCACATTTGTTGTGTAAATTATTGCTGTCATGTCTGCATTGTGATAGACTTATTGATAGAGGTGAATGGAAGGTATTTCTTTGTGTCGTGTTGATTTGAACAACTTAATTGATGCTGTTAGTTTAGAGTAGGAGTGTAAATAAGTTGATCTAAGTTGAGTATTGGGAAATTTTTAGCTCAATTTTAGATTTTCTTTGAAACATTTAAGCTCAAGTTTGAGATTGCCGAGCTTGATGTAGAAATACTGAGTTTGAGTTGAATTGTTTAGATTCAAACCTATTCATGGTTGAATTTGAATATGAGCTCTTCAATTATGTTATTTAAATTAGTATGGATTGTATTATTGCAATTACTTAAGTATAATACATAATGTAAAGCAAAGATAATTATATAAGTTTATTATTTTTGGTTATTATTGTTATTGTCATTGAGAATAACAGTAATAATATCAAATACCACTATTTTATCATTAACAAAATTATAATACATTTATTCTAAAATAAAAATAAAAATAGAAAACCTCAAAAGTGATTTTCAAGTTTTTGAGCACTTGTGATTTTGTGTGAACTTGACTGCCAATTAAGATGCCTTGGATTTGACATACCGCTTAATAAGTGTAACACATTAAGCAAATTTAGGGATGTAGTACTCCCAAATCAAATGGGGTTGATCTATAATGGAAACAAATGAATACAAATTTTGATTTTTACTTCGTTAAAAAAATCTTTTTTTTCCTTTAAATTTTGTGAAAATAACTATTTGCTTTCTTTTGGAAAGAAACTATGTTCAATCAAAGCAAATATATCAGGATTGCATGAGTCTATCCATCATGTATAAACTTTAAGTGCATCCTAATATAATCGTGGAGGTGACGCTGGGATGAGAGGAGCTCCTCAAATTTGAATTCACTTGAATTGACTTGTTAAGTTCACAATTCGATTATTTGAATCGCCTTGCTAAGTTTGTGAATGGATTGATGTTGTAGTAAATAGAGTTAGGTATTGGTATTGTTTACACTCTCCAAATCTTCGTATATGTCTTGACGAGGTTGTTGACCATTCGTGTAGAGGATGATGTGTCATGTGTTGCATCATAGCCTAACACCGTAGGTTGGAAAATGACCCTTAAAAATAATTTTTGGGGGGACATCTTGAGAAAATAGAATTTCAAGTTTGGTGATACAACTATTAGATTGATCACGGATCACTGTAGGACTGTCAATGGAGCGGATTTTAATTCGAATCCGCTCTGAATTCGATTCAATAATTTAGGATATTTAATCAATAAAAGATTCGATTAAAAAAATTTGTAATTCAAAATAAATGGAGCGAATATGAATTTGACTCGATTTGATTTATTAATAATTTGAATTCGAATATATAGTATTACATGTATACATATAGTATTATACATATATATACGTAGGTACAACGCCAAAATGAATTTTTTGACGAAAAAAGTAATGAGTTTCTTGCAATATATCAAATTAGTTGATTTTTCATATAAAATGCTAGATTTGGAGGTTATCTACATCATAATTGCATTACTTATTTCTCTATTTTTATAATAAAAAATGATGCAGGAAAAATAATGAGCAGGAGCTGGATGTTGTGATATAACATAATGCATTGCAAATCTCAATTTGATTGAAATGAGTTTCTTTTTTTAATAAAACTTTAAATTTATAATTAATTGATTGAAAAATCAATTAGATATGCATTTATAATGTCAAATAAGTACTATTATCAGCAGCAGAACCTAAAATACAATGATATGATAAATAAATGTGATTAAATTATATTCTATTATTGCTTTTATATGATAAATAGACTTGAAAATTTATTCGTTAATATGTTGTGTGTATCTTTTTTTTAAGGATAATGTTTTGGATTTAGATTCTACTAATTTTTTAGAAAAAGTAACAAATATATGATTTTTGGGAGTATTCGAATTCAAATTTTTTTCTTCGGATATCCGATTTTTAGATGATTCGAATATGGTTATAAAAGTTAAGATCCTATAGGATCTTGGATTGGATTCAAATATAACATATCATTGTCGGATTCTTATTTGAATCCAACATGATTTGATCCGAATTCGACCCTATTGACAAGCCTAATCACTGCATCTCAAGAATAGAAACTAATCATCTTAGAACTTACACTTGCTGCCTTGGATCAAAAGCCCATGGAATATCATTCCTTTTACAAAATACACAATCACTTCATATCTATAAATTTTATAATCACACGTATTAAATACCCGCGCATTCATACGATCAGAATTTACTCACATCCTTCACTCCAAACCTTCCAAGACTCAGAAAACTTGGGACATAATGCATGGCCTCACTACTGGTAGGCCCTCGGGGTTGGTCCATATCAACTTCTTCACCAACTTTACTCTCAGTGCAGTAATAAAGCATTAAAAAGTCTCCCCACATTAGCAGTATGTTCCCATCTCTGAAAACTTTCAGAGCCTGAACTATTTCAAATGATGGGCCAGCAAGCTCAGGTATCTTTCTGATGACAAATTCTTTAGTCCATGATTCTTCAACTCCATATTCCTTCATCACCCAGATATCAATTCCAAACTCTGAACTATTATCACATAAGCATAAACAATCCCTTAAAACTCCTAAGCTCCCCAGAAGTTTCCTCCCCGGAAAAGGTGGTGGGAATGGCTGAAACAGTTCATTTTCGAGATCAAAACAAGAAATCAACTCATAGCCCTCCAAATCTTCCACCAACCAGTGAATATTGCTCCGGAAAAACAACCCAATGAATCCACTGTTGTAAACGAATGGGGCCTCCCCAACGGTCCTGCACACCCCTGTTCCAAGGGTGTAAACTTGGCACTCAGAATAAGGAACTCTTAAGCAAGAACCAGTTCTTGGATCAAGCTCGCAATCATGGAAAATCCTAACCACTTTATATTCCCGACTTATCCCTGTTACACCAAATCCATGTGTAACCACACTTGGATACCTAGCGACCCGACCAGGCCTAGGAAGTTCGATATACTCACGTGTAAGGGGGTTCCATATACACAGAGTTTCATGCTTGTAATTGATATCACGTAGAAAAAGAAACCCGTCGATGGATCCATCCACCACAATGTTGGCATCAGAGAAGCTGCTAATATTTTTGAGACTGAATTTCAGCATAGTATCATGTGGAAGACTGTGGTGATCATAAGCATCCTCAAAATCCACCAGCCTGAAGAAATTCTTGAACATCTTCGAATGGTGGACCACCAGGCCAGGCCTCGGCCTGGAAAATTGCAATGCCACAAATGCAGGATCGGTGATCACCTCTAGCCATAACTTGCAAACACACTTGCATTGGATGATGGTCTTAGGAGGAAGCCTGGAGAGAATCTCAGCCATAATATGGGCTGGTAAGTTCATCAAGAACTCTGTCTTCTTCATGTTTTCTTGAGGTTTTTGGCTGGAGTTTGGCTTGTGTGGGGGTGATACAGGAAAGCCCATTTGATCTTATGGAAGATTATTGCTGTATAAGCTAAGTTATATGTAGCTGGATGAGTGTTTTTCTGTTGGCTGGCCTGCTTATGATTCAGTTATAAGGCAGACTTGAATTTGAAGTCAGTTGATTTATAACATTAAGAAATTCTTGCACGGCATTGGTTATATATGAGAAGATTGAGAATTCTGTTTATTAGGACAAGGGGACAAGGACACTTTAAAACACACAATTATACACACAGTGGATGTGGACGAAGAGATAATTGTGTTTAAGTAGTTTAGGCTCTGTTCTCCTACGTTTTCCAAAAATATTTTCTAACCCCCGGAAAAATTTCAAAATGAAGACAAATTTCCAATTTTTTATTTTTTTTATTTTTTTCAAAACACTCAATTTTTATCCCAATTCACCCAAAGCCCCTACACAGCTACATCCTAAAAACTACACCCACCCCTCATTTTCTCACTCTGCTTATCAAATTATTCATTCATTTATCACTCTTTTATTTCATTCATCCACACACACACACACATGAAAATATTAAAATTTTACTAGTTAAAAAATTCTAAAACTTATTTTTATAAATTTAATTAAATTAATTATCAAAAAAATAAAATAAATTTAATTAAATATTATTTATGTTATTACTAAATTATTCATTTATTGAATAACATTTATGTTATTACTAAAAAATTATATGCACAGTGGATGTGTATGAAGAGATGATTTAAAATTATAATAAAAAATTTGATTGTACGGTGATATTTATTTACTAATCTATTAAGTTTAATAAATTAATATTGATATGCTTAAAATAATTGTTGAGAGAATTAATTAAATTTAAATAAAATTATTTGATTATTACTAAGTAATTTATTTATTAAATAATGTATTAATTAAAAAATAAGTTAAAGTAATTAAATAACTTATTAAATTAATTAATTTAAATAGCTTGTTATTTATATGTTAATTATGTTTCATATTTTACGTATAATTATATATTACATTTATTTGTTTAATAAATAATTTAAGATGTTGTAATTTCATATAATATAATATTATTTATTTTTTTAATTTGATGAATCATCATTAGGTCTTACATATAAATTATTAAACAATTATTTTATTTCAATAAATAACTAAGTTTTAGTTATACATAAATTGTAAGTAATAATAGTTAAATAATTATATTTTAATTAATAAAAAGTAATTACTTTACTATTAATATATAGTAATTACATTTTTTTATAAGTCGATATTAACAATTATGATGTAAGCTGGTTTTTTTATAATTAAGATATAATTATGATTTCATAAATAATTAATATTTATTAATACATATTTTATTCCAAATAATACATCATTTACTAATGTTAAATTTATAAAAATATAAATTTTAAAATAAATAACCAATTAAATTAATTGCACTCATATTTCAATCATTACAAATATATATACATACATCATTCAATTATAAATATACATACATATAGTATATAAAAAAATTACTTTCACCCTATAAACCAAACAAAAAGCAACTGATTTGACATTTACAATAAAATTTGTCGCTTTTCAAATATAAAAAAACAAACAACTCATTTTCAAATTATTTTTCATATTTTTCCAAAACAAAAAGAAACACTTGGCATATTCTATAAATTTTTTCTCAAATATTCATTCCCAATTTTTTTTCTAAAAATGGCCAAAACATAAAAAAGAATAGGCACTTGGGCTTTCTTTGGATTTGAATTGGGGCATTCTCCCAAAAATTTTTAGGAGAATGGATTTTGGGAAGTGAGGTTGGGGAATATGATTGTTGTTTGTTTGTGTTTTGGGAAGTAGATAGAAAATGAATTGAGAGAAAATAGTTTGTTTGCTTGTGTTTTGGGGGGATAAGATGTCAGTGACTTTTTTGTTAGGTTTGTGGGACTGAAATGTGTATTTAAAATTATTTATATATATGTGTATATATAGATTGTATGAGTGGTAGTATATGTATATATTTGTAATGATGAGACAATTGATTGAAACTTTGGGTAATATGCTTAGAGTGTGAATAGTAAAAATTTTTTGGGGATAAATTTTATATTTTGGAAGTGAAATTAAGGAATGTGTAGTATTTATTTATTTAAGTTTTGATAGTTAAAAAATAAATTGAGAGTTTGTAAACAAACAAACCTTAAGTGTTTGATAGTGATAGGGCCATTTTTTTGGAGCTTGGAGGCTATATCTGGTTGAGTGGCTAAAATAGTTTTGGTATATGTTTCTCACATCACTCCATGGTCTCAAAAGAATATGGAAATATATTCTTTGTCCTCTTTAATTAAGAAAATATAATTTATTTTTTGATTTTAATTTATCTTTTCAATTTTTCAAAAAAGTATTAAGTTGAAATATTGAAATACTTAATTGTACTTGTATTTTGTCTTTTTTGGAGAAATTAATATCAACAATGTAGTTTATCCTACGATGAACTTGAAAACAAATTACCAAATTATTACACAATCAATCTTAGATTGTTGTCTTTACTTGTATTAATCTCTCGTATCTATTAGGGTTATTATCTATTTTCATATTTATTGTTTCAATAGTCGAATGATTTCTTCAAGATAATAAAGAATAATTCTGAGCATTCTCGTAATCCATTCGAAAAGATTTCATTTATACAGTCAAAATTTTATTTTAATTTAATTCTAAAATAAAGAAATTAATTATAAAAATGCCATAATTGAATTTTATACTTAATTTATTATGTAAAAAAAAATTATTATTTAAGAAAATCATTTTTATTCTTAATTGTTATAAATAATCATTAAATAATTAATGAAGAACTTAAGAGACTTTTTAAGCAAAAGCTACCTTTCACTAAATCTTCTTTTTCTGAATAATTAAAGCCTCATACTTTGGTAAAAGAGGAGCTTTTCACAGAGGGATCAAAGTGACCAAAAGCATGTATTTATGCAAGGTTAAGGAATTGTTAATTACCTTTTTACATTCTTCATCATTAAGATTTAAAAACTATTATTCGTATACTCCTTTTTCAAAAAAAATAATTCTGAAACTATAATTTTACGAGCGCTCCAATTTTAGATCCTTAAAATTAATATATTAAATAAAAATCGCTGAAGTATAAACTTCAACACATTCTAAAATACTGGCAAAAGTAAAAAAAAAAATTGAATTACTTTTTTTCTTATTTGAAGGAGATAAAAAAAAAATATTTTTATACGCCCAATAGTTGAAATTTATCTTTAAATATTTCTTGCAAAAATCGTCACCACCCAAGTATTAAATAAAGAGATCTCCTTTTTCTTTTTCTTTTTCTTTTTCTTTATTATTCCTTTTTCAGGTTTTTGTGGGCATCAACTGTTTGCTTTCTTTGAACAATGTTTGAGAAATCGGATACTGATTGAATTGGTGGCCTTATTAATAATTGGTTCAATCGGTTAATCGTTTTAACTATTGGTTCAATTTGTGGGATGTCATAATTATATTTAATATTATAAAAATATATAAAAAATATCAAATATATATATATACATATAAAAGGAAAAAAAAATAAAAATTGCCTAGTATTTATTAAACTTTCTACAAACTTTATTACATAATAATATTCATACATTAATTTAAAATGTCAAATTATGAAATAAGTCCTTTGAAAAAAATATTCTTATAAAATATATTACAACTTATAAGAACAATAAATATCAACTCAAATAACATAAAAGTTTCAAAATATAAATTAAGACTAATATTATAATAGGCAACAAAGTCATGGTACACAAATTTTCAATTACCTTGAAACTTAATCCTTGAATTTGGGTTTGGAATTTGATGTTTGGGTAGAATTTGGATAAGAAAATGAAAGAAAAAAAAAAAGTAAAGAAGTTCGGATTCAAAAGAAAAAAAAAAAGAAGAGAAATTTAGTCTCTTTAACCTTTAATTTTATTTAAAAAAATTGGTAACCAGTTTAAAGTAATTATCGATTTATACTTGTTTGAACTGATTTTTTGACCAATTAATTTTATTATCAAATCAGACAGAAATCTTTATCGGTTTTCGATTCAGCCGGTGGAATCGGCCAATCAAGTCCGATTTCTTATGTCTTTGAAAAGAAACTTCTAATTGAAGAAAATGAATTTGACTCTCTTTTTCTTTTTTCCTTCCTTGTAGCCGTAGGAAAGCATTATTCATGACTTTCTGGCACCTGTTCTCCTCGACAGACAGGTATTGCTGTCTGATGTGGAAAATAGTTTAATTACCCCTACGCTAAGATAGTTAGAGCACTTGGTTGGATTTTGATTTTACTCTATGATTTAAAAGTTCATGATAAGTTTTATGATTATGGTATGTTGTTGGTATCTTTGATTTGTACAATAATTTTTCATAATTTTATTTGGGTTAGTTTGGTTCGATAGAAATGATTTGGTAATGTCCGAGAAAATTTAAAATATGAGGTAGTAAATCTAATGCAATCTCGAACCATCATTGTAAAACCTACCAAGCAAATGATGATTCTTGACAGACGAACATTATCAAATATTTTCTGACCAACCAAACTAACGCTTATAAAAAGTATCCAAATACTTTACATATCACCCATTATTTGTTCGGACTTGAAATAAGAGTCGGCCAATCGTGACACTAGACAATATCTTAACTCAACTCACTTAGTGCGCCACATAGGTTTACCTCAGCAAGGAGTGTAAATATTCTATGGTGCCAAGGTACATCATTTGGTTGTTAGTCTATTATATTTTTTTTCAAAACTATTCGACTTTTTGATCCTATTCTTAAGTTTTATTGACTTAGGCATTAAAGTGTTCCGTTGAAATCTTTCAATGACTCTAACCACTGTTTTGGTTTCAAATTTGCTTCATAAATTATTCTTACCAAAGTCCAAATGATCTTTTAATATGTAGGAGTGGAGTAAATAGATTGATGCAAGAGACCAAATATTTGGACTTGTGAGGATCCTTGGAAATTTCTTGACTGAATATGACATGGCAGACCTTTTGCCTGTTTCTGGTGATCCGTTAGAACTTAGAAGTTTTCAGAAGTGACCTTTTCTTTGAAAAATTTCTTCACGTAAGCTGCAAGGACAAGTGTCTTTAAATTGTGGCAAAAAATCCCGGAAAAGGGGATCCCACATGGAAAAAAGAGTTAAAAATAATATTTCTCAACACGTTTTATGTTGACAAATGTGGGTTTTGTTTTAATTTTTTAGGGAGAATTATCCAGAAGATGTGGCTGAATTCAATTAGTCAATTATTGCAGTACAGCCAGATGTTGTACAGAGGTATCCAAACTTGTTTGTAGTGATCTGCGAATTAATAACTCTGTTGTTGGCTGTTGGGTATTTTGAACTAGTCTTAGTCGTGGAAGATATTGTTGAAAGATCATGGATTTTTAATGATAGTGGATGCTCAATCATTAGTTTTGTGGTTGAGCATCTTGAACTAATCATATTTTGAAGTTTTCATTAAAAAAATCGACATATTTCTAATGAAATGATTATTCACTGAGAATGTGATTTGGATGCGTAGTGTATGATCATTTTGAAGTAATTTATAATTTATTAATAAGTTTGCGTTTTATTGTGAAATATCGTATTGATTTATTTTGCAGTAAAATGCGTAGTTCTGTTGACAAATTTATATTTTGAGTAGTAGTTATTATTTTAAACGAATATTGTAAGCTTTTTATTGTGAAATACCGTATTGATCTATTTTGCGGTAAGATGCAGAGTTTTCGTAACAGATTTGTATTTTGAACAGTAGTTATAATTTTTAAGGAATATTTTACCATAGGAAGAAATTCGTATGATCACATTCAAAGGAATTGCTAGATTGGTTTTCCTCGCGTCCTTTATTCAATCAAGGAAAAAAACGAAAAAACAATAACCATGTCATTCAAAAGTTTAGAAGTTTAAATTGTTAAATAGAAGTGATTTTATATAATACGTTCTCTCATGTGCAAATAATTATTTGAACTCAAAGACATTCCTTACACGGATATATTTGTCAGCATTTCATATTTTATCGATTGTGTTTTATATTCTCATACAAAAAAGTACAGGCACATTTTGAAGCAACTTTTTTGCATTAATGTAACTAATAAGCCCTCTTGTAACTTACAAACTGTATTGTATTTAACTGCAATGCTCACTGACTGATACAATGGTATTATGCATGTAATCAAAGTAACATTTGAACATTGACATAATACTTCATTGGCTGAGGCAAAAACATATATTTAAATGAACAGAGACAGGTTTACATAGTTTGTAAATAACCCTGACAGGATTCTTTGAATGTAGAAAAATCAGAATGAGTTTACATTCTCCATTGCAAAACTTCTGAGTGAAAGAAAGCTTGGAGTATGACGAATCGAATCCATACAACCGCAGGTTTGCAGTTCAAACATCTCAATTTTGCTAATAGTTTTAGTCTTGTTGGAGTAGTAGAACAGGTGGAAGTCCTCCCAAGACATCAAGATATCACCATCCTTGAAGACTTTCAAAGGATAAACGACTTCATAATATTCACCAGAAAAATCTGGGACCTTGCTGATGACAAATTCTTTTGTCCAAGATTTCTCAACGCCGTATTCCTTCATCAACCAGATATCAATTTCATCATCAGATGAGTTATCACATAAGCAGAGGCAACCCCCCAAATCCACCAGTCCCCAAAGACATCTCTCACTTCTTTGAAGAGGAGGAGGCGAAAAAGTGCTAAAGTGTTCTGTTTCAAGATCAAAACAAGATATCCACCAAGAGCCCTTTAAATCTGAAACCAACCAGTGAAGATTCCCATTCAGAAATGCCCCAATAGAGCGACAATTGTATTCAAAATTTTCACCAGGTGCAATGCTTCTCCAGGATCCTGTACCAAGAGTGTAAACCTGACACTCAGAGTATGGAATTCCCAACAGTTTATGTGTGGTTGGATCGCGTGTGCATTCATGGAAAATCCTGACAACCTTATGTTGGCCAGTCATTTTGCTGACCCCAAATCCATAAGTGACTATGGAGGGATAGTACCAAGCATTCTTTTCAGGGCCTGAAAACTCTATATACTCACGAGTTATTGGATTGCATATGTAAAGAACATTAGGATGGGTGTTTATTCCGCGCAAGAAAATCAAACCATTAGTCGAACCCTCTATTCCTATGGAGGGATGAGTGTGACTAATGAATTCCCTGAGGTCAAATTTGGTGATTGGACTGTAGTGAAGTTTGTGGCGTTCAAGATCGATAGCATCATCAAATTCGCATATCTTGAGTAGCTCTGAGCGAATCTCGGATTGATAAACGGCTAGTCCGGGGACTGATTTAGAAAGATGGGATTTGGCAAACTCATGAGTCTGGAGTAGGTTGAGCCATGACTTGCAAACACATTTGCAACTTATAATGGTTCGAACAGGAAGTCTTGAGAGAATACTGACGATGATTCCTGATGGTAGATTTGTGAAGAATTCTTGGTTCATTTTGGGATTGTTTAGAGGCTTTCTGGTTTATGGCTTATTCCTTTATCTTATGGGCCTATATATAGATGCTCTTTGAAATGTCTTTGGTGGAAGATTAATCTCTGTTAGAAAAGTATGGAGATTGAGACTTATCTCTGGTGCTTTTATGTCATGAAAGACTTGACCAGTCTTTTTGACTGGGGAGGCGTTGGTTTAGATCAATGGAAGTTTCTTACTCAGTTCCAAATTCTTTGGTCCAAAAGAACAGGTAAGATTTAACCTTATATTTGATGTGTTTTATCAGACTTCAGGCATAATGATCCAACATCAAATATAGTTAACTTTGCCTAGAATCAATTCAACTTTTGATGTAGCTTAGTATCTTTCAATCAGGGTTCATGATATCAGAACCCACATCAATTTTATCAATAAATAAGAAAGCCATTTCAGTCTCAAGAAAAGAAACAATAGGAACAAGAAAATCGAAGCAGATAAATCTCATGACAATGATGATCATGAATCTTTGTTTGTCTCTGCATTTTTGTTCTTCAACCCAACCGGCTAAGACAAGAGTAGAGGCTATCAACGATTTCATAACTAGTTTTGTGCATTCAAATAATCAAAAGAAATTATATTTCTAAATCCTGTCTTGATTGGATTGATCACCAAGGTACGGAAAATTTCTCTCTTTCCAAAAAGATATTTTGGTTCTAGTTGCTGACAAAGAAAAATCACCCCAAAGCACATAACAGGTTCCTTTTCCGCAATGCCTGTTTACAACAATAATCTTTAAGAAATGACTTACCTCAACCTCATCAAAGAGAATGTCAATACACTTGATATGTGCTGCACTTAAGTGATTTGGAATGTTAAACACTTGCCAATTTCATTAAGACAACCTATTATCCAACAAATCGTGTCATAAACGATAAACTTAATTATGATTAGCTAATTTGTTTGAGCAAAACAGTGTTGAACGGAATTCAAAAGTTCATTGTTCTTCAGTTTCAGACGGAAATATCTGTCAGTGAAGAAAATCCTGGAAAAGGAAGCTGTCAAAAGGGCTTAAATGAAAAAATGTCTGTATCAGGATGCCCTTTACAGTCTTTAATAGAAGAGTGTGAGTTGCCTGCGCTAGGAAGCTATTCTCTCCACTCCAGACCTCTTGATAGAGATAGAGCTTTATTAGTTATTGAGTTGACGAGTTAAGAGTTATGAGTTATGATTTGTACTTTCTAGACTTCCTTATAAGCTTTAATGTCCCTTTAGAGGGCTTCTAGAAGGTCGCTAAAGACTTTTCTAATACAAGATATATAAAGCCCTCGATCAAATTTGCTGAAGCTCTTCGCCAGATGATGAGGACGGCTCATTTTTCAATTCACCACCAGGATCAGATTGATAAGCATAAATTACAACATAGAAGTCGGATTGTATTTATTGGATAGCAGTCTTTTTCTGTATCTACAACGATGGATTTGCTGACTCTTGATTGAAATTAGTTGATGCTCCTTGCATATGCAGCTCAACCATGCCTGAGAGTATCACTATTCCAAGGCATAAGGACAATATTCAATATCTAACAATGCCACATCATGGAATTGGAGTAAGCTCTTCAAGTGGCCAATAAAAATTGATAAGGATTTATCATGGGGCTTAAGAGCTCCTCAAACAGGGTCATGTTTAAGCAATCACTCCCTACTTGTTTCAAGACTTTGAAGATCACACTAGATTATGATTTTTCATTAAGACAAGAAGTTAGTTTGAATTTATTATAGACTTCTATTATGTCTGTATTTAAATTAATATTTGAACATTGATATAATACTTCATTGGCTGAGACAAAAACATATATTTAAATGAACAGAAACAGCCTTACATAGTCTGCAAAAAACAGAAAAATCAGAATGAGTTTGCATTCTCCATTGCAAAACTTCTGAGTGAAAGAAAGCTTGGAATATGAAGAATCGAATCCATACGACTGCAGGTTCGCAGGTGAAACATCTCAATTCCACTAATTGTTTTAGTCTTGTTGGAGTAGTAGAACAGGTGGAAGTCCTCCCAAGACATCAAGATATCACCATCCCTAAAAATTTTCAAAGGATAAACAACTTCATAACACTCACCAGCACAATCTGGGATCTTGCTGATTACAAATTCTTTTGTCCAAGATTTCTCAACCCCATATTCCTTCATCAACCAGACAACAATTTCATCATCAGATG
Source organism: Jacaranda mimosifolia (assembly GCA_018894105.1). Classification (NCBI taxonomy): domain Eukaryota; kingdom Viridiplantae; phylum Streptophyta; class Magnoliopsida; order Lamiales; family Bignoniaceae; genus Jacaranda; species Jacaranda mimosifolia. The sequence continues at coordinate 30,467,508 of CM032131.1, read as the reverse complement.
AGTTATCACATAAGCACAGGCAACCCCCCAAATCCACCAGTCCCCAAAGACATCTTTCATGTCTTTGAAGAGAAGGAGGAGGTGAAAAAGTGCTAAAAAGTTCTGCTTCAAGATCAATACAAGATATCCACCAAGAGCCCTTTAAATCTGAAACCAACCAGTGAAGATTCCCATTCAGAAATGCTCCAATGGAACGACAATTGTATTCGAAATTTTCACCAGGTGAAATGCTCCTCCAAGATCCTGTACCAAGAGTGTACACCTGACACTCAGAGTATGGAATTCCCAGCAGTTTATGTGTGGTTGGATCGCGTGTGCATTCATGGAAAATCCTGACAACCTTATGTTCGCCAGTCATTTTGCTGACCCCAAATCCATAAGTAACTATGGAGGGATAGTACCAAGCATTCTTTTCAGGGCCTGAAAACTCTATATACTCACGAGTTACTGGATTGCATATGTAAAGAACATTAGGATGGGTGTTTATTCCGCGCAAGAAAATCAGACCATTAGCCAAACCCTGTATTGCTATGGAGGGATGAGGGTGAATAATGAATTCCCTGAGGTCAAATTTGGTGATTGGACTGTAGTGAAGTTCATGGTGTTCAAGATCAAGAGCATCATCAAATTCGCATATCTTGAGTAACTCTGAGCTCATCTCATTTTGATAAACAGCTAGTCTGGGGACTGATTTAGAAAGATGGGATTTGGCAAACTCATGAGTCTGGAGTAGGTTGAGCCATGACTTGCAAACACATTTGCAACTTATAATGGTTCGAACAGGAAGTCTTGAGAGAATATTGATGATGATTCCTGATGGTAGATTTGTGAAGAATTCTTGGTTCATTTGGGATTGTTTAAAGGGTTTTTGATTTATGGGTTATTCCTTTATCTTATGGGTCTATAGATATAGAGATAGATAGATAGATGCTCTTTGAAATGTCTTTGGTGGAAGATTAATCTCTGTTAGAAAAGTACGGAGATTGAGACTTATCTCTGGTGCTTTTATGTTATGAAAGACTTGAACCTGTCGTTTTGACTGGGGGATCAATGGAAGCTTCTTACTGAGTTCCTAATTCTATGGTCCAAAAAAAATAAAGGTAAGATTTAACCTTATATTTGATGTTTTATCAGACTTCAGGCATAATAATCTAACATCAAATATAGTTAACTTTGCCTAGAATCAAATCAACTGTGGAGTTAGCTTCGTATCTTTCAAGCAGGGTTCATGATATCAGAACCCACATCAATTTCACCAATAAATAAGAAAGCCATTTCAGTCTCAAGAAAAGAAACAACAAGAACAAGAAAATCGAAGCAGATAAATCTCATGAAAATGATGATCATGAATCTTTGTTTGTCTCTGTATTTTTGTTCTTCAACCCAACCGGCTAAGACAAGAGTAGAGGCTATCAACGATTTCATAACTAGTTTGGTGCATTCAAATAATCAAAAGAAGTTCTATTTCTAAACCCTGTCTTGATTGGATTGATCACCAAGGTATGGAAAACTTATCTCTTTCTAAAAAGATATTTTGTTTCTAGTTGCTGACAGAAAAATCACCCTAAAGCACATAACAGGTTCCTTTTCCGCAATGCCTAGTTACAGGAATAATCTTTAAGAAATGACTTACCTCAACCTCATCAAAGAGAATGTCAATACACTTGATATGCGCTGCACTCAAGTGATCTGGAATGTTAAACATTTGCCAATTTCATTAAGACAACCTATTATCCAACAAATAGTGTCATAAACGATTAACTTAATTATGATTAGCTAATTTGTTTGAGCAAAACAGTGTTGAATGGAATTCAAAAGTTCATGTTCTTCAGTTTCAGACGGAAACATCTGGAAGTGAAGAAAATCCGGGAAAAGGAGGCTGTCAAAAGGGCTTAAATGGAAGAGTGTCTGTATCAGGATGCCCTTTACAGTCTTCAATGGAAGAGTGTGAGTTGCCTGAGCTAGAAAGCTATTCTCTCCTCTCCAGACCTCTTGATAGAGATAGAGCTTTACTAGTTATTGAGTTGACGAGTTAAGAGTTATGAGCTCTACTTTCTAGACTTCCTTATAAGCTTTAATGTCCCTTTAGAGGGCTTCTAGAAGGTCGCTAAAGACATTTTTAACACAAGATATATAAAGCCCCCGATCAAATTTGCTGAAGCTCTTCGCCAGATGACGAGGACAGCTCATGTTTCAATTCATCGCCAGGATCAGATTGATAAGCATAAATTACAACATAGAAGTCAGATTGTATATATTAAATGGGACTCTTTCTGTATCTACAACGATGGATTTGCTGACTCTTGATTGAAATTACAACTTGATGCTCTTTGCATATGCAACTAAACCATGCCTGAGTGTATCACTGTTGCAAGGCTTAAGGTCAATATAAAATATCTAACAATGCCACATTATGGAATTGGGTAAGCTCTTCAAGTGGCCAATAAAGTTGATAAGGATTTATCATGGGGCCTAAGAGCTCCTCAAACAGAGTCATGTTTAAGCACTCACTCCCTACTCGTTTCAAAACTTTGAATATCATGATGGATTATGATTTTTCATCAGGACAAGAAGTTAGTTTGAAGTTATTATAGACTACTATTATGACTGTATTTAACAAATATTTGAACATTGATATGATACTTCATTCACCAAGAGAAAAACATAAACTAAATCAATGGAAACAGGCTTACATAGTCTGCACAAAATCCTGACAGGATTCTTAAAATGCAGAACATCAGAATGAATTTACTTTCTCCATTGCAAAACTTCCGAGTGAAAGGAAGCTTGGAGTATGAAGAATTGAATCCATACGACTGCAGGTTTCCAGTTCAAACATCTCAATTTTGCTAATAGTTTTAGTCTTGTTGGAGTAGTAGAACAGGTGGAAGTCCTCCCAAGACATCAAGATATCGCCATCCTCAAAAACTTTCAAAGGATAAACAACTTCATAGTATTCACCGGAAAAATCTGGGATCTTGCTGATGACAAATTCTTTTGTCCAAGATTTCTCAACCCCATATTCCTTCATCAACCAGATAACAATTTCATCATCAGATGAGTTATCACATAAGCACAGGCAACCCCCCAAATCCACCAGCCCGCAAAGACATCTTCCACTTCTTTGAAGAGGAGGAGGTGAAAAAGTGCTAAAATGTTCTGTTTCAAGATCAAAACAAGAAATCCTCCAAGAACCCTTTAAATCTGAAACCAACCGGTGAAGATTTCCATTCAGAAATGCTCCGATGGAACGACAATTGTAATAAAATTCTGCATCAGGTGCAATGCTCTTTCAAGATCCTGTTCCAAGAGTGTAAACCTGACACTCAGAGTTAAGAACTCCCATCAGTTTATGCCTGTCAGGATCACGTGTACAGTCATGAAAAGTCCTGATAACCTTATGTTGGCCAGTCATTTTGCTAACTCCAAATCCATAAGTGACTACGGAGGGATTGCGCCAAACCTTCTTTTCCGGGCTTGGAAACTTTATATACTCGCGTGTGATTGGATTGCATATGTAAAGAACATTAGGATGTGGTTTTATTCCACGCAAGAAAAGCAAACCATTAGCCGAACCCTGAATTCCTATGGAGGGATGACGGTGACTAATGAATTTCCTGAGGTCAAATTTGGTGATTGGACTGTAGTGGAGTTCATGGTTTTCAAGATCAAGAGCATCATCAAATTCGCATATCTTGATTAAGTCTGAGTGCATCTCGCACTGATAAACAGCTAGTCCGGGGACTGATTTAGAAAAATGGGATTTGGCAAACTCACGAGTCTTGAGTAGGTTGAGCCATGACTTGCACACACTTTTGCAGTGTACAATGGTTCGAACAGGAAGTCTTGAGAGACTATTGATGATGATTTCTGATGGTAGATTTGTGAAGAATTCCTGGTCCATTTTGGGATTGCTTTGAGGCTTTCTGGCTTATGGGTCTACATATAGATGCCCTTTACAATATCTTTGGTGGAAGACCTGTTTTCGGTGCTTTTGTATTATGAAAGACTTGAACCAGTCTTTTTGACAGGGGATGCGGTAGTTCAGATCAATGGAAGTTTCTCACTATTTTCTTAATTCTTTGGTCAAAAGACTACTGCCACAAAAACAATAAGCAATGCCCCAAAACTACCAGGCTTCCAGGAAAGGGGAAACTTTATGGAGAAGTAGGTGGATAAAAGGGCTAAAACAAGGCTGTTTAAAGGTCAAAAACAAGAAATCAATTGGTAGCCCTTTGCATCTCAACTCAAGAATATGGAATTCTTGAAAATGACCCCCTTTTCTCCCTGCTTCAGGAGTCCTTACAGGCCTGTAATTAATCTTTGTCTATTGGGAAGTCTAGAGAGAGTATTGATGGTAGATTCATCAAGAAATCCTGATCGTCCATGTTCTTGGATTGCTATGGGATTAGAATTCCGCGTTTGGAATTGGAGTAAGCTCTTCAAGTGGCCAATACAAATTTACAATGATTAATCATGGGATCATGAACATAATGGATTATGCATGTATTTAAATTAATATTTGAACATTGATATAATGCTTCATTTAGTGAGGCAAAAACATAAGTTAAATCGACAGACACATGCTTGCATAGTCCTGACAGGATTCTGGAAATGCACAAAATCAGAAGGAGATTAGATTTTCAATTGGAAAACTTCTGAGTGAAAGAAAGCTTGGAGTTTGAAGCATTGACTCAATACGTTCCAATGCATGCAGTTCAAACATATCAATTTTCAGAGTAGTTTTAGTCTTGTTGGAGTAGTAGATCATGTGGAGGCCATTCCAAGACATCAAAATATCACCATCCTTAAAAGCTTTTATAGGATAAACAACTTCATAAGATCCGCCAGCAAAATCTTCGATCTTGCTGATGACAAATTCTTTTGTCCAAGATTTCTCAACCCCATATTCCTTCATCAACCACATAACAATTTCATCATCAGATGAGTTATCACATAAGCACAGGCAACCCCCCAAATCCACCAGTCCCCAAAGACATCTTTCACGGATTTGAAGAGAAGGAGGAGGTGAAAAAGTGCTAAAAAGTTCTGCTTCAAGATCAAAACAAGATATCCACCAATAGCCCTTTAAATCTGAAACCAACCAGTGAAGATTCCCATTCAGAAATGCCCCAATGGAGCAACAATTGTATTCGAAATTTTCACCAGGTGCAATGCTCATCCAAGATCCTGTACGAAGAGTGTAATCTTGACACTCAAAGTATGGAATTCCCAGCAGTTTATGTGTGCCAGGATCGCGTGTACATTCATGGAAAATCCTGACAACCTTATTTTGGCCAGTCATAATGCAAATCCCAAATCCATAAGTGGCTATGGCGGGATAGTATCGGACAGTCTTTTCAAGGCCTTGGAAACCCTATACACTCACGTATGATTGGGTTGCATATGTAAAGAACATTAGGAATGGTGTTTATTCCACGTAAGAAAAGCAACCATTAGTCGAACTCAGTATTGCTATGAAGGGAGGAGGGATACTAATGAATGCCCTGGCATCAAATTTGGTGACTACATTGTAGTGGAGTTCATGGTGTTCAAGATCAATAGCATCATCAAATGCGCAAATATTGAATAAGTCTTGAGTGCATCTCGGATTGATAAACAACTAGTCCAGGGACTGATTTAGAAAGATGGGATTTGGCAAACTCATGAGTCTGGAGCAGGTTGAGCCATGACTTGCAAACACATTTGCAATGTATGATGGTTCGAATGGTTAGTCTTGAGAGAGTATTGATGATGACTTCTGGTGGTAGATTTTTGAAGAATTCTTGGTTCATTTTGGGATTGCTTAGCGGGTTTCTGGCTTATGGGCCTGTATATAGATGCCTTTTCAGTCCCTGTGGGGATTCAGACTTATTTATGTTCTGAAAGACTTGAAATAGTCATTAGTATGAGACTTCTATTTGTAGTTTGTCTTGAAAAATGCCGTATTCCAGATGGGTTGAAGTTTCTTGGATTGGTTTCACCCCTGTGCTATTGGCTAGTTCTTATTCTATATGATGACATATATTAATTCTAGCTGATGACAAAGAAAGTTCTCCTAAAAGAAAAGGACCTTTTGGAAAGACTTCACGCGGGTTCCTTTCCACAACGTTTATCTTGGGTACCAATAAGGTTACTTGACCAAAAAATAAAGGCAAATTCAAGTCAAAAGACAAAGAAACACCAACGAAAAGTAGTACTCATTAATTACAATTCATCATTTTTTCTTGATACAACTTATTACAAATAGCTTCCTTGTCAAAAATAAACAAAACTAGAATATTATTACACTAAGGAAGGGCATTGCAGAATTGAAGTATGTAATATGCTTTTTCCTAAATGAACAAGAATGATCTCTTCTGTTTCATATCAAAGTCACTTACTTGTTTCAGAGCGTAATAACGAAGATGATGCACGTTCCCCATGCTTTCCGGAGCCAGAAGATGAAACTCCAGCAGTTTGGAGTGATGATGAAGAAGAGGGCACTGGCACTGAAGCTGCAATGGTAGAAAAGGCACTGATGCTACTTGCAGTCACACTAGTACCACCAACTGACCCTTCTTTAGCAGCCTTAGGTGCTGGTGGCTTATCGATTTCCATAATCCCTTCCAACATTTGAACAACTTTTCCCATCATAGGCCTTTGAGAGGGTTGTTCTTGGATGCACCAAAAACTAACTTCAATTGCCCTCAAGACTTGCTCCATATCTACGTCATTCTGAAGCCTTCTATCCACAATGGCCTCAAAATTACCCTTCTCAAACTCTTCATAAGCCCACACAGAGAACTTTTTGTGGTTGGTTTCTGCTGAGACCTCGAAATTCCTCCTTCCACTCACAATCTCCAACAACACCATTCCATAACTATACACATCGGATTTGGAAGTTATCGGAAGATTAGCAAGCCATTCTGGAGCTAAGTATCCCCTAGTTCCCCTCACACTTGTCAACGTTCTATATCTATGATCTTTTGGATTAACAAGTTTTGCAAGACCAAAATCAGACACTTTTGCATAATAGTTCTCATCCAAAAGAATATTCTCAGGCTTTATATCACAATGAACAATACAATCCCTGCATTCCTCATGAAGATATGTGATCCCCCTTGCAGTCCCTAGGGCGATGCTATACCGATACTCCCAATTCAAATGCTTTCCTGATTGCTCCTCAGATGTAAAGAGGAAGTTATCAAGAGAACCATTTTTCATAAATTCATAGACTAATAGCCTATGCCGTCCTTCCGAGCAAAATCCAATCAATCTCACCAAATTCAAATGGTGTGTGCTGCTAATTGTGGCTACCTCCATTCTGAACTGTTTCTCACCTTGCTCAATCCCCTCCAACTGCTTCACGGCAGCCACAATTTTATTAGCAAGAACACCTTTGTACACGGCTCCAAATCCTCCGGCTCCAAGCTTCTCCTTGAACCCCTTAGTCGCCTTATGAAGCTCCTTGTATGAGAATTGCACCGGTGCACCAGATGCATACTCAAGGAGTGCATATTGAGCTGATAATCCCCCAAACTTGGGACTATTTCTAAAGCACCACCACCACAAACCACCTTCCACAACTACCAATCCTACAAGTGTAGCCAAAACCACCACCACAACCAACCACGCTGTCAGTTTCAATCTATTGCTTCTCCCACTATTCGCCGAAGCGCTTGACGGATTAGGCATCACAGGCGAACAAACTTTAACAAATGAAGTACTAGGAATAGCTGGGGAATGGTAGCCACTAACAAAATTACTCGACTTCAAGTAACACAGCCCTGATCCATCTGCCAAAGAAGTGGAAGCTGTGCAAGGTCCAACAAGACAATTCAGCCTACAAGGCGAAATCCCGACGAAGAAAACCTGTGAGGCCAATTCAGGTTGGTATGTCAAGAACTTAGAATGATCCAACTGCAACATAGCCTCATTCCCAGGGCAATCTTGAAGCTCCACTTTTCTCTTACACCCTTTCCTAGTATCCTTTGGATCATCCAAGTCGAAATTCTCTGAAGGACATCCACAGACTGGATAAGTATCATTGTAACTGCATATTCCCATGTTCCCACAGAATCCATAAACCTGACATTGATCACTCACCGCAGCCCACCTCGCAGTTACAGTTCCACTACCTCTAGCAGAACTATAAATCCTCAAATTCCCATCATTATCTAATTTCAGAAACCTCAGAATATCTCCTTCCTCGGCATAATCACTGCTGTAAGCCAAGTCCAGAGGGCTAGGAAGCGTGGGATCGGAAAGAGTAAGAATCCCTGTGGTTTGGATATCGAGAGTTGGGTTCGTTAAGTTAGAATTCATAGTAGAATTCAATCCTGAATTGTAGTACTCTATGGTGTTGTTCCACAAAAGCGTCAAGTTCCCAAATTTCTGAATCTTGAACGAGTAGAGCCCAGATGAAAGAGTATGGTTAACATTCAAGTCCTGCGTGGGAACAATGGTATCAGTTGGGTGGTCAAACGTTGACCACACCGCGACGCCGGAGGAATTCTTGAGCACAAAATTGCCTGAATCTTCAAGTGACGCATTGGAGACGCCGCGGTTGGCGGTGGCGGAGGACCAGAGAGGGGTAGCGGAGGTGGAAGAGGAGAGGAGCTGGAGGTCACCAGAAGGTAGGAGGCGGAGGACAGCCGAGGAGTTGACTGTGGCTCCGGCTTGCCAGATGGGTATATTGTTGTATGTGACGGCGGCGATGAGGGTTCCGGTCGATGCAGTGGGGTCCGCGATGAAGCTAAGGCTGAAGGTGTTGTTAGGTGATGGCCATTTCGAGTTGGGGTCGGAGGCGTAGAGGGTGGACCCTAGTGGAATATCTGCGGCGGAGGCGGCGGAGATGAGGAGGAAAAGGAAGAGGACGAGGAGGCGGAGCGGTGATGGGGACATCATTTCATTACATACAGAAAGATCACTCTTTTTTAGACCTAATTGCACAGAATATACAGAAAGATTACTCTTTTTTACACTAAATTACACAGAAAAACACACCAACAGATGCAGGAGAGGTAGCTGAGCAAGACATAGATGTAGTGTGCTGTCTGCTGCCGGAGAAGACCTTGACTTTTGGAAGTCTTGAAGGTGCAAGACACACAAGGGGTTTGGGGGGTCTATTTCGTATAGCATACTCTTATGTTTGCGGGGTCTTCTACGGTTGGAGAAATTACTGGACAGCTGACAGACACGGAACAATGGATTTCTTGGCCAACTCTTGACCATGTTTTTGTGCATCTTTTTTTCTACAGTATTTTTGTGGTGAACCAGGGTAAATTGTTGAGTGTTTATTTAATAATGTCCAAGAAACGTTTGTTCTGGCTTTTTTAGGGAGAAAGAGTGTGGATCTTGATCAGCTGTTCAACATTCTTGAAGTCAAACCTAGATATTTTTGAATTTTTTTTTTCTTTTCCATTTGATTGGGTAAAACAATGAAGAAATCATCAAATTATAATACACAATTGGGTGTAGAAATGAGAAAAAAATATCTTTCCATTTGATGACTACTGCTAGTAGCTTTGAACTATTGATCTTTGAATGAGATCAACTGTTCACATTAAAATCATCAAAGAGTACAAGAATATCATGTGGACCTTAGCTATGATCACAAAATCAAACAACACTTTCTGATTTCACTCTTGAAAAAGCCACAAAAGACTAAAATATTTCACAAAAATCAACACGTCTCTGAGAATCAGCTTTGGCTAGTATTAATTCTTCAATGCCCCACCGAACATTTCAAGAAGAAAACACAATTTTGAGGCAGGAAACAAATGCAGTGATGTCATATTTGGTAAAATGAATAATTTCTTTTAGATATTGGGATGGGTTCTCGATTGGGTTTTTTTTGACTCACTACACTTAATAGATGACCTAAATTGAGGCCCGTTGGATCTGGTTAAGAATTGAATCATCGGGCTTTCTATCATCAGGTAGGTGTCGTACCCACCTGACTGTTTACAACCATTGAGTTAGTATAGTAAAATTCAAACCGTTCAATATGTACGAATGGTGAGTAGAGTAAATTACAAATATATCCTGCATAGGAATCGATGTAATCGCTAGTCAAACTAGCGATTTCTTGGTATTATTCAGCTATACACCTTTCTTCTAATATAATATTTTTTAATATTATGAGAAACAATCAAAAAGAAAATAAGTAATCGCTAGTTTGAGAAGCGATTACTTTGCTCTTCATTTTAATATAATATTTGTCAATATTATGAGATATAATTAAAAATTAAATGTAATTAGTATAACAAATATTTAATCGCTTGTCAAACTAGCGATTTTTTTGTCCTTCATTTAAATATAATATTTGTTAAGATGAGCAAATAAGTAATAGCTAGTTTGACTAGGTATTTCTTTGTCTTATCCATATACACGCATTCTCGTTTAAATATAATAACTCTTAATATTATGTAACACAATTAAAAATTAAATATAATTAGTATAATAGTAATTAAATAACGAAAATCAACTAATTACTTTCTGACATGGATGCAGTCTTTTAGTATATTATTTGTTATTATTATGAATGACTTTAATAAATAAAATTTAACGAATATAATAATATTTAAATAAAAGAAAAATGCAAGTAACCGCTTGCCATTTTATAAAGCGGTTACTTGCGTTTTTTTTTATTTAAATATTATTATATTCGTTAAATTTTATTTATTAAAGTCATTCATAATAATAATGAATAATATGTTAAACGATTGCACTGATCTAGTACTAGTCGTCATGTCAGAAAGCGATTAGTTGATTTTTATTATTTAATTATTATTATACTAATTGCATTTTATTTTTAATTGTGTTATATAATATTAACAATTATTATATTTAAACACGAATGCATGCATATGAATGAGAGAAAAAAATAGCTAGTCAAACTAGCTATTACTTATTAGCTCATCTTAACAAATATTATATTTAAATGAGGGACAAAAAAATTGCTAGTTTGACAAGCGATTAAATATTTACTATACTAATTACATTTAATTTTTAATTGTATCACATAATATTGACAAATATTATATTAAAATGAAGAACAAAGTAATTGCTAGTTTGAATAGTGATTACTTATTTTCTTTTTAATTGTTTATCATAATATAAAAAAATATTATATTTAAAAACAAGGTTTATAGCTGAATAATACCAACAAATTGCTAGTTTGACTAGTGATTACATCGATTTTCGTGTAGAATATATTTAAAATTTACTCTACTCACCATTCGTACATATTGAACAGTTTGAATTTTACTACACTAATCCAACGGTTGTAAATCATCAGGTAAGTACGAACCCACCTGACGATAGAAAACCCCTTGAATCATGCATGTTAAGATGAGGCCACATGGGCTCAACCAACCAATCCATTATAGATAGTCTCGTAAATGTCGTTTTCAAGGTATCAATATATGGAGCTTTTTGTCTTAATCCTGGTCCTGTTAGCTTGGATGTGAAAACCCTGACACTCTGAATTTTAAGAGCAGGTTCCAAGAGAAGGCCTATCCGACAATCAAGTTTGGATTAAGAGAGAACACCTCTCTTGCATCAGCTAGGAACCATTTTTTCTTGGAAGGATATAGATCAATACAACTTCAAATTTTACTGTGGTAATGAAACATACAACCTTAAATTTAAATTGGAAAATCATGTTAGTTACATCTGTTCCATGTAAATGCATGGAAGTACTCCCCCGAGAGTGTCACTCTGAAGACAAAGATGAAATCACAGCCATTTGGGATGAAGTAACGGGAGAAACTACTGCTGCGGATTGGACTAATCCATCAACCACAGCCAAAGGTGGAGGTGGTTTATGCACATCAGCAATCCCTTCAAGCATCTGCACCACTTTCCCCATCATCGGCCGAAGAGACGGCTGCTCTTGAATGCACCAAAAGCTCACTTGAATAGCTCTCATTGCTTGATCCATATCCAAATCATCTCCCATAATAAGCCTTTTGTCCAAAACTGCAGTCACATTACCCTTCTCAAACTCTTCATAAGCCCACAAAGAAAACTTCTTGTTATTCGTCTCAGACGAAACTTCAAAGTTCCTCCTCCCACTCAAAATCTCCAACAAAACCATCCCATAACTATAAACATCACCTTTTGAAGTTATAGGCAGATTGGCAACCCATTCTGGAGCTAAGTACCCTCTAGTCCCCCTCACAGTGATTATGCTTCTGTGCCTATGATCATTGAGATTCAAGAGCCTAGCAAGCCCAAAATCAGAGATTCTTGGATTATAGTTTTCATCCAACAGAATGTTCTCTGGCTTTATATCACAGTGAAGAATACAATCCCGGCACTCTTCGTGCAGGTAAGTTATCCCCTTAGCCGTCCCTAAAGCTATGCTATAACGACGTGCCCAATTCAGAACTTTCCTGTCTGATGATGGCTCAAAAAGAAAGCTATCAAGAGAACCATTTTTCATGAACTCATATACAAGTAATCTGTGTCTCCCTTCTGAGCAAAAACCGATCAATCTCACCAAATTCAAATGATGAGTACTACTAATGGTTGCAACTTCCATTCTGAACTGTTTTTCTCCCTGCCCGATTCCCTCTAGCTGCTTAACAGCAACAGCCATTTTATTAGAGAGGACCCCTTTATAAACAGATCCAAATCCTCCTTCTCCGAGCTTTTCTTTGAACCTTTTTGTCTCTTTTTGGAGCTCTTTGTATGAGAATTGAACAGGAACACCAGATGCATAGTCTGAAAATGAGTATTGAGAAAGTAAAGCTTCATATTTTGGTTTAGACCTGGTATAGAACCACAAAAAACTTCCTACTAAAAGGACTAAAACCAAAGTACTTCCCAGAACTACAACAGCAATCTTGAGTGCTTCATATTTCTTGTTAACTTTAGTAGAAGAGAATGGAGGATTTGGGATTGGAGGGTCACAGACCATCACAAACGATGTACTGGTAAGCGTTGGAGATTGATATCCACTAATGAAATCCGATCTTTTCATGTAGCAAACTCCTGTGCCATCTGCTAAGGAAGTTGAAGCTACACAAGAAGGATCAGCAAGACAATTAGACCTGCAGGCTGTATTACTTGCTGTGAAGAAATCAGTATCAAGATCAGGAGGGAATGTCAAGAACAAAGCATTTTCCATAGACAAGACAGATCTTTGACAATTCTGAATGTCCACTTTCCTCTTACAACCTTTTCGACCATTGTTTGGATCAATCGGGTCGAAATTCTGAGATGGGCATCCACAGACAGGAGTAACCTCAGACTCCTCGTACCTGCAAACTCCAAAACTCCCACAATAACCAAAAACCCGACACTGATCACTGACAGCAGTCCATCTTACAACTTTACTTCCCCTTCCACTACTTATTGCAGAACTATAAATCCTCATATTTCCATCACAATCCAACTTCACAAACCTTAGAGTATTATCACTTACTTCACCATAGTCATTGCTTCGAGCAATGATTACAGGGCTTGGAAGCAATGGATCGAAAAGTGAAAATATCCCAACTGACTGCAGGCCTAAACTTGGTGAAGTCAAGTTTAAGTTACCAGTTGTGTTGATCCCTGAAGAGGTATTATACACAACAGAATCGTTCCATCGGAGAGATATTTCCCCTGATCTGGACAGGCGAAAAAAGTAGGACCCACAGCGCAAAACATGATTAACAGTGAAGTTTTGTTCAGGAAGAATTGTATCAGTTGGATTATCAAAGGTTGTCCATACTGGAAAACTTCCATTTTTTAGTACAAAATTACCTGAATTCTCAAGTGAAGCAGAGGTGATGCCAAGTCCAGAAGTGTTGGACTGCCATACTAATGAACCTGTTGGCCCAGTGATGAGCTGGAGGTTGCCGTTGGGGAGGAAGCGGAGGGCGGCCGAGGAATCAACAGCACCACCAGGATCACCACCAGCTTTCCATATGGGAATTCCATTATAACTAATGGCAGCAAAATATGTGTTTTCAGGTTCTTGAATGAAGGAAAAGGAGAAAGAGTTGTTTGGAGAATTCCATGATTGTTCTGGATTTGAAGCATATAATGTTGAACCCGGAGATACATCATCAGCTATAACAGTAATAGCTGAGAACAAGATGAAAAGGAGTTGGAACAAATTCAATGATGATAACATCATTTTTTCTTCTCTTCAGGCTGAAATCTAAGTATGAGAAAGAAAATAATAAAAAAAACAACTATCCCAAAAAACAACAGATTTCTTTGTTTTCAGCAGAAGATATTTTTTTTGAATGCCAGTACCAAAAGGGGACCCCTAGTGTTCCACCTACATAAGCAGAAAAAGCTTGATTACTGGACCTTTATCTGCAGCCCACCATCAAGATTTATCAACTTTGTAACAGGATCACAGTAAATGCTTGAAGTCATTCAATATATTTTCTGCAAAGATAAGGGGACGCCTAATCGTGGTTTTAATCCAATCTGCTAGATTTTGGACTCTCAATAGTGTATTTTATATGGAAATCTTGAATTTCAAAAAGCTAGATCCACATTTTGGACTGATAAAACAGATGACTAGAAAAGTAAAAACTCAAATCAAATTTTCCATTTAGTGGGTTGCACATGACTTAATGACTCATTGTTTTCTAGTCTTTTTCTTTGGTTGATCTTTCCAACAAAAGACAAAGGACTGTTGTTTTTCTATATGGGAATAGTCAAGCTTTTCAACTTAGCTGGAACCTTAGAGGTCAATTGTCTTCCCGGAGTGGACCACTTGACTAAGATCTTAAACAAGTGGAACCAAATTAATTGCAGGTTTTTCAAGTTAAATCTTTTTCACTAACTTATAAGTGACGTTCACGTTCTGTAGATATATTCAACGAAAAAAAATACAATTTTGATCCTCTAATTATGACTTTTTGCGAAAAAGGACTTTAATAATTTGTATTTTTTGATATAATCCAACCCATTAAAAAATTCAGCAAATTAAGGACATTCTTTTGCAATTTGAGGACATTTGGCCGGAAATTGGTCAATATTATGACGGAATTTGCATGTGCAACTCACATCTTTTTCACTAACTTATAAGTGACGTTGACGTCCTGCAGATATACTTCAGGAAACAAAAAATGCAATTTTGATCCCCTAATCAAGGCTTTTTGCGAAAAAAGGACTTTAATAATTTGCATTTTTCGATATAGTCTAACCCATTAAAAAATTCAGCACATTGACGATATTCTTTTGCAATTTGAGGACATTTGACCGAAAATTGGCCAATATTTTAGCGGAATTTGCATGTGCAACTCACATCTTTTTCACAACTTATAAGTGAAGTTGACGTCCTGCAGATATATTCCAGGAAAATAAATGCAATTTTGGCCCCCTAATCAAGGCTTTTTGCGAAAAAAGGACTTTAATAATTTGTATTTTTTGATATAGTCCAACTCATTAAAAAATTTAGCACATTGAGGATACTCTTTTGCAATTTGAGGACATTTGACTGAAAATTTGCCAATATTTTGGCGGAATTTGTATGTGCAACTAACGTGGTACTGAAAATTAGGAATTTTTATGACATGTGGCATTAATTGCCACATCACCACCACATCAACTGTCCACATGGTATACCATTGCCAAGTCACCACCCTAATTGGATAAAAGCCATCAAAATGTTGCTTCCCATAATTGAACTCAAAACCTTCAATATGTGAAAACAACATAGCAACCAGCTAGGCTTGTAAATGGGTAATGGTATCACCCTACCCATACCCATACCCTAAAATACCTAAAAGGATGAGACTCTAATCCTACCTTACCCTATTTAACCCAAGACCCATTGGGTCTAGTGTATTGGACTTATGTTTTTAATGTATCTATTAATTTTCTAAATATATACTAAAAATATATAATATTTGGCATACGATAACAAAAAATAATTTTTTTCTATATTTAATTTAATTTAATCATTAAATTTAAATTATTTTATTTTAAACTGTTTGCTAATTAAATTAACTATTTTATTGATATAATAGTTAAGCTTTATTAATATAATTAACAATTGAAATTTTTGCTAATTAAATTAATATAATTAAAAAAATTTAATAAAAACATACAGTTAATAAAAACAGTTTAAAAGCAAAACTTTTTCTATATTTAATTTTATAAAAATAGTTAATTTTTATATTAATAAACTTTATTCATTAACAAAATTAATTTTATTAACTTTTTTATAAAAATTATTTATTTCACTATTAATTTTAATATATTAATTTATTAATGAAAAATGTTCAACTGTTGCTATTGTTATTTCAATTTATAAAAAAATTGCTATCTCAATATATTCACTTTATTAATTTTATTAATTTAATTTTTAATGAGAAAAATTATTTCGTTGCTACTGTTCATTCACATAATTATAATTTTTATATGTAAAAAGTTTGTCATTAATATAATTTGATTTGGACATAAACAATTTTCAGGCTCACAGATTAAAATTTAAGTATAAAAAAATGGGTAATTTTTGAGTATGGGTATATGGGTAATTTATAGGTATAGACCATATCCATACCCATTATATTATCTTTAATAAATATGAGTATGAGTAGGATATGGGTATTAACATTTTAGGAACACTCTACCCATTTGCTGGCCTACAACCACCACACCAAAACAGCAATATCGCCGTTTTGCATTTTGATTTTATATGTCTATTTGATTAAGCCTTTTAATTTTACATGTCTCTTTCCCTCTTTAATTTCTTTTATTGTTAATGAAATTTTTCTTAACTTTCTTTAATCAGCAAAACTAAATAAATGATTTTTTTTAAAATATTAACAAAAACTTGCAATTTATTGATAATAAATTAATAAAGATTAAACTTGTACATTTTAAAAACTAAAATTTTACAAAATTTTAATTCATAAAAATTAAATTAGCAAAAATAAATTTTGTAATTTTTAATGAAAAATTATAATTATTTTATTGGTAATAAGAACCAAATAAATGAAACTAATATTTGTATTTCTTATGAAAATTAAATTTATAATTTTTAATGAAAACAAAAACTAAAATAATGAAAATTTTTATTTTTGTTTTAATCAATTTGTCATTGTTCTGTTGAATTTAACTTTTCTTGAAATTAATTGAAAAAATTATCAAATATTTTACCATAATTTTACTAAAATTATCATTTTATGAAAATTTAAAATTTATCTATTAAAAAAATATATTTTTTTCAATCTACAATTCAAAATTAAAATGATGCAATTCTTATTTTGTAGTTTCATATAACATACATATAAAAAATAGAATGCTACGTCAATTATTGGTTGTGGTGCAGTGGTCGTCAGTATAGTTTGCATATTGGTGAGGTGGCGATCACATTACATCTGGGCAATTAATGCCACATGTCATAAAATTCTCAATTTTCAATGTCATGTGAGTTGCACATGTAAATTTCGGCCAATTTTTGGTCAATTTTAGGCCAAATGTCCTCAAATCGCAAAAAAATATCCTAATGTGCTGAATTTTTTAATGATTTAGATACCGAAAAATGTAAATTATTAAAGTCCTTTTTTTTTTTTTTGGGAGATCATAATTGGAGGATCAATTATGGGAGATCATGACACAGTGCATAGTTCAAGCAAATTAAAGGATTTATAATTCGTCTCAAATGAAAGACAAAGTAGGGTTCTACTTATTCATCGCACATAGTAATATGAAAACTAGCTTTATACTATATAATATCATAACATAATCAGAATGTAATATAGTCATGTAATAATATGTAACATAATATACAGCTACACAGATTTAAATTCTCGAAAGTATTGTTCTATATCGTATAACTTGAGATCGGATATAACATTATCATCATTTTGGAGAGAACAAGAAAAGTGAAAGGCCCTGTATTAAAATAGAAAAGATTTTTTTTTTTTGGTCTTAAACAGAAAGGAATTGTTCTAGATTGAAAATGGAAAAGACAAAGCAACTCTGTTCTCCAGTGTGGCAACTCATCTATCTTTGTTGCATTCTGTTGCTTGCTAGAAAGTGGGCTTTGATCTTCTGCAGAGCAGCCACTGCTTCAATCATGTTAATTCTTTCCTCAGGCGAAACAGCTAAGCATTTCATTGCCAAAACCAAAACAGATGAGACACATTGCTCCTTCTCAGAGAAAGATTGGTCTTTTCCTGTTAGTAAACCAGGGGCCACAACTTGAGTTATTGCATGTTCTTGTAATGCTTCACTCACCCAATCTTTTAAGCTCCTTTCTTCACTAAACATATCATCTGTCGGCTTTTTTCTTGTAAACATCTCCAGCAACATTATGCCATAACTATAAACATCCCCGTTTGTTGATACTTTCCCTTCTGATCCATACTTTAATTCATGTAATAGATGTTTGTCATCAGAGGATCAATTCATAGAATTCAATTTTGAGAACTGACATAAAAAAGAAACATATAGAGAGAAACTATGAAATTTAAGATTTTCAACATTAAACATCACCTGGTGCTATGTAACCAATTGTGGCCATGGTTTTAGTTTGAATCACAATCTCACCTTCATCAAAGAGCTTGGCAATACCAAAATCACTAACATGAGCAGTCATATCTTCATCAAGCAACACATTACTTGGCTTTATATCACAATGAACAATGGGGAATGTATGACCATGATGAAGATATTCCAAGGCCAAGGCAACATCTATTGCTATTTTTAATCTTTGCGTCACATTTAGACAATAGTTGTCCGAATATAACCATTTCTCTAGGCTCCCATTAGGCATGTACGCAATAATTAGGGCTTTGAATTCTATGTTACTACAACAACCAATTATTCGAACCAAGTTTCTATGACGAATGGTGCTCAATATTTCACTTTTAGTACTAAAGCTCTTGGCAGCTCCTTCCAAGTGCAAGTAGAAGACTTTTACTGCAAAATTTAGTCCATCTGAAAGTGTCGCTTTGAATACTCCTCTTCCAAGTAGGTTGGTTTCACTAAAGTCACTTGTTCCTTGTACAAGTTCTATATATGAAATTCTTCTCCAAGCAATACTCGGTAAAAGATCAGTCGAGGCAAGGGATGGTATTTTGCTCAACTTTTGCCTCCTTATGAGCAAAAGTAAGACGATCACTAGAATGAGAGCTGAACTGACTGGGGGCAAAATGTACCTCATTAACATAACAACATTCTTTGGTCTTGATCTTCTATGATTTTTGATGCAAGGATGAACTTGAAATCTTGTTGCACCACAGAGAGCAAAGTTGTGAACAAATGATTGAGGAGTGAAGTTAACAAAAGGTCCCCCTGTAGGAATCTCTCCCTCTAATTTGTTGTAAGACACATTAAAATATTGAAGATAGAGAAGATTCTCTAAAGACTTTGGGATCACTCCAATAAAATCATTATTCGATAAATCTAATGCAGTCAAGCCTTGAACATTTCCCAAGGATTGAGGGATAGATCCTTCAAACTTATTATTTGCCAAAGATAAACTTTCTAATTCTTGACAACCATCGATTGAGCTTGGAATATCACCTAAAAATTGGTTGAAGGACAAGTCTATTTGGTTGATTGCCTTCAAATTTCCAATTTGAGATGAAAGTTGGCCACTCAAATAGTTTGAGGACAAATTTAGAGCCACAAGGTTTCTAAGATTCCAGAAGTTGGAAGGTATGGTGGAATTCAGCTTGTTTGCATCTAGATAGACATTTCTTAGGGACTTAAGTTCACCTAAGCATTGAGGTATTGGACCTGTGAGCATATTGTTATTCAAGTACAAGTCCCCCATACTATTCATCTGGCAAAGAACTGGAGGGATATATCCCTGCAGTTGATTGCCATCAAGAGCTATTAGTTGGAGGTGCTTTAATTTCCCAAGTGTTGTCGGGATGAACCCTGTCGACTCATTTCCTTCAAGATATAAGCCTAGCAAACTGCTCAGGTTTCCAATTCCAAAAGGAATTTCACCTTCTATAGTGCATTGATTTGCCCAAAATCTCTGAAGAGAAGTGGATAAATTCCCAATTGATGTTGGGAGAGTACCGTGTAGTGGATTTGCAGATATTTCCAATTCTACTAAATATTGGCAATAAGTTAATGAAGAAAGAAATATGAAATCTCTTGTCAGGTTATTTTCCCAAATTCGAAGGGCTTGTAAGAATCTTAAATTATCAAAGTTGGGTACAAAGCCACTGAGTTTGTTGTTGCTCATGTCCAAGAAGACAAGGTTAGAAGCATTGGTGATAGAGCTTGGAATTGGCCCATTGATTCTGTTATGACTCAAAGTAAGATCTTCAAGATTGAAAAGTGAAAGCCCCATAGTTGAAGGAAGACTGCCTGAAAAGTCATTGCAATGAAGTGCAAGTGTCTTCAATGTTGAGATATTGAACATGGAAGATGGGATAGAGCTAGATAAGGCATTTCTTGGTACAAAAAATTCCTCAAGGTGAAGATTAGCAAGCTCTTGTGGCAATTCACCTGCCCCATATATATATACACAATGTGAATACATAATTGTGCAGGTACTCTAGCAATTTCTGTAGGCTTAAATAATTAAGTTACCTTTGCTATTTCTTATGTGCAAGCTGGTAAACGTATATATATATATATATATATTTATATATGTAACTGTCAAGTTGTTATCTGCAAGGTATAAATATTTCAAGGAAGTGAGGTTTCCAGCTTGCTTTGGTATGCTTCCTGACAGACTATGGTTGGAGAGTTGCATGATTTCTAAAGAAGAAATGCTGAAGATAGAAGATGGAATATTTCCTGTTAGAGAGGCATCTGAGATACTTAATAATTTTAACCGTGAAAAATTTCCCATTTCCGCAGGAATCCCCCCTGCAAATGTTGTCCAAAAAGGAAGAGGAAAAAAGAAAAAGTTATTATCTTTAGTGATGATCAAGCAAAGTAATTAATGTCTTCAAACAAAAATTATTGATAGAAGTAAGAATTAGAGATCGTACCTTTGAAGTCGTTTATCCCCAGATATAACTGTCTAAGCATGCTCAAACGTCCAATTTCACTTCGTATGTTGCCATTGAAATGGTTGAAGGATAATCCAAGGTTATTAAGATCTGCGCACATGCTTATATTTGATGGAATTTGCCCATAAAACTGATTTGCCGAGAGATAAGAGTGTTCTGAGTTTTGGGCTATTGGTGCAGCTATCACTTGGGAGGATACCTGAAAGACTATTACCTATAAGATTAATTTCTCTCACAGAAGACATGTTGAAATTTCATGTGGGATGTTTCCTTTGAGAAAATTGTAACTCAAATCTATGACCTGTAAGTTTGAACTACTGAATAAAGTTGGTGAAATGCTACCAAAGAAAGTATTGTTATTCAGATATGCTTTTTGAAGTTTAGGTAAACTTCCAAGCCGTAATGGTATTTTTCCAACAAAGGAATTAACTCCCATGTTTATCTTTTCCAGACGACGCAAATTAGACAGCTGAGGGGGTATGGAGCCAGTAAAATTTTTGTAACTAACATCTAAATATCTGAGAAATGTTAAATTTCCAAGATCTGGAGGAATGGTACCGTCAAGTTTGAAATCATAAATATTAGAGTTGTGACCCTTTCATGCTTGATGCCACAAGAGACACCAGCCCAATAACAAATGGACGTATTACTGGACCAGTTGGTGGTCAAGATACCATAAGGATCTGAAGTGATGGTATTTTTGAAGGCAAGAAGTACGTTTTGATCAGTGGTAAGATTGAAAAAAGTTTTGCCGAGCATAGTGTAAAGTTGTTTAATAACAACAATGCAAAAGCAAAGGAAAAACAAAATTTCTCCATTCATATGGTATTTTTATTTGAATTTCGTGTAGTTACTAAGGTAGGTACACTAATGCATACTCTAGTGGCTATATATACATATTAAGACATTAAATGAACATAGTTTTAAGTCTTTTCGTGGTTGACTTTCCCCCCAAAAGACAGACTGTTAATTTTCTACATTGGACCTGTTTATCAACTTTGGAACAGTATAGCAACAAGTGCTTGAAATCTTATTCAATATTTTCTTTTCTGCTAGATAAGAGAGTGCCTAATCATGGTTCTTTCAATAGCTTAGTTGAGATGGAAATCCTCAATCAAAATTTCAATTTTCTATTGAGTGGGTTGGTGATGACTTGGTGTTTCTCTTATTTTCTAGTCTTTTCTTGGTTGATTTTTTCCACCAAAAGACAAAGGACTGTTGTTTTTCTACATGGGAATACTCAAGGTTTTCAACTTAGCTGAAACCTTAGAGGTTTATATATTCTTTTCCTGGAGTGGACCGTGCGACTAAGAGCATAAACAAGTGGAGCCAAATTTATCAAGTTGTTCAAGTTGGTGGAACCAAATTGATTGCAGGTTGATCATCTTTTTCACCAAGTGAAGTCCACATTCTGCATATAGTCCATATATACATTAGATTATGATACAGTGCATAGTTCAAGCAAAGACTTTATAATCTTTCCCAAAGTGAGAAACAAAGTAGAGGTTCTACTTATTCATCTCACAAAGCAATCTGAAAACGAGCTTTAAAATATATAAAAACATAACGTGACAATAATATATAATAGAACTACATAATAATATAGTAACATAATATATAGCTACAAAGATTTGTATCTCGAGTAACATGTTCTGTATGAATGTACCATATAACTTGAGATTAGAAATGATTTTATCGATCTTCATATTGAGGAGCACAAGTGAAAGCCCCCTGTCTTGAAACAGAAAAAGAATATCTGTCCTACACAAAAATAAATTGTTCCAGATTGAAAACTGAAAACTGAAAAGTAACTCTGTTCTCCAACATGGCAGTATAAAATCACCTATTGTTGATGCATTCTGTTGCCTGCTAGAAAATGGGCTTTGATCCTCTGCAGAGCAGCCGCTGTCTCTATCATGTTAATCCTTTCCTCAGGTGCAACTTCTAAGCATGTCATTACCAAACCAAAAATAGATGCTACACATTGCTCCTTTGTCGGAG